>JALMGJ010000003.1:84468354-85795854 GCA_023362775.1 Charina bottae | reverse complement strand
TTGGGCCCGAGGAAGTGGACAGGGTTCTCAGGTCTGTAAACACCACCACTTGCCAATTAGATCCTTGTCCCTCCTGGCTGGTGAAGGCAGCTTGGGAGGTGAGGTGTGGGTGGGTCCAGGAGATGGTGAATTAATCCTTGAGGGAGGGAGTGTTTCTGGCTGCCTTTAAAGAAGGCAGGAAGCGCTGGTGCACCCCCTCCTCAAGAAACCATTGCTGGATCCCACTGTGCTGGACAATTTTCGTCCAGTCTCCCACCTCCCCTTTTTAGGGAAGGTGGTTGAGAAAGTGGTTGGGTGCCAGTCTGCTACCAGGTCCAATTCAAGGTGTTGGTTAACACCTTTAAAGCCCTACATGGCATGGGTCCAGGTTACCTGAGGGACCGCCTCACTCCCATCACATCGACCTGTCCCACCCGGTCAGGCAGAGAGGGCATGTTACGGACCCTGTCCATGAGAGATTGTTGATTGGCAGGGTCCAGGAAGAGGGCCTTCTCTGCCATGGCCCCCACCCTCTAGAACAAGATACCCCCAGAGGTGAGGCAGGCCCCCACTCTCCCGGCCTTCCAGAAGGGGGTTAAGACCTGGTTGTGCCACCTTGCTTTGTGATGCAGCTCCAGAGGATCCTGGACGAAACAGATTATCTGGACCCTTTCCAGTCAGGTTTCAGGCCTGGATATGGGATGGAAACAGCTTTGGTCGCACTTTTGGATGATCTCTAGTGGGAGCGGATGTGGGCAGTGCAGCCATCCTTGCTCATCTTGACCTCTCAGCGGCTTTCAATACCATTGACCATGGTATCCTTTTGGGGTGGCTCATGGAGTTGGGGGTGGGCGGCGTGGCTCTGAGCTGGTTCACCTCCTTCCTCCAGGGCCGGTCCCAATCGGTGTTGATAGGGGAGGAGAGATCCGGCCCGTGGCCCCTCTTTTATGGGGTGCCGCAGGGTTCAGTACTCTCTCCACTCCTTTTTAACATCTACATGAAACTGCTGGGTGAGATCATACATCACCACGGGATGAGGTATCATCAATATGCTGATGATACTCAATTATACATCTCCATCCCGGGTGACTTAAGTGAGGCTGTGACCACCCTTTCTCGGTGCCTGGAGGCTATAGGGGTCTGGATGGGGAAGAACAGGCTTCAGCTGAACCCTGGTAATATGGAGTGGCTGTGGGTTCGGGGCTCCCTAGCATCCAGGAACTTACCATCTTTGGCTCTGTTGGCATTTTGAACCAACTGAAGCTTCCAGATACTTATCAAGGGCATCCCCATGTAGAGCGTGTTACAATAGTCCAAACAGGAGGTGACTAGGGTGTGGGTGACTGTGAGAAGGGTCTGTTGGTCCAGGAATGGGTGTAGCTGGCGCACAGCATGCAGTTGTGCAAAGGCTCCCCTGGCCATGGCTGCCACCTGCTCTTCGAGCAGGAGTCATGAGTCCAGGAGAACCCCCAGGTTCCACACCGGATCTGTCTGGGGCAATGCAACCCCACCCAAGACCAAAGATGGTAATTCTCTGGAAACCAAAGAGCCCCGAACCCACAGCCATTCCGACTTGCCAGGGTTCAACTTCAACCTATAGTTCAATAGTTCCTGGAAAGTAACAGTGGTAGGGGTGGCCTTACTGTCTCAGCTTGTGAACTCCCCAAATGCATCCAGCTAGCTACTTTATGACACTAGATGTACCTTTAGCCTGATTTAACAGGGCTCTTTCTCATCTTAATTAGTGCTATGGGGATTGCTGCTTCATTCCATGGATTTTGGCATGTGTGGCCCCATAAGGGCCTGTCTTAATATTCATTCTAGTAAATATGTCATAAAAACTGCTGGAAAAAAATCAGACCTTTGGATGGTGGATATAGTTCTGCTTATCCTGTCTGTTGGATACCAAGGTAAAGTATGTCATTAAACTGATGCCTGGGAACAATATGTGAGTGTACAGATTAAATTTTGATCCAGGGGAGTTGGAAGTAAAGTTGATTTGGTCTTTCTGTTAATCCAGGAGTAAATGAGTAAGGTGGCATTCCTACAAAAGGACGGTGATCCCCTTTCTGGGGATGACCTATGGCTATTCATGGCTTAATCTGGCTGAACTACATCTAGAAAGGATTATTGTGGCATGCTCTACAAAGGGCTGCCTTTAAAGAGTATCTGAAAACTTCAATTGATTCACAAAGTAGCAGCCAGATTATTAGCAGATGTATAACATATGGAATACATTACACCAGTTTTCTTCTATCTTCACATGTTGCCTAATATTATTTAAAGCCTTGAACAGTCTAAGAACAGAAAAACTTTGAACACTCTAAGAACAGAATAACTGAAGGACTACTTCTATATTGATTTTACATTGAGATCAACATCAGAGCTATGCTGCTCCTGCTATGCAAAATGCAAGAGGGGAGACTTGAGTTGAGGCTTTTCTAGAGGCAGCAGTTAATTCATGGAATGCCCTCTTGGGGCAAGAAGAAATATGTATGTTTACTGAAGCATTAGTATAAATATGATTGCTTTAATAAGAATTATGCACTCAAGAGCCATAGTAAGCCAGGTAGCAATATACCAGAGAATTGTGTAATATCTTTTCAATGGATGGTTCTTTTTAGACACAATATAGTTGCCGCTGTAGGTTTCGGCAGGGTGAGTACCTTTGACTCCTTGACTTCTTGTATTGACTCCTGGTGAGCACCTGGATAAGACCGTGCAATTTTGTTGGCAACACTTTCAGGAATGGTTTGCCATTGCCTTCTTTCTAAGGTTAAAAGAGAGAGATAGTTACCCAATATGACCCAGCTGGCTTTGTGCCTGAGGCAGGAGTAGAATTCACTGTCTCCTGGTTTCTAGTCTGGTGCCTTAAACCATTACACAAACTGGTTCTCAATTTTAGGGTAGGGATCCCAAAAGCTGCTTCTCAGACACACTCAAAAATTGGTGCTAAACATAAATGTTGGAGAGAGAAAATTATTTTAAATAAAAGGTAGGCGTGAGAGGAGAAAGACCTTATATCTGCTTTCCCAAATCTGAGAACCCTTTGTGCTGACTGAGGAATATTGAGAGTTGAATTTCAAAAATTTGGAGGATGCTGAGATTGGAGAAGTCTGCCTTAGATCAACAAAATTAGAATCCCATTATATATCTTGGGATATTAAAGTTCAATTTTCAAATATATGAGTCTGGACAGTAGTTGTATGGTAAGGCACTAGGTTTGAAAATTATATGGGAAACACTTATCAAAATTTCACTAATTGAATCTGATGTGATCAGTGCCCCCTTTAAAAAACAGTATCAGAACAAATAATATAATTTACTGTACATATTATCTAATTTATGAAATATGTTACCCTGTAACAGGGTATGTTAAGCATGTTCTTTAGGGCTCTACTTTACCTCTGTTCCCTATATAGCTTGAACATGTTGTGGTAAATGAATTCTGGGAGCTGGTTATTTATCCAAAATGATTGGCCAACCTATTAAGTTTTGGAAATATCTTATTTTATTGTTAATATTCTGTAACAAACATCTACCACATAAATTGATTGCAGCAGGGAGAGTGGAAATCAGTGATGAAATGTGGTTTACTGCACAGAAGCATGGAACAAATTTGCAAATATCTAACAACCTTTGATAAAGTTTTCTTATAGAGAAAATAGCATACCAGATACACTGTTTAAATTCTGGAGTTACTGTTTTTCATGTTTATTAAATCATCATCTTTATATCATTGAATTTTAAATTTTATTTTTATTACTTGCCTGTATTCAGTAAACTTTGTTTTTGTGGTAAATAATTACACCATGTCAGAAAGTTTGAACATTATAATAAAGCACAGCGTGGGTAACAGGTGGACTACATCTACCTGCCTAATCCTTATTATGTGGTTCCAGAACATCCCTAAATTGTGGAACTGAAATTGAAATTCAGAATTGCTGAGTTATTGATGGTACAATTTGGTTGCTCTTTTCTGTATCTAAAAGTTGCAAAATTAATTGCAATATTTGCTTTTTCTGGAATTGTATCTGGCTGGTTGTGCTGGCTACCCTTAACTTTGCTAGACAAGTACCCAACAGGTACAAAACAAGTTGCATTGGATGATATTAACTGTGTGTTTGACAAATGCGGTAATAATGCCAAATCTCGTTTTATCTCCTACTAGTATGTGGAACCTTGAGCATTTAATGGTAAAAATTCCAGGATTCCCTTTAGATTCATATGTGATTAAATTCTCTTTTAACTTCCAGCTAGAATCCAGTTTTGTTTGGAAGCACATGAACTTTTATTTACAGAAGTACCAATAAGTGCCCTGCCAATTATTACGTACATGTATTTTATTTCATAATAGGCAGGCTCTTGTGAATTGGGAAATAAGCCCTCAATATTTGGCTCCATTCTGGAAGAAGAGACTGTATTCAGACTCTGTAGGACTGTATCTAGGAAGAAAATACGTTGCTTCAAGTTGGCAGTTGCTCCATGCACTTTTATTTTGGTTTATTATCTTTATTAAAGATTTGGGTTATGCATTTTTATTAAAAAAGCAACCTCTGGTGTGGTTAACCTTTATATGACTCTTCCTCTTTGAAGAAAATTGGATCTACCTATTTATAATTTTCAGTCAGTTCTCTACACCCTTCGAAAGACTTGCACATCAGCATTTGTATTTATGTGTCTGATAAATGTGAAAACCTTACAAGAAATGGGGACAGCACTAGAGAAAAGGTGAGGAAGTGCTTAAGGTAGTGCTTAAGAGGCTATAACTATCTCTTCAAGTTGTAGTGCCCAAGGTGAGTCTAAGAGGGGCAAAATGAATAGATCAGAGCTTTCCAAACTTTTCATGTTGGTGACACACTTTTTAGACATGCATCATTTCGCGACACACTCTTACAGCAGGGCACAAGGCAGGCACTAGGACCTGTGCGGAATCACAGCAGGTTTGGAGGCAGCCGGGCACAAGTCAGGCACTAGGACCTGCGTGGAAGCCAGGAGGCAGCAGCAGCCGCGACACACCCAGACACTGCAGCCGACACACTAACGTTTCCCGACACACAGTTTGGAAAGCTCTGGAATAGATCAAGGATTGTTTCAGAAGGAAGAGGAAGAAATAGTCAAACTGATATAGAACATACAGTGTAGCTAAGTGTTGTGTAATAGCTTATAAAATTAACTGAGAATTGACAGCTGGTAAAAGTTATGTAGATCCCACAAAATCTGCACTTATGTAGTTTCATTGTTGTATAGTTATCTGTTGTGTTTCATTTTCTAGTCACCTTGTTTAACAGTCTTATTGTTATATTGTACTGGTATAAAATAATTTAATACTCTCATCCTTATTCATTTTATAAGTAGCATACAGTAACACTTTGTCATAATTTTATTTTTATGATAGCATGCAGTTCTTGTCTTACATATTTTAATACATCATCATATATGGTGCAAATATTAATATTAAACATAACTTACTAGGTAGTTCTTTGTAGATTTTTGTCTTGTAAGTATTTTAGAGTTCTATGCTAGAAATTTCATCTTTTAGTTATCTTACTCATAGTTTGTGTATAAAAAGGTAAAGGTACCCCCCACACATTTGTGCAGTCGTGTCCGACTCTAGGGGCCGGTGCTCATCTCCGTTTGTTAGCCGAAGAGCCAGCGTTGTCCGAAGATGCTTCCACGGTCATGTGGCCGGCATGACGCGCACGGAACGCTGTTACCTTCCCACCGAAGTGGTACCTATTAATCTACTTGCATTTGCATGCTTTCGAATTGCTAGGTTGGCAAGAGCTGGAGCTAGTGCGGGAGCTCACTCCGCAGGCAGGGCTAGGGATTCGAACCTCCGAACTTGCGATCTTCCGATTGACAAGCCTGGCGTCTTACCCGCTGAGCCACCACGCCCCTATAAGTTTGTGTATACATAGAGAGATATCTGAACTCAGAAGGAGCTCCCAACCTCAAATTGATATGCTAAAGGATGCCTATAGACAGATAGTTTCAAAGGAGATCAAACAAAGATGGAAGGAGTATACTGAAATACTGCACTGTAGAGATGTCAACATCCAAGATACTTTAGTACTAGTACCTCCTAGTACTAGAACATGAAGTTAGACCAGCACTCCAGTCATTACCAAGTTGGAAGGTTACAGGAACTGATGGAATACCCTGTAATCCATCACATACCCACAGAAATATGTCAAACATCAGAAGAAGAATCAATAAAGGTTCTAACCAAGCTATGCCTGCAAATCTGGAGAACAACCCACTGGCCAACAGATTGGAAGATCAATCTACATTCCAATACCAAAAACAGGTGTCTTAACAGTGCAGCCTATCATACGATACCCTTAGTTTCACATGCTAACAAAATAATGCTTAGAATCATCCAATGCAGATTAGAGCCCTACGTGGAAAAAGAGATGCCAGGTATTCAAGCTGGCTTTAGAGAAGCCCAAGGAACACAATATATTATCGCTGATGAACAATGGATAATGAAGAAAGCCAAAGAACATCAAAAAGAAGTCACTATGTGTTTCATCAATTGTGTTGACCACATCAAGCTGTGGAATGTGCTCAGAAAAATGGGAATCCTGGAATATCTCATTGTGTAAGGCGCTCCATCCAATATCAGTAATCTCCTTGCTCTAGAGTAACCCACAGACACGAGGGTTCTTAGAAGCAAAAGAGTTTATTACAGTATACAGAAGTTAGCACGAACAAAGACTTGAATGGATGAAACAAGCAGAGCATGCACATTTAAACTCCCCCCCCCAAGGTTCTTGGATGGTGACACATGTAATTTGTGTCTTCCCTGGTGCTCAGGCATCCGCTGGCAAAGATGTGGAGTCGCGATCGTTGGCTAGGTGCGAACCGGTCTACTTCAAAGCCGGCGTCTCTTTTGAGTCAGTTGCAGTCTCCTGGAATGTGCATATCCGTCTAGTGCTTTTGGCAGAGATCTGCCGATCTCTGACATGCTCCCGGTCCAAGATGCTCCCCCCACCCCCCTATCTACGTTTGCTGTTGAACTAGCTAATTAAACAGTTTCATACATTTCCTGTGAGGAGAGAGCACAAAAGTATTTTAATACATTTCCTTGTTCAGGTGCCCGTTTCAATGAGGTTTGCCCGGGAACTCCCTATGGAAAGTTTTTACTAGTTTGGGAGTGCATGTGTGTTTCGCGCTGACCCACTCCTTGTCTCCTATCGGCAGATGTTGCCACTTTACTAGGTATTGCAACTGCCCCTTGTGCCATCTGGAGTCCAGGATCCTATCTATCTCAAAGTGTGGTTCTCTCTCTTCCAGTATTGGAGCGGGTTCCTCTGGTTCTGGGTGCCATTGCTGTGAACTGTGGTATTGTTTCAACAGGCTGATGTGGAAAACTGGGTGTACCTTTCTTAGTGACTTTGGTAACTGCAGTTTCGCCGTTACTGGGTTAACGACTTCAATAATTGGGAATGGACCTATGAATTTGGGTGCAAGCTTTCATGAAGGTTGTGTGGCCCTCAGATTTTTTGTTGACAAGTACATCTTGTCCCCTACTCTCAGTTCCCATTCCCTCGCCCGTTTGCGGTCGGCGTGTTTTTTATAACTTGCCTTGGCTTCCTGTAATGTTTTTACCATGATTGGCCAATTGCTTGTTATTTTTGCGATCCATTCATCCGCTTTCAATGGTTGTGCTAGTTCTGCACTTTGGGTCATTGCCAATTCGGGAATGGCCACAAACTCCTGCCCTGTGGCTACCTTAAATGGCGAAAACCCAGTGCTTTGATGTAGCGTGTTATTGTAAGCAACCTCTGCGAACGGCAACAGTTCAGCCCAGTCGTTTTGTTGGTAATTAATTTAGCATCTAAGGTACTGCTCCAATGTGGCATTAAGGCGATCGCTCGCCCCATCTGTGCATGGATGGAATGCACTACTGAGCCCCTGTTCCGATCCGATTAGCTTCAAAAATGCCCGCTAAAACTTGCAAGTGAAAGTGCTGCCGCGATCGCTGATTATGCATTCCGGCGTTCCGTGGGCTCTATAGATGTGCTGAATGAACAACCTAGCTAGTGTTTGAGCATTCGGTATTCCCTTGCACGCAATGAAGTGTGCCTGTTTAGAAAATAAATCTGTGACCACCCAAATGGCCATGTTCTTTTTGCTCATCGGTAAATCCACTATAAAATCCATGGCAATTTGCTTCCATGGTTGTGTGGGGTTTGCTACTTCCTGTAATTTCCCTGTAGGTTTTCCCATTTTCCGTTTGGCGGTTGCGCACACTGGGCATGAGCGCACATAGGCTTTAACGTCTGTGCGCAACGATGGCCACCAAAATTTGTGCCGGATTAAATGTAATGTTTTCACGAAGCCGAAATGTCCTGCCATTTTGTGATCGTGATGTATGTTCAAAACCTTTTGCCTTAAGAGCTCAGGGACATAGGCTCTGTTATCTTTCCACCCCACTCCATCCTTGTCCACTAGGGTGTGTTTATTTTTCCCCCACCAGGCGTCTGTTACTGTTGCCGCCCGCAGTTCGGCTGTCCACAGGTCGCTCTCAGCGCTCTCCTCAGCGCTGCTGCGGGTGATCGCCATATTGCCCTCCCCCCTCCCTTCTGGTGCCAGTGGGCTCTGAGCCTCCGCTGGCTGGGACGGGATGAGCTACTCAATGACCTCCTCCATTTTGCCCTCATGTTGCGGCAGACGTGACAATGTGTCCGCCAAGTAGTTTTTCCCCCCAGGGAAGTACTTCAATGTGAAATTGAATCTACTGAAAAACTCTGCCCACCGGAGGTGTTTAGGATTTAGTTTTCTGGGGGATTTGAGAGCTTCCAAGTTTTTGTGGTCAGTCCACACTTGGAACGCCTCAGCTGTCCCTTCCAGGAGGTGTCACCACGTGCTTAGGGCATGTTTGACAGCGAATGCCTCTTTCTCCCAAATATGCCATCGTTTCTCCGTCTGATTAAATTTCCGGGAAATGTATGCACATGGTCTTAATTTCCCACTGTCATCTGCCTGCAGTAGTATGGCCCCAACTGCGCTAATTGATGCGTCCGTGTGCATCACGAACGGTTTGTCTGCTTCTGGGTGTTTGAGGATGGGCTCCTTCGTGAACATCGCCTTTAGCTTATCAAAAGCTTCCTGGCATTCTTGTGTCCACACGAGTTTTGTGCTCAGTGGCGGGGCTTTTGCTTTTGCACCCTTGCTTTTTGGTTTTAGTAAATCAGTCAGGGGCAATGCAATCTGTGCGAAATTCTGAATGAATTGCCTATAGAACCCCACAAACTCGAGGAACGCTTGCAGCTGTCTGCGCGTTCGGGGGGGCTGCCAACCCAGGACCGCTTTGACTTTCTCAGGGTCCATCTCAATGCCCTCATGTGATACGCGATACCCCAAGAAGTCTAGTTGCTCCTTGTGAAATTCACATTTCTCAAGTTTCACATATAGCTTCGCCTCAAGTAATTTCTCTAACACCCTCCTGACTAGTTCCATATGTTCCTCCAAATTTTCAGAAAAAATCAGTATGTCGTCCAAATATACAATTACCCCCTTGTACAGAAATTCATACAATACTTCATTTATGAACCTCATGAAGATTCCCCGTCCCCCTGCAATCCCAAACGGGAGCACCCTGTATTGAAAAGATCCTAATGGGCAATTGAATGCAGTTTTCCACTCGTCCCCCTCCCTTATGCGAACACGATAGTAAGCTTCCCTGACATCTAGTTTCGTGAAAATTTTCCCTTTAGATAGTTGGGCTAACATGTCTTTCAGCAGCGGGAGAGGGTACTGTCTCATAACCGAAATTGCATTAAGACCCCTGTAGTCAGTGCAAAGCCGGAGGGACCCGTCTTTTTTCTTCCTGAACAATACCGGGGCTGTAAGGGGGGAGTTGGCTGGTTCAATAAACCCACGTGCCAAATTTTTATCTATGAATTTGCGCAATTCTTGTAGTTCTTTTTGCGTCATGGCATACATCTTGGGCTTGGGAAAAGGTGCCCCTGGGATGAGGTCAATCGTTGCGTCTGACTGCCTGTGAGGGGGTTCTTGCTCACATTCCTTTTTGCCAAATACCTCCACCACCGGGAGGTATTTCTCTGGTATTTTATCTGTGGGTGTGCCACCCCCATGGTCCTGCTCCCCCTCCTCAAGCTCCGTCCCGGTTGCCCCCAATTCAAGGTTGTTAGGTGTGCTATCACAGTCCATCTCAAGATAAGTCCCGTCCATAAAGTCCAATTCGCCCGAAACCCAATCCACCTTGGGGTTTCTTGCCCTCAGCCACTTCAGTCCTAATACAATGGGTCGTGTTGCAATGGGAGCCACTAGGAAGCGCAAAGTCTCTACATGGGTCCCCATCGTCATTTGTAGTCCTTCCGTGTAAAACTCCACTGGACCCCCTTCAGTTCAGACCCGTCCAATTGACAGAATGTGATGGGGGTATTGAGTCTAAAAAGGGTTAGCCCCATCTTGTTTGCTACGTTCGGGTGCATCAGGTTTCTAGAGCACCCCGAGTCCAGCATTGCAACTCCCGCATATTTTTTTCCCCCACCCAAAGTCCTCAACTGTACCTTTAGGTGCATTGTCAGGTTGTTGCGACCACTTCCGTTGCGCCCCTTTGTGGAGGTCTGTCCTGTGGCGCTCATTAGAACAGACCTGCCTCGTTTCCCACCGGCTGGAATTCGGAGTCGGAGTCATCGCTGTCATCTTCCAGGTCCGGATCCTGCCATGGGTTCACCGTTGCCGCTGCCGCTCCTTTGCCTTTGTGTCGCTTTGTGGTTGCTCCCGTCTGCTGACTTTTTCGGCGGGGTTTTCTCTTTGAAAGTCGCCTTCCCCCAAGGGCAGGCACTTAGTCTGTGTCCCTCCTTCCCACAACGGAAACACAGTCCCTCTTTCATCCTCCGGTCCTTCTCCTCTTCCCAATTCCGCTGTTTCGCATTCTTTCGGGAATGAGTGATAAAAGTCCCCTCTTTTTTCTGCAAGAATTGCAAGCTCCTAATACTCTGTAGCTGCAATCTGTTGCTTTCAATCTTTCCTGCTAGTTGGATCCACCACTCTAGTGTTCCTGGGTCATCTCTGTCTAGTGCCCTTTCAAGCAGGTCCTGACGTAGTCCATACTGGAAATGTTCAATTTTAAATGATTCCGGCCAGTCCGGTAGTTTTGACAGGAGCTTTTTAAAGTCCATAGCGTATTCAGCTACTGATCTATTCCCCTGCCTTAAACTCCGTATCTGTGCTCTAGCTGATACTTTCGACAGCGTATCCTCAAATCTCTTGCGAAGGGCGTACATGAACTTCTGAAAGTCCAACAGTTCACGTGCCCCGCTGTTGTGTAATGCGACCAACCAGTCGCCCGCCTCCCCCTCCATAAAGCTGGAGACGTACCTGACTTTGCTCACCTCCGTTTGGAAGGTGTGTTCGAATTCCTCCATGAATCCCTGTATGTGCATTAAAAAACATGCCAGTTTCTTGGGGTCTCCATCAAATTTCACCTTTAGTTCGCCTATGCCACCCGGCGCCTTGACCCCCCATGGTATCCTACCTTGGTCATAGGACGGGGTCATGAATGGGCGAGTGTAGGGACGAAATTCTTCCTCTTCCCCCCCCCATTGCTTTCGTCACCTGGTTCCATGATGTCCTCCTCTTCTTCGGACATCACCGTGCTCTGTTCCCTCTCTCTGGGTTCATCTAATTTCTCCATCATCCTTTCAAAGGCTGCCCCCAACGAGTCCAGTTTGGTATTTATTAGCCCTACCTCCAGGTGCAAATGTGACATCTGGTCTTCTAACTGCTCGATGCGCTGGGTTGGGATGACCCTCTTATTGGTTCCTTTCCCCCCTTTCTCCTTAGCCCTTCGCTCATGGCGATGGACCATCCTGCCAGCCTCGGCTTGGTGATACTGAGATTAGGGGGGGGGGTTGTGTACCTCTTGATGTTTCTCTTTCTTCTGAGCTTTTTTCCCTTCCCGCTTGTCGGTGGCCTCGGTAGAGTTGTCTTCCGCTCGCTTGGCTGCTCCCTCCATCGTCTGGGTGCCTGATGAGCTGGGTCCGGCTTCTCCATCGATTTCCTCTGCCTCTACCGGTCTCATTCCGTTCCACAGTGCCGAGTTGTGGTTGTGTACGTGACCACCTTCAACCGAGGGTTCGCTGAATTTTGAGAGTAATCCCTGGGATGGGTAGTCAAAATTTTTTTTTTGATTCAAGTCTTTATGTAAGGCGCTCCATCCAATATCAGTAATCTCCTTGCTCTAGAGTAACCCACAAACACGAGGGTTCTTAGAAGCAAAAGAGTTTATTACAGTATACAGAAGTTAGCATGAACAAAGACTTGAATGGATGAAACAAGTAGAGCATGCACATTTAAACTCCCCCCCCAAGGTTCTTGGATGGTGACATGTGTAATTCGTGTCTTCCCTGGTGCTCAGACATCCGCTGGCGAAGATGTGGAGTCACGATCGTTGGCTAGGTGCAAACCGGTCTACTTCAAAGCCGGCGTCTCTTTCAAGTCAGTTGCAGTCTCCTGGAATGTGCATATCCGTCTAGCGCTTTTGGCAGAGATCTGCCGATCTCTGACACATTGTCCTCACAAGAAACTTATATACAGGTCAGGAAGCCACAGTATAGACAGAACATAGTGAAACAGACTGGTTTCAGGTTGGCAAAGGAGTGTGACAAGGTTGTATACTCTCCCCTTATTTATTCAACCTATATGCTGAATATATATTAAGGGAAGCTGGATTGGAAGAGCGTGGTTTTAAAATTGGAGGAAGAAGCATCAATAACCTGCACTATGCTGATAACAGTACCCTGATACCTGAAAATGCAAAGGATCTGCAAGCCTAGTAATAAAAGTCAAGGAGCACAGTGAGAAAATGGGACTAAAATTAAATATAAAGAAGACTAAATTAATGACAACAGATAGAACAACCAGCCTTAGAATTGACAGTGAAGATATCAAAGTGGTGGATACTTCTGCCTTTTAGGATCAACCATCAAAGTAAAGAATTAAGCAATCAGGAAATACTGTACACCACAGAGTAACATTTGGTAGAGCACCATGAAGTCCTTGGAAAATACTGTATATTCAAATGCCATGATTTGTCTATATTTACAAAGATCAGAATTGTGCAAGCCATGGTATTCCCTGTGACACTCTATGGAAGTTGGACTTTGAGGCAGCAAGATAGGAAGAGTATTGATGCTTTTGAACTTTGGTATTGGAGAAGACTCCTGAGAATACTGTGGACAGCCAAGAAAACAAACAAATGGATCATCAAACAAATCAACCCAGAGTTCTCACTCAAGGCACAAATGACCAGGTTCAAATTATCCTACTTTGAACACATTATGTGAAGTCTTAGCTCTCTGGAGAAGGCTCTAATGCTGGGAAAGGTGGAAGGAAAGAGGATGACCAGCAGCAAGATGGATGGACTCACAGTGGCGATGAATGCACTATTGGAAGACCTGAAGGACCAGGTTAGGGATAGATCATCATGGAGAAAATCTATCTATGTGGTCACTAAGAGTTCACAACAACTTGATGGCACTTAATCAATTGGAGAGGGAGGGAGGGAGGGAGGGAGGGAGGGAGGGAGGGAAGGAAGGAAGGAAGGAAGGAAGGAAGGAAGGAAGGAAGGAAGGAAGGAAGGAAGGAAGGAAGGAAGGAGTTTGGGAGCATCTATAATCCCATATTTTTAAACCTGATTTTATGCTGATCTTGAATCAAATTAGATTTAGTTATGTTTCATATTCCTTGTCCATGCAGTATTTACCATAACAGTATATAGTAGATAAGGTACAAAGATGCCACCAAAAATAATAAAAAATATAAACAAAGCCTTTATGGATAGCTTTCTAAGTAGTATCAGATGTATTCTGCCATTTGGAAAACTTTTGAGTTTTATCTGCTGACTTTCATACCTAAGGCCATAATTTTTTGGGTAGTTCTAAAGGAAAAGATATCTTCAGAATACTATGAGAGAAGGTGTCAAAGGAAACTCTGTCTCCTGAGATTGTTAAGTTCCATTTTGCTTGCTGACTCATCAGTTTCTTTTTCCAGACCTCATTAATGTATTCCATGGGCAACAAAATGACCTGTTTTGTGAGGTCTGTAGCATCTGCTTTCCCTCCAGCACTGGCAAACAAAAAATGAGAACACCCAGCCATCCCTGTTCCCAGGATCTGGGGAGGTCACGCCAAGACTCAGTTCAAGCCTGCCTTTCTTTCTACCTCCCTGAATGGGAGCCATGAACCAAGCAACAGTGGGTGGCCTGTGCTGGGTTTGCTACCTTCGTAGGATTCCAGCCTAGAACTAAAGGTATTTCTGGCTTGAATAGGATTCCCCTTGGTTTTTTATTAGACCTCAGCTAACACAGCTGGAAAGCTTTGTGAATAAACTAACTGTGAATAAACTAACTGTGCTGAAGAAACAAAGACATTCTCATGGGCTATATTATCTTTCCACATTAGAGGAATTATTCTTTGTATAATGCCATCTTTCTGCACGTGCCTCCTACTGTTCTGCCCATTAGGTGTATTTGAATGGTTGATAATCTGGTCTGTCAATTCACAGGTTTACTCTATCATGCTTTTGCATCATACTTCAAAATTATTTTTTTAAATTCCAGAAGTAACTTGTCTCAACACACATACAGTATATTTTGTATCCAATTTCCTCTAATGTATACAACTTTCCCCAGTATATGCATTTTACTTTGCAAAATTCCTCAGTTTAATAGATTTGTTAATAAATCCCATAATGAGAAAAGTTACATATTATTAGGCTGACCATACGTCCCATTTTGAACGGGACAGTCCCATTTTTAAAGAATTTTTCAAGCGTCCCGTCGTTTTCATAACAATCTCAAATTTGTCCCGTTTTTTAAACCTGGTGGGAATGGCGCGGAAGGAGGATCCGAGCCAGAGCTGCCGATTGGAGGCAGCCCGGAAGAGGAAGCTGTCCCGCCTATCAGCGCGTGGCAAAGGGGGGCGGGGTTTGCAGGTGGGAGCCAATTGCGTGGACCAGGGGCGGGGTTTGCAGGAGGGAGCCAATCATGCAGACCGGGGGACAGGGACCCCTGTCTTTTTCATGAATACGGAATATTACATAAGACCCCGTCCCGTTTTTGTCTGAAGGAAATATGTCAGCCTATATATTATACAAATAGTCCTGTTACCATTAGGAAACTCCATTTGCAATTTCATCAAGCAAGAAGTATGTAATATATATTTTATTTATTATAGTTAGTTTTAACCATTCAGTCATGTCCGACTCTTGGCGATTTTATGGACGAGAGCTCTCCATGCTGCCCTATCAAGCACGGCTTCTTTCAATTATTTATTATACACATATAAAAGATCTTATCTGGAGGTAAAATTAGGTGATTAGGTACAATACATTTACTGGAGTATATACATTTTTATACATAATTCTTGAATGGAGAAGTCCACTCAGAGATCTGTGCTATCTGTAGAATAAGTGCAGATTAAGTTAATTTTCCAGAATCTAGACCAAGTACATAAAAATTGGTAGCATTCATTACTACTTTTGGATGCATTATAGAAAAATGAGAAACAAGGAAAATAATAAATTTAACTCCCCCAGGCAGAACCAAGATGACAATGGATAGAAACCTATAACATGATAGGATTACAGTTTGTGTTTGTCTCTAGAATGCAAATCCATTCTTTCTCTTTCTCTCTCTCTCTCTCTCTGTGTGTGTGTGTGTGTGTGTGTGTGTGTGTGTATTCCAGCATTTAATTTGCCTCTGTCTAGAGGAAGATCTCAAATGTGGAAGGATCAGTAAATCAATGTATTGTCGAAGGCTTTCACGGCCGGAGTTCAATGGCTGTTGTGGGTCTTCCGGGCTGTGTGGCCGTGTTCTGGAAGTTGTGGTTCCTAACGTTTCGCCAGCATCTGTGGCCATCATCTTCAGAGGGCAGGAGCACAGATAGAATTTGTGATGTGTGACGGCCACACAGCCCGGAAGACCCACAACAGCCGATCAGTAAATCCTCAACATACTTAAATTTGCTGAATTTTCTAGCACCCATACTTACCTTCCTTATCTGTACAGAGCCAAATGAACGTTGGTGCCAAGCATATTAAGTTAATGAGATTTTTGGACCTTTAATTGAATTAGCCTCTACAAAAGATGTAAGAATTTAAATGAGCAGCAGAAGAAATGCTAATAGAACATTAACATTCAAATATGTTTCTGCCCAGTAATTTTTAAAATCTGATTTTTCCATCTGAAAAGCTGTAGTTGTTTTGATTATAGGCATGCTACAATAGTGTTTATATGGATAGGTAGTATTAATTGCAAATTGATGTGGTCATATAATATGCAAATTTAAACATTAGTGCAAGAAAGCAGATATGTACAGCCACAATAGCTTGAAATCAATGTGATAAAATAGCAGTCACATTCACCAACTACAATAGCTCATCTTTATATTTAGTAGCTTAACTGTAGAATCTCTGGAATTTAAGCATATTTTCAGGAAAATTCAATTTTACATTCCCGGTAGTGACATAATAGGTTCCCGTGTTGGCAAATAAAAAAAGTATTATTGAAGGGTGTGGTTTGTTGGTTTTGTTTTGTTTTTGTTAACCTCTATTTGGAGGAAAGGCATCAAATTAATCCTTGCTGATAACTGACTTCAGGTTGTATGACAGAATGTAATGAAAACCAACTTAATGAATCTTTCATCATATATAACTACTATTGTTTACAAAATTTAAACCAGGTTGGCTTTTAAATAGCATGATGAAAAACAAATCAAAAATGTTAATGAGCATGCTTTGCACAGAGTAAAAGTTACTGAGATTTGAATCTGTTCACCTGTTTGGGACATACATTGAACTAAATGTAAAGTAACCCAAACTCTGACTAGATTTTTTTAAATTAACTTTTTTCCAAGATTAAGAGTATTTTTGAGTTGTAATATGAGGCAACAAAGAGAGAATTCTTGTGGTAGAAACAGCAAGTCCCTAAGGTCTCATATGGACAACAGACCTCTCTTTTAGGAACAGGAAAGAGTCTCCTGAACATAAAGAGAGAGCAAATACGCATCTCTTAGAAAGAAAAGATACTCTCATGGGGCTGTATTTCCTCCAAGGACCCAGCTTCATTGTTTAGTGATATAATTGTGAGATGACTGAGATCAACTGTGTTTATAAACTAATGTTAGTCTTTGAAGTAAAGGTTAATGCACAGTGACCTATTTACCATTAACAGTTTCTTTGTTATTACATCTGCTGTGAAACACCAAAGTTTGCCAATAGCATCAGAGGCTGCTTTTCTCCCCATACAAATAGCCATGTGCAAGAAAGGGTTACAGCTTTTTCTCCATCCACTGTGGCCCTAAATCCCCCCCCCCCATTTTTTAGAAGCACATAAAATACAACTGCACATTTCTCACAGTGTCTAGTTTGTAGGGCTTTTTTGTCATCGGTTGAAGAGCAGCTGTACCAGCAAATCCACAGCTGTAGCAGGTTGTGCTTGTCTTAGTGCCGTATTGCCTACCTGTAAAAGTAGAATTGGCACAGCCAAGGAGGGAAGTTCACTTGTCATTTCTGTCAGTGATCTTGGTGTGTCAGTGACATGCCGGCATCCAAGATTGGTGGAAGCAGCAGGGTAAATTGTGGCAAACATTCAGTTGTCAGTGTTGTACCATTAATACTACTTAACAATATAGCAATATATATATATATATATACATATATACATATATACATATATACATATATACATATATACATATACATATACATATACATATACATATACATATACATATACATATACATATACATATACATATACATATACATATATATATTCGATTTTTATCACCGCCCCATCTCCCCCAAAGGGAGATATTATTTATCACTACCCCGTCTCCCCCAAAGGGAGATATTATTTATCAACTAGGGATATACCCTAATCAAGGAACTATTAACTCAGTCAATCAACCAAGCAGCAAACAACAGCCCAATCAAGGAACTACCAAGCAGAGAACAACACCCCCACCAACACAAGCAGGACAAGCCATAGGACAAGCCAGAGAGCAAGTCCCGCTCCCTTTTCGTACTGAAGATGTTGCCTAGCCTGGCAGTGAAACGTCTGCAAGAAAACAACAAGGCTCAGAAAGCAACAAGGACTCCACAGTTCAACCCTGAGCTACAAATATTGTCTTTAAAGTCTGCAATTCTTTGCGGTCTCCTTGCCACCCCACAGCCCTTGTCTATAAGAAGCCAGCTGTATTCAGAAAAATATCCAGCTGTTGAAGTTGTTGAATACAAATAGGTGGAAAGCCTTGTAAGATTTTTTTTTGTTTTTGCTTTCTGAAATGCAGATTTTTAAAATTCAAGGACCAGCAGTAGTTGTCGTATTACTTAGGTGACAGATGATAGAATCTTTGAATGTTGTCTGAATATCATGTAGCCAAATAACATAAAATGTTCAGTTATATAATAGAAATGTAAGGTTATTCATACAAATTTCTCTTGTTCGCTAACTGAAATTATTGTGAACTTCATACAGTAGCTCTAGTGAAAACCACTTGAACCATTTAGTTGTAAATTGCAATTTTCCAGGATTGATATATTTATATAGATCTTATTTGAAGTACAGTAATTGTAAGCCTATAATTAAATCCAAGTACAACTGAGATTCCAAGATGTTTGTGTCAATAAGACATTATTAAAGGAATGTAGCCTTTATTTTGGAAATGCTTAATGAATTTCTGCAAAATATTTTCTATTTTTTCATATTTGAAATGCTTTTCTAAGTTGACATTTTTGTTCAGTATTTGAAATATAATTAAGTATATTGTGATTTTGTTTGAACTTCTCAAAATATGTATTTTGCCCAGCTCACGTTCTTGTATTAGATTGCAAAAGAGTTGGAGAATGAATCTAGCCATCAAAAACATTTTCAGTCCCCCCCCCCCCCAATATTTTTCTGAAATAGTTTGTTTGCCATGTTAACACTTTAACAATTCTGGTGCTAAGTGGCTTGACAGCCTATAAAACAAGGAATTGGTTGAGACTGTTGTACAGATTCCATTTTGTTAATGAAACAAGTTTTGGAAAATAAACTTTGGCACAAAGGAAAAAAAACAGTTCCTTTGTATTCTTAACTCATTGTGTGTTTCTCCATCCTTTATGCAGTGCAATCAATTTGCAGATAACTATTTGTTTCAGGCTTTTTTGTTTCTTTTTAGAAAAACTCAAATGGCCTTTAGAAATTAATTAAGTTTATCTTCAAACTGAATCCATTTCCATGGCTTTTGTAATCATACTCATCATTATTAGGGATTTTGTGGCAAACTCTTAACTTCTATTTAAATACAGTGCTAAAATCATTATCCAGGTCCATCCCAAACATACTTTAATTTAAAGTACAATATTATTGGACAGACTAATGTAAGCTTAAAGTCCTGGGTGTTTATGACCTCATAGAGCACTACGAGCAATATCTGAATGTATACAGTATTTAAAGCTCAGGTGAATTAGATGCTACATTTGTTAGCGCTTTTCCCAACCTGATGCCCTGCAGATATGCTGAGATAGGAGACAGAGAGAAATTCACTTACTTTGCAAACTTATCTAATTTCACATTTTCAAACCTATAAATGAACTGAAATTTGATTAGCCTTCAAATTTCATATTTCTCTGAATTTTGCAGTTTCCCAAACAAAGAAAGTGATAGTTATTAAGGGAAAGTCTGTACAAAAATGCATATATTAATGAAAATATGTACAGAAATTAGAGAAACTGACAGATTCTCAGAGATGAGAATAGAAAGTGAAAATGATAGATTTGCTTATCATTAATTATGACTTCAATTGCCAGAGTTCCTATCTGGAAAATAATTAAATTCCAACGTATCTAGAGGGCCCCAGGTTAGGGGAGATTAATTTGCACCATAATCTTGGTTGAGGAGCCTGTGACTCTTCAGATGTTGCTGAACTGCCACTCCCAGCAGCTCTGGCTTGTGTGACCAGTGTTGAGGGATACTGGGATCTCTATTCAGGAGCATCTAGAGGGCTACAAGTTCCCCATCTCTGACAATATGGAAAATTAAACTTAAGATATCTTGCAATTCCTGCATTTTCCAATTTTCTCACTTTTGTTACCTCCTTTGGTTTGCCAAATGAAAGTAATTTCAATTTCAATCCTGGAGACGAAAAATTTGATATGTCCTGCTATTCTATAGCTGTTTCCAGACATTGGTTCAACACAATCTTTATTTTTCAGAACCTTACTTGATTTAATTGAACTTATATTCATGAAGACTGCCTGTTTTCAGCCTGAAAATATTCAGGAAAAAATGGCAAGGAAGAATTATAGAATCATAATTGGTTTCCCTTGACCATCCAAGGAAGATAAGAAAATGTGAAAATGAAAATAGTGCCCCAAAAAAGCAGATGCTAAGTTCAGTTACCTCTTCGGTGTGGCAGTCTTAATTAAAGCATCCACAAGAAAACCAAGCCATTAAGCCTCTGATTAATGCTTGGGACTCCTCTGCTTCTGGTATCAATCTGCTCTTACTGTTAGGATTTTTTAAATACTTCACTACAATATGCTTTTCTTTAACTTGAATCCATTATTCCATTCCATAACTTAAACCTTGCACTCTGGGGTTATAAAGAACAGGTCTTGGCTGTTTTCTCAGTGGTATATTTTAGCTATTTATGAGCACTATCATATGCTTCCTCCATCTTCTCAGGTCTAAATATTTCCAGTTCCTTCAGGCTCTGTCAGACTTACTTCCTAGTCTTCTAATCATACTTCTTATCCTTCTCTGAACCTATTTATGTTTCTTGGAATTCTTTAATGTGAGGTGTTCAAATGGGACACAGTACTAAAGGTAGGGTTTGACCAATGCAAAATAAAGAGGAACTATTATTTCCCATGATTTGGATACTATGTTTCTGTTGATGCAGCCTAAAACTGAATTTGCCTTTTTTACATATATAGTCATTGCTAATCAAAATGTCATAGGATAATTTTATTGATGCTTTGTTGAAAATAGCATTATATATATTTCACAATACCCATTCTCATTGGTGGTTGATTTTCAGTTTTTGATAATTTTTGATCTAGCTATTTGTAATTAAGTTTTTTTCTCTCTGATGTCATACATCACCCAGAGGTCTTTGGAATTGGGGCAGGTTATAAATTCTATAAAATAAAACATAAATAAAATCAATAATATTGCTGATTCATGTTTAGCTTGTGATCATCTAGTATTCCAAAATACTTTTCACAACTGCTATTACTAAGTCAGAAATTCTTCATTTAATCTCCTCTTTCTATTAACAGAGTGCATTTGTTTCTGTTATAGTTCATTTCCTTTTTTGCAGTTCATTTCTCTAAGCCAGCCATTCTCAACCTTCTGACCCTGGAGGGCCTCGGGAAACCCCTGCACATTCAGGCTCAAATATAGGCCAGAAGTTACAAAATTATTATATTCGTTTCATGTGTAGGCCTGTATATACACATTAACAGTGTTCTTAAACTAAAAATAAAGATTGAAACTTATCTCTTTAAAGTGAAGTTGCCCGAATTTGAAATAATTTTTTAAATAAATCCTGATCTCCCAGGGAACCCCTAGTGACCTCTCGCAGAACCCTAGGGTTCCACAGAACCCTGGTTGAGAAACTCTGCTCTAACCTAACAAAATTGTTTTGAATGTTCTTTCAGTGTTCTGGGATATTAGCCTTTTTGTTGTTGTTCAGTCGTTAAGTCGTGTCCGACTCTTCGTGATCCCATGGACCATAGCACATCAGGCCTCCCTGTCCTCCACTGCCTCCCGGAGTTTACTCAAATTCATGTTTGTTACATTGGCGATGCTATCTAACTATCTCACCCTCTGCTGTCCCCTTCTCCTTTTGCCTTCAGTCTTTCCCAGCATCAGGATATTAGCTATGGTTGTTGTTCAGTCGTTTAGTCGTGTCCGACTCTTCGTGACCTCATGGACCATAGCACGCCAGGCCTTCCTGTCCTCCACTGTCTCTCGGAGTTTACTCAAATTCATGTTCATTACATCGGTGATGCTATCTAACCATCTCATCCTCTGCCGTCCCCTTCTCCTTTTGCCTTCAGTCTTTCCCAGCATCAGGGTTTTTTCCAGTGAGTCCTCTCTTCGCATTAGGTGGCCAAAGTATTTGAGCTTCAGCTTCAGCATCTGTCCTTCCAATGAGCAGTCAGGGTTGATTTCCTTTAGGATTGACTGGTTTGACCTCCTTGCAGTCCAAGGGACTCTCAAGAGTCTTCTCCAGCACCACAGCTCAAAAGCATCAATTCTTCGGCGCTCAGCCTTCCTTATGGTCTAACTCTCACAGCCATACATTACTACAGGAAAAACCATAGCTTTAACTATACGGACCTTTGTCGGCAAGGTGATGTCTCTGCTTTTTAATATGCTGTCTAGGTTTGCCAAAGCTTTCCTCCCAAGGAGCAAGCGTCTTTTAATTTCATGGCTGCAGTCAAGATATTAGCTAACCCATCCAATTTTACATCATTTGCAAATTTGATAAGCATTCCTACCACCTCTTCATTTAGGTAATTAATATAAATGTTGATGAGTAGAAAGCAGAGGGCTGGGCCTTGTGGCAGCCCACTTGTTTGATGAAGAACCACTGATAAGCATTCCCATTTCAAGCCAGCAATGTATCCACTAAATTGACATGCCACCCAGCCCACACTTAATGAGCTTCCTGCTCAGAATATCATGCAGTACCTGTTCAGATGGTTTGCTGAAATTAGTGTGTACATGTACTGTACTTCATTCATACACCCTGGTCATTCTCATTGCCATTCTATGAACCTCTTCCAGTTTGTTACGCGTATTTTAAAACAAAAAAACATAAATGAGGCATGAACAATTAGTGTACAAAAGACTGACTCATGCTGTTCAGCATACTTGAAGAATCGCATTTGTCCTGGAGGATATTTATTTATCCTTGAAACTCAGAAAATGATTGGGGGGGGGGGCAGATTTATTGCAGACATTACCTCCAACTCTTTTTTGTGAAATATGATTATTTGGCTTATCACTGCAATTAACGGAATGGGGGGAATTTAAAAGAGGCTGGCTTTTTCTGAATAATTTTAACATGGGCAGGAAATCATTCCTCAGAAGCTATAGGCAACCGATAGACAGTGGGTTGTCTATTGCTAAGGCATGGCCACTTATATAATCTTATGTTTACCTAATTTCATAAGCACATAGAAGAAAATATAATTAGAAGTAATAGCTCTCTTAGCACAATCTCAACTCCACCCTGATGATTCATGGAATTTACTGTTTGGCTAAGCCTCACCTTTCTTAATTGTACAGCTTTTGTCTGCACTACAATGGTTCAGTGATTATTGGCCTCAGTGCACAGTCCAGTCCTATCTTGATTAATTAGATGGTTATTGACTCAATATTCCTAAGGAGGATTGCCAGCTCCTATACTTCAAAGCAAATTCTTATACATTAAAATGTCCTGTTTTATATTATGATAATGTTATATGATTGTCTTTTAGTATATAATTCATCATTGCTACCCTTAGATTTTTTTATTCTAGGAAGCTAAAATATAAATTACATAAATTAAGAGTGAAACATGTTATCATGTTCCATTAGGCTTGACTTTAAGAGATCTCTTTGTTAATCTCTTTCAGATTAATATATGTGTTGATTTAGTTGAATTATTTATGTCCTACATTTACTGGCAAATAGAGGGAGAAAAAGTGGAGGCAGTGACAGACTTTGTATTTCTAGGCACAAAGATTACTGCAGACGCTGACTGCAGCCAGGAAATCAGAAGACGTCTACTTCTTGGGAGGAGAGCAATGACAAAACTTGATAAAATAATTAAGAGCAGAGACATCGCACTGACAACAAAGGTCCGCATAGTTAAAGCAATGGTATTCCCTGTAGTAACCTATGGCTGCGAGAGCTGGACCATAAGGAAGGCTGAGCGAAGGAAGATAGATGCTTTCGAACTGTGGTGTTGGAGGAGAATTCTGAGAGTGCCTTGGACTGCAAGAAGATCAAACCAGTCCATACTCCAGGAAATAAAGCCAGACTGCTCACTTGAGGGAATGATATTAAAGGCAAAACTGAAGTACTTTGGCCACATAATGAGAAGACAGGATACCCTGGAGAAGATGCTGATGCTAGGGAAAGTGGAAGGCAAAAGGAAGAGGGGCCAACCAAGGGCAAGATGGATGGATGATATTCTGGAGGTGACGGACTCGACTGTGGGGGAGCTGGGGTTGATGACGGCCGACAGGAAGCTCTGGCGTGGGCTGGTCCAAGAAGTCACGAAGATTTGGAAGCGACTGAACGAATAAACAATAACATCTACATCAAAGGATGGTATAAGTAATAAACTCCTCCATTCCAGTTCATTTAACTGAGTATGTAGTGGGCTGAGGCTGAATTTCTATATCCACGTATTTTAGGAATAAGCTTAATTGATCTGAGCAGGTATGCGTAGGACTTCAGAGTCAGAAATGCATTTTGAAATGCAATAGGAGATGTATGTAAGAAGCGATCACAAATGTTACTCAAGTAGTCAAAAAGAAAAGAGAACAACTTTGTTCTCAGGATGCATGGGCCTCCTCTAGTTTCAGGATATGCTTGGATAATTGAACAATGTCTTATAGATAAAATTTAACAAATAGTTGGAGATATTTTTTAACATTTGTCATTACTGAAATGCTCCTAGCCATTTAAAATACTATGATGATATTCACAGAATAACTGCACTCCATGGCTTGTTTTCATATCGTTTGTATTTTTACTTCATATACTAGTGCAACCTGATCTACTCCAGATAGTTTGAGACTAAAACTATTAAAATTGGCTGTGCTGAATTGAAATTCAGTGATAATCCTAGTACAGAGCTTTCCAAACTTTTCATGTTGGTGACACACTTTTTAGACATGCATCATTTTGTGACACACTCTTACAGCAGGGCACAAGGCAGGCACTAGGACCTGCGCGGAATCCTGTCAGGGCAGGTTTGGAGGCAGCAGCAGCCGTGACACACCCAGACACTGCAGCCGACACACACAGTTTGGAAAGCTCTGCCCTAGTACAACTCAGATATCAAATATACGTATCAGATAAATAAGAGTCATATCAGATAGGGATAGTTGCAAATGACTATAAAATGTGTCTGTGTGTGGAATCCACAATAGTATAATTGTTTTTCTCTTGTTAGCTTTGTGTTTTCTTTTCAACACTGTGGATTTGTTAAGAGTATTTGGCTCTATTCCTGGCTTTTTAAATATACTCTGTTCTCCATTGTTATAAGTGCACATTCTTTCTTGTTTGAATGTCATACACAACTCTTCCACCATTTATTTAAAAAGCCACTTGCCACAGGTCATAGGCATGCTTGGTTTCCACAGTGCTAATTTTAGAACTGTTTGTTCTGAGATCATTTTTGTCTTCAGTATCTAATTTGGATTAAATTATCTCATACTGTATGTCAACATAACTCAGCAGTGGCTGTGTCACCCTGTTAGCACTTAGAATTGTCAAAGCAACAATACAGAGCTCTGTGGCCAACACTTTAGAGAATGATATGGCCTAAAAGGGATGGGTTGGCACTAACTGTTGTTGGTACTTAGAAACATATGGAATTTTTCAGTTTATTTATTTTCATAGTATTTACATGTTCAACTTGTAGTCCAAAGATAAATGAATCCATGCTGGTTATCAAGTTGAAAGGCATTATTAATAAGAACCGAAAGCCTGTGTTTTCTTCTCCCTTGCAAACTTCCACAGGATAAAGATCATCAGGTTCAACATTCTGCTCACCTTTTGAGATACATCCAGTTTTGTAACACCTTCAAGGGTGTTTCCCTTTGCTGTCTTTTTTCTCACCAGACAAACTTGTCTCCCAATGCCACCAAAATCCCAGCAATGCTTGCATCATAAATTTTAATCTGATTTTTAGAAACAGAGTGAACAATGCCATAAACTATAGTTACTATAGATTGGCCTGGGTGCTAAAATTGAATAGGTAGATAGCTTTATATCTCAATTATCCACACCCAGCTTCCTATAAAACAGAAAATGCAGCCGCCCTTGTTCTCTGTAGCTCTGCCCTTATAAAATATTCCTGTGTAGAAATACTTAATTTTCGAAGCCTCAGGCAGATAAATAAGCAGGATGTTGCATATCTGAGTACAACTATGCAAATGTAGCTGTGTAGCTTGAGCTGCAAAGCTGTACACCAAAAAAAAAAACCTCTGCAAAATACGAGGTCTTTTAAAATTTGTATTAAAAATGTTAACCTTTGAAGGAAGATAAGATTATCTCACCTAAAGGAGAGATAAAGAAGGAATGCCTAATGTATGCAGTGCTGTTTACAAGGAGAAAGGGGTAAAATTGCCAGCTGTAGGTTACCCAGGTGTTTGCAGTGATATTTACTTCTGTAATTTGCATATTAGGGGTGCAACGGCTCAGTGGTTAAGACGCCAGGCTTGTCGATCAGAAGGTCGGCAGTTCGAGACCCGAGCACCGCATGACGGAGTGAGCTCCTGCACTCGCCCCAGCTCTTGCCAACCTAGCAATCTGAAAGCATGCAAATACAAGTAGATCAATAGGTACCACTTCGGTGAGATGGTAACAGTGTTACGTGCACGTCATGCGGCCACATGACCGCGGAAGCATCTTCGGACAGCGCTGGCTCTTAGGCTAAGAAACGGAGATGAGCACCGCCCCCTAGAGTCGGACACAACTGTGCAGGAGAAAACCTTTACCTTTACATTTACTAATTTGCATATTGAGGCAATATGCTTGGATTTGGAGGGCATACATTTGTCTTGACTTGTCACAATGCACGGAAAACATTTGTGACAGTGTAAGAATGCAAATGTCCTCTGGGTTAAACAGTGATTTCAGGCACCCAAACAGATTTATTTTACTATTTTTCAGACTTCTCTCCTCTCCTTTGCTACTAGTTTGTGTTTCCTCTCGATCTGAAACAAATGGTCCCAGATAATTAAGAGTCAATATGTAGCCAGTGATAATGAAAAGTGTATTATTGAAATAATTAAGAGCAAATGTAGGTCATTACAATGAAGGCAGTGCTTTATTAATCATATTGACTAAATTTGCCATCAAAGTTCACAAGGAACAGATAAGCAGATGGTGTCGGTTTCTGGACCATGTCAGTTTCACCTATGGCTAATTCACAGACTGATATTTCCCAATATTACTTTTAAATTATTTTTAATGAAATATAAAAATTAAATTTAAAAACCCTATGTACTGTAGATAAGGAGATTGCTTATCATTTGCTTTTAGTTAGCTTTTAGTTGTTCTTTTTAAAGTGACTTTTAGCATGGGTGAGTAGAAAATATGCTCTCCAGCATACATTTTGGAAAGGGTGCTACAAATCCTTCGGGAGAGAGAACACGTTGACATTCTGGACCTCTCTCGAATCAATAGCTGTGGTGGCTGAAAATGTTGGACTTTGTAGTCTTGCATCAGGAGGAGTATTAGATTGGAGACAGCTGTTGGACATATAAAAAGTACACACATGCAGTAAATATGAAAGGTGACCTCATAAAAAAATTAATCTCATAAAATAATCCCAGGAATGAACACTCAGAATTTAGCATTGTAAAAAAGGTAAGGTAAAGTCTTCTTGAGATGTTATTAGATTCCCACTCAAACTTGTGTTCTTGGGATTACTGGTAATCTCCCATCCACACATTTTTTTACTTTGTTCAAAATTTTTACTTTGTTCAATATTTTTCAAATTCAAAATTTTCAAATTCAAAATTTCAAAATTTTTACTTTTTTCAAAATCAGCCAAAGTCACATTGATGTTGTCACTTAGTTGGACTTAACATTTTAACTTCTTCCCAGTGTAAAATAGCAGTCTGGAGTAAGGGGATTGTCAGGACTGTGGCTTACCCTATCATCTATTCACCCCTAAACTAAAATAGGAGGCCTAAAGAGAAGTGATGCTAGGGAAAGTGGAAGGCAAAAGGAAGAAGGGCCGACCAAGGGCAAGATGGATGGATGATATTCTGGAAGTGACGGACTCGACCGTGGGGGAGCTGGGGATGGTGACGGCCAACAGGAAGCTCTGGCGTGGGCTGGCCCATGAAGTCACGAAGAGTCAGAAGCAACTGAACGAATAAACGACAACAAAAAAGAGAAGTGGAGATCAGACTCTATCACCTCTTTTTCCATCCTGATCTCCACTTCTCTTTAGGCCTTCTATTTTAGTTTTAAGGGACAAGATAATAGTTTGGCTCTAGTGGACAATTGTAGTTCAGTATCTGTTTTTTAAAAAATGCATCACCAATAGATAAAGAATTCTAAATATAAATATAATATAAATATATTATAAAATATAAATAAATAAAGATAAAGAATAAAGAATAAAGCCAGTTTGGTCTAGTGGTTAAGGTGCTAGGCTAGAAACCAGGAGTCTGTGAGTTCTAGTCCTGCCTGAGGCATGAAAGCCGGCTGGGTGACCTTGGGCCAGTCACTCTCTCTCAGCCCAACTCACCTCACAGTGTGGTTGTTGTGGGGAAAATAGGAGGAAGGAGTATTAGGTATGTTCACTGCCTTGAGTTATTTATAAAAATAATAAAGGTGTGACAAAAATTAATTAAATAAAGAAATAAAGAAAGAATTCTACTCTACAAGATAAACCATTGTTCTGAGATAGTAGCATATATCTGTTATCAGTCTCTGGGAGGTATAAAAGAAATACAGCTGTGTAAACATCTATATATATCTGTCAGCATCCTTGATCAGTGTACTTAACCAAGCCATTATTAATCTTTAGAAATTCATTACTAATAATGTCAGTCTTGGTTCTTTCATCAAAAGCAAATAAGCAGCTTTTTCCCAACACTCATCCAAGAGAATTATAAGCAGATGCTTCAGTACTCAATTAATAGCCCAGATTGTTAAATAAGCGTTATCTATGGGTTTGTTATTGTGTCATTGGCTGCAGTTCCTAGGAATAAAATATCTGGAATCTATTTAATTTAGTAAGACTTTTTGTCCAAACACTGCCTGAAGATAGCATTAATTGTAGAGTTCACAGTATGTCCAATTTACATATAGGAAAGTGCACTTAATGTTTCCTTTGTGCCAAGCTTGATTCCTGATGGCTTCATAGCAACATCTATGTAGTGTTCTTGGCAAAAAAAAAAGAAAAGAAATGGTTTTCCATTGCCATCTTCCAGCATATTTTTAACTTTCTAATTCAAAACATATATGCCCTACAGTCCTGGTATTTCTTTGCGTTCTCCCATCCAAGGACAAATCAGGTCTGGTCCTGCATATCTTTTCCTGATCAGTCAGTGTTGGCTAGTTACTTACCATTTCATAAACTCAAAACACATTTTGTGGATTTAGAAAACTGAAATTATTTATCTTGAATATTTGCGTTTTGTTGTTGGCATGCTTTACATCCCTTAATGAATTAAAGCTTTCATATGAGGCTGGATCATGATAGCTACCTTAGAAATAGTTTGATGATTCCATGGCAGAGGTGTGATTTGAAAAAGATTCCCATAGAAAAGGGCTTCCCTTCAGGTGAAGAATATGAATGATGTCCCCAGGCCCCATTATGTAACCCACAGAGTACTCCAAATTATGCTACTGAAATTCCATCAAAACTATTTTAACTGATTTTGCAAGGTTTAGGTAAGGCTAAAGAGCATAAGTAAAATGGACAAAGGTTTGGCTACCATAAATTGTCTATACTGTATAGGTTTCTCATTTGAAAATACTCACTGGAATTCTCTTGTTGTAATCTTATCCCTTTCAGAAAATACTTACCTAGCTGTGTAATAGCTTGGAATCAGCTTTGCCATTTGTTTCCAATAAAAACTTACCAGATTCTCATTGGTGCCACTTAGTCCTATTATGGACTATGTCATCAACTGCACAAAGGTTTCACGAGTGTCCTTACATAAACTCAAAAGCTTGGTTTGATTTTCTACTGAAAGCCTCACAATCCAACAGTATGCCTTTAATTACTGATTGCAAAATTAAGATTTTAAATGTATTGTCTTCATGTTTATTAGAAGCCATGACAAAGCAATGAACACACCTACTTTACAGAGCAGGAGACCAAGGAGGGTAAGAACTCAAAAAGCAAACTGTAGTATTGCAGACCACAAGAAAAATGTAGGCCAAATACATTACAATGAGACAAAGTGAAAATTATGACCAACTAATACAGCACATTTTCTCTTTATTAGAGGATCAATGGAAATATTTTAGGCCTCATGTTGGCCTAGGATTTAGCACTTTATCAGCGTCACCTTGTCGTGGTGAGTGGGCTTGTGTGTTCCCAATGAACCCTGTGAGCGAAGCCGTCGGGAGTCATGTACTCCTGGTAGGGTCACCCATGGCGGTAAGGTCCAGGGGGAGGAACCAGACAAAGAACGATCCAAGAAAGTCCTCAACGGCAGAACAGGCGGAAGATAACAAGGTGTATTGTTACAACGGCTGCGAAGGCGGATGAAGGCTGCAGCAGACAAAAGGTCACCAATCGTCATGGTAACCATGCCATTGTATTAGAGCCTTTTTCTGTGAAGGTTGTGTGCTGATCGTTGTGCACCAATCTCCACACATAAAACAAATTCACGCACAGGCGTCTTCCAACCACACCAAACCCAAACCAACCAAAAGTCCCATGGCGATTGACGAATGGCAACGGGGGCCGGACTGTGAAATCCAGAAGCTCCTAGTCATGGACCAGCACATGGGCGGTGGATACGGATTCAGTCGCCCTGACTCAAGGATCGAGGCAGTTGAGTAGTTCGGCAGCTGTATCCACGACTGAGCAGCCCTATTTAGGATCCACTCTGCTCACCCCATATGGGGAGGGGGCTAGAAAAGGTGCCCTAAACATAGTCTGCCTCATTTTCTCCCTGACTGGATTACCGCGACCAGTGGGGTCACCATCTCCCTCATTGTGGGAGGTTGTGCGGATCCAGAATTGGCCTTTATAGCCACTTACGGATCCACCGTTAAAATTTTACCTTTGGAAGACAATCTTACTCGGCTACGAGTGATCGCCAATGATGATGCATATCACATGATCAACCATAAAAAAGTACCTTTGAAATAGGTTGTGTGGGCTAAAATATGTGTGGGCTAAAACGTAGGCCTCCGTGATTTTTCCAGCTAGAAACAAGGGAAAAAATCCTCATGATAAATAATCCATTAGAATGACATTACATTTTTTTTAATGTCTGACCATTTTTAAGAGATGCATAAGCAACCCCCAAACATTGCCAGTGTCTTTTTCATTGTTTTCTTCTTTTCCTACTCTGATACCATTTTTAAAAATTCTGCTTTCACCTGGTGATTCTAGCCAATGAGGAAGCTATATAATGAGCATGATTACATTCCTGTGCCAGGCAATCCTCACACTTAGATCTGTGGTGACAGTACTGCTGTCACTCTGTACCCCTGACTGAGCTCTAGGCACCTTAGAATTCCAGTTCAAGTATTTATCACATCTATAGCCATATAGGCATAATCTGCACCCATTTAAATGTGCATCCAGTTGTACACTAAATAAGTGTTTTTTGTCACACTGTATTATAGTATCTTCAGTGTCACACAATCATATAGCAAAACAAAAATCTGTGGTTGCAGTAATGAAGGTGAGTTATGAATCACCACCTGTGAATGCTTTAGTCTGCGGCCAGATATCTGAAGGAAGCTTAAGAGAAGCAAAATACATCACATTCAGAATGATAGCTTAAAATGTTATATTCCTGTCCATGTGATTACATTTAACTGTTAAGGAGTGTTGCTTTGTAATTAATCCATAACTGAGATGGCTTTTTTGCAGCAACACTAAAGTGACAGGATTTGGGGCTGAGCCAAAAGGTTCTCCCACATGAGGACTCTGCAACAGTTCAACACCAGCATTCAAGCTTTGCAATTCCCCATTGCCAGATGTGTTCAAAAGCTGGCTGTGCTCCGTTGTGGTGTGTTTAAAACTTGACTAATACTACCTCTTTGTAAAATGTTGCTGCTCTGTGGAGCTTGTGGGTATTCTGTTTCTCCATTTGCAGGAACTCTTTCCTCACCTCACCTCCCAGCTCCTGATCCTAGCAGATTTTTCTAAAGGGAGAAGCAGTTCGATGGGTTTTCATCTCCCTTTCACAGAAACTTCCTGGATTTCTTTTCCCTTTTTATTTATTTTGCATATGGCCAGGTACCTGTGTCCTTAGTAACATGAAGTAAGGCTGTAGCTGTTGGCGGCCGGGGGGTCAAGGTTGTGTTTTTGTTTTGTTTTGTTTTTGTAGTTTCCTTTCTGTATGGAATGAAATAAGAGGACTTTTGTTGCTCTAGGACTTGGGAGCTTGGGGAAAGACGGTGATTACATGAAACCCTTGGTTCTTGGTCTCAGTATTTTGAGATTGGCAGAAGTCAATTGCAGATTGTCTTCCAATTGCTTTTGAGGGATTGGGAAGTGAAAATAGTGACCCATTATTTTTCAAAGATTTTTTCTGAGAAAACTTCTGATTGTTTTTTGCCTTACATTTCACCCACCCCCAAAAAGAAAGCAGCCCTTTGTACAATTTATCTGAATATTCACCACCATTCTTTATTAGAAGCTGCCATTTTCTCTCACTATGCCCCCAAACAAACATAAGGAATTGCAGAGGATACAAAATGGTGGCTAGGTTGCCAAAACATTGTTACAATGCTCCTTTAGAAAACAAAATATCCTATCCTATTAATATTGCTATGGTGGTCCTCATACAGTATTTGAGAGATTGGTGAGAATTTTTCTTTCACTTGAAGAAATTCCATGATGATTCCCCAATTTCTCTGCCTACAAAGAGAATGGATAATTTCAAAAGGACAAGTTTGCACAGCTCTAATACGAATTGTAGACTTTCCAAAAAAGGAAAATCCAAAAAAGTATAATCCAAATCTGGATTATAAAATGATATAGCAAGAGTATCCAATTACTGATTCTTAGAGAGAGAGAAATTTGGAATTAACTACATCATTATTAAGCTAGTGATGATAACATGAAACCAAAGCCAAACTTCAAACTGAACTTTTTTTTAATCTACCAGAATTCTGTTTCATCTGGCTGTTTTCGAGGTGTCACTCTTTATTAAGAAATTAAGATGATTTTTCTTCCCAAAAGTGAATGACTAAGTATTGGGTATTGGTTATAACTGAAAGAAAATCATTGCTGTGAGTGGGGGTGGAGAAAACTTCCAATTCCTGCTTGGAATTGTTTGAATTCATGTTTTTTTAGTCTTGAATGTCTAAATTGCATGGAGTTAGTGGTGTGGGAGAGAGTGCCTGGTTTCCCTCATTCTATAGGCGTGGGAAAAAAAGAATTCTGCCCTTAATCTCAAGGATTCTCTTACTCAAATAAATTGCGTCTCTCAGGGCAGATGGGATCTATGGCACTCTTGTTAACCCTAAGCCAGTGCCCTGGCTAGAGAGTTGTTCTTTGTTCAAGATGTCATGGTCAAATGGAACCAGGAAAATGAAACCCTAGAAGATTGTGAGGGCTTTTGTATGTAATTATATGTGTATCAAGGAAATTTAGGGTAGCAGGTTTTCATCTCTCCCCCTGACCTTTGCTACTGAGTTAATAAAATTCTTGATGAGCTGAAACCACTCTTAGATAGCCCAGCCTTTCTTATAGCCATCCCTGTCATTGGCATTTTATCAGATATCAAAAGCATTACAGTTCTATATTATTTAAATACAGGGTAGGATACTTGTAGCATATTATACTAATAGTATATTTCATTGAATTAAAATATTTATATACTGCCTCTTCGAAGCTCAGGCCAAACTGATCCCAATATTAGGCAGAATCAAGCAGTGGCCACAGTTGACAGAGGCTTGGGGAAGGGCAGGGGTGAGTTGCTGGAAGTCTAAGTTAAGGATCCTATTCACTTCCTTTGCATTAGACAATGGCTGCTCTTCTTCTGTTCATGGAATAATGAAAGGCATGTTTGCCTGGGCATAAAATGTCTTGGGCTCAAGACAGCTTTTGCTGAAAAATTAAAACCAACAACCCTGTACCAGAGTCACTATATCCCAATCTAAAATAACTTCACAAACCAGCTTTCTGCAAACTACTCTCTATCTCCTGGGAATGAGGGCAGTTATAGTCCAACACATATTAATTGAACAACATTGGGGTAAACTGCCATAAACAATAACTACAAGAATACAGGCTCAAAAACTTTAAGTCTACTGAATGCAGCAGATATTGAGTCCTTTTTGAAAAAGTTATGAGGAAAGAATAGCCTTTGTATCATGTGTAATAAAGGGCCAGCTCTTCTCTAACAATTATCCTTGCCTCATCTGGTGTAGCCTTGTGAAGTTAGGCACACAGTGTGATGTGATAATATGAGCTAATCTTTTAGTGCAGGGCTTTCCAAAGTTTTTCCCGCGGCGACACACCAACCGGCGTTGGTGTGTTGCCGCGGGAAAACCCGGAAGTGCGGCAGCGCGCAAAAACCCGGAAGCGCTGCTGCGCTTTCGGGTTTTGCGCGCTGCAGTTGGTGTGTCGCCGCGGGAAAACCCAGAAGCGCTGATGGTGATCAGCGCTTCCGGGTTGTGTGGCGACACACCAGACTGTGTGTGGCGACACACTTTTGTGTCGCGACACACAGTTTGGAAAGCTCTGTTTTAGTGTGTATCAAAATTATATGAAATTATTTAAAAGTAACAGTTTGTTCTGAAAACCACAAAAAGGAAAGGGAATGTAGAGTGCATGTGAGCAAGTCTTCTGTTACCTTCATGTTAGCAATATAAATAACCATTTATTTCAGAAAATCAAACCAGAGTTTGATTATATCATCCAGCAACATCACTATACAAAATCTGAGAAATACATGGGAAGCTCAAACAGCTTTTGCCAACTTGGTTCTTCAATTCAAATAATCCTCCAGGATATGGGAGTTGAAGTCCAATGCATTTGAAGTGAACCAGTCTGGTGAAGTCTGCTCTTGGATGTACAGAAATATTTGTAATATTGAAATTTAAGACAATTGCAAGGATAAGCAGTATTTTTACAGCATTGAAATTATAGCTATGTAATATTGCAACAGTTGTCATTGGAAAATTTGAGAAATAACTGAGTTATATAAAATGCTAAGTCCTTTTTGAACTGAACTTGATTCTAAATGACTGTGGAAAGGTCCATGTAGTTTTCTGGGAAATAGCATGGAAATGATTTTCTTAACTTCCTAGTCTGTCCTACAGCCCTGGAATTTGCTTGTAGTCTCTCATCAAAGTCTTAACCAGGCCAGACCCTGCTTAGCTTTCAATGTCAGACAAAGTTAACATTATACAGGTAGTTATATAAAGCAATTCCTTTTTAGTAAATTCAAACTGATGTTTCACATTGAATTTTCTGATTATAGCTGCAGGAGGGGTTTCACCAAGGCAAAAACCTGTGTTTCAGAGATATAAATTGTTTATTTTAGATCTTAAAAGTGACATTATCTGCTGTGACTCAAAACTTTCTCAAATTTCCCTAGGAATTCATCTGCAAAGATCAAGAATATTAATTGTTCAATCCTAGTTGAAATTTTTAAGTGTTATGGAATTTTTCAGGATAAAAATTTGTTTTAAATAGACAAAACCACTGCAAGACATCAGACACAACCTCCGATTGACATAAGTAATCCAGCTAATGTTTTGCAGAAGTTAATAGTATTTGACTCTTTGTTATGTTAGCATCTGACTGACTACTGCTAAGTAATTTTTCAGTAAAAATTGCATAGGTTTAGGAGAATATTTTAAAGTTTTCAAAATCTTGATATGTATCCAAACAAAGTTGCAGAGAGCTGGTAGACTCCTTGGAAGTGTGTGAAAGGTGTTTTAATCAGATCACTAATAATGGTAAGCAAGCTTTGTTGCAAGAGAGCTGCAATGCTGGGAATAAAGACTAATTCTCAACCTTACATGTTTCTAAGTCTTCCAAATCACTCTGTGAAAGAAACTGGATCCCACCATGATAGAAAGAAAAGTATCTACTTTTCCCAGGAAAAGCATGTATTTGTTACTGGCATTCTATTGTAATATTTATAATGTACAATAATAAGTTGTAATTAAAGTTACTCCCCTTGTGGGGGGAGATGGGCGGTGATATAAGTTAGAAATAATAAATAATAAATAAAATAAATAAAGTTTCTAAAACATTATTTATGTGAATATTAGAAATTTTAAGTGTCTATATTGATTTTGGATACTAGGATTGGCTTTTTGTGTAGTGCAATAATAATTATTGAATCATATTTTATAACTGGAATAGGATTTTTATTTTTAATTATATTGTTCTTGAGGAGAAAGCTCTTCTCCCCCACTCTACTGAAAAAATGATCTAGTTTGGGCATCAATGGTATCCTACATGAGCAGGGAGCATAAATTTGGCTGCTTACTTGCAAATAAAGTTTTCATTTTGGTATATGATATTAATCCCTGAAAATTGGATAAACAAAGAAAACACTGACAGATACTGTCCTTAATTTCATTTGCTTGACATTTGCTTGACTGGATTTATCCTTGTTACAGTATCCAGAAAATACAGAAGAAAAGAATATTAAAGATACTGCTGAAATGGGAACTTTTTTCTTGTTAAAACAAACTGCCAGTTGAAATAGAGACTGTGTTTTCTTAGGATGGCAGTGCTTGGAAATGCTATTCAATTATTTTTGGCATAAGCCGATGCTAGTAGCTTTGTGATTAACAATGCTTAAAGTGGTAGATTTTATGGCAAAAATGTTATTTTAATAGGATAGTCCTACACAAATGTAATCCAGTACATTTTGCATTTTGTGGGAAGATGAGAACACTTGAATTTTGGCATATGTGTGGAACAAAAAATGATTAACAAAGGCTGTACTCCAGGACATAGATTACAATACAATGAAATACAATATATTGTTAAGGGATTGGGATTGGCTAGGGATCCTTTTGGGATCCTTTCCAACCCTGTAATTCCTGATTATAAGATTTACATTTGGACAGGGTTTAATAGAACTAGTAGGACTGTTGGAGTCCTCTCAAAGGCCCATGCAGAATGGCCAAATACCTTTTGTTATGGAGATTGCTTTCAATAACTGAACTCTTCTGGAACAGAGCAAGACATTTGGGAATCATGGCTTAGCTTCCCTCCCTCCTCCCAGTTATGGAATGTGTTAATGCAGAGATCAGAGCAAAGAAAGAAAAAAACATGCAGTCTTTATTTTTTGAAGCTAAAGTGTTAGATACAGGATGAGAGTTAGAGATTTAGTAGCATTTTGGAAGATTTTGGGGGTGTTTGTTGGGGTGTTAAAGTATGAACCATCACCAGTTCTTAAACTGCATGTTTAAAAATAAGTTCAAATGGTACAAACCCCAGGAGCCTAAATCTAAAGAAACTATGGTTAGCAGTCATGTATCATTGGCGATCACTCGTAGCCGAGTAAGATTGTCTTCCAAAGGTAAAATTTTAACGGTGGATCCGTAAGTGGCTATAAAGGCCAATTCTGGATCCGCACAACCTCCCACAATGAGGGAGATGGTGACCCCACTGGCCGCGGTAATCCAGTCAGGGAGAAAATGAGGCAGACTATGTTTAGGGCACCTTTTCTAGCCCCCTCCCCATATGGGGTGAGCAGAGTGGATCCTAAATAGGGCTGCTCACTGTGAGCGAAGCCGTCAGGAGTCATGTACTCCTGGTAGGGTCACCCATGGCGGTAAGGTCCAGGGGGAGGAACCAGACAAAGAACAATCCAAGAAAGTCCTCAACAGCAGAACAGGCGGAAGATAACAAGGTGTATTGTTACAACGGCTGCGAAGGCGGATGAAGGCTGCAGCAGACAAAAGGTCACCAATCGTCATGGTATCCATGCCATTGGATTAGAGCCTTTTTCTGTGAAGGTTGTGTGCTGATCGTTGTGCACTGATCTCCACACATAAAACAAATTCACGCACAGGCGTCTTCCAACCACATCAAACCCAAAACAACCAAAAGTCCCATGGCGATTGACGAATGGCAACGGGGGCAGGACTGTGAAATCCAGTCATCAGAAGGTTTGCATACAAGAAAGTAGATCAGATAATTAGTTTGATTTTCTGCTGCTTGGGTTTTTTTTTCAGTTATTACGGTAGGACATGAGATATTCCATACCTGCAAGTCTGTAATTTCAGGAAAAAAATTGTCCACATGTTGATTATATGGGAACTTAAGACACAATATTCAGGAGTTGTTCCCATGTCCCCTTTAAACTTTGGAAGCTGTTGCTTGAAAAGATTTAAATTTTGGAACTATAGTTAAAATCAACACTTCTGCTTCAATATAGCACCCACTGCAAGCAGTTTTACTCTATTTTTGTTTTGCCTTGGCCTCATAGTAAACTGAAGCCAATCTCATTTTCATATCTGATTGCAGTAAAGATTTTGATGATGGAGCAGCTCTCTGATCAATAACCTGATGTCAGTGACTGCCAATATATTGCCAGCCTTGGATTCCAAGCTGTGGCAAGGAAGGAGAAAGAATATACCAATGCATAAAAATTGGTTATTTATGCAAAAGTGGAACATATTTGAGACATTAAGACTGAAGACACAGTATGGCTCATTCTTATCTTAATCAGCTTTTCTAGTTGTTTTAGTTCTGTATATATAATTAATCAAGACATCAGTCCATTATGATATAAGTGTAGTTGGCTTCGCAACTTTCTTCAAAAATATTCTGCTCCACAGCTTAAATAAACCTCATTCTGGTGGAACGAACTCCATTGGAGGCTATTGCCCTGTCCTGATGGAGCAGGGTACCGCTAATGGGAGCTGCACATTTGCTGAGATTAAAAAAGTTGTGTGGACTGATAAAGAGAGCCTATTTCAATGCACTCAGGAAGCCAAAACAGGAGGAAATGGGCACAAAGAAGCTCATGGGACAATAGAGGGAGAAGGAAAAGCAAGGAAGACAATGGTGGAAGGCAGGAAGACAAATGGAATACATAGGGAAGTGAAGTATAAGGAACTAGAAGAAGAAAATGCATCAGTGAATAAGCTTCCCATTCTGCTGCAAAAGACTAGATTTGCATAATAAGTATATTGTCACTGCCGCCAGTTATCTCAAAGTACCATTAGCTGTAAGGCTCTGTCCTTGTGACTCCGGAGAGGTGGAAACCACAGACCATGTACTTCTTCACTGCGTCTTTTACAGAGATCTCCGAACCAAACTCATCTTACCTCTGATTAGTAAATATCCTGGTCGCCCAGATTCAGACTATACTCAAATGCTACTTATAGATGAAAAGCCTATTGTCACAGCGCAGGTAGCTAGGTTTTGCGCAGCAGCAATGAAGATTCATCAGACCGTGATGGGCTAATTTTTGTAATGTACCTTATGTAGCAGTAATTCATTTAATTTTTTATATATTAACATAGTTGTAATTTTAGATACTTATGTACATTTTACATTTTATATTTAACATAATCTTAGTGACTATATTATCATCTAGTATAGGCTTCACCTTAGATTGCACCCATAGAGTTTAGCTAGGTAGTTTTATAAATGTATTTTAACTTTATTTTAACTTTTAATTTTATTTTCTTTTAGGTTGGTAACATTTTAAGATAGATTATTTATACTTTCACAGAGCATCATCCTTGTACTGGTCTAAGACCGCAATAAACTATTGATTGATTAATTGATTGATTGATCCTTTTGCTGTTTGGTATTCCTCTCTACTTAACTCCTTGTCTAGGGAGAAGATCCAAGTCTTAAAGCTGTATTTATTTTAAGGGAGCCGTTGACATTAATGAGGACTGTGAATAGATACAAGTTTTGTTGTTGTTTTGTTTTAAGTTAAATTTGGTTTTTTTGTGGAGGTGGTTGTCCTATAGATGTATCTGATGTAGTTCACTACTTTAAATGCTATAATATGTGTGAAACAGAGTGATGCAGGCTACGTCTGGAGACAGGTTGTAGAGACTGACCAATTTAAGCTTGTCATCTATAGGGGCAGGGCTTGGTCATTCCCCTTTCCCAGGTCTCGAGATGGGAGGCCATTCCTCTGCCCTGACAGATACTCTACACTTGGCAAATCCCTGTTCCTTCCCACAGTTCTTTGACAGAGGAGGTACCTATTCCCCTCCCCCCATTGGAAGGGACTTGCCTTCTTCTTTCCAACCTTAGAGATTTTTTTTTAATTTTATTTCAAGCAATATCAGGTAAGTACATAAATCCAAGATACATACAAAGAGAAAAAAAGATACAGAAAATAAAAAAAAAATTACTACAATGTGAATAAAAATACAAATACTATACATGTGAAAATTTACCATATTCATTCATTGGCGATCACTCGTAGCCGAGTAAGATTGTCTTCCAAAGGTAAAATTTTAACGGTGGATCCGTAAGTGGCTATAAAGGCCAATTCTGGATCCGCACAACCTCCCCCAAAATTCATGTGTTTTTTACGACCGCTAGATGGTGACCCCACTGGTCGCGGTAATCCAGTCAGGGAGAAAATGAGGCAGACTATGTTTAGGGCACCTTTTCTAGCCCCCTCCCCATATGGGGTGAGCAGAGTGGATCCTAAATAGGGCTGCTCAGTCGTGGATACAGCTGCCGAACTGCTCAACTGCCTCGATCCTTGAGTCAGGGCGACTGAATCCGTATCCACCGCCCATGTGCTGGTCCATGACTAGGAGCTTCCGGATTTCACAGTCCTGCCCCCGTTGCCATTCGTCAATCGCCATGGGACTTTTGGTTGTTTTGGGTTTGGTGTGGTTGGAAGATGCCTGTGGGTGAATTTGTTTTATGTGTGGAGATTGGTGCACAACGATCAGCACACAACCTTCACAGAAAAAGGCTCTAATCCAATGGCATGGATACCATGACAGTTGGTGACCTTTTGTCTGCTGCAGCCTTCATCCGCCTTCGCAGCCGTTGTAACAATACACCTTGTTATCTTCCGCCTGTTCTGCCGTTGAGGACTTTCTTGGATCGTTCTTTGTCTGGTTCCTCCCCCTGGACCTTACCGCCATGGGTGACCCTACCAGGAGTACATGACTCCCGACAGCTTCGCTCACAGGGTTCATTGGGAACACACAAGCCCACTCACCACAACAAGGTGACGATCCAGCGAGTGATATTTTTTTATATATTTACCATATATAAAGAGTATATCAAATTATAATCTATTGCTATTAAGGTAAACCATAAAATCCTACCAAATTTGATAAAATTGTGGTTCCTGCTTCTGAAGTCTTATTACTTTAATTTTATCTCTGATTTTTTCTAATGTGGCAATTGTAGAGGCCTTGCTAATCCACAACTCAATTGTTACATGATCTAAAGTTTTCCAGTGTTGCACAATTATTGTTTTGGCTGCTAAAACTAAATAGATAATTGGTTCTTTATTTTTAAGCTTATGGTTTGGTCCAGTAAATAAATGCAATAAGCCTAACTTACAAGAGCATTCAGTTCTTTGTTTAGTGGTAATACTTATCACTCCAAAAAAATTTCACACAAAAGGATATAACTTTATCACATGACCACCACAAATGAAAAAAATGACGCTTTTTGTGGACAACCTCTCCAGCGTTTGGAAGAATAATTTTGATATATGCATGCCAGTTTAACAGGAGTCTAATGCCAACGATGTATAATCTTCCACTGAAGTTCTTGCATTGAAGCTGAAGTGAATCCACCCCGTTTCCATAACTGCTGCCAATTTGTCTCCTGTATGGGATTACCAAGATCAGTATCCCAAGCTTCCTGTAATCCATACAGTAGATCTCCTATTTCTGATTGCAGTAATAACCTATGAAATTGTTCCTTTTGGTTGTTCTAAATAATGAAGTATTAAAGTCTCAAAATTAGTATAAGGCCATGTTGCTGAAGCTCTAATATTTCTATTGCCCAAAAGAGATTTGAGTTGATAACAAAAAAGCTATGGTAGCTTATCACCTATTCATTGCTCTATCTGATCTTTATTGAGAGATTCACCATTACTATAAAAATCTTTTAGTCTATAAAGATTATATGCTCTCAAAGATTTCATTTTAGCCAAACCGTAATAATTATCCTGATCAAAATATGATAAAGGATAAATATTCTTTATCAAAACTCTGTATTCTTCCAAATTTGAAGCATTGTTTTAGTAAAAACATTTTCAATCTGTTTTAGTCTAGAAAAAAAATTTGGGTGAAAAAACCACTGATTTATAAACATATTTGACTCTAACATAGTTTCAATTTGAATCCATTGTTTAAGAGTCTTCCATAATAAATGGAATCATATGCCCTATCTGTGTTGCTTGATAATATTTATTCTCCAGAGATTAAATGGGATGGTGCTTTTCTTATAATTTTATCTTTTACATTTGAATTTACAAATCTGAGCAAAATGTCTCTACGTTTCTGTGTATTCCTAAGAGAGTAAACCCGGTGAGCACGTTCAATATTTTTATCTGATAAATTCATATCAGAGCTCAGGTCATTAATTTTTGAGATAAGTAGTCAAATTGGTTATTCCGGTTTTCTTGGACACTCCTTTGATCCTTAAATTATTTCTCCTGCTATGATCCTGCAAATCTTCCAACTCAATCTTTATTTCAGAAAAACTCTTTTGAGCCTTGCCTATCTCAAGAGTGTTATTTGTAGCCATATCATAAGCTTTGCTGGCTACCTGAGCGATATCTGCTATCGCTTTTGGGGAATCTTGGTTAAAGTGATGGTATGAGACCAGGAAGATTCTGGCTGAAGTTCCCACTTGATATGGAATTCAGCAGGTGGCTTAAAGTCAATTATTATCTCAGTCCAACCTGTATCTCAAGATGGCAGATGTAACAATGGTTAAGGGAAAACCCCTTATACATCATCTTGAACTCTTTGAGGAATGGTGGGATATACCTGAGTTAATAAATTGTGACAAGGATTAATTGATTGCTCTTTGGATGTTTTCAACATGCTTAATTCCTTTATGTAGCAGATTCCACCAGAGATTTTCACAGGTCTCACCTGTAGCACACTTTGTGGGCATTTTATAGTTCCTGTTTGTGGCACAATTATTGCCTGAATGTTGCCTCCTTTAATTAATTTTAACTACCTTTAGTTTGGGGGCATGCATAAAAAAGGCTTACTATGAGTTTAATCTTAAAAACTTACTCTGGACATGTTCTTTTGTTTTTTAAATAAGCTCCTGTGCATTAAGTGAAACTTTTGAAAAAGCAAACTTAAAGCCAGGTTATAATTTTCTGAAGTGTTCTGAATTTATAAAAATTCAGATTCTTTTCTTTTAATAATTTGATGTTAGAGAACTGTAGAGCCATTAGTTTCACTGTGGGGTTGAGGAAATGAATTGTTCCCCCCCATCAGTTATTTGACACTGTGCTACTAGGAAAAGAATATGTTGTGTTTGTTGTATAATACCTTTAGCAATATGGAAAGTTTCATTTTGTTTTGTTTCTCATCTGTTTTGTATTTAACCTTTCCTTAGTGTATCATCTGAGTTGCAAAGTGCTAATTGTTCTTTTTAAAACACAGTGTGATTTCCTCTATAATTTATCTGTATGAAATAACTATTGCCTTCTTTTGTCTGCTCACAGTCACCTCATCATAACAGAATACCAATTATACTGATAGATTTGCATTTATATGATTTGATTATTATAATAGTCCAAAGGGGTCATTTGATTACGGTAAAGGATATACACATCATTAAATGATTTTTAATAATTTGATTGATAGCTGCAGCCTTCTGCTTAGTCTGGATGAAGGAGTGGGTTCTGCTGAGAAACAAAAGAATGTTAGAATTAGAAGAGCATGATCTGAGGCTCAGATGGCATGGTTTTCTATGGTACGATAAAGTTAAGGTTAAAGTAAACTTTAAGAATAATTATATTAGAAGTGCCATATTGACAATATGGAACAGATATGAACCAAGGCTGTGCCCAAAAATGCCTTTATGGGTCTGAGAAGCATTTTTCAGGAAAGAAACAGTAGGTAAAGAAAAATGGTTAACTTATGGAGAGTTGTTAGAACAGGAACATGGAGAATATAAGATGAAATCAAAAGAACAATTGGCTGCAGAGGAATTTAGTTTTCAATGGTTTTCGTATGCAGAGTTAAGAGAAAGATTTAAGACAGATAATAGCACATTTGGAATTGAGCAACAGAAGACAGAATTTGAAGTTGAATTATGTACAAATGACAAGCATGTAGTTGCTGAAATGAATAAACTTTATTGAAATTTGAAAAGGAAGAAGAACAAGTGAAAGACAGTGTGATAAAATGGGCTAAGAACTTTGGACACAATGTACTGATGGAACAGTGGGAAAATACAGTATGTGGTTAAAAAGATTGAAATTTACATTATGTTATAACCTAAAAAAGGATTTTTATAAAATGATGTACCATTGGTATATGACTCCAGAAAAATTGTCTAGAATGTATAAAGTTTCTTCAAATTTATGTTGGAAATGTGGACACAATGAAGGGTCATTTTATCATACCTGGTGGACTTGTAAAAAAGCTAGAAATTTCTTGGTTCCATAATCATCATTGGCGATCACTCGTAGCCGAGTAAGATTGTCTTCCAAAGGTAAAATTTTAACAGTGGATCCGTAAGTGGCTATAAAGGCCAATTCTGGATCCGCACAACCTCCCACAGTGAGGGCATAGGTTTCCGGGTGGGAGACGGTCATGATGAGGGTTTGCCTGACGTGCCTTCCTTTTAGCTCTTTTCTCCCTTTCACCCTGTACTCGTGCTTCTTCAAAGTCCATAGCGCCATTAATAAAGGCTGACCTCCAATTGAAATGCTCATGAGTTAGGGCTTCCCAGTTCTCAATGCTGATATTACATTTTTTTAAATTAGCTTTGAGAGTGTCTTTGAATCTCTTTTGCTGTCCACCAATATTCCGTTTTCCATTCTTAAGTTGGGAGTAAAGTGGCTGCTTTGGAAGACGATGGTCAGGCATTCGAACAACATGGCCGGTCCAGCAAAGTTGATGTTGGATGATCATTGTTTCAATGCTGGTGGTTTTCGCTTCTTCTAATACGCTAACATTAGTCCGCCTATCTTCCCAAGTAATTTGCAGAATTTTTCGGAGGCAGCGTTGATGGAATCTTTCAAGAAGTTGGAGGTGGCGTTTTCTCGCAGAGCTCAGGCGATGCTGAATTTCAGCGTCGATGTCGGCTTTTGTAGATAGATGGCTGCCGAGATAAGAAAAGTGGTCGACATTTTCTAGTGACACACCTTTAGGCTGGATTGATGGCGCTGCAGAGGAATTGGTTCGAACTTGCTGGTAAAGCCCTTTGGTTTTTTTAATGTTAATCGAGAGGCCGAGCTTTTCATATGCTTCTGCAAAGATGTTTAGGATAGTTTGAAGATCTTCCTCGGAGTGTGCACAGACTACGTTATCATCAGCATATTGAAGTTCTATAACAGAAGTTGTAATTACCTTATTTTTTGCTTTCAGCCTACTAAGATTAAAAAGCTTTCCATCTCTTCGATATATAATTTCTACACCAGTAGGAAGTTTCTCTTCAACAAGGTGTATAATCATAGCGATGAAGATAGCGAATAAGGTTGGAGCAATAACACATCCCTGTTTAACACCGGATTCCACTTTAAATGGATCGCTTTGAGAGCCATTGTTATTCAGGATTGTTGCCATCATGTCGTCATGGAGTAGCCGCAAGATGTTCACAAATTTATCAGGGCATCCGATTTTCAGAAGGATGGTTCAGAGAGCAGTATGATTTACAGTATCAAAAGCTTTAGTCAGATCAATAAACGCCATGTACAGAGGGCGGTTTTGCTCCTTGCATTTTTCTTGAAGCTGTCGTGCAGTGAAGATCATATCCACTGTTCCCCTGGAAGGGCGGAAGCCATTTTGCGTTTCAGGGAGGATGTCTTCTGATACAGATAGGAGACGGTTTGCGATGATCTTTGCCAGGATTTTGCCTGCTGTGGCTAGAAGGGAGATGCCTCGATAGTTTCCACAGTCTGTTCTATCACCCTTTTTAAAGAGAGTGATAATTATGGCATCCCTAAAGTCTGCTGGAATCTCCTCCCTCATCCAGATTTTTTCGATGAGCTTATGAAGTTGTTGTGTAAGTTCAGGCCCGCCTTCTTTAAAGACTTCAGCAGGAATCCCATCAGGTCCACTAGCTTTGTTATTTTTCATTTGTTTAGTGGCTTTATTGACTTCCTCCAAACTAGGGGGTACTGCAAGCTCATCTCTTATTTGTTTTTGCGGGATTTGCAAGAAGACTTCATCAGCCACAGTAGAGTGACGATTAAGGAGATTGTAGTAATGCTCTTTCCAGCGCAGTGCAATAGACTCTTTGTCCTTTAGAAGTTTAGCACCATCTACTGAGCATAAGGGATTTGTACCATGGTTTGTTGGTCTATAGATGGCCTTTATGGCATTAAAAAAGCCCCGTGCATCATGAGCATCTGCAAAATGTTGGGTTTCTTGGGCTTTTTTTATCCACCATATGTTCTTAAGTTCTCTAGTTCTTCTTTGGACTTCTGCCTTTGCACTGGCGTAGATTTTTTTCTTAACGGCACAGTTAATATCTTTTTGCCATATCCAGAAGGCTTTCCTTTTCTTGTCAATAATATGTTCAATCTCACTATCGTTCTCATCAAACCAGTCCTGATGTCTCTTAGTTTGGTATCCGATAGTTTGTTCACAGGCTGAAATAATAGAAGTCTTCAATTTAACCCAGTGTTCCTCAACATTTTCAGGAAGTTCCATAGGCAGATGTTCCTTGAGAGTTGATTGAAAGCAAGCTCGTTTAATAGGATCTTGAAGGGCCAGTGTATTCATTTTACGCCTTGGTTTTCTTCCTTGGAGCCTATGATGAGGGACAATCTTTATGGCCATCGTGGATCAAATTAATCGATGGTCTGTCCAGCAGTCATCGGCGCTCATCATGGCTCTGGTACATCACGACGATCTCTAGCATGGACAATTACATAATCTAAAAGATGCCAGTGCTTCGACCGTGGGTGCTTCCATGATGTTTTAAATTTATTTTTCTGGCGAAAGAGTGTGTTAGTAATGACAAGGTTATGCTCTGCACATTTAGTCAGAAGTAAGATTCCATTCATGTTGCTGTTGTCAACTCCTTCTTTCCCAATGATCCCTGGCCACAAATCAAAGTCACGCCCAACTCTTGCATTGAAATCGCCCAGGAGGATAATTTTATCCTCCTTTGGTATCTCTGATAAGATGGTGTCCAGCTGGGTATAAAAATTTTCCTTGATATCCTCATCTGCATCTAGTGTTGGTGCGTAAGCACTTAGGATAGTTGCCTGTTGGTTTTTGGCGAGTTTTATTCGGAGAGTTGAGAGTCGTTCGTTAATCCCAGTGGGAACTTCTGACAAGAGCTTCACAAGGTCGTTTTTGATAGCAAAGCCTACCCCATGTATTCGTTGTTCTTGTTCAGGCAGTCCTTTCCAAAAGAAGGTATAACCTCCTTTTTTTCCCTTCAACTGTCCTTCTCCTGCTCTTTGAGTTTCTTGGAGTGCTGCTATATCGATATTAAAACGTCTCAGCTCCCTTGCAATAATGGCAGTCCTACGTTCAGGTCGTTCACTATCCATATTGTCTTGCAGTGTCCGCATATTCCATGTTCCAAAATTCATGTGTTTTTTACGACCGCTAGATGGTGACCCCACTGGTCGTGGTAATCCAGTCAGGGAGAAAATGAGGCAGACTATGTTTAGGGCACCTTTTCTAGCCCCCTCCCCATATGGGGTGAGCAGAGTGGATCCTAAATAGGGCTGCTCAGTCGTGGGTACAGCTGCCGAACTACTCAACTGCCTTGATCCTTGAGTTAGGGTGACTGAATCCGTATCCACCGCCCATGTGCTGGTCCATGACTAGGAGCTTCCGGATTTCACAGTCCTGCCCCCGTTGCCATTCGTCAATCGCCATGGGACTTTTGGTTGTTTTGGGTTTGGTGTGGTTGGAAGACGCCTCTGCATGAATTTGTTTTATGTGTGGAGATCGGTGCACAACGATCAGCACACAAACTTCACAGAAAAAGGCTCTAATCCAATGGCATGGATACCATGACGATTGGTGACCTTTTGTCTGCTGCAGCCTTCATCCGCCTTCGCAGCCATTGTAACAATACACCTTGTTATCTTCTGCCTGTTCTGCCGTTGAGGACTTTCTTGGATCGTTCTTTGTCTGGTTCCTCCCCCTGGACCTTACCGCCATGGGTAATACAATATTATATGTAATACAATATTATATGTATTGGTTCCAATACATATGATGATACAAATAATTTTAAAAATCAACATTCAACTGAAACCAGAATTTTTCTTGCTGGGATTAATGGACAGTCAATTAGAAAAGAGCCAATGAAGATAGTGTTTATATATGATTATTGCTGCAAGACTATTACGGTATATGCACAAAAATGGAAAGACTCTGAAATACCCACAACGGAGGAATGGTTGGTGAAGATGACAGAATTAGCAGAGATGGCAAAATGAACTTCCTTGATTAGAAAAAGATCAGCCACTACATTTATCAGTGATTGGGAACCCCTTATGGCCTTTTCGCTGAAAAAAGGGAAACTTGTGATTTATGGATTTGAAGATTAGAAAGGGTAGCTTATGGAAATAAGGAAATTATGATGTAACCTTAGAGGTAAAGGTTTTCCCCTGCACAGTCATGTCCGACTCTAGGGACCAGTGCTCATCTCCATCTCTTAGCCAAAGAGCCAGCGCTGTCCGAAGACGCTTCTGCAGTCATGTGTCTGGCATGACACGCACGGAACGCTGTTACCATCCCACGGAAGTGGTACCTATTTATCTACTTGCATTTGCATGCTTTCAAATTGCTAGTTTGGCAAGAGCTGGGGCGAGTGCGGGAGCTCACTCCGTGACGTGGCGCTCGGGTCTCGAACCGCCGACCTTCTGATCGACAAGCCTGGCATCTTAACCACTGAGCCATCATGCCCCTAGAGCCTTAGAGGGCAAAGTAAAAATGTATCTATAACCGCTGTCAAGAAGTTTAGAAGCCGCTTCTTTATAATCTTTCCTTTCTTTCTCTTAGTTTTTTTTTTCTTTTCTATTTTCTTTTTTCACTATTTATTCTTCTTCTTTATTATCTTTATTTTCTCTTATGGTTTTTACTTTGTTAAAAATTTCTTTAATAAAAAACTTTTTAATAAAAAATTGATTGATAGCAAATCTAAAAATGTTAAAAGGGTTTGGTAGGCTGATTCAGTTAATTATATGTGTGCCCTTGAATTTTTAGAAAAGAGAACATGGATGAATGCATTGCTACCAAACTAGTTATTATTTTAATAACCTACGTATTTTGACACTGAAACTGATTTGGGCTATGCTATGCAAAAATAGTGGGAAAAATTAGGCAGAGATTGAGTGAAAGAGAAGAAAATACAGAGAAAAGGATCTTGGCTCTTTGATTCTGTCAGGGATTAAGAATTTCCTTGAAGTGGATACAGACCACCATTCTGTGTCAATATCTTGGGACAACCAGGGTCACTCATATGCAGAGACAACTTGCTAATTATTATTTTAATGGTTGCCGAACCAGTTGACATTTGCACCTGTCACACTATATTTTGTGGAGTCCTTGGTGCTCTCTGAGCCTTGTTGTTTTCTTGCAGACGTTTCATTGCCAGACTAGGCAACATCTTCAGTGCAAAAAGGGAGTGGGACTTGCTCTCTGTTTATATACCCTGGCTTGTCCTGCCTGTGTTGGTGGGGGTGTTGTACTCTCCTTGGTAGTTCTTTCATTGGGTTGTTCTTTGCTGCTTGGTTGATTGACTGAGTTAATAGTTCCAGAACTATTAACTATTAACTCAGTCAATCAACCAAGCATCAAACAACAGCCCAACCAAGGAACTACCAAGGAGAGTACAACACCCCCACCAACACAGGCAGGACAAGCCAGGGTATATAAACAGAGAGCAAGTCCCACTCCCTTTTCACACTGAAGATGTTGCCTAGCCTGGCAATGAAACGTCTGCAAGAAAACAACAAGGCTCACCAAGGACTCCACAGTTCAACCCTGAGCTACAAATATTATCTTCGATTGGTAACACTATATTTTCTCCCTATTAAGACAGCAGTGGCATTATTAATGTTTCAACTATTGCGAAAATCTTCCTTGACTAAGCTTGCACTTCTGCTTGAGCTTATAGCTGCATGCAACATGCTTTGTGAATATTTATAAAATTTCTTACTGAGAAGCTAAAGTATTTTCCAGACTCTGAATAGACAAATTATCCAGTCTCCTTTCTTAAAGGCTGTACTTCATAAGTATTTCACAGAACCTAGTCCTGCTTGAATATGTAAACGTAAATAACAATATTCTCCATTATCTCCTTGCTTTTAATTCTTCCTTTTAAATTTCTTGCTAATCTAATTCTGAACAAAAAGGTAGAATTAAAATTGTTATGTCAAAAATCTCAAAAATCCTTATTTGAATGTTGCTATAAGTTAAACATCCCCTCCTCTTCATTGTTAGAAACCGATATAGCATTTTATTATCATACCTAACCTCTCTTTCCTATTTAGTATAGAGTGATGAATCTACAAGGGACTTATACATCAGCAATACTGATGTAGAATTATTTCAGGGTGTGCCTATACTGTCTTTCAATTTTGTTGCGCAAACTTTTTTCATTAATGTGACTGTTGACATCAGCAAACTCATTTGGCATGTTCTGAATTGCTGCCGTGGCCCCAGTGCTCCAAGTAAATCTGAGAAATTAAAGCATCTGGTGCCTCTCTGAGCTGTAACATGATTTGGTTTGGAACTAATGTTCCTCTTCCAGCATGAGCATCTACTGTAGCTCTGTTTCTCTCCAGCTTTTGTAGTGGGCTCAGAATGGTGAAGATGGATAGGGCTACTGTATGTGGGCTGAATAAATCAAAATGGACATTAGATGGCAGTAACAAGATAAAATGCAAACCTTCTGCTGCCATCTACTGGCTGTCTGTATTCTTGCAAGCTGAGATATTATACCTCAAAAGTTGGCTAGATTGCCTCTTGGCGGTTTCCTTTCTTGTGATGTTAGCAAATACTTTGCATAGAATCTGCAACCTTAGCAACCACTCTGACTAATTGATGAGTATCCTAAGATCAAGAGTATACATTATCTATAGGTATACCTCAAAGTATAAATTATCCAAAGAATTCTGGGGAAAAAGGACCTTGAATTTGACACAAATAATTGGCTGTAGCAAAGGATAACTGCATTGAACAATAGGATCTATGGTTAGTCAGAGACCCTTCACAATAGTGACTGGCCTTTGTCTTGAAGGGTTCATAACAGATGGCGGAACTAAAGTCTGAATCATTCCCCTCTAAGAGGCATTAGGCTTTTGTCTACTCGGTGCAAGAGAAAAAGGAATCTGTTTTCAGAACTTTTACTCAGTTTAAACCATGGCCACAATCCAACACGGGATTGAATGCTCTTGAACCCCTTAAACTCAATGAATCTAAGCAGACTTAGCTGGGTGTTGGATTCTGTCTCAAGGTGTCTCTATTGTACTGATAGTTCTCTGGGGAAACTGGCAATTCTACAACTAATAACATCAGGTCAGGACTTGCATAATAGCTTATTTCAGTAGCAAAAGTAGCATTTTACTACTTATTATCTGAGCAGCTTTTAAGAAATTGAACTAGGTGCAGCATAGAAGAAATTATTCTTCCACCGCCCATTCAGGTACCTGTGTCTAGTTTGGCAATATCTATGTGCTGACCTTTCTGCCTCTTTTTGTGAACGTGTGGCTCATGGCAATCTAGATGCAAGAAAAAGTATATTTCAGCTACTTTACCTTTTTACATGGTTCTTACGGTAGAATTTCCAGTTTAGCTCATGGAGATTCTTGCCAGGATCTCCTCTCCCTATTAATAAACCCAGAACGCTCATCGGTCTCTTATCTTCTACTACTTCAGGGATTAACAGTAACCCTAGTATTATTTCCTAGCATCCACATTTTATTAAGCAGACTTGCTATTTGAATAATCATTTCTGCAATGGGAAAGAGAAAAGCAACATCTGGTATCCACATGGCTGGGCTTCGTAAGAAGATGAAATGTCTTAACTGTACATTTTCACTGGTGTTGCTGTATCAGCACATCTCCACTCATCTTGGAATGGATGTTTTTGTATGTTGTCTTTCCTCACAGTAACATTTTTGGTTTGATCTCTCCTAGGTGCATAGCGTAATGTCCATGCTGTGCTACACTCTGATTATAGCATTTCTGATTGGCATATGGGCAGCACCAAAATCTGAAGATAATGCCCCACTGGGCTCCCCTGCAACGTCTGACCTTTCTGAAACCAGCCGGACTAAAACTCACCATGTTCTGAAAACATCTCGACACAGAAATCAGAACCATCCTGCTCCTAGGAAGGCAGAGGATCGAGAAGCCGGGTCAGCAGCAAACATCATTGTGGATCCAAAGCTTTTTCAGAAGAGGCGGTTCCAGTCACCTCGTGTTCTGTTCAGCACTCAGCCCCCACCTTTGTCAAGAGATGGACAGAGTGGGGAGTTCCTGGACAGTGCAGACTCTCTTAATAGGAATACCCGGGCCAAGCGTGAAGCTCATCCTGTGCATAACCGAGGGGAGTATTCTGTGTGTGACAGTGTCAGCGTCTGGGTTGCCAACAAAACCACAGCAACGGACATCAAAGGCAAACAGGTGACTGTGATGGTGGATGTAAACCTTAATAACAATGCCTACAAGCAGTACTTTTTTGAGACCAAGTGCAGAGATCCAAAACCAGTACCAAGTGGGTGCAGAGGCATTGATGCCAGGCATTGGAATTCTTATTGCACCACAACACACACATTTGTCAAGGCATTAACCATGGAAGGCAATAATGCATCCTGGCGCTTCATTCGGATTGACACTGCCTGTGTCTGCGTAATCAGTAGAAAAACTGAGAACCTCTGATTGACCATTGCCGCCCAGAGTCACTGGTTTGAGATGGGCGGCTATATAAATTGAATAAATAAATAAATAAATAAATAAATAAATACATTGCTCCAGTACCCACTTTCTCCCAGCCCCCTACCTCAGCCTGTAAATTATTTTAAGTTATGAGGACTCTATGATATATTTATAGTTTATACAAGTAAATAAATGAATCCTCATTATTTATTAAATTCTTTTGAAAACTGAATACATGGTGTGTGCATGAATGGCATTTCTTTCTGTTAAGCAGATGTTTTCTTAGCTTTCCCTTACTATATTAACATGGTTGACATAGAAAATATTTTGAAGAGAATGCATGGCAGTTTTCAATGCCCTGCACCTTTTTATTTATATATGTAATGCTCTGTTACTCTAAACTAGACCAAAAGTCATTATACAAGTCCATTAGGAAAATTCTCCCTGTCCTGGCCCAGAAATCTTGCATTCATTCAGATTATACATCTGAAGATACAATAAGATGCATAACTGTCATTTTTTTTTCAGCTATGCTGACTTCCTTCTGTTTATACACTCTAAATCAGGGTTTCTCAACCAGGGTTCCATGGAACCCTAGGGTTCTGCGAGAGGTCACTAGGGGTTCCCTGGGAGATCACGATTTATTTAAAAAATTATTTCAAATTCAGGCAACTTCACATTAAAGAGGTAAGTTTCATTCTTTATTTTCAGTTTAAGAACGCTGTTAATGCATATATACAAGCCTACACATGAAACAAATATAATAATTTTGTAACTTCTGACCTATATTTGAGCCTGAATTTGCAGGGGTTCCCCGAGGCCTGAAAAATATTTCAGGGGTTCCTCCAGGGTCAAAAAGTTGAGAAAGACTGCTCTAAATATTAGATTTGCAGCTGACTTCTTGTTAAGCTTGCCTTCAGTGCAATCCCATACACATCTATTCAGAAGAAAGTTCCTTTGAGTTAAGTGGGGAATATTCCTGTGCAATTATGTATAGAATAATATTAGCAATCACAGCATCTTTCTATTTCACATTGTTTACAAATTTATTTTTCCTTTTATAGGAAACATTTGAGCAAACGTTTTGCTACCTAGTTTAAAACAAGTAGTTAAAAGCAGCTACTTTCTAGTCAGCAAAACTAAAACCAGCCTCAGTCCAGCTAGGTTTACTTCTAACTTAAGATCAATAACTTAAATCAATAGAACAAATGTATCCTGATTGTTGCTTCTATGAGATATAAAATCCAATTTCACACATTCATGTTCCAAAATAAGTTTCACTGTTTTCAATATGATTGGCTCTCAAGTAAGTATACATAGGATTATTGTCTCATATGGCAGTCAAGTGTGTACTTACTTCAAGTTTATCCATGCTGTGTTCTATTTAGCAGGCTTTCTCCATAGTAAATAATTAAGATTTCAGTTTTAGTTGCAACTGACTTCTGTTAGGTTTGGGATCAGTGCAAAATTCCATGGATTAATCTAAACATTGATGATTTTACATTCCAAATGTTACCTTTGTGAAATAATTTTCATCTAATCAAAGCTGAATATACACAAAAATAAGTAGTAGGCAGTACCTGAGAAAACAGTCTTTTCTTTCTGTTATAATAAAAAGGTACATTTTTGTAATTTTTAGGAATAAAAATCATCCTGGTCCTTTGAAGTCAGTGGAACGTACCTATGAATATGCTGCAAATGATATTCCTCCCCCCTGCTCCCCAGAATTGCCCAACAGTTTTCACTCAGAGGATGAATTAACTTGAATACATAATTGATTGCAGCCACCAACTGGAAGATTGGATGCAGAAAGAAAGACAAATAGTGTGCATATGCAGGGTATTTAGAGTTAGTTCACCAAAACGTTATGATGTTTCATTGGAGTTAAAAGTATGGGCTTTCAAACATTTTTCTTTTTATTATATAAATATATTTTAACTTTTCCAAATTTTGTGCCATCCACATGTATTGAATTTCAACTGCCATCATTCCCGACTAGTATTACATTTGTACATGCTGAGTGGAAATGATGGGAATTGAAGTCAACCACATCTGGACAGAGCCAAGTTGGAAAATACTTTTTATAATGTTGTTGTAAAAATGCAGATTACTTCCTTTGGCTAACTGATATTGGGGTTGGAAGTGAGTTTGTTTACGTAACTTTTTAAAATAGATCTTGGCAATTTTTAAAGGAATATAACCCATAAGCAAACTTTCTTTTCTCAGTTCCTCTCCCACACTGGAGAAAGCTTTTTAATCTTAGTGACATTAGCCCTTGGGGTGAGACGTACAATGTATGTTTCAGCCCATTCAGTCTGCATTAAAAAAATCTTAGTTTCATTGTTTTCTTTGAAAAAGCAGCATCTGTTTTTTAAGAAGTCAGTTCAAGATAAATGTCATACAAACTTCAAGCTACATAGTCTTTCAGAACTCAGGAGAACAGTGGACTTTTATTTATTTATTATTTGGATTTATCCCCGCCCATCTCCACCATGGTAGACTCTGGGCGGTTTACAACCACAATATAAAAAGTTAACTTTTGCCTCATGGACAGTTGCATACTGTATATTTCACTTTGGGTCCATGTAAAGAAGCCCATGAGTACAATTCTAATAAACAAATTTCAGTTGGAAAAAAATCTGCTTTGTACAACTATATTGGTATTTGCAAGTAGTTATAACCTTATCACTGAGTGAGAGTAAGTTCTAAGTGAGAAATTCAATTAGTGAAAAATGCACACAAAAATTCACTTTGTTTGCATTTAAACTTGTTGTTGTTGCTGACCTTTCACAAGGTTCTCACTCAGTTATTAATTTTGCCACAAGGAGTGGAGTGGAAAGCAGATGGATTACATCTCCAATTCCTGCCCCTCCAGATGGATTGCAAGCAAGTTGTGTTTCAATAGCTGTTCAGTTATCCTTCAAAACCCTCTTTCACCAAGCATCATCTCTTAAATGGCCAAACGTAGCTCAGAAGTCAATTAACCATTCCCTAGAGGACCCAAGGAACAGAGACTGCTTACATCATAGCTGCAAGTTCTTGGTGCTATATTCTTTATTCTAATTTATTTTATTTTCAGCCTCCCTCAAAGGAACACAAAGTAGTATCATTATTGATGAGCTGAATTTCAAAGGAAGAAAAATAGCTGTCTTCTTGAATTTCTAAGGATTTAACATCACAATCTGCAGATTTTTGGAGAGTTATTGTCCAGAGTTTTCTGGGGGGAAATTCACTGAAACTCTAAAGTTTTCCACAAAGCCTCACCTGAGAGGTAAACATGGTGGACATCACAAAAATGGCTTATCCCATTAGTAGCATTCTAGGAAATATAAAATGACAGCTTTTGCGTTACAGTCAGCATTGTTACCAAAGTAAGTAAATAAGAAGGAACTGGTAAGAAGGAAGGGAAGCTCAGGACTACATCTGGAGATGCAACAGGCAGACCTAACAAAAGAAGTACTAGGGGGCTCAGATGCCTCTACACTAATGCACAAAGTATGGGAAACAAGCAAGGAGAACTTGAAGTCTTAGTATAGAGGGGCAAATAAGACATTGTTGGTATTATTAAAACGTGTATTACTGAAATCTGATGGGATGGAACTCATAATTGGAGTATGGTACTGGAAATATATAATTTGTTCAAAAGAAACAGACTCAACCAAAGAGGAGGGGGTCTCTCTCTCTCTCTTTCCCCCCCCATAGTATATTTTCATTCAGATGCAAGAGAGAGAGGGAGGGAGGGAGGGAGGGAGGGAGGGAGGGAGAGAGAGGGGGAGAGACTGTATCTGTATGAAAATTCATGATACCAAGAGTAAAAATCCTGACAAAAGTCTCTGGGTGAGAAGTGAGAATTAAGGAGAAAAATAAGAATTTGACACTATTGTGGGTGTTACTACAGGCTGCCCAATCAAGCAGAAGATGTGGATAAAATCTTCACAAATGCAAAGTATCCAAGAAACACAGCACTATGTTAATAGGTGATTTCAACTATCCAAACATGAACTGGGAATCAAAGGCTGTGGCAAGTGGGAATGCCAACAGATTTTTGAGATGCTTTACAGACAAGTTCATCTCCAAACGTGGAGGAGAGAACTAGGAGATCATCTGTACTGAACCGAATATTCACAAACAGGGAAGAAATAGTTGAGAAAGTGGAAGTAGAAGCGGTAGGGACCTTGAGAGAGAGTGACTATGTGACTCTAGAATTCACCATATTGCAGGCAGGGAGACCTAAAGAACATGGATTCATGTTCTACATTCGAGAGAGATAAATAAGATAAGGGGGAAAGTAGGAAGGGTCCCATGGGTGAAATCGTGAAGGCAAAAACAATTCAGGAGGGTTGGGAAATTCTGAAAAATGTGATAATTAAGGCCCAAACACAAACAATACCAAAGAGAAATAAAAATGGGAGTCACCTGATGAAACTGGCATGGCTACATAAGACGGTCTCTGATAAACTGAGAAACAAAAGGGACAAATGAAAAAAGGGGCATATAGCAAAAGCAGAATATCAGGGAAATAGCCGGAATCTATATGGAAGTCTAAAGCTTAGAATGAACTGAGGCTTGCAATGAACAACAACAATAACAAAAAAGCATTCTTTGGATATTTGTTTGTTTGTTTGTTTGTTTATTATTCGAATTTATCACCGCCCATCTCTACAACAGTAGACTCCGGGTGGTTTACAACAATATCATAAAAACAATTAAAACCTATACAACTAAAACAACTAAAATCCACTATAATAATAAATAGAAAAATCCAAAGATGGTAAGTTCTTAAAAGGAGGGTATTACTAAGCCAACCACCCCCAGGAGGAACTATTATTTCCTTCGTTCCAAGCAAGGCGGCAGAACCAGGTCTTTAAAGACTTCCTGAAGGCCAGGAGCGAGGGCGCCCGTCTCACCTCTGGGGGCAAGATATTCCACATATACAGATATGTGTGGAACATGAGGAAAGTCAAGGAAGGGGCTGGTCTGCTGGTTGGAGTTGGCGAGATGGTGATTCACAACATGGAGAAGGCTGAAATGTTTAATTCCTAGTTTGCATCTGTCTTTTCACAAAAGGAAAATGTGGCCCAATCAGTCAGAAGCCACGGAAGAGAAATGCAGATCAAAATAGGTAAGGAAAGAATATCTAGCTTCTTTGGGTGAATTCAAGTCTCTGGGACCAGATGGATTTTATCCCAGGCTGCTAAACAGGCAGATGTTATCTCAGAACCACTGGTTATAATCTTCCAACTGAAGTACAGGGGAAGTTCCAGAAACACTGGCACACATTGTTCTAATCTTTTTGAAAGGGGGTGGAGGGGACCCGGAAAACTACAGACTCATCAGCTAGACTTAGATGAGGAGATAGAAGGGATGCTTATCAAATTTCAGATGATACAAAGGTGGGGGAATTGCTGACATCTCAGATGATAGGCTCAGGGTTGATCTTGATAGACTTGAATATTGGGCCCTATCCACACTATAAGTTCAGTGGTGAGAAATATAAGGGTCTGCACTTAGGTAGGAAAAACCAGTTTTACAAGATAGGGGGTACCTAGCTCAGCAGTAGTACTTATGAGAAGGATCTGGGTATCCTGGTACACTATAAATTAAACATGGAGTAGCAGTGAACTGCAGCTGCCAAAGGAGCCAAAGCAATCTTGGGCTACATCAACAGAGGTAAAGATCACAGGAAGTAATAGTTCCACTCTATGCTGCACTGGTCAGACCACACTTGGTATTCCGTATCCAGTGCTGGTCACCACAATACAAGAAGGATGAACAACTTGAAATAATTCAGAGAAGAGTGAGGGCCTTAAAGGCTAAATCCTATGAAGAACAGTTAAAGGAACTGGGTATGTTTCATCTAAAGAAAAGAAGACTAAAGGGAGATATGATAGCAGCCTTCCAATACTTGAAAGGCTGTCACAGGATGTGGATTTATTTATTCCCCATAGCACCTGAGGGTAGGACAAGAACCAATGGGTGGAAGCTTTAAAGAGGGAGATCCAAACTTGAAAGAGGAATTTCCTGACTGTGAGAGCGATTAAGCAGTGGAACATCCTGCCTTCTGGAGTAATGGATGCGCCATCACTGGAGGCTTTCAAGCAAAGGTTGGACAGCCATTTATCTGAGATGGTATGAGGATTCCTGCCCTGAGCAGGGTATTGGATTTGAAATTTCAAGGGTCCTTTTCCAATCCTACGATTCTATAAGTCTTATGATGGCATAAGTAGGAGTTGAGATTCTGCACTCTCACATACTACCTCCTGGTAAAGAATATTCCTGTGCCATGTTTTTTTGCACATTTGAAGTTTATGCTTGCAAGATTCAAGCAAGAGATAAGTAAGCATAAAGCCTACCATATTCTTTTGTATTTAGGACATATACTTACAAGTAATTGCATTAAAAGGGCATCTTAGCCTGCTGTTTTTACACAAGTTGGAGCCCTTTCTCAGATGTAGATCTGAGCTGCAATCTCATTTTATTCCATTTATGGTCTTCTCTCTCCCAGAGCGTAAGGAACATTCATTGTAGCACTGAAGATGAATAGATTGCAGCTTCTAGACTGATATCACAAACTAGAGTTTAGGTTAGGTTAAAGGTAAAGGTTCCCCCCGCACATTTGTGCAGTCATGTCCAACTCTAGGGGCCGGTGCTCATCTCTGTTTGTTAGCCGAAGAGCCAGCGTTGTCCGAAGACGCTTCCACGGTCATGTGGCCGGCATGACGCGCGCAGAACGCTGTTACCATCCCACCGAAGTGGTACCAATTCATCTACTTGCATTTGCATGCTTTCAAATTGCTAGGTTGGCAAGAGCTGGGGCGAGTGCGGGAGCTCACTCCGTCACGCGGGACTAGGGATTCGAACCTCCGAACTTGCGATCTAGGTTAGGTTAGATTAATGTTAATATTAATATTAAACAAACTAGAGTGTTCAACCACATTGCAGGTAAATTCCTATCTTTGCATTTCATGAAGTAAGTTTATATGTTAGGAAGTTTGTCGACACACATAGTGCAAACCCAAAAGACCTCTCTGTAATTACCTTTTTGTGACAAAATTCTGAAAGGAGGTGGTGGTGAACTGCCGTTCTCCTGATGTGTTGAAGCAGATGCTAGGGGGCCATTTGCTGAGGAAATTTTAATTTTGATTCCTGCACAAAACAGAAGGTTAGATTTGGTTGTCTGAATGGAACGTCATACTAATCTAGGCTCTGCTTTAGACATGATAAAAATGGCTGAAAAGGTCAATCACAGTTTGTGGAGTATCTATGTAGCTGTTGACATTAGCTACATTAAGTCCAGGCTGATTCATATTGCAAAAGCTTTTCAAATGTATGTTTGACATACAGAGTGCAATCTTACAGAAGCATTTCTTAGCTGCTTCCCCAGTGAGACTGTAACTGAATTCAATCTTCTGAGTTCTTGTTTGGTTTGGTTTGGTTTTCGATTTGGGGGCTGGGAAATTTATTCAGAGCAATTGTTGTTTTCCATCTCTCTTTTGTGGCAGGTGATCATTTGGGAGACCAGATGGGGGTAGGGTGGAGCAACTACTCTCAACCGCAAAGTAAATAAAATAAAATACATCCATGGCATATTATATTGTGGAAAAATTGGTAGCTCTTTGTTTAATTATCTGAGACCACGTTTTCCAGTGGGAAAAAATTCACATGAAGTGTCAGGTAAAAGGGAACTTTAGAAGAGGATTCTAGGGTATCCACCCTGGGAATGGGTCCTAGCAATGGAGGGAATGTATAGGTTTATTTGGAGAAAGGCAAAGGCAAATAAGTTTGCAGATGCAGTTAAAACACTGCCCAGAAATGGATTAAGAAGACTTCAGGAGCATCAAGCAAATGTCCTAAAGCAGTGTTTCTCAGCCTTGGCAACTTTAAGATGCGTGGACTTCAACTCCCAGAATTCCCCAGCCAATCATGAGTCCACACATCTTAAAGTTGCCAAGGTTGAGAAACACTGTTTTAAAGTGAGAAATGCTGTGCAGACCAGTCTTCCAAGTCCCAGCAGTTGGAGAGAGAGATGGTGCTGTTGGCATGGTGAAAGCTTGTGGGGTTTTATCAAGCCTCAGCCATGAGGCTACCACCGACATAACAGAACTGCAGCTCCAGTGCTGTCTCTGTAATGGGTTAATCAGAAACATGTGTTAGACCTGGCGCCTCTTCAAAGAGCTTGGGAACTCTGACACAGACTCAATCTCCAAATTGCTGGAATAAGTTGAAGGACCGGCATGTGGTGTACTTCCAGCCATTGTAGGCTGCTTCTAGTTACACATCCACTTCGGGTTGTTGCCAGGGAAGACAGCTGCCACTCAAGTTCATTTGCAGAAGATGCACAGGCTTTTAAAATGACCAGCCACCCTTTATTTGTCCCACTGAATTCGAACTATTTTCAAGTTGCTTTAAAAAGAAATTAAACACTTGCATTTTGCATCTGCACCTATGGCAATGAGATAAAAACAGTCTCTGCTCTACATCTGCCTTAAATCATAAAGTTCAGAGGAAAATGAAAATATAAAACAGTTGCATATTCTTGATATCCTAGGATTCACTAACAGAATTCAAAATCCCAAATTTAACAGTTTGCTTTGGTATGAACATCATTGTCATATTGTTCCCCATATGATAAAAGAGACAGAATAAAAAGTAATACTATGCCAACCTTTTTAGATGATACAAATGTTTAAGTTGTAGATAATTCTCCATTGAAACAAACCATGATTTGCAAAAAACATTGCTGGTAATCAGGTAGATGGTGACCTGAGCATAGTATTTGGCTAAGGCTCAGTCATTTACCATGATAACAGGTACAGTGGATGGTTACAGACAAGCATAATGATAGATTCACACATCATGCTAAGCCATGGTATCTCCATAGTTAAACAGCAATTGGTTGGGTTTGCACAGAATACTATGTCATAAATCATGGTTTATAAGCCCCACTGGATAGATACACACACACACACACACACACACACACAAACACAAAAAAAAACCCACATTATGGTTTAGCACAGTATTTAGTGCAAGCCTATAAGGCTCAAAGCCAAGATTTACATTCAACCCAATATTCTTTACATTTAAAAAAAGTTGTGGGGTGTTCCTTTGGAGTCACACAATCTAATCCTTCCAGATAAATTCTGGGATCATAGATGTTTGCTAAAGATAAAATGTAAGTAGTTATATAATTTCAGATAAATCCCCAAATGCCTTGTACAAACAATCCCATATCCCTTATTGGAAATTATACATGTTTCACATAAATGAAATGTACTTGACATACTTTAGCTTGCTTGCACCAATTGGAACACTGTAATTCAAAAGTTGAATGTTTGCCATAGGCTTTTTCAGATTAGAGCTGGTGTATCAGTCAATACAAAATGTACTGAAATTCTGTTACTAGTACAATTAGGGAAAAAACTAGTACGATTAGGGATATTGTTTGAGAATGAAGTAAAGTACGTTTAGCTCAGTAAGAAGAGCCAGACCTGGCCTGGTTTCCTAAGAGTTTAAACAGTGGCTGAGAAATTGTATTTTTTTTCTTTAAAGAAACTGATTAAAAAGATTCAAAACAACTAACAAAATGTGCTGCCGTAAGAAGTGCTAATAGTTACCACCTTAAAGGAATTACACAAACCTTTCCTGAGCTGGCTTCTTGCAGAAATAGGAGACTGCAGATCCCAGAATTCTTAACTAAATCTGGCTGCATTCCCAGTTCAGCTGGAGGAAGTTGAGAAAAGCCGGATTAGACAAATTGGTTGGATATGACTGCTCAGCCTGGTGGCTACATATAAGTTCAGAGAAAAGATGCCTGAGCACCAGTTGTGAGCAGCAGCAGCAGCAGCAGCAGCAGCAGCAGCAGCAGCAGCAGCAGCAGCAGCAGCAGCAGCAGCAGCAGCAGCAGCAGAAGAAGAAGAAGAAGAAGAAGAAGAAGAAGAAGAAGAAGAAGAAGAAGAAGAAGAAGAAGAAGAAGAAGAAGATTGTTGCTCTCCTCTCTTGCTTGTGAACTACCAGGGGGAGACAGAGACAGAAGGACCTGAAGCCTCCACAGGACAAATTTTTCTATACTTAGGAACTCTCTATTGTTCAATTCCAGAAATAACAAGATTCCAGTCTCTCAAACTGAATACCAAACTAAATGTTTCAGTTTGCAGTTCATGTCAATAATTGTGTACCTTTAAAATAATTTCATAGACAATGTTATCGTTTTAGAGTAAATGTCTTCTTTTTTATGAAGAGCCAAGCATCCAATCAGGAGTTGTTAGGGAGATAACTGGTGAAGAAGGAGGGGTTCCCTCCAGGGGGATAAATGCATGCGCAGTACTGAATCGCTTTGCTTTCCTCCCGAGAGGCTAAAGAAGGCACCGCCCTAGTTTCTTGGGCCTTTTCTCTGAACATCTCTAGTTCATTTTAGTTTAGCTGGATTCTGTCTAGCAGAGTAGAACAATAAAACACTAAAGCCTTTACACCAAGTCTCAGCGTGTTCCTTCACTCGAAGTCAGGACAGGAGTTTAACCAAAGCCTGCTTAAGAAAATCAGGTAATTCTGTTGCATCATCCTCAGAAGCACACATGAAATGTTATTAATTACATTCAGTGTATCATAGTGTTTCAGTCAAATATTGCTAGCTGAGGATATACATTTTCCTAAGCCTGCCTGTAAACTTCCTACATGAAGTCCTAATACAGTATCACACAGTTGTAGCTCCACACCCGTTAAAGCTATACAAAGAAGGTGGTGTGTTTATAAACTAATATAGTTAACATAGTTCCCAGACTCAGACAGCCTCCCACAAAGCTGCAACCTCAACTGTGCCAGGAAAATCCTCCTTCCTGGCTTTTGGCCCTCAACCTGTCTCCCAGAGCTCCATTTTCCATAGCACAAAACAGTTGCTGGATTTGAAAGACTGACTTTATCTCGTTGAAGACTCTGCCTCTCTTAGTGTTTCTCTGTACAAAATCTTCAGCTCAGAACATTCAATCTATTACCAACGATCACTGCTTCTGAGAAAAAAAGCTTGGGTTAAAGACCTCAGCTATAATCTCTCCCTTTTCCATTGCAGGCAGACATCCATCCAGTCCAGCTCTTAGTTGAGTGTCTCTAAAATCACATTAATCCTTGCAGATGGCATGTGAGAATATTTAGTGGGTTGTTTTCAGCTATGATGGGGCTAGAAAGAGCTTGCACCAAAGAAGGATAATTGTTTACCTTTACCTAGGACAATTGGATGCATAAAATCCTTTTTGAGGGGACCGGCTCATTGACTGTTGCCTAGATTAGATTCTGTGATCTCAATTAAAAATGACAACTTTTAATTAAAGGGGTGGGCAAGTTCTGGCAGTAAAGGAGAAACAGTGATAGCTAAACAAAGGGTGTTTAAAGAAAGTAGGTATTAGCAAACACTAGATGTATCATGCATAGGAGAATCCTCTGACAAGTATGGCATATGCAAACTATTCTTTCTCTAGTCAATCATTTGCACAATACACCTAAAAATTGGGCACTTACAATCCAGAACAGGAAACAAATAATACTAACTAGAAGATACCAGATTGGTCTAGACTCAACAGTTTGGCGTAAGGTATCAATATATTCAGCTATATGTACAAAAAACAAATAAGGTAAAGGTAAAGGTACCCCCCGCACATTTGTGCAGTCGTGTCCGACTCTAGGGGCCGGTGCTCATCTCCGTTTGTTAGCCAAAGAGCCAGCGTTGTCCAAAGACGCTTCCACGGTCATGTGGCCGCATGACATGCGCGGAACGCTGTTACCTACCCACCGAAGTGGTACCTATTCATCTACTTGCATTTGCATGCTTTCGAATTGCTAGGTTGGCAAGAGCTGGAGCTAGTGCGGAAGCTCACTCCGCACGCAGGGCTAGGGATTCAAACCTCCGAACTTGCAATCTTCCGATCAACAAGCCTGGCGTCTTACCCACTGAGCCACCACGCCCCCTTACAAAAAACAAATAGCTACAGTATATCTTACATTTGCACCTCATTTGTTCTCTTGTTTCCAATTTAAAATAAATTGGTCCCTATCTAAGAGCAGAATCAGCTGCTATCTTGATAAATGTATTTCCAGGCCAATATTTGTCAAGCTCCAGGAATCTGAAGGTGGAATTGATTAGAATTTACAGGTTAGGGACAGAATTTCATGGAGAAAATCTATCTACAGTATATAGGCACTAAGGAGAGCCAGTTTGGTATAGTGGTTAAGGCATCAGGCTAGAAACCCAGAGTCCATGAGTTCTAAGCCTGCCTTAGGCACAAAGCCAGCTGGGTGACCTTGGGCCAGTCACACCCTCTCAGCCCTAGGAAGGAGGCAATGGCAAACCACTTCCAAAAAATCTTGCCAAGAAAGCTGCAGAGACTTGTCCAGGCAGTCGCCAGGAGTCAACACTGACTTGAAGGCATTAAAAAAAAATGGGCACTAAGAGTCAACACCCATTTGATGGCACATAATCAATAATCAATAAGCAAGTAAGCAGAATCTATGCTTGCATACCCACTAATTTCCCCTTGCAAATGTATCTCCCTAGGCAGTTGATCTCAACAGATTTGGTTAGAAGTCTGGCTGAGGAAAGACATCTTAATAATTATTTGATGACATTTGCTGGTCACAATTGGCAAATAAGGTCATTGTCTTCTATTAATGACTCCCAGCATTATATAAATGCTCTTAGCACATGAATGAAGACAGTGTGGTCCTCCAGATATTGCTGAAGTAGGATTGGGTGGCCAAGAGAGGGGAAAGAGAGAGAGAGCACAGGGCATTGGACCAAGGAAGGGAAATCAACATATGTTGTTGAAGAATGACTCAGTTGTAATCAACCTACCTGGATCATGGGTGATGAGAGAGAAGTTGGAGGTGGGTAGAAAGAGGGGCAACATAAATATATGTGTCACAGAGAGAAATTTGCCATAAAATACTTGGTGTATATGCGTGGGTTTACATTCAACCCACTTTTTTGTCACTGAGTTTGCCTTAACATCAGGTTGAAGAATTTAAAGCTAAAATCTTTCCCAGTTATAAAATAAATTTTATTTTAGTATTCCCTGAAGGTTAAAATAGAGGCAACCAGATGTATTAGGTATCTGACTAATCATTATGAGTGCAATATGTTAAATCAGAATTGAGAACCAATAATTAAGTTTTTAACATACTGCTGCAGCTACTGCTTCTCATGTTGCTAAATGGCAAGAACATCAGGAACAAATGTCAAGAATTCCCATGAGAAATAAGGGGAGCTTTTTGTGGTGTTTGCATAGAGGGGTGGGAAAATAATTCAATTCATAAATAAACCAAAGATAAATAGAAAAAGAGGGGAAAAGGAGTTCACAATAGATAAAAATGCCTTTGTTAATATTTTGCTTTGAATTCCAGAAATCCTACTTTATGAACTGATTTTAGTAGTTAATATAACTCTTAACACAGAAAAAGTGACTCTTGCCTGAAAAATAGTGAGGGTAACTTTACTATCCTATATTGTCTGAAGAAGTTCTAAATTAAAGAGCAGTTAAAGTTGCAATACTTGGAGGTTTTACTGAGCCTGGAATGCTACATCCTCCATCTTCTCATAAAGCCATTCCCCAGCATCACATAGTCATATTTCAAATGAGGATATAATTCTTGCATTATGTTTCTATCTTGGTCTGGGTTAGCTTCATATAGGCAGTCCTCGCTTAACGCTGCCCTGTTTAGTGACTGATGGAAGTTACGACGCACTGAAAAATTAATTTTACAACCGGTCCTCGCACTTATTACCATCGCAGTGTGATGTGATCGAGATTTGGGTGCTTCGCAACCAGCAGGCATTTACAAACATCACAGTATCCCACGGTCATGTGATCACGATTTGTGCACTTCACAGCCAGCTTCTGACAAGCAAAGTCAATGATGAAGCTGGCAGTAAAATCGCAAGTCGCAGTCCTATGATATCTCGCTTAATGGCTGTGTCGCTTAGCAACAGAGTTGCCAGTCCCAATTGTGATAGTTAAGTGAGGACTACCTGTATTTTGCCTACAAATTGTATTGGCTTTAATACTCTACATTGGCAAAGATTACTGGAGTTGGGTGGCCAATAAATTTAAATAAATAAATAAATAAATAAATAAATAAATAAATAATAATAATAATACGTCTCCAGTACATTTTATCCTAAAGAAAAGGCTTACGGCCCTTCTAGAAATAGAAAACTGAAGTAGGAGATTAATTTGCTTTTGAGACTCAAATCCAACATTTGGATTTGTTGAACCCTCACCTGTTTAAGTGCCATGAATGAAACTTGACCTGGCTTTTGACTCTACTATAAATCAAACATTTTCTGTATTGTTGATTTGATCCTTGGCTTAAACAACCCTGTAACACCTAGACAGAACATGGACAAGACCAACTGGAAGAAAACCTTTATCTTTTATCATCTCCAGGTAGTCCTCACTTAACAATGGTAATTGGGACCAGAATTTCCATCGCTAAGCAACATGGTCATAAAGCACGGCATCACATGACCACACCACTTTCTGATGGAAATTCCAGCGCTTCCAGTTGCTGTCATTAAGCAAATCCCACACTGTCATTAAGCAAGGACGTCACATGGTCGCCATTTGCAACCTCCTGCTGGTTTCCCCATTGACTTTGCTTGTAGGAAGCTGGCAAAGAAGGTCGCAAATGGTGATCATGTGATCACAGGATGCTGCAATATAATTGTGATCTGGGCGCCAAGCTTCCAGATCATGATCATGTGACCACGTGGATACTACAACTGACCTAAGTACAAGGACCAGTTGTAAGTCCCACTTGTTCAGCGCTGTCAAGTTTTAACAGTAGCTGAACAAGTGGTTGTCAAGCAAGAACCACCTGTACCATTTCCTCCAATATCTTTCCTCCTCTATCTTCTTCTTCAACAGCAGAGCAAAACCAACACAAGCCCCTATTACCATGATCTATTGCATTAATATTTATTTTTCTAATTTAAAAATCAATAGTCCTTTCCCACTTAGTCCCAGGTATGCATTTTACTAGGATATTATATTGCAAACTACACCGTAGGGGTCAGACCCCTGAAGATTTATGAGAATGGGGGAGGGGAATATTAAACTAAATGATGTAAATATTTGTTGTCATTTGCTTTGGGACTGGAAAATTCCATATCTGAGGAGAAATTATGAAGGCTGAAGCTACTGCAGTGTGAAAAATCTGACAGATATAGCTTTGAAACAATATTTACACATGGTGATAATTATTGGAGGAATATTATTAAGTTGTCTTCTAGCTGTGGGCTAGAACTATTTTTCCATCATTGATGATTTATTACATATTTCTTTTACATCTTTGAGTAAGCTTAACAAAACAATGGTTTTAATACTGTGAGCCTCCCACTATCTATGCATTTCTTTCTGCCTCTGATTGCTGATCTGGTAGAATTGAGATAATAGAATTACAAGCAATTTCTGGTCATGTTCTGGAGTGTGTATAACTATATATGCTGACTGTGCCAGTACACTGCATATTCTTCTTGGTGGGATGCCCAAAACAGTATGTGACAGTATATCTTTGAGTGAGATGGGCGGTGACGAAATTTGAAATATAAATAAATAAATAAAATGTTGGCTTGTAAGGTAGTCTCTAGACTAGCAATCTTAGGTTGCATATAATAGTGTGAACATGATTGGGTAAAACCGTGCTTTGGCTATACCTGTGGGCAAAACCCAATCTTAATCTCAAACAGACTGATCAGACTACAGTATGTCCTTACCATTAGCAGGGAATGCTCCATGTGGAAGCTGTAGCCTACCCTCTTCTATATCTTACTAACAAGTATTATATGAAAGGCTCAGTTCACCATGACCATGATTGATTTTGGTCCATATGTTGAAGTATTAGAATGTAATATAAATATATTAATGAAAGAAATAAAAGAAAAATAGATACATGATATGTTTATAAAACTAAAACAAAGGGGAAGTATTTATTTATTTATTTATTTATTTATTTATTTATTTATTTATTTATTTATATGTTAACTTGTATTACCGCTCCATCTCCCCCGAGGGGGACTCTGGGCGGTTTACAGTACAACAATTTAAAATCTTTAAAAGTAACTACAATTTAAAATACATTACAGAACTAATACATTAAATATAAAAATCCAATAGGCGATAGATGGTTCTCTTTAAAAGGGCTCTATGGCACTAGCCATCCCCAAGAGGAACTATTCCCATTCCCATACCACGCGAGGCGGCACAGCCAGGTCTTTAAATTCTTCCGGAAGGATAGGAGCGATGGGGCCTGTCTCACCTCCGGAGGCAGAATGTTCCAAAGAGTGGGTGCCACCACGGAAAAGGCTCGCCTTCTGGACCCCGCCAAGCGACACTCCCTTGACGACGGGGTCCGAAGCATGCCCTCTCTACATGATCGAGTGGGACGGTTTGAAGTCATGGGGATGAGACGGTCCCTCAGGTAGCCTGGTCCCATGCCATGTAGGGCTTTAAAGGTCATAACCAACACCTTGAATTGCACCCGGAAGCACACTGGCACCCAGTGCAGCTGGCGTAACAGAGTTGTCACATGGGCCGATCTAGGGGCACCCATAACTGCACGCGCAGCCGCGTTTTGTACCAGTTGAAGCTTCCGGATACTCTTCAAGGGTAGCCCCATGTAGAGCGCATTGCAGTAATCTATGTGAGAGATGACCAGGGTATGAGTGACTGTACGGAGGGACTCCTGATCTAGGAAAGGGCGTAACTGGCGCACAACACGAAGTTGTGCGAAGGCCCTTCTGGCCACGACTGCCAAGCAGGAGTCGTGAGTCCAGGAGGACCCCCAGATTCCGCACTGATTCCGAACGGGGTAGTGCAACCCCAACCAGAATCAAAGATGGTAATTTCCCAGATCTAGAAGAACCATCAATCCACATTGATATGGATGCAATATATCTGAATGAAGGTGGTTTGAATATGTGGAGCAGAGTTGATGAATTCATGCATTAAAGTGAAGGTGTAGGTATAAATATGAATGAAAGAGCTCATATGTATGCCAGAAAGTATGAACTAGTTATCTGGATTGTTATGGATATATATGAAAGGAATTCATAAGTTGGTGATACTTGCATATTACAGTCCAGTGAATGGTGATAATGAAAGAACAGGAATGGGCTTTGGGGGAAATTGTGCAACAGGAAAAAATTATCCCATTAGGGGATGTGAATGGATGGGAGGCAGCAAGATGAGAGAATACAGAAAAAGTGATTGAGCCATTCAGAGATTCATGTATGAATGAGAAGTGTGATTGTTTGGTGAGTATATGCTAAGGAGAAAAATACATCTTTTGAATATGTAGTTTAAATCTATTCATGCATATGCAGGCAAAGAAATAAATCTAAAAGTATTATTGATTTGATTGTGTATGATGAAAGACTTAATTTGTGAAAGATATAAGGGTGATGAGATTCTGAATGTGGCAGTGTCAAGAGTGGGAAAAATGGACCTGGAAGAGGAAGGAAGGAAGGAAGGAAGGAAGGAAGGAAGGAAGGAAGGAAGGAAGGAAGGAAGGAAGGAAGGAAGGAAGGAGACTGAATCTAGAACAGCTATAAGAACAATCCTGTATGAAACCATATTAGAAGAGAGATTAATCTGCAGACAGAATAAATGGAAAGTGAACATAAAGAAAGATGACATGGAAGCTGTGTGGAACAGAGTGAAAAGAATTATGTTACAAAACATCACAGAAATGTGTATAGTTATGTTAATGGAAATCACAAAAAAAGGATGATGGTGGAATGATTAAAAAAGCAGTGGATGAGAAAAACTTTACTGCAGCAAAATAAGGAGGATGAGATATATGTATAGGGGGGAAAGGTTGCAAAAATTGTAGTCAAAGAGAGCAAGAAACAATTAAATTTAAGAGAGGCTGTGAAGATCAAGAGTAATTTTGAAGGAAATAAAAAAATGGTTTGGAAGTGGATGAAGAGAGCTAACCAAGGAGCTTCTAGCAAAGCAAATGAAATTAAAAATAAAAGTGATGAGGTGATTTGGGTTGAAACTGAAGTGAGGGAATGCTGAAAGGAATATTTGAGAGATTGTTATGGGAATGATAATGGTATATTAAAAAGTGGAATTGAAATGAATACTATAAATTTAATGTCCAAGAAAAAATGATGAAAAGAAAGTACTAAGTTTGGTGAGAATGTTGAAAAATGGTTAGGATGCAGCAATTCCTACAATGGAGGAATAGTTGGTGAAGATTATGGAACTTGCTGCGATGGCTAAACTGACTTGTTTGATTAGAGAAAAGACAATATCTATATTTATCAGTGACTGGAAACCCCTTATGGACTTTTTGCATAAAATAGAAAAAATGAACTTATGATTTATGGCTGTTGTGGGTCTTCCGGGCTGTGTGGCCGTGTTCTGGAAGTTGTGGTTCCTAACGTTTCGCCAGCATCTGTGGCCAGCATCTTCAGAGGGCAGGAGCACAGATAGAAGCAAAATGTCTGTGCCCAGGTAGAGTGGCAATGTTCTATTTATAGAGCTAAATTATAGGAGATTAGGTGGGGTTTTTTGTTGTGTTGAAATGTTAACGAGTGGCTGATGAGCGTGATTAGCATGTTCATTGTGAGAAGTATTCCCATGTCCTGGTGGTTGGACTGAGTTTGTTGACCTTTTGCAGGCTGTGTTTTTCAGGACTGGTAGCCAGGTTTTGCTAATTTTTAAACTTTCTTCTTTTTTATTGTAACTGTGCTGGTGTTTGTGAATTTCAATGGCTTCTCTGTATAATCTGGTGTAGTGGCTTTTGGTGTTGTCCAGTATTTCTGTGTTTTCAAATAGGATTTTGTGTCCCGTTTGCTTGAGAGCATGTTCAGCTACTGAAGATTTTTCTGGTTGCTGTAGTCTGCAGTGTCTTTCATGTTCTTTTATCCTGGTGTGAATGCTTCGTTTTGTGGTTCCGATGTATACTTGTCCACGGCTGCATGGTATGCGGTATACTCCTGCAGCGGTGCGGGGGTCCCTTTTGTCTTTTGCTGATTTTAGCATTTGTTGTATTTTTCTGGTGGGTCTGAAGACTGTTTGAAAGTTGTGTTTTTCCATCAGTTTTCCCATGCGGTCAGTGACTCCTTTGATGTAGGGCAGGAATACTTTGTTTGTGGGGGGCTGTTTTTCTTCAGTTGGATGTTGTTTTCTTGGATTGATGGCTCTTTTTATTTCATTCTTGGAATAGCCATTTGCCTGTAGGACCCAATTCAGATGGTTAAGTTCATTGTTGAGAAATTGGGTTTCACAGTTTCGATTAGCACGATCCACCAAGGTTTTGATCATGCCTCTCTTTTGTCGTGGGTAGTGATTGGAATTTTTGTGTAGATATCGGTCCGTATGGGTGGGTTTTCTGTATACTTTGTGTCCTAGTTTGAGGTCCGGATTGCGTATGACCAGCGTATCTAAAAATGGAAGTTTGCCATCAGTTTCTTTTTCCATGGTGAATTGTATATTGGGGTGGATGCCGTTTAGGTGGTCCAGAAATTTCTCCAGTTCTTCTTCAGTATGACTCCAAATTGCGAAGGTGTCATCCACGAACCGGAACCAGACTGTTGGTGTAATGGGTGCCGATTCCAAAGCCTGTTTTTCAAAGTGTTCCATGTAAACGTTTGCTATGACTGGGCTCAGGGGGCTTCCCATGGCAACGCCATCCATCTGTTCGTAGAACTCATTCTCCCATTGAAAGTAACTAGTTGTTAGGCAGTGTTGAAATAAAGCTGTAATGTCTTCTGGGAAGATTTGCTTGATGAGTGCCAGGGTGTCCCTTACTGGCACCTTGGTAAACAGGGAGACCACGTCAAAGCTGACCAGTTTGTCCGTGTGGTTGAGTTTTAGGGTGCTGATTTTGTTGATGAAGTGTCCTGAGTCTTTGATGTGGGATGGAGTCTGTCCGATGTGGGTCTGTAAAAGGGTTGCCAAATGTTTGGATAATTCATATGTTGGGGAGCCAATGGCACTTACAATGGGTCTGAGTGGGATCCAGTCTTTGTGGATTTTGGGGAGTCCGTATAGTCTAGGTGAGAGAGCTTCTGTCTTGCAAATACATTGTAGTACGTTGGGATGCAGGGAGGAGCTCTTTATCAGTGTGTTGGTTTGCTTCATGATTTTGCTGGTCGGATCCCGTCTTATTGTTCTGTATGTGGTGGGGTCTAGTAATTCTCTGATTTTGTCTTTGTATTCATCTATGTTCATAATTACCGTGGCATTGCCTTTGTCCGCTGGAAGGATGATGATGTCTGGGTCCGAATTGAGGGTCTCTATGGCGTTTCTCTCCTTCTTACTAATGTTGCTGGTGGGGGGCTTTGCTTTCCTTAGGATACTTGCCACTTCACCCCTTATTTCTTCTGCTTCTTCCTCTGGACGTTGGTGAATGGCTGATTCCACATTGGCAATGATATCTTCCACTGGAATTCTGGTGGGTGTAATTGCAAAGTTACCTCCTTTGCTTAGGATGGAGGTTTCTTCAGGAGAGAGCAGGCGTTCTGTCAAATTGATGACAATGCGTGAAGTATCCAGTGCCGGTTTTGGTTGACTGTTTTGGCATTTGTTGAATTTTTGCTTTTGTCTGTTTGTGTAGTCAAAGATGTCCTTTTCCATTTTTCTGTAGGATATGGTATCAATCTTGTCCCAATCCTGGCTTCTCATTTTGTGACTAAGGCTCATATGTGTGTCGAATAGATCTTTTTCTGTGATGGCAAGGTTTCGGCGGGTTGTGTGAATTCTCTCGCGCAGGAGGGCTTGTTCAAGGCGGTCGTAAATGCGGCTGGCTTGTGACGATTTGAAGGTCCTTTTCGTTCTGAGAAAAGCTGGAATGGTCCTGGTATCTCTGCATCGCACTAGGAAGGTTAAGGAGCAGAGAAGGTGTGCTTTTCTGTTCCGGAGTGTTTCCAGTCTCCGTGTCTGTCGGAACAATCATCACCACCCACGACAAAAGAGAGGCATGATCAAAACCTTGGTGGATCGTGCTAATCGAAACTGTGAAACCCAATTTCTCAACAATGAACTTAACCATCTGAATTGGGTCCTACAGGCAAATGGCTATTCCAAGAATGAAATAAAAAGAGCCATCAAACCAAGAAAACAACATCCAACTGAAGAAAAACAGCCCCCCACAAACAAAGTATTCCTGCCCTACATCAAAGGAGTCACTGACCGCATGGGAAAACTGATGGAAAAACACAACTTTCAAACAGTCTTCAGACCCACCAGAAAAATACAACAAATGCTAAAATCAGCAAAAGACAAAAGGGACCCCCGCACCGCTGCAGGAGTATACCGCATACCATGCAGCTGTGGACAAGTATACATCGGAACCACAAAACGAAGCATTCACACCAGGATAAAAGAACATGAAAGACACTGCAGACTACAGCAACCAGAAAAATCTTCAGTAGCGGAACATGCTCTCAAGCAAACGGGACACAAAATCCTATTTGAAAACACAGAAATACTGGACAACACCAAAAGCCACTACACCAGATTATACAGAGAAGCCATTGAAATTCACAAACACCAGCACAGTTACAATAAAAAAGAAGAAAGTTTAAAAATTAGCAAAACCTGGCTACCAGTCCTGAAAAACACAGCCTGCAAAAGGTCAACAAACTCAGTCCAACCACCAGGACATGGGAATACTTCTCACAATGAACATGCTAATCACGCTCATCAGCCACTCGTTAACATTTCAACACAACAAAAAACCCCACCTAATCTCCTATAATTTAGCTCTATAAATAGAACATTGCCACTCTACCTGGGCACAGACATTTTGCTTCTATCTGTGCTCCTGCCCTCTGAAGATGCTGGCCACAGATGCTGGCGAAACGTTAGGAACCACAACTTCCAGAACACGGCCACACAGCCCGGAAGACCCACAACAGCCATTGAACTCCGGCCGTGAAAGCCTTCGACAATACATTATGATTTATGGTTTTGATGATTAGATAGGATAGATTATAGAAAGAAGAGATTCATGATGTAACTTTAGAGAAAGAGGTAAATTTATAATTGTGCTTTAACTGCTTTAAAGAAGATTGGAAGCACTATTTTTTTTCTTTTCTATTTTTCTTTTACTTTGTTTTCTTTCTTGCACTTTTAGCTCTCTGATTTCTTTCTTTTTCTTTTTTCTTCCTTACTCTATAGTAGTTTGTATTAGTTTTTACCTTTGTTTTTAAAACTTTTAATAAAATAAAATTATTATTTTTTTAAATTGTTAGGTTGCAGCTATAGATGGCATAACTGGAGAAATGTTTTTAAAAATGTGAAGTTTCTTTATGGAGTGGCTTGTGGTTTGCTTACATGTGTGTTAAGTCTACAAAACTGTCTGAGGATTGGAAGAATATCAGTATTACTCCCCTATGCAAAGGGAAGGGTAGCAAGAGTGAATGCAAAAACTACAGGGGAATTACTTTGTAAACTGGGCCTGGGAGGGAGGCAGCTTAAAATGATGGCTGCCTGATCTACAACCTCAGCCCTCTCCTGATTTTGATGACTTTTCTCCTAATTCTGGACTGCTTTGTAAATCAGCCTTTTCTCCCTAACTCTTTGAGAAGAAAATATGGATCTTCAATTGTGCAGAGGAATAATTTGCCTCCCACATCTTATTCTCCTTTTTTAATTGCAACAGAACAACCATCAGTTACAGCAGCTGAATTTTACCTCTATACCTTTACCTTTTTTTGAAGGTTCAAAGATCCCAGAAAATTCATCTACTTTGAGAGTATTTATGATTTTGAAAACCCTTGCTTGTTTCATTATTTGAAACAATTAAGAATTTCTGAAGAAACTCTAAAAATGTAGTGGAATTAAAATCTGAAGTTATTATTTCTTTTTAACCAGAAACCAATTATTTTTCCATAGAAAAAGTATTTCTTATTAAGGAAATAAGAAACAGTATATAAGTAAAGATTCTAAATCAGCCAGGGTGGATATGGGTAATAACTCTTTCTAAATTTGTGATGGAATATGACATAATTCAGAATATTTTTTGGTATTAGTAATTAAAAATTGCAATACAAGGATAACACATATTAAGTACTATAATCCTCTTTTACGCAGATGTTTTATGGTAGTCTATCAAATAATTATGGATGGGTATTTTAATCTAGGTTTAGATCCTTTATTGGACTGTAGTTTAATTTCAAATAAACTGAGATCTAAACTGAGATCTAACTCATGGAAAGTGCTACAAGCCTATCTATATGGTGACTTTCTTAACCATCTCAGTGTGGACATGACCTTTTGCTTCTATTCTTCAGAAGACTTATTCCTGATTGGATCATTTTTTATACTTCCATCCCAAATCATCTTTTTTGCTACAGGTCTAAAAAGATACTTTAAAAAAATTCCATTAATGAAGCTTCTATATATCTATACTTTTAAAGCCAGGAAGACATCTTGTGGAATGTGCTATCTGATTTCTTTGTTAAATGTGGATATTTGAGGTATCAGTGTTGCTGGAGCAGAACAGAAATTAATGTTAGAGGCTGATGATAGTTAATCCCTTATTCATAATTACCGTATTTTCCGGCGTATAACACGACTGGGTGTATAAGACGACCCCCAACTTTTCCAGTTAAAATATAGAGTTTGGGATATACGCCGGAAAATATGGTACTCGCCGTATAAGACCTCTCCTGGCTAAGTGCAGCCGCTCGCCGGAACGCAGCCCCCAGGGAAGAGCAGGAGGACGAGCGCGGGGCGGCGTACTGCATTGGGTGGCTCCACGACGGGCTCCAAAGTCACCCACAACACTCAACGGGCACCTCGCTTCACCTCGCCTCGCCTTCCCTTCCCTTCCCCTCCCAGCCGCGCTTTCAATGGAGCGGGGCCCCAGAATTGGCCGCGTTTCCTACCAGGCTTCCCTTTCCCCAACCGCTGCTCTTGCTGCCGCTGCTTTTAGGCGAGGTGAAGCAAGGCGCCCATTGAGTGTTGTGGGCGACTTTGGAGCCCGTCGTGGAGCCACTGCGTTTTGCCCCCTCCCTTCCCAAGGCTGCTCCGAGGGAACGGAGCTCGGTCCCCCCTCCCCGCGTTTCTCTTTCGAGCGACGGGACCCAATGCAGTACGCCGCCCCGCGCTCATCCTCCTGCTCTTCCCTGGGGGCTGCATTCCGGCGAGCGGCTGCACTTGGCCAGGAGAGGTCTTATACGGCGAGTACGTATTTTCCGGCGTATAAGATGATACCCGGCGTATAAGACGACCCCCGACTTTTGAGAAGATTTTCCTGGGTTAAAAAGTCGTCTTATACGCCGGAAAATACGGTACCAATGTTCTTTACTAAAATTTGTGGACACTGTACAACACTTTATTAATAAACTTTCAGGTTATTCCATTGATAAGAATAATTCTAATATACAGTACTTCCTGTTAATCTAACATTTCCATGGTTATTTGTAAAATTGTTTTTCAATTGATTAATTTATTTAAATTATGATACCTAGAAAGCAGGAGGGTCTGCCAAATTAGAGGCTTTTGAGAAAATGATGAAAGCAGCATGGCAATGATTTGATGCAAGTTCTTCCCCTTTCATACATGCCTGGGATGTCACAACACAGTTACAAAAGGGGCAGAGCTTCCGTCACAATGGCATGACACCACTTTCATGACTTGTCCCCACTTGACCCCACCCCTTGCAGGCATCTTTGCTAAAAAGATGGTTCGCAGAAGTTAATATTCTTAATTCTTTATCTCATATTAATTCTGACATAAATACATAGTTAAGATCTCCGTGAGTTTATAACAAATGTTGTTAAAATAAATATTATTCCAAGGTGGATATAGAGCAATTCCTATGTTAATCTCTAAAGCTTTATACAGGATGATCTGACACCTAAATTTGTCGTATCAAAATTATGACTTTCATATGATAATGAGGGTTTAATTTTCCCTATTTTCATTTATACCATTAGATTTAAATTTTGATCTCTGTTGTTTTTTGGAATTCAACTTCATGAGAATTCTAGAGAAAATGTCCAATGTTTTATGCAGGGCCCTTATTTTTTTATTTTATTTTTAATTTATAGTGATATTTATACCCCGCCTATCCCCTCCCTAATGGAGGACTCTAGGCGGATTACATTCATATATATACAATTCAAATTATACAATTCACCAAATTCAATTCACTGCGCGTGAAGGAAGGGGGGTGAGGGAACCGACTCTACTAGGCTCCAGACTACAATTCCCAGGATGCCTTGAGCCGGCTGCTGATGTCCTGTAGCTGTCACATCCGGGTCCGTCGTCACCACTGCCATTCAATCTTCCTCCTCTCCTCTCCTTCGGTGGAGCCGACTTCCCGACGACACCGGCAAATTAGCCCACTTAAGGTGGTACCCATTTTATCTACTTGCTAGGCTTTCCAACTGCTGGGTTGACAGGAGTATATATATCCTTCCTAAGGCTGAGAGACAGGGACTGGCCCAAGGCCACCCAGCCGGCCCCCATGCCCAAGGCGGGACCAGAACCCACCGCCCCCCGGCATATATATATATATATATATATATATATATATATATATATTGATATTTATACCCCGCCTATCCCCTCCCTAACGGAGGACTCTAGGCGGCTTACATACACATATACATTTCATGTTATACATTTCATATTATACATTTTCAATTTAACCGCACGCTAAGGGAAGGGGTAAGGGAACCGACTCTTCCGAGGCTACTTGGACTACAAGCCCCACAATGCCTTGCATCGGAGCTGGCTGCCGACGTCCTGTAGATGAAGCTGCTTTTTCCGGGATCCGTCGTAGCCACCGCCGTTCCAAAGATCTTCCGTTTGGTGGGCGACCCCCGACAGGACGCCAGCAATTTTAACCACTTAAGGTGGTACCCATTTATCTACTCGCAAAGCTTTCGAACTGTTGGGTTGACAGGAGCTGGGACGAGCAACAAGAGCTCACCTCGTTGCGTGGGGATTCGAACTGCTGACCTTCCAATCGGCAGTCTACAGCTCAGCAGTTTAACCCGCTGAGCCACCACGTCCCTTATATATGGAAAATCTTAATGGGTAAATGAGTTAGGTAGGGCTGTATCCTGGCTTCTGTTCTTTTCAACCTTTATAAAAATCCCCTAGATTTAGTTCTATATAATTTGGCACATCATCCCCCCAAACTTCCCCACAAGCATGCTTTAAGCATTCTTTATGTGGATGATGTAGCTCTATTGGTCCTGACCCAGGTTACACCAAGAAGGGCCTTGCAATCCCTTGCAGAATTTTGCACATAGGAATTTTTAGAGATTAATTTCAGTAAGACCAAGGTTATGGCCTTTCAAAGTGCCCTGAAGTCCATAGATGGAAACTAAATGAGCATGAGCTACAAATATTTAAGAATAGTCTTCCATGCTATTGAAAGCTGGAATGCAGGTCTAGAATTCATCTGACAGAATGTACAAAGATCAACTTTGGCTATTCAAAGCTTTTATAGATTTTGGGAAGTATCATATATTTCAACAGCAATTTAACTATTTATTGCCAAACCCTGAGCACTTCTGTATGGCACACAGATAGGAGCCTATAAAAATCTCATTAATGGAGTGCCTACATTATAAATTTTGAAGAAATAAAGTATCCTTCAGGAACCCAATGAGTTTCAAATGTTCTCAGGCTGGATCAACAGAACTGGTGTAAATAAAATTGAAACTGCAATATAGCTTAATACTGTATATTGAATTATTGGGGAAAAAACAATATTCCACCCTATCAGATTGGTCTCTCTAATTTCTTCTGATACATCTATAAGCAAATGGAAAAGGTCCATTGTGCATAATCACTCTGGTTACTTGCAGGATGCTATACTAGTCTTAGGCCCTGACTGTGCCAAAGCTAAGCTAAGGCAAAGAATAATAGATCTAGAAAGCTAGGAAGCTGAATTTTGTGGAGTCCTTGGTGCTCTCTGAGCCTTGTTGTTTTCTTGCAGATGTTTCATTGCCAGGCTAGGCAACATCTTCAGTGCGAAAAGGGAGTGGGACTTGCTCTCTGTTTATATACCATGGCTTGTCCTGCTTGTGTTGTTGGGGGTGTTGTTCTCTCCTTGGTAGTTCCTTGATTGGGCTGTTGTTTGCTGCTTGGTTGATTGACTGAGTTAATAGTTCCTTGATTAGGGTATATTGTGCTGTTTGATTGTTCCTCTGGTGCTAATCCTGGTGTTAATCTTTGAATATCTGGTTGTTGATTGCTGGCAAGGATGTTTTCTGGTCTTCTGGCTTTTCTGTTGTCTCTTATGAATGGTATGTAAATGTTGTTTACCTCTATGTGTCTGTTGATGACTGCTTTGTCTGAGTGCCAAGCTTCCAGGAATTCTCTAGTGTTTTTGGATTTGGCTTGGATTAAGATGCTCACAAGCTGAATTTTGTAGGGTCTATTTAAGAGCTCAACACTTCAATTTCAGCTTAGCCAGATAACTGAGGCAGATAGAAACATCCTATCAGATGAGCAATGACACTAGCAAGATTTAATGGTTTACCAATTGCTGTCTTAGAAGGGATGTATAAGAATATTCCTCATAATGAATGGCTTTGCTCGTGTAGAATGAGATTTGGATTTTGTTTTTGTTTTTGAGACTGCTGCACCGTTTTTTTTCTGTACTGCCCTTTGACATACAGTAGATATATGTGCACATTATTTAATAGCGCCACTAGAAAATTGTCCAGGGCAACCAGACTCATTTTATCTTTGTATCTATTGTCTGATAGAAGAGAGAGAGAGAGAGGGAGAGAGAGAGGGGGGCCTTCAGGTCAGTGTTGAGGACAAGTCCCTGCAGTTTTCTTGGCAATGTTTATGGAAGTGCTTTGCCATTGCCTCATTCCTAGGGCTGAGAGAGAGTGACTGGCCCAAGGTCACCCAGCTGGCTTCATGCCTAAGGCAGGACTAGAACTCACAGTCTCCAGGTTTCTAGCCTGATGCTTTAACCACTACACCAAACTGGCTCTCATAGGAGTGATATAGTCTCCCTGAATGTCTCTAAATACTACTACATTGCTTGCAGATTTCAAAAGGGTTAACTGCTTAATTGTCTGAGAGAATTTGTACTAGGCTGACCATATTTCCTTGAGACAAAAACGGGACATTGGGATGGAAAAAACGGGACAGGGGTCCCCACCCCCCAGGTCCATGTGATTGGCTCCTGCCTGCAAACCCACCCCCGATCTGCGTGATTGGCTCCCACCTGAAAACCCTGCCCCCTGGTCCACGCGATTGGCTCCTGCCTGCAAACCCCGCCCCCTGGTCCACGCGATTGGCTCCTGCCTGCAAACCCACCCCCGATCTGCGTGATTGGCTCCCTCCTGCAAACTCCGCCCCCTAGTCCATGCGATTGGCTCCCGCCTGCAAACTCCGCCCGCTGGTACGTGCAATTGGCTCCCACCTGCAAACCCCACCTCCTGGTCCACGCGATTGGCTCCCGCCTGCAAACTCCGCCCCGTCCGTGCGATTGGCTCCCGCCAGCAAACCCTGCCCCCGGTCCACCCAATTGGCTCCTGCTTGCAAACCCCGCCCCCCCCCAGTCCATGGAAAAATTGTCTTCCACGAAACTGGTCCCTCGTGCCAAAAAGTTTGGGTACCCCTGCTTAAACAGATTACTGTTTATATAAAAAGACTTGCGATCACCCACAAAGTCTGGGTCAAGGTACCCTTTTGCAATAGGGTGAGACTGGAAATATATATATTGACTGTCAAAGGGAACCTAGACCCAGACCTTGCCCTGCTGCCAATTGGTCCTATATTTCTAGTCTTGCCATATTGTCAAAGTTTGACAATACAGCAAGACTAGAAATATAGGACAAGGTCTAACTAAGGCACACTGGAGTTTGATATCCTAAGATGTTATGGACTGCAGATCTCATCAGCTGCGTCTATTCAGGTGGGAAGGGACGCCCAGCCCACTGTGGCCCCAACGGTAGACTGTGCCTGTCCAGAGGGGTTCTCCCGCCAGCACCAGCTCCAGCACCGCAGACACGAACATCACCTCCCCCACGCCTGTTCCGAAGGGACAGAACAGGATGTAGCCAGCCCCACTGCCATCCTGCGTACCTCCACCGAGGGCTGGCATCATCATCAGCAGCAGCATCTCCAGGAGGTGGAGGCAGCTCCGTACCCGGAGGGGCTGCATCCCACCGCGTAGCTCGGCGGTGCCCCGGCCAACCAGTTCCCTGGCTTGCTCTGGTTGGGACGGCTCCTCCTGCCCAGCGTGGACAGGTGGTGAGAGCGCTCTCCTCCCATCCCAGGGCCTGCTGCTGCTACCGGGGTGGAGGAGCTCAGAGCGCCATGCCAGGAGGCTTCCTGCCGTGCCTCGCTCAGTCCTCCCAGGGACCCGGGGCAGCTCGGCTCAGCAGTGCTGCTGAAAGAGGAACTTCTCCGCCTGGCCGGAAGTTTGGAAAGGGTGTGTGAGCGCACGTAAGCTAGGCTGGCTGCCGGGGCGGAGGGACTGGGGGCCGTGAGGCTCAGCTCGGCTGCAAGAGCGGTGGCGAGGCGAGGCGGCAAGACTGGAGCACACGAATCAGGCAAAAGCGGTGGAGAGCCCAGCCGATTCCAGGGGGGAAGGCTGAGTGGGCATTTGGACACCGGCTTCTTGGCAGCGAGGCAAGGCTTGGCAGCGGAACTCCCGGCATAGAGGCAGGGATGGGATTCAGGGACCGGATCATTGGTCAGGAGGCAAGGTTCAGGGTCAGGACTCACCACTGCAGGGCTTCAGAGCATGCGGCACTGACAGGATCAGGTAAGGAGGCAGGAATGGGGTGGACTGTGGTGCTAGTTCTGGCGATGGGCTCGCACATGGCGAAATAACCGGGCTTCCAGGGCAGCGTAGAAGACCGGTGTAGACGGGTGTCTCCAGCAGCGCATGTTGGCTGCGCTGCCCCTTTTATTATTCGCATTTCGCGCCGTTTGTGCGTCTTGGCCAATCGGGCCGAGCACTGCTTGGCCCGCCTCTCCACCCTCCTTTGCTGCGCGCTGATAGGCGGGAGGGCTTCATTTTCCAGGCTGTCTCCCAAAACGGGACAATACTGAGATTTTTGTCAAAAAGACGGTACGGTTCAAAAATGCTAAAATAACGGGACTGTCCCATTCAAAACGGGACGTATGGTCACACTAATTTGTACCCTAGTATTTTATACCTATTAGATATATAATTTACATACTATATTTCATTGCGTTATAATCTAAATTTTAGATTTAAATTACCAGGATAACATTATTTTGTTTTGTTTTCATTTTTGTAAGGGAATTGGTTTTATATGATTAGTTATTTAGATTAGGTTTATAGATTTAATATTCATCTTTTTATTTTTACTTACTTTTTACTTATTTGCTTTTTCATATTGGTATGGCTGCTTTATTGTACTTTACTATATTTTATCTTGCTGTGTGCTGGGCATTGACAAAAATAAAATATTGTTCATTCACTCGCCATCTAAAGAGCAAATGAACTTAGTGGAAATCTCAGAAACATGGAGTGTTTTCAGGCAGATGGCTCCTAGCACTATCAGCAGAAGGCTCTGCATACTTCCTTTAACAGATTGTCTCTGGTGAGAAAATTGATATAATTGTAGGAAAAATTCCAAAGATAAGGGCAATTATACACGTCATACAGCATATTCCTAGAGTGGAACAATAAAGATGCCCTTAGAATCATACAAAAGTATGAAGTATAAGGAAGTAAACATGAATTAATGTAAGTATTGTATTCTAGTTCCCTATCACAGGGATAATGGGCCAGAAAGGTCCTGCTGGCTAGACCTTCTTCCATTCCTGTCCCAGGAAAAATAGATCCTGAATGAAAGTCAATCAAATGGATTGACTTTTTTTGATCCAGCCGAGATGAGCTGGATCAAAAATCATATGCATTGGGTTTGTAATGAAACATACTTAGAGTGCACCAGGATGGGGGAACCTGACTTAAAAATAAATGAACAAAGAATACAGTACAGGTACTCCTCAACTTATGATGGCAATTGGCACTGGAATTTCCATCACTAAGCGATGTGGTCGTAAAGCATGACTACATCACTTAGCGACTGCAGTCCTCGTTGCCGTCATTAACTGAATCCCACGGACGTTAGGCGAGGCAACTTCCTGCTGGCTTTCCACAACCAAAGTCAGTGGGGAAGCTGGCAGGAAGTTGCAAGTCCCAGGCTGGCAGGCAGGTAAGTGGTTGCTGCTCGGTGGGGGAGGGAGCAAGGGGGTGCGCAGGGGTGCAGGAGAGGCACAGTGAGGATTGGGGAGGGTGCATGAGAGTGTGAGTAAATGCGCAAGAGGCACGATGTGGTTTGGGGAGGGTGCACGAGGGTGCAAGGAGGTGTGCGAGAGGCGTGGGTCGGGGAGGGTGTGCAAGAGTGCAGTGAGGGTCAGGGAGGGTGAAAGAGGTGCAGCTCAAGTCAGGAAGGGTACACAAGGGTGCATGGGGTACACGAGTGGCCAGCGTGGCACAAGCAGAGAGGGGATAGGCAAGGGTATGCAGGTGGAGGAAACTTACCCCAGCAACTTACAACCTTCCCTGCCGGCTTCCCCACTTACTTTCTGGGGAAGCCGGCAAGGAAGGTTGCAAATGGCAATCACGTGATCGTGGGGCACTGCAACTGGTCGTAAGTGTAAAATGATTGCCAAGTGCCCAGATTGCGGTTACGTGACCGCAGGGGTGCTGGGACAGCAGGAACTCTGAGAACCGGTCATAACCACCATTTGTTTGGTGCTGTCGTAACTTCAAACAGTTGCTGAACAAATGGTCATAGGTCAAGGACTACCTGTAAGTTATCTTATAGACACATGGTTAGGTATTGCAGCCTTGCCAACTCTGCCCTAGAAATCTTTATAACTGTACCAAATCAGGAGAAAGCAGTGGTTTGCTTATGGAACACAGTTATTCTGGCCTACCTTGTGGTGGTAAGAGCAGTGAAATGCCAATATTTCTCTGTTCTTATTGCATCCGCAGAATGCCACCTGACGGCCCTGTTTAAAATCACCCGTTCCCTTTTGGGAAAGGTGGGTCCAGAAACACATCTATAGGGCCATGCTGAGGAATTTTCGGGGCATCTGGAGGATAAAATTGCTCAGATTCGTTTCAAGTTGGACACCAAGCATGCAGCAGGGTCTGGGGAGATGCCTGGGGAGCGTACTTACCCAGTTATCTGGGAACATTTTGATCCTGTTGGGCCCGAGGAAGTGGACAGGGTTCTCCAGTCTGTAAATGCCACCACTTGTCAATTAGATCCTTGTCTCTCCTGGCTGGTGAAGGCGGCTTGGGAGGTGACGTGTAGGTGGGTCCAGGCAATGGTGAATTCATCCTTGGGGGAAGGAGTGTTTCCGACTGCCTTTAAAGAGGCGCTGGTGCACCATCTCCTCAAGAAGCCATCACTGGATCCCACCGTACTGGACAATTTTCACCCAGTCTCCCACCTCCCCTTTTAAGGGAAGGTGGTTGAGAAAGTGGTGGCAACGCAGCTCCAGAGGATTCTGGATGAAACGGATTATCTGGACCCTTTTCAGTCAGGTTTCAGGCCCAGATATGGGACAGAAACAGCTTTGGTCGCACTTTTGGATGATCTCTGGTGAGAGCGGGATAGGGGCAGTGCATCCATCCTGGATCTTTTTGACCTCTCAGCGGCTTTTGATACTATTGACTCAGGGAGTTGGGGGTGGGTGGCGCAGTTTTGCACTGGTTCACCTCCTTCCTCCAGGTCCCAATCGTTGTTTACCTCTATGTGCCTGTTGATGGCTGACTTGTCTGAATCCCAAGGTTCCAGGAATTCCCTAGCATTTTTGGATTTGGCTTTGTTTAAGATGCTCACAGTTTCCCAGTTGAAAGTATGGTTGAGTCTGTCCATGTGTTGTGAGATTAAGGAGTTTTCATCGTGTCTTCTGACTGCTAGTTGGTGTTCGTGGATGCTCTCTGCTAGTCTTCTGCCCATCTGTCCTACATAGTGGCTGCTACAGTACTTACACTGTATGTTGTAGATAACTCCTGTTTTTTTCTTCTTGGGCTACTGGGTCTTTTGGGTTACTTAACACATAGAGGTAAACAACATTTACATACCATTCATAAGAGACAATAGAAAAGCCAAAAGACCAGAACACCTCCTTGCCAGCAATCAACACCCAGATATGCAAAGATTAACACCAGGCAGAACTGACAATGCAGCACTTTGGGGGGGGGGTGTTCAGGCAGGTTTTTCCTGAAGCCCAGGAGTGTTTTCATGGAAAAGAAAACACTTGGAATCATCCCATCCATCCTCCGGAACGGCGACTTGTACCCAGAGAATTTGAAGAAATTATTATTATCCTACACATTGAATCAGCCGATTTGAACTTTCAGCTTTCTGTCTTCACTTTCGCCTGAGAACAGTCTGCTATTCACTCTCACTTCATGTAAACAACTTTCGAATGTCCTCATATCTTTGACTTTTGTTGATTAAGCTCCTGGGGGCACCATAATCTACTGCGTGAGACATGGAGGAATTCAGGCAGATTTTCTCTGATTTCCATCAAGGCCTTAAGCAAACATTTTCTGATTCTTACCAACTTTTTATGCAAGGCACTCAGGACATTGTGGAAGATATGACCTTTAAAATGTCTCATTTGTTTGGAGATGTCGTGGATGAAATGGAGGAATTTAACAATCTCAGGAATGTCTATTTGACTTTGGCTGAGATGCTGGAAGAAGATTGGACAGGGGAGTTGAAGAAATTAAAGGGACAGATCTGGTTGCAAGCCATAAGTGAAATGGATCTTTTGATGGAATGCCTTGGAAAAGAAGGGGTTAATATGTATGGGAGTTCTTTTGAAGAGAAGTCGGAGTTTTTGAGGGGGGCAGTTGGGCTGTCTGATTTCTTTAAGAAAGAAGCTCTGTGCGTAATGTGGAGATATGTAAATGCTTTGGTTTATTTTGAAGTGGGATAAGGGTTTAAGTATATTTATCTGGATTGTTTTAATGGTTTGGCTGACTTCATTTACTTTTAATTATTTGAATTAAGATTATCAAGGTATAATAATAACAAAAAATGATGTTTAGTTTTGGGTCTGATATGATTAAGATAGTTAAAATTGCTGTATTACTAAGTACGTATAATGGTAGACAATTTATGTTTTTTACTTTCATTTTTATTATAGTAGACAGGAATATATAGAATAGTAGTTTGTTGTTTATTCATTCAGTCACTTCTGACTCTTAGTGACTTCATGGACCAGCCCACGCCAGAGCTTCCTGTCGGCTGTCGCCATCCCCAGCTCCCCCACGGTCGAGTCCGTCACCTCCAGAATATCATCCATCCACCTTGCCCTTGGTCGGCCCCTCTTCTTTTTGCCTTCCACTTTCCCTAGCATCAGCATCTTCTCCAGGGTATCCTGTCTTCTCATTATGTGACCAAAGTACTTCAGTTTTGTCTTTAATATCATGCCCTCAAGTGAGCAGTCTGGCTTTACTTCCTGGAGTATGGACTGGTTTGATCTTCTTGCAGTCCAAGGCGCACTCAGAATTTTCCTCCAACACCACAGTTCAAAAGTATCTACTGTATCTTCGCTGTTGTGGGTCTTCCGGGCTGTGTGGCCGTGTTCTGGAAGTGTTCCCACAACAGCCATCGAACTCCGGCCGTGAAAGCCTTCGACAATACTGTATCTTCCTTTGCTCAGCCTTCCTTATGGTCCAGCTCTAGCAGCCATCGGTTACTACGGGGAATACCATTGCTTTAACTATGCGGACCTTTGTTGTCAGTGTGATGTCTTAACTATTTTATCAAGATTTGTCATTGCTCTCCTCCAAAGAAGTAGACGTCTTCTGATTTCCTGGCTGCAGTCAGCATCTGCAGTAATCTTTGTGCCTAGAAATACAAAGTCTGTCACTGCCTCCACATTTTCTCCCTCTATTTGCCAGTCATCAATCAAGCTCATTGCCATAATCTTGGTTTTTTTGAGGTTTAACTGCAACCCAGCTTTTCCACTTTCTTCTTTCACCTTCGTCATAAGGCTCCTCAGCTCCTCCTCGCTTTCAGCCATCAAAGTGGTATCATCTGCATATCTGAGTTTGTTAATGTTTCTTCCAGTGACTTTAACTCCAGCCCTGGATTCCTCAAGCCCAGCACCTCGCATGATGTGTTCTGCGTACAGGTTGAATAGGTAGGGTGAGAGTATACAACCCTGCCATACTCCTTTCCCAATCTTAAACCAGTCCGTTGTTCTGTGGTCTGTTCTTACCGTTGCTACGTGGTCCTTATACAGATTCCTCAGGAGGCAGATAAGATGGCTTGGTATCCCCATACCACCAAGAACTTGCCAAAATTTGTTATGATCCACACAGTCAAAGGCTTTAGAATAGTCAATAAAACAGAAATAGATGTTTTTCTGAAACTCCCTGGCTTTCTCCATTATCCAGCGGATATTGGCAATTTGGTCTCTAGTTCCTCTGCCTTTTCTAAACCCAGCTTGTACATCTGGCAATTCTCGCTCCATGAATTGCTGGAGTCTACCTTGCAGGATCTTGAGCATTGGGCATGTGAAATAAGTGCCACTGTTCGATAGTTTGAGCATTCTTTAGTGCTTCCCTTTTTTGGTATGGGGATATAAGTTTATTTTTTTCCAATCTGATGGCCATTCTTGTGTTTTCCAAATTTGCTGGCATATGGCATGCATCACCTTGACAGCATCATCTTGCAAGATTTTAAACAGTTCAGCTGGGATACCATCGTCTCCTGCTGCCTTGTTATTAGCAATGCTTCTTAAGGCCCATTCAACCTCACTCTTCAGGATGTCTGGCTCTAACTCACTGACCACACCGTCAAAGCTCTCCCCAATATTATTATCCTTCCTATACAGATCTTCTGTATATTCTTGCCACCTTTTCTTGATCTCTTCTGCTTCTGTTAGGTCCTTGCCATCTTTGTTTTGGATCATACCCATTTTTGCCAGGAATTTACCTCTGATGTTTCTAATTTTCTTGGAGAGGTCTCTTGTCCTTCCTGTTTTATTGTCTTCTTCCACTTCCATGCATTGCTTGTTTAAAAATAATTCCTTATCTCTTCTGGATAACCTCTGGAATTTTGCATTTAATTGGGCATATCTCCCCCTATCACTGTTGCCTTTTGCTTTCCGTCTTTCTCGGGCTACTTCCAGTGTCTCAGCAGACAGCCATCTTGCCTTCTTGGTTTTCTTTTTCTTTGGGATGATTTGTTGCCGCCTCCTTAACAATGTTGCGAAGTTCTGTCCATAGTTCTTCTGGGACCCTATCTACTAAATCTAGTCCCTTACATCTATTCTTCATCTCCACTGCATATTCATTAGGAATATTAGTGAGCTCATATCTAACTGATTTGTGGGTCTTTCCTATTCTCTTTAGTCTGATTCTAAATTGTTCAATAAGAAGTTCGTGATCTGAACTACAGTCAGCTCCAGGTCTTGTTTTTACCGGCTGTATAGATGTCCGCCACCTTTGGCTGCTTAGGATGTAGTCAATCTGATTTTGGTGTCAATCATCTGGTGAAGTCCATGTGTAAGTCGTCTTTTAGGTTGTTGGAAGAGAGTGTTTGTTATGCACAGTGAATTGTCTGGGCAAAATTCTATCAGCCTATATCCCACTTCATTTTGTTCTCCCAGACCATGCTTACCTGTAATTCCAGGTGTCGTTTGACTACCCACCTTAGAATTCCAGTCTCCTGTAATGAAAATAACATCTCTTTTTGGCGTATTATCCAGTAGGTGCTGCAGATCCTCATAGAACTGATCTACTTCTGCTTCTTCAGCATCTGTGGTTGGGGCATATATTTGGATCATTGTGGTGTTAAATGGCTTACCCTGAATTTGAATTGAGGTCATTCTATCGTTTTTCGGATTGTATCCAAGCACTGCTTTAGCCACTTTATTATTAATTATGAAGGCTACTCCATTTCTTCTGTGGTCCTCTTGTCCACAGTAGTAGATCTGGTGGTCATCTGATGTGAAGTGGCCCATTCCAGTCCATTTCAGTTCACTGACACCCAAAATGTCTATATTTAATCTTGACATCTCACCAATAACCACAACCAGTTTGCCCTGGCTCATAGATCTTACATTCCAGGTTCCTATGGTGTGTTGAGCTTTAGAACATTGGATTCGTCATTCACCCCCAACACCGTTGGCCGCTAGCCGTCCTTTTGGCTTTGAGCTAGCTGCGTCATCACATCTGGGACTAGTTGAACTTATCCTCTGTTCCTCCTCAGTAGCATTTTGACCATCTTCCGTCCCATCTTCCGATAGTATACCATCGTATAGTATATGTATGTATGTATGTATGTATGTGTGTGTGTGTATGTATGTGTATGTATGTATATATGTATGTATGTGTACGTGTGTGTGTGTGTGTGTGTGTGTATGTATATATGTATATATGTATATATGTATATGTATGTATGTATGTATGTATGTATATATATATATATATATATATATATATATAGTGTGTGTGTGTGTATATAGAATATTAGTTTTGTTGTTTATTCGTTCAGTCGTTTCCGACTCTTCGTGACTTCATGGACCAGTCCACGCCAGAGCTTTCTGTCGGCCGTCACCATCCCCAGCTCCCCAATGGTAGAGTCCGTCACCTCCAGAATACCATCCATCCATCTTGCCCTTGGTCGGCCCCTCTTCCTTTTGCCTTCCACTTTCCCTAGCATCAGCTTCTTCTCCAGGGTATCCTGTCTTCTCATTATGTGGCCAAAGTACTTCAGTTTTGCCTTTAATATCATTCCCTCAAGTGAGCAGTCTGGCTTGATTTCCTGGAGTATGGACTGGTTTGATCTTCTTGCAGTCCAAGGCACTCTCAGAATTTTCCTCCAACACCACAGTTCAAAAGCATCTATCTTCCTTCGCTCAGCCTTCCTTATGGTCCAGCTCTCGCAGCCATAGGAAGGAAATAATCAAATAAATGTTATGTTTGGGGGGGGAAGTTGATTAGGATTCTTTTTTCTTTTAATATAAGGGGAGGGAGCAACTGTATTTAGTGTTTTTTTATAATGTGCCAATGGTATGATTTATAGAAATAATGTGACTTTGGTTTTATATAGAGTAAGGGATTGATTATGGAAATTGTTGTATATTCTTTCTGTTAAAAGTCGGAAGTCATCTTTTTCTGTAATTTCTAAAAAAAATATTTTCTGTGCTTTCACATCCTTTTAGTTTTTTTCTTTCTTTTTTGTAGTATTTTATTTTTCTGTAGCTTTTATCTTTGTTTGAAATTCAATAAAATTCTTATAAAAAAAAAGAACTGATCCTACTTAGCTTTCCAGTTCAGTCCAGTCAACTACTAGCAGTACTGCCAGCTATTAAGGCATTTTTCATAAATATAATTCATCATCATCATCATACAAACATACATGTAACATATTTCAATCTGCTACTTCAAATATGGGACAAAGCTAACTTTAGTGCTAGTATAGGACTTTTGAACTTAGACCCTGCATGAAAGATAAAATAATATTACATGATTTTTTTTAATGAAAACTCATTTTACTTTATCCAGGCACAGTTTACTTCAATTGCAAAATATTTTTCAGCAAAAATTGGCTTTCCAATAATAATGAAATTTTAAACCTATAATCTTTCAGTTCCCTGAATTTATTTATTTTTATATGTACAGATTTGCTTAAATCCTGGTTGACCAAGAAATGGGAGACAAGGAGAAGGATTCCCCCCAACTTTTCATATGAATGTGATTCTTCTCTGAGATGAAATGCCTGCAGTAAGTTCTTTTTTTTTGTTAAAGCTCACATAAAGAATGGAAAAATACTCAATCCTCTATAGCAGGGTTCCTCAACCTCAGCCATTTTAAGATGTGTGGACTTCAACTCCCAGAATGGAGTATTCTGGGAGTTGAAGTCCACACATCTTAAAATGGCTGAGGTTGAGGAACCCTGCTCTATAGTACAGCCTAGGTCAGTAGGAGCCTCACTTCAAGCCCCAGCAGACTTGAAGCTCTATTAGCTCTATTATTAATAAAGACCTATTGAGGAAAGTTATAAAGAGAGTTGAGTTCAGTGTGACATAGATCTTTCTTTATAGGAAAAGGTAGATGACTTTTATCCAAGTTTCCCATCAGCAGTTAGGGGCCTCATCTTATTACTGAAATTTGTAATGGGTTACTGGAGACTTTGCCAAAGAAGAAATGGGGAAGGGGTAATAATTACATAACTGATGACCTATATAAAACTCTTTCTAATATTTCCAGCTCTGCAATACAGGATGCAAGTTAACCAGCCTGTACTTTTTGTTTTAATGTTTATTGTAAATGAAAGGAAGTTGGGTGTTATCACTGAGTCAGTTTACAAAGCGAGAATCCCAAATTCGAGCATGCTGTAATTCTACCCTGCAGTTACCCACTCAACTAGGTGATTAATTGAAAGGGAAACACCCACCTCTGTCTGCTCTTTTGCTAACTATGCTTCATATATTATGACTTGCTTAATGATTCCTGGAACAACTTCTGAAATTATTATTGACCTAATCTTTCTCCTTCAATTTGCAAAATTTGTGTTGCCAGGAGATTTTCCTGATACAATTAAAAACTAAAACCAAGTGGTAGTTAAATAATCTAGATTTGCTCTAAAGCAAAATAGGAAATAGCTAGATTGGGAAAGATGCCAAAGTTTGCAAGTTCGAGCTTAAATCTTACAGGATGGTTACAGTCTCCTTTATAAGATGATACTAACAAGCCACTCCAAGGCCTTTTTTTCACCATGCACTGTACAGTGGCTTGATGAAAAATACAGCAGCTCTTCTGCACTTTTTGTGGAAATTGAAAAAGGCCCTCTTTGGTATAACCATTGAATAGGCAAGACCTCAGCCTATTTTTGTATCCGGCCACCTGACATGTACCAATGAGAGTGGCATGCCTAAGAACCGAGATTTGTTCTTGGAGAAGTATGTCTGAAGGCATTCTAAGTATGGATTGCACTGCCATGAATCCTGTAGCATGTTGCTTGGATAAATTTTGAGCCAAACACCTGCAGACTATGAAGGAATACTGCTGATCTGCTAAAGTGTTATTTGGCTTTGGCTGTAAAATTCCCAACAGATGTAAGTGGAAAGGCTTGTTAAGAAACATAAAAATCTTGATTCATTACTGTTCTCAGTGTATTCTAAATCAGACACATTATTGCTGATGGACATTACAAAAACTTTGTCCTGTCATTAGCAGCAATCCTAATGGCATTGTGGGACTTCTGCATAAACATGCTCAGGACTGTATTCCATGAGATTACACAGGAGCTAACTCCACATGGTGCTTATTTAATGTTGGTTTGGTACTTGACTATGGTTATATCACCCTGACCATACTCTGGTGTTCTCTTCTGGTGAATACAAGTTTTAGAACAAATCAAAAATTAATGAAGAATTATTGAGGACATTTTTGTTTTCTGGCATGATAATTTTGATGATAAAGAACTTTCTAACTATTTGTTTCCATCAAAGCACAAGAAATGTATTTTCATAGAACTGGATAATTTGCTTTGTAATATCTTTCAAAGGAATATCCATCCATCCATACTTACATGCACACACATACACTGCTAACCCTAATGCAATCTTGTTTCCTAGAATTGTATACTTGTGTACTGAACCAAACTGAATTCAGTGGGACTTGCTCACATGTAAATGAATATGGTATATGATTATGGAGATTTAATTTTAAAATAACTCATTCTGAAATAACAGTATGAACTTTTGATGATTAAGATTGCTTAATAGGGTAAATTCTGTATAAAACTGCTTCCTTGAAAGAGATGTCATAAATCTGCTTTATTTATATGGAGTCATGGCATGGAGAGGGTCCCCCAAAGGTTTTCTCTGATAATCTGAGTCTTGGCAAAATTATTCCAGTCTTGTGTTTTCTCTTACATTCCTGTCATGGAGAGAATATGTTTTTAGGAATTATCCTGGGCTCTTAATAAGGAGTACAGTATATACAGTACTACACATCTTCCTTTAACTGGACAAATGTTATTCACTCTAAAACATTTCCAGTGTTTCTTTGGAGGAAGTGGAGGTCACCAATATCCCAGAAATAGAACAAATTTATTTTATTTCAATATGGGAACAAGATATTCTATAGTTTGCTATCCGATTATTTCATCCACCCACTTATATTTAAAAATACTTTGAATCCGTTAAAAATATAACATTTTACTCTCACAGACAGTATGTTACTTATCTTGGATGCTATCCCAGCATGCATTGTTCTGAGATGCACAATAGGTCAAATGTTTACATATTTTGCCAGAACTAAGTTCTTTTGAAGAACTAGAAGTAGGGAGAGGTCTCATTTTATATTTTAAATACTTTACATGGACATTGCTAGGGAGTAGGAAAAAAGAATGTAGGCAATCCAAATGGTAATAATGCTGTGCAGATATTACATGTGCCCCATGGCGAGAGTGGTGGAATGAAGGCCTCCTGCATGAATTGGAAATATGGTCTTTCTATAGATTTTTTTAAAAACTTAAATAGTGGTGTTATTATTGCTTTAAACACTAGCAGCTTTTTTGTTTCCCGAATGTTATATTTGACAGCCTGTTTAAATTTCCCAAACATCTGTGCTGTTAAGTCTTGGAAAACATTTCTTCCAGATCCTGGCTAATTCTGCTGGCTTGTTCAACACTGGCAACAGAAGGGAAAATATACTTGTAATGGGTGTTTCATTTCCCCAGGATTATACAGAGTTTGTCCTGTTACCATTTTTCTTATTATTCCACTGAAGCACTAATGCATCTGAGGTAAAATTCTACACATTTGTTTCCCTTGGAACTAGGCCTATTCCTTTCTGTAAATCTACAAAGAAACTTCTATTTTGTGATGTTACCTCCTCAGTATCTTTTTCAATCAATCTGGGACACCAAGTCAATTTTGCTACTTCAGAACTAATTCCTGGCCAAGAATACATTCAGGGCATCTTGTTCCTTACTTCAAAGTGAACATTCTCCTTCTCGATAACTGCTCCAAGCCATTATTTTGCGTTTGATAAACCTCTGGATTGTCCTGGAAACAAGAATGTTTTAAAGTTATTTTGGTCACTAAGTAAACGTATATCTCTTCCCTGGCCCTGTTACTGTTGTTATTTATTGATATTGTTATTAAATTTCTGCTTATGTAATTATCAAAGTGGGTTGAAATGATAAAAAGCATTTCTCTTCCCTTTGCCTCAACTCCCCTGCACCAACATAAAATATTTCCCCCCACAGGGCATGGTCCATTCCTCTGATCAAGTAATATGAAAATAATATTGGTTGGTCTTTAACGTGATATAAGACTTTTTTTTTCTCCTGCAAAGGACTAACTCTCGAAACTTAAAAAAAAAATCTGATAAGTCAGTCTTACACAGTAAAATAGAAAAGTAGGAAATCCAAAGATATGCCTTTTCCTGGGAAGCAGGAAGTACTATTGAGTTTTAATTATGCTTGTATTATTCCTTTTCATGAATAACAACAAAATTTAAGCCAGGGAGGCAAATATACATTTAGATATATAATGTTGCTTTTCAAAGCAGCCTGAATGTCCCAGGAAAGAAGAGGACAGCATTAGTATCTGTGATTCGAGGCTGCTGTTTATAAAACTGCCTCCACTGATGATACTCACATGAGCAACAGCTTTTTTTTTCAAACCATCATGGAAGCACACAGGACATGTCCTATCTTGTAGCCATGGTCATGCTGCTGGGCTGAATAGTGGAGCTTAAGTTCAGGATCATCCAGTACTGCCCTTTTCTACAACAAAGTGGTGCTTATTGCCAAATAAGTTAGCAGGAAGGTCACTGATGCAAACTCCATTTGATGGCCATGATGGTACCATGATTTAAATGCTAAACATAAATCCCTCGTGTTTGTGCTTTGCTCTGTCATATAAAAGGTAAAGGTTCCCCCGCACAGTCGTGTCTGACTCTAGGGGCCAGTGCTCATCTCCGTTTGTTAGCTGAAGAGCCAGTGTTGTCCGAAGACGCTTCCGTGGTCATGTGGCCAGCATGACGTGCATGGAACGCTGTTACCTTCCCACCAAAGTGGCACCTATTAATCTACTTGCATTTGCATGCTTTCGAATTGCTAGGTTGGCAAGAGCTGGGGTGAGTGCGGGAGCTCACTCCATCATGCAGCACTCGGATCTCGAACCTCCAAACTTGCGACCTTCCGATCCACAAGCCTGGTGTTTTACCCGCTGAGCCATTGTGCCCCCCTGCTCTGTCATATAGACATTATTTATTAATAAATAATTATTGATTCACCGATTATTTCTAAGGGAGCGTTGCCCTGTTACCAACAATTCTTAGTGGTAATAGCAATAATAATACAATGATCAACTAGAACATTCCTAAAAGCAGCAGAAATACCAGAGATAAAGCTACTTGATAAAATCAGAGATGTCAGGAATATGAAAACAGTTGTAAAGCATGAAAAGGGGTTGGGGAAAAATAGGGGAGAGGGAAAGAGAAATGTGTGCTTCTCAATTGAAGTAATATACTTGGTTATTTAAAGGGAGTGCATAAAGCCATCAAGTCCAGAATCCAAAATTATTAGTCATTAAGATGGTTACAGCTTACTTATGCAAGGACGCACCAACTCTCACTGCCCTCTGAAGGGATATCTTTGACTTTACTCAGCATAACAAATACACCAGTCCCATAGCCTTGTAATAACACAACAGTGGGGCTGAGATAGGTTCAATTAGTTAGCCACAGTTCATGAACTTTATGAACTTGTCGTCATACAGCTTATATTTGCCTTTGACCACATGAATAAATAAAAGGGTTTTCCCTCCGTTGTTGATGTAACTCTTCATTTAGTCAGATTTAACACAGCCAGGACAAATAGTTGGACTCTATCAAACTCTGTTAAGATGATTTTAAAAGCTGAGAAATATTCATACATACACACACACACACACACACACATACACATTCAATACTGTAAACCTGAGTTCTTTGTAAGGGAAGATCTACTAACCAATAAATATAAAGATCACGATTGGATAAAATTAAGGTAAAGGTTCCCCCCGCACATGTGTGCAGTCGTGTCCGACTCTAGGGGGCGGTGCTCATCTCCGTTTCTTAGCTGAAGAGCCAGCGTTGTCCGAAGACACTTCTGCAGTCATGTGGCCAGCATGACGCACGCGGAACGCTGTTACCTACCCACTGAAGTGGTACCTATTAATCTACTTGCATTTGCATGCTTTCGAATTGCTAGCAGGGATGTGTTATTGCTCCAACCTTATTCGCTATCTTCATCGCTATGATTATGCACCTTGTTGAAGAGAAACTTCCTACTGGTGTAGAAATTATATATCGAACAGATGGAAAGCTTTTTAATCTTAGTAGGCTGAAAGCAAAAAATAAGGTAATTGCAACTTCTGTTATAGAACTTCAATATGCTGATGATAACGTAGTCTGTGCACACTCCGAGGAAGATCTTCAAACTATCCTAAACATCTTTGCAGAAGCATATGAAAAGCTCGGCCTCTCGATTAACATTAAAAAAACCAAAGTACTTTACCAGCAAGTTCGAACCAATCCCTCTGCAGCGCCATCAATCCAGCTTAAAGGTGTGTCACTAGAAAATGTCGACCACTTTTCTTATCTCGGCAGCCATCTATCAACAAAAGCCGACATCGACGCTGAAATTCAGCATCGCCTGAGCTCTGCGAGTGTAGCTTTCTCCCGAATGAAGCGTAGAGTGTTTGAGGATCGGGACATTCGCAGGGAGACCAAAATGCTTGTTTACAAAGCCATTGTACTACCAACCCTTCTGTACGCCTGTGAAACATGGACCCTCTACAAACGCCACCTCCAACTTCTTGAAAGATTCCATCAACGCTGCCTCCGAAAAATTCTGCAAATTACTTGGGAAGATAGGCGGACTAATGTTAGCGTATTAGAAGAAGCGAAAACCACCAGCATTGAAACAATGATCATCCAACATCAACTTCGCTGGACCGGTCATGTTGTTCGAATGCCTGACCATCGTCTTCCAAAGCAGCTACTTTACTCCCAACTTAAGAATGGAAAACGGAATATTGGTGGACAGCAAAAGAGATTCAAAGATACTCTCAAAGCTAATTTAAAAAAATGTAATATCAGCATTGAGAACTGGGAAGCCCTAACTCATGAGCGTTTCAATTGGAGGTCAGCCTTTATTAATGGCACTATGGACTTTGAAGAAGCACGAGTACAGGGCGAAAAGGAGAAGAGAGCTAAAAGGAAGGCACGTCAGGCAAACCCTCATCATGACCGTCTCCCACCCGGAAACCTATGCCCTCATTGTGGGAGGTTGTGCGGATCCAGAATTGGCCTTTATAGCCACTTACGGATTCACCGTTAAAATTTTTACCTTTGGAAGACAATCTTACTCGGCTACGAGTGATCGCCAATGATGATTAATCTACTTGCATTTGCATGCTTTCGAATTGCTAGGTTGGCAAGAGCTGGGGTGAGTGCGGGAGCTCACTCCGTCACGCAGGACTAGGGATTCGAACCTCCAAACTTGCGACCTTCCGATCGACAAGCCTGGCGTCTTACCCGCTGAGCCACCACGCCCCTAAAATTAGATAAAATTATGACGGAAGAAATATAAAGGAATTTAATCATGTTTATTCCAATTTATTTAGCGTATGGTATACATTTCCAGGGAGTCTACAATGTTTTTTACACACAATAGATGTTCTGATGCCAGCAGTTGCTAGTTATTTGTTGCACTGGTGCACCACAAGAGGGCGAGCTAGCTTTGCATCAGCTGTCCAGCAGCGTTCCTAGGGAAGTCGGCTCATCCGGGCTTTTTTCTCCGCCGATCCTCCGCCGATTGCGTCCAGGCAGATCCAGCCCCAATTCCTGCTCCCCACATAGAGCACTGCCAGAGTTCCCCACCACCACCAAAAATGGGGGTACCTATTTATCTACTCGCAGATGGTGTGCTTTCAAACTGCTAGGTGGGCAGGAGCTAGGGATAAAATGACGGGAGCTCACTTCCCTCACACAGAGCTGGGCTCGAACCGTTGGAGTGTCGACCATTTCTGGCCAGCAAACTCCAGCGTCATTAAGCCACTGCGCCACCGCGTCCCCCTTATTTATATTTATTATTTATTTATATTTATATTTATTCCAATATTAAAACAATACTATCCAGCAATATGCTATAGTACAGTTTTTATTTTGCAAACCTCAAATAAATCATCTACAATCCAGAATGTGGTCCCTGATTTAGAATCTCTAAAAGAACTGTGATGACCAGAGGGAATCTGCACTCTAAATCCCAGGGGTTTTGACTAGCAGACCATGGATTTTGAAGAGCATACCCATGTCAATTTCAAATAGGGTCAGTGAATACTTAACCAAGGGGGTTCTAAATAGATATTATATCCTATCAGGGTGAGGGCATCCTGTCCTCCTGTTGTGATTACCTATAAAAATCAAACATACATATACTTTTTAAAATCCCCTCTCTCTAAAATATTAGCAACCCTTCCCAGTTTTGTGCCCCCTCAACACCCTCATCCAAGTCAATGATAAATATGTTGAAGAGCACAGGGCTCAGAACAGGGCCTGGTGGTGCTCCACTCAATATTCTCTGCCCAACTGAAGTTGAGGCATTAACATGCACTGCTTGGGTGCAGTCATTCACCCAACATGAGCCAATCTAACAGTACTGTCATCCAGCCCTTATTTTTCCATTTTATGAAAGAGAATATCATGAGATACTCTGTTGAAGGTCCACTACACTTTGCCTATTGCATTCCCCTGATCTACTAAGCTAGTAATTCTATCAAAGAAAGAGGCAGCATTACTGATCTGTTCAAGGAACTTGCCAAGTATAAATATCACACTGACATGTCTGTAGTTTTCTGGGTCCTTCTTCCCCTTCTTGAAGAAGTTGACAATATTTGTTCTCTCCAGACTTTAGGGATCTCATAAGTCTTCTAAGCGTTCTCAAAGATTTCCAAGAGTGGTTCTGAAATCACATTCAGTAATTCCTTCAGTACCTTAGGATGTAGATCATCTGAACACTTGAGATTAGGTCCTAGATAGCAGATCCCACTGTTATTTGTTTTCATATTCTGACAAATAAATTTGTCTGCTCTGATTCCTGATCCCTCTCTCCTAGTGAGACTGGCAAGGTACCATTATCATAGTATCCCAAAGTTCAACAACCTCTACTTAGCCTGTTGTTAACTTCAAGACTGCTAACTACAAGTCTAGATATCACACTGCTTTATGTACCTAGTCTACCCACATAATTTCACTATTTAATACATTACCGGGATAGCCTGGAAAGAGACTCCAAGGAAGTGTTGACCATTACATTAAGGTAAAGTATCCCTACAATAACATGACAGATGATTATTTATCTTAATTTCTTAAGGAGAGGACTAATCACAGTCAGAAGGCATTTGAGTCTCCCATTTTCCAAAGATGTATTGACAGTCCTTGGGAAATACATCCTTATATTCTCTTGATTGGATATAGGTCCAATTTGTAGTTCTCCAGGTCCATTTTGGCATGTCAGAAGCTGAAATTTAACCAAACAAATTGCAAAATAGGCTGCTGCTGCCTTCATACATTCCAACACAAATTGATCAGATTTGTTTGCTATGCAATCAGCGATTCAGTCACAATGTGCTGAAGCTGTTTCTTTCTCCAGATGAAGATATTTATGAACAGTCAAACCTCTTAGTATTTGAACACTTCAGCAGGAATATCTTTGTAGATGCTATGGTAGCTGATAAGACTATTTACCTGTGTTGGGAAAAATTACATCCTAGTTTTTACTGTATATGGAGTAGAAATATAAATAGTTTATAAGCTATACCTCATAGAGTTCCTTCAAATCAATTTCTTAGTACTCTGTTATGTTTGCTACTTAACATTTCTTGTGCTTTACAGAAGAAAAGATCATTCATGTTTGGACTGCACAAAGTGATGGAAAGATGTTGAATATAATCTACTGGAAGAGCCCAGAAACTAAGCCAAAGACAACCTGTTGAACTATATTTCTAATTTAACTGCAATAAGCATTCAAGGCACAGTTTCTTGTGCTGATTTTATTAATACAACTAATCAACAACTACAAAGGTATTTATTGGAAGAAATTAATCTCTAATAAAACAAGGGTTGTTTTTACTAGATTATGTTTTCAAGCTCCCTTCATCTTTTGAAAGTATGGGACCACCAGGAGCTTCTCCCTAAATGAACTAGTAGGTTGGGCCAATTTAGGTTGCAGCAGGTGTCTTGCAAGTACCCAAGTCTTCCTCTTCTTCCTCTTTTTCTCAAGTTGTTCATTCTTCCTTTGTGTATTTGTTTTGCAATTCAGCCTTCATTCATTCTCTCTACATATCAAGCCATATAATTGTATAGATAATTTACTGGTTGTTATTTTTCAGTGCTGATGGTAATCTTGGATAAAATGAAGAAAAGACATCAATCATCTTTGTACAGATGACAAAACAATGTAGTGATACTGACATTGTTTTAAAGTATAATTGTTCTATGATGCTATTGTTGTTGTTGCTATTAGAATTGCAGTGTAATATAGTAGGCTCTTTAGTGCCATGGGTTGGTTCTGAAATGAACCCGATGTTAGCTAAAATCCATTTACTTCACATTCCTCAAAATCTCTATATTGAACTAATGAACCTCTGGGTAGTAAAAAAAAAGAGAGAGAGAGAGAGATTTTAAGATAGACAATATAAAACTGACTATATACTATTCAAATTCTCTTCGATTGGTACTATTCAAATTGGTATATAATCTTAGGAGTTTCACACAGTATGTTTTGCATTCTTATCAAATAATTTTTGTGTCTTGAGTCTGCTGTTATAATTATGCTCTTCGGTCATTAATAAATTGAAATCTTCCCATAGGAACACTGTACAAAGGGGCAGGGCTTGCATCATGATGCTTCATCTACTTTCTGATGCTACTACTGATGTCATGAGTCTATCCCAAGTCTTTTTAGAGATATTACAGATGGAATTTGGAATATTTTTCATGCAAAGCACATACCAAATTCCAGCTAGACAGATCTGAGCTGGACATGGAAGTATATTAATATAGCTTAGAAAAGGAGAGCTGTAACACTGAATAAAGAAGTAATCCTCTTGTTCCTTTCTATTTCAGAAATGCAAACTTGTGAAAGTGCCAGTGAATCTGCACAGCTGCAATTATTACTTTGCACAGTTAATTTATTTCCTCTTCTATGGCACAAGATTTGGTCAACTTCTTTAGGTGAGAACTGAGATATTATATACAGCTCAGAACCTAAGATTATAAGGAAATGTGAGACAAAATCTGCCCATAAATTCACAAGACACAATTCTTGCTTATTCATGGCTTCTTAGTTACAGAGAAATCTGTTTACCTGGTAGCAGTAAAAGAATTAAGAACTAAGCCAAAAGGATAAGAAATAAGAAGTTTGACAACTTGATTCAGAAAGTAGGAAAATATTGATCCAATTGTATAAATTACAGGGAGATATTGATTGTTGGCACACCTTTACATGTTAGCCATAAGCTTACAAGCTATTCTTGAATAGAGGCAGTTGCATTTTCAAGCCCATAAGCTGGACTGGGCTGTGAAGGTTCTCTTGCTGCAGCCTCCTGCCAGAGTCCCCTATTCCTGCATTTCATGTTCTCACCATCTGCTTACCACCATCATGGATCCCGCCCAATAGCCCTCAATGCCAAACACTCCCAAAAGCTATGATTAATGTTTGAATAACAAGTTGCATGTAACTTGTTGGGCAAGGAAGCCTCATTTCAGATAGAAAGAATCTGCTTCTCTGAACCCTCTCATAAAGAGGATGAGATGACACCTTCTGGTTCGGAGACTGCCCATCCCAAGTCCTGTCCTATATAGGTGCTCCTTGTCTCCTATTGTTTTTCTTTCCATTCATTATGAAAAAATTCCATACCTCAGTACACTGGAGCCTAAAGCCTCCTTCTCCACTTTTTACTTCCTCTAGTATTATTGAGCTTCTTTGTTCACAGAAATTCTGGTGACTTTTTTTTCCCTTAGACGTTACCTAAACATTTTGGCTCAGAGTTTCATCTTGTTCTGGAAAAAGCCATCAGGTTAAAAACTGCGTAGTGTCGAGTCCTTGATGCTCTCTGAGCTTGGTTGTTTGCTTGCAGATGTTTCATTACCAAACTAGGTAACATCATCAGTGCTAGTGAGTGTGGAGTTTGCTCCCTGTTTATATACAATAGTTTGTCCTGCCAGTGTTGGTGGGGTGTGGTTTTTTCCTTGGTAGTTCCTTGATTAGGGTATTGTTTTCTGCTTGATTGTTTGTCTGGTGTTAATTCTTGCTTATCTGGGTGTTGGCTGCTGAAGGGGATATGTTCTGGTCTTTTTTGTTTTCTTCTTAACTTTTTTATTGTCTCTGTTGAATGCTGTGTAAATGTGGTTTATCTCTATGTGTCTATTGATGGCTGATTTGTCTGAATGCCTAGGTTGACCATACGTCCCGTTTTGAACAGGACTGTCCCATTATTTCACCATTTTTGGAGCATCCCATTGTTATAGTAAAAATCTCAATTTTGTCCCATTTTTGAAAGTTTCCCGACGAAGCGCGCGCATGCCTCCCACCCACCCCCATGCCTGCACACACCCCTGCATGCCCGCATGCCCTCCATGCCCCCCCATGCACACGCCCACACACCCACTTTGTCTGGCAATGTTTTTGCCTCAAGGAAATATGGTCAGCCTATGAATGCCAAGCTTCTAGAAATTCTCTAGCATTTTTGGATTTGGCTTGGTCTAGGATGCTCACCCCCTTCATGGATCACTGCCTTGTCATGGTGAAGGGGCTTGCGTAACTCAATGAAGTCAGGTCAAGACGGACAGGTCATGATGGAGAGTTCTGACAAAACGTGGTCCACTGGAGGAGGGAATGGCAAACCACTCCAGTATCCTTGCCAAGAAAACCCATGGACAGTATCAAAAGGCTAAAAGATATGATGCCGGAAGATGAGCCCCTCAGGTCAGAAGGTGTCCAATATGCTACTGGGAAAGAGTGGAGGGCAAGTCCGAGTAGCTCCAGAAAGTGTGAAGCGGCTGGGCCAAAGCCGAAAGGACGCTCAGTTGTGGATGTGTCTGGAAGTGGAAGGAAAGTCTGATGCTGTAAAGAACAATATTGCATAGCAACCTGGAATGTAAGATCAATGAATCAAGGTAAGCTGGATGTGGTCAAACATGAGATGACAAGATTGAACATCGACATCTTAGGAATCAGCGAACTAAAATGGACAGGAATGGGCGAATTTAATTCAGGAGACCATTATATATACTACTGTGGGCAAGAATCCCTTAGAAGAAATGGAGCAGCTCTCATAGTCAATAAAAGAGTGGGAAAGGCAGTACTGGGGTACAACCTCAAAAACGACAAAATGCTTTCAGTTCGAATCCAAGGCAAACCATTCAACATCACAGTAATCCAAGTCTATGCCCCAACCACTGATGCCGAAGAAGCTGAAGTTGACCGGTTCTATGAAGACCTACAACACCTTCTAGAACTAACACCAAAAAAAGATGTCCTTTACATCATAGGAGACTGGAATGCTAAAGTAGGAAGTCAAAAAATAACCGGAATAACAGGCAAGTTCAGCCTCGGAGTACAAAATGAAGCAGGGCAAAGGCTAATAGAGTTTTGTCAAGAGAACACGCTGGTCATAGCAAACACTCTTTTCCAACAACACAAGAGACGACTCTACACATGGACATCACCAGATGGTCAATACCAAAATCAGATTGATTATATACTTTGCAGCCAAAGATGGAGAAGCTCTATACAATCAGCAAAAACAAGACCTGGAGCTGACTGTGGCTCAGATCATGAGCTTCTTATCGCAAAATTTAGGCTTAAATTGAAGAACGTAGGGAAAACCACTAGACCAATCAGGTATGACCTAAATCATATCCCTTATGAATATACAGTGGAGGTGAGGAATAGATTTAAAGGATTAGATCTGGTAGACAGAGTGCCTGAAGAACTATGGATGGAGGTCCGTAACATTGTACAGGAGGCAGCAACAAAAACCATCCCAAAGAAAAAGAAATGCAAGAAAGCAAAGTGGCTGACTGATGAGGCTTTACAAATAGCTGAGGAAAAAGGGAAGAAAAAGGCAAGGAAGAAAGGGAAAGATATAACCAACTGAATGCAGATTTCCAGAGAATAACAAGGAGAGATAAGAAGGCCTTCTTAAATGAACAATGCAAAGAAATCAAGGAAAACAATAGAATGGGGAAGACTAGAGATCTCTTCAAGAAAATCGGAGATATCAAGGGAACGTTTTGTGCAAAGATGGGCATGATAAAGGACAAAAAAGGCAGGGACCTAAGAGAAGCAGAAGAGATTAAGAAGAGGTGGCAAGAATACACAGAAGAACTATACAAGAAAGATCTTAATATCCCTGATAAATACGATGGTGTGGTCACTGACCTTGAGCCGGACATCCTTTCCAAACTGTGTGTCACGACACAAAAGTGTGTCACCACACACAGCGTGGTGTGTCGCCACACCACCCGGAAGCGGCGGCACGCGCGTGCATGGCAGCAGAAGCAGCGGCGCGGCATCAGTCCTTCCATGTTTTAGCGGAGGCTGCAGCCGCTGCCGCCGCCGCCATTCACGCACGCAACACCGCACGCCCCCCCTCGCCGCCAACGTGCACGCGCGCGCCACCGCATGCCCCCCGCCGCCGCCGTGCACGTGCACACCCCCTGTGCTGCCGCCATGCGCGCGCACACCACCGCCGCGCTGCCGCCGCCGTCACCACTGGTATATCGCCAGCGGCGGCACTTTGGAAAGCCCTGTCCTAGAGAGTGAAGTCAAGTGGGCCTTAGGAAGCATTACTAACAACAAAGCTAGTGGAGAGGACAGTATCCCTGCTGAGCTATTTAAAATCCTAAAAGATGATGCTGTTAAAGTGCTGCACTCAATATGCCAACAAATTTGGAAAACTCAACAGTGGCCACAGGATTGGAAAAGGTCAGTTTACGTTCCAATTCCAAAGAAGGGCAATGCCAAAGAATGTTCAAACTACCGTACAATTGCACTCATTTAACATGCTAGCAAGGTTATGCTCAAAATCCTACAAGCTAGGCTTCAGCAGTATGTGAACCAAGAACTACCAGAAGTGCAAGCTGGGTTTCGAAGAGGCAGAGAAACTAGAGATCAGATTGCCAACATTCGCTGGATCGTGGAAAAAGCAAGAGAGTTCCAGAAAAACATCTACTTCTGCTTCATTGACTACGCTAAAGCCTTTGATTGTGTGGATCACAACAAACTGTGGCAAATTCTTAAAGAGATGGGTGTACCAGACCACCTTACCTGTCTACTGAGAAACCTGTATGCGGGTCAAGAAGCAACAGTTAGAACCGGTCATGGAACAACCGACTGGTTCAAAATTGGGAAAGGAGTACGACAAGGCTGCATATTATCACCCTGCTTATTTAACTTATATGCAGAGTACATCATGAGAAATGCTGGGCTGGATGAATCACAAGCCGGAGTTAAGATTGCCGGGAGAAATATCAACAACCTCAGATATGCAGACGATACCACCCTAATGGCAGAAAGTGAAGAGGAACTAAAGAGCCTCTTGATGAGGGTGAAAGAGGAGAATGCAAAAGCTGGCTTGAAACTCAACATTAAAAAAACCCAGATCATGGCATCTGGTCCCATCACTTCCTGGCAAATAGAAGGGGAAGAAATGGAAGCAGTGACAGAATTTATTTTCTTGGGCTCCAAGATCACCGCAGACGGTGACTGCAGCCATGAAATTAAAAGACGCTTGCTCCTTGGGAGGAAAACTATGGCAAACCTAGACAGCATATTAAAAAGCAGAGACATCACCATGCCGACAAAGGTCCGTATAGTTAAAGCTATGGTTTTCCCAGTAGTAATGTATGGCTGTGAGAGTTGGACCATAAGGAAGGCTGAGCGCTGAAGAATTGATGCTTTTGAACTGTGGTGCTGGAGGAGACTCTTAAGAGTCCCTTGGACTGCAAGGAGGTCAAATCAGTCAATCCTAAAGGAAATCAACCCTGACTACTCATTGGAAGGACAGATACTGAAGCTGAAGCTCAAATACTTTGGCCACCTAATGCGAAGAGAGGACTCACTGGAAAAGACCCTGATGCTGGGAAAGACTGAAGGCAAAAGGAGAAGGGGACGGCAGAGGATGAGATGGTTAGATAGCATCACCGATGTAATGAACATGAATTTGAGTAAACTCCGGGTGACAGTGGAGGACAGGAAGGCCTGGCGTGCTATGGTCCATGAGGTCACAAAGAGTCGGACACGACTAAACGACTGAACAACAACAAAAAGGATGCTCACAGTTTCCCAGTTGAAATTATGGTTGAGTCTGTTCATGTGTTGTGAGATTAAGGAGTTTTCATTGTGTCTTCTGACTGCTACTTGGTGTTCATGGATGTTCTCTGCTACTCTTCTGCCTGTCTCTCCTACATAGTGGCTATTACAGTCCTTACACTGTATGTTGTAGATGGCTCCTGTTTTTTCTTCTTAGACTACTTTGCTTTACTCAAGATGTTTGGAGTGCTTTAGTTGGTTTGTGTGCTACGGTGATGGCATGTGCTTGTAATAGTCTGTTGGCTGTTTCTGAGATGTTTTTGAGGTATGGTAGTGTTATCCCTTTCATAGCTTGTGTTGGTTGTGCTGTAGTGGATTGAGTGGTCAGGCACTTTTTGATAAAGTTGTGTCGGTATCCATTTTGTAGGAAGATATTGTATAGGCGGTCTGTTTCCTTTTTCTGGTGTTCCAGGTTGCTGCAGCGTGTTTGTGCTTGTCTGAATAATGTTCTTACACAGCTCCTCTTGTGGGAGGTTGGGTTGTTACTTTGGTAATGGAGCACTTGGTTAGTGTGGGTTGTTTTTTGATAGACTTGCATTTCTAATTTGCCATCATTCCTCTGCTGATGAGTATATCGAGTAAGGGTAGTGTACTGCTGTTTTCTTCTTCCCTTGTGAATTTTATTCCTTTGAAGATGTTGATTGCTTCATGTGTCTTCTCTAGCTGTTTCTTTTTTATTATGACAAAGGTATTGTCTACACACCAGATCCATAGTTTTGGTTGTATATGCACATATTTGTAATAGTCTGTTGGCTGTTTCTGAGATGTTTTTGAGGTATGGTAGTGTTATCCCTTTCATAGCTTGTGTTGGTTGTGCTGTAGTGGATTGAGTGGTCAGGCACTTTTTGATAAAGTTGTGTCGGTATCCATTTTGTAGGAAGATATTGTATTCCAAACAGTCTCTGAATGTGTGAAGGACACTAGTGTCCACCTGGATGTTTATATTGTTTATTTGACAAAGTGTTTCTGCAGCAAAATGCTAGCCAGGAGATATTTCCAGACCCACAACTAGGGTCTGTGTCACCCAGGGCAAACGTGGATTCTGCACACACCCCATGGATTCCGTGCCCCTCCGCAGGGACATGTCCCTCGTCCCCCATGGGGAACAGCAGCGTGGTGGGATGTGGGGGATGAAGGGGACCCTCGCCATCCCCAGGGGCGCCAGGGCTCCTGCCGGCAAGCACAGATGGGGCAGGGAAGGGTGCCAGGGGCAGCCCCGGCACAGCCGAGAAATGCCGCCTTCCCCCAGGAGTGCCCCCGCTGGCCCACAATGCATCCCAGTGGCTCAGGGGCTGCTCCGGGCAATAGTGGCGGCCCCCCAGAGCATTGGAGCGGCGGGACCACCCTGTGCCTCCCTCCCTCTGTGGCGAGTGCAGGTGAATCAAGCGTGGCGGGTGGGAAGAGGCACCTCTGCAGAAGCACTCGGCTCAGCTGCCGGGGCATGCCTGCGCAGAGGGCGGTGCTCGGCGGACACGGATTGGCTGCAGCCTCAGCCAATGGCGAGCACGCATGAGAGCCACTCGGCCTCCTTGGGGCAGGGGGTGGGCCAGCTGGCCTGTCTCCATGCTGCCTTGCAGCCAATCACCGCCGGTGGGGGCGGTCCCCTGCTGTTGCATGCTGCGCCCTATCGGTGATCATGCCAGGGTCAGTATACAAATACTATTTTGTCATTTTGGTGCCCCCCCCCCAGCGTGGCACTCGGGGCACATGCACCACTTGCCCCCCCCCCCCCCAGTTGCGGCCCTGGATATTTCAGTCCCAAAGTTAATTAGATGTGAACATGCCATTAAATAAAACTTCTTAGAAGGATATGTGGAATAACTTTTCTCAGAAATCACTTAACTAATAAAGAAGCGACTGGGAGCAGAGATTCAATCCACAGAAAGAATATTAAAAGAAGGATACTTTTTACAGTCAGAAGAAAAAGAAAGAGAACATCAACTTTAAATAAAATGTTATTGACTGGTGTTGTCAAACCAGCATTATGTGAAGAAGCAGCAGAGTCCATGGAAAAGCTTTCTTTTGAGCTGGCACATTTATTGATTTTGTGGCACCAGACTGTCATTCTTTGAGCTGATGGAGATGGAAGTTTAACCCAGTTCATTCAAAACACGGAGCCAAATATGACAAACTCCAGAGAGATTCTTCTGGGTTTTTTAGAGCTAGCAATGGAGCAATCAAGTCTATTTGGATGCCTGATTATACCAATTCACCAGAACGATATTCCCAGATCAAATCAAGAGCAGATTAACTCACTTCTATTTTTGTATATAAATCCTGCGTCATGCCATCTAAAAAATACAAATAACTGTGGAACAGATATATAAATAAAAGTACAAATGAGATAAGTACAGTGTAATGGTTGCAGAACCTAAGTTGCAATTAAATCTGATTCACAAGCTTTTACTTGGAAAATCTATTTAATGCTAGGTTACTACAATACAGAGAAAGTTGCGGATGGAAGAGCCCTTGGTTTTCTATCAGGTTATACGTTTGAACAGTTTAAAATTCTGTCCCTCTCAAAGTTCTGAAATTCCCCCTGGAAAGCATGTAACACCCCCCCCCCTTCTTGTGCCAGGCAGTTCTTTCCCACCCTTTGACACTATAGCAGATGTTTCTAGCTGCTCCAATGTCCTTGGCTACTGATAACCCAAACAAGTTGGTTTCACAGCTCCTGAATGCAACTCGCATCTCTCAGTCCAGGTTAATACATTCATGCATGCGAGTTGATCTGATGTTTTAAAAATGTTGGATCAAAGAAGCATGACATACACAGCCAAATTCCATCAAATTTAGACAATCCAGTTGGTTAAGATGTAGTGTCTTGATGGCTTTCATGAGCAGTACAAACAATTAATCAGGAGTTAAATAAAATGTCTGGATATTTATTATTTCAAGTAAGCTTAATTATGTATATTTTTCCAGTTTTGACCCTCCTCGACCAACTACTAAGGGCAATTACAAACACAACAACAACCTAAGAAACCAATTTGAAATGATGAGGACAAGAGTTACAGTAAGTTTCACCTCAAGCTGCTGTAGATCTTGCCACAACAACCAAAATTTCCTCATTCTCTGCCCCACTTTATAGAAAAGGAAAGAAAGAAAAGGGGTAAACTCTACTAGCCAGCTACTTTGGACTACCAAGACAGAGAGGTGCTAGGGAAGATGTCCTGTTTAGAGTCTTTCAATTAAAAAAAAAACACTACCATGGGCCCATTGGCATTCTTTGAAACTAAAACTAGTAGATAGCTGTGCTTTATTTTGAAATGTGTCCATCTGCTCATTTCTCCTTGTGATTAAGTGATGTCTCATGAGTGGCCAGTTTGTGAGAGTATGCACAAAATGGAACAACCAGTTTTCAGGGAGTGAACTTACTGAATGAGTTCATAGGAAAGATAACTGGAATTTGACAGCAGAATTCAATGAGAGGGATTAAGGAGGAATCCTTAACAAATATTTTCTCTAAGTGGATAATAGGTTTTCAGCAAACCAGAAAAGCAGAAAAGGAAATAAGAGGTAATGAAAGCCTTTGTGTTGGTGGTATCTTAAGAAACAGAAGTGAAGATGAATGGACATGACTGCAATGCTTGTGGCATGTTTGTACTCCTGCATAAGAACAATTTGCAGGTATAATTGCAGCAAGTGCAAGCTTGCTCTGGAGAAGAAAGAGACACTACAGAACAGGAGATAGAATGGTGCTTCCTTGAAGGGTAGAGGGGATACAGCTATACTCTGCAAAGATATGAATTTATGGTAGTTAGGTTATAGTCATTACTTGCTGCTATAAGAAGCAGAAACGAACATGTGCTGACTGGACCAATTGGCTTGTGAAATGTATTGACTGCCAAAAACATAGATTAGAAAGTGACAGAATAACTTTAAAGACTTATCAAGTCCACTGACATTTGCTCACATGTAAGGACAAATGATAATTGCCAAGAGCAGGTACAACCATGGATTCCAAAGATCTAGGAAGGAAGCTCAAGAACCTAGAGCAGAGCTTTCCAAACTCTGTGTCGGGACACGTTAGTGTGTCGGCTGCAGCGTCTGGGTGTGTCGTGGCTGCTGCTGCCTCCGAGTCCTGCCAGGATTCCGCACAGGTCCTAGTGCCTGCCTTGTGCCTTGCTGCCTCCAAACCTGCCCTGCCAGGATTCCATGCAGGTCCTACTGCCTGCCTTGTGCCCTGCTGTAAGAGTGTGTCGCAAAATGATGCCCTGCTGCAAGAGTGTGTCGTGAAATGATGCATGTTTAAAAAGTGTGTCACCAACATGAAAAGTTTGGAAAGCTCTGACCTAGAGATAAAGTGCTGTTCTCTTCCATCCTTCTAGTCCATGAAAGAGGATTGGAAAAAGAAAGTAAAATACTGTGGAGATAGATAACTGTTTAGGACATATGTCTATGAAGGTTCTCAGTCATCCAGGTGGAATTGTCTGTAGCTTGAATCATGTCAACTGGATTTCTATTTTCTCAGTGGAAACGTTTCGCTCCTTATCCAAGGAGCTTCCTCAGTCTGAGCAAAGTTGATAAGGGAATCCTAAATATGTTTCTAGGTAGCTGTGTGACCTTACACCTGGGGTCATGTTTAGGACATAGTACTGACAGGAGAGATTTAATTCCTGGGATCATGGTCTGAATTACTTGGATGAGGGGCAGCTGCCACAAAGTAGATTGCAACTTACAAGGGCTGCTAAAAATGTAATCAGCTGAAACATGACAGGCTTGAACAAGAGGACTTTAAACAGATTTTGGTGGAGGTTGGAAATGAAAATCCTGAAGTAAGGATTTTGGTTCAAGATGTGTGTCTTTAGAAGAAAATGAAAGAAAAGTGTTAAATCACTCAGTGAAAAATCAGAAAGAAAATTGGTTCATAAAGTTCATGATCTTTGTTGTCTATACACTAATGTACATATTATTAGAAATAAATAAATTGAGCTTGAATTCTTAGTACAGAGAGATTAAGATATTTAATAGGTATAATGGAGACCTGATGAGATGACTCTTGTGACTGGAATATAGCAATCAAGTTATACATATTTTTTTCAGAAGGAAAAGATGAAATAGAAAGTTTGTAGGAGTTGTTCAGATGGTCTGGAATCCAATTGAATGAGTGTGGTAATGCTCTAGAAAGCATCTGGATTAAAATAAGTAAGGAGCATATGAAAGCAATAGTGTTATTAATGTATAGTCAAAGGCTTTCACGGCTGGAATCCGATGGTTGTTGTGGGTTTTCCAGGCTGTGTGGCCGTGTTCTGGCAGTTTTGGTTCCAAACGTTTCACCAGTCACTGTGGCTGGCATCTTCAGAGGACAGGACCACAGCTAGAAGATTCTATCTGTGCCCAAGTGGAGGGTGTGTATTCCTGCTGGTGTTTATAGCTGCTGAGAGGGTGTGTGTCTTCTGTGGGTCATTTACAAGAGATTAGGAGAGGGTTTATTGTGGTGATTAGGGGGTGTGGTGCTGTCGTGTGTGGGATTAGCACATCTATTGTGTGAGTTGTTTGTATATTTCTGTGCTTGAGTAGAGTTCATTGACCTTTTGCAAGCTGTGTTTTTCAGGACTGGCAGCCAGGTTTTGCTGATCTTTAAGCTTTCTTCTTTTTTATTGAAACTGTGTTGGTGTTTATGTAAGCTGCTCAAAAAAATAAAGGGAACACTGAAATAAGACATCCTAGATCTGAATGAATGAAATATTCGTATTAATTACTTTGTTCATTACATAGTTGAATGTGCTGACAACAAAATCACACAAAAAGCAATGGAAATCAAATGTAAGCAACCCCTGGAGGTCTGGATGTGGAGTTACACTCAAAAATTAAAGTGGAAAAGAACACTACAGGCTGATCCAATGTTGATGTAATGTCCTTAAAACAAGTCAAAATGAGGCTCAGTAGTGTGTGTGGCCTCCACGTGCCTGTATGACCTCCCTACAATGCCTGGGCATGCTCCTGATGAGGTGGCGGATGGTATCCTGAGGGATCTCCTCCCACACCTGGACTAAAGCATCCCCCAACTCCTGGACAGTCTGTGGTGCAACGTGGCGTTGGTGGATGGAGCGAGACATGATGTCCCAGATGTGCTCAATTGGATTCAGGTCTGGGAAACGGGCGGGCCAGTCCATAGCATCAATGCCTTCGTCTTGCAGGAACTGCTGGCACACTCCAGCCACATGAGGTCTAGCATTGTCTTGCATTAGGAGGAACCCAGGGCCAACCGCACCAGCATATGGTCTCACAAGGGGTCTGAGGATCTCATCTCGGTACCTAATGGCAGTCAGGCTACCTCTGGCGAGCACATGGAGGGCTGTGCGGCCCCCTAAAGAAATGCCACCCCACACCATTACTGACCCACTGCCAAACCGGTCATGCTGGAGGATGTTGCAGGCAGCAGAACGTTCTCCACGGCGTCTCCAGACCCTGTCACGTCTGTCACATGTGCTCAGTGTGAACCTGCTTTCATCTGTGAAGAGCACAGGGCGCCAGTGGCGAAGTTGCCAATCTTGTGTTCTCTGGCAAATGCCAAACGTCCTGCACTACACTGACAGACACAGCAAACCTTCTTGCCACAGCTCGCATTGATGTGCCATCCTGGATGAGCTGCACTACCTGAGCCACTTGTGTGGGTTGTAGACTCCGTCTCATGCTACCACTAGAGTGGAAGCACCGCCAGCATTCAAAAGTGACCAAACCATCAGCCAGAAAGCATAGGAACTGAGAAGTGGTCTGTGGTCACCACCTGCAGATCCACTCCTTTATTGGGGATGTCTTGCTAACTGCCTATGCTTTCCGCCTATTGTATATTCCATGTGCACCACAGCATGTGAAATTGATTGTCAATCAGTGTTGCTACCTAAGTAGACAGTTTGATTTCACAGAAGTGTGATTGACTTGGACTTACATTGTGTTGTTTCAGTGTTCCCTTTATTTTTTTGAGCAGTGTATTTCAATGGCTTCCCTGTATAGTCTAACATAGTGGCTGTTGGTGTTCAGTATTTCTGTGTTTTCAAATAAGATTTGGTGACCAGTTTGTTTGAGAGCATGTTCAGCTATTGCAGATTTTTCAGGTTGCTGTAGTCTGCAGTGTCTTTCATGTTCTTTTATCCTGGTGTGGATGCTGCGTTTTGAGGTCCCAATATATACTTGTCCACAGCTGCAGGGTATGCGGTAAACTCTTGCAGCGGTGAGGGGGTCCCTTTGGTCTTTTGCTGATTTTAACATTTGTTGTATTTTTCTGGTGGGTTTGAAGACTGTTTGGAGGTTATGTTTTTTCATTAGTTTTTCCATGCGGTCCGTGACTCCTTTAATGTAGGGCAGAAATATTTTGATTGTGGGGCGGCTGTTTTTCTTCAGTTGAGTGCTGTTTTTTCGGTTTGATAGCTCTCCTGATTTCATTCTTGGAGTAGCCATTCGCCTGTAGGGACCAATCCAAATGGTTGAGTTCAGAATTGAGAAATTGAGCTTCACAGTCCTGATTTGCGCAATCCACTAGTGTTCTGATGATGCCTCTTTTTTGTCATGGGTGGTGATTGGAATTTTTGTGTAGATACCGGTCTGTGTGGGTGGGTTTTCTGTAGATTTTGTGTCCTAATTGCAGGTCCGGTTTGCATTTGACCATGACATCTAAAAATGGTAGTTGGCCTTCCATTTCTTTTTCCATGGTGAATTGTATATTCGGGTGGATGCTGTTGAGGTGGTTCAGGAATTTCTCTAATTCTTCTTCCCCATGACTCCAAATGGTGAAGGTGTCGTCCACAAACCGGTACCAGACTGTTGGTGTGAGGGGTGCCAATTCTAAAGCCTGTTTTTCAAAATGTTCCATGTAGAAGTTCGCTATAACCGGGCTGAGGGGGCTTCCCATGGCAAATCCGTCTGTTTGTTCGTTCGTTTCAAATTGAAAGTTATAATTAATTTTTGTTGTTGTTTATTCGTTCAGTTGCTTCCAACTCTTTGTGACTTCATGGACCAGCCCACTCCAGAGCTTCCTGTAAACCGTCACCATCCCCAGATCCCCCACGGTCGAGTCTGTCACCTCCAGAATATCATCCATCCATCTTGCCCTTGGTCGGCCCCTCTTCCTTTTGCCTTCCACTTTCCCTAGCATCAGCATCTTCTCCAGGGTATCCTGTCTTCTCATTATGTGGCCAAAGTACTTCAGTTTTGCCTTTAATATCATGCCCTCAAGTGAGCAGTCTGGCTTTATTTCCTGGAGTATGGACTGGTTTGATCTTCTTGCAGTCCAAGGCACTCTCAGAATTTTCCTCCAACACCACAGTTCAAAAGCATCTATCTTCCTTCGCTCAGCCTTCCTTATGGTCCAACTCTCACAGCCATAGGTTACTTTGGGGAATACCATTGCTTTAAATATGCAGACCTTTGTTGTCAATGTGATGTCTCTGCTCTTAACTATTTTATCAAGATTTGTCATTACTCTCCTCCCAAGAAGTAGACATCTTCTGATTTCCTGGCTGCAGTCAGCGTCTGCAGTAATCTTTGCAGCTAGAAATACAAAGTCTGTCACTGCCTCCACATTTTCTCCCTCTATTTGCCAGTTATCAATCAAGCTGGTTGCCATAATCTTGGTTTTTTGTTTTTTTTTGAGGTTTAACTGCAACCCAGCTTTTCCACTTTCTTCTTTCACCTTCGTCATAAGGCTCCTCAGCTCCTCCTTGCTTTCAGCCATCAAAGTGGTATCATCTGCATATCTGAGATTGTTAATGTTTCTTCCAGCGATTTTAACTCCAGCCTTGGATTCATCAAGCGCAGCACATCACATGATATGTTCTGCGTACAGGTTGAATAAGTAAGGTGAGAGTATACAACCCTGCCGTACTCCTTTCCCAATCTTAAACCAGTCCATTGTTCTGTGGTCTGTTCTTACCGTTGCTACTTGGTCGTTATAGAGATTCCTCAGGAGGCAGACAAGATGACTTGGTATCCCCATACCACCAAGAACTTGCCAAAATTTGTTATGATCCACACAGTCAAAGGCTTTAGGATAGTCAATAAAACAGAAATAGATGTTTTTCTGAAACTCGCTGGCTTTCTCCATTATCCAGTAGATATTGGCAATTTGGTCTCTAGTTCCTCTGCCTTTTCTAAACCCAGCTTGTACATATGGCAATTCTCAGTCGATGAATTGCTGGAGTCTACCTTGGAAGATCTTGAGCACTACCTTACTGGCATGTGAAATAAGTGCGATATCGAAATAACTTCGATAGTTTGAACATTCTTTAGTGTTTCCCTTTTTTGGTATGGGGATATAAGTTGATTTTTTCCAATCTGATGACCATTCTTGTGTTTTCCAAATTTTCTGGCATATGGCATGCATCACCTTGACAGCATCTTCTTGCAAGATTTTAAACAGTTCAGCTGGGATACCGTCATCTCCTGCTGCCTTGTTATTAGCAATGCTTCTTAAGGCCCATTCAACTTCACTCTTCAGGATGTCTGGCTCTAACTCACTGACCACACTGTCAAAGCTATCTCCAATATTATTATTATTGCCACCTCCTGAACAATGTTGCAAAGTTCTGTCCATAGTTCTTCCAGGACCCTATCTACTAAATCTAGTCCCTTACATCTATTCTTCACCTCCACTGCATATTCATTAGGAATATTAGTGAGCTCATATCTAACTGATCTGTGGGTCTTCCCCATTCTCTTTAGTCTGATTCTAAATTGTGCAATAAGATGTTTGTGATCTGAACTACAGTCAGCTCCAGGTCTCGTTTTTACCGGCTGTATAGATGTCCGCCACCTTTGGCTACAAAGGATGTAGTCAATCTGATTTCGGTGTCGACCATCTGGTGAAGTCCATGTATAAAGTCATCTTTTAGGTTGTTGGAAGAGAGTGTTTGTTATGCACAGTGAGTTGTCTTGGCAAAATTCTATCAGCCTATGTCCCGCTTCATTTTGTTCTCCCAGACCATGCTTACCTGTAATTCCAGGTGTCGTTTGACTACCCACCTTAGCATTCCAGTCTCCTGTAATGTAAATAACATCTCTTTTTGGCATATTATCCAGTAGGTGCTGCAGTTCCTCATAGAACTGATCTACTTCTGCTTCTTCAGCATCTGTGGTTGAGGCATATATTTGGATCATTGTGGTGTTAAATGGCTTACCCTGAATTCGAATTGAGATCATTCTATCGTTTTTTGGATTGTATCCAAGCACTGCTTTAGCCACTTTATTATTAATTATGAAGGCTACTCCATTTCTTCTGTGGTCCTCTTGTCCACAGTAGTAGATCTGGTGGTCATCTGATGTGAAGTGGCCCATTCCAGTCCATTTCAGTTCACTGACACCCAAAATGTCTATATTTAATCTTGACATCTCACCAATAACCACAACCAGTTTGCCCTGGCTCATAGATCTTACATTCCAGGTTCCTATGGTGTGTTGAGCTTTAGAACATCGGATTCATCGTTCACCACCAGCACCGTCGGCCACTAGCTGACCTTTCATCTTTGAGCTAGCTGCGTCATCACATCTGGGGCTAGTTGACCTTATCCTCTGTTCCTCCCCAGTAGCATTTTGACCATCTTCCGACCTGGGAGTCCCATCTTCTGATGGTATACCGACATATCTCTGTTTGTACTGATCCATTTAGTTTTCACGGCAAGAATACTAGGGTGGGTTGCCATTACCTTCCCCAGGGATCGTATTTAGTCTAACCTCTCTGCCATGACCTTCCTATCTTGGGTGTCCCTTCACAGTTTAGCTCATGGCGTCATTGAGGTGCTCAAGCTCCAGCACCATGACGAGGTAGCGATCTCCTTTGCTGGAGTATGATTATAATAAATAATAATATTTATATTATTAATTATTATTAATAATAATAGTAATAATAAATAAGTATAATTATAATTAGTAAACAAACTCAAATGCACAAGTATATAATGAGGATACTTAACTTTGCAACAATACTTGTAAAAAAATTGTAGCTGGTAATTGATTATGTGTACTGTATGTGTCAGCAATGTGATGTGGCTACAAAAACAGTTTTAGACTGCATAGACAGAACAATAGTTTCCCAATCATGGGAGGTAATAGTTTCATTTATTTTTTTTGTTAGTCAATTCCCATTATGAATTCTAGGCATCAAACTTTAAGAAAAATTCAGTTAAACTGGAACAAGTTCAGAGAAAGCAATTAGGAGGATCAGGGACTAAAAACTAAATCCTACAGAAAGAGATCTGGGAATATTTAGCCTCGAGAAAAGAAGACTGAGGGGATATGATAGCACCTGAAAGGAAGTAATACAGATTAAGAAAGAAGACCAACGCCTGTTCTCTATTATAGCAGAGAGCAGAACACAAAATAATGGATTGAAGTTACAGGAAGGCAAATTCCAGTTGAATGTTAGGATTCTTTTTTATGTTTGCTTTATTAAGAGCAGTTTGACTATGGAACAAATTATCTAGAGAGGTAGTAAGCTTCCATTTACTAGATACGTTCAAGCAGAGGCTTCTTGAATCCTATTCACTGGATATGATCAAACAAATCATTCTATAACATGCTACTACAGTTTCAAATTTGTTTACTAGCCCACTCTAATTGCCTATACTGTGAGATTATCGTATTATTTTAGCTGCTCAAAATGTCACTATGTTTGCAGATGGTTAAAATGTTTTCTATATCTAACAGTTATCAATATTGTCCATATATCATGTCTGTGAATCAGTGATAGCCTAAGCGTTAGATAGGCTAAGAGAAACATTTCACAATATGGTTGCATGCCATCCTGTGCAGTTTTAGCCAAGACAGCAATTGCACAAAACTGTACAAAAACATTAAGCAACACAGGAAGTGGTATAGTCACTTTGGTGGAGGGGAAATAATTTTCCTTGCCTGTTCACAGTCTCCAGGGTGCCTAAATGAATGTAAGAGATGAGCTGTAAGTTATTTTAACACACAAATCTCTTTCCTGTGTATTCAGAGTACCATATCATCATTTTGTAAATTAGGTCCTCATTGTCCTTGGTAGCCATGTGAAAAATTTAAGCATAAGAAGCAGATCATACACTCTGTGGTTGCCACATCAATTCAGCAACAGGCGCAAGAGTAAAATCCAACATTGCCAGGTTGCCTTTTCTCTATTTAGACCATAAAAACCACACGGTATTTATATTACAAAATGCCCTTTATCTTTTTTTTTCCCTTCAAAATTCACTGAATCTCAGCCACTGTCTTTTCAGATTGGCCTAGTTTTCTCAGGAGCCTGAAAGTCTTCTGCATACAAGCTGCATATCTGGGGGAAAAAAATCCTTCAGCATCAAGATCAGAGTATCCTTGGTCTCAAGTATTTGACTTTCCCTTGAGTGCTTATTTGTTATCTGTTTCCTCTGTGAGCAAAAGGGCCAAACTACTTTGACAGATCCACCACTCAGTCATTTCATACTGTATAATGTTATCCGCGATTAATAAATCTGAGTTATGCTAACACTGACACAAGGGCTCTATCTGATCGTCTGACCAATGTCTTAAGACTGGTATCATTTCAATGCCAAGTGCTTTAAGCAAGGAAGCCTCCTAGGGAAGAAATTAAAAAGGCAAAGTAGTCTCCCAGCACAGAACAGGAAATGCATAGCTCTTCCTTATATTTGAAGATTTAAATTAAAACCTTTGCTTTAATTCTGCAGAATTCTTGTGGGAAAAGTGAATAAAAGCGAAATGATGAACTGCTAATTGTCATTATGAGTGCTTCCTGAGGCCCACGAGGAAATTTTCTTTAAGTTTTCAAATGCAGTCAAGACCAATGCAATACTAAGTTGCAGAGTTAACAACCACTAGGTATGGTTTTGTTGCTCTTTCCATGATCCTGGTGCACATATATGAGAAAAAAAGGTCATATCTTCCTGTAATTTAATGAAGGAAGATAAACTAAACCAGTGACTCAGCACCTGCAATTGCAGGGTGATGCTGGAGTCCAAGAAGTATTCCAACACCCCAAAATAGGTTTAAAGGTTCTGTGGCATCTGCAGAAGGAGAAGGGGGGAAGAATGATGCAGCATCATGACATTGCAACACAAGCCCCGTCCTTTTTGTACAGGTGTTGTGACATACAAAAGGATGGTATACAAGCTCCTGTTGTCATCTCACAAACCATCATGGGTAAATGGTAAAATGTCATCAGATTTTGGCAGTTTCATGGAAGATCTCACAAAAGTGTGTGAATCATGGCTATCCATGGGAGAGGCAAGGACAACCAACAATCATACCCATCAAAATGTCAGCACAAAAATGATACTAATTAAGTGTTTTGTGAAGCAATTAATGCAAATTACAGTACATAATTTGCACCACTTGTGCAATATCGTGGCACTTGTGACATCATCATGGCTTTTACCAGATGCCCATGGTGTGAGATCCAATTCTTGATCTGCGTGTAAGTTCTTCTACACATGGAACCACATGAAGCAGTTTGAAGGAATGCGTGAATTTATTTGCCAAAGACCTTTACAGATGGCCAAACATAAGAAATCAAGCTTCCACCTATAATACACCTAATATTTCTCTCCAATGCAGACCATACTCTGCTATTGGCTTCTTATCTTTGGCAAATTCACTATAACCTTCATTCCTGCAATTCTATTTGTCATGTAGCTGCCATGTTCTTACAAGTGATTTCTAGGGTAAAAAGCTAAATGAAGATTTGTCACAGTTTTGGCTTTTAAATAATGCTGTCATATCTGGAGCACGCTAGAAGAAGAGGAGCCAATTAACAGGTTTACTTAGCATGGTGTTAAAACTACTCCTGCTTCTTAAAAACCTGTCACAGAGGAATTGAATTCCTGTTCATGCATATATTTCAGAACAAAATTAATGCAATTCATTTTTTCCTGTTCTGTTACTGGAGGAATTCCCATTACACGTTTCTCTGTTACCTGTCTTAACAAGTTGCAATATTTATGCATATTCACCTTTGGCATTGTTTCTGCAAGATTGTCTTCTGCCAGCACACCAAAAAAAAAAAAAGATGCTGTGTCCTCAGTTTGCTAATCCAGTCTGTGTAGTCTGTATATTGCTCTTAAAGTCCAAATTGATGGAGTTTTGAAGGTTAATAAAAAGATCTCCAAGCAGCTAACAACAATCTTACAAAGTAGAAGCATGAACCAGAAAGGACTTGCACATTACACTTAATTATGTTCAGAAATAAATTTAGTCTTCACATAGTAGTTAGATGAAGAAAAAAATAGAGATAGCTTACATTTATTCAGTATAACTGGATACAAATAGATTCATAGTAGATCTGTGTGCAACTGAGATGAAAGGACAAGAGCTGCATTCTGCAGCACCTCCTGCTTGCAGGTGTGCCCAAAGAGTAATGGAGATTGTTAAACCCCCAAACTCAAGAAGAAGAAGGAAGTGGAAATCAGGTGACCCATGTGACATCCCACAAGCACAATAGAGATGGTTTACTAGAAAGGACCCCCCTTATGCTTATGAGACAATGCTGAGTTGACTCCTGATAATTCCAACACAAATGAATATTCAAGTGCCTTCTGGCTCCGTTATTTATTTATTTATCAATAAATAAATAAATCACTCAATCACATTTATACCTGCTGTAATCACTGAGAGTCTCAGCAGCTATGCAATTTAAAGTAAATAAAGCAAAAGTATTAAATTCAAGACATCCATGATAAAATGAAAATTACAGTTCAAACCATAAACCCCAACCTATATAGGGAATCCTTTCATTCACTGAAAGGTCTCCAGAATAGCTCAGTTTTCAAAAGGTTCTGGAAGACCAACCTGATTTCTACTGGGTGGCTATTGCATAACACGGGCCCTCCCACTGAAAATCATCATCTACAAGCCTCCACACTATGGGCTTTGTAGAAATGGCCTCTCTTGGGATGCATGGGTAGGGTGAATTACTAATCAGTTTGATTTGATCGGCTTCTAGATTGTCATAACTCAATCCAGTTTTTGCCTAAGTCTCAAATTTTATGAATTTCCATTCCTGATCTATATCTCTGGAGCTTTGGGGCCCTCCAGCAATGCTCTTAGAAAAGGCATACCTAGTTAGTTGGTTAGTTGGCTGTTTGATATCCCACCTTTCATTCTGGTGCTCAAGGTGTTCTCAGATGCAGAGGGGAGTGATAGATAGCATTGGTCAGATTTTGGTGAACTAGCAGATATTTCTTCCATCCAGAATGTATATTGGGATGTAGATAAGCAGGGTTATGAGATGTGAGTCTTTCTGTGTGTCTCACCAAGGACATCAGCCACCTGTGAATAAATAGATTGAATAGGTTTTTTAAAGGGGCATGTGCTCATTTGGAGGGGTTCCTGGCTGTTTATTAGAGATGAAGCAAGCATTAGAATGGCTTCTCCTATGGATGAAAATTAAAAAGAACAGAGCTAGTAAATTCCCAAAGAGTAGTTAAGCTGGGAAACAGCTAGAAGAGGACAGCAGTGGGGAAAGAGGTGAGATGAGGTTTCTCTGGTGAAAGGCAAGCCAGCAGAGCCCTTGTTGAACCCCAATAATGCTAGTCAATGCCATGAATGAATGACTTAATAAATCGTATTCTAGATTCAGACAACAGATTGAATCAGACAATCTGTGGGTCAGACCAAAATAAATCAGTCTCTTTCCAGGTTCTGAATCAAAACCCTAAACTGGTTGGTATGCATTTCTAGTTTACAGTCATGCAAAAAAAATGTTGCATTCATGGCCTCCTTGCCTAACTTCAGCTGAGGAATATTCTTCATGGAATGATTCAAAAATAATACTAAATTGTATTTTAGCTATAGGAGAACTAGCCTAAGTAAATTTCAGGTCATATGTTCCTCTTTAGCAGAAGTCCCTCTTCTCATTTGCTAAATGCTGAACACTGTCTAGTGTTTTGACCTTGGATATTGTGGTTTGGATTGCTAAATTGTTGTTTTAACCTTGTACACTGCCCAGAGTCCCTGCTGTGAGATGGGTGGCCATATCAATCATTTAAATAGACAAATAAATAGCCACACGGCTGACTGTTCACATTTTTACTTTTTGCTCCTCTTCATTCAGGAGAGGGTTTGGGAACAATGTGGATTGGAAGGTTGTTTCTCTCTTGTTTTTCTGCACATCTTAAGCAACCCATCAATTTTTGTCCTCAAATGTTCACATAGCAGTGGTTTAAAGTAAGAAATAAGATGCAAATTGCTTTTTCTATAAGATGCCATACATTTACTGCTTACTCTTTTTTAATGTATGAAACTTTCTCAGAACCCAAATACTAAAGCCATATAGAAATGCACCAAATATTATTCTCGCTGAATCCTTTTTTCGTTTCATGCTGTTCTCATTGAAGTGGACATTGATATGCATTGATTTCTGTTGAAAAGCTGGAATGTACTGTATATGGTGTTTTTCACTGTCTTCTGTTTATATTTTAAAAGCCAGTTCTTTGTTTTTACTGAAATACAGACATATTGTATTTCAATAAGTATTATATAGGTATTCACTTTGCTGTATATGTGGCCAACTCACAAGTTTAAATACATGTCACCCTTTCTTTTATAGTGTGCATGCTTTTAAATGTAAAGCTCTTATTAACCAAGGCAGACAGGAAAAAGTATAACAACTACCATGACAGACACAAAAGGTTTTAACTATATATGTGGAAATAAATGATTAAAAACACCCCTAGAAGGTGGAGCTCTAGCATCGACACACATTACTTTCATTGCTCAGATATCTGAAGTTGGACATTTTTTAAAACCAAAAATTCTGAAACTAATACATTAAACTGAATATAAACAATGTACTCTGGTTCTGAGTTCTTAGAGCTCTGCTGGGAAGAAGGGGTATCCTGTATTGTAGCATAAGCTTTCCATCTGGTATCCATTTCAGGAGGAAAAGCTGGTGAGGGAAAACTGGCTTTTATACCATTTGGACAGGGGAAAATATCCTATTTTTATGTATGACCAGGATTCAAATCCAAATCTTTTTCTTGGGGAAAAATGTGTGTGTGTGTGTGGGGGGGGTTTCCTGGTTTTTTTTCCGTTGTTCCCTTTTCTCCCTTCTTATCCATCCCTAGATAAATCCTATTTTTAAATATGCTCAAAGATGCTTTATGCTCCCAAAATATTTTTACCAAATAACAATTTTAAGAGTCATGATTCTTTGGGAATATTTATAGTATTCATATCAAAGGAGGTCTTTTTCTGAAGACAGCTCCCATCTTCATTTTCCATTGAGAAAGGCATTGGTTTCAGTTTATGTGAAAATGATGGGTTCATCCAAGACCGACTTTTCTTATAGTGCTTCAAGATGACCTCCTTCATAGAAAGAACTGGATTTATAGTAAACCTGATATAGCATGTGTGCCTATTTACAATTATTCTTCATTAGCATGAGTTTTATTTCTTTACAAAACAAGTACAAACCATGGTTCAGCTTGGTTTGATTGCCACCTGTAATGAAGTAAGCATATCCATACAAAACATATGTAGCAATAGCACATATGTTGCACACTCCCTGCTTTTTCACAGGATAGGCATTAAAATGTAACTTGCCAAATACTACACAGAAAACACAAGAAATGTGTTGATAGTCTTAGGAACTCTCCATCTGGAAATCCTTCACTGGTAAGGTTGAAGCAGCACTGAGAAACAAACGGATGGATCACAGATATAATAGTGTGCTCAAGATGCTATACAGACTCCAGTTTAGTTATGATGTAATGATCAGTTAAACAGTGGAACTGAAATGAGACAATATTCATGTATGATTTATTATTTATTTAAATTTGTATCACCGCCCACCTCCTCCACACCTGGGGACTCTGGGCGGTTCTTAGTTCTCACATTAATATATCTCACTGTAATATTCATCTATCTTTCCAGAACCCCAGTATAATTTTTGCAAGAATTGGGGGGAACATTTGTATTGCATTTCTCACCCAGTTTACTTTATCATTTTTTTTGTCTTTATCATACTTGTCTTTTTCTACCTTTTAGCCTAAAATAAATTCTGCTTTTCTCCACAGTAACATATTGTGAAAATCAGTGTGAAGGTATGTAGGCATTTCCATTTTGATGACTCCATCTATGTTGGCCTTGCCTTCTGGTGTATATTTGTTGTTGTTTATTCGTTCAGTCGCTTCCGACTCTTCGTGACTTCATGGACCAGCCCACGCCAGAGCTTCCTGTCGGCCGTCACCATCCCCAGCTCCCCCACGGTCGAGTCTGTCACCTCCAGAATATCATCCATCCATCTTGCCCTTGGTTGGCCCCTCTTCCTTTTGCCCTCCACTTTCCCTAGCATCAGCTTCTTCTCCAGGGTATCCTGTCTTCTCATTATGTGGCCAAAGTACTTCAGTTTTGCCTTTAATATCATTCCCTCAAGTGAGCAGTCTGGCTTGATTTCCTGGAGTATCTGGTATATATACACATAACTTATGTTTTATACTTGAACAAGGTTATTTTACGAAAATTTGAGTGCCTCCCAAAATTTAGGCAGGTTTAACTAATCTGATTTTAAAAGCAAGTATCTGTAACATGTTGTTTTCAGGTATTTGATATCTGTTGATTTTTACAAAAATTGCATCAATTCTGCATCATGGTATATCAAACTTCTTATATGCAATTAAGGAGAAAATCTCTTAAAATTTCTCTGAATGAATATATTTCCTAAATATGTCTTTCATGCAGAGCTTCAGTAAAAAGAAAAAGAGGAAAATGTTTTTTAACATTATGGACATCACTACCAGCCAGAGCCATCAGATCCTTAGTTGCTGCTTAATACTGCTAAATATAGTCTAGCATGATGTTAAAAGAACTTTTATTCCTTTTTGCTATAAAAAAAAAAGAACAAAGGACTCACCGTAAACCACAGAGTCCAATCAAGTGCAAATGCTTAAATAGGAGGAGGTGTCAGGAAGAATCATGGCTGCTGAAATGGCTGTGGCCTCCTCGTTGTTTATTCTCTTGTGTTTAAATCCACTTCATTTCTGAGTCAAAGGTCAATCTGAAATTTCTGGTATTTATTTTTACAGTGAAGTGAAGTAATCTAAATGCCCTGGTATTTCAAAGTGATGAATTGTGTTAATCTACATTGCAAACAATGTCTTCAACTTTATCAGCAGTGAACTTTGAAGGAATAGCAGTGTGAAGGTGAAAACTTTATTCCTGTAAGGATCAGTGTGCAGTGGCTGCCACTGAATAAAAGAATATGAATGGAAAAAAAGCTAACAAATAATTTGCCTAAAACTTACAAACCTAGCATTGTGACCCCGATAATATAAAAAACACCTCATGGCATTTTTTCACCTTGCAATTTCTAAAAAAGATCTATCCTTCATCCATCCGTTGTCATATAATGGACACCATAATACTGTATGTCCAATGCTGGTCATGATAACTGAATATTGTAGAAATGTTTAATCTGTGGGCACCATCATTTACATAATACTATCCCAGCCAGAAATGTGAAATAACTCCATATAAAACAGACAATTCGGGAAAGGAAGCTTATCCACAGATTTGTATGTCAGAGAATTACATATGCAGAAGACATTTTTAAAACATTTACTCTTTTAATAGGTAAAGGGAAGTGAGATTGAGACACTAGTTCTAAGTAGAGTCATTATAAGAAAACATTTTGTAAATAGGTTCATCCTCATCCACAGAAGCTCACTGGGTGACTTTATGCTAGTCAATTCTCTCAATTCACAGAGTTGCTGTGGGGAAAAAAATTGGAGGAGGAAATACTGCACATGCTGCCTTGAGCTCATGAAGAAAAGGGGAAATATAAATCCAACAAATAAATACATCAGTCATAAAGACAACACATGTATTGTAAGAGAGAAAATAATAGTATGACAGAATAAAATTAACCATTTGCAGACTGCAACAACTCTTTAAAATTCGCCTGAAGTCCAACCATAATGGAGCCATGTGCATTCCTACATGAAGATGTTCCAGGGATGTGGGGCCAAGATATCAAAGGCCCACTCCCAGATCTCAACAGTAGGCCTGTGCAAGGCAGCTCACTTCATCTTAGGGAGGTTCCTCACCACCCAGAGGCAAGTGTTCTTATCTTATGGCCTCACCAGCAGTTCTAGTACAGTAGCTGGAAGAAGCAATAGGAAGAAGAATCACTTAGCTTCCTTGCCTCACTAAGAATAATCTTCCTTCCGTGGTATGAAGTACCATGTCCAATAGCTGCCTAGAAAACTTCCTCTATACTTTCCAACTACTAGAAGTACTGACTGAGAGGCTTCAAGCAATGCAAAGAGGCGGGGAGATCTAAGCATGCTTTCCATGTACCTTTATATGTGAGTCTTTGAAAACAGGCCTTAAAAGCATAGTTTTGCTATGGGTGTGGGGACCTGGGAGTATGGTACAGCCGATGCAGTGGCTATATTGACTGTTATGTATGGAGATGATTACCTTGGCTATAAATTTTGTTTTGTGGTTTCTTTGTGTGTGTTTGTTTGTTTGTTTGTTTGTTCATCAGATTTATATGGCTGCCCATCTCATACAAAGTGACTTTATATGGTTTTATATTGTCTTTTAATTGTGATTACTTATTGTATTAGTTTGTGGCTTCTATACTGTTTTGTGAGCTGCCCAGAGTCTTATATGGAGATAGGTGGCTATATAAATTCAATAGATAAATGATAGATAGATAGATAGATAGATAGATCCCCTTCATGGATCACTGCCTTGTCGTGGCGAAGGGGCTTGTGTAACTCAATGAAGTCAGGTCAAGAAGAACAGGTCATGATGGAGAGTTCTGACAAAACGTGGTCCACTGGAGGAGGAAATGGCAAACCACTCCAGTATCCTTGCCAAGAAAACCCATGGACAGTATCAAAAGGCTAAAAGATATGACGCCGGAAGATGAGCCCCTCAGGTCGGAAGGTGTCCAAAATGCTACTGGGGAAGAGCGGAGGGCAATTCCGAGTAGCTCCAGAAAGTGTGAAACGGCTGGGCCAAAGCCGAAAGGACGCTCAGTTGTGGATGTGTCTGGAAGTGGAAGGAAAGTCCGATGCTGTAAAGAACAATATTGCATAGGAACCTGGAATGTAAGAACTATGAATCAAGGTAAGCTGGATGTGGTCAAACATGAGATGACAAGATTGAACATCGACATATTGGGAATCAGCGAACTAAAATGGACAGGAATGGGCGAATTTAATTCAGGAGACCATTATATATATTACTGTGGGCAAGAATCCCTTAGAAGAAATGGAGTAGCTCTCATAGTCAATAAAAGAGTGGGAAAGGCAGTACTGGGGTACAACCTCAAAAATGACAGAATGCTTTCAGTTCGAATCCAAGGCAAACCATTCAACATCACAGTGATCCAAGTCTATGCCCCAACCACTGATGCCAAAGAAGCTGAAGTTGACCGGTTCTATGAAGACCTACAACACCTTCTAGAACTAACACCAAAAAAAGATGTCCTTTTCATCATAGGGGACTGGAATGCTAAGGTAGGAAGTCAAAAAATAACCGGAATAACAGGCAAGTTTGGCCTCGGAGTACAAAATGAAGCAGGGCAAAGGCTAATAGAGTTTTGTCAAGAGAACACGCTGGTCATAGCAAACACTCTTTTCCAACAACACAAGAGACGACTCTACACATGGACATCACCAGATGGTCAATACCGAAATCAGATTGATTATATACTTTGCAGCCAAAGATGGAGAAGCTCTATACAATCAGCAAAAACAAGACCTGGAGCTGACTGTGGCTCAGATCATGAGCTTCTTATTGCAAAATTTAGGCTTAAATTGAAGAATGTAGAGAAAACCACTAGACCAATCAGGTATGACCTAAATCATATCCCTTATGAATATACAGTGGAAGTGAGGAATAGATTTAAAGGATTAGATCTGGTAGACAGAGTGCCTGAAGAACTATGGATGGAGGTTCGTAACATTGTACAGGAGGCAGCAACTAAAACCATCCCAAAGAAAAAGAAATGCAAGAAAGCAAAGTGGCTGACTGATGAGGCTTTACAAATAGCTGAGGAAAGAAGGGAAGCAAAAGTCAAGGGAGAAAGGGAAAGATATAAACAACTGAATGCAGAATTCCAGAGAATAGCAAGGAGAGATAAGAAGGCCTTCTTAAATTAACAATGCAAAGAAATCGAGGAAAACAATAGAATGGGGAAGACTAGAGATCTCTTCAAGAAAATCGGAGATATCAAGGGAACGTTTTGTGCAAAGATGGGCATGATAAAGGACAAAAAAGGCAGGGACCTAACAGAAGCAGAAGAGATTAAGAAGAGGTGGCAAGAATACACAGAAGAACTATACAAGAAAGATCTTAATATCCCTGATAAATACGATGGTGTGGTCACTGACCTTGAGCCGGACATCCTAGAGAGTGAAGTCAAGTGGGCCTTAGGAAGCATTACTAACAACAAAGCTAGCGGAGAAGACAGTATCCCAGCTGAGCTATTTAAAATCCTAAAAGATGATGCTGTTAAAGTGCTGCACTCAATATGCCAACAAATTTGGAAAACTCAACAGTGGCCACAGGATTGGAAAAGGTCAGTTTACGTTCCAATTCCAAAGAAAGGCAATGCCAAAGAATGTTCAAACTACCGTACAATTGCGCTCATTTCACATGCCAGCAAGGTTATGCTCAAAATCCTACAAGCTAGGCTTCAGCAGCATGTGAACCGAGAACTACCAGAAGTGCAAGCTGGGTTTCGAAGAGGCAGAGGAACTAGAGATCAGATTGCCAACATTCGCTGGATCATGGAAAAAGCAAGAGAGTTCCAGAAAAACATCTACTTCTGCTTCATTGACTACGCTAAAGCCTTTGATTGTGTGGATCACAACAAACTGTGGCAAATTCTTAAAGAGATGGGAGTACCAGACCACCTTACCTGTCTCCTGAGAAACCTGTATGTGGGTCAAGAAGCAACAGTTAGAACCGGACATGGAACAACCGACTGGTTTAAAATTGGGAAAGGAGTACGACAAGGCTGTATATTATCACCCTGCTTATTTAACTTATATGCAGAGTACATCATGAGAAATGCCGGGCTGGATGAATCACAAGCCGGAGTTAAGATTGCCGGGAAAAATATCAACAACCTCAGATATGCAGACGATACCACCCTAATGGCAGAAAGTGAAGAGGAACTAAAGAGCCTCTTGATGAGGGTGAAAGAGGAGAGTGCAAAAGCTGGCTTGAAACTCAACATTAAAAAAACCCAGATCATGGCATCTGGTCCCATCACTTCCTGGCAAATAGAAGGGGAAGAAATGGAAGCAGTGACAGATTTTATTTTCTTGTGCTCCAAGATCACCGCAGACGGTGACTGCAGCCATGAAATTAAAAGACGCTTGCTCCTTGGAAGGAAAGCTATGGCAAACCTAGACAGCATATTAAAAAGCAGAGACATCACCTTGCCGACAAAGGTCCATATAGTTAAAGCTATGGTTTTTCCAGTAGCAATGTATGGCTGTGAGAGTTGGACCATAAGGAAGGCTGAGCGCCGAAGAATTGATGCTTTCGAGCTGTGGTGCTGGAGAAGACTCTTGAGAGTCCCTTGGACTGCAAGGAGGTCAAACCAGTCAATCTTAAAGGAAATCAACCCTGACTGCTCATTGGAGGGACAGATGCTGAAGCTGAAGCTCAAATACTTTGGCCACCTAATGAGAAGAGAGGACTCACTGGAAAAGACCCTGATGCTGGGAAAGACTGAGGGCAAAAGGAGAAGGGGACGGCAGAGGATGAGATGGTTAGATAGCATCACCGATGTAATGAACATGAATTTGAGTAAACTCCGAGAGACAGTGGAGGACAGGAAGGCCTGGCGTGCTATGGTCCATGAGGTCACGAAGAGTCGGACACGACTGAACGACTGAACAACAACAAGATAGATAGATAGATAGATAGATAGATAGATAGATAGATAGATAGATAGATAGATAGAGATGACAGATAAATTGATGAGTAGGGGGCTCATTAAGGGGCATGGTGGCTCAGCGGGTAAGACACCAGGCTTGTCGATCGGAAGATCGTAAGTTCGGAGGTTCGAATCCCTAGCCCTGTGGGCAGAGTGAGCTCCTGCACTAGCTCCAGCTCTTGCCAACCTAGGAATTCGAAAGCATGCAAATGCAAGTAGATAAATAGGTACCACTTCGGTGGGTAGGTAACAGCATTCTGCGTGCGTCATGTGGCCACATGACCATGGAAGCGCCTTCAGACAACACTGGCTCTTCGGCTAACAAACGGAGATGAGCACCGGCCCCTAGAGTCGGACACGACTGCACAAATGTGCAGGGGGAACCTTTACCTTTACCTCAGGTGGCTCTACAAATTTAAATTATAAATAAATAAATCAAAGCATCCTTTCAAAGCTTTGCATAGCCCTACTGCCCAGCCTCATAGTTCTTAGCAGTAGACCCAAGAGCACAGGCTCAAACTTTGATCTGCCTGTGGGCAGGAAAAGAAATTGAAATCAAATAAATGAAGCTTGGGAAAGTTTTGAATGTGCAGATGATCAGAGAGCCTGTTAGATTATGTCTTCCCAAACCATTTGGACCCTCAAAGGCTTCTGTTAGGGCTGAGCCTGGTCCTGCCACCATGCCGGATTCTGAGTTGGAGGAAGATGAGCCGATAACAGGAAGAAGCTGCGATGGCGCAAAAATTGAATCCAAGCCAGAGCCTCTGATTGGAGGTGGGCCGGTGGAAGAAATACCTCCGCCCATCAGCACGTGGCAAAGGAAGTGGGAAAGGCGGGCCAAGCAGCGCAAGGCCCGATTGGCTCCTGGCTGCTAATGACGCGAAAATCAAAGAATAAAAGGGCCAGCACACCCAGCACAGGTTGCCGGAGACAACCGTTCTACCTTGGCACCCACGTGCTCCACGGATCGTGATTCCGCTGCCATGTGCAATTCCGCACCAGAGCCTAGTGCCACCACCCAGATTCTACCTCTGAGCCAGAGCCTCTCACCGCTGGAATCCCTGCCACCGAGCCCTGCCCAGTGATCATCGCTCCGGATCAGGCTTCTCCATCTCGCCTTGCTGCCGCGCTCCCATCTGCTCTCTAGCCGCCGTCCACTGACACATGCTTCCTGGAGATTTCGCCTTGCCTTGCTGCCGTGCTCCCGTCTGCTCTTCAGTCGCCGTCCGCTGACATGTGCTTCCTGGAGATTTCATCTTGCCTTGCTACTGCGCTCCCATTTGCTCTCCAGCCACCTTCCACTGCCATGTGCCTTCCGGAGGTACTGACTTGCCTTGCTACCGCATGCCCTCCCGAATCCCTGCCACATACTGAGGCCACGTGCCTCTCTGAAGGTCTGCCTCACCTTGCCGCCGCGCCTCCATGAGAGACTCAGCCTTGTTCTTCAGTCGCTCAGGATTCCACCCCCGATTCCCAGTCCGCTCCCGCTACCAGTCGAGTTTCTACGGGAGGGCTCCTCCAGGAACCAGCCAATGAGGGCTCGATACTTTTCATGAATTGGGCTGCATTTTGTGATTTGTAAATAAAGATCCTAAAATACCGCTTCGTGTCGAGCTTTGTCGGAACAGGACAGCTTCTGGAAGGCCTTTGGCCACTGGCTGTAGAACATAAGACCTATATGTATGGGTATATGTGTATATTTTTCTAATTATTTGATATTGTTATGTTAAGTTATGGAAGTTTAAAAAAATTATTTTTACTGCTATTTTAATACTTAAGACCACGAGGATTGAGTAGATAGATAAACTGCAATCACAAAGACAATGATCACCTCAGTGCCTTCAGTTGGTCCACAGACCGACAGACATCAATTACGTGCTACAGGATATGAATTGCGTGATCTGAATGCATATCTCCTCCATATTTTCTGGTCCCTGCATTCAGTTTCACTACCTGTTGCATTTTCTTGCCATGAACGCACCAAGTAAGGATTTAAGGAAGCAGCCCAGATTTTCATTCCGCCCAATGAGCAGAAGCGCTCCTGAGCATGGCAGGACACACTTAGGCAAGGTTGCAGTCAGGGAAATTAATCCTCAAATAAGAAGCCCCCTATGAAGCCTTACCTTAATGCAACACTGTGTCCTTGATACTGAAATACCAAAGCTGGGTTGCCAGGACATGCTTACGAAGAGCACTGTCCTCCTCTCCTCCCAACAAAGTTGGGGGGGGTTGCTTTCTTTTGTCGGCAAAGATTGTGTGTTTTAAATTAAATATGCTCCACCTCCAAATCTACCAGTGTTTGCATTGCACCCGTCCACTGAAATCTTTATCAAGTCAGAGGTTGGGATCAGTCTTTACCTCCCCCATATGGTCTTTAAAGAGGCTGCGCAGATGGGGGTCCCACATTATATACTGTAAATAAGAGGAATCATGAAATAAAGATTTATTTATTTATTTATTTATTTATTTATTATTTAAATTTATATGACTGCCCATCTCCCCCAAACAGGAGATCATTTGCCAATCATTTGAAGAAGTTTTGTAAATATGGGACATTTGTTCTGGGATAAATATATGCACTTTCGGTTAAACAGTTACTGAAACGTCATGTGAAACTGGTTGAATTGCCAATCAATCTTCTTAGAAGCTCTCTTTCCTCTGGGCAATAGAGCTGTATCCTATACGAGAGACCGCCTCCCCCCCCCCCCCAGTTGAATCCACACAATTCAAGTCATGTGTCAACCTCTGATTAGAGACCCAGGGAGAGCTGGAGATGGAAAAGGAAGGAGGCCACAAATGTTAGGACTCCATGACAGCATAGCTGAAGACAACTGTAACTGCTGCACCTCTCTCTAACACACAGCCCTGAGCTTTATTACAAGGCACAGGTCTTCCTTTATGTGGCTAGCATAGCCATTAGGTTGTTGGCATCGAGTTCAAATCAAGAACCTAAGAGCATTAGCCTGTTATTACATGAGCAATAAGGTAAGCTATGACTCAAGTGACTGGGCTGACAGGTATTAATCATCTGAATTACACAGTATGAGTAAGTGGCTCAATGAAACAACTTGAAATAAATCAGCAGGAAACCTCAGTGGCTAAGGAGTTCCCAAAGTGGAAAGTTCTTTTTTGTGAATCCAGAAAAGGTTGCTAATGGTGAAAGTTGTGCCAGATGGAAAAGTGGGACAATTTCATTGAATCTGGACATGTGCCTTTGATAATGGAGGTGCATTCTTCACATGGCAGCTTCTCTTCATGGGCACAGAACTGCATGGGGAGAATCTGCTGCTCAGGTGGTGACAAGAACAAATCTGCATTTGATCAGAATTTCAGGAAGTGGTAGGAAGTTGGAATTCCTGCCAATCTAGGAGAATGCTACAGAATGCTTGGTAAACAGTGGGCAGCTACTGCTTGAGAAGCTATCGTTTTGTCCAATAGACACATAGGAAACGTCTTGATGCCATCCACCTTATTAATTGGTTACTCTGACCAACATCTGGATTTTATGCAGAAATAGTTCCCATTGCTTTTATTTGATCTTAAAAACAAAGCAAAAAACCTTGGGAATTAAACCTAGGAGCTTCTTTACTGGTCCTTCCCTAATGAGACAGAAGAAGCTGCAGTAACAAAGAAATACACGCCTAATATTTGCTTCATCCAAATATGGCTATGCTAAAATGGAGGAGTTTCAGACAAATAGATATTGCAGCTGCTTTTGTGCAGCACACCACCACCACTGAGCCTGCTAGTCCTCAGTATAGCCTAAGGCAGAGCTTTCCAAACTGTGTGTCGGGACACGTTAGTGTGTCGGCTGCAGTGTCTGGGTGTGTCGCGGCTGCTGCTGCCTCCGAGCCCTGCCAGGATTCCACGCAGGTCCTAGTGCCTGCCTTGTGCCCTGCTGTAAGAGTGTGTCGCGAATTGATGCATGTCTAAAAAGTGTGTCACCAACATGAAAAGTTTGGAAAGCTCTGGCCTAAGGACTGTAGGGGATACTCACAGGGATCAGTGTAATCTCGGGATAACCTTGAGGGTATCAAATGTATATATTTAATGAATATAATGGTCACAAAAATCATCTGCTTGGAAACGCCTTATAGTTAATGATGGATTAACAATTAGGAAAATCATAAGGGATATTATGACATGAGAAACAGATCTAAACCCCAAAAGCTGACCAGAGATAGGGTTAACACTAATCAGTGGGTCAGTCAGTGTTGATGCTTTCTCCTCTGTGCTATTCTTGATTCCGAAGAATGCTGTAATTTAATAGCTAAGGTGAACTGTGCTCCAGGAAATTCCCTATTTAAATCTCCAAGAACTTACACACTCCAAGAACTTACTAGGTGGCCTTAATTGTATCTTTTTGCTTCAGCTCTGATCTGCAATATGGGCATAATAAATTATCCTGGCATAGGAACAAAGGAGTCTGCCATATACCAAGCCAGTGACTTGCCCGTCTAGTTCAGTATTGCCTGCCTTGACTGCTGGCAGTAGCTCTCCAGGTTTTCAGACAAGAATCTAGAGAGGAGCCTGGGACCTTTTGCATATGAGGCAGATGCTCCATTGCAGAATTACTTGTAGGCTTCTTGTAAATTACCAAAGCTATGTGAGTGAGACTACTAAAGGGATGAGAAGCCTGATTCCTGTTAAAAATTTGACTTGGCTTTGGTAATGCTCACCTCATTTATCCACATATTATTATTATTATTCATATCTAATACATCCTGGGTAGGGCAAAATTCATTAGCACTTGTAAAATACCTGATCAAAAAGGCATTGCAGATGAGCACAGCGTTATTATGTGATTAGTCATAGCTTTGTTGTTTGAATCTTTTAGGTAGCCCTCAGACTATTTCATTAGTTATATCTTCATCAATTATACTTAGAGACACCACATTGCTCATAGTTTTTGAAGCTTCGGAACAAGTCTGCATCTCTGCCGCCTTTCCTTCTCTGAAACCTTGCCTTGTCTTGGCCCAGCAGAAGGCCCTTTTGCAAAGGGTATTAGTAGAGTTCTGGAAACTCCTAGTGGAAGACCTGCCAAAATTCATACTGGCATCTAGACAAGTCTAACTTATTTCTCTTTAATAATCTAACCATGGCTGGCTTTCCGGTGGCTTCATTGTTCTATTCACATATTCTCCAAAGAAGGAAAAAAGAGAATTCCAAAACTCTAAACAAGAATACACCATTTTATTAAAGAATTTTTTTCTATTCCCCCCTATGGATATTTATCTGTACATTTCATGGGTTCATGGGCTTGTTTTGGCAAAAAAAATTCAGTGGGAATGTTGCCTTCCATATTGACTGTCATTGTTTAACCACACCGTCTCCACACATAAATATCACATTACCATATAATAAATGGCAATTGGTGGCTCTTTCATTCTGCCCAAGCATTCTGTCTTGGCCCAGGATTCATTTGATTTTCATGTAACTACATAGATTGGGATAAGAGGAATTCTGTCCCAATTGCTGGAGGGTGGGGATTATGTTCAACAGTATGGGATTAGATATTTTCCAGTGTGCAGGTTATTCATCAGTTGCAGCATTCACCTTAAATGTACCCCAAAGACTGAAGCTAATTTGTCATTATTTCTCATTTATCACTCACAGATATAAGAAATATCACTAGAGAGTTGTAGAGAGCTGGCTGCTGGAGGAAATGGTGAACTATTTCAATGGTGTAGCGAATCTGATGTAGGGGTCTGTCTCATATTTCATTTTCAGCAAACATGTCTTTCTGGCCATGTATTCAAGGCAATTGCTTTTAGGTTTCATATTATTATATAGTTGGTCTTACTTCCTTGCCACTTTATTCTGTGATAGCAGTAGTTTGGATTGCATTGATTCATTTGGTCTAATTATCTATAACTCTCTCTCATCTATCTATATCTATCTATCTATCTATCTATCTATCTATCTATCTATCTATCTATCTATCATCTCTCTCTATCTCTCTCTATCTCTCTCTCTCTCTATCTCTCTCTCTCTCTCTATCTCTATCTCTATCTCTCTATCTATCTATCTATCTATCTATCTATCTATCTATCTATCTACAGTATCTAATCTCTTTCTAATTTCTAGGCCACCCAACTCCAACAACTCTGGGCAGCTTACCATATACAAAATAATAAAATCAACACTAAAACCCAAAAGACAGTGTCATCCAGAGGGAACAGCAACCAACTTCTCTTCCCCACCAGCAGAGGCTAAAACAAACAGAAAGGCCACCAACCACACTAACCCAAGACCTGGGGGGAAGACACATGTTTTTAATGTTCTGTTGAATTTATAAATACAAAATATAGTAGCTCTGAACTTTCCAAACAATAGGATTTTAAAATGCAATAATTTTGTGTATTGTTTTTGTATGCCATATGGGTTCCAAAAATGTTCAGGCATTTGTCACGTAATTTCAACTTTTTTTTTCCTTCACAATCATTGACACCCTGAAGGTAGTAAAGTCACTACAGTACTTCCAGTGTTACTTGTTTTTTTTTATCCAGAAACTCAGCACAAATGCAGGTTTATAAACTGTATTGTTTATTTTCTGAATTGAAAAACCCACTCACTCTCATGTTCACATAGTCATTCATGCCTACCTACCCAAAATCTAGCTGGCCATTCTAGAACCTTCCTCTGTCATTTGTAGATTGGGCATAATATTGTCCAAGTTGAACTCTGAGCTCAGTGGCAGAAACAAACTAATACATTAATTCCTCCTAATACAGAATGATAGTAATTTGGTCACACATAATCTCCAGTACATGGAGATTTTTTTATCTCAATTCTATATGGAACTATCTTTGAAAAATGTAGAACACAGATGCTAAGTTGTTAAGTGAGGTGGCTAAGTTGAACGCCAGTTCTGAAAGATGTCTAATTCAAGACACTGATTCTAGTGATTAAAGCTATGGATGACTTCAGACCTAAAATAGAGTGCCTCTCTCACTAGCAGCCAACCCATGCATGGACATTAGCCAGGGAGGTACTACTTATGGTTTTACTCATTGGTACAGCTATAGTACAATGAGTCCAGATAGCCTTCTCTGTAATGGCTCTCCATTTATGGATATCTCTCCCAGTTCACTGACTGCTCATGCTAATTCTTAGAAGGTTCTGGTGTCTGCTGAAGACTTATTTGTTTATCCAGACTTTTGTTCAGATTGGTGCTACTGTATCACATGCTCTTCTTTTCACTGTTGTTTTTTAGCTTGTTAGATTTTCATGGGATTTTATTGTCTTTTACTGATTTTTGAATTTTGCTTTTGGAATCATTGTTAATGATAAAAAGTGGGTCACAAATATTATAATATAAATAAATCCACAGTCTTTCCTGCTGCAGAGAACTAGAAAACATCTAAGAACTTCTGCTTCTGCCACACCATACCAAGGGAAATCCTAGGAAGATTGAGGTGGGGGGGAGTGGAAATTATTAATACCGTAGCCCAATGTCTATGTAAGTGCTGTCCCACTCCTCAGAGCTGAATTGATTGTCACCTGTGTGTGAAAGGCACTCACGGCAGCTTGCTTTTACATAAATATACTGTTGAAGGAACACTGCTCAATTGAAAACATTTTCAGCTTTTTCTTTCATTTGATCTTTCTGTAACATACTTTTCATATTAATCTTGGCATTTCTCTCTCATCTGGTTTCAACTTTTGATTAGAAACTTAAAGTTCAACTTTAGCACTTTGAGATGGAGAAACAGGGTTCCTGCTGCAGTTTAACCCCTTCAGCAGTTTCCTCCAAGGGATTCCAAAACATTTTGGCATTTTTAAATTGGGGGGGGGTTGATGCTGAAAACAATATAATTCACAAGAACTAGAGAAATGGGGTGGGGGGATGGACAACACAAAACGTTTAACCTCATTGTTCAGGAGAGGAATAAAAATAAATAGGCAGGAGATCTGTGTATATTGCAGTCAGAAGAGAATGCACAGCTAGTGAAACTAAAGTTTTCTCTTCACCATAGTGGCCCATTTACAGGTGTGAAACCCTTGAAAGGTTTATTGAAATTAAATCAAATAAAATAGCAAGCCAGGTTAATGAGATAATGGCACAGTCCCAATTATATAAAGGAAAACAAAGGCACACCATATATAAATTAATATTAGATAAAACATAAAGCAATGTTTGTATTAAGCATCAGATGTGGACAATTTGCATTGAAACATAAGGTCAAGTGGCTTTCATATACAAGGCTTGCATCACATAACGTTTAAAACCCTGTTTTTTGCGCCTTGTCTTCCACCATCTCCCTTGTTAAATCTTACTACATTTCTAACTGTAGTTAGCAGTTTGACCTGAAGATTAAGGAAGGGGCACCTACCCCGTGCAGAAGAAGCACTCAGATGGAAGTTCTGGATCCAAAATCTAGAATTCAGGAGAATCAAAACAGAGAGTTAATCGAAGCAATAATTGATGAAAATGTTTGGAAATTATCTGAGCATTCCACAGGAGAAAAAATAGAAGGAAATAAAAGAAAGGAAAGCAAAGAGAAATCTAAGAGATCCAAATTTACTCAAAAATCTCCACAAACAAAAATTTAGCCCATAGCTAGCTCACTCTGATTTCTATCTAGATATAGACTTACAATAAACACATTGTAATCTAAATAGTCCTCCATTGTGAATTCCTGATAGCAAAATGCATGATCAGATATACAAAGAGAGATGACTTCTTCAGGCTTTTATGACAGAAATTAAATAAATTAACTTAAAAGTTAATAATATATATCATAACATATGATATTATGTTAGTATAGTATAGTATAGTATAGTATAGTATAGTATAGTATAGTATAGTATAGTATAGTATAGTATAGTATAGTATAATATAATATAATATAATATAATATAATATAATATAATATAAATAAACAGGTACAACATGTTTTTAGTGCATAAAAGATATGTGGGTTTGTGGGTTTTAAGTAACGCATTTAAGTAACGCATTAATGCATTAATTAAACACATTAAGTAAGCATAAAAAAATTAAAAGAAATATTTTTCCGTTCCAGTAGAAAAGATTAATGAGGACCCAAAGTGTTATGTAAAAATAATCCTAAGGGAAAAATCCTAATGAAGTAAAAAATCTTTTTAAAAAAATCTATAGGAAGGAAAAAAGTCTCTGATAAAAACAGAATGGAAATATCTCTAACTCATTGTGAAAATATTGCAGGCAAAAAAAGGAATGAAATCTAAAAGCAACTATCCCATCTTTTTGCTTTCCAGAAAACAGTTGAGCACAAAAAAGATAAGAAAAATAACATCATAACAATATAATGTACTCACTTTACCTGCCTCCTGAGAAACCTGTATGCGGGTCAAGAAGCAGCAGTTAGAACCGGACATGGAACAACCGATTGGTTCAAAATTGGGAAAGGAGTACGACAAGGCTGTATATTATCACCCTGCTTATTTAACTTATATGCAGAGTACATCATGAGAAATGCCGGGCTGGATGAATCACAAGCCGGAGTTAAGAGTGCCGGGAGAAATATCAACAACCTCAGATATGCAGACGATACCACCCTAATGGCAGAAAGTGAAGAGGAACTAAAGAGCCTCTTGATGAGGGTGAAAGAGGAGAGTGCAAAAGCTGGCTTGAAACTCAACATTAAAAAAACCCAGATCATGGCATCTGGTCCCATCACTTCCTGGCAAATAGAAGGGGAAGAAATGGAAGCAGTGACAGAATTTATTTTCTTGGGCTCCAAGATCACTGCAGACGGTGACTGCAGCCATGAAATTAAAAGACGCTTGCTCCTTGGGAGGAAAGCTATGGCAAACCTAGACACTATATTAAAAAGCAGAGACATCACCTTGCCAACAAAGGTCCGTATAATTAAAGCTATGGTTTTCCCAGTAGTAATGTATGGCTGTGAGAGTTGGACCATAAGGAAGGCTGAGTGCCGAAGAATTGATGCTTTTGAACTGTGGTGCTGGAGAAGACTCTTAAGAGTCCCTTGGACTGCAAGGAGGTCAAATCAGTCAATCCTAAAGGAAATCAACCCTGACTGCTCATTGGAAGGACAGATCCTGAAGCTGAAGCTCAAATACTTTGGCCACCTAATGCGAAGAGAGGACTCACTGGAAAAGACCCTGATGCTGGGAAAGACTGAAGGCAAAAGGAGAAGGGGACGGCAGAGGATGAGATGGTTAGATAACATCACCGATGTAATGAACATGAATTTGAGTAAACTCCGGGAGACAGTGGAGGACAGGAAGGCCTGGCGTGCTATGGTCCATGAGGTCACAAAGAGTCGGACCCGAGTAAACGACTGAACAACAACAACAACAATGTGAAACAGAGATCCTAAGCTAAGGTGGGGATCAGTAAAAAAGGACTGATTCAAAGTTTCTGCTATCTGATTAGTTCCATCTTTTATTTATTTTATTTTATTTATTTATTACATTTATATCCCGCCCATCTCCCCCACAAGGAGGGACCTTGGGCGGTTCACAACAATTTAAAAGAATTAAAACAATAAATATCAATAATAACAATATAAAATTACATATATATATATATATATATATATATATATATATACACACACACACACACACACACACACACACACACATATATATATATATATATATATATATATATATATATATATATATACACACATACATACATACATACATACATACATACATCATCATATAATTTGATCCAAAGGTGGTAGATCTTATTCCACTGATCAACAAGGCTGGTCGAAACAGATCTAAGGGGCCAGCCAACCCCAAGACTGGCTATTCCCCTCCCCTCCCCACGCCTGATGACATAGCCAGGTCTTCAGGTTTTTTCTAAAGTCCAGGAGAGAGGGGGCCGATCTTAGTTCCCGGGGGATCTTACTTTTCTTGTCTCTTCTCACTTCTTCATATCTAAAATTCACTTCTGTACTGGTAGATGTTAAGTTTTCCCCATTATTTTAAAACCTAGAAATCTAGGCTGAGAATTTTTATTTATTTATGTACACTTAAAATAGGAAACAGGTGATTATGAAGATTCCTTCAATTCTATTTCCATGCTCTGCAGGCTTTGTCCTTCTGTCTTTGGACACACAGACCATCCTAAATAATAGAGAACGAGCTCTCTATTTTTTTTTCAAATTTTTAATTAAATTTTTGATATACATAGTTAAAAGGTGAAAATGAAAAAGAAATAGAAATACAAATCAAGGAAAGAAGTAAAAGTGTATAGAAAAGAAAAGAAAAAAAGAAAAAGATAAAGCATAGAAATTGGACAACTTCCGATTTATCTCTGGTCTTAGTAATTTAAAAAAAAATTATCTTACATGCTAGCTCTATATGTAACATACAAAAACATTTCCTGTCTAATATACCAATTTATATATATTTTAGTCTTCAAAACCGCAGATAAGCTTTGCCCCACCTGCATGTTGTAAATAGTCCATTAATGGTTTCCATTCTTTAAGAAAGTAACAGTTTGAGTTTTCTTTTAATAAGCATGTCAATTTGTCATTTTCTGCCATATCCATCAGTTTTAACATCCAATCTTGTATCGTAGGTAAAATCTGATTTTTCCAGTTTTGGGCATATACAAGTCGTGCTGCTGTAATCATATATTGCATAATTCTTACAAATTGTTTTCCTATTTGTTCTTCCCATATTCCAAATAAAAATAATTCCGGTTTAAATGGGACTCGAATTTGTAAAATATTTTGCATCAATGAATGTATCTGAGTCCAAAACTTCTTTGCAATTTCACATGTCCACCACATATGGTAAAAAGACCCTTTTTTTTTTTTACATTTCCAACACAAGTTGGAGACATTCCCATACATTTTAGCAAGTTTTTGTGGGGTCATATACCATCTATACATCATCTTATAAAAATTTTCCTTAAAATTATAGCACAAAGTAAATTTTAACCCTTTGTTCCACATATCTTCCCATTGCTGCATTTGTATATTATGTCCAATATTTTTTGCCCATTTTATCATACAATCTTTAACTTGTTCCTCTACCATTTCTCCTTTTAACAATAATTTATACATTTTAGCAATTAAATGATCATCTGTCTCACATAATTGTATCTCAAATTCCGATTTAATTTGTTCAAATTCAAAAAAATTTTTATCTAATTTAAATTTTTCTACAAGTTGCATATATGAAAGCCATTGGAATGTATATCCTTCTAGAGCAAGTTCTTCTTTTGTTTTAATTATATATTGTCCTTGTTCTTTCTTTAAAAAGCCCTTATAAGTCAGCCATTTATCTTTATTTCTTACTTCTGTTCTATGAAATGCTTCTTGCGTGGAAATCCATAAAGGTCTTTTATAACATAAAGTTTGTTTATATTTACTCCAAATTCTTAACAATGATATTCTAATATAATGATTTTTAAAGTCCACATTAACTTTAACTTTGTCATACCACAAATATCCATGCCATCCATATCTTAATTCATGACCCTCCAAATTCAATAATTTTTCATTTTTCAGAACTATCCATTCTTTAATCCATACCAAGCAGCAAGCAGCATAATATAACTTCAAATCCGGTAGACCTAGTCCGCCTCTTTCTTTTGAGTCCTGCAAAACTTTGTATTTTATTCTTGGTTTTTTTCCTTGCCAAATAAATTTAGAAATATCCCATTGCCATTGTTTAAAAGGTTCTTCTGATGCTAATATAGGTAATGTTTGAAAAAGATGTAGAATTCGTGGCAAAATGTTCGTTTTAATTACTGAGATTCTACCTAACAATGATAATTATAATTTTTTCCATTGATCTAAGTCTTTTTTAATATCTATCCAAAGTGGAATATAATTATTCTTAAACAACTTAACATTTTTAGATGTTAAATATACTCCCAAATATTTTACTTTTTCTTCCATTGAATATCCCGTTATTTCTTTCAATTTCTCTTGTTGATGGTGATCCGTGTTTTTAGTGAAAACGTTTGTTTTCTCTAAGTTCACTTTAAACCCTGCTAACGACCCAAAGTCTTTTAATTTCTGTATCAATAATTCAATTCCATCTAATGGATTCTCCAAAGTAATGACTAAGTTGTCAGCAAAGGCTCTTAATTTATAAACTTCTTTTTTAACTCTAATACCGTGAATACCATCATCTTGTCTAATGTCTCTAAGCTACACCTCTAGTACCAATATAAACAAAAGTGGAGATAATGGACAACCTTGTCTTGTGCCTTTTTGGATTTCACATGGTTTGCTAAATTCTCCATTAACAATTATTTTTGCAAATTGGGGAGTATATATTGATTTAATCCACTTAATAAAATTTCCTCCAAAATTCATATTTTCCAATACTTTAAACATAAAAGGCCAATTTAAATTATCAAAAGCTTTTTCAGCATCTATAAATATCAAGGCAGCTTGTTTTTCATAATGTTGTTCCAAATATTCCAGCAGATCTAATATATTTCGGACATTGTCTTGGATTTGTCTCTTAGGTAGAAATCCAGCTTGATCTTGATGTATAAAGTTCTTAAGGATATTTTTCATTCTTTCTGCCAATATAGTTGTAAATATTTTATAGTCATTGTTCAATAAAGATATTGGTCTATAATTCTTAGTTAAAGTCAGATCTTGTTGTTCTTTTGGGACAATGTTATATGTGCTTCTTTCCAAGTCTCTGGCATGTTTCCTGTTTCCAAAATCGAATTCATAGTATTCTGCAAGGGTAAACATAGTTCATCCTCGAAGCATTTGTAATAGGCTGCTGACAGGCCATCAGGTCCAGGTGCTTTTCCACTACTGATTTCTTAAAGGCCTTTACCATTTCCTCTGTTGTTATCGGGTTGTTTAATATTACTCTTTGTTGATCGTTAAGAACAGTTAGCTTTTGCTTACTCAGATATTCATCAATATCAACTAGATTAACATCTTGTTTTTTATATAATTTTGAATAATAATCATGAAAGGCTTCTTGTATATCTATATTATTCACCAAAACTTTCCCTCCATGTTGTATATTAACAATTGAATTCTTTTGTCTTTGTTTCCTCAATTTGTAAGCTAACCATCTACCTAGTTTATTTGCATGTTCAAAGTATTTTTGTTTTGTGAATTTCATTTGAGTTTCTATCTCTTGTGTCAATATCATTGATATTTGTTTTTGTAAAAATTTAAATTGAGTAAGCAAGGTGTCATCCATTGGCTTATCTCTTAAACATAACTCTTTGCTTTTAATTTCATCTAAAATCAATTGAATTCTCTCTTGCTTCTTTCTCCTCATTTGAGCATTATATTGGATAAAATAACCCCTCATATATGCTTTGCTGGCATCCCATACAGTTTGAATATTCATGCCTTTGTTTAAATTCAAATGAAAATATTCTCTTAACTTTTTTTTACATACATCAACTATATCATTTTTCCAAAGAATTGACTCATTCAGTCTCCAGCTAAATACATTCCATTTTCCTTTAAAAGTCAACATTACAGGATTGTGATCTGAGAAAGTCTTAGGTAATATTTCAACTTTACCAACGTCCATCATTAAACTTTTAGAAATCAAAATCATGTCTATTCTAGAAAAAGATTTAAATCTCTCTGAGTAATATGTATATTCTCTTGAAGTCCCATTCATCAATCTCCAAATATCTTGTAAATCCAACATTTCTTTCAAATCAAAGAACGTTTGTGGTAATTTTCCCTGTGTACGTTTCACTTCTTTTTGTGAATGTCTATCCATCATTGGGTGAATAACCCCATTCCAATCACCCATAAAACACCAATTTTCATAGGATAAATCCAAAAGTTTATCCATACGTTTTTGTAGAATATTCCTTTATCCATATTTAGGGAGCGAGAGATCCAACCCACGGGCCCTTCTCTGTGGGGTGCCGCAGGGTTCGGTGCTCTCGCCGCTCCTTTTTAACATCTACATGAAACCACTGGTTGAGATCATTCATCACCACGGGCTGAAGTATCATCAATATGCAGATGATACTCAGTTATACATCTCCATCCCGGGTGAAGTAAGTGATGCAGTGACCACTCTGTCCAAGTGCCTGAGGGCTGTAGGGGTCTGGATGGGGAAAAACAGGCTTCAGCTGAACCCTGGTAAGATGGAGTGGCTGTGGATTAACGGCCCCTTGGTTTCTGGGAATTTGTCATCTTTAGTTCTGGATGGGGTTGCACTTCCCCAGACAGACCCGGTGCGTAACTTGGGGGTCCTCCTGGACTCATGACTCCTGCTCGAAGAGCAGGTGGCAGTCGTGGCCAGGGGGGCCTTTGCTCAACTTCGTGTTGTGCGCCAGTTGCGCCCTTTCCTGGACCGAGAGGCCCTTCGAACAGTCACTCATGCCCTGGTTGTCTCCCATATAGATTACTGTAATGTGCTCTACATGGGGCTACCCTTGAAGAATATCCGGAAGCTACAGCTGGTACAGAATGCGGCCGTGCGGGCAGTTTTAAGTGTACCAAGATCGACACATTTAACATCTCTGCTCCGTGAGCTGCATTGGGTGCCAGTTTGCTTCCGGGTCCAATTCAAGGTGTTGGTCATTACCTTTAAAGCCCTACATGGCATGGGCCCAGGTTATCTGAGGGACCGCCTCATCCCCATTACATCATCCCGTCTTACCCGATCTTGCAGGGAGGGCATGCTACGGACCCCCTCTATGAAAGAGTTCCATCTAGCGGGGTCTAGGAGGCAAGCCTTCTCTGCAGCGGCACCTGCCCTATGGAACATTCTTCCCCCAGAGATAAGACAGATTCCTTCACTCCTGGACTTCAGAAAAAAATTGAAAACCTGGCTCTGTGAGCTCGCCTGGGGCAAGAGGGAAAGTGGTCAAGCTTGGGGATGGCTGATTGCTTGAGCCTCCCCAAATATTTTAAACAGACTTCAGCAGCACGGCAAACCATCTGCCACTTGGTTTTAATTTTAATTTTAATTTTAATTATATTTATTATATTTATTGTATTTTATTTTATTGTGTTTTTATGTTGTTGTATTATTGTTATGATTGTGAACCGCCCAGAGTCCCTCCTTGAGGAGGAGATGGGCGGTCATAGAAATTTAATAAATAAATAAATAAATAAATAAATAAATATTTGGTGCATAAAGTCCAACAATTAATGTCTTAGTTCCTTGTATATTAATTTCAACTGCAATATATCTTCCTTCATCATCAACTACTATCTTTTTTGGATTTAATTTTGGTTGTATATACAAAACTACCCCCTTAGTTTTTTTAAGTCCAGCCGAAATAAATTCTTCTCCAAGTTGTTTACAAATCAAATACTTAGTATCTTTTTTACAGATATGAGTCTCTTGTAAGCAAGTTATATCCAATCTCAGATTTTTCAGAGAATGAAAAAATTTTCGTCTTTTCTGTGGGGAATTGGTACCATTAATGTTCCATGTCAAATATTTGTAATCCATAAGTGTTTTGATGTTTAAAAGCCTTTTTTCCAGTCCAGTCCTGCAGCTCCCAACTCAGATAAGTCTTCACTCTTCTCTTTATCTTTTGGTGTCTCCACTTTTTCTTCATCTTTTGGTGTCTCCACTTTTTCTTCCAAGTCTCCAGATGCATCATTCATATCTGTCTTATATTTCTCTAAAAATGCTTTTGCTTTTAAAATAGAAGTTATCCAGAACCTTTGCCCTTTGAACATAAAAGATACACCTTCTAATCTCTCCCATCTAAATGAAATATTATTTCGCTTTAATTTTTCTGTAAAGAAGGAATAATCTTTTCTTTTCCTTAATATCCTCAAAGGTATTTCTTTTAATACAATTATTTCTTTTCCTTCTATATTTAATCCAGTATTATAATGCTCCTTCAAAATTTGCTCTTTTATAACTTTTCTCACAAAATATATCAGTATGTCTCTAGGTACTTTCTTTTCTCTAGCATAACGTGAATTTACCCTGAAAATTTTATCTATTTCCAAATCCAAATCTTGCTCTTTTATCTCCAGAAATTTGGCTAATATAGAAACAATCCTTTCTCTTACATTTTAATTTGATTGTTCTGGAACTGCTCTCAATCTCAAAATATATTCTTTCTCTCTCATTTCTGCTAATGCAGTAATATATAAGTTATATTCAAGTTCCTTAGTAACATCTTCTGATTTAGTCTCTAATTTTTGCATCTGGCCTTGCATATCTTTAAGTTCCCCTGACAAAGTGTTCACAACTTCCTTTACTATCTGCACTTCTTTTTTAAATTCTTGTTTGATCTCCTGAGTTAATTCTTTTTTCATTTATTCCATCTTCTTATCTATTTTTTTATCTAAGGATGCAATTTGTTCTTCCATCTGTTTATTTTGTACCATTGAATCTTCCATTTTCTTGTTTAATGATGCCATTGCATCCAGAATTTTTTTCATCTCTGATGGAGGGGCTTCCATTGATGCTGTAGGAGTTGCAGGATCTGTAGATGTTCTTCCAGTTTCTTTTTCTTTTTCTTTCTCTCTCCTCCTCAATGCCATGGATGCCATAATGTAAATAATTTCCCTGTAAGAGAAAAAAAAAAGAGGAGAAGGAGGAGAGAAAAAAAGGGAAGGGGATAATAATTGGTTTTTTTTTTTCATGGAACAGAAACCAATGCTTTGGTGTGTGTTTTTTAAAAAAGGAGAATAAAAAATACAAAAAGTAAAAACAATCCTTTAAAAAATAGTTGTCAAAATAACTATATTATAGTCCATTAAATATATATGTCCATATAAATGTAAAAACAAAAGATAAAAAGGAAAGGACAAGCTTTTTTTCTACTGTAGACAAAACAATAACAAAAAGGATAAACAATCCCAAGGTTTCTCACGCCGGCTTGTATCCGCTCAGTCCAGCCATGAATAAGTAAAATATTATCTATAAAAAAATAAAAAAAGAAGCTTCCATGGTCTAAATATCTTTTTTACCCAAAATAGACATTCAACAGTCAAATTTCTATAAAAAGGGAATCCAGAGGAAACATAAAAAATCTAAAAAGCAACTTATATAATCCAGAAAATAATCAAACACTTTAAAAAGGAAGTAAAAGTTAAAATTCTTTCATAGTAAAAATCACAAACAGATAAAAGAAAGGATGTTAAATCACTAGTTCATTATTCCATAAGAAATTAAAATCCAGGCAAGATAGTTCCAAAAGAAGAATACTTCCAATTATAATAAGAATAAAAACAAATCAAAATAGGAATAAAGAAGAAAGTCAATAATTCCATATCAGGCAAAGTCAATTAGCTTTCCAATCCACCGTTTAAACAGTCCTTTGGCAAGAAAGAAATAAAACACCAGCATTTATAAATCAAGTCCATAGATAAATCTTAGATGTTAATAAGGCAAATAATATTTAAAAAATAAAATGTGTGACTAAAAGGTTGGGTGAGGTGCTACTTATCTTATTCAGATTTCATGGCTTCCGCAGAGCTTCTTGTCAGTTCCAGCCGCCTTTCACCACTTCAATCTCCCTTCCCCCGTGGTGGAAATATGGGGGTCGGAAGAGAGCGGCGAGACCGGCGACCCTGCTGTGGGCAATCTTCTGCTCACCCTCTATTTGAGGATGATTTTTTGGTGATTTTCTTCTTTTTGAATCGCCGCAAACGGAAAAGCCGCGGAGCTTCGGCTCAGCGCACCACTCACTCCAACACCCGGAAGCGATCTGAGAACGAGCTCTATAGATGCACCACAGCACAGATGCACAAGCCATGTAAGCATAGTCAGAGGTGGCTTTTGAGGCAAATACATATGTGCCAATCAGAAAGTTCTGAGAGAGAATTTTGAGATTAAAACATTGAAAAAAATTAGTAAAAAGCATAAGCAGCCATGTTGGCCATGAGGGGTCAACACGGCTGCTTCTGCATATAACAGTATTTCTAATTGTCTTTATGATATTCACTTCAACGTATTCTGTATCTCGGCATCCCTATGATATATATTAATATTCAAGTGCAACGAGAAAACTCAGGAAAAACTGGCAGAAGGGTATTACCGAGTAGGGATGAAGAGCCCAGTACAATTATGGAAATAATGTATTTGCGATTTCATGAAAAATTGCCCCCTTAATAATTCCAAGTGACTATTTGATTTTTTTTAACCTGAATAGTATATATTAGCCTTCCCCAATCTTTGCCGTGCTGGTTTGGGATGATGACAATTATAATCCAACATATCTTGGGGAAGCATGCCTGGGAAGGCTGGCATACTGTATATTATTATCTGAGTCAGTTGATTATCCTTTCTGAGCTATTTATTTTATTTATTATTAGTTAAATTTATATGACCGCCCAACTCCCCCAACGAGCTATACTTTCATTACTGTTACTTTAAAATTATGTTTATTTGCAATTTCTTGACATAAAGATCAGAGACACATGCAGGAAGTCAGCAACAATAATCTCATATTTATAATTTTGAGTGAAGGGCAGCATAACTGAAAACTGGTTTGATCCAGTTCCAAACGGGTTTCCTCCACTCACCATTTAAACTAAAGACATTTCAAGCAATTTTGGTAGTTTGGGTACTTTTAGCAAAAGCCAAGCTTTTGTAAACAAAGTTGACTTTTTTTGCTTTTATTTTTTATTCTGTTGTTGTAGGGGATCACAATAATTTATAGTATTTCTAGTGTGGGGGGAATCACATTTTCCCATCATTATTTAGAGATAATGTAGTTTTCAAGGTAGCTTGCATTTACAGAGCGTTTGTATTTTGATTGTCAGATTTGGGCTCGAGGTTCTGCCCTCCCTGCCCCCATTATTTTTTTAAAAAAACATTGTTGTATTTGTTATATTTCCGTTGAATATGTTGGTACTCATACAGTAACACAAAAAGATGAATTAATGTTGTTCTTAAAGCAGGAACATGCAACAGAGGACCCAAACTAATTTTTGTGGTTCTCAGAGGGCACATCTATCACAGGCAACAAAAGTCACTGCCACATATTCCTGCCCTTTTGAGACTGGAAGCAAACCAAAACCATAATGTAAGATTAAAATAAAGAAAACAAAATAAATATATGTGTGAACTTACACCACTCAATCTGCATCATCGTGCCACCCACTAGGATCCTCAGAGCTTCCAAAACTGAAATAAGCCCCTCGGCCACCAAAAAGTTGTTCAGCTCTAACATAACACAGAGTAGATGAATTGTGCCAACCGTTCCACAGACATCATTTCTCCCTCCCTTCCTCACTTTATTTCAGTTTTACAGTACGTGTTCATTTGTTCATCAACAGTACATTTGTTTCATATGACTTTTAGATATACAGTATTTCTTCAGATTGGGAAAGATCAGTACACTTCAGGGAGCTATTTGCTCTCTGGGACAACAGGGAGGTTGGGAACACCACCTTAGATCGCCTCATGTCATGTCTGGATGGGGCTCAAATAGTGAACAGCAGAAGTTTAAATCTTGCAGTGTGTGCTTAGATTACATTCAGTCTGAACTGATGAAGATTTAGAATTGCTCAGAGTGTCAAACCCCTGTTCGTCATGGCTTGTGCAATTGCAGAGTTTCCTGTCACCAATGAATACCATCTGCTTTGGAGAGGCCTCTGCTGACACAGAGGTCTTGCCTATATTATGAGTTTGCCATGGGTCAGTGCAGACCTGAGGGTGAGTTAACTGTGCCACCTACTCTGAACACATCTGGGAATGTTAGCAATAGTGTTATCTCTTTGCACCTATGAGCCTTTTTGACCACTAGGGCAAACGGCAAGAGAAAGAAAGATGAAGGGGAAAGTCTTCACATGCTGCCCCTGGGTTTGTTTCTCACTTGGCCTATTGTTAAATGAATATCTATGTTTAAGATGCAAGGCGAGCTTCCTGTCTCTCTCTGTCTCTCTGTTTCCTTCTGTTCAAGATGCAGTTTGGGTAGAAATGAGGTCTTCTTAATAAATCTAATGTTTGCTTCAAATGCAATGAATGTCTGCTAGCATTCCTTAATAGTTGAGCTCTGGGGACCGCGGTGGCTCAGTAGTTAAGACGCTGAGTCAGAAGCCATTAAGGCTGAAAACTCGGCAGTTCGAAACCCAAGCGAGAGCCGCCTGCCGGAGTACGCTCCCGGAAATTAGTAAAATCAGTCCCAGCGAGTAGATAAATTAGGTACCCCTTCGGTGGGAAAAATCACAGGGACATGAAAGGAGCCTCCTTGGGCGTCTCCCGGGCAACAGTGATGTCACCGGCAAATCCTTTCACTACAGAAGCGAAAGCTTCTGACACAAAACAACAACAATAGTTGAGCTAGGCTACCCTACATCCAAGTCAGCTATATTATAAGCATTTTACGCCTTTAAATGGGCCCTTTTTGCAACATAATTATTCAATATTCTTTCAGCATTTTTGCTTATGTTCAGGAGTACATCCTCTAAGAAGGGCTCATGGTAAATACAAACCTCCGATCAGTGTAGGAATCACAGGAAATTGTGAGTCATACACCTTTGAATAAAATCAAAACTTCCTGCCAAACTTAACAAAATTTGTTGAGCATCACATAAGCTGATTCTGTGCACAGCTTTTGCCTTGTTTATGAGGTTTTAAAGACTGGGTTTTTTTTTCATCATTAGTTACATCTTGGGTCTACAGTGACCACAAAATTCAATTCATGGCACTTAATTGATTCAGTAAGTAGCCCATTTTGATTAATGCTGAATCAGTGACTACTAGACTTGAGTCAGACCCTTAACCCAAAGTTTAAATCAGAGACATGAAACTTAGTACTTACCACTGATTAGCACTGGAAAACCTCAAATAGCTATCATTTTTTAAAAACTATTTAACAAAATGAGATGATCAGTAGATCCTTCTGGGGAAAAGCCTCTTTTCCAATTTTATAATAGATTCAATGTTTTTAGAATATGGATCGTTTAAATTTTGACTTTTTAATTAAGAAAGGTGCATATATTTTAAATTATGTTTTTGATGGAATGCAGAACATAACAATAACTTTAAAATCCAAATCAAATATTACAGTTAACAAAATAAGTAAATAAGGTGGTAAAATGATTAACAAAGGTTTGGTAAAAGATAAGCATTTTTGCCCTTTTCCTAGTACTGGGAAAATGGACGCCCCATGTGCCTCTGAGGAGGCCCGAGGAACTACGTGGGAGAAGGCCCTTTCCCACAGGCCAGAGAGCTGACGTTCTGGCAGCAGGAGCATCTCTGAGAGGGCTTTTCCTGTGGATCCAGGTAACCAGGTAGGTTGATAGGAGGAGAGGCAGTCCCTCAGTAAATGAGGCCTTTAGCTGTTCAGGGCATTAAAGGACAACACCAACACCTTAAATTGTGCCTAGTAAGCAACTGATAGCAAGTACAGATCTTTCAGTACAAGCATATCATCCCGCTACTTTGTGCCAGTCAACAAAATGACCTCTACATTTTGCACCATTTGCAATTTTCAGACACTTTTCAAAGTTAGCCCCATATAAAGCACATTGCAATAGGCAAGACAGGTTTTACCAAGGCATAGATAACCAGCACCAAGTCTAACTAACTCAGGAAGGATCTCAATTGGCAAAATAGTAATAACGGTGCAAATGCACACCTTGCTTCAGCTGCCAGCTGCAAATCCAGTGACAGCTGGAGAGGGGCATGGCAAAAGACCATTCCCAAGCTACAAATACGCTGTTTCTGGCAGAGTACAATGCCATCCAAAATAGATTTCCTGTCAATCCCCAAGTCCAGCTTTCTCCTTACTTATAGCACCTCAATCTTGTCTGGATTTAATTTCAGCTTGTTCTCCTCATCCACCCATTATCAAGATTAGAAAACATTCAAGGGTGCTGATTGCTCCCATAGCATGGAGCAGTAGAGCTGGGTATTGTCAGTATACTGATGGCATCCCATTCCAGAACTCCAAATGATCAGCCCTCGTGTTTCACATGCATGTCAGACAACATAAGGGACATGACAGTATTAACAGTAATCATTCAGCACCACCTTCTGGCACATCCCACAGAAAGGAGTGGAACCGTTGTAAAGAATGCCTGCAAGGCCCAGCCCTGCCGGATGGCCAGAAGGATACAATGACCAATGTCATCTCACTCTGTTGAGAGGGCCAGGAAAAATAGCAGGGTTATACTCCTCCTATCTGGCTTCCAGCATAGCTCATCCACCGAGGTAAGCAAAGTAGTCTCAGTGCCATGTCCTGAACAAAATTCTGGAATGGTTCCAGGTAATCAGCTTCATCCAGATGCATCTGGAGCTGTGAGCTGCCACTTTCTCAATCTCCATGCCCAGAAAGTGAATATTTGATACTGGCCTATAATTACAGACATCTTTTGGGTCCAGGGAAGGTTTTGTTCACTATAGGTCTTAGAACTGCTCCCTTTAAGTAGGCAGCAGTTATAAAACTTTTAAGTAGACAAATCCAACACTCAAGGAGGTTTTGATCACTTCCCTTAATCGTGGATTCAGTCTAATCTGGCAAATTTAATCAGCCAGAAAGGGCAAGGATGAAGCAAACAACTGGTCACTTTCATCAGTCTTCACATCCTGTCCATGTCCTCAAGATCTGCAAACTGAAAAGAATCCAAATGATCAGCAGTTGCTAAGATTATCTCCCTATGATCTGTCTACAACTGGAGTCCGGTCAAAGTAAACCTGATCAATCAACTTCATCTGCCAATAATAATGAAAACCACTCATGGTGAACCTCTAACTGTTCTAACTTCTCTATCCCAATATCTTGATGGAGGAAATGCCACATATTACAGAAAGCATCACCACCCTGTTGGGTGCAAATGCAAAAGCAGAGAACTAATTCCTCTTCACTGCATTCACTGCTATACAGTAGGAGTCATCTACTTTGCATATTTACATATCAATGCTCTTCCTTTTTCTCCCCCTCCCCTTTCCACCTCTTCCCACTCAGATGCTCTACAGAATAACTCAACCTAAAAGAAAGATTTTTACAAAGAACAATATCATAGTCTTTTAGAGAATGAACATCACACCTTGTTAATCTCTGAATAATGTCTTTCAGTCCACCTGGACAATTAATGTTCCTAAAATTTCTTCTTGGTTTAGAACTGTACATGTCACTGCATATTTTATTTCCTAGCAGATTAGTGCAATGCATAATGGTCCTTAAAAGAGGAACACTGTGTGTCAACCTGGCATCTTTCCCACAACTTAATCTAGGTCTAGCTATTAATATTCTTCAGAAAAAGTTCTGGGTTCCCATATTTTGCCTTTATTGCTTTTCCAACATGAATTTCTTCTTGGAGTTAAGATACCATCCCTTTAAAAAGAATGACACATTGGGCTTCTTGGCTGGCTGGCTGGCTGATTTATTTATTAATTTAGGAGAACCAATTCAAAATTATTCTGGGTGGCATGCAATGTAAAAAAGAGATTTAAAAACAACAATTGACAAAAGATAAGTGACAGGGAAGACTTAGCATACCCCGCATGACAAGAGTACTCTTGAGGGCCCTACCATCTATTAGCTCAAAGCCTGTCTTTGTCCATGTCCTCCTTTGCCTGTTCAGATATCTGGTAACCCTGTGCCAGTATAATTTTCTGCTGACTCAAGAGTACCTATAACTCAGCACTGGAGAATGGCCATACATGTATGCGTTGATATCCTGGTGTTCATTTATACCACAGGTTATGCAAGTGGCACTGAGCAATCCTAGAAGATGAGGAAGAGCGGATAGTCTCTTTTGTAATAGCATGGCCTATAATGCTGCATATTGCTTCAATCCTATTGTGAAATACCAAAAACTGTATGTCATTGTGGTCCTAACATCATCATCACCATCACCATCATCAGCAAAATATGAAACATAAAACTGTTCCATTCTTCTCTATTGACAAGCACTTTCTGCAAGTTTCATTGCTTCACAAGGAACAATTTGAAAATACAGCCCCATCTTCTGTGTTCCTAATTGAAAATAGGCTTAGATGTTCTTTTTTAGATAACAAACACAAAAGAAGCAATAAGCTAAAGACACAAAACAAAGTTTACTCCACCATTATGCCCATAAATTAAACTCCATTTAGGGTTGTGGTTAAAACTGCATCAAGTTCCTAGTGTAACCTAAAAGAATTCCTGGATGTTCTCCAATGCAGAGACCCTGCAAGTTAGATACTGTATGTGCTGCTGCTAAAAGTAAACAAAAAGCAATCATAGAACAATTGATCCAAATCTGAAATCCATAGCTGGATGCAACCTTTATTAGGACCAACCTAACCCAAAGCACAGACATAAAAGAGTTTCCAAGTTTCCAAGAGTTTCTCTAGAACTCTTCTTCCAGCAAGTTATTACAAAAAAAAAGTAATAAGAGAAGAATATTAGACCTGATATTTAAGCAGGCCCACAATTCAAAGTCAGTCCCAAGATGTTTATTGTAGATTAAATGTAGAATCAGTATTATTGATATCAAATCTTTAAGAGCAAAATGGGAAAATGCACCAGTCAAATAGGTAGAAAATAAAGGAACACATACTGTAAATGCATTTCAAGAGAATTCCTCTTCAGCAAAGGAATGGTATGAATGAAGGAGCCTGGAAGGCACTTAAACTTACTTCTCAATCTATCTTTTGCCATGGATGATGCATACAGTAAGTACTTTGAAGCAAAGGTCTGGGTCTACAAAGAAGTAGCCGTATACCACTAAACAGAAGCTGTCCTTTCATATGACAGCAGATCCTGGGAAAGACTTTGATTATAAAGTTGCCACTAAAGGTATTTATTGATTTAAAAATATGCCATTTTCAAGGCACAACTCAAAACCAAGCTTGGTCAAGACTGTAACTAGGTTATACAGTGACCCTCTTCTCATGACATGCCTGACCTACTCATCCACTGACACAGTCAGCTTTCCTCATCAGTGATTCTGGCAGCACACAATCATACTAACTGGATAGAAGTAGTGAAACAAGAACTACCATGTTTCTGCTGCTATCTAGGGGTCACATGGACTTGATTAGCCCTAGTGAATTTCTGCTCACTGGAAATGGAATGTTCCTGATATCCCATAAGCCCTCACACTGAGAGGCCAGCAAGGTTTCATGACTTCTCTGTTGGCCAGGCAAGCAACAGAAGACTGGGAACAGAAAGGGAGAGAAAAAAGCAAAAACAAAAAACAAAAACCCAAAAAAGCAACCTTCAGGTGGCAGCATGCAAAGCAGAGATTCCAGTCAAGATTTACAATTCCTACTCATTCCCTCTCCCATCAGATCCTTCCCTTCAGTCATTTCTATTCATGTCTCAGATTCCTGTCCAGCACCTCCTGTTCCCATATCATCTCCAAAACAGCTAGCACTCCAAAAATTGCTCCAGAATAAAACTGCACAGAATTACAATCTATTAGAATGACTCTGAAACACACAAACAGCCCATGCTTATCAATGGGACACCAAGGGAAAACCATATCACTTCAGATTTGGGCAAATAGATATATCATTGAGCCAGCTTTTCCAACTGTGATAGGGGTATGATTGTTATACAAAATAACTTAAGAGAAGACAACAGTGGGGTGCCATGTGCAAAAGGAAGGTCATATACTGGGGTTCGCTGCTGCAGAGATCATGCAGCAGAATTATACAATTATTTCAACAGCCAAAATGCCTTTAGAAATCACAGCCCGATGCTTCTTATCAACAGTTCAAAAAATCAGGACTTCTGGGGAAGATATGGAGGACTGAAGACGGCGGATCACAGCAGAATGAAGAGCTGGCGAGTAGACCGGCTCTTCAATAGTTCCTCTCCAGACAAGGAAAGGACTTGAGATCGCCCTCAAATGCTCCAGACAGCTGCTCCTTGCAAGATAGCTCTGGGAGATGAGGGAATAGCCATCTTGTTCAAACTGCAGTCGGCGCCTTTGAAAGGATACTAAGTTCGCATATTTCCTTTTCTAATCACTTTTGGAAATTGCTTGTTAGCTGCTTTTCAGCTATTAAGAACCTTTGGATGAACAAGTTTTACAGCACCTGGTGAGTTTCCTTCAATCCTTAGCAAAAGAAGTTTTAACTACAATTTTAAGAACATTTTTTTAATAAATAGCAAAAGGGTGATTAAAACTTTGATTTTAGAAAGTTACAAATGGTTCATATGAATTTGAAATAAGATTTTGGAATTAATTATAAAGAATCCTTCCTGTGGGAAAATGCTTTTGTTTTGAAACATAATACAATAAGATTTTAAAAATTGGACACTAGAGGGAATTAAAGATTACAATTAAAAAAGAACACTTAAACTTGATTTACAATTACAGAATGACGCAAAATATTTTAACATTGGACATATTGAAGGATATTTTTGAACAATGGACCCAGAAGTTAATTTTAATATTGTCTGCCTCTATAGATAGACTGTGTCTAAAAGATGTTATGGAAGAGGAGCAAGTTCTACCTGACAAGAGTGAGACTGAATTGAAAGTGAATTTCTACAAGAATGATATGGAAAAAGATGCTACATTGGACATACAAAAGAAGGCAGCTGATGTCTTAATAATTAAAAGGGATATACAAACAATAAACCAAGAGAGTGACCTGGATAATTTTCCTATATTGGATTTACAAAAGAGGCTTGTTAAAGTTTTGAAGAATTTTGTGAGAAGGGACAAAAAAAAATCAAGTTCAATGACTTTATTTGAAGGGACTAAAGATTAAGATTGTTAGAAGGAAGAAGGAAGAAATGTAAAGTTGGTTTATTTGATCAAGGTTAAAATAGATATGTTGTTATCTCTGGTAACCCTTAATGAACTTTTGCTGACATCAGGACTGAAATGACAAGGCTTTAAGGATTTGTTTATAGATAAGAGATGGGATATGAGAAGAAGAGAACTTTGGTTGTATTTTAAGAGAAAGTGATAAGTTACTAAAATTGTTTATACTTGTGATGAAGGTGGGAAGTCACTTCTTTATATATTTCTTTTCTTTATTCTTATTTTTTCTTTCTTTTCTCTTTCTCTTTTTCCCTTTTTTCTTTTCTTCACTTTCTACTCTTTCTTTTTATTCTTCTATTTTTTCAGTTTGTATTAGTTTTTATTGTTGTAATTATAATCTTTAATAAAATTACCATTTTAAAAAAGTTCAAAAAATCAGAAGCCCGAAGAACAAAATCAGACAGTTCAGAATGACTCACTTCACTCTATAGAATGGAATGTTAGGGATTAGGGTAATCATTTCAGCTGCTGATAACAATAAGCCAAAAGGCAGTCTAACAAAGCTCCTCAACCTGGACTTATAGGTCACTAGGTAAGGGACACCCAAAATTGTTTATCCAGTCTTTTTCTGTTCTTTGCCCTTCCTTATTCTTTGCCCCCTACCACATGTGAAGGGAGCCCTCCAGAACCCTTTCACATTCATCTGTCACAGTTTCTACCAACAACTGGAGGGAATTATCTAAAAGGGTTGAGATGTAAGAGATCCACTTTAGTATTTTAGGTCTATGATGTCAGAACTTATTATGTGGATTACTACAGCTCATACACTACTTGCACCTGGCATTCCACCCTGCTGGCAAGAACATTTCTGAACCCGCACAAGCATGTAGTGTGCCTCCTTTCCTTTGGTCTCTTCCTTAATGATTAACAGCAAACTAATGAAACACTGGTGCATAAGGAGCATCTGAATGAATCCTGCCACTTAACCAAAATGCTGTTGCAAGAAAAGTTTCATCTTGCCAGAGAATTACTTCACTACTTCTGGCATTGCTTATCCACCTCTCTGCCAAAAACAGGGCTAGAAAATCAACATCCTGTAAAAAGTTTAAAAAGAGTCAGTTGCATTAGCAGGTATCAAAGTTTTAACTAAGAAACCTGCAAGAAATCCTGGATCGGACAAGCTGAACTCTGTCTTGATATAACCCTACAAAACACAGCGTTTGTTTATCTGTTTAGTACATTTGTAATATTCCCAGCTTTTGGTTTTGTTTTGTTTCGTTTTTCCTTTGCTAGGAACTATATGTTCACTTCTTTCCAGTCCATCCTGATTCAGATAGGCTGTTTTATGTCATAAGAAGACAGATTCTCCCTGATTTACCATCAAGAGGCCTCAAAACTAAACCTCCTACTCTCTCCTTTCTCTTCCACTTTCAAGTTTTCATAATTATTTCTAGTTAGATCAACAATTATGTGACTTAAGTTCCACAGTAGGCTCTCGGCCAAATGGGGCCATCTGCGACACAATAATCCAGCAGAATTTCCCAGTACGGAGGAGCTTCTATCTTGCTCTTTGTACAAATCTGCTCCGTAGTTCAGAACAAAAAGTGCTTCCAGATGTGGCTTTGATTCTGCAGTCGCCTGCCTCACCCGTAGACTTTTCCTGGGTGGGTCAGATGTCAGATACTGCTGTTGCCCATTTGTAATCCTCATGTTCTCTCTGCACCACTTCTGTTAAGGAAGAAAATATGAAATTGTAGCACAACCTTTTTTAAGCGATAGAGCTCATATCTCATCACAGGACCAGGGATCTCTGACCCTTCTACCTGTTGTGGAAAAATATTAATATGATTATATTATTGTAATAGACTGTAATATAAAATATACATATAATACAAAACTGTATATATAAAACACAAAAAAGCAGATGATTAAAAGGGCAAAAAACTGTTTTGCGAAGGTGTGAATATTCTCATTTTTCTGGAATTATTTATTAATGATGTGGATTTGTCATTTAGAAATCTGTGAGGCCCCAGAATAAGATTCTATTATTCCTTTATCCCATAACCTTTCTTCTCATTTGGTTATTTCACTTGCCAGAATAAACTTTTTGTTTTCTTTTTGACTGTCCAGAGGATCCATTATTTGTTGTCTTTATAACACTCTAGCGAATGGTATTGCATTAGTCAGATTTCTGGAACAGACAAAACTGCATGACATAACAGGCTTCTCCTGGAGCAATATGGGGAAAATATCAGAAATACCACACCCCTGGGAATTTTTCTGGAACAAATGGAAATCCTACTTAGTAGAATCTTAGAGATTCAGTCAGGGGTCAAGGAGCAGCAAAAAATCAAAAGATCAAAGCCATTATTCAGTCACCAACTATCTCACTTCTAGATCTAGAATTACTACATTCAGACTTTGTCCTGATTCCTGTTGAAGCCACAGTGATTTCGATATTAAAGCAATCATCTGAATTTTTAAAAAATACTTTTTATTAAAGAGTTTTACAGTACTAAAAGACAATACAAACTGAAATCAGAAAAAAGAGAGTAGAAAGAAAATAAATGCAAAATGCAAAAGAGAAAAGAAAGAGATAGAAAAAATAATATTTAAATAAGTGGTTCCCGATCTTCTTTGCAACAAGTAGAGGCAAATTAATATTTCCCCAACCCCTACAAGATTTCACACATAATTCACTTCTTCCCATAACCCCCCTTATCCATTCACAAATCCAAAAATCATTGTCATTTCTGTCCAAGTGTTATAACGTTATAACATCGGAAATATTAAAGGAGATCTTTGAAGAATGGAGCCAGAAATTAGTAACTACAATATCAACCCTGTCAGTAATGATGTCTGCTTTTATGGATAGACTATGTCTAAAAGATGTTAATGGAGGAATGACAGATGTGGAACAAATTTTATTTGACAAGACAGAGAAAGTACTAAAAGTGGAACTACAAATGACAGGCCAAGAGAATGATTTGGAAAAGGATGCTTTACTGGATATACAAAAGAAACTGGCTGAAGTTTTAAAAATTAAAAGGGAAATATTGATTTACCGTAAACCACCTAGAGTTGCTCTCTGAGTGAGATGAGCGGTGACTAAATTTGATAGATAAATAAATAAATATAAATGTTAAACCAAGCGAATGACCTGGAAAATGTTTTCTTATTGGATCTACAAAAGAGACTTGTTAAAGCCTTGAAGAAATCTATGCAATGGGATAAAGAAGAATTGAAGGAAAATCAAATCCTACAACAACATTTGATTGAATTAAATATTAAGACCGTTCAAAGTAAAAGGAAGGAATCAAATCAAGTTGGTTTATCTGATCAAGGTTAAAATAAGACTTTTTTTTTTTTTGCAATGTTCTGGCAACCCTTTATGGACTTTTTGCTGACACCAGGATTGAAAAGTTGATGTTTTATGGATTTGCTTATAGATAAGGGATAGGGTTGCCATTTCATGTGCCTTCCAGTTCTGTGCATCCACCCATTCCCTGTCTTTCTGCCCACTTCCTTTATCTCTCCTTCTTCATATCCTTAATTGACCTCCTTATCACACTGGGTAGCATCATATTACATTCCTATTCATAAAAAAGAGACAGAGAAGGAGGTAGCAAAAAGTGAGAAAAAAGTGTTAAGAGAAAAGTATTTTATTTTTAAGCTGAGTATTTGTTTTATATAGGTGTTTCATTATTAGTTACTTTGATCATGTTAGGAGGATTGGCAGATAAATAGTGTTCCTACAGCTGAGCACCAGTATGTCAGAAAAAATATGGCAATTCACAAATATCCAACTATCACTCTTCTCTCTCCTTCCCACTTTGCTTAATTGGATTATAGGGTGTTAGAAAGAATGTAGGAATATCTGCTTGTTATCCCAGCTTCTCTCCTGAAGCAGCTTTTTAGTCTGCCTATGGCCTCCAACTTGCACTTTCACCTCAGCTGCTCTGAAAGTCTGCCCACAACGTGCTTCCACTTGTCATTTCCTCTCTGATCAGTGCTAGCTCATTGCTTTGCCTGGGTTGTCCCTGCTGTGCAACTCAGCTGTGGCTTGGGGGGGGGGGGGTGACTGCTCAGATCCATTTATACATTTACATTCTTTTAGCATGATAATGAATTTCATTGCCAGATAACTCATAGAACTCCATGAGTTCATAGACCTCTGTGGCCTGGAGGGCTTTTCCCTGATGTTTCCAGATTTACACATCATGAAAATAAATACGCCATGCTTTCTTCTCCAGAGGCTATTTGATTTGCAAGGCCCTGGGATCCTGGAACTAGTAAATGTTACTCCTATTTTGCATCTTTGAGAACTCATAGAACTTCACCTTTTTATGTCAAGTTTTTATATAACTTGCAAATGACAAAAACTAGATAGAATAATATGAATAATGTTCTGTTATTGAATATTGTGTTCAAGTAGAGACTGGATGGGGATCAATGGCTATTAGCTCTTGGTGACTGCCTCTGAAGGCCATCTGGTGACCATCTCTCTGAAGGAGACTAGTGGGCTTCTTTGTGCAGTTGGTTGGCCACTGTGAGAACAGACTGTTGGACTACATGGGCCAGGGATCCGATCCGGCAGGGCACTGCTTATGTTCTTATGACAGCAATCTCTGTCAGTGATGCTTTACACTGGATTCCTGCAGTGAGCAGGGAATTGGACCTGATAGTCTAAATGGCCCTTTCCAACTCAACTATTCAAAGAAAATGAAACCGAGCCCCATCTCCTTGCAGAAGAGTCCAACTTCCTGCTCCCATCACTTCTCTGCTCTTTATTTAGTGTATAGCTACTCTCCTGCTCTGCTGCTAAGGCATATTCAGCATTATTCAGCTTTTGAGATAAGTGAGTCCGATTAATAGAATTTCTTAGTGTAGTGTAATGTTGATTAAAAAGGTAAAGGTTCCCCCTGCACAGTTGTGCAGTTGTGTCCGACTCTAGGGGCCGGTGCTCATCTCCGTTTGTTAGCCGAAGAGCCAGCGTTGTCTGAAGACGCTTCCATGGTCATGTGGCCGCATGATGCGCGCGGAACACTGTTACCTACCCACCGAAGTGGTACCAATTCTACTTGCATTTGCATGCTTTCGAATTGCTAGGTTGGCAAGATCTGGAGCTAGTGCGGGAGCTCACTCTGTCACACGGGGCTAGGGATTCGAACCTCCGAACTTGCGATCTTCCGATCCACAAGCCTGGCATCTTACCCGCTGAGCCACCACGCCCCTGTAACGTTGATTAGATGTGACCAAACCCTGACCACAAAATAGTGTGGTGCTCTGTGTCCTATACCAATTGCTTTATAAGATTTTTTTTTTATCTAAGCATAAACTTTGGACAGCTATACTGAATTCCAAATTATATTATCTTCATTGGCAGGAATACTAGGTCCTGATAAAAGAGAAATCTGAACAAAACGTTCAAGAACAAGGCCTATGAAACAGCCAAGTGTGGGCCATTTATAATTCTTGTGGGCAAAGAAAAAGCCACAAGGAACATATTCAGAGTATTGTCGAAGGCTTTCACGGCCGGAGTTCGATGGCTGTTGTGGGTCTTCCGGGCTGTGTGGCCGTGTTCTGGAAGTTGTGGTTCCTAAAGTTAGGAAGGTGGAAGTTAGGAACCACAACTTCCAGAACACGGCCACACAGCCCGGAAGACCCACAACAGCCAACATATTCAGAGTTTGATCTCTAAGTACAAGGTACTCCAAATGGTAAGAGGTTCACCCAAAACACCATTCTGCAACCTGAAACTCACTTCGCTCAATGCCAAGATTGCTGGCAGCTCATGGTTATTATGGAACCAACCTGAGAACATAAGGTGAACTGGTAGAAAATTGGGAGGAAGCAGAGAATTTGGGCATTTGCCAGTCAACAGAGTGATGTGACCTTTGTTGAACTTACTTGAGCTTGCTTTATTAATTCCAAAAGGAACCTCACAGACTTGCCTCTTCATTTTATATAGAGAGTGGGAAAGACACCTGGCTTCCCCATAAGTGTGATGGCAAAACGGACATTTATTCCTGTATTCTTCACGCCCATTACATTGAGTATGACAGAATAATTTAAAGAGCTTCCTCCATCCCATAGCACAGTGGTAGAGCACATGCTTTGAATGCAGGAGGCTGAAGTTTCAACCTCTGCCACCTCCAGTTGAGGAAAAAAGATCACAGAACAAGTGATGCAAAAGAGCTCTGCCCAGGAAGGGGAATTGTTGTTATCATCAGAGTAGATCATGTTGGGTTAGAGATGGATAATGTTCTGAACAGTTTAAGAAAGCTGTCTTTCTTGGGTTTGTCTCCTGAAAAATGTCTGTGGCAGTAGCTGGACAGCTCAAACAAAATAAGGCCTTTCTTCCTAGAGCAAGAGTCCAAGAAGTCTAAAATGGTTATGTGAAAGCCCCATCTTCCAACTGGCAGAGAAAGGAGAGAGTGAATTAGAAACAGTTGCAAAGCACAGGTTTACATCTGCCATCGCAGGGAGGAGAGTGTGGTTGGAAAGCCACTCCTGGGTTGGCTGCCTCCAGCTCAGGTCCATTTGCCTATTAAATTTGTTTTACCAATTGTATTAGAATCATTTATTTAAAATGAATTTGGAACTGTGCTCCATGATTACATCTGGCTTCAACCACCCTGCATGATTAACCACTACATGTTTCAGAAAGAAGCAAGGCACAAGGAAAGTCAAGCAGTTACTTCATTGCTGAAATCCACTCCAAGATTCCATCAGATCCAAGAAGGAAGTCCAAGTGCCAACCCTAAAGATGCCCCACTCCTAGATGAACTTGCAATGACAGCTCCATCAATTTACGTTTAATGTAATATTATAATAATTAGAATGGATTGCAATTTAGTATCTTAACTTACTGAAATCTTCTTGCAGTGGTTGTTTTATTGATGATATATACAGTGGATATTTTAATTGTTCTGGGTTATTGTGCAAAGACTAAGTGGTCCTCTGAATAGGACCCATGATCATTAACATGTTTTAAAGGATACCAAGTATTTGCAGAAGTGTATACATTAAGCTTCCCCAATCTGACGGTCTCTGTATTGCAGACTAGAACTGCCAGCATTTTATCAAGTTAAACAGGCTTGCAATTCTAGAACTATTAGTGCCAACACATCTGGAGGGCAAGGATTAAGGAAGAATGGCATAAACCAAAGAAACTTTAGATAAAATGTTGTGCCTGAATCCAAACTCAAAGCTTTTCCAGCCAAGGCTTCTGTTGTGTATCATTCTGTCTAATTTACATCATTTTATTATGGAGGGAGGAGAGAGGCTTTCTCTGTGGCTACCCTTCCCTCTCCTATGGAACCACATTTCCCCTACTATTCGGGTTGCCCCAACTCTTTTGGAATTTAGGAAGGCCATCAAGACCTGCCTCCACCAGGAAGAGGTCACAAGGAGGTGATTGTTTACATGGGATATTGTTTTGGTTTGTTATTAATATTATTACTGTGCATTGTTCTGATCTTTTTTGACCACTTAGAGTCAGCTACAATTGAAGTGGCCAAGAAACCTAAATAAGTATGTGAACAAATCAACATACCCTTGGATCAGGGGTTTCAGTCTCAAATCAGCATAAGAGCTACATGAAGATCGCAACCTTTTAGGCCTTTTATGAACTGGTAAAAAAGTCTCTGGTGAGTCAAAAATAAAGAAAATGAAACATATTATGGTATCCCATTAACCATAAATGTGTTGAATAAAAAACCCCTAACCCACCCTGCTAGCCATCAATCCTCTATATGAAATCCAGATCGGAACCAGATAGGGAATTACCCCACCCGTCTTCCTTTAGATTTCACCTCTTGACGAACTATCACATTTGGAAACAGTACATTTAAATTAAATATGTCTATGAAGGTTCTCAGTCATCCAGGTGGAATTGTCTGTAGCTTGAATCATGTCAACTGGATTTCTATTTTCTCAGTGGAAACGTTTCGCTCCTTATCCAAGGAGCTTCTTCAGTCTGAGCAAAGTTAGTAAGGGAATCCTTAAATATGTTTCTAGGTGGCTGTGTGACCTTACACCTGGGGCTAGGTCATGGTTATTTTGAGATGTTATTTCTAAGTCCCTTTATCATATAAAGGAGGATCGTTAAGATCACCATGCTGCTGTTGAGCTTGCGAAATGGTCTTAATCTTTCTAGGCACAGAAGACAAAGCAGGGAGGAAAATAGGGGAAAGGTTGTGCCTGAGGCCCCCACCTCTATTCAAGGAAGGATTTTCCAAGTTGGCATAAATGGATTCCTTGACCCCTCTCTCAAACCACCTATCTTCTCTGTCTAAAATGTGAACATTAATGTCCTCAAATGAGTGTCCTTTTTTCCTTTAGATGAAGATAAACTGCTGACTCTGGTCCTGTGGTTTTACTTCTCCTGTGTTGGGCCATCCTCCTGTACAAAGGTTGTTTGGTTTCTCCAATGTAGAGTTCAGAGCACTCCTCACTGCACTGGATTGCATAAACTACATTGCTTTTCTTGTGTTTTGGAGTTTGATCTTTGGGGTGTACAAGCCTCTGTCTCAGTGTGTTGGTGGGTTTGAAATATACAGGTATGTGGTGTTTGCCAAATATCCGTTTTATCTTTTCAGACACTCCAGCCATGTAAGGAATGACCAGGTTCTCCCGTTTACTCTGAGTCTCAGCCCTATCTGTCGCTGTTTTAGGTCTGGTAGATTTAGATTTAGTGAAGGCCCAATTTGGATATCCACAGGCCTTCAGAGCTGTTCTCAGGTGCTGATTTTCATTCTTTTTGGAATCCATGGAGGTGGATTTAAATTAAACTAAACTATGCACACGTTTTGGCTGCGTATATGAGCAAATATGAGCTGCACCATTTTGCACTTCCACCTTGACTTTTCATCAACTAATTTTAAGGAACATTGTTAAGAAAAAGTATCCTTTATTTCTGAGGGATTTCCTTATTCTTATTTGCCTGTTCCGAGAAAAGCACCCCATTCCTCTACAGCAGTGTTTCTCAACCTCAGCAACTTTAAGATGTGTGGACTTCAATTCCCAGAATTCCCCAGCCAGCACGCAGAAGTATTCTTTACTTACTGTTCCTGAAAAATAACTAGTTCCTCTGGAATGATATCAAAGCAAAGCTTAAAGGAAGGAATAAACTGCATTCCAAGGCCGAAATACCTCCTTTCTGAGTCCAGATGCTTCTGTACCACATTTGACATGGTGTTAGAGACATCACAAATGGATGGGATTGCAGTAGTTGAGGGATGTCTGAGAGCTTGGAGTTGCTTCGGCTTCCCTTTCGCTTGGCTGGAGGGCTTCTTGTGCTGCAGAGTGAGAATGGCAGGCCACTTAAGTTGCTGGGCAGTGATGCTGTGGGTGACATTCAGATGTTCATTATGCTTTTAAGACTAAGAAAGGGATTTAAAATCCAGTTGTCTTACCAATGAGGGACTGCTAATACATTGGGAAATTATTGCTGGGACAGGTTGTGTGTAAGAGAGAGGGGGAGAGAGAAAGAGAGAGGGAGACAGAGATTAAGCCTTCTCCGATTCTCTGTTTTTTCCAAGCAAAATTTAACCAAGTCATACAAGCCAGATTGAACTGGCTAGATAACACTCCTGCAATGTTGACTAATTAAGTATGCTTGTGGGCTGCAGAAAATGTCAGAGGGCTGCATGGGGCCCCTGGGCCATGAGTTTCACACCCCTGTTTTAAATGGTAATATTTATTTATTTATTTATTTATCAAATTTATCACCTCCCATCTCTACAAAGTAGACTCTAATATTAAAAGATAACAATCTGCAAACACTGCAGCTAGCGTAGGGCAACAGAAATGAGCAACGCGGGTAATGCAGCTCTCACAAGAGTGGCAGCACAAAAGGTTCTACTGATTTTATGTTATCATCTTGTCTTATCATCTGTTGCTTATGGTATGTACATTTTAATATTTGTAAGCTATTTTAAGTTTCTGGCCTTTGGCCACAGTAAAGAATTCACTTCCTCTGGAAGCATTCACAAAGAAATTGTGGAGCATTTCTAAATTGGGGAAAGGGCCCTTGATAGCTAAATATTGAGCTTTTAGTAAAGGTAAAGGATCCCCCCGCACATTTGTGCAGTCGTGTCCGACTCTAGGGGCCGGTGCTCATCTCCGTTTGTTAGCCGAAGAGCCAGCGTTGTCTGAAGACGCTTCCACGGTCATGTGGCCGCATGACGCACGCGGAACGCTGTTACCTACCCACCGAAGTGGTACCTATTCATCTACTTGCATTTGCATGCTTTCGAATTGCTAGGTTGGCAAGAGCTGGGGCTAGTGCGGGAGCTCACTCCGCACGCAGGGCTAGGGATTCGAACCTCCGAACTTGCAATCTTCCGTTCGACAAGCCTGGCGTCTTACCCGCTGAGCCACCACGCCCCTATTGAGCTTTTACAGCATGTAAATGCTTAGCAACTAGTTGGAACTAATGAATACAAGGAAATATTTTAAACAGCATTTTTTAAGGAGACTGGAGATGCAACCCAAGGCCAGAATTCAGTACTGGGAATGAAAGATAGTAAATAGCACTGCCTCCAAACCTTCTCAACATGTGGCTTGTCCCAGTGATCGTTATGGTTGCCGCACTAGTTGGTAAGCCAACTGGTTGTGATGGTGATGTGTGTGTATATGTGAGTCTGTAAATTTAAAAGGTGAGTAGGTTTTGCACTATACTGATTTTTCAGACATCAGATATGAATTGTTACATGCTGTATATGCAAAATACTATTCAGCATTATATATCTTTATGCATCAAGAACATTTAAATAAAAAGTATCACTGGACTACCACAATCAAATGCAAGAAAACATGTTATTTCTCACAAGCCAGTCATGTCATTGTATATCAACCACCAACCGCTCCAGCTGTCAGATATTGAACATTGATTTCACTGGTTATTTGTTTGCAAATATTACTGAATGTCAAATGTTAATAACAAATATTTGCTAACTATTCTGCAAATTCCTTGTGTCTAGTTGAATACAACTCAAGTGCCCTCTAGTGGAAAATCATATAAGTATCTTCTGGACATCTTTTCAGTGAAGCATTTTCTAATTCTGGAAATGGAATAAGTCGATGAAAGTAACGTTCCTGTCTTTCTCTAGCAGAAGCATTACTTGATATTTGTATTGTAAGATTATTTATACTCTGCCTCTAGGATCTTACAGTGAAATAAACCAGTACTATAGCTTAGGAAACAATTTTCATGGCCATTAGCAAGGGCTTAATTTAACCTGTGTTTATGTTTTTTTCTTCCACAGTTTATGCTGACAAATTGGTTGTGTGCTCTGATTTAATTAAAAGTATATATAATGAGCACAGTAGCTAAATTAATGTATGTTTACATTATGTATACACATACCCATAGAATCACTTTGATTATTCCATATACTTTTAGTCCATGAAAGAGATAATAAGACAATTAGGAAGAGTACAAAATTCTAAATGTTGTGAGACTGAGCACAGAGGCTCCAAAGATGGGGTGTTTGAACCATGGACAGAAACATGCTATACTGAATGATTCTTGATGCAAAATTGGCTCTTATGGTAAATGGTGCCAATGCTGACAGCCATGCAAGAATTCAGACTATGCTAAACAAACAAACAAAAAACACCACCTAACCTATATGTCACCATAAAAAACACAAAATAAGACAGCTTTTATGAAGGGAGCATTTAGGGTTCTAAAAACAAGTTAGAAGATTTAATACTGAAGAGAAATCATGGAAATATGTTGCTTAAATCCAAGGAAATGTTCATATAAATATTTATTTTATTTTATTTTTTCAAATTTTGCCACCACCCATCTCCCCCAAGAAAGGGGGACTCTAGGCGGTTTACAATAGGAAATACATTAAAACAATGAGTATAAAAACATCTAAAATATAAATATACAATTACCAAAAATAAATATAAAAGAATAAATATACTAAATTGGTCTAGTGGTTAAGGCAACTGGCTAGAAACCAGGAGACTGAGAGTTCTAGTCCCGCCTTAGGCATGAAAGCCGGCTGGGTGACCTTAGGCCAGTCACTCTCTCTCAGCCCAACTCACCTCACAGGGTTGTTGTTGTGGGGAAAATAGGAGGAGGAAGGAGTATTAGGTATGTTCACTGCCTTGAGTTATTTATAAAAAAATAATAAAGGTGGGATAGAAAATAAAAATAAATTTAAAAAAATTAATGAGGAGAAGGTGCTTAAAGGATTAGGGAGTTGGACTTATCATTTGTAATCCTTCACTTCTTAATCAGAAATTCAAATACAGTAAATGAATCTTTGGCATAACAGAATCCAAGAATACCAGCTTATTTTTCCATTCTCTCCCTCTACCCTGTTAGCAAATCTTTACTAATATATAAACTGCAGCATTTCCATTTTGAAATGCAGTTTTGGACACTTCTGTCCCTTTTGGAGGCATCTTTCTTCCAAAAGTCTCCCCTTTGAATTTTGCTGTTAAATCGATGAACGTCTCTCTTCTCTCATATATGTGCCAGTACCTTTGTTCAATGAATGTTTATATCTAGAACCTAAACTCAGACCATCAGCCAGGAAGTTTAGAAACTGACATGGAAATAAAAGCTCCCCATCTACTGATTATTTTTTAAAAAAACATGCCAAACAATGAGAATGTTCCCCTACACCTTTCTTGCATCTGATTTTGCACAAAACACTTCCTAAGACAGGGATTTCCAAAGTTTTCCCGCGGCAACACACCAACCGCCGTTGGTGTGTTGCCGCGGGAAAACCCGGAAGTGCCACCATTGCGGCAGCACGCAAAAACCTGGAAGCGCTGCTGCCGCTTTCGGATTTTTGCGCACCGCCGTTGGTGTGTCACCGCGGGAAAACCCGGAAGCGCTGATGATGATCAGCACTTCCGGGTTGTGTGGCGACACACCAGACTGTGTGTGGCAACACACCAGACTGTGTGTGGCGACACACTTTTGTGTCGCGACACACAGTTAGGAAAGCTCTGTCCTAAGAGCTTTTACACTCCATTCCATATCTTTAGCCCCAACAATTGTCAGTATCCATTGAGCAGTTTGATTTTCCTTCCTTCCTCCATACATACTTACATACACACATACGTCCACATCTGGAAAGCTTTTCCACACATCAGGATTTTGGTTTTTCTGCAAAGTCTGCTGCTACTTCCCTCTTGTTTGTGAAGGTAGCTGCTCTGGCACTGTATGAATCCAAACCTGAAAAATGATATTTTGCATTTCTAATACTTCTGGCTGATCAATCTGCCGTGGGGTCTTCAGACATCCTATAAGGGGAGCTTGTATCATCTCTTGAAGTCAATAGCATGCTGTCAGCTTAAGTGCAGATACACTGCAAGCTTTTTAATTTGCTGCTAGACCTACTTACAACCTTAGCTGCTTTGCTGTTTCATGAAAGCTTCATGCAGTGGCAACTGTGCTTTTACATTCCTTCACTGCTCTGTTATATGTGATCATTTCATGCAAATGTCATGGCAGCCTAGGTCTTTTTCTTTTAAAACATTAGCTTTCATTCCTGTAACATTTTAGTGAGAGTTTTCTGGAGGGGAAGAAATAGATTGGATCTTGCCTACAGAGTTTCTAGGTAAGCCTTCTCCAGTTCAAATGGCCTCCTGAGGTCTTGGGACTACAATTCCCAAAAGGTTGGCTGGGAATTCCAGGAACACTAGTCTCAACATACCTGAGGACATCAGGTTGAAGAAAGCTATGCTAGGTCTTCCTGTCTAAAGCTTTCCTGGCAGTGCTCCTGCAGCCTTTGTTTAAGGGATGTGTCCTGCTAATGGAAACGGTCAGTGGTGTTGAGTCAGAGTCCCCACAGTGGAACAGTTGTTTTGTGATTCAAGATGACAGTACTCGACTTACCAGAACAAGTTTTTTTTCCAATTAAGAAAACAAGGTACTTACTGTAAACTCATGAAACCAGACTTTAAAAGCTGGCTTTCATTCACACATACATTCATTCACAAACATCCTTAATGTTTCATTTCCCTCTGATCTCACTTCTTCCCAGCGTTCGCTTTTTTTTCCCTAAGCACCCTGCAAATTTCATACTGCTGAAGAGATGGGCTCTTTAGGCTACAAAAGCTTACATCTATGTATGTACAGTAATGTCCCCAGTGTCTCTCTGGTCTCATAAAAGGTCACTGATATATATCCTCCAACAGGAATTCCCACTTTTTGCACCAAAAAAATTATAAGACAACAAAAAGGTGAAAAGATCCAAGGTTCTAAAAAGCAAACTGTCCCTATGGACAAGAGCAAGCAGATGAAGGGGACTCAGGAAAGTTCCAGATCCTGAGCTATCTGCCTTGATGTTGACTGGAATTCTGAAGCGCTCGGTTTCATAGTTGACCATGACTGCAACTGTTCATTTCAGTTGTCTCTTTCTCCTACAAGCTTTATTTCCTAGGGGTGCACCAACATTTTAACTTTTGCCATATACCTTTAAACTCATGTTCTAATGTCACTGAAAGTCCATCAATGGGAACAATATTATCTTGCAACTGAAAACACAGGGGAAATATGCAGGACATTGCAGAAGCAAGAATGGATATGAATGAAGGGCTAGGCTACTAGGAGATATATTATCAGACCCAGTTTTTTGTTTCCATTGTGTAAAAGAAGCTACCTTATCTGCACTAGCAATGGGAGCTGCTAAACGAGGAACACTTTATCTGAAAAGTTACCTCTAAATAATGTTTCAGCCCACTCCTATTAATAGACTTGCTTAGAAAGGAAGAAGTTGCTAATGAATGCTAACTAGAAAATATAATTATCAAGGCAATCCTATCTAATTTTATCAGATTTAAACTCAGCTTTATATTGGAGGTTGTTTAGGATCAGATAGAGAACTCCCAACAACTAAAATTACTAGTTCAGCTTAATGAGCTATCCTAGTATTTAGACCAGCCTATTTGGATGTTCCGAGAATTGTAATTCCAACATATCTGCAGGGACAATAACTTGGAGAGTTTCATTTAAATTGTGTAGGCTTAGCACACTTCCTTCTTCATAACTGGCATCCCAAGGTTTTGCTTGGTTCTGTTTGTACTTCTACTCTGAATCTACATAATCCTACCTCCCAATTGTTGGCTTCTCTCCTTCCTCTTGTTTTTCAGCTCTTCTAAATCTCTTTTGCATTTAATCTCCTGCCTTGGACAAATGCTGAAATCCAACCCTGTTCTGAATTATATAAAATAAATAACATAACTTAAGTTTTCCAGACTCTCAACAATTTCTAAAAGCAACCAGCATCCCCAAATCCTTTTAAGAACCATTTGTATAACTGCATTAGCTACCATGTATGCCCAAGATTGCTCTTGTGGTTAAATAAACAAGAAAAGTACTAAGGATACAATGTTATATATGATTATATGATAGTAAGACCTACTAAACTCTGTGAATGGTTGAGTACACATATATAGAATTGTGATATGAATATCCTTTGCTTATTTTGGAAAACCTTGACACACCAAGCAATCCTAAGAGTTTGACAAATGAACTTTAGCTGCATAATCACCACCAGCCTCACTGTCCCTGTGTGCATCCTGTTCTCAGATTCTCACCATATCTTCCTCTGCCCATCACCTGCCCTCTTCCCCCCCACCAGCCCTGCTCCACTCTGCCTCTCAGTCTATGGCATCCATCAACCATACTCAGACCCCAACTCCAACCAACCACCCACACTCACCCTCTACTACAACCCCAGCAACTTTCCTTGATTGCCCTTGCCCCCAGGCACTCAGCAGCCTAAGGGCAGCTATGCTGCCATGGGTAGCATACTTACCTACATGGTCACTCCCCTCAAACACAGTGCAAGGTGGGTCACAGATCACACCACATAAACAGGCCTGCCAGCAATCCTAGTCTGCACACAAGGAAGGTCCAGTGGGCCGTCTCCAGGGAACAGGAGCCCAGGTGTCAGCCCTCCCAGGTAAACCAGACAGGAAACATGACCAGATGAGCTACTTCTACTTTATTATTTGGCTACATTAACAGAATCTTGCAAGTCTGAAAGTACAAATCTCTCGCTGTCCCTTTTTACCACCTGATCAGGTAGGGAACTTGGACTGCAAGGAGGTCAAACCAGTCAATCCTAAAGGAAATCAACCCTGACTGCTCATTGGAAGGACAGATGCTGAAGCTGAAGCTCAAATACTTTGGCCACCTAATGCGAAGAGAGGACTCACTGGAAAAGACCCTGATGCTGGGAAAGACTGAAGGCAAAAGGAGAAGGGGACAGCAGAAGATGAGATGGTTAGATAGCATCACCGATGTAATGAACATGAATTTGAGTAAACTCCGGGAGACAGTGGAGGACAGGAAGGCCTGGCATGCTATGGTCCATGAGGTCACGAAGAGTCGGACACGACTAAATGACTGAACAACAACAACAAGTAGGGAAGATCCTTTCTAAGTTTCTTTCTCTGTCCATGACTCTGTTGCAGGCTCCTCCCCCTTTTATCTGATCGTTCCCTAGGCAGAATCTCTTCCCCCTGTCTTCCAAGGTCATTCTCACATTCCATTACATCAGGCCAGGGCACAGAGGGCAAACTAGCTGAGCAGATGCAAGACTCCAGTCAGCAACAAGTCCCTTGGCCCAACTTTGCTCCCACTGCCCCAACTCCCTCCTGCCACCTCTCTTTCAGCCAGGGCCAGCCCTGTGGTAGCATTCTGCAGTCATAATCACTGTACACAGATTCCCACCCCACCCCCCAGCAATGACTTGATATACACACATTTATTCCTCAGAAACACGAAAAACTGACCAAAAGGTAACCAAATTGATAGACAAGAAAGGACAAGCAGAAGGTGGTATCAGGGGGAGAAGAAAATGGGAAAGAAAAGCTTAAGGGTTTCATGGTCACTTGAGCATATACTGTATGGTCAGGCAAGGGTCTCTCTCATCAAGTAGCTAACACACCCTTGCTTCCCATTGTTGTCCTATTGGGTTGTGAAAAGCTGAGTTGTCATAGCTAAATAAAACCCTCCTTATCTTGTGTCTGTGTGCCAATAATTGCCATTGATAGGAGCACTAGCAGGAGATGTTGTGAGGCTCCGATCCTTCGACTAATAAACAAAAGCTCCAACACACGCCATGTAGGATATGTAAAAGCTTTATTTACATGAGCGATCTATTCCACTTTCAAAGATTCAAGTGAAGCATAGTTACAAGATCTTGCAGTTTAATAGTTTTCCAATTTCCCCCCTCCCCATAGAATTTATTTATTTATTTTGTTTATTTATTTATTCGACTTCTTCACCGCCCAACTCCCTCAAGGGACTCTGGGCGGCTTACAATTCAATAAAACATTAAAATAGGAAAATTTAAAAATACAATAAATATAATAAAATCAAGATGGTGATGTCTTCTTAAAACATTGGAAAGGCAATTCTAGGGCCATCCTAAGATATTAGCCATCCCCAAGAGTTTATACTCTTCTTCCCACCCCAGGCCTGTTGGCAAAGCCAAGTCTTGAGTTTTTTCCTGAAGTCCAGGAGTGAGGTGGACTGTCTTAACTCTGGGGGAAGGATATTCGACAGAGCAGGCACTGCTGCAGAGAAGGCACGCCTCCGTGACCCCATTAGATGGAATTCTTTAACTGATGGGGTCCGTAGCATGCCCTCCCTGCATGACCGGATGGGACGGGACGATGTAATGGGGATAAGACGGTCCCTTAGGTAACCTGGTCCCATGCCATGAAGGGTTTTAAAGGTCATAACCAACACCTTGAATTGCACCCAGAAGCAAACTGGAACCCAGTGCAGCTCGCGTAACAATGGTGTTACATGTGTCCGATAAGGGACTTCTAAGAAGGTCCGTGCAGCCGCATTCTGGATCAGCTGAAGCTTCCGGATACTCTTCAAGGGTAGCCCCATGTAGAGCGCATTACAGTAGTCTATATGTGAGATAACCAGGGCATGAGTGAGCGTTCGAAGGGCCTCTCATTCCAGGTAAATGTGTTTATCAGTGTGTTTATCAGTTTCATTCCTTTCTGTCTCACAACTGCTCTGCGCTGTTCGGCGCTGTCCATTGAAGGTGCTGAATGGCTTTCATCTAATCCACACCGCATGGTGATTGTCTGGCGGTTTGCTGTTTAGTTCTTCCTATTGACAGCTTTGGTGTCTTGACTGGGTGATATGCTTATGTGACCTACTTACCATGTCAGGGTGGCATGGGTGACAGCATGACATTCTGCCACCCTAAGGTCATTCCTCCTCCCTTAATGTGGTTTATTTGGGGATTTGTTGTGGAACTTTTTCTTCAGTTTGGGTGCATGTACGTGTCAATCCTCCACCCACTCTCTTTGCGAGTTATTAAAATGTTTCCATTGGATTAAGTATTGTAATTTCCCCCAGTGCAATCTTAAATCTAAAATTTCTTGCACTTTGAAATGCTGCTCCCCATCCATCATTATTGGTACTGGTGCAACTTGGTCTGGGTGCCACCGATAAGAGTTTTTTATGGGAATAGACTACAATGAAAAATGGGGTGGACCCTCCTCATGTTTTTAGGGAGTTGCAGTTGTACCATAACTTTGTTTATGATTTTGGTAATTGGAAAAGGACCTATGTATTTCGGTCCCAGTTTTTGCAAGGTTGCACTGACTTTAGAAATTTGGTGGATAAGTACACTTTGTCCCCCACTTTCAGCAGCCATTCTGGTGCCCTTTTCTGGTCAGCAATTTTTTTGTATGTTTCCTTGGCGTCTGTTAAAGCTTTCTCTATTATTGGCCATCCTTCCACTATGTGCTTTATCCAATCATCTAAGGGGGCAATTTCAGTTTTGTTGCTGGGTAATTCTGGGAATGCTAGAAACTCCTCTCCGTTTACTACTTGAAAGGGGAAAAAACCCGTGTTCTGATGCACAGAATTGTTGTATGCTACCTCCGCGAATGGAAGTAAGTCCAACCAATTATCCTGTTGATAGCTTACGTAATATCTAAGGTATTGTTCTAGTACTTGGTTAACCCATTCACACCATCCATCTCTGGATGGAATCCGGAACTTAACCCTTGTCCCACTCCAATTATTTTAAAAAATGCCCTCCAAAATTTGGATGTGAATTGGACACTGCGGTCGCTGATTATTCTGTCTGGACATCCGTGTATTCTGTACATGTGTTGTACAAATATCTTTGCCAATTGCCCAGCATTTGGTATGCTTGCACAAGGAATGAAATGAACTTGTTTCGAGAATAAATCTGTTACTACCCAGATCACTGTTTTTTTATGGCTTTCTGGTAAGTCTACTATGAAATCCATGGCTATTTGTTTCCATGGCTGGGTGGGTCTTGCTATGTTTTGTAATAATCCTCTAGGCTTGCCTCCTACCCTTTTCGCCATGGCACATGTGGGACAACTAGCTATGTATTCTTCCATGTCCTTCCAAATATAGGGCCACCAGAATTGCCATCTCAATAGGTGTAAAGTTTTCACAAATCCAAAATGGCCAGCTGACTTTGCGTCATGGCCCCTTTCTAATATTTTCTTTCTTAGGAGCTCCGGTATGTACAACCAGTCCCCATGCCACCAAAGTCCTTGTTTCTCTGTCAGTTTTATTTTATTGTCTTGCAACCATTTGTCAGTTTCCAATTGTGCCTGTAGATTGTTTTGTAATTCCCCTTCTACTGGCAGTTCTAATTGTTTTCCCTGGCTCCTAGTGACTGCTATCATCCCTGCCTGTGGTGATGGAATGATTGAGTCTATTATCTCTTCTCTCTGGCTGTTGTGCTGTGGTAAGCAAGGTAAGGCATCAGCCAGAAAGTTTTTTCCCCTGGGTATGTACTTCAATGTGAAATTGAATCTGCTAAAAAACTGTGCCCATCTAACGTGTTTGGGATTTAGCTTTTGTGGGGTGTTCAGTGCTTCTAAAGTTTTGTGGTCTGTCCATACTTTGAATTGGTCTGGGGTGCCTTCTAAAAGGTGTCTCCAAGTAGCTAGTGTGCATTTTGCAGCATATGCTTCCTTCTCCCAAATGTGCCAGCAATGTTCCATTTTGCTGAATTTGCGAGAGAGGTACGTGCATGGCCTCAAGTTCCCCTGGTCATCTTTCTGCAATAAAATGTCCCCCAAAGCTGTTTCTGATGCATCTACTTGTATGATTAGAGGCTTTGTGGGATCAGGGTGTTGTAGTATTGGTTCTGATGTGAATAGTTTCTTTAATTGCTCGAATGCTTCTTGGCATTCCTCAGACCATTGTATTTTTGCCCCCAGTTTGTTTTTTGTCTTGTCCCCTTTCCCTTTCATTTTGAGTAAGTCTGTGAGTGGCAATGCCACTTGTGCGAAGTTATTTATAAATTACCTATAGAAACTTGTGAATCCTAAGAAGCTTTGCAATTGTCTCCTGGTTTTAGGGGGTTCCCAAGCCACCACAGACCATACTTTCTCTGGGTTCATTTCAATGCCTCTGCTAGATACCCGATACCCCAAATAGTCTAGTTGTTCTTTGTGAAATTCACATTTAGACAGTTTCACATACAACTGGTTTTCAGTAAGTGTTTCAATACCTCCCGCACCAACCATACATGTTCTTCTAATGTCTCAGTGTGAATCAAAATATCATCAAGATAAACTAATACTCCCCGATAGAAAAATTAGTACAACACCTCATTAATTAAGTTAATGAAGACCCCGGGACCGCCTTTCAACCTGAATGGCATGACCAAATATTGAAAGCAACCCAATTGACAATTAAATGTGGTTTTCCATTCATCCCCCTCCCAAATTCGCACCTGGAAATAGGCTTCTCTTAAGTCCAGTTTGGTGAATACTTTTCCTTTCAATAGGTGTGCCAGCATGTCTGTCATCAGGGATAAGGGGTACTTATTCACTGTGCAGATGGTGTTTAGTCCTCGGTAATCTGTGCAAAGGCACAGCGACCCATCTTTCTTTTTCCTGAACATGACTGGTGCTGCCATGAGTGAGGTCGCCGGGCAGATAAAACCTTGTTCTAAATTTTTGTCTATAAACTCCATGAGTGCTTCTATTTCCTTGGGAGTCATGGAATACAGTTTGGATTTGGGTAATTTGGCTCCTGGTTCCAATTCAATAGCGCAGTCTGATTTTCTGGGGGTGGGGAGCTGGTTAGATTCATTTTCTCTGAACACTTCCCTCAGGTCGCGATACTGGGTTGGAATGAAATCTACCTCCTCCCCTTGCTGTTCCTCCCCCGGTTCAAATGCTGCACCTATTAGTTTGATTTCCTCTTCAGGTTCACTGGGTTCAAACCCCTCATATTTTCCGTCTTTGAAAATCATCTGGCCAGTTGACCAATTCACTTGAGGATTTTGGTCTTTCAACCACGCTAGACCCAACACTATGGGGTGATCTGAAATTTTAATGTTTCTTCATGCTTTCCTATTCTCATTCGGACCACTTCTGTACAATATTCCACTGGGGCCCCCTTCATCTCTGACCCATCAAGTTGAATGAAGTTGATGGGTTCAGGCAATCGCTTTACTTTTAATCTTAATCCAGTCACTAAGGCAGGGTGGATTAAGGATTGTGTACAGCCCAAATCCAGTAACCCTGCTAAGTTCATGCTGCCCTAGCCCCTTAATGCTTCTATTTTAACATTTATTAACATCGATGAACAGGCTCCACTCATCAGGAAATCCTCGCACCTCTTTTTTGTTGCCTGCCTCTCGACGCTTAAGACAGGCTCCATCCGTTTCCCGCCAGCTGGAACTCCTCATCTGTGGAACTTTCAGTCTCTGGGGCGGCTTCACGAAATCTCCTCTCTTTCGGAGCTGCTGCCACCCCTTTATTCTTTATTCTAAGTGGCTTGGTTCTTTTCTCTCTGGCTTCAGGCGTCGTTGGGGTTGTGGACTGCGGGCAATTGGTGATGCAATGTCTTTCCTTTCCACATTTAAAGCAGAGGCCCCTTTTTATCTGCCATTCTTTTTCCTCCTCCCATGACTTACAACTTGTGCATTTCTTGGGAGTAAAAGTTGCAGTGTGTGGTCGTTTCTCTGATGGTTGGGCTCGTTGCTGTTGTTTGAAGCGGATCCGCATATCCTCCACCTCACCAGCCAAACAGATTCACCCCTTCAAGGTTGTGGGATCACCTCTGGCTAGGGACCACTCAAGGATTTCTGGCTGTAGTCCCCCCTGGAAATACTCAATTTTTACTGACTCTGGCCAATTTGTTAGCTTTCCCACCAGTGTCCTGAATTCCGTGGCATATTTGGAAACTGACCAGCTCCCTTGTTTGATGCCCTGTAAACTAGTTCTGGCTTTTATTTTTGCAAGGAGGTCTTCAAATCATTCTCTCAAGGCACTCATGAATTCATTAAAGTCCTCTAATTCTGCGGCCTCCGAGTCATGTAATCCTGTAAGCCACTCTACTGCTTCCTGCTTGAGGTGGGCCAAAACGCACTGCACCTTGGAGCCTTCAGTGGGGAATAGTTCTTCACATTCTTCCATAAACCCTTTTACATGGGTTAGGAAGCAAGACAAGTTTTTTGGATCCCCATTGAACTTTACCTTCAGGTCTCTCGCCCCGAATGACGCACCGGGGCTCGAGGTTCATCTCACCACTCCACTTCGGGGTTGGTTGTGTTGTGAACACGTCCCCAATGAGGGTAGTGCCCTCACTGGATCGTCTCCTCCTCGGCTGTCTTCAGCTGCCGATTCTTCCCTTTCATTTTCTGTGGATGTCCCTTCGTTTGCTGCCCTCGCATGAGCTGCCATCTCTTTCTCCAGCAGATGTAGGATGTGGTTGACCACTCCTTGTAGGTGCAATATTCGATCCTCCACGCTGTCCATTTTTCCTTCCAGCGTCTCTATTCGCTGGTCCGCTGCCACCCGGTTGGAGTAGGAACCCCATCCCTTGGTTACCCACTGATCCAAATACCGCTCCACGCCCCCGCCCCCCAATTTCAGCCGCCCATTCATACTTATTCTTTTTGGAGGTGCTGGGTCAGGGCGTACTCTTGGAGTCGGTTGGAATCATTGGTTGGGTTCTCTGTCTCTCTGGTCATTTATGGTAGGGTTGCTTGGTTGAGGTTGTTGGGATTTGGCGTTCTCCTTCTGCTGGTTGCCTGGCTTTTTGCTTTGCACGTTCCTGCTTGCTCAACCCAGGACCCTTTCTTTTGGACTCTCCGCTCTCACTCCCGATGTCTGAAGGGCATTCATGGAGTCCAAAGTTTCTGGTTGTGGATCTTCCTCGTTAAACTGTTCATTTACGGGTAAGGCATCCATATTGACCTGAATCTTTCTGTGAGGCTCCGATCCTTCGACTAATAAATGAAAGCTCCAACACATGCCACATAGGATATGTAAAAGCTTTATTTACAGCGAGCGATCTATTCCACTTTCAAAGATTCAAGTGAAGCATAGTTACAAGATCTTGCAGTTTAATAGTTTTCCAATTTCCCCCCTCCCGGTAGAATGTGTTTATCAGTGTGTTTATCAGTTTCATTCCTTTCTGTCTCACACCCGCTCTGCACCATTCAGCGCTGTCCATTGAAGGTGCTGAATGGCTTTCATCTAATCCACACCGCGGGGTGATTGTCTATCTGGTGGTTTGCTGTTTAGTTCTTCCTATTGACAACTTTGGTGTCTTGGCTGGGTGATATGCTTATGTGACCTACTTACTATGTCAGGGTGGCGTGGGTGTATTGCCTTAATGGACTTCCGATAAGCAGCTGACTATCCACTGCAGGAAAGAAGATGGGCCTTTGATCTGATCAAGGGTGCCGATTGCTATGTTCTCTCTCAGAAACCAATTAGGTGACAAAGGTATGAAATTGTAGGTATAGAGCAAAGCTGGTCCAACCTAGTACACAAGACAGTTTGCTATTCCAAGTAGCAAACATTACCCTGAAGCACTATGCCTAGATCATAACCTAAATCTTTTGCACCTGAAATGATAATTTGGGTTGTTTGTGGAACTGTGTGCCTGTTGTTAATCCAGATGAGCTATCCTATAGAACAAGATGGAGAAGTGAACTGAAGAACAGCAGAGACCCAAGATCCAGCCCAATGTTAACAATTCACCAAGGACCAATCCTGTGTTCACCCAGCCGTGATGTTGCAAATGAATCCCAGGGGCTCATTTTTGTTTAAAAAAAATTATGCCCAGTGAAATCTCAGGTCTAACCTTAAAGACTCAGCTTGTTGTGAAGAAGATAGTATAGCTGGGTGGCAAGTTACAGCCATTGCCTAGGAAAACAATCCTCCAGCATATCATTTTTTCTCACCACATCACCAATCATCCTATTCTGTTACATAAATAAAAAGAAACCCAGGCAAGTATGCAGTCCCCTTTCCCTGCTGAGGTCTCCCATTACACATTCCAGCCTCAGCATATTTTCAGAGGACCACAGAAATGCATACTTTAAAACCTGTCTAGTAAACTTCCTTGACATTGAGGCATACACTTTGGAACCAGTCACTTTCTCTCCTCACTCTGCTCTTTGGAACCTCCCCTGGTTCAATGAGAGATGGACAGCAGCAGCACCACACGCTGCTCTAGGGAGCAGGCAGCAAGTCAAGTTCTTCTGGGACCATGGTGCTGACAGGATGAAATGAAATTTAACTGGCTGCAGGAATTACTCTTGGGACTTAGGCAAATGCAGTTCTGCTGCTGATTTATAGTAAAGTATACATGCGTCACAGGTCCAATTTTCCACTTACAGACTTCCTACTTACTATATGGAAAACATAGCCACCCCCTGTCTCCAGAAAGGGAAGGATGGGTTCACAAGGGGGATCCTTACCCAATCAAGCATCACTGACGATGTAGTTGCCACCAAAATTTTAAAGCAACAACATTTAGAGTGTACAGAAAAAGCATTTCATTGTTTCTCTCTTCAAGAAATATGATCTGTCTCTTTTACCTTAGGAGACAACAACTGTGAGTCAGCTTGTAACAATCCAGAGGATGACAAATATGTCACTCTTATTGTTCAGATGTTTTATTTATTATTATTATTTATTATTTCAATTTATTCCCCGCCCATCTCCCTTGCAAGGGACTCTGGGCGGGTTACAACAATTGTTCCCTTTTTATGGCCTAAATATCATATTGGTTTGCCACTAAGAACTGTTCAGGCTCTGAAATCATTCTAGAAAGTGCAAGGGTAGTCATCACAGAAGAAGAAACTGGAAGGAGATAAAGGCTTTCACAAATTGCACTTTCTATGATAATCTGAATGACTGGTGCCCACTAAATGCCCACTAAAAATAAAAAAATGTAGAGATCATTGGGTGTATACGCTATCATGAACTACTCATGTACAAGGTACATCCTGTGGCAGTTCCATAAAGCAAAGATGATGATGATGATGATGATGATGATGATGATGATGATGATGATCATCCCAGGCTAATGATCTTAATAACGGGGACCACATGTAACTTGTGGGCCTTTATTTACCTTCTTTTATATGAATACTAGACAACCCTGTGACCCGTTGGTTCATCCTTTGAGAGAAAGGTAGTGCACCCTAATGTGACCAGAATGAACATTAAATTTTAGGCTGACCATATTTTTTTTACCCCAGTGCTGGATGGTCCCATGATCATCTAAGAAGAATATATATCATAAATATAAAAATAATTGTAGGGGCAAACAAACTTCAGTAATAAGTAAATACTTACTTACCTAAACAGATAAACAGAATGACCACGGGCGGGCAAAAAAGCAGTGGGAGTGGGAGCGACTTCCGACTTCCTTCTGGCTTCCCCATTGACTTTGCTTGTGGGAAGCTGGCAGGGAATGTCAGAAATCATGATCACATGACCGTTGGGACACTGCAACGGCCACAACTTTGCAAATAAAACTGGTCTGAATATGGTGAAAATTTAAATTCCACGGGAGTAATGGGTCCTGGATTTTTTATGCATTCTTTAAGTTAGTGGATTTTAGGAATGTTGATTCAAAAATTGTTGCGGTATAATGCACCATTGGGCTAACTTGAAGGTACAAACAGACTAATAGATAAACAGAATGAGAGTTTTAGTAGTATATAGATATGTCTATGAAGGTTCTCAGTCATCCAGGTGGAATTGTCTGTAGCTTGAATCATGTCAACTGGATTTCTATTTTCTCAGTGGAAACGTTTCGCTCCTTATCCAAGGAGCTTCTTCAGTCTGAGCAAAGTTAGTAAGGGAATCCTAAATATGTTTCTAGGTAGCTGTGTGACCTTACACCTGGGGCTAGGTCATGGTTATATTGAGATGTTATTTTAGATGATAAAATTTATCATCCTTTAGATGATAAAAGGACTTAAAATAACATCTCAATATAACCATGACCTAGCCCCAGGTGCAAGGTCACACAGCTACCTAGAAACATATTTAGGATTCCCTTACCAACTTTGCTCAGACTGAAGAAGCTCCTTGGATAAGGAGCGAAACGTTTCCACTGAGAAAATAGAAATCCAGTTGACATGATTCAAGCTATAGTATATAGATAGACTTCACATTATGATAAATGCTTCCAAGCCAAGTGAAAAAAGAAAGAGGCAAGGCAAACTATGGGTGGCAATGCCATGTGTTCTAAGTTCAAGGCTATATTGTCTCCCAGCAGCAAAGAAAAGTCAGCAAAAAACGGTAACCTCCCTGTTGCCTCACAGTATCCCCATATGCACCAGGAAAGGTTAACTGCATGACCCTTCATCACACAATGCACAGTTAACTTGTGAGATGACTTATCCATCTATTTGAAATCTCTATATTTAAGGCACTATTCCTAAGAATACTAGATTCTGGGGACAAATAAGAGTTAACCATCAGTTTCATCCTGTAGCTTCTGGGCTCATCTAGCTTAGTCTTTATTCTGAACAAACTACTGACCTGATAAACCCTGGCCTCTTCTAGAATATCCACAATTTTTTCTTATTTCTGAGCTTAAGTTGATCTAGGACCCAAACAGATCAATATCCAAAGTAGGATCTAATTCCTATCAGCAATGGTCCAATCACAATCTACACATAGGTACAGTACTTAAGTATGGTGAAGTTGTACAACCAATTACTGAATGTGATCCAAAGGGAAATAAAGAAAATAACAACATATACAGTACATTCCCTTTACTACCAGCACTACCACTTCTCTATCTTTTAGTTGTTCATCAAAGATAAAGTGCTTAGCTTGGCATGAGATAAGGATAACACCAATGTCAGCAGAGCCATCCATAACCATGCCCATCTTGTCTCATAACATTCTATGTGCCTAGAATTTTAGCAGAGGAGTGACACTTTGTTGTTAGGTGAACTAGATCATTTAGGGGTCCTGAGCTTGTCATAACACCTTTGAGAAAATAAAAAGAAAAATTCCCTGTTCCCTTACGCAGCACACAACTGGCTCAGGATAAAGTATTTCTAAACACTAGCTTTGATACCTGTTTTTTCTGGGCATTTTCCAGGTCTTTCTGGTGCCCTCTGGCTCCAAAACCTTCTTGGAAACAAAACATCTCTAGGACTCTATTAATCCCAAATAGATAACTGAAGCCAAACTTAGCATTTCATGAAGCCTTCTTCTGTTTTATGATCTATTGTTTCCCTTGGCCTATCAGCCATCAGGGAGAACCAGAGCATGTTGTATATTGAGATGATTAATCTTCAGGACTAGTCATAACTCATTCTCCTGCCAACCAAAAGTTATGCCCATTGCGAGACCAGGCAAATGCCTCCAGTACCTCGTGACCAAAGAGTCAATCCTCTTTGGGCTATTTTTGGGTCCTTCTAGTTTGTGGATGGTCTTAATTGGAAGATGTTCTATGGCAAGGCTTGTCCAAGTTGAGGCTGTATTAGTTTGTAGGGCCACCGAAAAGGGTCTGGAAAGCTATGTGCAGTCCACAAAATAATCTCTTTTGCATATAGCCCTGTTCTATGGGCCTTTTCCAGCCTGGTGCCTTCAATAGCAATTTTTCAACCATAAAGAATATATTTTTCTAACAATGGTCAACAAGGACAAGACTGATATTGACTAAAAGTGAGAGCTGAGAGGAAGTGGATGAAATGGAGAATTCTGGAAGAACGTATGGCAGCTGGCACCCTAATAGAGTATTCAGCATTGAAACATTTCATTCTGAATCTCATTTGCTTTATTCTCTGAAACTGTAAAGAGGCTGTTGTTCAATAGCAGGACATAAACTTTGCATACAAAAAAAAAAGGTTCCAGGTCCTATTGCTGACTTTTCAGGAGGCCTTTAAGAAGAATATTGTCTAAAGTCAGTCATTGCAGATAGTACTCTGATTTGTTGTTTATTCGTTCAGTCGTTTCCGACTCTTCGTGACTTCATGGACCAGTCCACGCCAGAGCCCTCTGTCGGCCGTCACCATCCTCAGCTCCCCAATGGTTGAGTCCGTCACCTCCAGAATACCATCCATCCATCTTGCCCTTGGTCGGCCCCTCTTCCTTTTGCCTTCCACTTTCCCTAGCATCAGCTTCTTCTCCAGGGTATCCTGTCTTCTCATTATGTGGCCAAAGTACTTCAGTTTTGCTTTTAATATCATTCCCTCAAGTGAGCAGTCTGGCTTGATTTCCTGGAGTATGGACTGGTTTGATCTTCTTGCAGTCCAAGGCACTCTCAGAATTTTCCTCCAACACCACAGTTCAAAAGCATCTATCTTCCTTTGCTCAGCCTTCCTTATGGTCCAGCTCTCGCAGCCATAGGTTACTACAGGGAATACCATTGCTTTAACTATGCGGACCTTTGTTGTCAGTGTGATGTCTCTGCTCTTAACTATTTTATCAAGATTTGCCATTGCTCTCCTCCCAAGAAGTAGACGTCTTCTGATTTCCTGGCTGCAGTCAGCGTCTGCAGTAATCTTTGCGCCTAGAAATACAAAGTCTGTCACTGCCTCCACTTTTTCTCCATCTATTTGCCAGTCATCAATCAAGCTCGTTGCCATAATCTTGGTTTTTTTGAGGTTTAACTGCAACCCAGCTTTTGCACTTTCTTCTTTCACCTTCATCATAAGGCTCCTCAACTCCTCCTCACTTTCAGCCATCAAAGTGGTATCATCTGCATATCTGAGATTGTTAATGTTTCTTCCAGCGATTTTAACTCCAGCCTTGGATTCCTCAAGCCCAGCATGTCGCATGATGTGTTCTGCGTACAGGTTAATAGGTAGGGTGAGAGTATACAACCCTGCCGTACTCCTTTCCCAATCTTAAACCAGTCCGTTGTTCCGTGCTCTGTTCTTACCGTTGCTACTTGGTCGTTATACAGATTCCTCAGGAGGCAGACAAGATGACTTGGTATCCCCATACCACCAAGAACTTGCCACAATTTGTTATGATCCACACAGTCAAAGGCTTTAGAATAGTCAATAAAACAAAAATAGATGTTTTTCTGAAATTCCCTGGCTTTCTCCATTATCCAGCGGATATTGGCAATTTGGTCTCTAGTTCCTCTGCCTTTTCTAAACCCAGCTTGTACATCTGGCAATTCTCGCTCCATGAATTGCTGGAGTCTACCTTGCAAGATCTTGAGCATTACCTTACTGGCATGTGAAATAAGTGCCACTGTTCGATAGTTTGAACATTCTTTAGTGCTTCCCTTTTTTGGTATGGGGATATAAGTTGATTTTTTCCAATCTGATGGCCATTCTTGTGTTTTCCAAATTTGATGGCATATGGCATGCATCACCTTGACAGCATCATCTTGCAAGATTTTAAACAGTTCAGCTGGGATACCATCGTCTCCTGCTGCCTTGTTATTAGCAATGCTTCTTAAGGCCCATTCAACCTCACTCTTCAGGATGTCTGGCTCTAACTCACTGACCACACCGTCAAAGCTATCTCTAATATTATTATCCTTCCTATACAGATCTTCCGTATATTCTTGCCACCTTTTCTTGATCTCTTCTGCTTCTGTTAGGTCCTTACCATTTTTGTTTTTGATCATACCCATTTTTGCCTGGAATTTACCTCCAATGTTTCTAATTTTCTGGAAGAGGTCTCTTGTCCTTCCTATTCTATTGTCTTCTTCCACTTCCACACATTGTTTGTTTAAAAATAATTCCTTATCTCTTCTGGCTAACCTCTGGAATTTTGCATTTAACTGGGAATATCTCCCCCTATCACTGTTGCCTTTTGCTTTCCTTCTTTCTTGGGCTACTTCCAGTGTTTCAGCAGACAGCCATCTTGCCTTCTTGGTTTTCTTTTTCTTTGGGACGTTTTTTGTTGCCGCCTCCTGAACAATGTTGCGAACTTCTGTCCATAGTTCTTCTGGGACCCTATCTACTAAATCTAGTCCCTTAAATCTATTCTTCACCTCCACTGCATATTCCTTAGGAATATTAGTGAGCTCATATCTAACTGATCTGTGGGTCTTTCCTATTCTCTTTAGTCTGATTCTAAATTTTGCAATAAGAAGTTCGTGATCTGAACTACAGTCAGCTCCAGGTCTTGTTTTTACCGACTGTATAGATGTCCGCCACCTTTGGCTGCAAAGGATGTAGTCAATCTGATTTCGGTGTCGACCATCTGGTGAAGTCCATGTATAAAGTCGTCTTTTAGGTTGTTGGAAGAGAGTGTTTGTTATGCACAGTGAGTTGTCTTGGCAAAATTCTATCAGCCTGTGTCCTGCTTCATTTTGTTCTCCCAGACCATGCTTGCCTGTAATTCCAGGTGTCGTCTGACTACCCACCTTAGCATTCCAGTCTCCTGTAATGAAAATAACATCTTTTTGGTGTATTATCTAGTAGGTGCTGCAGATCCTCATAGAACTGATCTACTTCTGCTTCTTCAGCATCTGTGGTTGGGGCGTATATTTGGATCACTGTGATGTTAAATGGCTTACTCTGATAGAGTCACATAAAACAGTTGGGGAAAAAACTGCTAAAAGACTTCTGGATGAAAATACACAGAGAATGTAACCTTTTAAGTGAAAAGACACTGACAATCCTACCACCTTTTCCTTTATAATATATTTGTGAAAATGGATTTTCAATATTTGTTACATCCAAGACCAAATATCAACATAAACTGAATTATATGCCTACTCTAAAACTTATAAATATTTCACTCATGGAATTGATAAATATGCTATTTTATGCAAGTTTTTATCTCCCATTAAGATATGCAACTGATGTATTAAAAGTAAGGAAAAAATAAGGACTATTGTAAAACATGTTTTGTTTCAATACTCCTTTAATCTTTCCCACTTCTTTAAAAAAAGAAGTTGCCTTAAGTGTTCCTTAGAAAGAGAGAAACAGAGAGAATTACAATACCAATGTGGTATAATGGTTAAGGTGCTGGACTAGAAGCAGAAAGACCCAGATTCTAGCCTTCCTTTAGGCACTGAAGCCAGTTGGATGATTCTGGAACAGTTATTCACTCTCAACCCTAGACTGGGAAGTTGAAAAACATCTATCTATCAACCTGCACTGGACCAACGTGGTACATTATTACCAATGTGGTACATTCAATGAAAAGACCTTCATCCGGCAGCAGATTGATTCAGTCTGATAATTTTATATGTATAAGTCTTGAAAACGTGAAGACACAACATGCTAGGCAGACTGACACGGCATAAGACAGCATTTATGTTTGTAATGATATATCAGAAAAATATAAATTGGGGATGGTCTGTCCTTCCAAAATGGCTCCAAGCCACTCCCTCACAGGGTGTTTTATAACATTGGGTTTTTAGTGTCCCGTATCTCTTGGACACATCAGTTACTGAAAAAATCTAGACAATAGGATTCAGCACTGACTCACTGGAACAAATGAAACTGTTCTATATTGAGTCAGTCCATTTTTTTGTCTAGCCCAGCATTGTCTAATCTTCTGCATGTGAGGCATCTGGTGCTTCCCTGAGAGTGTTGACTGATTTGGGAAGAGAGGAACTCAGAAACCAAATGCCATGAAGAGTATTTTCATCTACCTTTTGCCCACTGCTTAGCTTTCTTGGATCACAGACAGCTTCTGCCAGATACAACAGAACATTCTGGATTGGATAAGCATCTAGGCAGCAATTCTGGACGGAATCTGAATTTCCCAGCCCACTTCCTCCTCATCAGTGTTGCTGTCTGTCCAACAGCCCCTCTGAGCACACGCTATTTGTTAAGTAGAGAGAAAATTAGAAGTCAGGTTGGAAGAAGTCTTCTATAAGAGCGAGCCACGTCATTTCAAGTGCACTAGCTCTGAAGTGTGGAATCCCCCCACTTTCCCAGGGGCAAATCTGTCCCTTCTGCTTTCAAGAGGTGCTGATGCCTGTTCAGTCTAATGAGCATCTGGTTATGTTTGTCAAAGGAGAAAATATATTGCTTTTTAATGTGTGCACTCTTTTTTCTTTTATCAATATTAATAAATATTATTAATAAATAATTTAAAAAGAGAACCTACTTTTTTGCTTGTGCTTATATACCAAGTCAGGCCACTAGGGGGCTCCATATCTGCCAAATGAACTCCAGGCAACTTTATAGGTTTTTATTGGGACCCCTGTGTGTGTGCGTGCGTGTGTGTGTAAGAGAAAGAGAAAGAGAAAGAGAAAGAGAAAGGCAGGCAGATGCATTTTAAAAAAAAGTCCAACATTTATTTTTCAACTAGCAGCAACATCAGCAAACTGAGTGGAGAAATATGAAGAGGGAAAGCGAATGGGCTTTAATTCTTTCTTAGTTTTTAAGACTTCAAATTATGAATTTTTTACACATACACAAATCCAGATGTGTTTATCTGGAAAGCAGCTAAGATCATTTAGATCAGGAAAACAGCTGGCAGACAGAGGATTAAGCACACATCATCAGTTCTTCCCCTTGCTGCTTTTCCATTCAAACTAATATTCAAGAATACAAAACAGAACTCTACAAATATTTGCTCTGTTTCCTTTTTACAACTCCCCCTCCATTATGTATGGCTTAGAAGTATACTACAATCCGTAAATGTTAGGTTACCATGCAAAGGTTAAGACACAGGTAGGAGATCAACTGACTGCTTAGAAAAGCCCACTCTCCTGCTAACTTTTCTTTTCTGGCGTAAGTATTTCTTTTTCAGGTTTCTCCCTCTTAGCTACAGTATTTTCCACCTACTCAGTCCATCAATCTGGCTATCATCACCTTAAAAATATAAATGCTTGGTTTCACACACAGAGGTTGGGCTCACACTCACACTAAGCCAAAGTCTGGTTTGTTTGTGTTGTGTCTTTAAATGATGGGTGAAGCCGCCCATTTGTGGTTCGACTAACACATCATGGCAAAAAGAAATACTACTTAGTATAATACATAAGCCAGTGAGAGTGACTACTTTCTCAAGCTGTCATTTCTAACTTCTGGGCATGTGGCTGCTTCCCTGTTTGGACTTTCAGTCCTCCTTACCTTAGTCTGGAATCAAATCACAGTACAATGGATTGGGTTAACTGTGCTCTGGTTGGTTGTTCAGTTCACGAGCCAGGAATTACAAAGCTGAGTTAGGGCCATTCCAGGAGAGAAAGGAGAGGATGCCAAGGACCCAAGGAGATTGAGTAGTCTGATGGCAAGTTTCAGAATCAGGCTGGGAGACAGCAGCCCCACCACCACAGGATCGACAGCCAATATTCCTGATGAACTTGTACAGTATGTGTCTGTGTGTGCAAAGCACAGTCATCCTCAGTGTAAGGACAGGAGACTGACAGATCCAGCCAATAATTGAGCCACTACCCAAGAAAAACAGAGGAAGAGGGCCAATGAGGTGATTTGAGCAGACAGTTAAATCAGGAGCCAAAGGCTTCCACATGATTGCCTGGAATTTGAGATTACCCTGCAATTCCAAGAAAATTGCTCATTTGAGATGGGAACCTAGATTTTATTTTGTTTTCTTTTCTTTTAGAGAAGGGAATAATTTTGAAAGATCAAAATTAGTAAGTAACACTACCTATCAAACCAGGAACCCAGGAGATTCTGTGCAATGGAGAGACCCAGTTATATGCAGCATTGTGTTACTCACAAAAAATATTTTTAAAGGAACAGACAAATCTAACATCTCACTTTGAAGCAATATAGGGGGAAAATCATAATCCTGGGAATGCATGAGAATGTATGGCATGAGAATCGCCAACGTTTTTTCATATGTCCTGCTTCTCTTCCACTGACCTTCTCTACTAATGGCAGATTGTAGGTTTTCTCTTCTTTTCTTAGCTGCATAAAAGATGTTTCGGTGAAGTCCTCATCTTCCATTCTATTCTACATATTTCCATGACTGTTTGGAGCTAATGCTTCCTCCTAATAGATTTTCAGATTAAAGGCAGAGAGGAAATAGATTCGTACCCAGGGATGCATTTCCAAACACATCCAAATTTGTCCCAGAATGAAGACACAAAGCACTCTCTACTCTTATTTGTAAATATACTGTATCCCCTTTGTTTCTCACAAGACAACAATATAAAGGAATTTGACAACTGAGATGGTATTTCCACTGCAGATCTCCTGGGATACCTTTGTAAAGGGTGCTAAAGTTCAGGCAGAACAAAGTAGCTGATTTGGTTCTTTTGTTTTTGAGTTATAATTTTGAGCAAATTATTAAAATTTCATTTATTTTCTAGCTTGGGTGGAAGGGAAGTATCTGTGGATTTTTCTGCTGCAGATGGCAAAATAACTTGCTAATCTGGGTGGGGATACTGATTTAGGATGTGAGGGATACCACTGGCTGCTTTGCTTCAGATAGCAAGGTATCTTGGGTGGTCCTGCCTATGGAGTCTACTTGCCAAAGTGCCATGGCAAGTTGTCCCCAAAGATATAGTGGTCTCTTTCTCCTTGCCTGATGGTGTCCCACTTATAAGGGGGTTCCTTGTATTGGATTATTCAAGGCTGTGTAGCTCATCACTTCTTGATCCACCATGTTCTTCAGGGCAGCCTATTTGCATGGATACTGTGGGTCATCAGCTCCCCATTAGTAAATTGAGATGGTGGAGGTTGCAGGGCCATTATGGCTTTTGTGATGCTACCTATTCTGCAGCTGGTTAAGCAGGCAGTTGCTAGCGTTAGTGTCCAAGGGCTAGGGTCTGGCAATCAGAAGGGCCCATGGGTAGCAGTCCAAGGAATGTGAGATTCCACTGGATGGGTGGGCACCTGCTCCTTGCTACCCAGCAGCAGCATATCTGCTTGTAGCCATTTAGCTTCACTCTAGGATCTGTGCTAATCAGCACTTCAAGAGAAAGGGAAATATTGTCTGTGGCCTCCTTTTGCTGCTCCCACCATTTGAAAGCTAGATGAAAGAAAGGTGTGTTTTGAAGAATTGGACTGACAGCAACAAGAATAGGCACCTTCGCTTCCCTTCTTCCCACTTTGGCTTCAAAAAATGTTCCAGGCTCTCAACTTTGAGGAGACAAGAAACTGAAGCCTACTTTGGGTGGTAGAGTGGGTGGAGTAATTTTAAAGGCACAATTTATTTCCATGACTTCCCTTAATACACACCACTCTTGCTGATTTACAACACAGAGAGGCAAGCTACCTGGTATTGTTTCTCACCTTAGAGCCAGATGAAGTGAGATTATAACTTTAAAAAACCTTACATTACCAAGACCTCTGAGAGACTGTATTGGACAAAGGGTACTTCTGCAGACCTGAAGGACTGCCAGTAATGGGGACCTGTTGCAGAGTGCTCCACCAGGGAAGAGAAGGGGGTGGCTCAGTGTTCAGTCAGACTGGTCATCCAGATGTTGCTGTGATACAATTCCTATCACATCTCACCATTGGCTTTCCTGGTTAATGTGCTGTACAGTATTTCAACTCCCCATCATACTTGCAGAGAGCTAAAATTGAATACATGGGGAGGGCATGGTATTGGAGAAGACTTCTCTTCATTGGCCATGCTAGTTGAGAGCTGTAGCTCAACACCTCTAGTAGGTACCAGATTAGGAAAGGTTAATTAAAGATTCTTCCACTATATTAAGTAAATTCACATGCTCACCAAAAGTTTTCCCTTGCCTGATGGCTCCCTCTGCAGATTAAAAATTGAAACAAAAGGCAGTGCAGCAGAATAACAGGCAGGCAGTCCACTGCATTATTTCAGCTCCATACTAGCATGGGGATCCAGCTTAGTAGGTTTAAGATCATGCAGCCACCACAGCTGAATCAGGAAGTACGTCATAGATGACCACATTGCACTCATGTCCCTTGAGTGCAAAAAGAGCTAATCCTGTTTATACTTCTCACCGTTTTCAGATTTCTTGAAGAAGCAATCCTTGCTAGTTCAATAGAAAATGGCATAAGCATACCCACCATTTCTGTATGCAGGAACACTGTGACAGTCCTTAATCCCTGCCAGCAGAAAGTTGTGAAAGTGAGGTCAAACAGCATTTCACAAGTGAAACCCTTACTAAAAAACAGACCATAACAACAGTGCCATTGTTTCTAATCACAGGAACACGGGAATGTCAGGTGATATGTATCTCTCAGGTGATATGTATCTCTCCTAGAATAATGTCATCATGCAAACTGCTATGGAGAAGAAATAGCAGCCCATTTACAGTTCTTTCTTTTTAACCTGCTCATCAGGTGATCTGACTTTAAACAGGTTTGCACTGAGGATGTCCAAAACCTGAAAATGTCTTGGAAAGTCCTGTCTTCCATCCATCTTTACCATATTCTTGAAAAAGGAGCTGTCCAAAGCCTTCAGACAGAGATCCTTCTGCCACTAAGAACTGTCTAGAACAAGGGTCGGAAATGGCGGCTCGCGAGCCAGATGCGGCTCTTTGGCCCCTTGAGTGTGGCTCTTCTGCAGCTGAACTCACCCCCGCCCCTTCCACGCGATTGGATCCCGCCCCCAAATGGCCGGCGCTGGAGGAGGGCGATTGATTCTTCCTCCTCCCGCCCTCGGGAGCCTTCCAGAGTCGGGCAGCGCTTCTTCGAGGTCGGCGGGTGGGGAAGTTGGTTGGTCGCCGCCGCCGCTGCCTCTTCCTCCGCCCGCGTTGCAACGGCTGCCGCCGCCCCCCCCCCAAGCACTCGCCAGGCAGGCAGGAGAGCGTCGCCATGCTGGGCGCGCTGCGAGAGGAGACAGCGCAGCTGCTGGGCGACTACCTGCAGCACCGGCTGGGGGACGCAGCGCTGCCCCCCAGCCGCACGGCCGAGACGCTGCGGCGGGTGGCCGACAAGCTGGAGAGGTGCAGCGGGATGGGAGCATCGCCGGCGGCCCGCGAGGACCGGCCAGGGAAGGCGTGCGGGCGGAGCTGCCTGCCTGGCACTCGGGCGCTCCGGCTGGGGTGCAGCGGGACGGGAGCTCCGCCCGCGCGCCTTCCCTGGCCGGTCCTCGCAGGCCGATCGCGTGGAAGGCGCGCGGGCGGAGCTGCCTGTCTGGCACTCGGGCGCTCCGGCTGGGGTGCAGCGGGACGGGAGCTCCGCCCGCGCGCCTTCCCTGGCTGGTCCTCACGGGCCGATCGCGTGGAAGGCGCGCGGGCGGAGCTGCCTGTCTGGCACTCGGGTGCTCCGGCTGGGGTGCAGCGGGACGGGAGCTCCGCCCGCGCGCCTTCCCTGGCTGGTCCTCACGGGCCGATCGCGTGGAAGGCGCGCGGGCGGAGCTGCCTGTCTGGCACTCGGGCGCTCCGGTAGCGCGGCCCCGCCGCCGCCCTTTCTCTCCGGCTTGGGTCCCGGGAAGGCAGCGGGGGACCTCGCGGAGGGAGGGAACCAGGCAGGCAAGCGGCCCGCCTTTGCCGCTCTCCGCTTCTCCGCAAAGCTCCTGGTTCATCTTACTGTTTCCTTTTCCTCCCCTTCAATACGTTCCAGCAAGCGAGGTGGAAGCGGAGAGGCCACGGGCGCAGGAAGCAGCAGCCGGAGGCCGCCTCGCCTCTTCCGCTCTCCGCTTCCACCTCGCTTGCTGGAACGTATTGAAGGGGAGGAAAAGGAAACATTACGACAGGGCTTTCCAAGTGTGTCGCGTGACAACCCGGAAGCTCTGATGAAAATGCCCTTGGTTCTGGCAGGGAGGAGAAAATCGCGCATGCTGCAGGGCTGCCTGGGGTGGAAATTCTCTGCGCCAATCAGCTGTGCGCTGGGAAGCCAGCAGCATTCGCATGCGATTTTCGCCTCCCTGCCGGAACCGAGGGCATTTTCGGGGTCCCCAGAGCCTGCCCTTTCGAAGGGGCAGCTCCTGCCGCCGCAGCGGCAGCAACCCGGAAGCACCGCCGCTTCCAGGTCTTCGTGGGCCAGCCGTTGGTGTGTCGCCAACGGCAAAAGTTTGGAAAGCCCTGCATTAAGATGAACCAGGAGCTTTGCGGAGAAGCAGAGAGCGGAAGAGGTGGGCGGCGGCGGCAGCGAAGAGGCCACGGGCGCAGGAAGCAGCAGCCGGAGGCTCGTCTGGCCCCGCGGCGCGCCGAGGGTGAAGAGCCGCCTGCTCTCCCCTTGGCCGCCTCCGGTCGCTACAGTCGCCCTGGCATCTCCCTTTGGCCTGCCGTCCGCGGCCCCTGCCCCCGCCCCAGCCCTGTCCCCCCGCCTCCCTCCCTGCAGGCAGTGGACAAACTCGGCGAGGAAGCCTGCGATGGCGGCTTCCGTCCCGCACGCACGCCCAGGCTCGGCTGCGGAGCTCAGCATCCCTCCGCGAGGCCCCCCGCTGCCTTCCAGCGTGCCTGGGCCTCGCGGAGGGAGGCAAGCGGGTGGGGCTCTTCGGCACAGATCCCGCCGGAGCTGATCTCCCTGGACCCCGGGCAGCTGGGCCGGGTGGACGCCGTCTCCCTGCAGCAGCAGCGGAAGGAGCGTACAGAGAGGCTGATACCTGCCTGAGCAGGTGGGCGCTCCGCTGGCCACTCTGGGAGGGCGGGGCGGGGCGGGGCGAGACGCAGCTCTGCCGGGATCCGGGCGTGCGGGCGCTGAGTCCCTGCCCCCCTCCCCCCAGCGGGGGCTGAAGGGCCGGGACTCGGCGGGCGGGCGGCTGAAGCGGAGGAGGAAGGTGGCAGCCGAGCAGCAGCGGGTGAGTCCCCTGGCGCTCCCCGTTCCTCCCCTGCCCCGGCTCCGCCCTGGCTCCTTGGTTCGGAACAGCTTGGCAGCCGGCGCCCTCCGAAGCTGGAGCCCCCGCAGCCCGCAGATCGGCGCTGGATCACTTCCGGAAACAGTGGGGGGAGAAGGCCGGCCGCCTTCTGCAGGCAAGGAGGGAGGGGCGGGAAGCCGGTGGGGGGGGTAAACTGCTACATGGGCCCTCCCACCTGCCCCAATAAGCCACGTGACTGGCTCCCGCCCGCAAACCCCGCCCCTTCCACGTAATTGGCCCCCGCCCGCAAGCCCCACCCCCTTCCACGCGATTGGCTCCCGCCCGCAAGCCCCGCCCCCTTCCACGCGATTGGCTCCCGCCCGCAAACCCCGCCCCCTTCCACGCGATTGGCTCCCGCCCGCAAACCCCGCCCCCTGGCTCTCGAGCACTTCAAAATGTGCACGAGCATACCAAAATGGCTCTCGGCTCAAAAAGTTTGCCGACCCCTGGTCTAGAAGAGCTTTCGTTCCTTGCAAATAATGATGAAGGGAATCCAGTAGCTGTATTATTTCCTTGCAAAGTTTCCACTTTTCCATGCTACAAAATCCTCATAATGTAAGTTTAAGTCTGCCCTGCTATTTTTTGGGGCCACTAGCAGTAATTGTGCTGCTTTCAATAGATTAAGCAAGGGTGGATGAATTACAGCTACCAGCCACAGCCATATCCAGAGTGTTACAGGATGAATGCACTCACACACACAGCCTCAAGCTGTCACTGTTAATAGTCCTGCATATACAGTACCTTTAGATTGCTGGAGTTTTGTCTCATGATCCCATTAGTAAAATCTAACACCTTGACCAGAATGGGATGCAACAACTCCCCTTGATCTGTTTACATGGCAGCCTTTCCTTTATCATTATAAGCTTAGCTTTAGACTGAACTGGCCTCTTGACTCTCTGATCTTATACTACTCATCCATGGCCTCTTTTTCTAAATCAGCATTACTAGACCCTTGAGGCTCATACTTAAGGCTCATTACACCTCTGCAGGCTTGGCTGGCACTTTGGGTTCTCTGACTGTAAATGTATCTTGTAGACTTTTTCCAAGCTAATTATTGGAGGAAGAGGCAATAAGCCTAGGTGAAGCCTCACATGAGTGCTTTCCTTCTCCTTTGTGTCTGTGCACAATCAGTATGTGCACATGCAGAAAACATTTTCATCAAGTGAAAGGGCTGGGCAAAGCGAAGTGCCCACCTTCACACCTCAGTTGGTGGTTCCTATGCCTCAGAGTAGTTCCTCTATAGCAGGAGTCTACAGAGGAGCCAAGGCAGTTCCACAGGGCAAAGCAGCATGGCTGCAAATAATTATGTTAGATACCAGTGCTTTGCAACATTCCAGCATCTTATTTGATTGTTTTAATCGAAAGAATCTCGGTTGGCAGAGAGCCAGGTGGGAAACAAGAGAAATGTTTAAGGCTACATTGGCACCCCCAAGCACCCCACTGTGTGCTCCTGAATTGCTATACCGTACTCTTAAATTGCTCCAACTACAAGTCCTAAAATAAGTGTGATCATTTTAATCCATGGCAGACATGGTGTCTCTACTCCACAGCTTTCCAAACTGTGTGTGGCGACACAAAAGTGTGTCGCCACACACAGCGTGGTGTGTCGCCACACCACCCGGAAGCTGGTGTGTCGCCAGCGGCGGCACTTTGGAAAGCCCTGCTCTACTCATTGGACTTGTCTATAATAATAGTTCTTCCTCTGTTTTTGTTGGACTGCTTTACAAAGTTTTGGGAATATGATTATGCCAAAGAACCACAAACTAACATATTAAATTTATTTCAGCCTCTGGCACTGACAGTTTTTAACACTAGGAGGCACCACTAGCACATAGAACAAGATGCAAAGGCTGGCCTTATTAGGACTAAGTGGAAGAGCTGCCTTTAGACAGAATCACATGTCACCAAGGGAGGGACAACTTCCACACACCCCCATGGGAAATAGGAGGCTGGTTCTGTGGCTGGAGCTTGTTTTGAAGCAAATGGAGGGCTATGCACTGAAGTAGAACTCTTCCCGCCCTGCCTTTGTTTTGTTTCCTGTTTCTATACTTTTTCCATTCTAAGCCTTTTTTTTTCCCCCAGTAATTTTAAAAAGGCAGAAAAATGTTTTCAGCTTCTCCCAAGGGTCAGTCATTCTTTTCTGTGACCCAGGAACAGGCTGCCTCCATGGCTTTATACTGAGCATTAAGAAAGGTCTGATGGTTTCGTCAAGCTGGAGGGTCCTTCAGCAAGCGATTGACTTACAAATTAAAAACTATGATATCCATCCCATATATTCTTAGGCAGAACAATGGCGAATCAGAAGCAATCTGATTGGGAAAAGGCAATCAGTTGTTATGCTTTTCAGCTCCTTGCCCATTCCTTAAGGAGTTTCAGAAGTTATTTCATAATTTAGGAGTGCAAATATATGGCACGTCTATGGCTGCTTTGTATAGAAAGGTATTTTAAAATGCATTAAAACCTCCCAGAAGGATAACAACACAGATGTTTATTTCATTGCTAATGTGTATTTTCAGAAATTCCCAGACATCAGCTAGTCAAAAAATCACCAACAAATTAAAACAATTCTAAAAATATGTGTATTGTATGAGCCTGTAAGAAATGAAGCTGCCAAGGCAGGAACCAGTAATTCCCAGGCTAGGGACAACTATTATATCAACACAGATCAGGCCCCTCACAAACCATCAAGAGAATGGCAAGTATCTGCTAATTCAGAAAGGCAGGAGGCAAAAGCCCAGTTTAAACTCAGAAGGCAAAACTCTGCATATATGGCTTCTGCACTAAAGTCTAATCTGGGCAAATTACATCTGAAATTCTTCTACTGAATAAAGCGATTCTTGAATAAGACTATCGTAGAGTCATGTTTCTCAGCCTTGGCAAATTTAAATTCAAATGTGAACTTCAACCCCCAGAATTCCCCAGCCGGCATGCCAAGGCTGAGAAACACAGCTATTGAGGCAAGACATACTGCCAAGGTCTGGCACAAAGCCTGACAGAACGGTGTCTTTACATGTGGTTGGACAAATTACTGTCTTTCAGCATTAGTTAAGGTAAAGGTAAACGTTCCCCCTGCACATTTTTGCAGTCGTGTCTGACTCTAGGGGCCGGTGCTCATCTCCGTTTGTTAGACGAAGAGCCGGCGTTGTCCAAAGACGCTTCCACGGTCATGTGGCCGGCATGACGCACACGGAACGCTGTTACCTACCCACTGAAGCGGTACCTATTTATCTACTTGCATTTGCATGCTTTCGAATTGCTAGGTTGGCAAGAGCTGGGGCTAGTGCAGGAGCTCAATCCGTCACACGGGGCTAGGGATTTGAACCTCGGAACTTGGAACTTGCGATCTTCTGATCGACAAGCCTGGCGTCTTACCCACTGAGCCACCACGCCCCTTGCCAGCATTACTTACCCATTTGTAAAACAGAAGGACTTTAGCCCACCCCATAAGAGCTGTTGTGAGAGGAAAAACCCTAGCATGATATCAAACTTCACAAAGAAAAAATATAGTATCAGTTATATGCAGCACCTGATTAAACCTATGTTTGAAATGTGGACAGGGGAGCTATAAAATTCAGAACAAATGCTAATTTTTTTCTTCTGTACTTTTTGCTTCTTGCAGTTAACTAATCCTCCCTATATTTTTGCCCTTGGGAAATCATGACAAATGGAAGGTTTTGAGGTGTAGATTGTTGTTGTCCCACTGACACACTTATCCACTCAGTTTTATTGTATTTTAAAAAGCATCTGTTTCTCAAAGTTAACATCTAACTTTAGTAAATTATACCTTCATTTTTATATGACTGATACAATTAACACATGATTACAGAGTATGCTTACTGAACATAATGGGCTTACTACTAAGTAAACATCTATACCCTCAGGCTGCATTTTTAGAAACACTAGGCAAAAGGTTTAAGACAAATGAACATTACTTTCAAGTGACTAAGTTTAGCATTGGATTGTAACAACATCTACTGAGTCTCTGATGTATAATTAGGTGGCAAAAAGAACACCCATAGACACACAGAAATCTTTCTAGCTTAATTTGCACATAAACAAATACTGCAAATACAGTGAAGAACAGACAGAAAGGTGTAAGAATGTAATATCATCTCTTTCAACTCTTCCTTATATATTCAGATCACTGCACTTAAAGTGTGGATTGTCACAGAAAAATTCAAATCTCAATTAAGCTGTGCTGTAAAGTTAGAAAGAGTTCAGGCTTGTGAGAAAAAGTACTTCTTTTATGTTGAAATGTCTGGATTAATTTTTCTCACCACCAGCTGTTCGGTGACTTCTTAATGTGTTATTGTAAGTATCTTTTAAGACAGAATATTAATGTTCATAACATGCTTTTGAAAAAAATTGTAAAGGATCATAATAAATCAGCATCAAATTATCTCCAATACACCCTGTTGATCGTCTGTAGCTTGAATCATGTCAACTGGATTTCTATTTTCTCAAATAGAAATCCAGTTGACATGATTCAAGCTACAGACAATTCCACCTGGATGACTGAGAACCTTCATGGACACCCTGTTGATGTTGCGTAAAGATAATGTGCTGCTTTCACCAAGGCTGTTTACATTCACTTCTGGAAAGGATAAGAACATTAACACAAAATACTTTCTTCACACACACGGCCAGAGAAGCAGCTACAGAAGAAAAGGTTATAAGCCAAAAGTAGAGATCTTCAGCTGACCTAGATTTGGATCCCTATAATAAGGACCCATTTTCAAATTTTCATATACATTCTCACTAATCACCTGACACAATCATTTGTTTCTTTCACATTTTCTTTCTGGCAGAAACATTCAGGTTCCAATATACGTTTATTGATACAGACCTTCTTGTCCCCCCAAATCCTTTGTTTTGAAGGAAATGGACTCTTATTTTTTAGTAGTTTAAATTAATGTCTCTTTCTATTGCCCATCTCGGTTTTCTAGCCAGATGTAGCACTAAAGCACTTAGGTAGGTCAGTAATAGGCAAGTAACAACTGTTTTGCGGATACTATTCCTAAACTGGGATCTAGGATGCCACATCTGAAATCCATTTACATTACTGACATATATTCTGGCTGCCACTACTCCTGAAATTCCAATTTTACTTATTATTGGATTTTCCCCTTTGTTTTACTGCTGTACATTGCTAGATCCCATGTGCTGCCTATGTTACTTTTTAATCTTATGCCTAGATATTTGAACCGCTTCACATAGAATAGTTACTATGTTTTACTAAGTATGCTTAACACTGCAGCCTTAATCACATGATATATTACTCTATATTAAGAAAAGTGCTAATATGAATTTAGCGATCTTTTTTTCAGCTAAATTTACAAACCAATACAGAAGTGGGGCTAAATACAATTGGCAGTCATTAAGAGATGGGGCTTACCTCACTATTCATTCAAGCTATATTTTGTCTCAAATTCCCACAAATATAGCCCCAGTACTTCATTCTCTGTTTAGATAAATGCTAGGTCTCACATTCTCTTTTCTGAAAGAAATTCTACACACATTGGCTGTGTCTGGATGATACAGCTGGAAAATTGTCACCTGCACAAGCTGGCAGTGCATGATTCTCATCAGACAGGAAACAATTTTTATGTCCTCCCAGACACTGCAAAGACAACTAGGAGGCTATTACATCCAGGAATTCACAATGGCGCAATCAAGGTCAGCCCCAATGTGAATGAAGTCAAGGAAGGCTCATCTCTCTCTGATCCTTTCCAGTGAGAAGGATTTCTTTTGTTGTGAGATCACTCATAGACCTTGTCTTTGTGCCATCACACTGTTAATTATCTCATCCTTGTTGACATGACATCTCCAGGACAGTTTCAACCTGAAAAATATGACATATATGTTGTAAATAAATATCTAGTGCATCATATTCACATTTTTTGAGAAATTACCTAAAATTGTAACTATCATCTATTAGCTTTTTGTTTTTGCTACATAGCAAACATGTCCATCCTGATAGAACAAGTAAAAGGCTAGTCAGCAGTTTTATGCTTGGGTGAATAAAGCCAAAGATACAGGTTTTCCTTGTTCAATCTAAAATGGAAACCCAGTGGTGACTCATAATGCCTTCCAGAGGCATCCAAGTATCACTGTGCTGATATAACAATTTAAATGGATGCTGGCTGGCTGATGCTTTACATCACTAATGGAGAACTAGGCAGTGGGAGGGTTTTTAAATTACTGGAAGGAATACCGCTGCAGTTTTGTTTATGTTGCTGTTACTTTCATAGAGTTTTACATTGGCTATACCTCCCAACATGACTTGAAGGGAGGCATTTTCAACCCTGTCTGGAACTGCATGAGGTGAACTATAATCCTTTAAAAAATTCAAACTGGACTAGGAAGCTTTGTGAGTGATTTTGATGTTTTCTAGCACTGAAGAACAGCAAAGGTATCTGCAAAAATAGCTACAGTGGAGTTTCTCAAGCTTTACTTGAGAAACCCCACTGTAGCTATTTTTGCAGATACCTTTTTAGATTCTCTTTAAGAATCTAAAAATGTGTTTATTACAGACTTTACACTCACAACTAGGGCCCTACATCTGAGGAGGGAAAAATAAAGGCTTGCATACTGAATGAAGGGGTCCTTACTGAACAGCTGTTCTTTCAAAATGGGTTTGGGTCTCTTCATGGATCACAAACTGATTATGACCCAACAATGATGCAGCTGCAAAAAAGCAAATGCAATCCTAGTTTGCATCAACAGAAGTGCACTGTACATTCCTCTCTATTTTGATGCAGTCAGATCACTCTTAGAATTTTTTGTCCAGTTCCTGGCACCACATTTTAGGAAAGTTGTTGACTTATTGGAGCAACCAAAATGATAAGGAACCTGGAAGGAAAAACCTATAAAAAACAGTTGGAAGTGTTGGGTATGGTTTGGCCTGTAGAAGACTGCAGAGAGACATGATAGCTCAAGGGCTGTCATATAAAAGTTGGGGCAGAACTGTCCAGAATTGTTCCAAAAGACTGGAGAAGAAACAATGGGTTTAAATTATGATTTCAGTTGGACATCAGGAAAAATTCCTAGTGGTAAGAACTGTAAATCAGATTTAATGCAAGTAGATTAACCTAAAGTTTATTGTGGCTCATGCAGTCCATCAGCCTAACCCCCCTATTTTCCTGAACATCAAATTCACCCCCTCCCCACCTCACACAGAGATCTTTGAAACTTTTGTCAGATCTTATTCATCTCTCTTATTGTCCATTTTCCAACAACGCTGCACAGAAGTGAACAATGGGCTAAAGGGGCCATGGACTAAATGCAGCAAGCCTGCTAAAAATCACACCAGCAAAGTTTGGTATCAAATTACTGAAAATGGAAGCATGATTTCCCATGAAATTTTGGTGGAAAGCAAAACAAAAAGGATGGGTGAGTCGTTGGAAAGACTTAACTCATCCAAAATAATAAAAGTACTGCCTGTTTGCATGATGTCATAATGTAACTGATCCACCCACTGAACACCATGGCTACTGGAAAATATAACAAAAAACCTTCAGGCCACAGCCAATGAAAAGTTGTCAGACCCACAGTAGCATTATGGCATAACTTGCATCACTATTGACACATATAAAGAATTGCATTTCTGATTTCATAAGGTATGAATGATTAGCAAAGGAGAATTAATGCTGAAAATGTCACATGCTTTTTGTTAAAGTGGCGATATGACCACACATGGAGCAATTTGTAGAGATCTGATTACTTCTGTAAACAATTCTTTCAACATGAGCTTCCACAGATAACTGCAATTACAAAATATTCTTCCTTCCCCTGTCCATACAGATTGTGATTCTACAAAACACTATTATCTAAGACTCCAGCATACCTAATACTTCTGCAGGTCTATTCCCCTCTTAAAATTCAAAAATATGGTAGCTGCAGGAGCAATTGCTTATCACAACTCAGGTGCTAGCCTGTAACTGCAGTATTTGCTCAATTACCTTTGGAATGGCAATCATTTTGTTAATGAGATTACACTGCATTTTCTTAATGACAGGGGACTCCAAGATGAAAATGGTATGTTTCAAGCATCTCAATATCCTTCAATGAATGACCCTTTGATCTATAGTTATGTCTTTATTATGTCTGTGGCTTGAATCATGTCAACTGGATTTCTATTTTCTCAGTAGAAACGTTTCACTCCTTATCCAAGGAGCTTCTTCAGTCTGAGTAAAGTTAGTAAGGGAATCCTTAAATATGTTTCTAGGGTGGCTGTGTGACCTTGCACCTGGGGCTAGGTCATGGTTATTTTGAGATGTTTATTTCTAAGTCCCTTTATCATCTAAAAGAGGATCGTTAAGATTACCCTGCTGCTGTTGAGCTTGCGAAATGGTCTTAATCTTCCTAGGCACAGAAGACAAAGCAGGAAGGAAGATAGGGGAAAGGTTATGCCTGAGGCCCCCACCTCTATTCAAGGAAGGATTTTCCAAGTTGGCATAAATGGATTCCTTGACCCCTCTCTCAAACCACCTATCTTCTCTGTCTAAACACCACATACCTGTATATTTCAAACCCACCAACACACTGAGACAGAGGCTTGTACACCCCAAAGATCAAACTCCAAAACACAAGGAAAGCAATGTAGTGTATGCAATCCAGTGCAGTGAGGAGTGCTCTGAACTCTACATTGGAGAAACCAAACAACCTTTGTACAGGAGGATGGCCCAACACAGGAGAAGAAACACCACAGGACCAGAGTCAGCAGTTTATCTTCATCTAAAGGAAAAAGGACACTCATTTGAGGACATTAATGTTCACATTTTAGACAGAGAAGATAGGTGGTTTGAGAGAGGGGTCAAGGAATCCATTTATGCCAACTTGGAAAATCCTTCCTTGAATAGAGGTGGGGGCCTCAGGCATAACCTTTCCCCTATCTTCCTTCCTGCTTTGTCTTCTGTGCCTAGGAAGATTAAGACCATTTCGCAAGCTCAACAGCAGCAGGGTAATCTTAACGATCCTCCTTTAGATGATAAAGGGACTTAGAAATAAACATCTCAAAATAACCATGACCTAGCCCCAGGTGCAAGGTCACACAGCCACCCTAGAAACATATTTAAGGATTCCCTTACTAATTTTACTCAGACTGAAGAAGCTCCTTGGATAAGGAGTGAAACGTTTCTACTGAGAAAATAGAAATCCAGTTGACATGATTCAAGCCACAGACTGTTCCACCTGGATGACTGAGAACCTTCATCGACGTCTTTATTATGCTTAAACAAAACCCTGCAAAGTTCTTGAGAAAACAGTACTGCAGGATTTATGTTTTTCTTACTATCTAAAGAGATTAGCTATTTCTGTTGCAAATTAAATTTCAGCAAAGGGTTGGAGGGATTAAGAGAAGAAACCAACATCTTAGAGCATGTGAAGCTAATAATCTGTGAATATAAAGAGTACTTGCCAGGCATTATTGTGGGCTGCTGCCTTGTTCACATCTTCAACCACTAATAGATGAAACACCCCAGGCTGTGTCCATGGCAAAACTTGTGTCAAGAGAAGGTAATGCTACATTAAAACTGAATAGCTAAAGATGACTTTAACCTGCCTCTGCTGTAGGCTTAGGATGAGATAAAGGCAACAACATGAGAACAGGGCATATAAAAACGTTACTGAGGCACATGCATGTCTTGGTTAGAATGATGTGGGGATGCGCCCAGAATTCTTAATAGCAATTATCCAAAACAAAGGCTTTACTCACTGAAAGAAAAAAGGAACATCATCTATTGCAATCAAAACTGTGATTTGGACTTCTGTAACAAAGAATATTGTTCTGGAATGATCGCCCAGTAATGTTTAAAATTAAACTAAGAGATCAGACTTCAGTGAAATGTTGTCTATAAATAGCAGGCAGAGGGATTTATCAAAGAACGTGCTAACAGTAAATAGTCTAGACCAGTGTTCCTTGCTGGCTGGGGAATTCTGGGAGTTGAAGTCCACACATCTTAAAGTTGCCAAGATTGAGAAACACTGTTCTAGACCAAGAAGGAAATCTTTTTTCCATCCAGGTTTTGCCTTTCACAATCTGGCCCTTGTCTTCCCTATGCCCAGTATTTGAGTTGGACTGCCCCAATGTGTTTTGTAGTCATTCCTAGGACACAGCTCTGACAAGCAAGTTTGTCTATAAGCTCCTGGCATCACTTTGGTCATTATTCATTGGTTGTGAGTTTCACATATTACACTGAAAGCTCTCTTTATTTGATGGCAGCTACCCCAGCATCTACAGTCTCATTCAGGTCAAGTGCAAGGAGGTTGTTCATAGAAAATTTCACACAGCTATGTATATTCCATTATATATTCCTCTAGGAAAACAAGTCAGTCTCTCCACTGGTAAAACATTATTTGATTTAATTCTTCCATGCTGCTCAAATGAGCAACATCTGCTATAAACCGAATATAGATGTGGGCGATATCTTATACAGATATCATTTTGTAGAGAGGATAATCTATAACAGGACAGAACTTTCAACTGCTTATTTAAGTTGTGGCTTTGGATTTCCCTTAATTAAAAGCTGCACTGACCTCTTCACGGTTTAAGAAAATTAAATCATAGAATTTCATTTTTGACATGTCCCCCCTCCCCAATTTCTATATAGTCCTTTGTATGCTCAGACAAAATCTGTTCTTTGGAATCCACGGAAGGAAATAGGACAGGAACCCTTCTCCAGGCTCCAAAGCCTGTACACTTTTAGGAAGCAGAGAGGTGTGGTGTACGTGCCTAGGCAGGCTTCAAAAACAGATATTTCTTAGAAATAACAATCTGGTCGGCCTGTCTTTCAGGAATGGAAACTAAAAGCACAATTCCTTTGGCTTAATACCAATGATTGTGGCAACTTATAGCTATAGATTCAGTGAGATTTTTTAAAAAAAATAAGCACAAAACACATTTGGTCTGAGGCACAGCCATGTACCACTGAAAACAGGCTTAGAAGCATATCAAATTCTTATTTATGTTCAAGAAGAAAAGCTAAAGCTTTAATTTTCCATGCATTTAGACCACAGAGAATATATGCATTAATTTAAACCAAGACAAACTGAAAGAATAAGGTGGTCTTTGTCCTGTCCAAGGGACAAGACTGGATTATTCATTGGACACAATGGGCACAATGCCCAGGTCTTAGGAAACTCTCAAAGGCCTGTGAAAATGTTTTAGCCACCCCATCCCAAAGCTCAGATGACTCAAAAATGAGATAAAGCTTAAATAACAAAGACATGCAGATATATACATAGATATACTGTATATACAGTATACACACACACACACACACAACTGCATGTCTTTGTTATTTAATGGATTAAGTGATTATGGATATATACGGTCAATAAATGCAAATATATATCTGTAGCTCTGTCCTCAGAACATGCAATCACAAGATATACCCAGGCCTATAAAGATTTTAAGGGATGGAATGAAAAGCAAAAACCAAGGCTACAAAGGGCACTTATAATTTTTTTTATTGTGAACCGCCCAGGGTCCCTGATGGGGGAGATGGGCGGTAATACAAATTTAAATAAATAAATAAATAAATAAATAAATAAATAAATAAATAAATAAATAAATAAATAAAATAATGTAGAGAAAGCAGCAATGGTGATCCAAGTCCAATTTAGGATTTAAAACAGCATAGTCCAGAATGGAAATCAGAACAAATATAAAGAGTTAAAAAGCAAACCAAACTTCAGGCACCTACATAATCAGAAGGAACAATAGTTAGTACACCTAACATGATTTCTATCACTTGCCTTCTGCCCAAGTATTTTATGCAGAGGCACCACAGCTGGTGCTTTTCATCTCTTAAGAGAGAGTGATCCTCTCTGGAGCACTCCCTTTACTCTTGAGGAACCCAGGCTTGTTGCTTGTACTTTTGTGCCATTCAGTGCATTGCTCTACCACTCAGCAATGACACCATTGTCACAGGCTTGGGGGCTATGGCATGTCTTCAGGGTCCGAATTGCAGGTTCCGGTCCTTAGATCTGATCTTTCCAGTGAGAGATCACCCACTGAGACAGTGTTCTCCTCAATTGCCTCTCCCTATCCTCTGGGAGGATTTAATCGGAGGGCCCTCACGTGCAGAGTCAAAAATGGAATAAGCCAAAGAAGTTTGCTCCTGATTCCTTCACTTCTTATCTTACTTGCCCAAGAATAACTCCTTGCTTAGCATCTGTGTTTCCACTCCTTTACAACTCCACAAAGATGAAAAGTTATCTGAGAACTCATCCACATATCCTCATAATTATGGCGCAAATGTGTCTTGGAAAGCCTTATTTTATGCAATGTCCACATGACATGGTCTTCGTCTTATCCCTGTCCATCCGACTTTCAACTATTCCAGTTTTAAAACAGTGTTTTTCCTCTTCTCACAAGACAATTTTTGCCGGTTGCTGGACATTGCTCCCCTTGACCATTTTGGCTTGGGCTGCAGGAGAAACTAGACTTTTGGCTTCTTACACAGGTTCCCTATATACTCAGGTTTAGTGCTGTTTTAAAAGAGCACTAGATATGAATTCCAAAGAACATTAATCCTGTGCCTCACAAAGGTCAGTTTAAAGTGGGAAAGGGAGCTGGGATCTGCCAGCAGTGCGTTCCTGGTTCTTTCATCATTGAGAGGATTACATTTTTCCTGCAGCTTCAGCAAATAAGCCCATAGGTTTTACTAGTTTTATTATTTTGGCACTAGAGACAGCACCATTTTGCCTATTCCATTTCTTTATGGGCTGCCAGCCAGCCAGCACTCTTGCTGCCATCCCTTTGCAGCAAAGCTGATGCCCAACTTGTTCTTTAGTGATAGCTCATCCCTATTTCATTCTTTGCTTCTCTTCCAACTCTGCGACCTGTCAGCCAGGCTATTTTGGGACAACTGTTTACCTGTGTTCAAAAATAGCCTGATGGGTCACCAGGTATGGACTACTGCCCCCCGTTTTTAGGGCAATTTAGTGGGGGATGAAACATGTCATTCCAAGCACCCACCCATTAGGAAGAGTGATTGGTCATTCTTTTCCTGCCAGCAGGCAATGCTTGGTATGGGGGAAACATAGCCAGGGCAATCCATTAGTTGCTTTTCCTAATTTGTCCCACACTAAAATAGAAGGGACAGCACCAGCCCCTGACAGTCAAAGCAGCAAATTTCATACCAGCATATATTTCTGCAAGCTCAAGGAGTGGTGGATAGCACATTTGATACTAGCAAGGAGTTAAAAGTGTTCTGCATCTCCTTCTGCCATCTAGTGGTCATCTGGATTTTTGCAGCCCATATTCAGTAGCCTTAATTTTATTGCACTGAGTTGGGCTATCCTAAGCCAGTAGATTTCACAAAGCCCTTGCTACATTAGTGTATCTGCCGAAGTTCCCATTTCACAAAGAATTTCTGGAAGGAATCAAAAAGAGTGGATGCTGATGGGGAGTGCTTACAGTTGTTTCCCAAAACCTGTCAGGGACATCTACAGGGGGAGAATCAAAAACATCAAGATGGCAACTATGACTGTACAATTGAAGCCCTGCTTCTTTTTTATGTGTGTTGCATATGTAATGCATGGCAAGGATTTAATTATGTAGTCATTGTTGTGGGGAAAATAGGAGGAGGAAGGAGTATTAGGTATGTTCGCCGCCTTGAGTTATTTAGAAAAATAATAAAGGCGGGATAAAAATTAAATAAATAAATAATAAATAAATACCCACCATCTTGGCTTTTTTGACCCACCCCTGTGGATGCCCCTGTTCTTTATTTAGTTTTGTCCAAAAGAATGTAGTCAAAGTACCTAATCTGGACAACATGGTAAATAAAATATGAATGTATTGTCACCAAGCCTGCTATTTATTCATTGCTAGATCCTTTAGTACCAATATTGTGTTCCTACTCTGAGCTGCATCAATTGCCTCAGTACTGTCATTCTTTTAATGGCCCTTGTACCTTTAAGCATTCCTGGCACAGATATTTTACAGGTGGAGGTTTCCCACCTGTGCCCCAAAAATAGCTTTACCTGCTTAATTTCCAGTTGCCAGGCAAGTGGAAATCAAAGCTTTCCACACTGCTGAGTTGAAATGCTCTCCACCCATCCTTGAGTTGACAAAAAACTCTGCAGGCATGAAATCTGCTGTCCCATTTCCAAACCTGAACCTCTCTCTGCAGACATCTGCCACAGCCTAACACATTTACACACAGTGCGGCTGTCCTTGAACAGTGTCTGAGAAGAGGGAAAGCACTATTTTAATGCTAACACAACTAAGGACTAAAGCCTGTCTCTTTCATGGGCTGGGGATGAGATGAAGGCAACTCCATAAGGTTTGGGCAGCAAAAAAAGTACTACGTTGCCAGACCAATAAATGCAATTGTGGAAAAGCCCTAAGGCAGAGCTTTCCAAAGTGTGTGTCGCAACACGCTACTGTGTCGCCTGCGGTGTCCTGGTGTGTCGCGCGCAAACTCGGAAGCGCTGATGGGGCGAACAGGAAGGAGCGACGGTGATGGCGGAACTGATTGGCGGGGGTGCCGCTTCTTCCGGTTCCCCCCATCAGCACTTCTGGGTTTGCGCACAACACACCAGGACACCACAGGCCGCGCTGCCGCCGCCACCGCCGTTGGTGTGTGTCGCCAACATTAAAAGTTTGGAAAGCTCTGCCCGAAGGGTTAGCCTCATAGCTCAGAATCATTTCTTGTCTCCCATTTAGTCACGCCCTTAATGACCTTAATTTGCCTCCTTGGAAATGGACATTTCATTTTGCCTGTTAGAAAACTCTATTCAAATATTCTCTCTTTAAAAATAGAAAGATTCCTCTAATTGCCAGCTCTTTTGTGCTCTCTCTGAATTATAATGTATGGAAGAAAATCCTTGCAGTGACTCTCCCTTGATTGATGGGTTGCTCCCCAAATGAACATAATACCTGCATCTCTTTAGCAGAAGAAACTGCATGCTGCAAAATACCAGGGAGAACCACCCCCAAAAGGTGCTGATTCAAACTGTAGCATAAATGTTGCAATCTTAAGGTCAGGTAAGTCGTTATTTTAGTATCATTATTTTAATGTCACATTAAATTTAAAAAAAAACTCCTTGGAACCTACTTAATATTTTGGAAGTGTGTTCCAAAGTATCTGCCTCAGTTTTGCTTCCTTCCCTGCCCAGCATCCAAAGCATTTCTGTCAAGCTTTGTCAGAGGGTAGAATGGGAACTAGAAAAGGAAAATGGAGCATCTTTTTCACACTGCAGAGAGAGCAAATCTGCCATAGTCTGTGCCACACAGAGAGATGCGTACCTGTAAATTACACATACAATTTAATATGCATATAAGAAAATTAGTAGATTCCAAGCTTAGATCTGCAGCTTTTGTACGTTTGATTTTTTCCACCTCTACATAAAACAAATTCTAATAGAAAATCACCATCTTTTTTCAAGTCTGCAACCCAGATCTTCTATGCATCTTTTATTCTGTGTAATTCTCAAGCCAAAATCAGATAAATTTATTGCATCCTAGCAATATTATGAGACTGAATGTGCACTGGGAGCTTCAGTAACTAGGTAATTAGAAACTAAAGGGACTGCTGAGATGATTCTATGCACATTCGGCTGGAAATACAACTAAACAAGTTTGCAGATGATTGCATTAGGGAAGATGTTTTATTCCTGTGCTTGAAGAATCATCTTGACTGGAAGAAACCTGGATTTGCATTTCCCATGAGATCACTCAGTGGTCCTCATCTACAAGTCTAGCTTTCCAAACAGCAGATGCGATCATGAGCCTATAAGGGGAAAATCCCAAAACCCATGCTTTAACACAGATTGCACAGGTCTTGCTTTGCTCCCCCTTGTTGGACCCATCATCCCCATCCACCATACTCTTTCTTTAATGATGCAAAATAAAAGAAGGATCACCGGGTGTCCTATTTTCATCTCTGTTCTACTACTGCTATGTACATAAATGGGTTAAAGCTGGAATAACCAAAGGTGACTCCCTTGGGGACTGTCTATGCTAATTACCCACAGTATTGTTTTCAGCAGCTCTGAAAACTTTGGTGCCTTCTGAAATACAGCTATAGATATATATTGTCCTTCCTGCCTGTTCATGTTTCTATCTGCCTTTGTCACCCTTTAATCCCACTTTGCCCGTTAACTGTTTTTGTTGTTTCCTGATATTTAATAAATAAACATCAAGTTATATTTTTGCTAGCTGAACTTAGTGGCATGTATATTGGATTTGGACATAGGGATCGACAGGGAATGAGCTAGATGTGATCTAAATTGGAAATTACCCATAGTAATTTTCCAACATCACTAATGTGGCAAGGAAAAAGTGGCAAGGTGTTTTCAGTGATGATCACACACTGGCAGATTTCCCTCTCCAAGAATTTTATGGCACCCCTTGCCCTTCTTTGCAGGCTTTTTTTGTTGTTGTTTATTCGTTCAGTCGCTTCCGACTTTTCGTGGACCAGCCCACGCCAGAGCTTCCTGTCGGCCGTCACCATCCCCAGCTCCCCCAAGGTTGAATCTGTCACCTCCAGAATATCATCCATCCATCTTGCCTTTAGTCGGCCCCTCTTCCTTTTGCCTTCCACTTTCCCTAGCATCAGCTTCTTCTCCAGGGTATCCTGTCTTCTCATTATGTGGCCAAAGTACTTCAGTTTTGCCTTTAATATCATTCCCTCAAGTGAGCAGTCTGGCTTTATTTCCTGGAGTATGGACTGGTTTGATCTTCTTGCAGTCCAAGGCACTCTCAGAATTTTCCTCCAACACCACAGTTCAAAAGCATCTATCTTCCTTCGCTCAGCCTTCCTTATGGTCCAGCTCTCACAGCCATAGGTTACTACGGGGAATACCATTGCTTTAACTATGAGGACCTTTGTTGTCAGTGTGATGTCTCTGCTCTTAACTATTTTATCGAGATTTGTCATTGCTCTCCTCCCAAGAAGGAGACGTCTTCTGATTTCCTGGCTGCAGTCAGCATCTGCAGTAATCTTTGTGCCTAGAAATACAAAGTCTGTCACTGCCTCCACTTTTTCTCCCTCTGTTTGCCAGTCATCAATCAAGCTGGTTGCCATAATCTTGGTTTTTTGGAGGTTTAACTGCAACCCAGCTTTTGCACTTTCTTCTTTCACCTTCGTCATAAGGCTCCTCAACTCCTCCTCGCTTTCAGCCATCAAAGTGGTATCATCTGCTTATCTGAGATTGTTAATGTTTCTTCCAGCGATTTTAACTCCAGCCTTGGATTCCTCAAGCCCAGCACGTCGCATGATGTGTTCTGCGTACAGGTTGAATAGGTAGGGTGAGAGTATACAGCCCTGCCATACTCCTTTCCCAATCTTAAACCAGTCCGTTGTTCCGTGCTCTGTTCTTACCGTTGCTACTTGGTCGTTATACAGATTCCTCAGGATTGCAGCCTTTAAAAGATCCTAAAATTTCTGTATTCATATGCAAGTGGATGTGAACACTTATTTAATTCTACTGAACATCTTGATTTAAGTGATATGCTGAAAAAACATATGGCAAATTATTAACTGTAACATTCCTATAAGGCTTTTTCTCCATGGAACGACTGCCTGACTCGCACGTGCCTGAACCAGGATTGAATCTGGGTTCCTTCGGATGTAATCTAGCCACTGCATCCCATTAACAAACACAGACAGAATCAGTGCTGAAGGGGGCATCAAATCCAAACCCTTGCTCCATGCAGGGATCCAAATTAAAGGGAAAAAATAAGCATCACTTCGAGGCTCTATTTCCCTTTCTATCTATTATGCTCAGATGTTTAGCTTTCAAGCATTCTGGTACTATTTCTCTTATTATGTGGTACCTGATTTCCACCTTCCTCAGCCACTGGGTTGGATCTCCCTGATGCCCGCTGAAAGGCTTTGCCATGGAATTCCATAGCTGCTGAGTTTGAATCCTGTAGCACAGAGCATGCCCAGTAACCTTCCTGTGCCTATTTATTTTTTCTGCCAGGGAACCTTAGGGAGTATCTTTTCAAAGGAGTTTTTGTCCCAGATTCTCAGCTCCCTTGACAACGACTGGAAAACAAATCACAATAGAAATAAACAGCTCGTGGCAAGAATCTTGCCTTCGTGAGTGCAGACAAGGCAGGCTGGCAACTAGGGGAGGTTCCCCAGCCACAAGTAAAGACAAGCAGTCATCAAGGACACCCAGGGATTCCTCAGGAGGGGCTTCTTAGCGAAGAGAATGTCATTTGTAACCAGTCTGGGACTGAGCCACACGTTGAGGAGTACGGGTCATAATTCGAAAACATTATTTAGGTTACCAAAAATATTTTCTTAGAAGCAAGTCACATAGGATTGTTATAGCACAAAAAGGCCTCCTATATAAGCCACTGCAGATTATGTTCTGTCATTTCTATGTGCAGACCCCAAATCATTATACCTTACGCATTAAAAGGTTCCCCATGCTAGCCCACATGGACATTACTAAGAATTCAAGGGATTGCAGTTCGCACATCTTGAAAATGCCCAGGTTGGGGAAGGCTGCTATAGATCCTTTTAGGTTTTCTGCTCCTCATGCATTTGTTCACTCCATCTCATATTCTCATTGCCCATTTCCACTGCCGTCTACAACCCTGAAGGATAACAATCTTTAGTGTCTATTAAAACAATCTGTTCTAAATGTATTAGAACTACAAAATTTAGAAAAACAACCTCCATGCTACAGGCCTTTATTTTGCTGCAGGACTGATGAACAGGGATACAGAGCATGAGAATACTTTAGTAAAGCTAATGATTCCTAAAGTGGGAATCGCTTGTTCTCAGAAATGGGGGAAATGTCACAACTGATCCAGGAAGTATCATCCCCTACCAGGAATCTAGCAAGTCCATATCCAGCTGAGCAGCCAGCATGGAGACTTTTTTTCTTCCCCTTCTGGATGGAAGGACTAGCAGTTGCATCCTTTTCTGCTGCCCTTTTGAGAGGAAATCCAACTCATTGCTCCCTGCCTTCTAAATTCATGGTTTAAAAGCAGCAGAGATGAGAATAAGCTGATTCAGCAGTCCTATTTAGCCCCTTCTGTGATAAGGCTTGGTGGTCAGAACAGGCCTTCAAGGGTCAAGTTGCTCTTAAGTTAGGGAATATGCAGTTAGCATGTTACTATAACAGCCAGTTTGGTGTAGTGGTTAAGGCACCAGGCTAGAAACCAGGAGACCGTGAGTTCTAGTTCTGCCTTAGGCACAAAGCCAACTGGGTGACCTTGGGCCAGTCACTCTCAGCCCTAGGAAGGAGGCAATGGCAAACCACTTCTGAAAAACCTTGCCAAGAAAACTGCAGGGACTTGGGACTTGCCTAGGCAATCACCAGGAGTCAACACTGACTCAAAGGAATCACATTTGCATCACTTTTTCTTCTACTGTCTATGTTCCCACGACACGTGAACTTAATTACAGTCTGCTTAAATACACTAATTTGGTTTTCTGGAGTTGCACGAACCCCGTTGACTGAACCATAGTCTGCCAAGTGTCAGCCTCTAGACCAGGGCTTTCCAAAGTTTTCCCGCGGCGACACACCAACCGCCATTGGTGTGTCGCCACGGGAAAACCCGGAAGTGCCGCCGTTGCGGCAGCGCGCAAAAACCCGGAAGGGCTGCTGCCGCTTTCGGTTTTTGCACGCCGCCGTTGGTGTGCCACCGCGGGAAAACCCGGAAGTGCTGATGATGATCAGCGCTTCCGGGTTGTGTGGCGACACACCAGACTGTGTGTGGGGACACACTTTTGTGTCACGACACACAGTTTGGAAAGCTCTGCTCTAGACCAAAATGGTGAATTTGTTTTGCTCGGCTGGCTTTCTTGTGGCCTAGTTGTGTGGGAATACAGCTGCTATGTGGACAGGGCAGCTTTTATTCCCAGCCTAGTTATCAGATACAGGGTATCCATATTTATTTAGAAATACGTCCCGGAAAAGCATTAATGGACTGAAGCGGATCCTGAAGACAGCAAAGGAGGTGTGATGTGAAGGAACGAAACTAGCGCCAAAATGCAATCTTGGAAGCGGTTTCCAAGAGCAGAATTATGCCTCAACGTGGATACGAATCCTGCAAAGCGCACCTCGTCCCGTCCCAGTTAGAACAAAAGAAAAAGGCTGGCACCCTCGAGCCCTTCTCACGTTAAAAGCTGAGTCCCGGCGGAGTCTCCCCGTTGGGAGCGAAAGGTGAAAGGGCCCCAAACAAACGCAGCTCCGCCCCGCCTCCTCCTCTCAGGCTCCGCCCCTGCGCCCTCCCCGGCTGGAAAGCGGCAAGCGGTAAAGGCGGCTGCCCGCGGCTTCTCGGTGAGAGGGACTAGCGGCGTTGCTTTTCTTGCTGCTGCAGAAGGAGGAGAAGAGAGCAAGCGAGCAAGACCCGCTGCTGCCATGGGGCGAGTGCAAGGAGGGATGCGCTGCGTCAAGTTCCTGCTCTTCCTTTTCAACTTCATCTTCTGGGTCAGTGCGGGGCCGGGGGAGCAGAAGGCGACCCTTTAAGGGTTAGGGGCTGAGGGATCAGGATGTGCTATGCGCGTGTGTGAGTGCTGGAAAGCAGGGACTATGGTGTTGGAGGCGACGATCTCTTGCCCGGCTCCTCCTCCGCGTAGGGGAGTTATATATTATATGATCTGGCTTACCTGCTCGGCGCTGTCCGCTGCGCCGGTACCGCGCGCCGTCCCGTCCCGTCCCGCGAATTCCCGCTCCTCCCTGCCGCCGAGCGTCCTTTCCCGCACAATAGTCCCACGGCGCGACGCCTTTGGGTTGCTAGTCCGTAATAAGAAAAACAAAGGCGAGCGATATGGGAACCTCGGGGCATCCACCGGCCGCTTCGCTGGGTCGCCCCGAGACATCTCGGGGGGCTCAGCATGGAATAAATGAATGGACGTGTGTCCATCGGGAAAGGCAGGCGCGTTTTCGTGTTGGAGCCCCACTTCTGTGCACTCTCTGTGCTCTCTGTGTGTTACTCTCTGCAGTAGCTGTTGCACATGCAAGCTATAGGGCTATCAGGAAGTGAGCGTGCATGTATGGTGTTCACTGGCCTTCCTCAGAAGCTAGCACACCCGGGATCACATACGGTATCACGTGTGGTGCCAAAAGCCACCTTCTCTGTTCTGGCGTCCTCCCAATGTCTTGGATGACATCTCCCACCCTCCTCAGCCAGGACAGGGAAAGGCTGCCTATGATGCTGGGCGCAGGTGTGGCTACCTGTTCAGAAGAGGGGACTGCCAAGGATCTGGGTGCATTAACAGTAGTTTCATCCTCGCAGCCCCTAGGACATATATATCAGCCTTCCAATACCTCCTCCCCCCCATAACTGTGTGTTTCCAAAGTACTGGAGTAGAGGATTCCTCTTCCTCTTATCTGAAGTTGGTCAAAAACCACATTACAAGTCCTAAATAGCAGTGTTGTACCTAAGTGTTGGTTAAAACACTGCAAGGAAACCAAACTGCAATATATCAGCTTACTGGTTCTTTGTGTGGTCTGCTTTTCCCTTAAATAATGCTAACCCAGGCTGGTAACCTTATCCTAAAGCAGTGCTGGATGGGGATGATGGGAGTTATAGTTTAAAACTTCAGGGATGGGCAGCGATGGAAGACTGTCCTAGTACACAATGATTTATTGTAAATTTGGGAAGGAAAGATTATATTTTGCCTTTTACTACTATACTTTCTTTTCTAGGATATCTCTGTTAAATAAGGATATGTGTGAGGGGTCAAAATGGCAGCCACAACTACACAAAGTCCTGCCTCTTGTTGATGTGCATCACATGCAATGCAAAGGGGTGGGGCTCTGATCATGTGGCTGCCATCTTGACTTTTTTGACCCACCCACCTTGAGTTATTTATAAAAAAAATAAAGGTCGGATATAAAATAAATTTAATTAATTAATTAATTAAATATTAGCTAAGATTTCAGCATTTTTTAAACTGGAATTTCAGATTATTTTTGTAGAGTGGTTTTCTTTTCTTTTTTTAAACTGAAAGGGGTTTCTGATGTGAAGGGAATAAGCATGCAAAGCTCTTTCCTTGACTGGCATCAGCTGGTAGTCTTTATTCAGCCCCTAGATAACATCTTTAATTTATAATCTGCAATCAAGTTCTGTTATCAATTATTCCATTCTGGGGATAGCAACAGTCTTTTTCAAGAATCATGTGTTCTGTGGACTAATATTCTGCCTCCAGCTTGCAATCATATTTCTTACAAGTAGCTGTTAATTTCAGCAGCTGTATTCACAGAGTAGAGGAATAATCATGGAGGCTGAGTTCATTTTAAGCTATATAATTAAGCTTGCTTTTTATCTTGTTAAGTGTTGGAATTAAGCTTCTGAAATTTTCTAATGAGCATGAAAGAATCTAGTGCTTTGATGTATCTCAGCCAGACTGTTTCCATTAATAAAGAGATGTCCTTCCTCTTTTTCTCCCCAATTCTGAAGAAATGAACATCACTTTAATTGCTAGTACTCTATAACTTGTGTATCTGTTGATCTTATCTCATGCTAGCATCAACCGTCACTAGAAAAAAAATCTCTTCACTGAAACCATAGAAACAACAAAGGAAATAAACAACCACACGGGGCACATTTGTTAATCATTGACACCCTTTCCTATCAACATGTTCTCAGAGCTATGTGGCTTTCTATGCTTAAACAGTGCAGCTAATCACTAATTTAAAGAGAAGCAAAAACTATTCATAAGGCACTAGTGAATTCATAAATATGGGCACACATTTGTGGTTACATAAACATGGATCTCATAAATATGCACTTGCCCAGTGTGACTCTTCTATTATATCAGAGCTTTCCAAACTGTGTGTCGGGATACGTTAGTGTGTCGGCTGCAGTGTCTGGGTGTGTCGCGGCTGCTGCTGCTGCCTCTGAGCCCTGCCAGGATTCCACGCAGGTCCTAGTGCCTGCCTTGTGCCTTGCTGCCTCCAAACCTGCTGTGATTATGCATAGGTCCTAGTGCCTGCCTTGTGCCCTGCTGTAAGAGTGTGTCGCGAAATGATGCCCTGCTGTAAGAGTGTGTCACGAAATGATGCATGTCTAAAAAGTGTGTCACCAACATGAAAAGTTTGGAAAGCTCCGTATTATATACTTAAGATTTAGGGGCACTGATTTTGGTTCTTTGCATCATGTCAGTGATCAATGCAGTAAACAGGAAAATTACAGGCTGACAGAATATGGTTATGCATGTCTACTCAAATGTAAGCCCCACTGAATTCAAAGGGACACTTTCATTTACATAGGACTGGAGCCTTAATATCATGGACTTGCAAAGCTGAGTATCTGTGGTTAAAAACAAACATCCATAACCAGAAAAATCTGAATTTTGTCACAGGTAAACTAATACAAACCTATCTTTATTACCTTTTTCTTACCCTTGAAAAAGTAGGTAATTAGATATCGTTCAACAAAGAAAGGCACCCTAAATGTGCATGCAAACCTTCTTTCTAATACAGTGCTTTCTAAAGTGCCGCCGTTGGTGACACACCAACGGCGGCAGCGGGAGCGGGGCGTGCATGGCGGCGGTGTGGGGGGACGTGCGCAGGCACGGCGGCGGCGGCCTCCACTAAAACACAGAAGCACTGATGGTGCGCCGCTGCCGCTGCCATGCACACCCCCGCTGCCGCTTCCAGGTTGTGTGGCGACACACTAAAGTGTCGCGACACACAGTTTGGAAAGCTGTGTTCTAATATCTCAAAGGAAATACTATAGCATATTCAGAGTGTACCAAAAGTCCAGCCCCATAAACAGTTTTGGTGGAGCCATGGTGGCTCACGTGGCTAAGGCGCTGAGACAGGAAGATCTTAAGGTCGGCGGTTCGAAGCCCGTGTGCAGATGCCGCGTGACGGGGTGAGCTCCCGTCAGCTAGCCCTAGCTTCCGACGTCAGGCACTAGCGACAAGCCGGTCGGTTAGCCCCCACACAACTAAACGGATCAACCAATTACCAACTTCCGGTTGATCCGGGGGGGGGGGAAGCAGACCCTGCAAAAAAAGTGGGATAAATGCGAAGAGGAGGAGGAAGAAGAGAAAGAAGAAGAAGTTCAAATTGGCTGCCATTTTCTTCTAAATAATTCCTTACTCATTTGATGCATGGCCTTCGAACATTAATTAATGAAAAAATTAATGAAAAAAAATTAATAAAACACACTGTGATTAGCCTATGGGGCCAGACTTCTGGTACACCCTCTATATTGTATTTTCTTTCCCCTCTTGAAAATGGGCTTGCAGTGGAGAGGTTAGCTGACAACTGCAGTTGCATCTACATGTTAAACAGGAGTTACCCAAAGTTAATTTTGATAGATACAGTATATATATACGTATATACACACACACACTTACAGGCATCCCAAATGTAGAAAGCTAAACAAAGACTTAAGTTTGCTCAGCTAGTTGTGCAAATTAAGGTAATCCACAGTTTATTCTGCTGCAGAGGGAAAAATGTACCAAATCCCTGCACCTCACCGGTGGAAATCCTGCATGGCATTCCTGTCTTGGGGTTCTTTACCAAATCTTTTCCATATAGTTTTAAACTTACAGTCCTACCCAAAAGGCCTAGAAAGCTGAAGTTTTGAAATATGAACGTGGAGTCTCCCAATGCTGTTGCCATGTACAAAATTACATTCTTTGGTCACTGCAGGATTCCTAATAGTCTGTACCATTTCTTCCTTCCTCTTAGCAAGAACTCTTTCCTGCTTGATGCACAGACAGTGCTCTCCTTTGACCCCTCAGAAGCTTGGCAGTAGCTTTTGCATTCATCCTCTCTCCTGTTCACTAACTGCTCCATTTATCTGATGAAGTGGAATGTCAATCACAAACCCTTCACACCATCATCATCACATCAGTTTGCTTATCATTAAGGTGCACAAGACACTATGTTGTTTCTGCTTTCAGAGACAGACACAGCTATCCCTCTGAAAACCCAGAGCTTTCCTTTTTAAGATCTCTTGTGAAATAAATGTCTGCAGAGAGGAAATATGGGAGTAAAGCAAAGAGTTTGGTCATTTCTTTTGTTCTTTGCAAAGCCTTGCTGAATGCAAGAAGACTCTTAAGTTCAAGCTGTGAGTGGTAGGTGGGATGGGACACCCCATTAAACAAGCACATGGAAAATGACTGCTCAGCTTGATCTTATTACATCACAGTGGTGTGGATAGGAAGAAAACATGCCATTGAATCGTGGTTGACATTGTGTTACAGTAAGACTGTTGTAATAGCATGGAGAAGAATTAATGGAAGCAATTAGAAAGTTATTTTATAGCCAATCTGATAACATGGCAAGGGCTCAGTTCCTCAGTCTTTCATTCATTATTTCCCAGCCTGGACAGCTTTCAAATGTGTGGATTTTAATTCCTTCAATTCTCCAGCCAGTATGATTATTGCTGCAAATTCTGGGAGTTTTTGATTGATTGATTGATTGATTGATTGATTGTATATGCCACCCAACACTCAATGACTCTAGGCAGTTTACAAATTGTTAAAACATTTTAGAACACACACAAACAACTAAAAGGAACAAAGATGGCAGATATAACAAACCCAGATGGGAACAAAGAAAAAGAAGAAAAGGGGCTTCAATCATGCTTGCCAAAGGCCTGGGCAAAGAGCCACATCTTCAGGGCCCTTTGAAACCCAGTACCATGAGGGCTGTTTGAATCCCGGGGGGCGGGGGACTCATTTCAGAGGGCAGGACTGCTACAGAAAAGGCACACTGGGTCCCGAGAGATGGCATTGTTTAAACTGCTTTACATATTTTGTGGCACAGGAACTTTTAATTACATCACTTTAAGAACAGCATCATCTCCTTCAAATAATGACTTTAATTCACTTAAGCACACCAAGAACTACAAGGCTTTCAGAAGCGGGCACTCAGTTGAAGTTGCATCTGTTTGATGTACAGTATGTGATATTCAGAAGCCTGGGAGGTAAGAAGGTTCAGACAAGTAAAGTTTGGTTTCTTTTTAAGAAAAAAATTGTAAGGGCAGATTCATACTTTCTGAGAGAAACATTTAAGACTTTGGGAAATGAATGAATGAATGTTATTGGAGTTTCTCCTTATTTTTTTGGGGGGGGGTGTCACACAACTTATTAAACCAGGGGTAACAAAGCACAGTTGCTATGCTAACATCACATGCTGTGTCCAGACAAAAAGATTATATGATGTCTTCATGTGATGGCTTGGTTCACATGGTGTGCTAAGAAAAGTGGGCAGCATTTGAGGATTGGGGCCATAACTCTGCCTCCTGACCCGCTGCAGGAGGGCATTTGTCAATAGGATGATGTCACTGGGGGGAGCAGGGCCAATATTTTTCAGCTTCTTTGGGGGTTAAGGCTTCTTAATTCTGAAGGTAAAAATGTGCCACCAAAATTCCTGTTTATAATTCATGGATTGCCCACCCCTCTGCTAAGACGGAAGCTGAGTTCCTACAGCACACTATACCACAAACTATGGAATCCCATTTTAGGTTAATTCACCATATTGTGGAAACCAGCCAGTGAATCTCAAAGATGGAGAAAGTATTCTGTGGCTTGCTCTGAAAATGAGTCCTGCCACTTCTTTCCCTATTCTGTTTCATTCTCTCTTTTTTCCCCTAGTTTGCACTGATCACTCAGGTAAACAGCAGGAGTGGGGAGGGGGTAGCTCAAGTACAATTGGGTTTAAAGAAATGGATTTTTAACTAGCCTCTATGTACATGATGGTTGTTCTCTCCCTGAGGTTTTGATAGTATGAAATACTCTGTGAATGAATTGGGATGATTAGATTCTGCAATACAACTCCCAGTGCCAGATTCCTGATTTTTTGCCAGCACTGAATATGTAAATAATGGTGCTTTCTCTTGCTCCAAGCCTAATAAGATCTGTTCTACCTCTCCTTCCTTACTTCTCCAAAGCAAGAGCTAAATTCCCCTATCTTTGCTCTGCAGACTGATGCAGTGGTTAAGCAGATTAGTCATGTGGGGGTGGGGGCAGAAGAAACGGCCATTTAGCTCTGTCCTAGAATGCTATATGTAACCTGACCTGAGATCTCCACCCTCCTACCCCTTTTATGTAAAGTTTGGGATGTGTGAATGGAACTGTTCCCCCAGGTAAGAGAGTTCCACTCAGGGCTGGTAATGTCAGTCAGTCAGTCATCCATCCATCCATCCATCCATCCATCCATCCATCCATCCATCTCACCTTTATTATTTTTATAAATAACTCAAGGTGGCGAACATACCTAATACTCCTTCCTCCTCCTATTTTCACTACAACAACAACCCTGTGAGGTAAGTTGGGCTGAGAGAGAGTGACTGGCCCAAGGTCACCCAGCCGGCTTTCATGCCTGAGGCGGGACTAGAACTCACAGACTCCTGGTTTCTAGCCCAGCACCTTAACCACTAGACCAAACTACCACCACCTGTTCTTGAGTAGGGAGATGCCTCCCCCCTTTCTCTGGCCTCGGGATGGAGCTGAACAGGAGATTCCCCACCCCACCCTCCCTAGGAGTAAACTTATAAACAAATGGCTACATTTTGCCTTGTACCGGGGTAAATTGACCTAAGCAGTTTTGAACTGGCCTAGCAGAAATCCAACACTGAAGTAACAATGAATAAAGGGTTTTTATGTTTAATAAATACAACAGAATAAACCCTAGGGGAATTGAATGCTAAACCATCTAAACAACAACAAAAATAGACCAAAAATTGAATCTACACTACTAAACAAAGCAGCACTGAAAGTAAAGAAATCATCCCTAATGCTTCTGCCTATTATTTCCTTGCCAACTTTAACCTAATGATACCAGTTTTGAGCAGAGGATCTCAAACTCGGCCCAGTCAGGAAATCTCCATCTGCAGTCCTTGCAGTTCTCAGGACTTAAAACCAGCAATGGATTCTTAGTGTTATAAAATAGCTAGATTTAGCAAGGTCCTAAATCCACCATGCCAGCTATGGATTTTGGATTTTTTTCCATTCACCAACATGCATACATGTAGTCCTCACTTAATGACCATTCCTTCAGCGACCGTTCAAAGTTACAACGGCGCTGAACAAATGGTACTTACACCTGGTCCTCGAGGTTATGGTCACTGCAGTGCCCCTGCGGTCATGTGATTAAAATTCAGGCACTTGGCAGCCTGCCCGCATATACAACCGCACGGTGCACTTCAACTCCCCCCCCAACTCCCTCCCCTCCATCTCTGCCCTTTAGGCCGCCCTGCCGCCTCGGAAAGGCTGCACGTGGCTTCGGGATGAAGGCCTCACAAGGAGGAAGATGTTGAAGGTCAGCTGGGGGCGGCAGGGGCGGTAGAGTGCAGGGAGGCCAAAAGGGCAGAGATGGGGGGAGATAGGCGGGTGGGGGGAGTTGAAGCGGAGGCGAGTGTGGCAGGGCAGGTGAAGCATGAGATCCTCGCCTAATGACAGCGCGGTCCTGGCCTAACGACCACAACCGGGCCTACCGAAACTGCCGTTGCTGAGCAGTGTGGTCACGTGATGTTTTGCCTAACGACCACATCACTTAGCAATGGAAATTCCAGACCCAATTAGGGTCTTAAGTGAGGATTACCTGTACAATTGTTTTAATAACCATGATGCAGTGTTAGGCAAATCGTTCTCTCTTGGATTCAGCTGCCCTTCATTACAAGTATGTTAGGCATGACAATACTGGCCCAAATTACCAGGACTATTCTAAAGGGTTTGGAATGTTTTGTATATTCTCAAAGTATATGATTGTGTAAATTTATTGTTCCTATCTTTACTATTAGAAAGATATGCATTATTTTGATTTTGTTTGTATAGTAGGATGCCTGTATCCTGTTGGCTTATGAGCTAATGAAGTACATTCTTCTACAGTGCCTTTTCTCTCTCAACTGAGGCAGACCTTAAGTGTGGTTTTTAACTAGACATTATTATTTCTTTTTAATGTACTCTCTCTTTATACTGTTGTTGTGCTGTATTTGGATTCAAAAGCAAAAAAATTACCCTGGAGTGTGTGGGGGCCCACACATAGCACCAATGTGTAAGCCCTTATGCTGACCATTTCCTTTCCCAGGATAACACTGCAGCAGCCACATGATTCCAGGAAAAGATGCATCTTAATTAAGAAGTTAGATACATCTTATTTAAGGAGTTGCAAACAGGTTCTACAGTACATTTATATCCCCACATGCTCCAAAGAGTTTTTTGCCTCCAGATCCAAAGTGCTGCTTTTGAGTGTGTATGACCTGGCATGCCCCCTTTGTCTCTGCCTGGCACACAAGGATTGCTTTTTCAAATATTTGTTTTTAATTAGCCTAAGGTTGCACCAAAAGATCATTATTGTGCAAACCATGGTATTCCCTGTGACAATCTATGGAAGTGAAAGTTGGTCATTGAAGAGGCAAGATAGGAAGAATATTGATGCTTCTGAACTTTGGTGTTGGAAAAGACTCCTGAGAATACCATGGACAGCCAAGAAAGCAAACAAATGGATCATCGAACAAATCAACCCAGAGTTCTCACTTGAGGCACAAATGAGCAGGCTCAAATTATCCTACTTTAGACACATTGTGCAAAGACCTAGCTCTCTGGAGAAGGCTCTAATGCTGGGATAGGTGGATGGAAAGAGAAGAAGAGGATGACCAGCAGCAAGGTGGATGGACTCGGTTGCAGTGGCGATGAGTACACAATTGGAAGACCTGAATGACCAGGTTAGGGATAGATTATCATGGAGAAAATCTATCTATATGGCTGCTAAGAGTCCACAACAACTTGATGGCACATAATAAAAATAATGATACACCAAGAGAGATACTAATAGGGCAGAGGTATAATTTGCTTTTCTCTCTAAAACTATATTCCTAAGTAGTTTATAGTGTACAGAGCTTATCTGTTTGTTTAATCAGTGACATCATCAAAATAAACTCCAGGTGATGACTTGTCTCCAAGTCACATGTGTGTTACCGAATCCCATCAAGAAAAAGCTGCTTGCCAGCCCTAAAGTTAATGATTAGGCTAATTCTCCACTGGATTAATTAATTAACCCTTTACTTTAACCTTAGGGCTTGACTGTATTGAAAGCCTATATTTTTCAGCAAGCCCTACTTTGTGCACTTTATAATAAAGAAAACTCTAATAAAGTTTTTTTTGTTGAGTTTTTAAAATCAGTGTCTGAAATGCAAATGAAAATTAAACTACAGCCTTGATTTTTTTTTGCCAGGTCTCGAGCCCTAATTAATCGCATTAAAGCTGCCCTAAAGTTAATGATTAACATAACTCTTCCCTTGAATGTATCATCCACAGGTAATCTTAACCTTGTTCTGTGCTCTTTTGAAATAAATGAAGCCCTAACAAAGTTATATTTTAAAGTTATACTGAGTTTTAAAATCAGTGCCTTAAAAACGGGGGGAAAAGAACATTTTAATCTACTCTTTTCTGAAAGTTAAATACACATGTTTTTGTAAAGTTTAACTGGAAACACAGCACACACACCACTTTAAATACAGGGGAAAAGGAACTTTTTAAGCTACAGACTGCTTTTTTCCTTTTCTGAAAATTTTACAAACTATAATTAGAAACACACACTGCCTTAAATGAAAAAATGAACATAGCAGCATTCCCTCTTTTGAGCCTTTCTGAAGGAAAGTTAAAGCTAGTAAAAGTTTTCAATTCCTGTTTAACTACAAGGCTGCAACTGAGCAGTGATACACCTTCACAATGATTGCAGACATGCGAAGGAGGTTTATTACATGTCTGCACATACCTAGAGTAATTGCTCTGGACATGTAACCAGCCCCTCTTAGTGTGTGTCCAGAGTACTTGTACCCCGGGTTTGCAGAAAAGCCTACCAGAAAAGGGAGTTTAGTGCCTGCTGATTGCTCAGGTTCTCTAAGAATACACTAATAAAACTGCTGTAAGGGATGTTTATTTTTTGTTGGGTCTGTGATGATGTAAAGGGAGCGCTTTGCTATTGGCAAATTCTTTCTCTTCCAAGCATGTGCTTAGATTAAGTAGGTTAATTGTGCAAATTAGCAGAGAGGCAGGAAGGACAAATTGTTCTAAATAGGATGTAGCAAAATAGATTCTATAAAATAAGTAATAAAGATCTAGAAAAAATATATTGCTGTATGATTTTTAAAAATGTTCCAAACATATGAATAGGGATATTTGTAACAGAAGATCTTTGCAGCACCAAATTTGACTTCTCAAAGTGTGCTAGCTAGCCAGCCTCATAGTTGCTCTGTGTGCGTGAGAGAGAGGGGGGGGGCACAGTGGTTAGAATATTTGGCTAAGATTGGAAATACCAATTCCAGTACATCCATCCTTAAATCACCAGGGTTCCCTTGGATAAGCCATTATCTCACTTTAAATAGCTTTTTGTGAGGATAAAATAGGAGGAGGGAAAGCCCTTGCATGTTGCATTGGGCAACTTGAAGAAAAGGCATTACACATAAAGTTAGTTGCAGTTGGTGTGCAGGATGCGGGGAGTGGTGGCATGACAGTGAAGAGATTGTGCCTAAAACTTTAATAGAAAGCAGGGCTTTGGGTGAGATTTTTGGCTAGTTTAAAAAGAAACAAAAATATATAGGTCGTCTATCACAAATAGGAATATTTGGACTGTGTGAGGGAAATGATGTCTTTTCTACTAATCTATTTTGATCTTCGTTTCTATTAATGGGAAGATTGAAGCAAAAATCTGCTTGAAGGTGTTTGTAAGGAAATGCCTGTACTGGAAGAAGGAGAATCTTCACATCTCAGATAGTAAAACAGTATTTTTCAACATGGCAACTTTAAGATGTGTGGACTTCCACTCCCAGAATTCTGCAGCCAATGCTGGCTGGGGAAATCTGGGAGTTGAAGTCCACACATCAAAAACACTGTCTTAAGAGATAAGGTTTGATAGTCTGTTCCACTAAAATGGACCACATAATTGCCTTGGTAGGGCCCTGTGAGAATTGTGGGGATTGGAATCGTTAAATGAATAAACCACTCGTTTTCCTGTGAAATCTGAGGACTCTTTCAATGTAGTGCTTGGCGAAGGTTGCTTCTGTTACAGACATATTCTCAGCAGCTTGCTTGCAGTTTTCCATGACAAGGATTCCCTCAGATATGATTTACTATCAAAACCTCCCTGTGGCCAGGCAAAATAACTTGCTCAGTAGGGAAGCTCTAGTTACCTTTAGAGGTTAGTAACTCCTTGGTGTAGCAGAGTGTGAAAGAACCATAGTGTTGTGTGAGAAACAGTAGTTATAAGAATTCGTTTAGGAAAGTTTGCTGCTTGTAAAACTGGGGAATGTTTGGGTGTCTAGCCACCAAGGGGTTCTGTTCCTACAAACAAAATAAACATATTAAGTTGCAGTTGAGGGAATTGGGATTTTTTTGACTGTGCTCAGGGAATTACTAATCGCATCACTGGGGAAAAGTAGAAGTCTCTTTTGAAGGCATTAGGAAAGCTTCGCTCTCCAAAACAGGGTTCTGCCTGGAGGGCCAACAAGACTATTTTGGATTCAAACATGTATTGTTCCATTAGAATTGTGTCCTTTTGAAGGTAAACTTTATAGAGAGTAGCACACATTTCTATTTTGGGTATTTTGGAAACTTGTTTATTGTTTCTCAAGGAATAACTACCATTCAGACAATGTACTTGATACAATTAAAGTGCTCTGGTATGTGTGGAAAAAACGAGGTCCTATACTTTAGTGGGCAGAAAGAAGATCATGGTGTACTGGTACTTCTGGATCAACAAGGATTTCTGTTGCCTAATCAGGTACTCTAAAACAAAAACTATAAAGGCCTATAAATTGGACTGCTGAAATGAAGAAACCCTACAGGGTTTCTCAACCAGGCTTCTGTGGAACCCTAGGGTTCCGCGAGAGGTCACTAGGGGTTCCCTGGGAGATCATTATTTATTTAAAAAATTATTTCAAATTTGGGCAACTTCACATTAAAGAGTTAAGTTTCATTCTTTATTTTTAGTTTAAGAACACCATTAATGCATATATACAGGCTTACACATGAAACGAATGTAATAATTTTGTTATTTCTGGCCTATATTTGAACCTGAATGTGCAGGGGTTCCTCGAGGCCGGAAAAATATTTCAAGGGTTCCTCCAGGGTCAAAAGGTTGAGAAAGGCTGCCTTAGGGAAAACCAGGAATGGTTTCATATGCGAAAGAGGTATAAACCATTCATAAACCAGCTGGAAATGAAGCCAGCTTAAGAAATTGCTTTTCAGATTTCATCTCTTTTCTCTGCTTTAGCCACGGTGATGACTAAGTGTTCTGTCCAGGCTGTTTTTATCATGACCCCCAATCTCCTGCTTCTTTGCTCCAATCCCATCTGTGCCGGGAAAGCAAGCCCTAATCACCTTTTCCCTGTGGAGGGGGCTTTAAGGACATGTTTTCACTGATACACCTTTTGTATGAGCCCCCAACCATTGACTCCCCCTCCTGCTTGACGCTTTCCTGGCTGGTATGTCTACTAGTAGATCTGTGAAAACCACTGTTTTACCATTCCTCTGGTCTGTCGATGAAGGTTCTCAGTCATCCAGGTGGAACAGTCTGTGGCTTGAATCATGTCAACTGGATTTCTATTTTCTCAGTAGAAACGTTTCACTCCTTATCCAAGGAGCTTCTTCAGTCTGAGTAAAGTTAGTAAGGGAATTCTTAAATATGTTTCTAGGTGGCTGTGTGACCTTGCACCTGGGGCTAGGTCATGGTTATTTTGAGATGTTTATTTCTAAGTCCCTTTATCATCTAAAGGAGGATCGTTAAGATTACCCTGCTGCTGTTGAGCTTGCGAAATGGTCTTAATCTTCCTAGGCACAGAAGACAAAGCAGGAAGGAAGATAGGGGAAAGGTTGTGCCTGAGGCCCCCACCTCTATTCAAGGAAGGATTTTCCAAGTTGGCATAAATGGATTCCTTGACCCCTCTCTCAAACCACCTATCTTCTCTGTCTAAAATGTGAACATCTTCAGACTGAAGAAACTCCTTGGATAAGGAGTGAAACGTTTCTCCTGAGAAAATAGAAATCCAGTTGACATGATTCAAGCCACAGACATTCCTCTGGTCATTTCGGCTAAAAGGGGAGGGAGAAAGGAAGGACCACATTTTCACTGTTCCATCAGTGATCTTGTAAGAAAAGAAAAGTCTTTCATTATCTACCTGTGAACTTATTTTTTAAAAAAGAAGTACACCTTTTCATCATTCTACAGCTTGTACCAGATTGTATAAGTTGTATCAAGTTGTCCACCGTTCACCAACTTGTACAAAAAGCTTGAGGTGAAGTGAAGCAAGGAGGAAAAAAGAGGCTCACCAGATAGGGTCTATCCAGGAGGGGTCAGACAATCCAGCAATCCACAGTAAAATGGCCCTGGGGAACAGCAACCGGAGGCAAGGGGTTTCCTGCCACAGCATGTAGCAGTCAACCGGAGTGGTAGCATTTGCCTACAATGAAATGAAGTGCGGAGGGTGAGGCAGACAGCACTGCTTGTGCTGGTGCAAGTCAGAAAACACTACTTTTGATGCATAGAAGGAAAAATCTTGCAGAGGCTATCTCCCGGTGGGCTGTGGAGAATGACATCATGTGTTCCTGGCCTCAAGATAGAGCTAGTGATCCTGTACCTGTATATCAACCCAGTAAAAACAAAAGGACGTATTCCAAGCCTGATATAGGCCCATCCCTACCTCAGAGGGTGGTGCCATCCTCTCTCAAAGGGGTGAGACACAACTCTACTGCAATGTAAAGAAGTACAGATTTGTGAGGTTGGTGTCACTCAGCTGCAGCTGGGACTCCAATAGCAACACAAAGCGGTGTGTTGTTTGGCCTTGCAAAAGCACTAGCCATTGTTTCTTGTTCAGTCACCCTGTGCCATGAGAGAAAATGGGATTGCCTTCTCTCTCTCTCTGTCCCCATCCCCCTTTCATTTGATTGGAAGAGGCATATTCTCTGTCTCAAGTCTTTATGATAATCAAAGGATTGCCTGGGCTTTCCTAGCAAAATAAAAAAATCACAGCTAGCCATGTTGACCATGAGAAAGAAAAATCCATAAAGGCAATACCATTATTAAACTTCGAAACACCTGGGTATTGATCATTTAGTAAGAACACCTCAATCTCTTCTTCATGAATGGAATTTATCAGACTCAAGAGGGGGGGTATTAGCTCTGATCACCAGTGCAAGTACAGTGGGCACTTTAAAAGGATGTGTGAAACAGACTCAACCTCTATGTTCAAGCAAAATTTGTATTTACTTTTATTTTTATTTTATTTTTAACGTTAGGGTGACCATACGTCCCGTTTTGAACGGGACAGTCCCGTTATTTTAGCATTTTTCAACCGTCCCGTCGTTTTGATCAAAATCTCAATTTTGTCCCTTTTTTAAACCCGGTGGGAAGGAGGACAGGAAGACAGGAAGGAGGACTGGAGCCGGACTTGCCATTGGAGGCAGCCCAGAAGAGGCCCTATCAGCGCGGCAACTGGAAGCCCAGTTGCCACGTGCGATCCCAGCAGCAGAAGCAGCACCACAGTCCAGGTTCCTGCCTCCTTACCTGATCCTGAGATTGTCTGCCCAGCAGTGGTGAGGCCAGGGAAAGCAGGCACGGGAAGGTTGTGGAAAGAGGGTGCGTGCGTGTGTGTGCATGCGCGCAGATTACTTGCTCAGCGTAATCGCGCGCGTACACACACACACACACACACTAGGCCAGGGCTTTCCAAACAAAAACACGGAAGTGCCGGTGGCGGTGCTTCCGGGTTGCCGCTGCTGCCACTGCCCCTTCAAAAGGGCAGGCTCCGGGGACCCCGAAAATGCCCTTGGTTCTGGCAGGGAGGCAAAAGCCTCCTCCCCGCACGCACACGCTGCCCTGGAGCCGGGGTGGAAATTCTCCCCGCAGAACAGCTGAGCGCCGCTTGCGCACAGCCTCCCTGCCTAAACTGAGGGCATTTTCGGGGTCCCCGGAGCCTGCCCTTTCGAAGGCGGGGTTTGCAGGCGGGAGCCAATCGTGGGGGGCGGGGTTTGCAGGTGGGAGCCAATTGCGTGGACTGGGGGGGCGGGGTTTGGCGGCCGGCATGGTGGCATAAGACCCTGTCCCGTTTTGCCATCCCCAAAGTCCCGTTTTCGTCTGAAGGAAATATGGTCAGCCTATTTAACGTATTTATACCCCGCCCATCCCCTCCCTAGACGGAGGGCTCTAGGCGGCTTACAATCATTATTTATTATTATTTATAATCAGTATTTATAGCCTTAGCTTAAAGAAACCATTTCGTACCTTCAGTGAATTATTAACTTTATAGGGTTTCTTTCTTTTATATATGTACGTGCTGTTACTTATGCATGTGTGTATAATGGTGTGCATAATGGTGTGCTGTATTTTTAAATTCTGACTTGGTCTTGGACCGTAAATAAACAAATAAAAAATTATTAAACTAGCTGAAGTTGTTTAAAATCATTGCAAGCTATTGAGTTTCTTCTTTATCCAGGCAAAGTGGGGCAAGCCAGGTGGGAGGGTGGGGAAAGTGGGAGACAGCAAAGTAATCTTCCACACAGGAACAAACTTTTAAGACTTACTAGCGTTTTCCCCCTAATAGCAGAAGAATGACCAACTGAATATCCAATGTTCACAATGCCACCATTTCCAAAATACAACTTAGCTTCCCCCAGTTAGTAAAACCAATTATTGTTATTCCAAATTGAATGTCACAGGAATTTTAATGTAAGAATGTGATCTGTCTTTTAAAAATATCTTATGGCTTTTTCCTGCTAGTAACGGGCTTGCACGTTCAGTCTTGTTTTATAGAAGACGAGGTAACTGCAACAGTTTCTGGCCCAGGAAAGAAGCACCTTTCTTGGAAGAAGCAAGATTTATATAGCAAGATTTTGCCCCCAAAAAGTGATGCTCTCCAGAAGCCTTAGATTAAATCTCAGCCTCCTCAAACTGGATAAGACTGCTTATGAAGCAGAATGAAAATATGGTAAAGAATTTTGGAACATAATAGAGAGAGAGAGAGAATCATTCAAGGGTTTTATACACTGCTTGTCACAGGTTCCAGTGCCACTTAGCAAATGCCAAAAAATGTATTCATTTCAATACATCAGAATATTTTTCAGGTGCAGACGACCTTGAGATGTGTATAAATTTGCAAATCATTATTATAATTATTCATAAAAAATAATAATAGCAGCAGCAACATAAGCCGAGGTTTCTCCCACTTCTGCAATATGCTTAAACAGTTTGGGGTGGGCTGGTTGACATTTTTAGTTTTACAGCACATACTTTTATCCTATTAAATTCATATAATGCCAGCTACGCCCATTCCTGGATCGAGGGGCCCTCCAAACAGTCACTCATGCCCTCGTCATCTCCCATATAGACTATTGCAATGCGCTCTACATGGGGCTACCCTTGAAGAGTATCCAGAAGCTGCAGCTGGTCCAGAATGAGGCCGCACAAACAGTTGTTGGTGTCCCAAGATTGGCACATATAACACTACTCCTACGCAAGCTGCACTGGATACCAGTTTGCTTCCGGGTCCAATTCAAGGTGTTGGTTATCACCTTTAAAGCCCTACATGGCATAGGACCAGGTTACCTGAGGGACCGTCTCATCCCCATAACATCGTCCCGCCCCACCCGGTCTTGCAGAGAGGGCATGCTACAGACCCCGTTGACAAGGGAATTTCATCTCACGGGGTCTAGGAGGTGGGCCTTCTCTGCAGTGGCGCCCGCCCTTTGGAATATGCTGCCCCCAGAGGTGAGGCGGTCCCCTTTGCTCCCGGCCTTCCTAAATAATTTGAAGACCTGGTTCTGCCGCCTTGCCTGGGAGGGGAGGGGTAACAGTTCCTCCTGGGGGTGGCTTGCGCCATAGAGCCCCCCTATTGAATACATTCTGATCATCAGAGGATTTTATACTATTTATTCACAATGTCTGTGAGATTGTAATATTGTTTTATATGTTTTTAACTAATGATTTTATTGTAAACCGCCCAGAGTCCCCCTTTTGGGGGAGATGGGTGGTGATATAAATATAAAAAATAAATAAATATATGCTTCACTGTTTAAAAAAATAAATACAGAAAATCTGTTTGAGCACGGGGCAACAGAGGGGTAGTTGTCACCCGTTTTTATCCAATGAGAAGTGTGCACAGTAGTTTCTGCTGCAGAAATGCATCATTGTCTTCCCCTGAGTTTGTATGAGTCCTTGTGAGAACAAATTGTATAGCTAAAGGGAACACAGAATGAGTTTAGTTATATGTATTAATAATTTTGGGCATAGACCAGGGGTTTGTAACCTGGGGATCTGTGAAAAGATTTCAGGGGGTCTTTGATTTTGGATGGGGAAAAAATTACAGCTTTATTTTCACTAAGCTGTAACTGAAATGTAGCTTTTCATTCAATAATGGGTATCAGCAACAAAGTAATTTATGGCCTCTAGACTTCAAAAATGGTTGTTAACTTCAATAAATCTCATTACCGAAAATTGTTATATCCTTGGAAAGGGTATTGTCTTGTTATTCAGTTAATGGCTTAATAAAGAAGCAGACACTTTACTGTATTACATATTTGTCATTTTTAAAAATATTTTAATAGTTTGAGCATAATTGGTTTCCTTTGTAATGCCTTAACCTACTGTATGTATTTTATTTATTTTATTTTATTTTATTTTATTTTATTTTATTTTATTATTTTATTTTATTTTATTTTATTTTATTTTATTTTATTATTTTATTTTATTTTATTTTATTTTATTTTATTTATTTATTATTTTATTTTATTTTATTTTATTATTTTATTTTATTATTTTATTTTATTTTATTATTTTATTTTATTTTATTTTATTTTATTTATTTTATTATTTTATGCATTTACCATATATACTTGCAAATAAGATGAGAATTTTAGGTGCCAAAATACACCCCAAAAATTGGGTTTAGCTTATCCACTGATAGGTTCCGCGAGTATATACTAATACTTTTTAATAGTACCCGTATATCCTGTATATACTTGGGTATTGTGATGTGAAGGTGACCTTGGAAGACAGGGGGAAGAGATGCCGCCTAGGGAATGATCAGATAAAAGGAGGAGCCCGCAACAGAGTAACGGCCAGAGAAAGAAACTTAGGAAGGACCCGCCATAACTACTCAGGCGGTAAACAGGAAGGGCGGGAGGTTTGTACTTTCAGACTTGCTAGAATTCTGTTAATGTAGCCATACAATAAGAAGAAATAGCTCATCTAGTTGTGTTTCCTGTCTGGTTTACCTGGGAGGGCTGACAGGTACAAGCCCATCCACGGATAAACTGACCCTCGAATTTTTAACCAAAATACCATGAAAAATGGATAATCTGTGGATTACCTGCAGATAAGCCAATTGTGAAAATTAAAACATATTAACATTTTGAGGGTCGGCTTATCTGCGGATGGGCTTATCCATGAGTATATACGGTAAGTACGTTTTTATAAGAAAGGGTCCATAGGTTTCATCAGATTCTCAAAGGGGTCTCTGGCCCAAAAAGGTTAAGAAACCCTGCTGTAGGCAAAAGCATGATCCTGGCGTGTGATTGGAATTCACCATCTGTATACTGTAGGGAGCAGATGGGGCCCCAGCATAATGGCTGTGGGAGTTTCCAGGAAGAACAAGGAACTGTTTGCAGGTTTTTCTGTGCTCACCACCCATCTTCCTTTAGCACTTAACCTTTGGGGTTTTGTTTTGCTTTTCCAGTTGGCAGGTTCAGCTGTTGTCGCATTTGGGCTATGGCTGCGGTTTGGAAACGTAATAAGAGATTTAGCAACTGATGAGGACTCCCCAGAATATTTTTATATGGGTAAGTTCCATGTCAAGTATTACTGTATAAAAATATTTTTCTTCGGTAACAACAACAATAATCATTGGTGTCATCCCATAAACTTCCACATTCTCTGGCAACTCTCTCATCTTCGTATGTTCGGAAACAGCCAGTAGGAGGTGTATGAAGTGTGAAGGCTGGAAGATTTGGTTGGGTGTATTGGCTCTCTAGAGTCAAGAAAATCACATCTGCACAATATCAAGAACAACGTAACAGAAACAATGTTGGATGTCCATGGCGTGAGCTTCAATGGTAGCAAGAAAATCCAAATTTTATTACTAGATATCTCATAATTCAGCAATATATCTTCCCTTAATTCTTTTTGTAATTTATTTTGTTTTAATAAATTTGGTCATTCAGGCTGCAGTTTGATAGGAAGCCACAATACACTTCATGGGAAGAGAGACTTCTTAATTCTTGTCCTTCACGCATGTTTTTCACTGAAAATTCCTTCCATAGACAAGTCATATGTTTTTCCTTTCACAGGACAAAAGATATCAACACCAGCCTTATTTTTTAAACAAGCCTAAAACCTTCTCAAAATATCATCCTTGGGGGAAATAACTTCTCTTACTACCACCATCAGTTAGATGACCCTGGTGATGTTACACATCTGTCCTCCCTTCTAGGATCAATTAATTTTCACTTTTGAAAAGTTTATAGTTTCTGTATTTCACTTGTTTTATAAATGCATTCAAAGAATATGCTTTAAAAGTTAATAAGAGTTGTCCTGTTGAACACTGAGCAGACAAATACAACTACTGATTTATATGTCCCTATAGAAAGTCCCTGCATCAAATCAAAACTTTATTATGGTCATTGTTTCTACCTAAGGTAATGGAAATAATGTGTGGAGATTCTTACCACCAACAGAGAATCATAGAGGTGGAAGGTATCCTTTAAACTGTTAAATTCAATCCCTTGCTCGGTGCAGGAATCCAGATTAAAACCTCTAGGACAGGAGGATCTGCTTGAATGCATCCACCAGTCGGGAGCTCAGGTCATCACCTTCCTGGGTAATTGGTTTCATTGTTGAATTGCTCTTCTTTTAGGCAGTTTTTTTATAACGTTCAATCAGAATCCACCTTCCTGTAATTTACATCCATTATTCTCTTTGATTAGTACATCCATTATTCCATATCCTGTCCTGTGGGGTAATAGAGAAAAGGTCTTGACTTTCTTCCAGGTGACAGTTTTGTCAGGATTTAAAAAATACTATCATATTCCTATCTTCCCTGTTTTTCTCAGTCTTTTTTCATAGGACTTAGTTTCTAGTCCCCTAATTACCCTTGTTACTCTTTTTCTGAACGTGTCTAAATCCTTCTTAAAATGTGGTGTCCAGAATTGGTCACTCTGCTGGAGATCAACTCTGACCAATGCAGAATAAAGTGAAACTAGGATTTCAAAACTATGCATCCTGAAATAATGGCAAATGATAATCTAAAGGCTGTCAATGAGCACTAGAATCTAGGCATTTAAGCATTTTTCATTTGATGTGAAATCTTGCAAAAATGCTATTGTATTTGTTAATCCAATCTTGAATTGAAGAAAATGTATAAGCCAGCTTTCCTAACAGGCCAGAGTTGGCCAGTGAGCTCTGGACAGACTGATGTAAGGGAGGGGGTGAAATATGCTAAAGCTTAATTTGTGACAGAGCCTTTCTTACTCTTGCCTAAGTCTGACTACTGTTGAGAGAGCTTAAGTGTTTGTTACAGGGTGAAGTCCTGGTTCAGAGCCCAGCCTTTCAGGGATAAAGGATCATCAAATGTGACACAGTACAGAAACCAAAATATCCAGTAATTGGCACCTCTCTAACATATGCCCTTAGGACCAGTTTCTCAACATACTTTGATTTCTAGGGAGATACTGAACTGAATTGTTTTAGAACATCTTTCCTGGTGCAAATATTTGTTTTTTCTGAAATCAGTATGGCAGCCTAAGATATGCATTGTTTAATTTGGAGGTTTTTATTACACAGTCCTTGAATTCCATGTACAATTAAACTTTGTATAGATTTCCCTCGATATAGCACCTGAAGGTATCTGAGTCTGAAGTTATAGTCCCATACATATATACTAGAGATCAAGTTTCATCAAACTCAGTGGGACTTAAATAGCAATATATAGGCTTGCACCATTAATCTGCATCTCTTTTAATCTTTTGTTATCTTTCCAAATCCAACTATAAACCCTCTGGCAGGGAAAAAAACTTATAAGGTTCCAACTGCTGTGGGACTCTGAGTCAGAATATATTAATAGTTGTTAGCATTCAGGCACTCTGAGGATTGCCTCTTTTTTTCTTTTTTTTTGGTCCTGTATTTCACCCATTTTTTTTCTTTGCTTGCTTGCTTGATTTTGCTGCCTACCTTATTAATACAGAGAGCTACCCTGCTGACAAAGGCATTTTGAATAAAACTCCCTCAGGAGAATTTCCTCATGTACCATTAGGTTTAGATGCAGATTGTTTGATTGGAACAGAAGCACCAGTCTGGTCCTGTTCTGTGTCATCTATGACCATCTTGGCCAGGAGTGATGCAAATTGTACATCTGGAGACCTATTTTACTGGCAAAGTGGTGATTCTAGAAAGTACCTATACTTGGTTATCTGTAAAGCAGTTATGCTGCACAAGATAATCTGTTCCCTGTATATAAATATATCACTTTATTTACTGAATATGTCTAAATATCTTTAGAGATATTCATGCTTTATCAAACTGAACCCCTCCCCCTAACATACATAGGTCTTCTTAAGTGCAGCCCCCAAAGAAATTCCAAAATAAAGTATTTTAAATTTGAGATTCCACAATTTTAACAATTCTAATAACAGACTTTTTCTAGCCATGTCTTCTTTAGGAACTGTAAAATCTACTCAGACAGTACAGACTATTTGTTCTATTATTAGGTTCCTACTTTCAGGGAACTATAGACTAAGAGCCTTCTTTGACTCCTTCTTTGATTCAAGGGAAGTCTACTGGGAAAACCTGAGAACAAAGAAAGGGGAGTAAGAGACACTGGCCTGTTTTGACTATTGATGTATGATTGATCAAAATCAGAAGCAATACCGGATTTCTTCATAGGCATGTCAGAGCACAGAGGCTAATTCTCCAGGCTACACTATAGCAGAAAGAAGTCTCAGTGCAGCAAATCATTTCAGTATCTTGACACTCCTGACAAAAATAAAGACAAAAATAAAGATATTAGCTTGAGAAATGCTTGGTTCTTAAGTGGGTTAAGTCATCCAGGATCAGGAAAAGACAGCTTTACTATTGTGGACTATAGCTGAATGCTTTGGGGATCACAGTGTAATTACACTTCTTCCAGATAGTATTTAATTATTAAAATATTTTTCTTCTTACTTTCAGCCAGAGACATTTGAGATAGCTAAGAAGATATTAAAACAATAGACAGAATAACATGATAAAAAATTAAAACAGGATAAAAGTCAACCATAAAATGAGATTCTATTAAAAACAGTGTCTGACAAATTAGATAGCAAGATCTAAAGGCAAGATACCACAGCTAACAAAGTCCTGTCAATTTTGTATTTGATAGGATTTCTTAAGGTTGGAAGGATGAGGTGTAGAGAATCTCCAAGCAGATTTGTGTCTCCTTTAATAGTTTTGATATTAACTAAGAGGGGTGTGGTGGCTCAGCGGGTAAGACACCAGGCTTGTCGATCGGACAATTGCAAATTCGGAGGTTCGAATCCCTAGCCCCACGTGAAGGAGTGAGCTCCCACACTCGCCCCAGCTCTTGCCAACCTAGCAACTCAAAATCATGCAAATGCAAGTAGATGAATAGGTACCACTTCGGTGGGAAGGTAACAGCGTTCCGCGCGTGTCATGCTGGCCACATGACCGTGGAAGCGTCTTCGGACAGTGCTAGCTCTTCGGCTAACAAATGGAGATGAGCACTGGACCCTGGAGTCGGACATGACTGCACAAATGTGCAGGGGGAACCTTTACCTTTTTAAGAGGAAAATGGATTAGCCAGCAAAGTTTGAACGAAAGGTATAATTTTTAATTGTAGAGTGGCAGACTACTTTTGTAAAGGGGTCAATAACTTGATAAGCATTCAATTCACTGAGATAGTGAATGGGTACTTTTAAAATGACTTTAATATGACTAGGTTCAAGAGAATCATTTGTTCCCTGCATTGTCTCATTTTGGTCACAGTGATCCATGTGGTGAGATTGCTATTTAATGATGCCCTGGAGGAAAATTGTATTAAATAATGCATCAACATTGAAAATTTGGAAGAAAGCATAATTAGAAGCCAAAGTCAGCTCCTGACCTTTTCTCCATCAACAGCAATTGTAGAAATTTGCCGTTGACATTCAGCAGTACTATCATGCTACATATATTGAAGTCCTTCAACACAACAATAGCAGGACTTTATAAAATTATCCAAACCAGTTAGGCATAATTGGATGAAAAATATCATACTGTTACTGATAATGTCTCCCTCTTCTAGAGCTGCCACATCATAGGAGATCAGCAGGAAAAGTTTATAACGATTCCTGCACAGATAGCTGCCATAATCCTTCTGCACAAGGGCTGGGCAAGCTGGCTGCATTCAGTGCCTTGAGGCCACCTGTGCAACACACCATGGCTACTATTGCTCATTCTCTGCAGCCCAACAGCCCCATTCATCATCTGATGGCAGGGAGCTGGGGAACATGGCAAGATTACTATTTTACCACTGTTAATGGCAGCACTCTTTCATGTTCTCTGGCCCATTACAACTGACAACAGCCTTTCTATGTTGTAGCAGTTCTTTGTGGTTGCAATTCTGCTGGACAGCTACTCAAGAGTTTGGTGAAAGAAAGGGAAACAGGCAATCTATGTGACAGGGAGAGGTAAATCTGCTCAGTTACATTAAAAATCTTTCTTCCTGGATGTTTACATTGGCAGCTTTACAGATATTCACTGGCTTTGCATAGCCAAGCACCTCCAATGAAATCAGTCCAAGACAATATTCCATTTCCTTCTTTGGGCATCTGTTTTGATCAGATACATGTTTTCAACATTCACAGACTTTAAATGTTGAATCTTTTTACTAAGGATGCAGCAGGTTACTTTTGGGGGGATCCTCTTTGATATGGTGTGACTATCCTGAAGCAAACTCCAGAAATGGGGAATTAAGCCCTGGATAACCTGAATTTCTCCCCACCTTTTTGCATGAAAAGCCTCCCATTAGACAAGCTGTAGTGTATGGAGAAAGCTGGAAGTTACCTTTCCGTTTCTGTTTTCTGTCTGTCGACGCTTTTTTAGTTTTTTCTTTTTTCTTTAGTTCTGTTTTCTATCTTTTCTACTTTGTATTTTAATTATACTTTGAAAAATAATAAAGTTCTATAAAAGAAAAAGAGACAAGCTGTAGTGCAGAGCTTTCCAAACTTTTCATGTTGGTGACACTCTTTTTAGACATGCATCATTTCGCGACACACTCTTACAGCAGGGCACAAGGCAGGCACCAGGACCTACGCAGAATCACAGCAGGTTTGGAGGCAGCAAGGCGCAAGGCAGGCACTAGGACCTGCGCGGAATCCTGGCAGGGCTCGGAGGCAGCAGCAGCCGCGACACACCCAGACACTGCAGCCGACACACTAACGTGTCCTGACACACAGTTTGGAAAGCTCTGCTGTAGTGTATAATGAGGCTTTGGCTTCTAGTTTATTATCCATAAACACCAATGTGTTAAAAACTTCAGAAGTGGTCAGTAAATTGCAGAATTTGTCAGGTACCTGGTTTTATCAGCCAAATGAGGACTCACAGAAGTATCTGGAGCAAACTTATCTTCAACCTGAACATTCTCATAGTAAAGTAGGGCTGTGCAAATCCTTTGAAATAAATGCTTTGCAATGTGCAATGTGAAAAACATCTTTCTCCAGATCATTAAAGCAGCTGTATCTTTTTCTGGGTTCACACAACTGCTTTGAAAGCTTCCTCCTGCTGTCTCCAACTACTTTGCATGCCCAGCTACTTTGCTTCAAGCCAGGTGTAATGATCAAGTTATTGGACTTAAACAGGGAGACCCAAGTTTGAATCTCCCACAGAGACATGACCACAGAGCTCATTGGGTGACTTTGGGGCAATCGTTTTCGTTCAGCTCAACCCATTCTACAGTATTGTTGTGGGAATAAAAAGAGAGACCACCTGCATCTTCACCCTCTGGGCTGTCAAGAAATAAGTAAAATAATAAACCAACAAAAAACACCTATTTCATTAAGAAATGTAGCCCAGGTTAGATTGAACCTGAATTTTACAAATGGTTGTCCATTGTAGTTTGATATTTGCCATGACTGTAATTCTGCATTTGCAAAATCTTGCCGAGAATTTCACATGTTACTGTGAACCTCTGCTTTGTTTGTTTAGTACAAGAATGGGAAAACTGTGGCCAGTCCGAGGTTGCTGGACTCTAGCTTCCTGAAGTCCCAGTAATTGAGGGATGCTGGCATTGAGGGCTATTGATTCCCTGCCCTTTATTTAATATAAGCAGATTTACCTGTTTTTCTTGGTCAGCTATTAAGGGTTTGAGGCAACCCCTATGGCTGAAGGACAGGGGAAAAAAAACATGTCAGCCACCAGAAAAAAGTGTGAAATGTAATATAGGCATGCGGGATTCAAAAAGTTACTAGTTTTTCCTGCTGCTCAGGTCAGCCTTGCTAATATCCAGAAGACTGGTAAGAACTGCTAGAAACTGTCTGGAGTTCTCTTCTTTCTTTCTTTCTTTTGTGTATTTATGAACAGGTTTTGCTAGGTCTGCAGTATTTTTAACTTTGCAATAATTTACAATTATAGTCCTGTACTTTCCATTGACTTGGCACATGCCTGCTGTGCAGAGTTCCATCTCTGCCCACAAAATAGGCTTTTCCTGCCCTCTTGGCTGGATCTCTTTCCTGGCCTTATTCTCAAACGCCGGGTCTCTGCTCATCTTTTCCATCCCCTGGCTCCGTCCCCTTGGAAACAGACAGGCAGGCAGCTGTGCTAATAGCTTCAACGGGCATTGCAGTGCAGGGGCTGGGCCATGCCAGGTGGAATAAAATCCCTTATCGACTTCAGTTAAATTCCATGGGCAGGAGCTAGGCTGTCAGGCAATGTGGAGCTCCCGCTATTTGAACTCTGCATAATTTATCCACCTGCCAACCAAGTGTGAGTCAAGATCTCAGAGACTACAAACAAGGGTAAATGACAGTGCTTGTGAAGTAACAAATTTATGCTGAACTGGCTATCTATAATCAATGCTTTAGGACAGAGCTTTCCAAACTGTGTGTCGGGACACGTTAGTGTGTCGGCTGCAGTGTCTGGGTGTGTCGCGGCTGCTGCTGCCTCCAAGCCCTGCCAGGACTCCACGCAGGTCCTAGTGCCTGCCTTGCGCCTTGCTGCCTCCAAACCTGCCCTGCCAGGATTCCACGCCGGTCCTAGTGCCTGCCTTGTGCCTTGCTGCCTACAAACCTGCTGTGATTCCGCGTAGGTCCTGGTGCCTGCCTTGTGCCCTGCTGTAAGAGTGTGTCGCGAAATGATGCATGTCTAAAAAGTGTGTCACCAACATGAAAAGTTTGGAAAGCTCTGCTTTAGGATTATCATGCCTGCTTACAGAACCATAGGGCTTATACATTATTTTACAACCTTTACTTCTGAAAGAAGGGTATAAATAAATTAGCCATCCAGCACAATTCTACTGAGCTGTTAATCTTTCAAAAACATCAAAGGGCCTTATGATTTAACAGCTAAATAGATCTCACAGGAGAGGATTGAAAAGATTTATTCCTAAAACACTGAAGATCTGACACTGGTCAGAGGGGTTAGTACTGTGCTAAGTTGATTGTACAAGAGAACTTCCTACTTCTAGGTAAAATCAAGTTTTAAAACACATTGTAAATATTGTTATTAAAGGGTTGATGACATTAAAGGATATTCTATCCTTCATAATAGATTGGACATACTGTAAGAAAAGTCATGACAGATCAGACAAAATACAGTTTTTAAAAGCACTGCTGGGTCTGTTTCAGAGAAGAACGTTTTGGTGTCTAGGGGCTACACTTAATGCTTTTTTGAAAGATGGGGTAGTGTCATGCATGGGGGTGAGGCCAGGACTTTTGAGGGATGTAAGGGGTTGGAGGAGAGTTTGTATTTTTAAACATGTTAGTCTCACTAACACTCATTGTTAATCCCATGTTAGTCTTACTACTCCAACTTCCTAGAGCCCACAATAGCCAACCTCAGGAAAGCTTGTGATAGTTCTTTTCTGCTATTGTTCCTGAGCATTTGTTTCTCCTTTCTGATCCAGGGGGCAACCATTGATAGAACTATAATGATAAGCTGTACATCTCAATTTGCACATACTGCCATTGCAGTGTCTGAATCACAGGACACAGTGGGGAATTGGGTCCCCCATTTTGCACCTGGCTCCTATTTCAAGATGTTTTTAGCAGCAGCAGCATGACTTCAAATCAAATCAAACCTTTATTATGGCAACATGAGTTGGCTTTCTAGAAACCAGTTAGGGCTCAGACTCCACCTCTGTCTTGCTTCTCATTTTCTTCTACCTGAAATGGGTGTTGGAATAAGGGCTGCTGTATCTGGGCTGCAAAAATCTGGACATCCATGAAATGGCGACAAAGAGACACCAAAAACTCCAAAGGTTTGCAGTCCAAATACATTAACTCTAGTTGGAGTAGAAAACTGATTGCCAGTTGAAGAAACAGAGACAGTGTTATTCATAATTTGGCAACTGTAGGGACCAGAGGAGTGGAAGATCAGGACCAGTATTTATGTGGACTGGAGACCTTTGGTGGTGATGTTCTTTATTTCTTTACTGGGATCCACAATATCTAAATGACAAGGAAAAAAGCAATAATTTTGTCATCAGATAGGAACATGTACTCAAATCAGAGATAAATCTTTAATTTTGAACTTTTAGCTTATAAACAACATTTGGGAATGCTTGAATAGAAATGGCTCTTCCTCCTAGTCTTATTAGCATCTCTTACCTCCTCTGTTGGGTTTATTTGGGAAGAATGCCCACAATTCTCTGCCACCTTTATTCTTATTATTTCTTGGTGCCAGTTTTGCTCTGGCTAAAACCTTAGGTAGGGAGTGGCTACCCTTCCTTTTCTGAGGCTGTGCTGCTGCTGTTTGTTTTAGAAAAACCCTAATGAGACAGCTTGTGCTTTTAGGATATGAAGTCATGTCTGCCCTCAAAGCATGCTAGCAGATTTCCTCCTTGGAAGTGGGTGACTACACAGAAAGTGTAGCTAAATAAGGGCAAGTTTCATCTTGTTTCATCCAGTCCTGCTGCAACTTTCCTTCTCTTGGCATGTTAAAATTATATTCTGTGCATTACTACATTTGATTAAACCCTGCTTATTGACTTTGCAAACTGTGAAAGCCAAATGAAATCTGACACTAAGGGGAAAAAAAACAGAATTGTCTCTTATATGATGCCAACAAGTTACACATAAAATCAGCAGGGGAAAGAGGAAACAACTCTCCAGCTACCCAGAATGTGGATTATGTCAATTCTGTGATAAGAACTTACAAAGGGAAGAGAATATTACTGTAAGAAAAGGGCATATAGTAGTGGAATACAAGAGGATGAAATCTGAGAGAATTTAAGTTTCAGTACATACAACACCAAGCCACGCAGTATGATTTGGTAGGTTTGTTTCATATATTGCATTGAGCAACAGCCAAACCAAATCATAATATGGTACTACCATAAGCAGGAAAAACCAGTATCTACCTCTAGGGACACTCCCAGCACTTTTAGCTGTCACCTATTAATAGGTTCCCCCCGCACATTTGTGCAGTCGTGTCCGACTCTAGGGGCCAGTGCTCATCTCCGTTTGTTAGCCAAAGAGCCAGCGTTGTCCAAAGACGCTTCCACGGTCATGTGGCCGGCATGATGTGCGCGGAATGCTGTTACCTTCCCACCAAAGTGGTACCTATTCATCTACTTGCATTTGCATGCTTTCAAATTGCTAGGTTGGCAAGAGCTGGGGCGAGTGCGGGAGCTCACTCCGTCACGCGGGGCTAGGGTCTCGAACCTCTGAACTTGCGATCGACAAGCCTGGCGTCTTACCCGCTGAGCCACCATGCCCCTATTAATAGAGATTAAATTTGTATAATAAGTATTTATATCTCTGTTGGTGAAGGTTGGAAATCACCTTCTTATATTTTCCTGCTATTTTTGCACTCTCTTAGTTTTTCTTTTTTCTTTAGCTCTGTATCCAAGCTTTTCTGTACTCTGTATTTTGTATTTTAACTTTACTTTGAAATTCTGATGAAGTTCTTATAAAAAAAATATCTTACCATTAATTGAAGAGGGGCGTGGTGGGTCAGTGGGTAAGACGCCAGGCTTGTCGATCGCAAGTTCAGAGGTTCGAGACCCTAGCCCCGCGTGACGGAGTGAGCTCCCGCACTCGCCCCAGCTCTTGCCAACCTAGCAATTTGAAAGCATGCAAATGCAAGTAGATGAATAGGTACCACTTTGGTGGGAAGGTAACAGCGTTCCGTGCACATCATGCCGGCCACATGACCGTGGAAGCGTCTTTGGACAACGCTGGCTCTTTGGCTAACAAACGGAGATGAGCACCAGCCCCTAGAGTCGGACACGACTGCACAAATGTGCAGGGGGAACCTTTTTACCATTAATTAATCCTTTGCTAACATTATTTCTATAAAAACAAACAATTTAATCATCAAAGCCCAAAATCAAAACTTTATTTTTTTCCATTACCAGCAAATAGTCCAAAAGTGGTTTCCAAATAGAAACAAATCCAGTCACAGTATTTTCTCTTATCAATCCTGTCAATTTTGCCATTTGCGCCAACTCCATTAATTTCACCATCCATTCTTCCTTTGTGGGAATTTGTGCATCTTTCCATCTTTGTGCATATAAAAATCCTGCTGCTATTATTATGTACTCCTGTTATCACATACCCTTTTGCTTTTTCATAAAAGAGGATGATTCCCCATTCACCTCCCTACAGATTGCAAACTGCAGCAAGTGAGAAAGGCATGGAGGGCAAGTAGGCTGGGTTTACTCTGTGTTGTGTACAGCTTGTGAACACACTGGCTTGTGATCTGGCAGGATTCAACAGCTTAGCACAATGTGTAAATCTGGCTGTAAGTATTATTTACTTTCAGATCTCCCACCTGTCATACTTTACATAGCACATTTAAGCAGGAGTATTCTGAAAAGAGACAGGATATTTGGCTGGGGTCTAGGTTTCATTTTAGATTTAGCCCAGGCTCTGTAAGTACCTCTGTACCTCTGCTAGTTAAAACTTGAGCACGTGTTGTGTTGAGTATCAGCTCACAAGGCTTTTGTTCCTTTTGAACCTTGCATAAGTTTCCTCACTTATCAAACCATACAAATTCTACCTGATGGAAACAGCCGGGAAAGAGACTGGACACAAGAAAGTGAATTGAGGTTGAAGAATGTCAATGTGCTAATTGATCTCATTACTGTTTTGAATAGCCCTTTGAATTGAAATGTGTAACTGAACAAGAGACAGCTGATAAGAAAGCCTTTACCTATAGGAACAATTAGCCTTTTGGTAAAACAGAAGACATCAAAGGAGGAGATTTAGACTCCCTGTGCCCAAGCTTGCAGTCTATGGACAGGGAAGAAAATAAAGGGTGAGTTATGGAATTTGGGAGTAAAGTTGGAATGTGTATTCGAGATTAGGGATTCCTGGACCAGAAAGTAGTGACCCCAGCACATTTACATTTTAAATTTTACACCCCAGGCGGAGATTTTTAGAGAACACACTACATGCTTAAAGAATATTATGGGTTAGTATGTTATATGTATAGCTTTTGCGCAGACGCTAGAAAAGTAACCAATTAGAAGCTTTTATGGGTAGATGGCATTTGTGATAACTTTAGAGGTGTATAAAGGTTAATTGCTTGGGTTGCTCGAGGCTCTCCCCTGCTTTGAAGGGGAGGCCCCCTTTTCCTTGTAAATCTACAAATAAACGGGTTTTGTTGTAGAATTCTCTGATCCTGCGTGATTATTAGGCTAAATCGTGCCAGATTTAATGAACCTCCCCGTATTGGGGACAACATACTGTACCAAAGCCAGTTCACGCATTTGCCAGAATGTGGCAGCAAATTGTCAGCAGCTCCAGTTTTTGGATGGTTTTGCCAAATTAAGAGTGAGAATAAAAGCAGGAGGCTTCTGAGAAACAAACCGCTTCCTTTCCCATCATTAATCCCTCTCCCAAAAAAACCATGAAAATTGCACACAAAATTCAGCCATTTTGCCACTGAAAATTTGCAGTATGTTTTTGATCTAGGTTTGTGTATGGGTGTGTGGTGGGGGAGTGTTAGACTTGGAATAAAAATTATTTGTCTTTCAAAATACCATCAGGGTGAGGGAGCCACATGGATTTCTGGGAGGACGCTATTCCAGATTTCAGTTGCCATAATAGAGAAGGCACACTTCCTGAGTCCTGATCAACAGCATCATTTAACAGATGGAACCCACAGCACACACACATTTGTAGGAATTCATGCAGAAAAAAGAATTGTCCTCTCTTACCCTATCTTCATTCTTAACCCAACAAAATGTGAAAAATGGACCAAAAAATAGCCCACCGTTTCCTGTGATATCATCACTGCTTCCTATGGCTCTCTGGGTTAAGTTCCAAATCTCTCAGATATTGCCCACCCCAGGTCAGAAAAGTGGAGGAAAGTATCAAATCTAACAGCCAACTAGGTTTGCAGATCTGTATAATGTTGGGATTCAGTAGACTCAAAATCATCTCATTGCATTGAATTATGCATAAGCAGTGTTATGCAGAGCACAGAAAAGAAATAAAAGATAGTAGCTAAGGAAATCAAAAGCATGAGATAAGATAAGTAAATATAACTAAAATCAGTTTACAACACCATTCGCTTTATCTGTCCATAACTTTCTATTTTCACGAACCATCCTTCTAGCATGTCCGTACACCATTTCATATATTGCCTTTTGTCCTTTAACCTCTCATCTTTTTGTCGTTCAGGGTCTCATTAACTAAATTCAACCACATTTTGCTCAACCTCTTCTCTATCCAAAAACCCTTACTTCATATATTTGTTTTGCAAATCAGTCCTCATTGTCTTTACAGTATATGACCAAAGCACCACATCATACTGTACTTCTTTCATAGTGATCACTCATTTTGTATTGAGTCCACATTCATTAAACACCCATTCATTCTTGATCCCATATTTTCTTATTTCAGCACATGGACTCCCACTACTTCCCATTTTTATTTGCTGCTCCTCACATATCGAAGTGTCATTTCCATATAAAAAAGTGGGCAGAAGCATATTATTATACACAGCCATGTTTACTTCTTTCAACAAGCATTAATTCTTCACAACAGAGCACATAATATCTGTTACTTTTTACAAGCCTTTGCACATCTTGAAATGTTTCTGACTACTTCCCCATCTTTAGAAAACATTCTACTAAGGTACATAAGTTCAGTTACTATCTCTAGATTTTTGCTATTTATGTGTAACTTGCAACTGTTCACTCTATTTCCCCTGTTAAACACTACCTTTGTCTTTGGTCTTTGATATATTAATTTTTGGACCCATACAGTATTCATAATTACATTCTATCTAACATTTATTGCAATTTATTCTGGTTCTCAGCCAATAATAAGGTATCACCTGTATGTACAAGTACATATATGTTCATATTCTCAAGCAACACACTTGTAACATCATCACAAGCATGACTTATACATTTATCCATTAATACGTCAAACAGTCAAAGGGGTATCATGCATACTTATCTTATTCTCTGCTCAGTGTTGAACCATTGGCCAAGCATTCAGTCTATTTTCTTTTACTTCCATTCATATACTCTTCTTATCGTATTTAGCCATCAACTTTCAGTTCCTTATTTGCATAAAACAGGCCATTATTCAAGCCAATTAACTTTATCATAAACTTTCTCTATGTCAACAAACATACTATAAACTTTATTTCTCACATTCATATATTTCTCAATGATCTGCTAAAGAGCAAAACTCTGGTCTGCACATTATTGGCTGACACGAATGCACACTGAACTTCCCAAATTTTGTTGTTGTCACTTATTTTTTTCCTTTTAGTCAGAATTCTGCAAAATACACTTAACAAACTAATTCTCTTGTATTTTTTTGCATTCACTCTTACTTCCTTTTTCTTTGTAGACAGGGACAGTAAAGGCATTATCCCATTCTTCCAGCACAGATGAAATCTTCACACACCCATTGAAACAAGCCACACAGCCCACTGCATAAGCAAACCACGCCCATATTTTAATATTTCTGTAGCTATACCATTTACAGCTGCAGATTCAAAATTTTCCAACTTTCTTGGAGCACCTGTGACTTCCTTTTCATCATTTGGAGGCTAAATCCTATGAAGACCAGTTAACAAAACTTGGTATATTTAGCCTGAAGAAGAGAAGGCTAAGGAGGGACATAAGTCCAGTCTTCAAATACATGAAGGGATGTCACAGGGCAGAGAGTGTGGATTTATTCTCCATAGCACCCATGGGTAAGACCAGAACCAATGGATAGACGTTTTACAGAGGGAGCTCCAAACTTAAAATAAAGAATTTCTTGACTGTGAGAGCTATTAAGTAGTACCTCCTGGAGTCATGACTACTCCATCACTGGAGGTTTTCAAGAAAAATTGGACAACCATTTGTCCAGGATGGTATGAAGATTCCTGCAATAAGCCCCTTCAAAAAGATTTTTTATTTCCATCAAAATTGATCAGAATGTTCTTTGCCTCTTTTAATTATTCCTTGCTCTATTGGGCTACATTCTTTGCAATTGTCTTCTTCTCTATATATACATATAATATTGTTCTTTCATTCTCACTTATTGCAGCAATTGTTGTCTTATATCTCTTTTTTCCCATCCTTGGCCTCTTTCACTTCATCATTCCACCAAGCATCCTTCCCATTGTATCATAATTTGTTTTACTCTGTTCCAAGTAGCTTCTACATTCTCTTTCTTTCATTCACTTTGCTGGGAGACTAATCTATCTTCTAATACTTTTTCATATAGGATTCAGAATAATATTTTCCCCTGGATCACATTGATTCAGAATGTTGCAGTTTTCCCCCAAACCCTTATCTGACTCTTCCATTATCATCTTTCATATAATATGCGATTATCACCAGCTTACAGATTCCTAATGTCATATAGACCTATAATAACCTAGTTGAAATGAGAGAATACATTTAGTCCTTTCATTTATAATTAATCCTATAATTAAACCTTCCCTGAATCCATTTATCAACTCCACTGCACAGAATCCCATCATCTTCATTCAGATTTATTACATCCTTTTACTTTCTCTTAGTTTCAGTCACACAATATATTTATTTTTCTTTCATTTCACCCATTATTTTGTACCCTATCATTTACTCCTCTTCCATTTCAAATCACAGTCTTTCATATGCCATATCATCACTAAATGAACTCATAGAACCACCAGATGAACTCTGCCACCCATCAGAGCTTTTGTCTATTAATGCTTTCACATAATGCTTTTTAGTAAGATAAAGGAAATGTAGACTAGGTTACATGCCTTAGTCATACATATACTACATGCAGTGTTGCTGGCTAACAGTAAAGACAGTACTAGTCAATTTTGGCACATTTTGGCCAATGTGCCACAAGCACAGCCAAAGCCCAGTTTTGTCCCAAGCATGCTTTCATTACTTTTTGCAAACTAGGATTGCAAAACTAAGGATTATCTTGGAGGGAAACATACTGTTGCTCACATCCCACCAACTATATGCTATAGCGGGATACAAAACATTACATTTCACAAAAAATTAAATTATCAAACTGAGTATGTGGGCAAAAATTATCTCCAATATAGATTGATTCAAACAAAGGCTAGAAAATTATCTATCCAGTAATGCTTTAATGTGGATTCTTACACTGGGCAGAAAGTTGGAATCAGAGATCTAAATGCCCCCTTCAAATTGGAAGATTCTTCTCAATATTGCAAAACTTTCATACAGTTATGCAAAGATGAAATAAATTAATTCTATTATCTCCAGTCTTAAAAAGATTTGTATGATAGGTCCTTCTAAGTTTTGTGAGGGTTAGATACTGTCATAGAGCATGTTACACAGAAAGTCTTTAGAAGTTAAACATAATAATATTCATTGTTATAATTATGTCCTGTGCCCCCTGCAATATTAAATCCTGCTCCTTTGCTCTATTGTATCATTTTTAATAGTTACAATATCCCCATCATTAAATCCATAACTGTTTATGAGTTGACCCTGGATTTAGCACATGTTCTTCAAGCAATGTCATTGCTTGCTTTTTGAAATTAAATTAAATTAAATAATTATAATTATCCCTGATCTAGACCAGGACCTCAGTGACCAAGAGGATGTGATTTCCCCCTTTTCTTACCTTCCACAATCCTGAAGAAAAACCTTATATAACTCATATGGCAAATAACAACAGACTCAGCTGGCCCCTCCAAGTTATTGATAACCAATAGCAGCTTTTTTTGCTATCACTGTGGGACCCATGTAGGAAAGGGTGACTTTTTTTCCCCCTGATTGTGGTGGGGTGCCTCCCCCCCCTTGATTGGAGGCCTCATACTTCCTTTCAATACTTTAACAATTTTTAAAGAAATGATATCGTTTCAAACAATGTATGTAACATGCTGTTTGGCTCACAGTGCCTGCTTGAAAAGGTGGATTGAATTGTTCTGATATCTGATGTACAAAGAGATGAAACACCACTATGGTTGCCCCAGTCTTCCTTCTTCTTTTCCATAATGAAGGAACTACAGTAGGAGTTATTTTTTTTTATTTTCTATCCCGCCTTTATTATTTTTATAAATAACTCAAGGCGGCGAACATACCAAATACTCCTTCCTCCTCCTATTTTCCCCACAACCACCACCCTGTGAGGTGAGTTGGACTGAGAGAGAGTGACTGGCCCAAGATCACCCAGCCGGCTTTCACGCCTAAGGTGGGACTAGAACTCACAGACTCCTGGTTTCTAGAATGTTGCCTTAACCACTAGACCAAACTGGCTCTCATTAAATTAATTAATTAATTAATTAATTAATCATTTAAATTAATTAATCATTTAAATTAATTAATCATTTAAAGCTGCTACTATGAGGCCATTTTGCAATGCAGTTTTTAGGATAGTGAAATTTTCTTATGGAATGGCTAAGGCTACCAGATTTTGTGGGCTGCAGAAATCTAGAGCATCACTAGATAGCAGCACAGAGATACAGAAATTTCTCAACTGCTCTCTAGGGGCCATCCAGTTTTTTGTAGAACAAATCTGACTGCCCTAGAAATGGCTAAGCAGAGAAATCAGGTAATTTCATCCCCACCAAGTCACTTCAACTATTCCCAAATAAAAATTTGTGGTACCACAATGCAGTGCAACATGGTGTATATACCAAGTACTAGAGTCCTATATTCCAAATCCTTCAACATGTTAGGAGACATTTTTAGCAGGTATAAAGAAGTATTTGAAATAGTATGTGTACAATATTTTTCTACAATTATGATCTGATCCTGTAAAATGCTTTCAAATCCTGCTGCAATTAAATAAATAAATAAATAAATAAATAAATAAATAAATAAATAAATAAATAAATAACTGTAGAAAATATTCCAATTCACTGGCAGAATTGCGAGGGGAGATAGGAAAGAAATATAATTATCTAAATATTGTTTCTAATTATCTTGAGCCATTAACTCTCTGGATTCTCATTCAAAATTAGGACATCTTAATTGCCTTTTAATATCTGCCTCTTGTATTCAATTGCATCTATGGGAGCTGTGTTTATGCTCTACAAACCTATTTAGAATTCTTGACAATAAAACTTGGAAAAGTATTCACTAAGGAGAAAATAATTGCTGAAACCAATATTTTAAGATACTAGTTCTTTCTTTGTATTATGCTACTAGCAAACCTCAGCTTCATAGCACTGCCATGATAAAACATGAGCATGCAAAATCACAGTTGAAGCAAACATAAAACAATGGAGATTTCCCTGATTTTTTTTCTGTTGATTTGATTGTTCCATGCCTCGTCTAGCAGTCTTATTATATGCTACTGCACCCGCCATGACAGTTTTACTAAAGAGGAGCCTGGGCACTGTTTTGAGAAACAAATAACCTGGGAGTTACATTTCTATGGTTCTTTTTTTTTTTTTTTTATTAAATTTTATTAAGTTTTACAATACATAATAAAATTTAAAGTAGAAAAAAGAAATAGAAACAGAAATACAAAATAAGAAAAAGATAAAGAAAAAGTGAAGTCAAGAAATAATAAGCAAAGAAAATATAGAAAATAGATGTCCTCCAATCTATCTTTGAACTTAAAGTACAACAATTGATTTTAAATGTTAGTCCTTCATACAGTATACAGGAACTTTTCTTTGTCATATGCCTTTTGATTTCTTTAATCCAATCTTCTAACCTTCATCTTACTGTCTCCCAATAATCCATCTTTGGCTTCCACTCCTTGAAGTAGTAGTTAAATGTTGAATGTTCATTACTACATATTTATATCTTCAATAAAGACCAATTAGTATAACAAATAAAAGCCTTATTTACTTCTAATAAACTACAATATATTCTATTCATATTATGACTCATAACCTAACATGTTATGTAACTTAATACATAATTTAGCAATTCTTATAGTGTTCATACATATATATTTCTATAATTTAATTCTAATATATATATATATCTCCATAAAAAAGGAATTCTTGAATCTCAATTATCCATCTGTAATTTCCATTCCTTGTAGTAGTGTCCATTTAAACTAAATGCATAATCTATCATATCACTTAACCTAATAGCTAATATATCAATTCTTATAATATTCATACAATACATATTGATATATATCATCCTGTAGTAACCATCATTCTAATTCCATCATATCATTATCTTCTCATAAATATATCTCTAAGGAAAACAATATTCTATAATATCAACTTGTGTTTGTATTTAGCATCTTACATTTAGAATATCACTTTTTATATATCCATACAATTTCTCATAACAATTCAAGTCCATATTTTCATTAGCCTTTATATCCATACAGTTTCTCATATCTTCTGTTTAGGTTATGCCAAAATCACAATACACTGTGGGAGATTCGCAATATACAGCCTGCTCTTTTCTATATCTCATATAGAATATCAGAGCAACCTTCTCTCCCTTTCCACATATTTCACAACATCCATCCAACTGTGCACCCATATTTTCACTCTGTCTCCACTGCCACAACATATCTATACCAAGATTGTAGTGTAAAGCCTTCAGAATGTTCTTCTGAACTAATATACTCAAAATTTCCTCCTTCTGTTTCTCCTCCACTTGAAAAACATTTTTCCTTTCTGTCTCCGTTTCTGTTCTCTGTTCTTTCTCTCTGTTTTGCAGAGTTACGAACAGTAATTCCAACGACCTTTGAATATTTGAAAAAGCCTCAGTAATCTCTCTTCTGAGCTCCTCAGGTACAAGTTGGAAAGCCATCTTTCCTGTGTCCTTCAAATTAAAACAACAACCCTTCTAGTCAAAACAATAATCATGTAATCTGTTCATGGAATACTACCAGCAGAATCTATTAAGCAGAACGTCGTTGTTGTTGTTTTTTTTTTAAAGTAAAAAGAAAAAAGAAAGTTCCAATAATCCAAAATACAGGAGAGAATAATATTTTAAACAGTTTATAGAAGGAGAAATAAAAAATATATTCCAAATGAAGCAAAATCCAACCAGGGAGGATGTAGAAAAAGAAGACAAGGAAAAAAACATGTTACCCTGTGTTTTTATTCTTCAAACTGCGAGCTTTCGTTCTTCAAGCTGCAAGCTGCTTAATCCAAACAAAGAGTTTCTCAAAAAATGAATAGTCATTTAGTTTATCAAGCGAAGAATTACAAACAGAGTCTCTTAAATCCCTCTAATACAAAAGAGAAGTAAAAAAAAAAATGCAGACGTTTCATTATGTTGCAAATATAGAGTCCATCAAACTTCCACCAGAATCAGTTATAGCAAAGAAAGCACAAAGTTAGCCAACATTTTCAACAAAGTCCAAAAAATAGATCTTAGATTTCAAAAATATTTTAATCTAAAAAAAACATTCCTAAAGTGATCTAAAAGCGGCTGGTCGCTCTTGTGTCTCTTCAAAGAGACTTGTTTCCCCTGCGAGAGCCTGATATATCTCGGCCATTGCCTTGCACTTACCCTGTTCCTTCCGCGGTGGAAAACTACAGAAAAAACAAGGGTAGGCAATCCCAATGGCCCCACGAGTAATCTTCTGGTCTCCCCCTCTCCAGGGGAAAAAAAACTTCAGTGGACCACAACTTCTACAATCCACGCAAGCAAGGGAAATTCAGTCAGTTCTCAGCTTCTCTGAGAAATCTGACTGGTCGAGCTGGCAGCCAAGCCTGGAGTCCAAATTTCTATGGTTCTTGATGCTTGAGACATTCCAGTGTCAGCACCTCAGCATATGCAAGGCAATATGCCTCTTGCTTTGGTCCTGTTAATCAACATCATTCTAGTGGAAAAGGGATGGCAGAGAGGAACCTATTGTGAACAAGTCCCAAACTTCTGTGGGATTTGTATCTGTTTTATTATGTGTTTTGGGCAGGTGAAACATAGATTTTGTATGTTGTGAGCTTTCATTTCCAAGTCTGTGTGCTATTATTAGTCAGCCGTTCACTGGGTGACTTGGAGCAATTTACTGTCTACCCAATTTGACCTTAAAGACTGGCTATTAGGATAGTAGTGGACAACTTTGCATAGTTGGGAGCTACTTGCACTCCCATAATTATGTGCAACACATCTGGAACACCATGAACTACTTCCTGTTCAAGAGGATTTACTTCTGGAAAGCTTTTGTTTCACAACCAGAATAGCTGGTCTAACAAGAAAAAAAATTGGTGTTGTAGAGCTCCCTGGAACATTTCAGATCTGGAAAGAGATTTTTCCATATGCCTAATACATCATTTTGGGAGGAAGGCCATGGCGAGAAGGACAGTGACATAATGATGTCATTAGAGAGAATAAGGTGGAACTTGAGACCCTTTTGGTTTGTTGGTTCAGGGGACGTTTTTGAGGCTTAAAACACCTTTCTTCGTTCAATCCAAAAACTGGCAGGAAAATGTACCTCTATTATTTAGTGGTTTATGCAGCTGAAAACTCTGGAGACACCAGGTACTGAAACATTAATAATAGTAATTGATGGTGATGATGATGGGTTGGGTGCCTCCGGAAGCCAGTAGCTCGTAATGCCCACCTCTGAGCAGTGTGTCTCCAGTGTCTCCAAATTGCAGAGACAAATGGTTCCTTTACTATCTCAAATTATGTTCTATTGATGGAACATAAGAACACAAAGTGTTGATGTTGGTGTTTCTCTCCAAGTATCTGTAAAGATGCTGCAATAGATATTGTATATCTTACGTTTTCTTTTGCTTTGCTTTGCTTTGCTTTGCTTTGCTTTGTTTTAAATCAAGCTTGTATATAAACCAACCAGAGCTCCTTATCTAGTTGTCTGTTGTCTGGGCTCTTAATAATGGTAGCAGTTACTAGCTTTGCTAGGAAGGACTTACATCATTAGACATGGTGTAATTGGTGCTGTGGGATTTGTAGTAAATTAGATATCAGCTGCATAAACAAGCAAACTTCCTCCGAGGTTTAATTATGTGTGGAAACACTAGCTGAAAGTTTGCATGTCACCTTAGAGACAGGGCTCTGAAGCAGAGAAGAAACAAAGAATGTACAGCCTGCCTGTCTGCAATATAGTCGTTCATATCTCCAACAATGCTATACTCTACTCTCTGCGCAGCTGCAGAGTCCTCTCCAACCATCTCATAAGCAGTGCAGGGAGATGGAATTCTGCATTCACCACTTAAGACAAGAGTGTCTTCATCCTTGATCATCACACAAAGTACTCTTTTTCTTGCTTGCTAGATGTTTAGCCTTGTTGCACGGCAACTGATGTCTCTGCTATACTCAGATGGGACTCTCTTATTATTAAGAGCAAATCAGAGGGGAAAAAGCTTTGACCTCATGCAAAAAGAAATAAGCTCTTTTTTTTTTGCAAGGACTGAACAAGAGATAGAGCTGAGATGGTTATGAAGCCGTTTTATTTGACCTAGAGGCTCTTCCAATGATGTTTGACTGTCGTACAGGTGGTGTGCATCTTCACCATAGCTAGGTAGCTAACTTAGAGACTCTCAGCTCTGGAATAGCATGAGAGGAGCCACACTCAAGCAATGTGAGACCAGGGCAAAAAATGGGGAGGTGGGCAAACGAAAAATTAAATTTGATTCTATTTAGATTAAATAAAAATCTAATTAAAATTAAACTTATTAAATACAGATAACGTGATTCTCATATGTCAAATAATTTTTCAATTCAGTCTCATTAAAAATTATAATTAGGCTGCAATGTCTGGGCCAGATTGTGTATCTTTGCCTTAATGACAATGGCCATGGAGTAGAGGTAGCTAAGAAAAATGTTGCTGGCCTGTTAAATCTATGAAACAGTGAACAGAAACTGTAGCACCTGATAGCAAAATGGCCTGTGTCCTTCTCCTTGCCCATGGCAGCCCCTGCAAACCTCTTAGCTTTGCCTTGGTCTCCCTACACTGGGGGTCGTTTTCCTCCCTTGAACGATGTTTTAATGCAGGATGCCCTGCTCTGTCCACTCAAAAGAGTTTTAGTTACCAGGCTGTCCTTCGCTGGTGGAGCTGTTAGCATTTCACTTGTGCGAGTCACTGAGCCAAACTGTCCTCTTCAGGCAAAGCTTCCTGTGAAGGCTTGCTAACAGGAAGCAACAGGAATCCCACCCACCTCACTGAGCACCTTCTCTCCTGGAAGAGCAGGGGTCTGATGCTCTGTGGAGGGCTGCCTCCAGAGAATAAAAATGTGGGGAAATTAGCACTCTTGAACAGGTTTGACCCTGCCTGCCTTGCAAAGTTCTAATAGAGCCTGGTACTGAGTTGCATCCCTCCCTCCATCCATGGTGACATCATCTGGAAAATATGAATGAGAGAAATTACTCAAACAAGATAAAGTCTTTTTGGACCCGTACATTTTGTTTTTATCATTGACAGTGTGTTTAAACCATAGATGGTGAGCTTATGTATTCTCAGAGGCCACAATGAAGGGTCGAGGAGCAAGATTTTTCAAACTGACCCAATCTTCCCATATAAGGAGTGCCGTGCTCCATAGCTGTCTTTAAAGAATGGCTTTTTTTTTAATCCATTCAGTCGTGCCTGATTCTCGGAGACTGCCTGGACAAGTCCCTGCAGTTTTCTTGGCAAGGTTTTTCAGAAGTGGTTTGCCCTTGCCTCCTTCCTAGGGCTGAGAGAACGTGACTGGCCCAAGGTCATCCAGCTGGCTTCATGCCTAAGGGGGGACTAGAATGCACGGCCTCCTGGTTTCTAGCCTGGTGCCTTAACCACTACCCCAAACTGGCTCTCTTTTAAATAAGTACTTGGAGTTAAATAAAATTGCTGGTAGGACAATCAGTTTGAGTTCCTTAGTTTAGAGCATGCAAAAGACAGAGTATATTTTAGAATACTTAAAATGCATTCTTTGTCAGAGTGAGGGTCCAGGGCAGTACAATGCCTGCATGAAGATGTCTATTACCTTAAAAAATGGCACCCATAACCCCTGTCACGTTTTAAATAATATATTTAATTCATCACATTTTAAATAATATCTAAATAATATTTTTAAAACTCTGGCCAAATTATCACATCTCAGGGTTTTGATCCTGGTAGTCTCCAATTGCACATGAAGAGAGGGGGAGCTGGAGGAGAGAATATGTGATTAAGAAGCTTGTGCCATTGACTCCACCGAGGAATTGGGAGGAAGAGCGGATAAGAGGTAAAACCATATAAAGAAAAGTGGTCCATCCTGCAAAGGTCAGAACTTTCTGGAAAATAGCGAGGTGTACATATACCCAAAAATATCTAGAAGCATATGCTTCAGAAGCTGGCTTCAAAACTCAGGTTGCAAGCATTTAGCTAAGAAAGGCCTCTGCATGAAATTTCCAAAGTAATTCTTACTCAAGTTATGCATAATGTAGATAGAACAAAAAATGATTTTGAAGGATCAAAATAAATTCTCTGTGTTATGGCAGCAGCTTTAGTCCTTGAAAGAATGACAAATTTTTGACAAATTCATTTAGAAAATAAAAAGCTTGAAAATAACCTCTTAAAGAGTGGTTATATTCTGCCCTCTTGTGGAGCAGTTGAGCCTTTTATCTCTTTCACTTCCAACCTCAAAAGGTCTTTTTGGATAATCACCCACATTTCAACCTTGTGGACTCCCAAGTCAGCTCAGTCTTCATATTTCCATTCAGTGTGATTAACAGCAGGAAAATTCTTCTTCTTGGTGATCACTCGTAGCCAAGTAAGATTGTCTTCCAAGGGTAAAATCTTAACAGTGGATCCGTAAGTGGCTGTAAAGGCCAATTCTGGATCCGCACAACCTCCCACAATGAGGGCATAGGTTTCCAGGTGGAAGACGGTCATGATGAGGGTTTGCTTGACGTGCCTTCCTCTTAGCTCGTTTCTCCCTTTCGCCCTGTACTCGTGCTTCTTCAAAGTCCGTAGCGCCTTTAATAAAGGCTGACCTCCAATTGAAACGCTCATGAGTTAGGGCTTCCCAGTTCTCAATGCTGATATTACATTTAACCAGTTAATGATGAATAATAATGCATTTCCAAGGCCATAAATTGTATTCTTGTGAGCCCCTGATGCTTTGTTTACTTTTATGCTTCAGAAATATTGAGTACTAGAGCTGTTGCTTATTAGGAAGAAGTGTTTGGGGCTACCCATTAACTCACTTTGAATATTTGGAACAAATCTAGAGGGAACCACATGCTCCATTCAGAAGAATCCTGCTGACTTTTTATTGCAAGACTGATTTTGAGCCTTTATTTAGTTTATATAATCTCTTGAATATTTCAGTTTTTATCTTTTTCTTTGCAGCATGTCATCTTTTCTGTCTCTGAAGAGTGGTTTGGCAAGAATAAATTGCTGGGACTTGTTGCAGCATTAAAAACTTCTCTTTAATTAATGTCACATAGAAGAGTTGATTTTCTTTATGAACGGCAGAATAACTGCCTCTGTTCCTATTATTTGTAGGCTGAACAAAAATATTTACAAAAACATTCCTGTATACTTTCTTGACCCGTTTTGTTTTCTTAAAACTCTGCATTATATTTTTATTTTGTTTTGTTTTTGAGGAGACACACTTTAATAGCCTGGGTAACACAGTCTTTGGTAAAAGATGGAGGAAATTTTTAAGATGTGTAGTTCCACTCAGTAAGAACATTAAGAAAATGTGTGAAGATGGAAGCCAGCAGAACTACAAAAATAATTCAGTGGGTTGTTCTTAGCTGTATTTTATGTGGTACAGAGCAGGAACATGAAGCATATCCCTTGGCTTTGTTCACAGCCATATTTCTTAAGGTGCAGGAAGGAGCAATACAGAGCTGGCTGCCAATGCAATACTTAGTCCCCCAGTTTATTTTTGCCACATGGTAGTATGTGACACACCACACAATCATTTTCCAACCGTTTCTCTCTCAAGCCTTTCTGCATGCCTGTTTCTCTCAGTGTAAAGTTACAGAGGCCCTGCTACCCAATCAGAACAGAGCTTTATTTCAAATCTCCCTTCAACTGCAAGGCAATTGGCCTACAATCAAGCATCAAGAATTCAGAGCCATCCCCTTAGCTGTATCCGGTGAGGTTGTATTGGGAAGCTTGCAGCCCTACCGCACGAGCAGTCCCAGCCTACATTCAAAGACCTCCACATTCAGCTCAGACTAGCACTGGGCAGAGGAAGTCTTGAGAACTTTTTCACAGTTCACTCTTATTTAATTTGATGGAATATAATTTACTTTCCAAGGGGAAGAGAGAAATTTTAGAGAAATTCTAATGGATGGAGGGTGGTGTTCCTGAATTGTTTAGTTATGAGGTAGCTCAGAGGCATGTGTGAGTGTCCTGCCTTTCATTGTACTATTCCTCCATTAAATCCCAAAACAAGACATCAGGAGGACATCCCTTCCACTGGACTTTGTCAGTTTCAGTAGTGGTGTTGGTTAAGGGGGAAAGGTGTGTCCTCCCCTTGAGAAATTATTGGAAAATTTCTTCTTCCCCTGGAGAAATCATTCATCCAACTCTTGTGACTACAGTTCAAAGCAGAATTTTGAAAGGCTATTTCTGGCTGCTTTGCCATAATAAAAATTGGCTGCTTTACCACAATAAAAAGTTCCTTACCACCTATCAAATCTTTACTTTCCCTCTTATTTCATCAAGTACTGCTGCTGAGAGAGGCTTTGTTGTTTTCTGTTCAGCTATTTCAGGAGAGGAAGGGAGCTAAGATACCACTGATACCACAAAATTTATTTAATAAAAAAACAACAATGCTACTGATTTAGGATATTGTAATGTGCTTGTATATTATTTTTTTAACTATTCTGTTTTTATTTAAACTTCGGTCTTAAATGGCTGCAAATGCTGCCTGTCAGGGTTGTGAATAAATTTAAATATCTATACAGGTAGTTCTTGTTTAGCGATCACTTGGGGCCAACAACTCAGTTGTTAAGCGAAGCAGTCACTAAGTGAAACCGCAACTGTGCTTATGATCTTTGTTCAGCTTTGCTATGCTTTACGGCGAAGGTCGTAAATGCAAGGATTGGTTGTAAAGTTACTTTTCATCACCGTCGTAACTGTGAACGGTTGGTAAAGGAGGACTACCTGTAATAGCCTTTCCCAGCTCTGTTGGCTGAGGATGATAACTGAACACTGAACACCCAAGAAAAGCCAATGCACTGCATGTAGTCATCTAAAGTGCAAAGGTTCATGCGTTTAATTACAGTAGAGGGTTTGAACCCCATAGAATAACATTTGGCTACCCGCGTCTCAAGAATCCCAGTAAAGGATGAAACCAGTCACCCAGCACTTCCTGGTGGTCAATGTAACTGGATAACTTAGAATGATTTCTTTACAAGAAACCAGGACTCTAGTAATTGATTGACTTGTGGATCTCCCTGGTGACAAAAGGACTATCTGATTCTCAATTAACATGGGAGTTTGGAAATAACATGGTAATTCTGTCTTTCCTTACAGGACTGTATGTGCTGGTGGGAGCAGGAGTGCTGATGATGATAGTAGGGTTTTTTGGATGCTGTGGAGCAGCACGGGAGTCTCAGTGCCTGCTTGGAGCAGTAAGTAATGGACATGTACAGTAAGGTGATGTGAGGCCTCTCTCAAATGCAAAATTTAGTCAATCATTGTTCATTACGCCAAATGAACAATACCTTCGGTATAAGGTCCCAGGTTCTCCCTTTGCTAAAGTATTTGTATTTTGTTTTATTCCAAGTCCAAAACAGGGAAGTCTGTTTTTAAATACAAATATCAAACTGTAATTTAAGATCCTGGTTAGCAAACTGGTATTAAAACAAAACTATTTCTGACATAACAGAGAGCAGATCAAAGTTGGCATAAAAGGAAGAGAGATTTTTGAAAAGAGTGGGTAGATCTGACATCATCCCCAGCTGAATAAATTATAGTTTATTAAGCCAGGACCCCTATATTGAAACCAATTTGCTGTACATTGGAAAAAAGAGGAAGGTGGATCATGTAAGCTTTTGTATAAATGCAGTAACTTGGAGGTCCCTTTATTATCTTCCCTTAATGACCCTGAAGTCATAATAAGAAGTAATTCACATTCAGCTTGACAGGACCTATTTCTATCTAAGTGGGCATAGGATTTCATGAAGCATTAATTTGCAATTCTATATTCACTTACTAGAATGCAGCCTCTTTGAATGTTGTGGGAGTTACTACTTAAGCAAAGCATACACAGAATTCTGTTGCAAAAGCTCTGGATATATTGCAGTGTTAGAATACCTCTTTGATAATTTCTTTGTTCCAACCTTTCCTTGAAGTGTGAAATTATCCTGATTTAACAAAAGTTGAACTAGAACCTCCCCTTTGCCCATTTATCCTTGGCCTATATAAGGTATTTCTGTTATTAAAACCACTATTTCTAAACCCCCGAGAAAAGATTTACATGCTGTTTTCAAGATTCCATAAAAGTTTAACCTCTAATCTTATCTCCATCCTTTTGTAGTTTTTTACTTGCTTGTTGGTGATTTTTGCCGCTGAAATCACTGCAGGGGTTTTTGCTTTCCTGGGCAAGAAGACGGTAAGTGAAATTGTGTGCTGTCCTAAATATCTTAAACTGAAAGGTAGCTTAAAAGGGTAAAATCTCCTTAAAGTTAAGTGCAACTCCTGGTGATTTCACGGATGTGTCTTGGCAAATATACAGAAAAGGTTTTCTATTGCTTTCTTTGGAGAACCTTTTTTTACTTCCTAGGCTAATGTACAGATCTGATATTTCCTAACAGCATATACTGTCATTGATGTGGCAATGTTTGGTCTAATGGTTAAGGCAACGGACTAGAAACCAGGAGACTGAGAGTTCTAGTCCCGCCTTAGGCATGAAAGCCGGCTGGGTGACCTTGGGCCAGTCACTCTCTCTCAGCCCAACTCACCTCACAGGGTTCTTGTTGTGGGGGAAATAGGAGGAAGGAGTATTTGGTATGTTCACCACCTTGAGTTATTTATAAAAAATAATAAAGGTGGATGAAAATAAATAAATAAATAAATAATAAAATGTTTTGTATGAAATGGCCCAACCTGCCCAGGCAACTTCCTTTTGCATCCTATCAGCCACACCCCATTCACCAGTCATGCTGCACCCCAGAGAAAGCCTAAAGCTTGCTTTCTTATGCCCCCAAAGTGCTACGGGTTCAATCTTTGACATGTCTATTTCTGTAAATAGCTAAAGCTTTCTACCCTAAGGTTAACTGTAGCCCTCTTCGTTGCCTCGTTCTTACCTCCCTCCATCTTCTGTATATTCTCAAGTGCTAGAAGAACCAGGGGACTGGAGGGCAGCCATGAGTTTCCTATAACTGAACCTCTGCCAGTTTCCTGTACTATAACTGAACATCTGCTGGTTTCCCCATTACCCTTCATATCTAATTAGGATGTCTGCTTGTTGTGGTTGTTATTTCTGCAGGCAGTCAATGAAGTCCAAGCTATCTATGAAGAAGCTTATGAAAACTACATCAATGATCAAAGCAAAAACAAAACACTCATCACATTTCATGATGCAGTGAGTAATATGCATTCAGATATTTTGCTCACCAATGCTGCTTTTAGATGGTTTCAGAATACCACTATTTGGTAATGAATCCTAGAATTCAATTTGCATAATGTTTGTCTTTCCCCTTCTGGAATTTTTCCTTCCTACTGAAACCAGGCAAGATTCTATGTGACACCTGATTTCAAAGTCTTTTAAAGTTAGTTTTCTGTGATTTCTTAATTTACTATAATGGTCAGCAACCTTTCCAGGCCTTGGTACACACATCCTTCTAAATCTCGCTAAATTTGGAAATATTGCAGCATTTCATGAGATTCCTACTGCAGACCCTAGTAAAGTGCTGAACTCTTATTAAATCACATGCAATATCTTGGAAGGACTGTGGGTATCATTGGCAGAAAGGGATAACGAGTCTCCTGGCTTGGAGACCATATTGATTTATTACAGTCATCCTCAAAGAAAGTCAAGGTAGCTTATATAAAACTATTTCCACCACCATTCCTTTAAAAAAATCTTTATTATAACTCTCTTGGTACTTGCAAGACTGCCTTTACCAATATAGTCTGTTTTACTCATGTCTACGGTGAGATATGTTTTATAAGTCCTGCCACGTACTGTATATTTCTAACATCAACAACTAAGTCTACTTTTTCCTTAGCAGGGCCTAGATCAGTGTTTCCCAAAGTGTGGTCTGGGGCTCAGAACCAGTTCTTGTAAAAGAAAAGGAAAAGAAACCCTAGTCCTAGAAATTTTGAAAAAGAAACCCTAGAAATTATGTAAATGATCACTCTCTTCCCCCCCCCCCCCCCCCGACTAAAGTGCTGGGTGCAGTCTCCCAAACACTCTGATTGAAAAGGAATGTGGAAAGCTTTCCTCTGAAGTTTCCAACCAGAGTGCTGGTAAGTCAAAGACCTAAGCATTAAAAAACTTACTTTGCCATGTGCAAAAGTCTATCCTCTATTTTGCACGTGTATAAAGTAATAGGGGGGGAAATAGGCCGCAAACAAACAGCAGTGCGGTGAATTGGCTCCCAGACCTAGATTTGGGCAGGTTGCCTTTGGAGTTGAGCAGTATCCCTTACTGTTATAGTTTAGAACAGGGCGGCTTAAAATGCTTATTTTTACCCATATTAATCAAAGAGATTATCCATATTGTTTTATCCATATTGTTACTATACACTAGGCACATGTGCACACACACATATGAGAGCCAGTGTGGTGCAGCAGTTTGGCTGGTACTGGGGAGACGGGGCTTCAAGTCTATCCTCAGCCGTAGAGACTAAGGGCCAATCACTCTCTCTCAACCCAACCCACCTCACAGGTTATTGTTGTGCAGATAAAATCTGGAGCCCTCCAGATTTGACAAAACAGAAGCAAAAGAAACAAGTAACTACTGGGCAAAAAAATGAAGGGTGATCCCATGTAAGGTGCCTTGAGGTCCTGGAGGAAAAATGGGATATATTTCTAAAAAAAAAGAAAGAAAAAGATTAATATATGGCAATTCGGGAGTTTTCTTGAGCCAGAAAATGAGTGGGAAGCGTATAAAATTGTAAAATGAATAAGTAAGTAAATGCTCGTTTTGTTTTCAGTTGTATAAAGTAAGTGGGCCTCTCCAGTCTTAGTCCACCATTTTCAAATCTGCATGATGCCAGAATTGAAATGAGTAGAACTTGCCTGATCTAAGTATTTATTTAACTCTTAAATATGTGCCATCCTTCACGCTACAGTGGCAAGCCTCATTTATCCTGTCAGTTGACCTATGCCTCATTCCTTTGGCAGGCTTTCAGTCTTATTCACCACAGAAGCAGCCATAATGCCAAGTTTAAAATAAACTCTTACCACACATGTGACCATTTATTGTTCCTTCTTAGATAGTCACGGTAAGTAAACCCATGGCATAGGGCAAAACTGAGGGAAGGCCCAAGACAGCCCACTCACATTCAGAGTGGAACAGTCCATAATCCTGGCTCTGGTGGTTTCTTTTGTGTGCCTGGCTGAACTTGAGTTCACTTAGCTTAAGAGACTTTGTTGGAAACTGAACTTAATCCAGTCCAACCTGGTTCTACTGTATAATGCTGTACTTCCACTCAGCAGCTAATATGCAGGAAGAACCACACATTCCTTTTCCAATGCTGTAAGATTTCAAACAGCATGTTGCTTTGCCACAGCAAAATGTGGGCAGCAGGTTCGTGGATTCAAAAACGACAAACCCACAAATGAGGTAGAAGCTGAGATGTTTTTTTGGACAAAATAGACCAAAAGAATAACTTTAACTGCAAAGTTTAATATACAGGACCTATTCACAGATAAAGCAACAAACCAAGAAACAGCAACATTCAATAGAGGAATGTGAATACACGACAGAAACTCATGTTCCTTCAGCTGTTGGGAGCCCCATCCTTATCACAGACAGCACGAAATGTTCCTCTGATGATGCTGGCTGGTGCATAGCACATTTCCTGGGCAGGCTTGTGTTGAAACTCATCCTTATATTTCGAAAAGTCTTTGATTGCTTATACCTCTTGTCTGTTGGTTATCAATAGTTTATGTAAGACGGTGGTAGCTCATACCTCAAACCCTCCCTGCCAGAAGTGGCTGACCCTCAAGTTAGCAAAGCTCTTCTAAAAGGAAGAGATATGCCTCTTGAGCCAGGCTACATCAGGAATGAGAAACATCTGGAGGTAGGGGGATTGAAGGGGGAAGCTCATACACTCGCTTTTAAAAATCTAAGGCCTTACCAAGCCATGAGATACACAAGAAAACAGAAGAGAAGCTATTTTACATGGGAAAGCAGAGAGGAAATTGGGCACACCATTTATTTCTCTTCACCCTTTCCATAAACTTTCACAACAGCACTACAAATGTAGAGCTTTCCTGTGTAGCTTTCCTGGCCACAGCTGCCACTTGCTCATCAGGCAGGAGCTATGAGTCCAGGAAGACCCCCAGGTTGCACATTGTTCTTGAATTGACAATTGCCACCCTATCCAAGTTTAAAGATGGAATATCCCCAGACCTAGGTGGCCCTAATATCCACAGCCACTCAGACCCGGTAAGTTTGAACTGGAGATGGTTCCTCCACATCCACAAATTGGACTGAAATTATTAATACATGTTATGCTTTGCAAACAAGTATAAGCTTTGAATGTTATAATTGGAGTAAACATATTTTGGATTTTCCGATAGGTTTGTATGGAATGCTGTGGATTTGAAAATGATTATTTTTGGAAGATTTGTAATATGTTACCTCTTTCCTTTCAGCTTCAATGCTGTGGAAAAGATAGTGACGCTCAAGTAAAGCCCACCTGTCCAAAAGACATTGAGTTGCCCAAAGTAAGTGCCTCTAACAGTCATGTCATTCTGACAGTGAAGCCAAAAATAGCCTAGGAATGGGATAAGACATGGTGGGAATACCATGTCTGGAGCCAGATGAGATAGTCTGGACAGGAGCCATTTGGCACCAAAGTAGGATGCCAGTAGGATGACTTTTAAGCACTTCGTTTGCTTTGCCAATTATATACACTTTTGCAAGACTGCAAAATAAAGCAAGCAGTATTTATTTGCAGCCACCTTGCTTCCTCTGCCCTTCCTATTTGCTTGCAACCTCTCAGAATGTCAGAACTGGTCATTACAATTTCCTGGTTTTCATAGAATGAAAAATCTCAGCAGAATTTTTTTTTAAATCTACTTTTCATGCTAATGAAACTTTCCTTCCATAGTGAGTAGTAGTGTGGATGAGTGATCTTCATCAAGATCATAATGCAGAAGAAAAGGTTAAAGTCCACACTGCAATCATGTCCATAGTTCGCTGTTTAATTTTAAAAAAGAAATGAATTACGTACGTTCTATTGTTTGGCACATGTATAGGGTTTTTTATATATAAGAATTTTATTAAGTTTCAAACAAGGATAAAAGCTACAGAAAAACAAAAAAACTACAAAGAAAAAGAAAAAAGAAAAAACTAAAAAAGTGTGAAAACACAAGAGAAAAAAAAATTAAGTTACAAAAAGAGGTGACTTCTGACTTTTAACAGTAAGGATATACAACAATTTTCTATAATCAATCCCTTACTCTATATTAAACCAAAAACACATTATTTCTATAAATCATTCCACATTGGCACATTATAAAGATCACTAAATACAGTTGCTCCATCCCCTTATATTAAAAGAAAAAAAAGAATATATATATATCCTAATCTCATATATATATATATATATATATATATATATATATATATATATATCTTCTAATCAACTACCCCCTCAAGGATAACATTTATTTAATTTCCTTCCTACTACTCTTCTACACATTCCTGTCTACTATAATAAAGATCAAACTAAAAAGCATATAAATTGTCTACCATTATACTTGATAATACAACAATTTTAATAATCTTAATCATATTAAACCCAAACCCAAATATTTTTATACCTTAGTACTCAGCCAAACCCTAAAAGCAATCCAGATAAATATTCTTAAACCCTTATCCCAGTTCAAAATAGACCAAAGCATTTACATGTCCCCACAATGCACACAAAGCTTTTTTCTTACAGAAATCAAACAGCCCAACTGCCCCCCTCAAAAACTCCAACTTCTCTTCAGGAAACCTCCCATACATAATAACCCCTTCTTTTCCATGGCGTTCCATCAGAAGATCAATTTCACTTATGGCTTGCAACTCTATCTCTCCCTTTAATTTCTTCAACTCGACTATCCAATCTTCATCCAGCATTTCCCTCTGGAAATGGGGGGAGATGGGCGGTGATATAAGTTAGAAATATAAATAAATAAATTTCAACAGAGATTGAAGAGACATTTCTGTCACTGTTAAATTCTTCAGTTCCATCCACAACATCCCCATCCAAGTGACACATTTTAAAGCTCATATTTTCCACAATGTCCTGAATACCTTGCATAAAAACTTGGTAAGAATCAGAAAGAATCTGTTTGAAATCTCAGTGGAAGTCAGAGAGTTTCTTTAAGATCCTCCATGCCTCAAGCAGTAGATTATGGCGTCCCCTAGGAGCTTAACCAGTGAAAGCAAGGATATGAAGGAGTTACAGAGTATGTTTATACAAGTGAAAGTGATAAGCAGTGAGTTCTCCAGGGAAAGTAGAAGCAGAAAACTGAAAAGTTCAAAACAGCCGATTCAGCGTGTAGGAAAATCTGAGGGACTGCCTCATCCCCATTACAACATCCCGTCCTACCCGATCTTGCAGAGAGGGCATGCTGCGGACCCCCTCTATGAAAGAGTTCCATCTAGCGGGGTCTAGGAGGCGAGCCTTCTCTGCAGCGGCACCTGCCCTATGGAACATTCTTCCCCCAGAGATAAGACAGGCCCCTTCACTCCTGGACTTCAGAAAAAAATTGAAAACCTGGCTCTGTGATCTCGCCTGGGGCAAGAGGGATGGCTGATCGCTTAGAGCCACCCCAAATATTTTAAATAGTCTTCAGCAGCACTGCAAACCATCTACCTCTTGGTTTTAATTTAAATTATATTTAGTATATTTAGTATATTGTATTTTATCGTGTTTTTATTGTATTGTACTATTGTTATAGCTGTGAACCGCCCAGAGTCCCTCCTTGAGAGGGAGATGGGCGGTCATAGAAATTTAATTAATAAATAAATAAATAAAATGCTAATATCTTCAAATTTAGTACAAAAATAATAACAGGGAGACAATTATTTACTCTCAATCCTTCTTAATATTTAGATGGAAAACAAGCCAAAACTTAAAAAGTATTTTTTTTAAAAAAATCCCAAAAATAACGATAAGCACCAAGAGAACTGCTTCTCCTTACTGTAGAAAGCCTTTCTTAGGGTACATATACTTTAAAAAATATATAAATTGGGTGATTTAGAAATGGGGTGGCCGGTCTTAATGTCCCTTTAAGGCTACAGCGTGGCTTGGAAAAGGCTATGTCCCAGCCTCCCGGCTACTCATACCAGTCGAGTGCAAACTCCTTTTGTGATCTTCTGGCTGAGAGCTGCCGTCCGGAGGACAAATGGGGTGATTCCAAGTGTTTTCCTTTCCCAGAAAAACACTTCCGGGCTTCAGGAAAAACCTGCCTGAGCCCGAAAAAAATGCTGCGTTGTCAGTTCTGCCCACTAAGCCCGCGGACACAGCTGTTCAGTCCGCCATGTTCCCACCGGCAGTCCACGGCACATGTATAGGTTAATACAAACCATGTATATGTGAGGATGCCTAGATTATTCATGCAGCTTGCAGTATATACAGACCATGTTGGTTCCCTCACCCTTACTGAATGGCTGCTTGAGAGGTTAGCTTAGTCTGATCTGTGTTCTTGAACCACAGCTTCTGGCTGTCCTTCTCTGAAAAGGCCACTTAGAGCTGGGGCCAAATAGAATTACTGTACATCGCAGACCTAACCAAATGAATTCAATTTTGGATACCTGAACTTTCATAGCCAGTTCAGACAAGATAAACCAGACAAACACATAGTTGACAATCTAACTTTATTTTCAGTGAAAATAAGTTATGTGAATATCATGGATAATGTATGCCATATAGTTCAGTTCCTCTTCACTGATCTTCCTGTCTGCAGAAATAGCTCGTGCATGCATGCCACACCACTTCATGATGCAGTGCAATTCTGTACTCCAGTATTATTCATACACAGACTGTGTATAGACCTGGAAGGTTGCACTGTATAACTAGGAGAGGCAGAAGCTGTAGTGGGGAAGGAAGAGAATGAAGTCGCAGGCATCTGCAGGGGAGGCAAATGAGGAAGCTTGCATCAAATATATAAGGGGCACAGCTTGCATCCTGACATTGTGACACTTGTGTCATTCTGATGAAACCATCATATTCTGCAGATGCCTATGTATATAACTATCTCAATGAACCAAGGCTGCATTGCAGTATAGATAAGAGGGAAAGCAGCAAAGTTAAATAAAGGCCACTTTGTTGTCAATCAATTAAAAAAGAAAAATTAAAGATTTTCACAAAAGTAATTGTGAGCCTCCCAGAGTTTCCATATAAATCTTTTAAATAAATAAAAAAGTAAAAAAGTGAAATAATAAACAATAAGATTAAAGAAAAGAAAAACGATACAAAAAGTATGAAAAGAAATACAAATAGAAAAAAAAGATACATAAAGAAGCGACTTCCAATCTTCTTTACAGTAGTTACAAAATTATTCTCTCTCCTCCCTCATTAAAATTACATCATAATTCCCTTCTTCCATCTTCTTCTTCCATCTTCTTCTTCCATCTTCTTCTTCCATCTTCTTCTTCTTCCATCTTCTTCCTAGCGTTTTCCTGCTATTTTCGCGGGGTCTGCTTTTCGGATCTTGAAACACCACTTTGTCCGATCATCCGCATCCTCAGGGCGTAGCCCATCAATTTGCATGTCCTGTTTTGGTCGCCCACGTGGCCGTTGGCCATCGATCTTAAGATGGTAAGCTATTTTGGCGACAGTGGAAGGTGCCGCTCTAAGGACATGTCCATACCAACGAAGCTGGCTTTCTCTCATCTTCTCTGTAATTAATGACACGCCTAGCTATTGTCAAATGGCATCATTTGTGACATGGTCGAGTAGGGAGATGCCCTATATCCAATGGAGCATACGCATTTCCATAACATGGAGACGGCTCTCTACACTCTTCGTTGCTGCCCAACACTTGTTGCCATACAATGCCACAGGGCAGACAACCGTCTTATAGATCTTAGATTTGAGATGGATTGGCATTTGTTTGTCACAAAGCACACAGATGAGTTCTCGCCAACGCAGCCAGGCCGTATTCACCCTTGCTCGCACCTCACCGCTGATGCCACCATCGCCTTGTAGATGGGAGCCAAGATATCGGAAGATATCGGCTTTCTTTAAGTTTTCTCCATTTATTTGGAGTGTTCCATGGGTGGTTACCATCTCTAGGTACTCAGTTTTCTTTGTTTAGGCGAAGTCCAAAATGGCTGAGACGGTCGTTCCATGCCTGTACTCACCACTGCAGTTCATTCCTAGTGGTAGAAGCAAGCATGACATCATCAGCGTAGAGTATGGTCCAGGGTGCATTTCACTGCAGGTCCCGTGCGATGGTATCCATAACTAATATAAATAGGAGCGGCGACAGCGCGGAGCCTTGGTGCACTACAACCGTCACCGGAAAACTGTTAGACAGGCCAGCTGGACATCGCACACGGCTACTAGTGTTCTTATATAGCATTTTGACCCAGTCAATAAGTAATTCAGGCACACCGTGGTCACAGAGGGTATACCAAATCAATTGGTGTGGAACACGGTCAGATGCCTTTTCCAGGTCTAGAAATGCCATGTGCAATGGTTGGGTCTTCTCACGATGTTTCTCTATAAGCTGACGAGCTGCAAAAATGGCATCAATTGTCCCACATCCTTTAATGAGGCCACATTGGTTGATGTTGCGAATGCATTGGTCCAAAATTTTCTCAAAGATCTTAATAGTATGGGACAGGAGGCAAATTGGGCGATAATTGGCGCAGTCGGCTGGGTCTCCCTTGTTTTTAAATATGGGGACTGTTATACTCATTGACCAATCATTCGGTACACAGCCATTTCTCGTTATGACATTGAAGAACTCTGTCAGCCAATATATCCCTGTATCGCGGAATTCCTGCAATTTCCATAGATCCACGGGTAGATCATCAAGTCCTGGGGCCTTCATGTTCTTCATACTGTCTACTGCATTTATGACTTCTGTGGTGATAATGGGCAAAATTGGTCCATAGATTGGCGTGCCCATCGGAATTGGTGGGTGCAGGAATTCAATGTTGGCAATCTCATTAAAATGATCTCGCCAACGTTGCAGTGTTTCCTGTTTTCCTTGAAGTCTTTTGCCATCCTTATCCTTTAAGCACATATAATGTTCAATGTCTTGGGCAGCCTTCTTTCATGCTTTGGCCAGGCGGTAAATGTCCTTCTCCCCTTCACGTGTTTCCAGACAATCATATAGGCCTTGGTAGTGTTCCGCCTTGGCTTTGGCAACAGTTCTCTTTGTTGCTCCTTTGGCAGCCGCATAATACTGCCGATTTTCATCGGTCTTATCTGCCTGCCATTTCTTAAAAACTCTCTTCTTCTCTTGCACTTTCTCCTGCACTTGTATGGTCCACAGCCACACCTGCTTATCAATATGTCAGCAGCCTGGTTTCGTGACACCGAGGATTTCCCTGGCGGTGGTGGTAGCCGAGTCACAGAATGCCATCCATGTGATGTCACTCGAGGCAGTATTAATGGGTGGAAATGTGATTTTCCTGATCATCGCTTCTTTGAGGTTCCGTAACTTCCACCCTTCTTCCATATTCAACCCTTTTTAATCAGCAAATCCATAAATCACCAGTTCACTTTTTTCCATTTTCAGCAAGAAGTCCATAAGAGGTTTCCAGTCTTTAATAAAAGTACTTATTGTCTTATCACTGATCAAACAGGTCAATTTTGCCATTTCCGCAAATTCCATCATCTTCACAATCCACTCCTCCATTGTGGGTATTTCAGTATTTTTCCATCTTTGTGCATATGTTGTCAATCCCTTTCATTGGGAAAAAAATCCTTGCATTAAACCAGCTTTTGGATATAGTTTTCACAAACTGCATTGATTTAAATGGAGGGTTTATAATTTAAATGAAATTATATATGGCATGAGGGCCAAGTGTTTCTATAGAGTAGAAGAGTGACATGAGATCTTGACTGGACAAAACTGTCAAATATTTAAGTTACTACGCAAGTTCAAGTGTTTTGCAGTTATGTTTTGGGAACCCTGTATTTTTCAGATGAATCCCACCTCATATATTTGGCAGCTCAGGGCTTGCATTCCAGCTATAGCAAAAGCAACAAAAGGAAGGATGGAACAGAGGATACAGCCAGATATAATGATGGCTGTTCCCAGGGCATTGCTGAAATTATTATTCTTAGCATAACTTAGAACAGAGCTTTCCAAACTGTGTGTCGCGACACAAAAGTGTGTCGCCTGCGGGGCCCAGATGTGTCGCGTCAAAACCCAGAAGCGCTGATGGTGCGCCATCAGCACTTCCGGGTTTTCCCGCGGCGACACACCAACGGCGGCGCGTGAAAATCCAAAAGCGCCGCAGCCACGCTGGCGCGCAAAAACCAAAAGCGGCAGCAGCGCTTGCAGGTTTTTGCACGCTGCCGCAACGGCGGTGCTTCCGGGTTTTCCCGCGGCAACACGGCGGCGCGCAAAAAACGAAAGCGGCAGCAGCGCTTCCGTGTTTTTGCGCGCTGCCGCAATGGCGGAACTTCCGGGTTTTCCCGTGGCGACACACCAACAGCGGTTGGTGTGTCGCTGCGGGAAAACTTTGGAAAGCCCTGACTTAGAAGAAACTGGAGTGGGAAGGATGTTCCAGCATCCCTTAGAACCAGAGAAAGGAGCTGCAAAGAGGAAAAGGAGGTAATAAGGTGCTGGATAAAAATGTATCTGCCACACGTAGAGGTGGTTGTGAGAATTCATACTTAGTAGTTTTAGGAAAGGATCGAAGACTTTAATGTCTTTCATGTCTTTAACAGAACTGTCTGACTGAAATAGAGACACTTGTTAATTCAAATCTTCATTTACTTGGCATTGTTGGGATTGGAATTGCTGGAATCACAGTAAGTAATTCTCTGATTGTATTGACTATTGTTGTTGTTGTCATCATCATCATTGTATTTACACAAACCTGAAATCTTTCCAAGCCATTTAAATTATAGCAGATTGCTAAAGAGAACTGTGAATCATTTAAGTGTCCCTTTCATGAACCTCAGATGGCTCAACACATGGCTATTTAGCAAAGTCTCCTCTAGGACAGTGTTTCTCAACCTCAACAATTTTAAGATGTGTGGACTTCAACTGGCACGCTGGCTGGGGGAATTCTGGGAGCTGAAGACAACACATCTTAAAGTTGCTGAGGTTGAGAAACACTGCTCCAGAAGTGATGCAAGATATTCAGTAAGATTCCTAGCCCTCTGTAGTCACAATCCTGCTCCTTCTCTGTAAATGACAGTGGTTGTTTGTTTTAGGGAAAAAAACATGCATGTTAATTGCTCCCATACAACCAACAGCAGAATCTTGGATATGTGAAAGTTTCCTTCAAATTGTAATCTTCCATATACCGCTTCATTACATTACATAGTAAGATTCTGGGATAAGGCCATTAGATCAGGAATAAAAGCAAAATCCAGATAGATTTTTATGTGCCAGTCAGAATAATTGGCTGGGGGCATAACAGAAATAAAATGGAATCAGGTAGATACCTGGGTATTCCATATTTTTTTCTGAAAAGTAGGCGAAAAAACCTTACAAAAAACGTGTACCATCATATTATGATCTTGAAGTAACCAAGATGGCTAGTGAGCAGAGATTCATTCTGGAGAAAAACCACTCAAATTCTCTGAAAGATTACCCATAGTGACAAATGCTGTATCCTTTAACATAATGCTTTCATCTTTCAGATCTTTGGCATGGTCTTCAGCATGGTCCTTTGCTGTGCAATCCGAAACACAAGAGACATGCTTTAGAACCCATCCTGTATCACATTATTTTCAATCCAGGACTGAAAGAAAGACTTCAACAAGTTCTGAAGAAGTGCTTGCCCACTCAGCTTAACAACTGTAATCCATTTTTAATTAGGGTGTTAATCAACTGACAGAAAAAGGGGATGTTTGGTGAGTTCAAGAGTTTCCTGTGGTTGTGTTTAAAATTTTAAAACAATTCTGAAGTGAGCAAGTAGGATAGGCTAACAATGCCTGTTTCAAGGCCAACAGTGACATCTAAAACTAAAATTTATTTGAAGTATGACTTTGCACAGGTATGGAGGAATGGGTCCTGTATCTCCGTATTCAAGTATGTGTTCTTGTTTTGGTGCAGATGCACATATACTGTAGCTGTATATACAGTTCCCTTGATTGTATGTATGTTTTGTGAGTGTCTATATCTGCATGCATATTTCTGCAATATATATATATATATTATTATGCATGCACGTGTGCATGCGCACACACACTTGGGTGCATATCCAGGCTAATGTTTTTTCAAAATGGGGTCCTCTTTACTGATCATTTTTGGAGAAAAAATTTCCTCTAGGAAAACCATATCAAAAAGAAAATATCCCGTCCTGTCTTCATTCAGTCTTTGGAATGTCCCATTTAAGATAACTTTATTTAAAGTAATGTGCTCTGCTCCTAGCCAGCTCTCCCCTTGGAAGATTGTGTCTGTGTCTGTGTTTTATTTATATATTTATTTATATGCAGAATTGTTTATATGATAGAGATTGATGGGGAACTCTCTGGCCTTTTTAAAGAAAAGCAGAGCAAAGACCAAGAGGTGGTACCAAATCAGCAGAGATCAGTTAAAGCTATGGGTTCAAAATAAATCTTTACTGGGGTTGAGACATCCTGTGCAGTCATGTTTTTAAATAGGGTCTATTTAAAACAAACACAGGTCATCCATAATGAGGAACTTAATTCCACTCAAAAAACTGTTTCCTGCTTGTTTTTTTCCCCAAATGCTATCATTTAGTATCTATTGTCCTAATTATTTTTAATCTGGACCAAAAAAAATTGCTTCAGCATAATCTAAACTGATGCCCAAACTATTTTATATGCTTACTATGATGATCACTCAATCCCCAAACGCACACCATACCCTCTCATGCCATTGTAGCATATCCCCTGAAGTACGTTGATACAAAAGCAACACCTGTTCACTGGGACTTACTCGCTCCTTGGTGCATTTAGGATGGCAGCTTAATTATTTGCTGCAGAGATCATAATAACCATGGTGCTGCTTGCAACCTTTTATTTCTACAGCAATTGCATGCCGGCTTTACACAATAGAGGAGTACATACCTAATACAGAAATAATAATTATTATTTTCATGTTCCAGTCACAGTTAACCCTGTGCTTCACCCTTTCATTGAAATCAATACTTCTCAAAATTTCTTAACTTTGGGGAAAACTTAACTCAATCTGTGTATGCATATATGAATGTTTTAAAAGAAAATTTAAAAGAAAAGGATTATGTGCATAGGAGCACAGTCCCTGAAGACCATGAACAAATGTTCAGCATTACATTTAAAAATAAGGAGGAGGGGTAGTTGTCATTAATGATGTCAAGAACAATAACCAGTAATTGTGACAGTTATTCAACCATCTCATACACAGAATTCATACTAAGCTTCACTCTAGATGTTTGAACTGTGTGCAGCAATATATTTCTTTGGGAAGGAGTAGAAAGAGTAGATTGAAAGATGAGAAGCTCTACATGTTTAAAGTTGCCCTACATCCTGTAGCTGAGAAAGTGGTGTCAGCCAAACTAACCTTCAGAGTTCAATGCGGTTTGAACGTCATTTTCAGACTGGCTACCTTTTGCTTTATCTGGGTTCTCAGACCGCTAGAAGTCAGTGCAGACATTTAGTGCTCAAAAAGAAGCTATTTGTTGCTGTCAGAAATCTGTACAGCACACCAATCCAAAACCACAGGTCTCAAAATTAAGACCCTGTCCCTGGTGTTCTGGCTACAAACCTTTAGTTAAAACATTGAGAGGTGAGCAGTTATACTTTAATACACTCCGTTTTTGTTTATTATCTCTGAAAATCAAATTACTGCATGCTGTTTTAACTACATCAAGCTCTTATCTAGTCATGGCATGGCTGTCTAAAACTGGGAAAATGTAGAAATGATACAATATTCTTAAAATACCTCAGGGGAGAGTTTAGAGCTTATAACTGTGCTTTGTATTGTTTATATGCATTTCTACTAAGTTGTGTATTGAAAAATAACCTGGCAAAATTAATTCATCCAGCCAGAGGAAAATCATTGTGGTGCAGCCTTAATATATTACAATCAATGGGGTTTTACCACTGACTTGAACGGGAAGTGCTTTGTGGGAACTTTTAAATACCTGACCCATTGTCTGACAAGCTATAATTTTAGGAATCAGAACTCAAGCAATGATTCAGTCTTTCTGTCTGTTTTTATTCAGTTTTATTTTCTTTTATATAGAAACAGGCCATCTAAAAGAATATGTCAGGAATTTTTCAAATGTTAATTTAAAAAACCCCTCTTAATCATATTATGTGCTCCATTTACATTTTTCATCAAAATATATTCAAAACATGTATGATTTCGGGGGAAGCCTGTCTTAGCAGGGCCTTCATTTGAAGTTCAGTGTGCACTCAGGTGTGTGTGTGTATATATGTGTGCCAGAGAAAGAAAGGGGGAGAGAGAAGAGCCCCAAGTTGAGTTGTTCCCTTTTTTCTCTCAAACACACATTGCGTGTATGCCCCATCTCTCCAACAAATTTCAGTTGACTGTCTCTACTGCTTGGCCCAGAGAAGATACTTGGACCCATTAGAATAGAGCTCAAGTGATAGGGGATGTATCAAATGCACAATTCACCTACCTGTCCTAGAGGCCTATTGGGTGCTGGCAGCTCCTGAAGTCCAGGTGAGGGCCTCATCATGGAGAAGACATCTCTAGAGGTCCGAGTACCTAGATGGGCTGCCACGTTATTTGGGAAGCAGTTTCATCAGCTCTACAAGTAATTCTTACCAGGAATTTGCAGTTTAGCAGAAATAGAAATAAAGATGTAGTCATCTTTGTTTTTAAAAATGTCATTGGTATGAACTATCATAAAATTAAGACTCTGGAGTCAAAGGGGAATTTCTGCTAATTTTCTGTTTTGAAAAAGGTATCTTCTTGGAATTTCTATTCCAGAGGAAAAAGAAGATGGAAGGACTTAGAACAGGACCTGCTTCAGTGATTTCTCCATATTTGTTAGTTTTTCTTTTTAAATAATATCTCCTTAAGAATAGACCATCTCTTCCATTATAATGCCAGCCATCCTCAAATGAGACCACAATCAGTCTAAAATGGAAACAGCAGGATGTGAAATAGACATTAGAAAAACCAGTAATTTCTGAGTCTTTGTAGAGAGCACCCTGTCCTCCTGTCCTCAGCTCTGGTTTGTTCCCTGTCTCTTCCGTTTGCCATCCTGTGTTTCATGCAGACTCGGGGCTCATTCAGCTGGATCACACATCAGCATATGGCAGTGTTCTTGCACTGCTTCCCCATTCTGCATTCCAGCTTTTCAGAGTACTTTGTGAAGCTGCTTCATGTCAGTCCATGTAACTGACAGAGACTATTATGGATAAGTTTGGGGAAATCTTTGGGAAAGACTTTGGGAAATCTTCTGTGTTCCAAGTTTTCCCAGTCAGGAGCAGAAGACAAATCCTGTTTAACCTGTGCTCCTGCTTTCTCATTTATATTGTTTTTTTCTCCTTATTTGGGTTTTAGAAGAGACAGGTGAGCTGTTGCTGTAAATACAGGTCGAAAGGAGAGCTGCCTTCTACTTCATTCTGGTAGTTGCATTTTTGTGCTGGGAAAAGACAGTGACTCCCTGTGCTAGCCCAAGAATGGTATTCTCAAACAAGTACCAGGTCAGAAATGGTTCTGATTTGTCTGCTGATTACCATTTGCGATTTTTATGAAATGGCTGTCCTTCACAGACCTCAGGCCTCCTTGCTGAACAACGCTGATAAATAAACTGTGGGTTGAACACCAGGATGAGGGGGCAGGGCGGTTGGATATGATAGCTATGAAGATGGATTGGAAAATGCACACGCTGTCTGATAGTGGAAAAGCAGAGCAGCAGAGACATACACCTATACCAGTGTTTCTCAACCTCAGCAACTTTAAGATGTGTGGACTTCAACTCCCAGAATTCTCCAGCCAACACGGCTGGCTGGGGAATTCAGGGAGTTGAAGTCCACACATCTTAAAGTTGCTGAGGTTGAGAAACACTGAGCTATACATACTGTATATGCCATTGCTTTTTAAAAATTTTGTATTGGAGTGCTGGCAACTTTTTGCTGTTGCCTTCTTGCTACTGGAGAAACCAGTCTTGCTTCCAAAATGTGATCTGCTATTGCTTGGCTGCTTCTTTATCTTTAAGTGCCTTTTGGGGGACAGGGCAGAATGCCAGTTCTGTAAATAGAGCTTTTGCAATTAAAATCAGACATGAAGTTTATTCATTTTTAGTGGGTTCCCATTTCCTTGCATCCCACTGTATTTATTTTTATGAATATAATGGTTACACCTGTCCTAAGGTCATCTGCTCTTTAAAAATAATAAAAGAATATGTGCTTGAAATTCAGGTCAGAATTGAATATATTATTTATGTGTCCAAAAACTTACCAGTGCCTTTAAAAACACCACAGCTCTATCCTCCTGATCTCAGCATTTCCAGTGTCATTTTGATGGGGAGTCCCTTAACGCTGAATTACATCTAAGAAACTTTGTACCTTGAATGATGGCGAGGATCAATTCTTGGATACATTTTTCTATAGTATGTAAATGATGCATAAACGTTTTCTGAGTGGATTCACTGAGAGGACCAAGTCAGACATGCTGAGAATGGCCCAAAGCTTGCCCTCAAAGCCATGAGAACTAGCCCACAGCTTCTCTTTCAAGTTCAGTAGACCAGCAATTACGTGATACTTAGTATGAGTTGTTCCTGATGATACACTGCTGGAGTGCATGGGTGCCGTTTTGATTTTTGTGAGGTATACATTCCTTGAATTGTGCTATTGCCTCATTGACTAAATTTGACATCCTCACTTTATCTCTCAACTGTGTTGAGGAATGCAGCCTTTCTTAATACTAACAAATGGTCATTATAAAGATACTAGAGGCAGCAGTTTTAGAAAGATGTGTAGGTTGTAGGGTCAGATTCTCCCAAAGGTCTTCAGGAAGAAACAGAACTTATTAAAATACACACAGATATATGGGCTGCCTCAGCACTATGACACTGCAAACTTATAAAGCAGTGCCTTATAATAGGAGAAGGAGCAAATAAATTGAGGACCCTTTTAAAAGCACTTATTAAACCTTATTTTGAAGAGCAGCTTCTCCTAGTTTTGTCCTTTGTAAAGCCATGGGCACATTATGCATCTAATAGATGCTCTGTCCTTCTTAATACAAATTCTCAGTAACCATGGGAATGATTATACTGAGTTCTAGACCTTTCACTGTCTTTAGGGAGTAGTGCATTGTATCTGCTGGAGAACTGGGCTTCATTCTTCCCAGCAAATCTGTATGGATCAAGCAACACCAGAAAGATACAGCATTCGAAAATAGCTGTATGCTTACTTTGCAGATTCCCTTTGTGGAATCCATTATTTTATTTAAGAATACATTACTTTCTGTTGCAGTAGTTGTACATAACTAGTATTTTCACCCCTTGAAATGTGTATTTTAGAGTTTGTGCAAAAGACTTCATTAATTCTTCAAATGTTGATAGAAATGTAAATAAACATAGTCCTCTTTTCCAATGTTTCTGCTATCTAGCAGCATCATGCATCAATCTGTTTTCATGGGGAATTAAGTACCGTATTTTCCAGCATATAAGACGACTGGGCGCATAAGACGACCCCCAACTTTTCCAGTTAAAATATAGAGTTTGGGATATACTCGCCGTATAAGACTACCCCTCTTCAAAACCTGCAGCTTGCTCCGCCCCGGGGTGGAAAATATCCACGCCAATCAGCTGTGTGGTGGGGAAGCGGAGTAGAAAGTAAAAAACTGCAGGGAGAAAACAGGGAAGCGGAGTAGAAAGCGAATACCGTAGTAATGCGAAGCGCAGCAGCGCGGGGTGTGTGTGTGAAGGAGAATATTGGGGTGAGGGGTGAGAAAGCTTTAACGATTTAAAGAAAGCTTTAATTACCTGGGCAAGGCAGAGGGGTGAAGAATACATTTCCAAGCTTTAGCAGAGCAAACCATGAAGGAGGAGGAGGAGGAGGAGGAGGGTGATGGGGGGAAGTTTGAAAAAGCAGATCCAAGCGCAAAAGTTACTGAGTGAGTACTGAGCAACTCCACTTCCCCGCCGCACAGCTGATCCCCGCCGCACAGCTGATCGGCGCTGAGATTTTCCACCCAGGCCCTCCCCCCCCATATATCTCCAAGCTTTAGCAGAACAAACCATGGAGGAGGAGGAGGAAGAGGGTGGTGGTGATGGGGGGAGGTTTGAAAAAGCAGATCCAAGCGCAAAAGTTAGTGAGTCATTTCAGCCTCCCTCTCGCTCTCTTTCCCTGGTGATGGATCAGTGCGGGGGGGTCCCTCCCTCCGCTCCCTCCCTCCGCTCCCTCCCTCCGCTCCCTCCCTTGCCGTTTCCTCCCTTCCCTCCCGACCCCCCCCCCCCGGCACTGATCCATCACCAGGGAAAGAGAGCGAGAGGGAGGGAGGCTGAAATGACTAACTTTTGCGCTTGGATCTGCTTTTTCAAACCTCCCCCCATCATCACCACCACCCTCTTCCTCCTCCTCCTTCATGGTTTGTTCTGCTAAAGCTTGGAGATGTATTGGGGGGGGAGGGCCCGGGTGGAAAATCTCGGCGCCGATCAGCTGTGCGCCGGGGATCAGCTGTGCGGCTGGGAAGTGGAGTTGCACCCGCCCTATAAGACGACACCCGGCGTATAAGATGACCCCCGACTTTTGAGAAGATTTTCCTGGGTTAAAAAGTCGTCTTATACGCCGGAAAATACGGTATCTTTCCCATGTAGTCACTGTGTAAATGTTATTAGCAATTGATGTTATTGAAACATATTTAGTTTGGTCTGTTTTTGATCTGTTTTCTTAATGCATTTTTATCACTGTTACTCTACTGAAGTTGATGCAGAAATCTAATAAAATAATTTGAAATTAATGTAATGGGTGGGGCTTTTTTGTTAGCTAACTTTATAATATGTATTTATTAATTATTTATTAATTTATTTATTAATTAAATTTATATGACCACCCAACTCCCCCAATGGTATTGGATGTACCAGTTTCCTTTCTCAGATATACCCATTGTGTTTTGCAATAACAGACAATGCTTTGAGGATGAAAGAAGACTATGGTGTGCTGTGCTAAGACATGTTATGGTAGATATCTTATCATAGAGCTGTGCAAGATCCCCACATGCATTTCATTTTTTATTCTGACAATTTCATTTTGATTGCTCTCCTGTAAATTCAAAATGATAGCGAACTGATTGTTTTTCCTCATAGTATTTGGGCAACATTGTTTTAGACTAGTTAAGGTGTAGGTGTGCCACATTTATCATCTTTATTCTTCCAACATAAATTACTGCATAGTTTTGCTTACCCATTTTCTTAAGAAAACTGTGGCACAATTTCCCCTCAACTATTACAGCACTAATTATTTAAGAAGTCAAGCTGGCTGCCTCTTTTTCAAATGAGTGGTTTGTCAACATACATTATACCTATAAAATAGCAAAAGTCTAGAGAGGCCAAAATAAAAACACTCTTTGTTATAATCAACAAAAAAAGAGAAGACATGAACTAATCACACAAGTGCCCATGGTTTCTTCCTACTGATCTCTGTAGAATTCAAATATGTAACAGATGCGTACAATTGTAGCTGATGTTTAATTCAACCATGGAAATAAACTTGCACATAGACACTTCTCTAGGTTTCCAAGAAGACCAGCCATCATTTTTCATACATGCTATGTTCAAAGAGCTTTAGAATGTTTTAGGAATTACAGCCTTTTTGGTATCAACCTGTCTACCTATTAAGATCAGGAACAAAGATCCTTTTCTCTTGACTTGCTTACAAGATGACAGCAAAATTATATAGAAAATTCTGTTTGCTGCCAACTACTTTTAAGAACTCCTAGGTTAATCAAAAGAAGACAACAAACCTTTTCTATAGCTCTATACTTACAGAATGCCTTGCTAAATGGAGCTTGGTAGACCCCAACTGCTAGTTTTAAGGAACCCCTAAACACTATATCCAGATTTCCCTGAATGTGTATCCTATTCCAGAGTTCACAGTGGAACAAAAGGCATAATCACACAATCCAAAGTCAAAAAATAGTAGAGACTAGTTGAGTACATCAGGCTTTGATGAAAACTAGTTGCTGAAATTGGGCTATTTGAAATTAATAACCTACTTGAGTATATCATTACTCACAGATGGACCTTTAATCTTCTAGGTCAGCTTCTGCTCTTTCCCCATCTGAGGCTATCATATATCTCATTGCAAGTCAAATGTTAATATTTGGCATAGATATTTTTTAGCTTTTGTAATGTTATGGTTTAATATTGGCTTCATCTTGATGAATACATAGAAAGAAAGCTGCATTCAGGGGATTTTTTTCCCCGTAGAGGTTGTGATATTACAAAAATTACAAACTATGTCTGAAAATGAGCGATAACACAACTATTAAAGCAGGGGGACCCCGCCATTTTTGGCTGGGGATCTTACTACTACTTCTCTGCCCCACTAGGTCATGACCAGTGCCATTATGAAATCACTGGAGACGGCAGGGACAGTGATTTCCATTTGGAGGGATGGGTTTAAAGGATGTACTTAAAGTCTTGCTGATATTTGTGACATTTTTAGCTTTGCCAATTGTGGGAGGCTCTCAGGGTTATAAATGGGATTCTGGGGCAGCAGGTTACCCATTCCAGTTAAAGCCCAAGAATCCCTACTAGGAAGGAAAAAGAAGCATTCCTCTGAAGAAGAGAAAGTTATAATAAGATGCCTCTTTCATTCCTGAATGGAGTTTTGAGTGTTCCAAGATATCTGGCCCTCAGCTGTTAAGAGCGCATAGAATGCAACTGCCTGCGCAGTTCCTGTAGTTTCAAATCAAGTTCCTGTAAAGTTTCATATTCCTTTTCCTGGAGGAACCCCCCCCCCCAGCTTCCTGTTCTACTGAGATTCAGCAGGGATTAATTCTAAATTAAGAGATGGTACAATTAAGTTTTGGTGGTGCCAGGCAGGCATAACCACATAACACTTTAAATTTCTTGGTGGTTACAGATATCATTCATCATTGGCAATCACTCGTAGCCGAGTAAGATTGTCTTCCAAAGGTAAAATTTTAACGGTGGATCCGTAAGTGGCTATAAAGGCCAATTCTGGATCCGCACAACCTCCCACAGTGAGGGCATAGGTTTCCGGGTGGGAGACGGTCATGAAGAGGGTTTGCCTGACGTGCCTTCCTTTTAGCTCTTTTCTCCTTTTCGCCCTGTACTCGTGCTTCTTCAAAGTCCATAGCGCCATTAATAAAGGCTGACCTCCAATTGAAACGCTCATGAGTTAGGGCTTCCCAGTTCTCAATGCTGATATTACATTTTTTTAAATTAGCTTTGAGAGTGTCTTTGAATCTCTTTTGCTGTCCACCAATATTCCGTTTTCCATTCTTAAGTTGGGAGTAAAGTAGCTGCTTTGGAAGACGATGGTCAGGCATTCGAACAGATACAGTTACAGATTACAGGTTACAGATAGTATCTTGTTGAAGGAAGCAGGAGAAAATGTGTAAGTGCAAATTATATTTGGTGGAACATTAACAAAAAAGGAAAAGCAGAAAAATATATAATTCAAACATGCATTCTGGTCAACATATCAAGCATTTTTCACACAGGTGCATTTAAAACATTTTATTTATTTATTTATTTATTTATTATTTAAATTTATATCACCGCCCATCTCCCCCAATGATTCATTTATGTGTTAGGTTTATATACCATTTTTCCTTCAGGAGCTGAAGGTGGCATACAGTATATAGCAATCCCTCCTCCTATTTTTCCCCACAATAATAATCCTAGGAAGTAGACTGGCTTGAGAGAGTGACTGGCCCAAAATCATCCAGTGAGTTTCCGCACCTGAGGGTGAACTTGAATCAGGCTCTCCTAACGCAACACTTTAACTATCACAGCACACAGCACTATGTCACCAAATCAACACAATATACAGTATACATATTTGTAATGAATATTTTAGACAAAATCCATTGGCTCTGTTTCTCCCTCATAATGCCACATCAAATCATATATCAAAATAAATAGTGAAAAGGGGGACTCAAAAGACCATATATAACAACCCAAATAATTCTCATCCATGCAGATAATTTTGACAACATTGGAAAACTCAAAACAGGACCACAAATGCAGCTTGTTAAAACCACTGTTTTGGCTCTGAACCCAGGACAGCTGGTCAAGAATAGTTACTGGGTGGAGCTTTTTCTTATGGTGAAAAGGGCTCTGGACTAAGCCATAACATTCTGGGACTGAGCCATTAATTATTTGGCAAGTGGTGGCAGCGGCAAAGATCAGACATGTGTTTGCAAGCACTAAGTTGTAGAAATTTCCAACAGCACAGCAGACTTTCAGTGACTGCTTGAAATAGCAAGGCTGATAGTTCTGGGGTAATTACCTTGGTTTGGTTACACAAGGCTTTTATTTAACTTACTTACTTACTTACTTACTTACTTACTTACTTACTTACTTTATTTATTTATTTAACTTTAAGCCCAGTCTGCACAGCAAAGTCTATAACCAAGATGGCTTCTGTATATGCAGGCATTGGGAGGGGGGATTTAAACATCTACATCGCACCTGCCAATCTCCACAAATAGGGTGTGTTGACTTGGGAAGGAAACAACTTCTTCCATATTACTGCTGTTTTTCCATCCAGTGGTAGAAAATGAGCTGTTCTTCAGGCTGGATCTCCACTAGGACTTTTGGCACAACCCAGCCATCACTGAGGCAATATAAACCATAAAGTCTCTGTCTCACAATGAGGACATGTTGAACATAATAAACATTCAAAAATCTATGTAGTCAATGCTTTTTGATTTGTCAATAAAATTATGAAATCTTATAATAAAATTACCACCTTTATGATGGGAAATAAGAGTTTGCAGACATTCAGTCTCTCACAATGAGGAAACGTACATAATAAAAATCCCAAAAGCAATGTGAAGTTAATGCTTTTATTAGACTAATTCAGTGGTTGTATAGCTGATCTGTCTACAAAGTTATGAAATATGGAAAATGGGAGTTTGCGGACATTCAAACAGGCTCGTTATGCTAAGATGGTCCCTGGGAAGACTACTGAAGTGAAGAAACAAATAAATGAGATGGTTCCCCATTTTTAAAAATATAAAATCCATATATTAATCAAACTTGTCTCTTAGGCAAAAACAAAGACTGCCCCAGTTGCAGTCCAAAAACATCACAGCACCAGGTAAGTCTATGCAGGTTTTATTACTTCAATATTACCAGTCTTCCCTCCCACCCCCCCCACCCCAGTCATTCACAATCTCAAAAGCTGGCAGATTCTTGTGAACTTCGAACTGAGCGAATAAAAGTATTACCTTATGATTGATTTGGGTCGTCTTGTATGTGAGACTTGCTGAGTCAATCGATTGCTCTCCAGGGCTTAAATTCTCATGGGCCCCAGCAAAATGGCTAGTGACCAAGGATCATGAAATTTGTGGTCCAACATATCTAGGGAGTATCCAGTAGCCCATACTTGCATGCTACTGTCTCCAACTCTGTGGAGCAGAAATAAAGGAACAGCCGGTGTAAGAGGAGAAACCTGAAGAGCTACGCAGTGCACAATCTTGTGCTTGTCTACATGGAAGTAAAACCTCTTACTGTTTACACAACTTTAAAGGTAAAGGTTCCCCCCACACATTTGTGCAGTCGTGTCCGACTCTAGGGGCTGGTGCTCATCTCCGTTTGTTAGCCGAAGAGCCAGCGTTGTCCAAAGATGCTTCCACGGTCATGTGGCCAGCATGATGCACGCGGAACGCTGTTACCTACCCACCAAAGTGGTAACTATTAATCTACTTGCATTTGCATGCTTTCGAATTGCTAGGTTGGCAAGACTATCAAGTCTTATTTGCTTTAACATAATCTGCAGAGAAACAGTCCTTAAGTAGTGATTCACTATCTATTGAAGCCCTGGCCACCAGTCTCAGAAAAAGACATACAGTCCATTATAAAAGGTCTAAAGAGTAACGAAGCACCGGGGAAGGATTTTTTACCAGCCTAATTATTAAAAAAATATCCCAACTGGTGGGGCCCTCTATTGGCAGGTCTATTTATGCATATAAACAACACCTGCCAGATCCCAGTTGGGTGGAATTTGGCAATAGTGGTTCCCATATATAAAAAAGGGAATAAAAAGGATCCCAGCAATTACAGGACCATCAGTTTAATAGATATTGTTGCCAAAATATATGCTAGGTTCCTCTTGAGCAGAGTTGAAAGCTGGGTAAATGAAAAAGGTATCCTTGCGGAAGAACAAGCAGGTTTTAGGCAAAACCATCTACCATTGATACTTGCATTGTTCTGAACCACATGATTGCCAAATATGCCTATAAGAGGAGACACTTATATGCTGCCTTTATTGACTTTTCTGCAGCATTTGACACAGTGAACATAGAAGTATTATGGAGTAAATTGATTGCCTTCAACATTGAACCCAGGTTGCTGGTATTGATTAAAGCCCTACACACAAGCACCTGTTTGAGAGTGCGGTTTGGGGTAAATGGAGCTATGACAAACAGGATCAACACATACAAAGGGGTAAGACAATTAGCACCACTATTATTCAATCTATATATCAATGACCTGCCAGGAGTAATGAAGGACCCTGAAGCTCATATGCGTAAAGCCCTAAACACATATTGTAACACCTTGCTATATGTTAATGATATGATATTATTATCATATTTGCAAGTTGGACTACGTAGATTGTTAAGAAGACTTAGCTCCTACTGTCAGGATAACTCTCTAATCATCAATAAATCAAAGTCAAAAATTATGGTGTTTGGAAAAAGACAGCAGAGACATAGATGGCAATTAGATGGTGAAGTAATAGAACAAGTGAATACCTTCCCTTACCTTGCGGTAATTTTCTCTGAGACTGGATCTTGGGTTTCTCATCATCAAAGGAATTCACTTAGAGCAAAGGCACGCCTGAATCTACTACTTAAATTAAAAACACATAGCTACCCAGGTTCCTTAGTCCCGATAATCAAAGTATATAAAGCTAAGGTTACACCTATGCTTTTACTGTATATGCAGCAGAAGTCTGGGGCTTAAATTCCACTACATTAATAGAACAGGCACAATCCCAGCATCTGAGAAGTATCCTGGGTGTAGATAAAAGGAGTTCAGCTGCTGCAGTTAGAGCCGAATTGGAAATTTACACAATCTACTCACAGTCTAAAATTAGATCGTACAATTATTGGTGTAAAATCAATGAAATGGAGCCCGATAGACTTCCAAGATTGTGTCTATTGGAACAGATAAAATCCCAACTACAGACCTCTTGGATTATACAATTGATAAATTATATAAGGAGTTGTGGTCTCCCCGTCTCTTGCACTTCCGGAGATCAAGTCAAAAAGAGTGTTATACAAAGAATCTTGGATGTAGAAGCACAAAAAGATATAGCCATCCTCAGCAAGGTTGGCAGTCTGAAATGGCTGAGCCGATATAAATGCACTTTTCAAATTGCCAACTATTTAAAAATACAAATGCCAAAACATCTCAGGGAGGTATTCACCCGAGCTAGATTTGATCAACTTGATACAATGGTCAGATTTGGGAGATTTAACAGCATCCTTTATAACCAACGCATTTGTATATGTGGAGAGCCTGAAATTGAGGATAGAGCACATATATTATTCAATTGTAATTTCTACAAGAAGGTGGGAGATCTGCACCTTGGTCCATACATTAAATGAATGACCCACTGGGAATCACATATTAGGACAACATATTTTATGTGTGGCCAAGACCCAAAAATAACATATAATACAGCACTGTATTTAAGCAAATCAATATGCTTGAGATCTACATATGTGGGGTTGATCAGGGTAAACTGTAGGGGTGACACGGAAATATGATGTGTATTTTCACTTATATGTATACTTATCTACCGTATTTTTATTTACTTCTTATTCAACTTGTCTTTTATATTAATTTTATATAGAGTTTTATTAACATTTATTGTTTAATCTTGTATTCTGATATGGCCTAAGGGCTAATCAATAAACTTTGATTGTTTGATTGATTGAATTGCTAGGTTGGCAAGAGCTGGGGCTAGTGCGGGAGCTCACTCCGTCATGCGGGACTAGGAATTCCAGGACTAGGGATTCGAACCTTCGATCGACAAGCCTGGCGTCTTACCCGCTGAGCCACCACGCCCCTTTTACACACCTTTACTCTTAGGTAAATATGAGATTGCTTGCAACTGAAACTGCCGGGGGGGGGGGGAAACGAGGGGGATAAAATCCACGATTGTTCAATGGTGATGCAGCGAACAGGCTGGAGCACTGAGATGACCATGGGGTTTAAATGCAAAAGGATTCAAACAAAAGCTAAGGTTGTAAGCAATCTGTTTTTGTAATAAAGCTTCCCCACGCGATTGCCAAAAAGACCCCCAAAAGAATTAGCGCGCAGAAAAGGTAGAAAGGGGTAGAAGGCAAGCCGAAACATACACCGTCTTGTCATTGGACGAGCTGTAATTGCTGTGGCCAATCACGACGCGCCTTTGCTAGGGGGAAGAGAAGCCACTGGACGCCGGGGGAAGGGATCGCTTGGCCGAAAAGAGATCCAGCGCGGCAGCCGGTGAGTAAATGGGCGCGGGAAGGGGAGGGAATCTTTGTCCGACACTTGAACCGAGGAGACCGAGCTGGAATGGGCTCTCCTTTTTCACAGGCGCCTCTACGATCACATTTCATTTCCATTATGGTTTTTTTTCCCATAAGCCCCCCATGTCGACGCTGGCATACAAGGAAAATCGTATTTAGGGGCACGGGAGGCTTCTTGAATTAGAGGAGCCGAGATATATTTTACAAATGGGGCGAGGCTTTTCTTTAAACGTACCAAAAGAGGTTTGTTACGCTGGGAAAGTTGCATCTTTTGAATTCTGTATCTGTCATTCAGCTATGAAGTAGATGCCCAAATAGTTTTTTTTAAAAAGTCTGTTGGTGGCGGAGGGCGGTCTCCGTGAAGGAAAGATGCGAATAGTCCGCGATGGCCCCAGTTTAGGAAATTGCATTTTTCCGAGGGGTTGACAGCAGCAAGAGGAAAAAAAACATCAGTTTATTTTGTCATTTGGAAATATAGCAGCTTGGTATCAGCTGCCATTTGCAGGTTGTATGTTCTAATGTTGGGTGCTTTGTGGCCCACTGGCAATTAGATATTTTTCCTCCTGTTCCCTTTTATTTCATGTTTACCTCCCCTTCAACCAGCAAGGCTTTCAGAACTGTTTGCAGGGAAGGGGCAACTACTACTATAATACTACTATAATAACAGCAGAGCAAGGTAATAGTGAAGCAGCATTTCAACCACGTTCAAAAACTGCAGGGTTTTCTTTGGGTCAAAAGGACTCACTCTCAGGGAAGTCCGTATGGGAGACTAACTAATTTTGCAGTCCAACAGAAAACATAACATAAAATAGTTGTCAATCGCTGCAGCAAATAAAATGCCAAAATAAATGAGCTGCACCTGAAATAGGGAATGTTTTGCCAGGCATGCAACATTTCAGAAGATCTGCCAGGAAATTAATATCATGTTTGTGGATGAAAGATCGAAAACTCTTCCTGAAGTCATATAATGTAATCCTAAACATGTTTATTCAAATGTATGTCCTACTTGAATTCAGTAGGACCTCCTGCTGGGAATGTACTTTTTGTTTGTGATAATAAAAAAAAAGCTGAAATCAATATTTATATATTGATTTCTTTGTTCTTCATTCAGTAAAAAGCTATCATCTTCTGTATAATTTCACAGGCATTATATCAAAAGTAATAGATTGCATCTTCACGGCATAAATTAATCATCTACATATTAATAACAGCTGATGACACTTGGTGTAATAGCAGTTGTGAGAGGGTATTCCGATTTGTCATACTGAATTTGAGATGCTTTGACATATTTGAAATGCCTGTATGCTCAAACAGCCAATGAGATACCTTTGGGTTATTTATAGAACAACTAACAAATTTTAAGGTATGGGTTCAGTTTGCAGAGGTTAGACAGAATTGTCTCATCAAAGAACCAACTTCTCATTATCGGCAGCTTGTATAACTTTTACTGACCAAAGGAAACTTGGAGCATTCTTCCTTTTGAGATGAAGATGGCTGAGAAACAGATTAGGTATGTCCCATCCAGGATTTTAAAGATAAAATGAGCTTCAATATTGGCATCGGTAGATTAAATGTCAAATCAAACACATCAAATGTTGGCTTGTGGTAGCCTAAATTCTGTGTAAAATGCAAGAGGGTAAAAAGTGATGGAAGAAAATAAGGTTTAAATAATTACAATTACTTAAGTAATTAATTTAAGTAATTTTAGTAATTAGTTTAAGTAAGGTTGGAGACTGGCATAGTTACCTAGAATTTTTTTTTACTGGCGTATTATCTCAAGTTTAGAGGGGAAAGAGAAATGTATAGCGAACTTCAAGATTAGCAATAACAAGGTATTCCACAAGAATCATTGCATGAAGTCTAAAAGATGTTATCTCTACTTGATTGATTTGTGCTCTTAAGCAGCAAAACAAAGGACCAAAAGAAAGTGGAAGCATGATTTTGTACGGATTGGAATAGGGAGGGGAGAGGTTAGGAGATGAGAGAAACCGGTGAGCTGTAATTATAAAGTGAGTCTTAGACAACTGAGTTCTATTTTCTCTTTAGTTTGCCTGCTAAACTCATCAATGGAGGAGCTGCTGGGATCATTGGTGTTACTTGTATATTTCCAATTGACTTGGTTAAAACTAGGCTACAGAATCAAAGAAGTGGACAGCAAGTCTACAAAAGCATGTAAGTGACCTTTAGAAAAATATCTCAAGACAATAAAACTTGTTTTGCAGAGATTATTTTTCAAAAGCCTTTTTAAGACTAATCCATTTCCAAGACAGGAAGCTTCTTCAATAGCTCAGGATTTAAATTGGGCTTTTGCAATTATGGAGCTGAAATTATTACTGTTTATAAATTGTTCAAATAGCACTTTTTATCATAGTGTATACCTATAGATGTAGGTGCTGGGGAGTAGAAATGTACCATTATTGATGGAATGATTCAGTAATTACTATATGTAGTGCAAAGGCTTTGACGTGCTCCCTTTCATACCTGGCATTAGGTTATTTGTTGTTGCTAAGCTCTAATGTCTGTTGTATTCTGACAAGCATTTTAGCTGGAAGTCATTTATGAAAATGGCAGAATCAATTGAATACTGTACATTGACTTTTGTATTAGATATAAATATGGATGAATATCACTGGAAAGAAATAGATATTAAAACAATAGCTGGAGTTATTCCAAACAATGTATCTAAAAACTTACAAATTGTTTTACCGATGTTCTGATCAGGTCGGATTGTCTAATGAAAACTTTACGTTCGGAAGGCTGTTTTGGCATGTATAGAGGTAAGTATGTTTTCCCATGTTTTATAACTGGCTATAGTTAACTCAGAAATACCACCTTTTAATTTTTACTGGAAGATTGCCAGTTGTAAAGTCAGTTAATTAGACTGCAGTTCTAAATACATTTCTAATGTAGTAAGCCGTGTTTCCAGGACTTCTGAGTAAAAGTGAATAGCATTTTATTATTCAAGGATTAGAGAGCCAGTTTGGTGTAGTGGTTAAGACAACAGGCTAGAAACAGGAGACCATGAGTTCTAGTCCTGCCTTAGGCACAAAGCCAGCTGGGTGACCTTGAGCCAGTCACTTTCTCTCAGCCCTAGGAAGAAGGCAATGGCAAACCACTTTTGAAAAACCTTGCCAAGAAAATTGCAGGGACTTGTCCAGGCAGTCTCCAAGAATCAGACATGACTGAACAGATTAAAAAAAAATTCAAGGATTAAATACTGAAGCAAAGAAATGCAAAAAAAATGTAGTTGCTTTTTTTAGATTTGTCAGCACTTCTAGAGCTTAGCACTGGAGTCCAGTTTAGGGGAAGAACATCTGGCTGCAAGGTTTCAGTTCAGATACAGCAGGAGTTGGGAAATTTTTTTTCCTATTTCAAAGTTTTTATTATTATTTTTTACAACAAAGATAAAAAACTACAAAAAGAAAAACACTACAAACAAAGAAAAACATTAAAAGTGTAAAAACACAAAATAAAAGACTTTTAGAAAGTTACATACATACAGGTGACTTCCAGCTTTCAACAGCAAGAGTATACAACAATTCCCATAAACAAACCCTTCCTCTATATCAAACCATAATCACATTATTTCTATAAATCCCTCCATTAACACATATACAAATCTCTAATACAATTGCTCCTTCCCCTTACAATATATATATATATATATATATATATATATATATATATATATATACACATACATACACACACACACACACATACACACACACACACACACATATATTTAAATTTCTACCTCAAACTTCCCTTCCTCTTAAAAAATAATCTATTTAGTTTTTTTCTTTCTACTACTATTCTATATACTTCTGTCTACACAATAAACATCAAATTATAGAAACAAATAAATTGTCTGCCTTTATAATAAACAATCTTAACCCTATTAGATCTAAAAACAGTATAAAACATTATTATATCTTATCAATATCCTTTAAGTTTTACATATCTATAACCCTATAAATCCTAATCCAAACCATAAGAAAAGAAAAGAAAATCATATTAGTCTCATTATGAATCCAATTAAATATTCTTAATTTTTATAAATTGTCTACCTTTATAATTAACAATCTTAACTCTAATTATGCTTAAAAACAATATAAAATATTATCAGAACTTGTCAATACCTTTTAAGTCTTAGAAATCAAAAATCCTGTAAATCATGTTAACCTCATTATCAGTCCAATTAAATATTCTTAATTTTTTACCCCTCCTCAAAATATACCAGGGCATTCAAATATTTCACCATTACACCAACAGCATTTTTTTACGAAGATCTAAGAACCCAATAGCCCCCAAAAATACAAACTTTCCAGCGAAAGAGAAAAAAACCTCCCACATTCCATACTCTTCTTTCCCATAACATTGATTGAAATCGTCATAACATTTCCCCCGCTTGGCAGTTCCTTGTGCAGTCCTAAGGGTAAACAATCGTTTTAATCCCATAAACACCAATCCAGAGTTTTCTGCTGAGAATATTCCATTTTACCCAACAGTAAAAACGCCATCTTTTCCAACGTCGTCGTCTTCTTCTATCATAGTATTTTCATATAGTTGTTTCATTTTAACTAGAATCTCATCTCGAATGTCCCAAACAGTCTGTATGATAATTTGACAACCCTTTGAAAAAAGATCTTCTTGCTGACAACGTAATTCTCTGAGATCTTCTTTAAAATCTTCCATTGTTCAAACAGTAAATTATAGCACACCCTAAAAAGTTAACTCACAGAAATAGAGGTTAATGAATTAATCCAAAATTAACCAAAGAAAATATACTAGCAGACAGTTTGGAAAAAAGTAAACAGAAAGCCTAAAGCTTAAAATAAGAAATGTGTAGAAAGAACACTTCAACCTTGAAATTCAGTAACAAAGATAACAACGGAAAGACAATGTTACAGCTCTCAATATAACCCAGATTGGGAGGGGGAGCCAAAACTTTTTTTTTATAGTTAAAAATCTCCAAAAATAACTATAATCACCAAGAGATTCCACTTTTTCTTACTGTAAAAAGCTTCTCTTAAGATACAAAACTTAAAAAAACAAATTGGGTGTTTAAGATATGGAAAGGCACGACTTATTTTCCCTTTTTAAGCGGATGCATACATGGCTTAGAAAAGATTAAATCCCAGCCTCCCAGTGTAGTCTTACTGCTCGGTCGCAGACGCTGTCTACGATCTCCTGGCTACAACTCACTGTCTGGAGGACAAATGGGTCGATTCTCAGTGTTTTGCTTAATCCGGAAAAACACTTGGGGCTACAGAAAAACCTGTCTGTGCCCCCAAAAAAACTACCACGCTGCCAGCTCTGCCCATGGAGCTCACAGGCAAAGTTGTTCAGTCGGCCATTTTCCATAGGAAGCCAGAAGTCAGGAGTTGGGAATTTGAGGCTCACCAGAATTTGCTGAACTACCAGAAGACCCAGGAGTAAGGAAAGGTGGGAGTTTTAATTCAGCAATATCTGAATTATGTAACAACTGACTGGCACTTTCTAAGCATTTGTCTTAGGTGGTTCCTTATGTACTCAGGATTCACTCTCTTTTGAAAGAATGCTGAAATGGCCAGAGCTTTTTTTTTAAAAAAAAAAAAAAAACCTCAGTAAGGTTTCTCGCTCACTGAGGTCTTGGTTTCTTCTCCAACTTTCCTTCATCTCAAAACAGGGCAGTATTTTGGGTTGGGATGGTTGTGGAGAGGAAGAATAACATGTAGTTATTTTGTACACATTTTAATGATGGCGAAGGTAGTAATGGTTGCGTGCATGGATTTATTCATTCATTGCTTACCTTTGTACTTTTTGCACTATGGTTTGTTAATAAAGTGGACGGACTAGAGCAAGATCAAAACTCCAGAGAGGACAGACAAAAGGAGCCTGTTTAATTGGCCTTCACAAGAATAATAGTTTATATACATTCCTTCATCTCAAGAGGATGAAAATTAGAGAGGCGTGACTTCGGTATTGTAAAACAAAGGCAGATACTGTACAGCAGTGTTTCTCAACCTTGGCAACTTTAAGATGTGTACTGGCTGGAGAATTCAGGGAGCTGAAATCCACACATCTTAAAGTTGCCAAAGTTGAGAAACACTGCTGTAGACCATGCCTCTCCTGAATAAAAAAAAGCTAGCTTTCTTTTAAAATTAGAGACAGAACTCCAGGGAAACAGAGAAAGAAGTTGCTGTGCCTGAACTGGGGTGTACCATCTCCCCAACAACTCTGATAAACAGCTAAAATTACCCCTAGAGGCCAGGAAAAATCCAGAGAAAAGAAGGAGAGAACTTTGGTTTCAGCATTCAGGTGATCTTTAAGAAATAAATGTTTTAGGTAGAATCTGTGTTAAATTTAAATTTCTCTGTGCATACATTCTCAGTCCAATACTCTTTATCTCTCTGTACAAGTTCTATAATTGTATAGTCTTCAGTCCTTCGTGCATATATCTAGTTATATATGAACATGGTTTTTTTTTTCCAAATTGCTCAAGATGATAATTTTTCTCTGAAAAATGTTTTGATAAAATTTAGAGCCTGGAACAATTGTAACAAATCAGTGCAATCTTGTGGTTTTGAGTTTTTAGTTCAGCCAATTTCCCAGTTGCTGTATACAGTAAAGTGGGCAGCTGTATACTTTAGATTCTGCAACAGTGCGTAATTGCATTTTTTAAAATCTTAAAATTAAAAAGTGATGTTTATTTTTTTTCTTTTCTTTTTAAACAAAGTTTGATTTTTCTTCCACTCTTGTTAGATTAGTCTCACTCTAGTCTCTGTCCTTGGGAGACCCCCAGCTCAGGCTTATTTTCCTGTTCTGTGTCCTTCTCTTGCCAACATGCACATACAGACACAAAGGCTAACAGATAAACTGTCATGGGAGGAGGGGAAGCACTTTAATACAGCTGTGTGGCTGTGCCTTAAGACAGCATTATTACAATCATTTTCTTCTTGGGCTTAAAGTTACTTGATTACTTGTTTTAATTAAACTTTGTAGTAAAAGTTGCAGTAAATTACTAAGCATTCCTGTAGGCAAACATATTTCATGGAACTATGTTAACCTATTTTTGGAAGTTCATTTCATTAAATATTTAAGATACTTTTTAAATTATCTTATCAAATTGATTACATTATTTAGAACATGAAGAAGAATCACTGATTTGAAATACAGTGAATTAATATATTTCCAATGAAATGTTGAAGATTCTTCTTTCAGTGTTTCTGCAATCATTATTTTCCTTTTCTTCTTTTCTTTCTACTAATGAAAATTTAGCTTTACACCAGACTGGTGCGGATTTTGTTTTATAATGTAATGTAAATCATTAACTGAAGAACAGAATCACTTTATTTCAATTAAACACAAGTATGTTTATTTATAGGTGCAGCAGTGAATCTGACCCTTGTAACACCTGAGAAGGCTATCAAACTGGCTGCTAATGACTATTTTAGGCACCTTCTTGCCAAGGAAGGGTATGTTATTTGAGATATTCAAGGAGTATCACTTGTATCATACATCCGTTAAAGTCTGTGTTCAAAGCTGAGTTGAGGTTTTAAAAGTTGTTTCAAGTACTATATTTTAATAGGTGAATATTTAATCTTTCTAACCTATACTTCTCTGGAATACATCAAGGTGCATTTTAAAAATAAATAATAAGTAAGAATAATGTAATACAACTAGTTTAATAATTTTATAAATGCCACCAATGGGATTAGTTTTATAATTACACTTGAAATGAGTGAACAATAATATATTTTGAAACAAGATATGCAACCCTAATCAAGCACAAAGTAAATGGAGGAAAAAGAGGAAAGAGAAAAGATTATACTTATGTCCTGTATATCAGGAAAGCAGTTCTTTGGGGCTTTCAACAGTTAATTAAAAACTGTTGGAAATGCTACCATTTTGTAGGGGCATTGCTACTCACAGACAAGTGAGAGGACATTTTCACCAGTGTTAATAGAAGGCCCACTTTTATCCTCAACCATTTTCTTTTTGGACACAGAAAAACGATAGGATCTACACAGGGGTGAAGAGAGTCACAGAACAGAGAATACGAGGACAGGCATACAATGAGTGCAAACAGATAGAGCATCACCCCCACTGTAGGGATAGCTAGGGGAACAAACAGGCCATGCAGAGGAGCGAACAGAACCACACATACAAGGTGGAGGTAAGTAAAAGGGCTGATAACGGTGAAGAGAAGGACTAGAGAAGACAGATTTTCTTTCAGGAGACTTGAAAAACCATTTGGTTGACTTGAATCATGGCCTAATAGCATCCTAGCTCTAAAATAAACTTCCTCCATAGACTTATATAGAGAAGAAGAATCCTTTGGCTTTTTATATAGTTACAAACCCACCCCTACCAAGGATCTCCAATGAGGAAGTAGGTTCTCATCCATATCTAATCAATTTCAGCCAAGAGAAAGTATTCCCCATCTGAATGAAAATGAATGGATATATTGATGCATTCATTCACTTGTGGGACAAAGTGCAGAGCAGGAGTCTCTGTATAATTTGGGGGTTGTATTGGTGCGACCCATGTATGTTGCCAGTCCTTAGTAGCATGTCTTCATGAGTTAATGTGTCCTTGTTCCAGGAAAGACTGCAGCAAATGTTGAATAATTTCATTTTTAAGTCAGTGGGCTAAAAAAGAAGTCATCTGGTTTCTTCTTGTTGCTTTTATTATGCAATGCACTCAACATCTCTCCCAGCAAAACCATAATTTCCTCAGCTCAAATATTGCTAAAACTGTTCACTGCATTTTATAAAATTTGAGTGATTTTAGTAATTATAATATATAAGCTTTAAGCTCATATTTGTAAACAGCGTGATTTCAATATCTTGTACTGGAGAATGGGCAATGTCAGTGACTGAAATAAGCAGGAGGGAGAGTGGAGAAGGCTGTTAGGACTGCTTGGAGCAGAAGTAAAAGAACATCTGAAGGGCCACAGGTTCCCTGGTAATTGTAAACATAGACATAATAGATCCCTTTGAGATAACAGTTTCAGTTAACAGTTATTTCTGTTTCTATTGTATCGTAATTCATTTTTTATTCTTTTCTCAAAGTTTCCTGTTCCCTTAGAGATGATCTGTGTATCTCCTTTACACAGCCCATTCCCACTTCATGTTGTGGTGTTAAAATTAATGTAAAGTAATATGTTTGATAAATGTTCTGATGTTTTATTTTGTTTCCCTCCAGGGTAGCTCTGTCTTTATCTAAAGAGATGCTAGCAGGCTGTGGTGCCGGAGTTTGTCAGGTTGTTATCACCACTCCTATGGAGATGCTAAAAATCCAGCTGCAGGATGCAGGGAGACTAGGTAATGTTGTCTGTGACCTCTCTCCATATAGCATACTGAACCTGAGAAATAGATGCATCTTCTTACTATGTGAGATTTTGCTGTAAAACTCTTTTACAGCAAAATTATTATCTTTTACAGATAATTAAAAAAATTATCTTTTACAGCAAAATATTACACCGTTTTACTTTGGAAGATAGCTGCCAAAATGTGTTCCATACCCACCTCTCAAATAAGACATCATTTTACTATTTCAGCTGTGTTGAAACTATAATCCATGTCATGGTAGCTACAGTGCTACAATGCAACCCAGAAGGTTATAACACTAATAAACTAGTGAACCAAGTGGCAGGATAGCATCAGTAAATGTAGAAAACCTGCAGCGCCTTTTGTGTGGTTGGGGGGGAGGGAATAGAAACATAGTTAAGACACAGAAATGTGGAATGCAGTTGAAAAAGGCACGATAAAATGAATAGAGAGTTAATAAACTGATTGGTCCTGGAGAAAATCTAAGTGGTTGTTAAGAGTTAACAGTGACTTGATGATGTATAATCAAAACAATCAAACAGATCAAAGTTTTATTTTGTAAAAGCAAATTATTTGTCCTAGTTGCAATCTAAAATCACACAATTGCTGTAATTGGTAGTGGGGCTGCACACACTGACCTCACCCTGCCAGCTATATTCTCTTCTAAATGTCTATCTGAGGAAGATTTGAAAAAGGGAGTGTGTTTTATGCCTTAGGCTCCCCATGTAATTTGGAATTCTGATCAAGTAGAGATTGTAATGATGTGCGAGCCGAAGTATGTTCAGCAAGTTTTTTTTTCCTCTGCTGTAGGGGAAACCAGGAATTGTGCTAAAAATAAGACCTATTTGAGCATTCAGATTCATATGATTACAAGTACTTAAATGGGTTCTCAGGATTCTTATATTCAGATTTAAGTTCAAGTGAGAGTTTTCAGGAGACCAACAAGCCTGATATATTTTCTACTTTCATTTCAGCATCTCAGCAAATTGTGAGCCGAGTTTCTTGTTCCACCTCTGGATGCAATCTTGTAACGGTCAGCCCTGTTCTAACTAGAGCATACAATGTAGGACCTGTTGTTATCCCAAGGAGGAGGATATCTGCCACCCAAATAGCAACTCAACTTCTCTATACTCATGGCATCAAAGGACTCTACAAGGGTCTTGGAGCCACTTTATTGAGGTAATGGTTTTATGTTTTCATAACCTTGTTCATTTTCAGACTAGTTTTCCATATTGCTTGAAAATAAATTTTGTCTTTCAGGGATGTCCCATTCTCTGTCATCTATTTCCCACTGTTTGCCCATCTGAATAGAGCAGGACAAGACTCCTTGGAAGAGAGAACAAGCTTCTTTCATTCTTTTCTTGCTGGGTGCATGGCTGGCTCAGTGGCAGCTGTATCTGTGAGCCCCTGTGATGGTGAGAGAGACTCTATGTTTGTCTCTGGACTACTTTGTCACGGGGACATGTTGGGAAAAGTTTATTCCTTGAGGATCCATGAAACCTAATTTATATTTTATCTGTTAAGGGTTTCTTACATAGGGAAGGCTATTGCTTTCATAGTATAATGATAGTTCAGTGGAATAGAGATGTTTTGAACTGTCATTACTCAATTAATTGACCAACATATCTCTTTAACACTTTCTTTTTCCAGTAATAAAGACTCGTCTTCAGTCAATGGGCAAAGGAAGAAATGAGGAGAACTACAGTGGAATTATAGATTGTGCAAGGTAAAGCCTATAAAACAGCTCACATTTCTTGACACTGAAACAGAAATACAAACAGTATATTAAATGCAGAGGAGATTTGCTGTTTGAGAAGACATGCAGATGGCTTCCACATATTAACCAGACCACTTGAATTGTTTTTTCAGTTGCCCTTAATTTACCCTGGCACCTCTGCAGATACAAACCTTGTTAAAATTATGAGCAACCAGTTGACCCAAGTGCATAGCTGTAACATGTAAATGCCACTTTTACGTGATTCAGCGCAGGCTACATGGTGGTGCCATACAGCATATTCATGTGGAATATTACAATTCAGAACTGGTTTTCTGTATTAGTTCTGGACAAAAACATGAGCATTTGAATTGGCTGTAAACTTGCTGGAATCATACCGGTTCTTGTTGTGATACCACTCTTTTGTAAGACTTATTTTTGTACAGTGAGTTAAAGATATGCAAAGTCTTGTAAGTGTATATAGAGAAATCTTGTTGAATATTTAACACATGATGAAATATTTTAAGGTAATACACTGCAGAATGTTTTAACCGATTATGTCTTGTTTACTTTTCTTTGTCTCCCCAGGAAGATTTGGACAAAGGAAGGTCCCTCAGCCTTTCTAAAGGGGGCTAGCTGCAGAGCTCTTGTCATTGCACCTCTGTTTGGTATAGCCCAAGGGATTTATTTCATTGGAGTTGGAGAATTTCTTATAAATCTATGCCAGAATGGAAGACTGTCTCCCTAGACTTTCATTCATTGGACCTACTGGAATATATCCACAAGAACCACCAGTCAAGAAACAATAGCAGCTCAGGTCTATTGACAGCTATTTCTTCTGTTGGGAAACATGAAAAAAGACAAGGCCACTACAAAAGACATCAGTCATAGAACACTGTGTAAAATAGGGACATATCTGGGTTTAGGAAACAAGAATTTTAAGAGTACAATAACTACTTTGGATAAGCAGAGGACTGAAAGAGTATACAGGGAAATTTTTTGTATATATGAGTAGAGCAGGAAAAGAGAAGTATCTGTGGGGCCAAATCTTTTTTGAACTGTTGAAAAATGAACTAGGCAGTTAGTTGTTCTTGGGGTTCCATAGATGCTGTTAATCTACCCCATTTGCAATCTTTATAGCTGCTGTCTGTCTGCTAGTGTAGTAGAAAACTGCTAGTAGCAAACTGTCTGTTTGCTACTCACCAAAGATTAATTGGGAACAAAGTGTATGAATTTTTATAGATTTGTGTTTTTAACTTTACCTACAATAAAGAATTTGGTTCCTGTGGTAACTGTTAAATACAGAATAACTTAAAACAACCCAAATATTACAGGCAAAGTAGATGAGTTAGTTCCTTAAAAGTTGTAAGCCATTAATAAAAAATGCAAAATGTGCTCTTTAGAACCAAGTGTAATTTAAGACTTCCGGGGAAGAAATGGTGAACTGAATGCAGCTTTGCTGAGAGCAGAGCTGACGACCGCAGCAGAATGAAGAGCCAGTGAGTGGACTGGACCGGCTCTTTGCGATCCCTTTTCAGACAAAGAGAGGACTTGGGATCGCCCACAAGTGCTCCAGACAGTTGCTCCACAAGACAGTGGTCTCCAGCGGGTTTAGAGCTCTGGGAGATGAGGGAACGCCATCTTAGCCCAAACCTCGGTCGGCGCCTTTATGGACACAGGGTTCACCTACTTCCTTTTCGCTTTCAGAAATTGCTTGTTAACTGCTTTTCAGCTATTAGGAACCTTTGGAACAACAAGTTTTATAGCACTGGGTGAGTTTCCTTCAATCCTTAGGGAAATAAGTTTTAAATACAAGTTTGAGGACTTTAAAAAATTATTTTTTTGGAGTAAACAGCAAAAAGGGTGATTAGAATTTTGATTTTGGAAAGTTACAAATGGACTAAGGATCCAGATGGATTTGAAATAAGATTTTGAAATTTATTATAAGAATCCTTCCCATGGGAAAATGCTGTTGTTTTGAATTCTTTAAAGAAAATGATAGGATGGGACTTTGAAGGTTGGACACTAGAGGGAACCAAAAGGAACTAAAGATTACAATTAAAGGAGAAGAACACTTAAATTTGACTTACTAATATAGAATGGAGAAAAATGTTTTAACATTGGTCGTATTGAAGGATATTTGTGGACCCAAAAGTTAATTTTAAGAGTGTCTGCGATTATAGATAGACTATGTTTAAAAGGTGTTATGGAAGAGGAACAAGTTTTACCAGATGAGACTTGAGACTGATGTAGCCTGTCATTTTTAAATCCACTTTCACAAGAATGACATAGAAAAAGATGCTACACTAGATATACAAATGAAACCAGCTGATGTCTTAATAATTAAAAGGGATATACAAATAACAAACCAAAAGAGTGACCTGGATAACTTTCCTATATTGGATTTACAAAAGAGGCTTGTTAAAGTTTTGAAGAATATTGTGAGAAGGGACAAAAAAATTGGAAAGAAATCCGGTTCTAGGACATTATTTGAAGGGATTAAAGATCAAAATTGTTAAAAGTAAAATGAAGGAATATAAAGTTGGTTTATTTGATCGTTAAAATAGATATGTTATCTCTGGTAGCCCTTAATGGACTTTTGCTGACATTAGGACTGAATGATGAGGTTTTAAGGTTTGTTTATAGATAAGAGATTAATTATGGGGAAAAGATTATTTGTTGTATTTTAAGAGGTGATAAGTTACTAAAATTGTTTATACTTGTGATGAAGGGGGAAGTCATTTCTTTATATATTTCTTTTCTTTTTCTTTATTATATTATTTTTCTTTTCTTTTTTGCACTTTCTATTTTTTCTTTTTCTTTTCTTTTTTAGTTCATATTAGTTATCTTTTTAATTGTGATGTTTAATAAAATTACCATTAAAAAAAAAGAACCAAGTATAATTCAACTGGGAGCTGAAAATGTTGCTTGGCTATTAATATTGTTGATTATATAATAAACTGCTAAGCAGTTTTTCTTGATTGGCTTTTTCACATGTTTTATGATATTTTCATTCTAGCTTTTATAGATCATTATTATATTTTTCCATTATCACTGAGCTTGTATGAGAAAGTGCAATTAAGAGGATGTGTGGGTGCTATTCTTTCTAAGGAACTATATGTTGGTTTCAAGACACTATGTGCCTTGCACCATGGACAGTACAAACACAGTTATACCCCTGCACTTATTCTAGTACAATAAAAATATTCAAGCCAGTACAACAGCAGTCTGTGTGTTTTGTCTTGACTCTGCTGATGCTAAGTATTTTCCCTATCTATGTATGTTACTGAAGAGTTAAGCTGAGCTTAGTTGGGATTGTTTCATTTCCTGTTAAATCTTTGATTCTGTTATCCTTACATGTTCATATAAACAAGTTGGTGTAAATGTGCAGCCAAACAGTCTTGATCAATTGAAAGAACCAGTCTTCAGAAAAACTCACAATAGCTCACTAAGCAATTATATTCTACTTTTCTGTAGTAAGGAAGAGCTAGTGCCCCATAGATCAGACAGTAATTATTTTTCACTTTATGAAAATGGTACAGTATATGTATTTCTAAGTGATGATGGATACAGATTATTCCATCAGTAATTTCGTCCATCTTTCAAGAACAAAGCTCCTCAATATGGCCAAGCAAGTAAGGGTATGTCAGCAAGAATGAATCATTTAAATCCACATGTAAGGAAAAAGGCTAGCTTATCTAATAGATGGAGAAGGGGTGTGCAGCTTCTTCTGAGGATTGCACTGAGGTTTCTGCAGCATGCTAAGGATCACGCTTCAAAATGGCATGGGCAACTCTTTTTCTTTAGGGATTTTAGTGTACTTTATTTGAAAAATTTATTTTAATGTTTTAAGTTCTCAGTCACTGAAGATGGAATTAGTAGGAAAAGACGTAACTCTACGTCTTCCAGTCAGAAAGCAGAACTAAGACTTCATTCCATGGAGGTAGCAATTCCAAACTCAGTCTTAGCTCTGACTTCTAAAGGAAGAAGGGATTATTTTTATTCTTGGCTCTGTCTGGACTGAGAGCCAGTATTTTGATCGTGGAAAAGAACAGTGAAATGGAAAGACAATGAGCTACCATCAACAGGGGAGCAAAGTTTGATTTTTGTGGATGAGAATGGCCTTGGCAGGCTTGTTAGGAAATGATCGTCTCTCTCCATCCCACCCCCCAGCCCTATTTGCTATTCAGAGCAGATGTCTGCTTACCACTAGAGATCATACTCAGGATATGGTCAAATAGGTAGTAGAATAGCCATAGGAAGAGCCTTGAGATTAACGCACAAGCAGTGGGTCCATCCAATATACCATGGAAGAACTGTTAGGCCTCCCTGGAGTTGCATGCTGCTAACAAACAGAATCCCTTTGCAAGGGATGATAAGGGGCAGCATATTCAGATTCTTACGTTTTTCTCTCTCTAAATCAATAAATAGATAAATGCAATGTGCATTCTTAGTTGCTACCATATAGCATCATGGTGGTATTCCCTAGAAATGGCATAAATATCACAAGGTTTTGACATACAAACTGGAGGACATCAGGAGTTGGTTTGTCTGAGTTACAGTGTTCAGTTCTGATGAACAATGCAGATCTATATCTGGAAGCGATTTTATGCTGCCTTAAAATTATTGATAACATTGAGGAATCCAGGGTAGAGAGCTTTTGACTTTTTCCGCATACTCCTGATTCTTCTTTGAATTGTACAAAATCTTGTTCTCAAGGGAGAGAACATACGAAAAGTAGGCGCCATTATAAGAAATTGTTCCTCTAAATCAGAGCTTTCCAAACTTTTCATGTTGGTGACACACTTTTTAGGCATGCATCATTTCACGACACACTCTTACAGCAGGGCACAAGGCAGGCACTAGGACCTGCGCGGAATCACAGCAGGTTTGGAGGCAGCAAGGCACAAGGCAGGCACGAGGACCTGCGCGGAATCCTGGCAGGGCAGGTTTGGAGGCAGCCAGGCACAAGGCAGGCACTAGGACCTGCGCGGGATCCTGGCAGGGCAGGTTTGGAGGCAGCAAGGCACAAGGCAGGCACTAGGACCTGCGCGGGATCCTGGCAGGGCAGGTTTGGAGGCAGCCAGGCACAAGGCAGGCACTAGGACCTGCGCAGGATCCTGGCAGGGCAGGTTTGGAGGCAGCAAGGCACAAGGCAGGCACTAGGACCTGCGCGGGATCCTGGCAGGGCAGGTTTGAAGGCAGCAAGGCACAAGGCAGGCACGAGGACCTGCGCGGAATCACAGCAGATTTGGAGGCAGCAAGGCACAAGGCAGGCACGAGGACCTGCACGGAATCACAGCAGATTTGGAGGCACAAGGCAGGCACTAGGACCTGCACGGAATCCTGGCAGGGCTCGGAGGCAGCAGCATCCACGACACACCCAGACACTGCAGCCGACACACTAACATGTCCCAACACACACTTTGGAAAGCTCTGCTCTAAATGTAGAAGGGAGTTTAGCCACAGTCAAAATGTTAGAGCTGAGCAAACTTGCTTCCCTTCCTCAATTTCTATGGTGCTTAATGGGAAGGTGGAACAAGCATCCTACTCTAGTGCTAGGAGTAAAGGGCCTTGCCTGGATCTTCAGTCTCAACTATGAACTGCTTCTGACTTAGGAGGTAAATAAGGAACCACGGAGTTTGAGGAGGCTAGTGCAGGCCACCAAAGATTACTTAATGTTGCGTTTTTCCCAGCATTAATGAGAAAGATGGCGAGAGTGATTAGCCTGAAACCTGAAGCATCAACTCCTGGGGAGAATAAAGCCTTGGAAACTCAGTGTTCAGCACAGGTGTTTCTCTAGTTTTAGTACTGAGCTTAGGATTCCGCTCCCAACCTTTTTCTCACACGTCATGAAGAGAAAATTGCCAGAAGTGATCAAATATAGGACTCCTTCCATGGTTAGCAAGTTGTATGTGATGCTACAAAAGACTGGGGATTGGCTTGAAACTCTTATCAGTGGATGAACCTGTGGTAGCCCTCATCTCTAAGACTATAGTCCAATTCAGAAAGCTCTGGTATCCAGGAAACAGCCTCTTATGGCCTTAGCAGGATTACAAGGCTTGATTAATGAGACACTGAGAGTAGAACAGCACAGAAATGTTATAAATAAATAAATGGTTGTTGCTTGAGCCTTGGAACCTTGGGCATTACTACAAACATTAACGCTACAGTGGTTTCTGCTTCTACTTCAGGAGCAGATTAAAGGTGCATCTAGTGCAAACAGTCTCAAGCAGAGTATGCAGTTCTCTGCAGTGGTGGTTAGTACCAACCACCTACTGAAGGGGAAAGCCTTGAGGGACCTCTGAGACAAACCACTCATGAAGGGGATATCATCTCGGGGTATCTCAGATCTCTGTTGCTTTGGTTCTATTATAGTGGATCGATTATTTCCCATGACACTTTCCATCAATCAGATTATAAAGGTGGTGTGGCTGTCATTAGAAGTCTTTGCACCTCCAATACAAGAGTACTACATTTTGATTTGGGCAATGTCTCTGCAAAACCATTTATGAATAATCAAGGGGAAATTAAGTCAAACGGACTGCAATCAGAGGCATCTTACCTGCTTTCCTGCTGGAGACATCTTGCCTCTCCTTGGTGGAGAATGTAAAGAAAACACAAAACATGTCTGCTGACTGCTTAAACAGTCTCTGTCCCAGGCAGAAAGGGTGCTAAATCCCAAGAGGTTTTAGAGGTTTGTGGATTGGTGGGGAGCCCCTCTCTCTTTGCAAAAGGAAAAAACAGGAAGGTGCCTAGGTTCTTCTCCCCTTCCTCGGTGTGCAGGTGAAAGGCACTGATGATCTGTGGCCCCTTGGCAATTGTGTTAACAACAATCAATGAATAAAAAAAAACTCCAGTGTAATACACTGGCTAAGGTTATATTACATGTTAGACTAAGCTAAGATAAGGGTCAAAACCCAGCCATTGTCTTAGCAAGTTGTGGGAACCAAACCATCATATTAAGCCATAATATGGTTTATTTGTGCATAACACATTACGTGAATAACATTTGAGTTTTGTTAATCTAAATTTAAGCTTTATCATGTTGTCTGAGCCCAGTTATCAGTGCAATTACATCCATCAATTTGGAAGTAGGGCAGTGCAACATCTTAGCAAACAACTAGCAATGTAAATGTGGAATGGGCTGACAGCCTCTTTCTTTTGAAAAAGAAAGCAAATTCAGTTTTAAGAAAATCCTTGAAACCCTCCTGTTTGTAAAATATTTGCTCCGAAAACCAATGACCACAAAAACAAGCAGCCTATTATATTTCATTGCTCTGTCTTAGAATAATTTGACAGATCAAAACTGATTTATTTTAGCTGCTGCTGCTGCTCCTTGATGTGTCAAGGGGCATGCATGAAAGATACAGAGAACCAGGACCTTCAGGGTTATACGGCTTCTAGAGCATTGCGCAATAACCAGTGCCACTTGCCTCCTGCACACAGTCACTGTAATCAGTGTTGCATTTCCCACACTTGCAACTCACTGCCACAGGATAGGAATAGTAAGAGACAGCATGGTGCTGACAGCCAGGGATCATCACGGTCTTATACACCAGGTCCTTGTATGTACACACATCCTGGGAGAGCCTCCGGGTCAGTAGCTTTTTAACATTACTGTCCTGTAACGAAATGCCAATGGTTATTCCATCTCCCTAATAGACTTGGTTTAAAGTTAGCCTGATAAACTTGTGTTCTGCTCTCCATTGTACTCCTCCTCACCACTATGCAACTGAAATAAGAAGGACCTTTTTATCATTATGGGAGCTTTTCAAACTAAAGTCAAGCAACCGCAGTCTTGCTGTAATGAGAAAACAGTAAAAACCGACCCTGTATAAAAAGATTATGAACTGTTTGATCTATTTGCATGGCAGAAAAGTGTGTGCTTAGAATGGGCACTTCCCTTGGCAGAGCAGTTGCTCAGAGGTAACAAGAGTACCTGCTGAGCATGCAGAAAGTCCCCAGTTCATCTTTGGAGAAGGCTTAGGAAGACCCACCGCTGAAACCCTGGAGAGCTACCTGTCAGAGCAATGTGACTTTGAGCACAATAAGTGGGCTGTAAAAGGAAATTATGAACAAATGTCAGGTTTTTGAATTAGACTTATCCCAAAAGATCTAAATTTCAAGGATTCTACAAAAGAACCATCAATTATGTCATTTGTTCATTGTTATTTAATTACTCGGGGTGGCTCACAGTCTGAAAAAAAGTAAGAACCACTTAAAAAAAGAAGCAGATCATAAGGGTCCAGAAGGCAAACTCTATAAGCAATAAAATATCCTACAGGGGCTCAACCACTACTCTACCCTATGGCCTGGGAGAACGGCCAGGTTTTCAGTGACTTTCTGAACATCGTCAAGCAGGGAGCCATACAGATCTCGGGGGGGGGGGGGATGCTGTTCCAGAGGGCAGGTGCTACAACAGAGAAGGCATGCTTCCAGATAGATTGCACTGCTTTATCGAACAGACCTGAAGTGCATCCAGTGTGCTGGATCTCACTGGACAGACAGTAACAATCAGAGAAAGTCAGTTCCTCAAATATACTGTTCCTTGACCCCTCTCAGGAATCCATTTATGCCAACTTGGAAAATCCTTCCTTGAATAGAGGTGGAGGCCTCAGGCACAACCTCTCCCCCATCTTCCTCCCTGCTTTGTCTTCTGTGCCTAGGAAGATTAAGACCATTTCACAAGCTCAACAGCAGCATGGTGATCTTAACGATCCTCCTTTAGATGATAAAAGGACTTAAAATAACATCTCAATATAACCATGTCCTAGCCCCAGGGGTAAGGTCACACAGCTACCTAGAAACATATTTAGGATTCCCTTACCAACTTTGCTCAGACTGAAGAAGCTCCTTGGATAAGGAGCGAAACGTTTCCACTGAGAAAATAGAAATCCAGTTGACATGATTCAAGCTACAGACAATTCCACCTGGATGACTGAGAACCTTCATAGACATAATACTGTATATATGAGAATTTTTATTGGGAGAAACTTGTTCTAGTTCTTCTACAATTTGCAAACTAATGTCCTAACTAATTACAGAAGGAATGGCTTCTGTGGAAGTTTGTCTCCCAGAGGCAGGCAGGAAGGAATTTTGGAAGTGTTGGAGAAGGTCAACAATATATTTTATGGAAGGAACATAGTTTTCTAAAAATAGCTTATTAAATTCTGGGAGGATGGAAGTGCTTGTATTATTCTGCATATTGACTACTTTTTTAGCCACAACTTGATAAAATAAGTAACTCTCATCCTTGCAGGGGGATGTCCTATTTAAAGAAATTTCATCTTCTCTTATTAGAGAAGATAACTTATTACAAGTTATTCTTGTGAATCTCTTCCCACTATTTATTCTCTTAAAGCAGGAGTGGAAAACTATCAGTGGCTGGAGGGCACCAGGGTTTGTGTGACATGTCAAGGACTCCATTCTAAATGCAAGTGTTAAGTCTGAAGACACCCAATTTAGTATTTCACTTTTTTCCCAAATTTAAAAAAATGCAGAACAAATCGAAGTTTTGGGTCCACTGTTCACGGATTTGGGGGGGCATAAAACACATACCAGTAGGCCACTTGCAGCCACCCGGACACACTTTTTGCATACTCGCTTTAAAGGGAGGTGAGTGACTGCAGCCCCTGTGTCCTTTTTTTGAGGCTTCCAGCACCCCTTCCCTCCCAGCTAATTTTCAGTTTCCCACCATTTGTAGGTGGAAAATCCATAACAATTCTGGTACATGCCTAATTAAAGGGAATAGGAAGGAGACAATTCTGAACCTCTAATGTGCAGAACATGACCCCATCCACCTTGTGCCAGAGCTTCATCTACTGTAGCCCCAACCACCCCAAAGCCCCAAATATGCATGCTCAGCCATACGCTCAAGGAGGATTGTAAAGAGAGACTCAGTAGTATCTTCCAAGACTATACCCAGGTCATGCAGAATCCTTCACAGATGGTGGTGTTGATAGCTAGGCAGTAGGCACATTCTCTCTTCTCCACGTGGATGACATAGTCAACGGGGATACAAAGAGACAGACTTTGCCCCAAAGTCAAGGCAAAGACTAGGGGCAGAGAGATGGAAAGGACAGGATTCATGCTGGATATAAAGATAAAGCAAAACAAAATATCATTAGACTGGATGGAGGCAAGTAGCATATTAACAGGAACAGAAATCAGGCTCACATCACCACTCATTATGTGCCTCCCCAGTCTCTATCCCTCAATTCCCTGTTACTTGCAGTCAGTAGGCAATTAATGCTCCTGCTAAATTGAAGGAAGGCACATTGAGATAACTCCCTGGTAAGCACTGTACAATGCACCCCTGCAGGGTGAGACGCATACCAGGGTTTTGTTTTTTTTCCAGGGGGGCTTTCTAGCTTCCTCTTATATGAATATCCAGGCAGCCTCCACATTAGCTTTTTAGTCTTCCCTTCTCATCTTGATTTTATCGCCAGGATGCTGTACTTGTAAGGCCCAAATGTTGCCAAATGATGTCAGGCTTATGCAGGCAATTGCTTATTCAATGTGACTATTGACCAATATTTATGCCACATACAGTATTTCTAGTTCCTAAATGTAGGCATTTCTATTAATTTATATTGAATTTCATCACATTGTTCCAACCTATTGAAATGATCTCAGATTTTGATTATATCTTCTGTGCTATTATACTCCCCCCCCCCACAGCTTCATGTCATCTCCAGTCAAACATTATATCCAGAACTTGTAAACTAGTATAGCCATTGATTGAGAAAAAAGTTTGATTAATAACAGATCAAATACTGATGAATGAAGCAAATCAAAGGACAATGACAGCATAGAGAAGTACTTCTGGTTAAAAATGCTACCTCCCAACAAACAGAATCCTTCCTAAGAAAATGTTCCAGAAGGATAATCATGTTATTCTCTTACAGCAAAAACGCCTCTATCTTGTGGCACCTCAAAAACAAAGCAGTATGCATTGTAAGTATGGATTTTTGAACACTGAATGTTCAATAGCTGTTCAAAGACAATGTTCCTGCCTACAACTATACAGTATCTTTTTCCAGATTCACACATACAGAGGTACACAAAGCCAGGAATACGCACCTGTCAACTCTGCCGGGCTGCCCAATCTCAGAACACCAACTAAAAGGAGAATCAACCTTTCGGCCGCACAGCCTTTTCTTCATGCAATCACCCAGTGTGTCTTTGAGTTTGCTGCTGAGATAATGCCCAGTAGAGGTTCTGAGTGCATTTTATATTCTCCAGGTTAATTCCTGGCTCATCTACTGTTTATATAATTGCATTAATTGCTCCTTCTAATCTCAGTAATATCTACTGCAGGAGTCATACAGGATTCATTCCAAGGAAATGGAATTGGAAGAAGTGGAGCTAAAATATCTCTGCCTGGCAACTGAACTGTATTTAACATGAATTACTTTAACATTAATTCTTTATTCTCCATAGAACAGAAATACGTATGTATTTCTGTTCTATGGAGAATAAAGAATTAATGTATATGTACATGCTGGAATTGGGACTGAACCAGTCTTTTGCCACGCCCAACTTTCATGCAAAGGCTATATTGTACAGCTGAGCTTATACAACTTGGCTGACAAAGCACAGAGCTCTCTGCCAGCTCAAAAGCCACTCTGGAATTCTGGGATTTAACATCAGTTGAGGTTGGCAGCTAAGATGATTTATTCCTGGCTCAGTTGTGGTGCAAGCCAAATTGCAAAAGAAGGTCATCTGTCTTTTCACAAGGGTGAAGTTCTGAAAGTTGGGGAAGTCTATTTCCCATTTTTGCCTCACCCATCCTTCTGACAGGTGTTTTAATGGGAATGCTGGCTTGCTTTAGCAGAGGTGAAAAGCCCCCAGTGGCAAACAATGTGGGAGAGCAAGCAGGCTTGCAAACTGCTTGGGTCTTTATGTATTTCTTTTCCTTTTGTGTGTAATGGATGAGGAGATTTTGGTTACTCAATTATGAAAGTGCTCTTACGATGAGTCCCAGTTCATGGAGCCTAAGAAGAACCTTGGACAGGGCACAAAATAAGTGGCACTGCTTCTAGGCTTCTATTGGTCAAGTGAAGGGACAGCACTGATTGGCATACTATGTTCTCAGTATTCCTTGGTTAACATGAGTGAAGAGTTTAGGTATGTCTTTTCAGACTGGTTGGGAGGGATCGGAAAATGGAAATAGTGCCCTGTAGAAGTGCCCGTAGACTCTTGCATAGACATCATCTCCAGTATACAGAAGTTGGTTTCAGTGAGGGATGGAGTAGATGGAGTAATGGAGTCAAAATCCTGACTCCTCCCAAAACAAACTCATATCATGCATACAACTGAACAACTAATAATTTTCTGCAATTTAGCAATACAGTAAGTTCATTTGATCACAGGGAATTGGAGTGATTCCATTCTTCAGTCCATAGCTTTATAATCTTTAATAATAGATTTTTTAAAATATGAGAAAGGTAAATTAAATGTCTGAGACCAGCACTGATTAATCTATTTCTTATAATATCCCTCCTTGCCAATTGCATAGCAAGCATGCTATGGAGAGTGTGACTATTACAATCTTATAAACTCAGAAATACAATACAAAGGAGATGGATAGAGTATGGGAAGGAAGGAAGGAAGGAAGGAAGGAAGGAAGGAAGGAAGGAAGGAAGGAAGGAAGGAAGGAAGGAAGGAAGGAAGGAAGGAAAAAAAGGGAGGGAGGAAGATTGTATAATAAACAGGAAATAAACAAAGGCGCTTTCTTAGAAAATATTGGTCAGCTCTCCTATCTAGTTCAATAAAACAACCAGTAAAGTTATATGTAATAACTGTGGGATAGCAATCTAAGCTAAATATAATTATGACATCAGTAAAATTATCCTCGTGCCTTACTTTCCAGCACAATTATGGGGTATTATTAGACTGCACTAAGGAATGATAAGTCCATTTTCTATGTGAGATGAACTCTCATGGTTAGCAAAAAGAAGCAAGATTCCAACATATAGCAACATTATCCCTGGCCGTGACACTACATTTTCTGTATATGCAATTTTGTCTTGCTCCAGATCTTCTCACAACTCCCTTTTGGAAATTTTTTGTCCAAGACCTATACCAGTGTGATCAATCAGTTCTATATTTAATCTTGCTATGACTGGATTCATACATTGCACTAAATCATAATGGTGTTTATCTGGTTTTGGCTTGGAGTATTGGATGGGCCGAGGCATTGTGGTGTATAAACCATGTCCTATCTATGCAGCCCATTGTGGTTTAATCAATAAACCATTGCTAAGCAAACCATAGCTTGGTATGATGAACCTAATTCAAATCTATCTAATGCTGACTATCTCCTAAATTAATGACTTATCCAAGAGTTACTAAACTCTGAAAGTGCCAACCAATGACAGCTGGTCCTTGTCATTTAACTGTGAATCATTCATCTCTAACCTTTCTTTTAACCAAAACAACCTGGTCACTGACATCAGTCATTTACACTTTCATGAAATGGAAGCTACCATTTCTGTATTGCTATCAAATGAGTAATCCCCTCCAATTGAAATGACAAGCACTAGATGTGCCCCAGTGATAAGTAATGCTACAGAAAATGCAAAAGATTAAAATCAGGCAATTTAAAGATCTCACAAATATTGCATAAATGTAAAATTATTACTGAAAAATATAAGCATTTTTGCTTTTGCTTCCTGTAAAGAATTAGACCTGAGTAGGAAGTGGGAGACACGTCTATGGGATCGTGTATTAAGGGGATGCAAATCCAGTAAGTTGGCAGGAAGCAGACTCTTACCTAGAATCCCTTGGAAGCAGTTAGAAGGACCAGCTGCCAAAGGACTCTGGCTTTATCTGCTGTTAGCATTGGCACAGGCATAGAAATAGTTACACTTGTTGCTTGTTCTGCAGAGGTGAATTTTCAAATATTCTGTTTTTGAACACCTGCAATTAACTGAAATTACCCCCATTTTCCAAGATTAGCTGCAACATTATATGCTTATGCCTTCATTTATAGGATAATGATTATGGAACTTCAGTATTGTACTGCATAAAAATCAGTTTAGATTTTCAAATTATTATAAAGAATGTGTTGTTGAGTATTATCATAAATTATCTTTCAAAGACAGTTCCTTTACCTGTAACTGTAATTCTTCCAGTCGCATATATGGGTTCTGCCTTTGTCCGGAGCTCCATTGGAAATATTCTAAAGTGAGACTAGAATTTGGGGAGAATCATACTTTCCATGCGGCCATGGTTCCTATTTCCTACTCAGTTCTAGTTCCGATCATCACTGGTGCCCACAATGGAAGCAAAATCAAAAGCAGTGCTACAATGATGGATACAGTATGTGACTACACAAATGACTTGAACTACAGTTGCAGATAAGCCCTGCCCTGAGATACTGTTCTTTGGCAATGAAAAGAAAGCTGAATTGGAAGATGAGAAGCCCACCAGTCTGAATGTGGAGGGCAAGGGCAGAGACTGACTGGAGGGTTTCAGTGCTTTCATTTACATATTTTACAAACCTGTCACTTGCATACTGTAGGTTTCCTTGATTGTCTATAACCACCAGACATGCATGCATGTAAAGATCTTGATGGGGATAACACAAGCACTTGATTGGCATTCTTTTTTGTGTGAAGAGTAGAAATGATAAATACATGGAAATACCCTAATTTAGCAGTATGTAGAAAGACAGATACCAATTTTCACCCCAGATTATACACATACTTTTGAACGTTCAGCTGGTGATAAAAATCCCAGAAGTAAAATAATGCGTATAGGATATCTTACAGGCAAATAATATCCTACCCTGGTACAAAAAAAAATGTAGATCTGACCTTGGGAAGGGAAAAGAGAACAATGAACCCTTAAGAGAGGAGAAAAGACAACTCAGTCCTGAGAAAGTGAAACGTGTGAGAAAGACTCAAAATAACCATGCTAGTTGGTGTTCGTGGATGCAGTCTGCTAGTCTTCTGCCCGTCTGTCCTACATAGTGACTGCTACAGTCCTTACACTGCATGTTGTAGATAACTCCTGTTTTTTCTTCTTGGGCTACTGGGTCTTTTGGGTTACTTAAGATGTTCTGAAGGGTTTTGGTTGGTTTATGTGTACAGTGATGCTATGTGGTTGTAACAGTCTATGATGGAGCAACTGTATTCAGTGATTTTTATAATGTGCCAATGGAATGATTTATAGAAATAATGTGATTTTGGTTTAATATAGAGTAAGGGATTGATTATGGAAAATTTGTTTTATATTCTTGCTGTTAAAAGTCAGAAGTCACCTCTTCTTGTAATTTTTTTTAAAATTTATCTTGTGTTTTTCACTCTCTTTAGTTTTTTTCTTTTTGTAGTTTTTTTCTTTTTTTGTAGTTTTTATCTTTGTCTTAAATCTAATAAAATTCTTTAAAAAAAAAGAATGGGGACAGTGTTTATTGTTCATAACTGAAAATATTTAACCAACCATTAAAGAAGGCAACTGTTAAATAAAAGGTAATATTGTTTTGCCCTTTTGGTACCATAAATTATGGCAAAATATGATAATCTAGGGAGTTCTTATCCATCTCTTTACCTTAGCCCTCAATCCTGACTGGGCTACTATTTCATTAGTAATAGGGAAATAATTTTCCCAATTTGTCATAGATAGTTTTTATAACTTTAGTATAACCTATCCAAATATACAGAGGGCACCCCACAACTGGTGTCTTCTATATGTCCTCTATATATGCTGGACTACAGATCCCACGATTCCCAGTCAAAACCACATCTTGAACGAACCAGACTGGGGAAGACTACTCAAGTAAATTAATTGCCTATTTACACAGATTCCTTATCTGCCTGTTCTTTTGCTTTTGTTGTCCTGTTTCCATACAGATGATATCTGTAATTTTTCTGGTTTTGCATGACCCTATGATAGGAGAGCTGTGTATGATAAGCCTTTCTTAATTTGTTGTTGCTACTATTGCTAATATAGCTTTGATTAAAAACAGACTGTGTTAATACTCTTACTCTTACTTAAAAGGAAACAGTTTTTAAATAAAGATGTTCTTTCTATATATTACAAGATTAATATTTCCATTCATCTTGTACTGAAATGTGACTTTACAGCCTAATAACTGAGGCATGAAGCCATTGTAAAGGACACAGACTCATGGCACTGTCCCTATCTACCCCCCTGTAGGAATAGGTGCTGCAGCATTAAGGCTGCCCTGGTGTGGGGTGTATGTATGCTTTCTGCCCAGCAAAGCAGACAATCACCTGCTTTACTGAGCAGAATACACTCTCCTCCCTTTGCAGGATCAGGTGCTCCACCTCCTGATCTCCTGGGGGTGGGTTGGTAGCTTCACCCGGAGGGATGGGGTAGTTCTGTCTAGTAAAGCAGGCAATTTCCTGCCTTATTACCCAGAATGCAGCTTGTCCCACCTCCCATAGGTGGGAGGTGCTCTGCACATACAAGGGGTAGATTCTACCCTGCAAAGTGGAAGAGCATCACCTGCTATACCAGGAAGAAGCACAGACTCAAATACAGACTGCAGATCAGCTAGCTTAGGACCAGGTGGGACAGATGGTCTAGCCACCTGTCAAAACTTACTTTCAGCCTTACGGAAAGCAATTTATAGGAGTGGGCAGCTTCCACTGTGTCATTTGAGGTTGGATTGAACCTACTGAATCTGGACAACAAGCTTGAGTCAGTGAAGCTACTTGCTGTATAGGTTCGGTTTTATTTCATGGACGGGGTTCTGGGCTGTGTGAACCTCTACTGATGTGTGCATCTATGAATGATCCTGCAGCTAAGGGAACATCTAGTCCCCATGCAGATAGGGACTGAGCACTTAGAAGCTACAGCTGGTCCAGAATGCAGTAGTACAGGCAGTATTTGGCATCTCACATTACATTCACATAACACTGCTACACTGTGAGGTACACTGGCTTCCAGTAGGCTTCCTGGTGCAATCAACGTGCTGGTTATGACCTATGAAGCCCTACATGGCATAGCACCAGATTACGTGCAGGACAGCCTGTCTCTGACTGTTTCTGCTTGGCCCACCAGATCTGGCAGGGAGAGCATGTTCCAAGACTCTTCTATTAAGCAATGTCATCTTGCTGGATCTAGAAATCATGCCTTCTCTGTCGCTGCACCTGCCCTGGGGAACAGCTTCCTCCCAGAGATTCAGACGGCCCCACCCTGTTAGTCTTTCATAAGGCACTTAAAACAAGGCTATTCCCACAGGCATTCAGGCTGGAAGGTTAACAAGCTCAGCCCTTCAGTATTTGACAGCACTAGCCAAAGGAATGCAGGTCCTCCTTGGTTATCGACAGAAATTGGGACCGGAATTTCCATTGCTAAGTGATGCGGTTGTAAAGTGCAATGTCACATGACCGCATTGCTTAGTGACAGCAATCCTGGCACTCCCCATTGCGGTCATTAAGCAAGGATCGTGGGTTGTGAAGCAAGTCCCAGGTAGCTTGCAAGCAGGCTGGCAGGCAGGTAAGGCGCAGTGCAAGTGCAGCGGGGCTGGTGGTGGCTGCTGCCGGGCAGGGGAGGGTATGTGAGTGGCCTGCGAGGCACAGCGCAAGCGCAGCCAGGCCAGGGTTAGCTGTTGCCAGGTGGGGAGGGTGTGAGTGACTTACCGGAGTGACTTGTGACCTTCCCTGCCAGCATCCCCGTTGACTTTGCTTGTGGGAAGCCGGCAGGGAAGGTCGCAAATGGCGATCATGTGACCATGAGACACTGCAACTGTCATAAGTGTGAGCCAGTTGTCAAGCAATCATGATCACGTGACTGCAGGGGTGCTGGGATGGCCAGAACTTCGAGGACTGGTCATAACTTTGAATGGTTGCTGAACGAGTGGTCATTAAACAAGAACTACCTGTACTGTAGGTTTAACATTTGCAACAATCCAGGCTGCAACAATCCAGATAACCACTAGATGACAGCAAAAAACTACAGAAAACACTAATTCTTTGCTTCTATCTGTTGGTTGTGGGGGTTTTTTTCAGTCAGATCTATTGGTCTACAAGAGGCAATTACAATCTTTTTGCAACTATCTAAAGTAACACTAAAACTTGCAACACTTATATAGAAGATGAAAATGTGATATAACGTCTTTCAATCACTCCCTCAGCCCCAAAAAGTACTATATTCCTCCAGTCATATTTCTTTATATATATAAAAGTTGTGAATAATAATAATAATAATAATAATAATAATAATAATATAATTTATTAAACTTGCATGCCACCCAACTCTCAACAACTCTGGGCGGCTCACAACAATCAAGCAAAGAAATTACAATAAAATCAATAAAACATAAAAGATAAAGATAAAAGATGGCAAACACAATGAAGCAAGGGGTCTCACTCCCCCTCACCAAAGGCCTGGGTGAAGAGCCGGGTCTTCATGGCTCTTCTAAACAACAGCAGAGTGGGGACCATCCGGATCTTGGGGAGAACATTTTTCCAGAGGGCAGGCGCTGCTACAAAGTGACATTTAGAACCAGCCTATCTATCTGCCAGATAAACACATAGAATCAACATCTTCACAACAGAGCAATGTTATCTGTCAAATAGGCAGAGAAAGTTTGAGCCCTTTTTCAAAACAAAAGAAATCAGAAGGGAGAACTGGAGAAGAAATTAAAGAAAGAAGTTAGGTGCCAAGGCTGGGAAAAGAACTGAGGTTTTGTCTTCTCCCCAGTCTCCTCAGAATTAATTTATTGCAATCCGGAAGAAATGGGAAGTCCAGGGATAACTTGAGATAGAGGGAACATCAGCCGGGTGCACTGATGAGTTGTCGTGCGCTCTGCATCTACAACGTTCAGCGATACAGCAGTGGGGAAGAGGCCAGCAGCAATGGAGGAGTCGGCCCTCTGCTGGTTTATGCAGAGGAGGTGAGCTCCAGAGTTGTGGTGGTGGTGACAGGCGCGATCCAGAAGAGCTGATAGGGGCTGCCCCTTTGTGGGAATGGAGGCACCTGAGTGGTGGCAAATTAGCTGCAGGGGACCTGAGATCAAGCCAAGGTGTTGGTGTCGGCCCTGGCCCTATGGCTGCAGTTTTCATTCCCCCACATAGGAGGCCATCTTGCCTCCTACCTGGTCTGGAGAAAGGAGGGACTTCATGGCAGCCATCTTAGAGTGTCCTGCTTTGAAGAAGGAACCATCATGACCCAAGTGGAATCTGCTTGGTAGTTTTTCAGACGTGTGATCAGGATGAGGTTTGTGGACTGTGGAGTGATTCCCCTGGATGTAGGGGATTGCCTGCCTTCTCTATGGCTGAGAGCCGGGGCTGGGGGGTTGAATCACCCTCATTGTTGGATGAGTGGGTGCCCCTGCCAGTCTAGTACTGTGAGAGGATGTATGTGTGGAGGTGGGTTCCTTGTTTAACTAGAGGCACAGAGCGATTATGCAGAAGCATCTCTGGATTCAGTGGGCCTCTTGGAGAGGGGTGTAGGTGGCTGGGGGTCCTATGGGCATAGGCATGGGCCGATATGGGCAGGAGAGGGGGGAAGTGTCTGAAGGGTTGGGGCTGGGTTATAACGACGTGGTGTTGTTGCATAGAGATATGATGGGACAGGGAGGGTGGGCCACTCTTGGGGACTGTGGCATGGACATGTCATTCCAATGGCACATTCCTGGATCCTGGTCAGCAGATCTTCAAGGCCACAGGCTTTCAGATGCAGCTGCTAAATGCCAGGTGTGTAATAAGGCCATCCTCAACAGTGATTTGATCATTGGTGAGAGGGCTGACCTGGCGTGCATTAGTGAAACTTTGCTGCAACCAGAGAGGGGAGTTTCCCTCTCAGAAATGTTTCGGGTTTTGGGTGTGGCATCAGCTGAGACCCCAGGGTAGGGGTAATGGGGTGGTGATTGTCATCTGAGACACTTAGGAGGTTTCCGGAGGCACTGCCCCACAGATTGCCAGATGTGAGTCCATTTGTTAAGTTGAGCTCTAGGGTTCAGTTAGGACTATTGCTATTGTATCAGCACCCCTGCATGGCTAGGCTGGCAGTGGAGTTTCCCAGACTTATGGTCTTGGGGGACTTTAACTTGCCTACCCTGAGTGATGGATTGGAAGTAGCTTGGGAGTTCATGGACATCATGACAGCCATGGGTCAGTCCCAGTTCATCCAGGGCCCAATGCACAACAGTGGTCACACACCTGACCTGGTTTTTCTGTCAGAACAGTGGCAAGGTGATCTAGTTTTGGGGGAGATAAGTTTCTCCCATCATGGTCAGAACACTCTCTGGTAACCCTGCAGTTGTTTGGTGTTATCCCCCACTGTAGGAAGGCTAGACCTACTAGATCAGTCCATTCCATGTGACTAATGGACCTAATTGGATTCCAGAGGGAAGTTAGAGTTGTTTCAGAGGGTCTGCCGCATGGTCCAACGGAAGCCCTAGTGGCCGCCTGCAGCGAGAATACGGCTGGGGCTCTGGATTGGATTGCGCCTGAGCAGCGTCTCCTCCCCCAGGGATCCCAGAATTCCATCTGGTTTATGGAGGAGCTAAGGGAGATGAAGACTCTTAAGAGTCCCTTAAGAAGACTCTTAAGAGTCCCTTGGACTGCAAGGAGGACAAATCAGTCAATCCTAAAAGAAATCAACCCTGACTGCTCATTGGAAGGACAGATACTGAAGCTGAAGCTCAAATACTTTGGCCACCTAATGCGAAGAGAGGACTCACTGGAAAAGACCCTGATGCTGGGAAAGACTGAAGGCAAAAGGAGAAGGGGACGGTAGAGGATGAGATGGTTAGATAGTATCACCGATGTGATGAACATGAATTTGAGTAAACTCCGGGAGACAGTGGAGGACAGGAAGGCCTGGCGTGCTATGGTCCATGAGGTCACAAAGAGTCGGACCCGAGTAAATGACTGAACAACAACAACAACAACAACAACAACAACAAGGGAGATGAAGCAGACAAGACATCTAGAACATCACTGGAAGACAACAAAGAACAAGCTCGATCAAACAGGCTGGAGCTGCTATTAGGGTCTCCCTCATGGTGGTACAGGCAGAAAAACATGAGCATTTCTCTGCCATTATTGCATCTGGAGATAGCTGCCCAGTAACCTTGTTTCAGGTGACCTGAGTCCTCCTGGGAGGGAGTGGTTCTGGGGTTGATCTACAGGGTCACTGTGAAGAATATGCTAGGCATTGATGGATAAAGTTGATCAGATTCTAAGTTGGACTCTGGCCTTGGAACAGGTCCTGTGGAGGCTTTGAGGGCTAAGTCTAAGTTATCTGAGGAGAGTTTGATCCTATTTGGTATGAGGAAGCAGACACAGTTCTCATGGCTGTTATCTTTACCTTTGCATTAGATCCACATCTCTCCTGGCTGGTTAAGGCTGCCCAGGAGGGGATGTGTGGCTGGGTCCTAGTGGTGGTTAATTCCTCTGAGGGAGGGGGTGGTCCCACTGTCTCTCAAGGAGCTGGTGGTTTGCCCTCTCTTCAGGAGGCTATCACTGGACCCAACCATGACAACCTTCATCCAGTTTCCAACCTTCCCTTTTTAGGGAATGTTGTAGAGAAGATGGTCACGTTACAGCTTCAGAGGACTCTGGAAGAAGCAGATTATCTAGACCCCTTTCAGTCAGGGTTCAGGCCTGGGTATGGGACCAAGACAGTATTGATTGCACTCTTGGATGACTTCTGGTGGGACTGGGATGAGGGTAATGTGTCCATCCTTGCTCTTCTTGACCCCTCAGCAGCCTTTGATACCATTGATCATGGTATCCTTCTGCCTTGGCTCTGGGAGTTGGGGGTGGGCGGCACTATGTTATGCTGGTTCTCCTCCTTCCTTTGGGGTTGGTTCCAGTGGGTATTGATGGGGGGGGAAAGGTCCAGACTGTGGCTCCTATTTTGTGGGGTGCCTGTGCTTTCTCCTCTCCTGTTTAACATCTACATGAAGCTGCTGGGTGAGGTCATCTGACAGTTTGGAGTGAGGTATCATCAGCACGCTGATACTCAGCTTTATACCTCCACCACATGTTGTCCGAGTGATGCCATGGAGGTTCTGTCTCAGTGCCTGGAGGCTGTGGGGGCCTGGATGGGGTACAACAGGCTTCAGCTCAACCTGAGTAAGACTGAGTGGCTTTTAAGTTTTGGGACCTCCTGATTCCCGGAACTTTCCATCTTTGGTTCTGGATGGGGTTGCACTGCCTCAGACAGAACCAGTACGCAATATGGGGGTCCTCAGGGACTTACACGTTTTCTGCTGTGGCACCCGCCCTCTGGAATATCATCCCTCCGAAGATCAGATTGGCCCTGACCTTGCTGGCTCTTCATAACGCCTTGAAGACCTGGTTCTGTGCTCAAGCCTGGGAGCCCGTTTCCTGGTTGTGCTAATTGCTGTTTTTGTGATTTTCCCAGCTGTTTTATTTTTTGTATGTTTTTACCTATTTTTAATATTGTTAGCTGCCCAGAATCATGTATTTGATATGGGTGGCCATATAAATCTAATAAATGAATGTTTTAGGAGACTGCTATCTCTGGAAACAGAGAAATGTTAGTGAGGAATGTTAAGTTAAATCTTTGACTTATTGTGCTAACAATCTCCAGTATTTTAAGTCCCTGGGCAAGTGAGGAAATGGGTATTCATGAAATTATACTATTTCTATAGAATCTGGAATTCTGAAGTACTAAGTTGAATTTGGTTCCATTTTCTTTTAGAGAGTTTATATTTGTAGCAGACGAGCACCATCTTGTGGTCTGCTTAGAGCATCTCTTTCTCATTTTCTTTTGTACTGCCTTGTGGATTTTCTCTTAGTTGCTGAATCCAATCAATGGAACTCTGTATTTATCTTCTTTAACAGGAAACGTCTGCATTAGAATTTCCTCCATCCCTTCCAACTCTGGTGAGGATGGTCTATTTCTGAAGGAGGGAAGGAAACCCCTAGTCACATGCCTTTAAACTACACAATCAGAAGTCATATTAGGAAAACTATTTCCCCTCCTGACTTTTACTTTTTACGTCCCAGAAAGGCAACTCAAGTCAGATGCCCCCACAAAGTTAGGTAGTGGCAGTGAAAACTACCAAGCCGCTAACTCAAAGCAGGAGATGGGGCCAAGATGTGAACACCCAGAAGGCTTCTGAGAGAGGAGCTTTGAGACCGGCAGACTTCCACCCTATTGGCACAGGGGTTCTGTTACAAAGTGGAAAGACAATATATATGAAAATATAATAGAGATCAAAATATGCATTTTAAACAATCTGGTATGAAACCAACCTTAACAGTTCATGCTGAAAGAAAATTCAGCATTTGTTTTAAAGATTGAGGCTGTTTATTGAGTTTTTAAATTAAGTAGCACTGACCTGTCTCTATTATTTCATTGCAGTAGGAGCAGCTCATTTGACAAATACAGTACAAAGACTTATCTAACTATTGGATTTGCTATTCTTATAGGGCAGAGAATTCTAAGGCTGTGTGTATATTCTTAACATAGAAAAGGAAGGTATCAATAATTGATTATCCACACTACAATGCCTCCATTCAAATAGATGTGTACTTTTAATCAAATACTAATTTTTTTTAGCCAAAGATTTATTATCTGAATTTAATGTATTGGTTTTCTTTTTTAAAATACTTTTTATTAAAGATTTTAACAATAGTAAAAGGTAACACAAACTGAAATCAAAGAGAAAGAAAAGAGATAAAAAGTGCAGAAAGAAAAAGGAAAAAAAGAATATTTAAAGCAACTTCCGATTTTCTTTACAACAAGCAAACTTAGTATTTCTCTACCCCATTTGATATTACATTACATAAATAATTTCTTCTCATATCTCAACCTTTATCCATCCACAAATTCAAGTATCATTAACATTTCTGTCCAGTATCAGCAAAAAGTCCATAAAGGGTTCCCAGAACTTTATAAAAGTATTTCTTGTTTTAACCCTGATCAAACAGTTCAACTTTATATTCCTTTCATTTGCTCCTAACATTCTTAATCTTTGCTTCATTAAGATGCTGCCATAAAAAGGTAAAGGTTCCCCCCGCACATTTGTGCAGTCGTGTCCAACTCTAGGGGCTGGTGCTCATCTCCGTTTGTTAGCCAGAGCCAGCGTTGTCCAAAGACGCTTCCATGGTCATGTGGCCAGCATGACGCACGCGGAACGCTGTTACCTACCCACTGAAGTGGTACCTATTCATCTACTTGCATTTGCATGCTTTCGAATTGCTAGGTTGGAAAGAGCTGGGGCGAGTGCGGGAGCTCACTCCGTCACGCAGGACTAGGGAATCGAACCTCTGAACGTGCGATCGACAAGCCTGGTGTCTTACCCGCTGAGCCACTACGCCCCCTAAGATGCTGACATAGGATTTGATAATAATATCATGTACAAGACACATTTCTATTTTCATTTTAAAACACATGGAATACTGGCTACCTGACCTTTGGAAAACCTCTGGGTGAATTTAGGTGCTACACTGGGAGAAGTGGAAAACATGTGCAACAGTTGGATCCTAACAAAAGTATTTCCCTTTACAGTTACAATTTTTATTAAAGTTCTGATCACACTTGACTTTTTGTAATCTAGCATGGATATTGACTATTCTCTATGGATACTCTGAGTTTAAAATGCTTAACTGCATAAATAATTTAATTCTTGTCTGTATCTATACTATTTTCCCTATGATGTTGTTTGCTCAAATCTTTTACAGTGAATATTTATGCTACTTCAGAAGACACATTTGTAGTATCAGAATTCTTTTAATTGCCAGAAAAGCAGCACAGGTGAGATGGCCCAAAAAGTTAGGTGTTGGCAATGGAAACTGCATCAAGAATTTAATTTAATCTCAGCATGATGTGGTATGAAGATGATGAGCTTCAAAATGATCACTTATCCTTTAACATGACCTGGACAATTTAGATTGAATTTTTTTCTTGAAGACTCAGATCTTTTCCCAACTTATGAAATATTTCAGTAACACTAGGAAGGTTATAAATGATTGTTTTTGGATGTGGCTAAAAGAGACATTTGAATCTTTGTGTTAATTAAGAATATGACAACTCAGTGTGAGAAAATAAAATATTTTTATTACCACAAAGTATTTTCAATAACAGTTAATAATTTTCTGCTTCCCAAATAGAAAAGCTATTCAGTTTGAGCTTGTTTCATCGGTAGTATTTGCTTAGGTAAATAGCATAAACTTTTCATTCTTTAAACTGTATTTTCACTAATGTCAATAATGTCAACATTCTTATTTGCTTACATTAACTTACATCTGTAAAATATATGGGAAGACTGACAAAGGTTTAAGTGAAGAAATCTTACTTCGCTTTTCTACTGAGGCAGTATAGGCTATTACTTCCACTTACTATTGATTGTTCTTACTTACTCACAGGTCAAAACCTGTAAGGGATGGATAAGATGTGTATCCTTTACACACACACAACTATATCTGCAAGAAATGGATTGCTCCATAAGCACTAAGATAAGCTTTTAACAGATGAGTTCAACATACAAGGTATTTTCAAAAGAATTGGAATACATTACTGTAAAAATGAATGTTATTGAAACAAAATGTAGGCATGTGCGAAGTGGAGCTGCTTTGCAGAGCTATATTGACTCTGGTCACTGGAGCATTTCATTCCAACTCAGGCAATAAGGTAGGCTTCACTGTAAATATCAGTGGAAGTATCTTATGTGCATGCATGTACAGAAAACCATATAGAAGCAGCAGTGGCCTCTTCAACATGGCTAGCCCATGCTGCACCTGATAGGTATTGGGATCCACTTTGCAAAACAGCCTCAAAGGGCATGTCAATCTATGTGCCCAATGAGACTTCACACAATGCTAATAGAAAATTTGAATTTAAATATGGCAGTTAACTAAACAATTAATTTCTACTTCTAAAAAGAAGAAAAATTTAGTTTAAGTAAATAGCTTTCCAGCTTCTTTCATTTTTTTTCTTCTGTCCAATTTGGAGATTGCAGTCCATCCTGCCTCTCGCATCTTTCTTATAGTGGCAAGTTTCATTGAAGATCCTGGAGTTTTCAGAATAGATGGAGATCGAATCTATAGATAAGATGCTTGAATTAGTATTTGGTAAGAAGCCATTTTGAAGTCTATTTTGGCTTCCAAAAATTACTAAAATACCTGTTTTGGTGTCATGACGTGTAGACGAGAAGATTCTGAATAGTCTTTATTCAGTTTTTTAAACATTTCTTGCTCTGTTACAATACTCTTGAAAAAAAAGTAATTAAAAGCAAATATTGGCATCTTCAGAATCTTTTTTTTCATGTTTCTTTATATTAGATCCTGGAAAAACTAAATTATATCTAATTTAGGGTGTTGTATTAGCCATTGAAATGTACTCTTCTCTCTATCTCAGCTCACAGAGAAGGTGATCTAAATTCATAGTAGGAAAGGAGGTCTATTCTTGGCATCTCCTCCATAGTAATCTCTACTATTTCCATAGCATTGTAGGAGGAGGCTGTGTTAGTCTATGGTGGGAAAAATGAGACTCCTAATTTTTTTGCTTCCACAGCAATAATGTAGGGCTACTACATATAGGAGACTGTGGCTTGAATCATGTCAACTGGATTTCTATTTTCTCAGTAGAAACGTTTCACTCCTTATCCAAGGAGCTTCTTCAGTCTGAAGAACTGAAGAAGCTCCTTGGATAAGGAGTGAAACGTTTCTACTGAGAAAATAGAAATCCAGTTGACATGATTCAAGCCACAGACTGTTCCACCTGGATGACTGAGAACCTTCATCGACATACATATAGGAGACAAAAATGTAGACAGCAGCAAAGAGATACAGAAAATTGTAACTCTTTGCTACAACTGACTGATTGTCTGATTTTTTGCAGTCCAGATAATATATTTAGAGATTACATGACAAAGGCTTATCTTACATAGTTTAACATAAAATACATATTACAATGATAAGTCATCAAACTCTCTCATCAAAAGTAATCTAATCATATGCCAATGTTCCTGGAATATATCATTCAGGTAGTTGGTGAACATAACAGTATAATGCAGTTCTCTAAACAATATTCCATTCTGTATAATCACTTAATAAAACTCAGCAAACTAATTAGGCATGGCATTTATAAATGAGAATAAATAAATACCATTAAAAGCAATAACAAATGCAATGTAGGGTTTAGAAACTTCTGGAGGAAGACACTGAATGCTTACGGATGGTCTGGAAGGAACTCCAGATAAATTAATTTGAAATTATTTCCATATTGGTAAAAAAAGGTAAAGGTTCCCCCCACACATTTGTGCAGTCGTGTCCGACTCTAGGGGCCGGTGCTCATCTCCGTTTGTTAGCCGAAGAGCCAGCATTGTCCGAAGACGCTTCCATGGTCATGTGGCCGGCATGACACACGCGGAACGCTGTTACTTACCCACCGAAGTGGTACCTATTAATCTACTTGCATTTGCATGCTTTCGAATTGCTAGGTTGGCAAGAGCTGGAGCTAGTGCGGGAGCTCACTCCACACGCAGGGCTAGGGATTCGAACCTCCGAACTTGCAATCTTCCGATCGACAAGCCTGGCGTCTTACCCGCTGAGCCACCATGCCCCCATATTGGTACCATATACCAAATCATTAACTGGAATCCTACAGCAATGAAGTATGCACAGTTGACCATCCTTCTTTTATTACATAAATGTGGATTTCATTACACTTAATTCAATGATCTTGAATGCCCAGTGGAAGCATTTTGAGAGGCATATTTGTGCCCTGCAACCACTGCAAGGCCTTTCCTGGACTTCTGGGTTTGCGTGGACATTAATAGAAGACACCTGCTTCATGTAGTCCTAATAAATTACCATTTGCCTGCTTGTCTGAATACTTTCTAGATAACCAAAGGAAAACTTTCAAAAAGATACATAAAAATATAAATAAAAAGTTGTATGGGGATGATACATTTTTCTGTGGGCTAACAATTTATTTTACAAATCTGGAAAAGTCATTTCCAAATTCTTGGAGTTGTTGTTAGTTACTCTCTCCACCAAGCCCTGCTGGAGGGATTCCAAGGAAACATGTATCTGGTTAGCCACCTATGGAGAAAAGAACACTGAACTACATAGACAATAATGATGGTTATACTGTACTGTATGTCTAAAAGTAATCAGATGTTCAGTATCAAGTCAGCTCTAATTTATCAAATATCAAATATTTCATAGCTTTCACAATTTTTATTCTTAATCAGTTTCTGGCAAGTTTTGTAAACTGCAACATAAAAGAAAGCAACTTTGCATGTTACTGAGGCATTATAATCCATCAACAGCATTTGTAAGTGTGATCAACATGCTCTGGTAATCTTAACAGTATCAGGGAGATCAAAATAATACATAAATTTCTGTATAGCAGGCAACTGAAAAAGGGCAGATTCAGGTCTGACCTTAAAATAACCATACTCTTGCCTCTACTTTCATCATGTCTGCATAACATAAAGTTGTTTTAGGAATATATCTTCACACCTGAATCTCTGAGCTTAAAAATTTAGCAATTAGGGACCTAAAATATCTGTGCCAAACCTTTCCTTCAAATAGCTTAAAGGCAGCTGGGATATAATTACCACATGCAGATCTCAAGAATTGAAGGTTGACAGTTGCAGTTCTCTGGGCATGTTGGAAACAATATATTGTATGTGCTTTCTTACCACCAGAAAAATGAAATGGCATTCCCAGATACTTAGAGCATATTATCTCCATAATTAGGTGCCCATCTGTTCACCAGATATGTGTTTTAGGTTTTCTGGCAAAAATCATAACTTTAGTCTTATGTCATTAATATCCAACTTCTTTTTACAGAACCATGCATGAAAGGACTTTCAGGGTTCTTCTTCATTTAGCAGGTGTTCTGAAAGAAATGGCTATATCATCCATGTATAATATGGTATTTATTTCTCCTCTACCTAAGCAGCACTTTTTCCAACAGATTTTCAGTCATAGCCTTCAATATTTCTTTGACTTGCAATAGTTTGCCACTTTTTTTTATTTTAAGAGGGTATCACCTCTTTGTGTCTACTGACTCACTATTTTTCTTTGGGGAAGTTTCTATTACACATGCTTGCTGTCCATGTACTGTAGCTACTAATTAAGAGCTAAATATCCTTTTAATTCCCTTACTAACCTGACATATTATTTTGTCTTCTGTTTTTATTGGGGGGGGGCTTGATCTATTTTCTCATTGGGCTTTAGTTAAGTATTTTAATTTGCCACATTTTGTTTTTTTAATTTATTGGGATTTTTTTAATTTATTGGGATTAAAGTTTTAAATGATTCATTGGAAATGGCAGCTGCTGTTAACGAGCCCTTTACTATTTCCAATATATAAAAGGTTTATGTTGGTTCAGGTAAGAACAGGTTCATAAAGGTTGGATCAGAGATTTTTTCCCCATCTCATCTTATTGTGCTTTTCGTCTCCTCCAGTCTGGCTGTCCCTCCCTTATTTGTTCTAGGGATTCATGCTTAGCTAGATCTCACCTTGAATCTGATTGAACATAGCAGCTTATCTTCTGTTGGAAAGTAATGTAATTGGTGCTCTTTTCCAATCACCATTGTTTCCCTCTGCCTCAAATAAAGTACTGCCTTTTAGCAGAGGGGGAATATCAACATCTTTAAAAACCTGTACAGGAATAATTTGAAACTTCTTCCCCTTGCCAGCTCCCCTACCCCCAAATCTCTACCTTTCTTGCAAGAAGAAATGAGCATCTAAATGTTATTCTACTTGTTTTATATCTAGGATAGATTAGGAGCCACTGTGTCTGTTAGGTCACTTTGGTAATTCTATCATCAAAGAAGCAGGGTGAAAAGAGTTATATCTGTCCCCATTCATCTCATTTGCAGTAATCTGTATCATAGTTTTGTTTGGTTGAAGAAAGTTTCTACTTTCAAAAGTTTGTACACTCAGCCCAGGTCATGGTAATGTAATAATTGTCTCATAAGGACTTGTTTTTCCAATCTTTGTCATCTCTATATTGTCAACCCACTTTCCTTGAGAAGTACTGTATTGCTTATTCACATAGTACAGGGGTCGGCAAACCGCGGCTCGCGAGCCACATGCGGCTCTTTGGCCCCTTGAGTGTGGCTCTTCCCCAGGCAGGCGTGGCGGGGGCAGGCGTGGCAGTGGCAGGCGCGGCAGCGGCATGGTGTGCGTGGCGGTGGGCATGGCGGCAGCAGGCCCTAAGTGTGCGCAATTGGCTCCCGCCCACAAACCCCGCCCCCTTCCACGTGATTGGCCCCTGCCCGCAAACCCCACCCCCTTCCACACAATTGGCTCCCACCCTCAAACCCCGCCCCCTGGCCCTCAAGTGATATTATAAATTTTATAAATGTCAAAATGGCTCCTGGCATAAAAAAGTTTGCTGACCCCTGACACAGTACATCAATACTTCTCTTTCGTGATTCCCCCTTCTAATCCTACTGCACCCCTCTTAAAGAGAAGTTTGAACTCATCTATCATGTTATTAACTGCCAGTAAACTGAAATTTAAACAGTTTTGGCCACTAAGTACAAGTCAACATCAACATCAGTGCAAGAGATTTCAATTCTCTCATATTCACATCCTCCCCATCCTCCAATTGCATCCCATTAAGAAATGTACGTTCTTCATTCTCCCAGTATAACACTGCAGAATTGTTAAGAGAGATATTAAGAATTGAAATTTTATTTATTTATTTATTTATTTTTATCCTGCCTTTATTATTTTTATAAATAACTTACGGCAGCGAACATACCAAATACTCCTTCCTCCTCCTATTTTCCCCACAACAACAACCCTGTGAGGTGAGTTGGGCTGAGAGTGTGTGACTGGCCCAAGGTCACCCAGCCGGCGTTCATGCCTAAGGTGGGACTAGAACTCAGTCTCCTGGTTTCTAGCCCAGCACCTTAACCACTAGACCAGGGGTGTCCAACCCGTGGCCCAGAACACCTAGCAATGCGGCCCGGCCCGGTCCAGAATGAGCACGCCAAAGAGAGCTACCCCCGCGCCACATGTAGCCCTGGACCGGGGCCAAGGGACGCCGACTCCTCCTCCACGCCTGTTAGAATGCAGCCTGAGCCTTGCAGAAACAGCGGGAAAATCGCTGAGCTCTGCAGCAACAGCAGAAAAGTTGCAACAGAGCTCAGTTTGACAGCTGAAAAAAGCACCAGAAAGAAAGCAAGCCGATTGGCTGCTTGCTCCAAACGGCGCGAAGAAGAAAGAAGAAAAGGTCGGAAGAAAGAGGAACAGGTTGTCGGGGACAACCGTTCTTCATACCTAGCTTCCAGACCTCGTGCCTTGTTCCCAGCTCACCTACTGCTGCCGTCCCTGCCACCCGCCACCGCTGACGCTCACCCATCTCTGCCGTTCCTGCCACCCAGTGCCGCCGATGCTCACCCATCTCCGCTGTCCCTGCCACCCGCTGCCGCCGTCACCCACCCATCTCTGCCGTCCCTGCCACCCACTGCCGCCATCGCCCACCCATCTCCGCCGTCCCTGCTGCCCGCTGCCGCCCACCCATCTCCGCCGTCCCTGCCGCTGCCCACCCATCTCCGCCGTCCCTGCCACCCGCTGCCGCTGTCGCCAACCCATCTCCGCCGTCCCTGCCTCCTGCTGCCGCCGTCACCCACCCATCGCTGCCATCCCTGCCGCCCACCGTTCCCTTGCCGGTGCCCAGGACGCCTGCCACTGTGAAGTCAGTCCAGGCAGCCGAAGTTGCATTCCTGAAGTCAGCTCCACCCACCTCCACTCCTGATCCAGCCTTAACTCTTCAGCTGCTGGAGAGAACCATTCATCAGAACTCACATAGTACATTGCAGCCCCCAAGCCTGCTCCAACCCTTTAGCCTGCTGCCTAACCCTGCCTTGCCAGCCTTTGAGACCTTACCTTGCCTGCCTAAATAAATTTATTCCAGCATGGCTTCAACATCGTTTCAACAGAAAACAGAACCCAAAAAAGAAAATAGGAAAAGAAAAATCACGGATGAAATAAGAGTATTCAATGAAAAATGGACAGATGAGTACCTTTTTTTGAGGCAAATACTAAGGCACTATGCTTAATTTGTAGGGAAAATGTGTCAGTTTTCAAAGACTACAATTTGAAACGGCATTATACGGAAAAACATGCTGCCAAATTCGACGCATATCAAGGAATTTGCCATAAAGATAAATTAGCAGAACTGAAAAAAAGTCTGTTGTCCCAACGTTTTTTTAAAAAAAGTCACAACTCAAAAGGACTCTATTATAAAAGCTAGTTATTTGGTAGCAAATGTAGTTGCAAAAAATTCGAAACCATTTACCGATGGTGAGTTGTATGGAAAGCATGGCAGATATAATTTTTTCTGATAAAAAAAAGTGATTTTTCTAAAATCAGTTTGTCTCACCAGACTATAGCCAGGCGAATTGAAGAAATAGGAAAATCTATCAAAAGAGGTTTGAAGAGTAAAGCTGCTAATTTCAAATTTTATGCTTTGGCGATGGATGAAAGTACTGATACTACAGATACGGCTCAACTTGCCATTTTTATTAGAGGCATTGATAACGAATATAATGTCACTGAAGAAATGGCTTATTTGGTGCCGTTAAAAGACACAACTAAATCTCTTGATTTGTACGAAGCAGTAAAAATGACATTAAAGCGATTTTCTTTAACCACTGTCAATATATCTGGTATATCTACTGATGGTGCCCCGGCGATGGTTGGTAAAAGTGAGGGACTTACAAAATTGATAGAAGGCGATGCAAATGCTGCTGGCAACTCACGTTTGATGAAGTATCACTGCATTCTACATCAAGAAAATTTATGCGCAAAAGCTTTAAAAATGGATAATGTCATGCAAATTGTCATCAAAGCAGTGAATTTCATTAAGGGCCAAAGGATTGAATCATCGCCAATTCCAGGAGTTCCTTAAAAGTATGGATGCTGATCATGGGGACATCATTTACTTTTCTGAAGTACGGTGGCTAAGTCGGGGTAAAATGCTGAAAAGATTTTATGATTTGCGAAATGAAATCAAGTCGTTTATGGAATCAAAATGAAAATTTGTGCCAGAACTTGAAGATGAATAATGGCTCACAGATTTAGCATTTTTGGTGGATGTGACCGCTCATTTAAATGAGTTAAACATGCGTCTTCAAGGTGAAAACCAACTTATCACTGCAATGTTTCAAACCATAACAGCGTTTGAAATGAAACTTAAAGTATGGCAAGCTCAAGTTACGGAAAATAATTTTATACATTTTAATATTTATTTATTTATTTGTCCAACTTCTATCACCGCCCATCTCCCCCTACAAAGGGGACTCTAATATGTTGGCTAAACACAGTCCTGTGAACAGCGAGAAATATGCAGCCTTGCTTTTCAGTTTGATACAGGAATTTGAGGACAGGTTTCAAGATTTCTGGAAAAATCATCAATACTTTGGTATATTTTCGACTCCATTTTCAGTTGACATAACTACATTACCTCCAAATTTTCAAATGGGACGCATAGAGTTGCAATCAGACATTCAACTCAAAGAAAAATTTGTTCATGTCCCTCTACTGGACTTTTATAAGACCTATCTTCCCAGAGAAAAATATCCCTCACTTCACAATCACGCCTTATTTATGACATCGCCTTTTGGCAGCACGTACATTTGTGAGCAACTATTTTCAAGGATGAAGCACACAAAGAGTAAAATTAGAATTAAAAATTCTGATGAGCACCTTGAGAACTCACAGAGAATTGCAACCACTTCCATTGAACCAGACATTGATGCATTAGTTTCACAAAAACAAAGTCAAATATCCCACTAGTTTTATGTTGCCCCCTTTGTTAAAAATTTATAATAAAAAATATAAAAAATAAATGAAGTGTTATTACTTATATACATTAACTACTTTATATATTTTATGTGCGGCCCAAGACAATTCCTCTTCACTCAATGTGGCCCAGGGAAGCCAAAAAGTTGGACACCCCTGCACTAGACCAAATGAAACTCACCTGTCATGTTGCACTGTAGCAAGTCTTCTACTTTAAGTTGTTTTGCATCTTTAGCATTATTCTGCAATCCAAGCTCTTTCTACATAATTTGCTTGCTTTGATCTTACATTTCTCTGTATTCTTGTTGGTCGTATTTCCCTATTTTTTTGCTGATACACCTCCCCCTTCTCAAACAATGTAACAGGCTTTGCAAAAAAATATAGTGAACCCATCCATGGGAAAAATCCAACAAACCAGAAGCAAAGGACCTGCCATGGAATCTCTGAAGCAAAATGCTATTTGTGGAGTCTTTGGTGCTCTCTGAGCCTTGTTGTTTTCTTGCAGACGTTTCATTGCCAGGCTAGGCAACATCTTCAGTGCGAAAAGGGAGTGGGACTTGCTCTCTGTTTATATACCCTGGCTTGTCCTGCCTGTGTTGGTGGGGGTGTTGTACTCTCCTTGGTAGTTCCTTGGTTGGGCTGTTGTTTGCTGCTTGGTTCTGAGTTAATAGTTCCTTGATTATGCTCTATTGTGTTGTTTGATTGCTCCTCTGGTGCTAATCTTGGTGTTAATCTTTGCCTATCTGGGTGTTGATTGCTGGCAAGGAGGTGTTCTGGCTTTTCTATTGTCTCTTATGAATGGTATGTAAATGTTGTTTACCTCTATGTGTCTGTTGATGGCTGCTTTGTCTGAGTGCCAAGCTTCTAAGAATTCTCTAGCATTTTTGGATTTGGCTTGGTTTAAGATGCTCACAGTTTCCAAGTTGAAATTATGGTTGAGTCTGTCCATGTGTTGTGAGATTAAGGAGTTTTCATCATGTCTTCTGACTGCTAGTTGGTGTTCGTGGATGCGTTCTGCTAGTCTCCTGCTGGTCTGTCCTACATAGTGGCTGCTACAGTCCTTACACTGTATGTTGTATATAACTCCTGTTTTTTCTTCTTGGGCTACTGGGTCTTTTGGTTTGTTACCAACACAGGCAGGACAAGCCATGGTATATAAACAGAGAGCAAGTCCCACTCCCTTTTCACAGTGAAGATGTTGCCTAGCCTGGCAATGAAACGTCTGCAAGAAAACAACAAGGCTCAGAGAGCACCAAGGACTCCACAGTTCAACCCTGAGCTACAAATATTCTCTTTGATTGGTAAAATGCTATTTCTCCTACGGTCTTTCTTACTATGTTGGCAATATTTCACTATCTAATAATTAACAGGCAAAGTCAGAGAGAACAAAATATTCTCTTGCCCAGACACCATCTTCCTGTTCCTCTCATATTTTTAAATTTCTCCAGTCATACCACCTACACCTGTAACCTTACCATTTTTCAACATTCTCACATCATTTATAACTTCCTTTTCATAATTTTTTTTATCAAGGCCTGATGAATGTCCTGCTCTTGCTCTAAAAATATGAATTACAAAATCAAGAATAACTGCAACAGTTGAAGCCATTTAAATTACATTAAACATTAATATTCAACATTATTAGTACATGTTTCCAGCCACTTCAATAAAAAAAGAGAATAATTTTCAAATTAATACCAGGAGGTCAGGATTGTCAGAGCTGTCTGACCGAGTATCCAATTCCAAAATAACTTTTCTTTTTTTTTCCCTTCCTTCTGAAAGTAAATTGGTGCTTTCTCTTAGCAGTTTAGATTTTGGTGGTGTTTTCACAGTATACGTCTAGGTAAAATAAAATATTAAAAAACATGTTATTATGGCTTTTGAACAGTTAAATGTTAAACAGTATAATGTTAAACTTGATGCAATTCCTTATGGTTTATGAGGGAAGGCAACCATTAATTCAATACGTGTCAGGAAAAGCAGATGAAGAACCACACTGAGCCTCAATTCCAACTCGTTATTTATTGTTCTTGCCCTACAAGACAGAATCTAGCCAGACTAAAAGCACTCTAACCTATGGGTAAAATACTCAGCGAGGGCTCTAAGGAGGAGTCACCTTGAACCTCTTGACTTTCCCACCAGCAGAATCCAGACTGTGAAATCGTTTATCTCCCTGGAATGCGCCCCCTCCCTCTGGGGAAAGAGCAGCAGCTCTGACATCCACCACAATATGCTGGGTAAAGTGATTCAACAAGGTAAGAGCACATTCACTTTTTTGTTTGTTTGTGCATGTACAGAGGACTTCAACCCAGGGGGGATGGTATGGAACATCTTGATGAATCAAATATTTATTTATTTATTTTTTATTATTCACATTTCTATGACCGCCCATCTACCCCAAAAGGGGGATTCTTTTTATATTCCCAGTGTGACCGCCCCCCTGGGGAAAAAACCCCTCAAATATGTACATTAGAGGAATAATGATTCCTGTAAACCTTTTGAGGAGTGCCTCAGATTATATTACATTATACTATACAGTATTACATTACATTATATTATTTTTATATACCTGTAATCAAAAGACTTACTCCTGGTGTTTTATAGTATAGAAATAAAAAAAAATACATAAAAGAAAATTCTAAAAACAATAAAACAAACCCAAGTAAGCCCTATCTCATTTAACAATGAAAAAAATCTACAGAAAACACTGCTGAGACTTCACATAGGATCGGTGGGGTATACTCTCCCTATCCAGAGCCCAGTAATGGGGGATGGTGGGAATAGTGATCCAAACGTTTAGAGAGGCAAAGGTTTCTACCCTTATATTGTAGGTACCTTATGACTGATGTCTAGTTTGTCACTAGTAAATCCCTATTTCATTACTTTGCAACCAACTTATCTCATCTGCATTAAAGTGTAGGAACAGGTTATTTCACTAGTATTAATGGATCAACACTAATAAAGTGCTAGATATACTTTTTCTTCTCGTGTATAATGTCAGATATGAGAGCATACAGATGTCAGAAATAGCTTGTTGTTCTGGACATATATTCTACAAGTACTGTAAGGTGCAATTACTTTGCTTCATTAATTTAACTGTTACTGGAAAAGAAGGGGCCTCTTCCATTTCTAATTCTCCTAGTTTTTTCAATAATTTCTTCAGTCTTTTTTCTTACAAATGAAAATAATTAAGGAATGAATAAGGTAATAAATTACAATGTATCCTTTGACTGGGAGCTGCCTTAGGCAAATGACTAGAATGTAAAAGACATGATTGAATTTTGTCTCACATTCCAATCAGAAAAGAAAGAAAACCCAAGATTCTTATTCATATATCCCACTTTCTAAATAATAAGTTTTACAGAAGACAAAAATCTGAAGGGACATATTATAAAAGAAAGTTTGTTAAGAATCTGGAATCCCTTGAAAGTCCAACAATGTCACTACTAGCATCACCATTAAACACTTTTTATTTTAAGGATAATTCTAGTAAGAAAGATCTGATCACTAATGTATTTGCAAGTAACTGGAAAAATAAAAAGTGGTATCAGAGAAGAAGGGGCAATCTTGAGAAAGATGACAGAATTTGAAACACTTATAAAGAACCAATATAACTTATTAGGACTTATTTATGCCTTTATACCTGAAATACAATAATAAAGACAGAACAAATAAAAACTTGCATGATAAAATTAATGTACATTTTTAAAGAATTAGTAACAGTGGAACAATGGGAAGAACTGTGGAAAAAATCAATAAAATTTACACCAAGCCACAATCGGAGAGAAAATTGATATAAAATGTTCAATATATGGTATAAAACTCTGGCAATAATTGCCAAGATAGACAAAAGTCATACAGCAATAAATATTGGAAATTCCATAACAAAGAAGCAACTTTTTACCATATGTGGTTACTCAAGCAAAAAGACTCAAAAGTATTGGAAAGAAATACACCAAAGGATCCAGAAAATTCTGAAAATAAAATTGTAATGGAAATCACAAATATTTTTATTAGACATGATCCCAGAAAGCACAAATGAAAAAGCATCACAACCTATTAAGACATATGCTGACAGCGAAAAGAATCAATCTAGCACAACATTGCAAAAGAGAAACCTTGCCGACAATACAAGATTTGGAAGTCCAAAATCAGAGAATATGTGGCAATGGAAAGATTGACTGTATATATTCATAACAGAAGTCTAACCACATTTAAGCAGGAATGGCTTCCTTATATACAACATATAACACAGCAAGGCAAGTTAATACACTTAGAATATAGTTTTTGAAGGAAAAGAAAAACTGTTTGAACATAATTAAAACAATCTAAAAAGAAGTAAGTAATAATTGTACAAGTTTAAAGCATAATATAAAAATACTTAGGTAGCAATTAGCAGTCATGGGAAAAAAGGGGGCTGCTTGAATGCTTTTTCTTATAAACACACTGTTTTCTTTTCTTATTTTTTAATTTTTATTCATTTTTCTTAATCACTATATTAAATCTCATTTTTTGAATTCACACTTCAACCCTCACCTCATTATAATGCTTATGCAACAGCAATAATATTACTTTTTTTAAAAAAAGATCAATAATAACATAGATTAGTTAGAAATTATACTTATATGTACTGTATGTAATTAAATGCAGGTAGTCTACCCCCCCTTTTCTTTCTTTGTTTTATTTTCCTGTTGCTTTTTTTTTTTTTTGGTCCCTTTGAGTCAGTGTTGTCCCTGCAGTTTTCTTGGCAACATTTTTGGAAGTGGTTTGCCATTGCCTCTTTCCTAAGGCTGAGAGTCACTGGCCCAAAGTTACCCGGTTGGCTTTGTGCCTAAGGCAGGACTAGAATTCACAGTCTCCTGGTTTCTTGCCCCGGTACCTTAACCACTACACCAAACTGGCTCTAATTAATAAAAATAAAAATTATTTTAAAACATCTTTTTTCTCTAAAAATTAAATGGTTAATAAACGAAAACCAGCCTGTTTTCTGCTTCCCAACACATTCATACCCAGAATCATACACAGGCACAACACAAGTAGAAACACAGTCACATACAGAAACATAACACATTATTTTATTAAAGGTAAAGGTAAAGGTAAAGGTAAAGAAACAAACCTTGGCAGGTGTCCACAAAGATTTCTCTGTATATTCTGTGTTCTCATTAACAGGTATAAAACGTTGACGCATGTTCTTTTGGGAATTAACTGACAGAGAGTCTGAACTAGTAGCTTTAGGAATTTCTACAAGTGGTGCTTGTGTTTTCTAAAATTAAATATAGCAAATAGAATAGAATGAAAAAAAGCTATTAATTCAACTAACTTGAATTAACATAACTTGTAAAATGAAATTAAATCAAATATTATTTCAAAGCATAAGAAATTCTGACAAAGAAAAGTAACCACTCACTTTATGCTTTTTATTCTTTTCAGCCCAACATAATGTTGGAAAGAAATTGCCTTAAGGGACTCTGGACTCTACCTGTGTCTGAAAACTGAACAAAATTGGACCAAAATGGGGGGCATGGGCGAAGCTGAAGTAAGAAAGACTGAGTTCAAAAATGAATTAGATCAGGTTGGAGCCTGTGGAGAAAAAAAATCGGCAGTATATCCCTACAGGAAACGAGTTGGATAATGACTTGAATTATTGCTGACTGTCCCATCCTAAGATGTTCCCTCATCCCTCCTAGTCAAACAATCCACAGTAGAGTATATACAGCCTGTTTTCTGCTTCCCAACACATTCATACCCAGAATCATACACAGGCACAACACAAGTAGAAACACAGTCACATACAGAAACACAACACATTTTATTAAAGGTAAAGGTAAAGGTTCCTCCCGCACATTTGTGCAATCGTGTCCGACTCTAGGGGCCGGTGCTCATCTCCGTTTGTTAGCCGAAGAGCCAGCGTTGTCCGAAGACGCTTCCACGGTCATGTGGCCGCATGACACGCGTGGAACGCTGTTACCTACCCACCAAAGTGGTACCTATTCATCTACTTGCATTTGCATGCTTTCGAATTGCTAGGTTGGCAAGAGCTGGAGCTAGTGCGGGAGCTCACTCCGTCATGCAGGGCTAGGGATTCGAACCTCTGAACTTGCGATCTTCCGATCGACAAGCCTGGCGTCTTACCCGCTGAGCCACCACACCCCTTATTATTTTATTACACGTAAGAAAATACATATGCCTCCTGTGGCCACTGCTGGTAAAGGAGTTGGAAGGTGAACCAGAAGCTATGTTCTACATGCTTTCTCTACCTTGTTTATCCTTTCCAAACTGGAGGAATACTGGAAAGAAATTATGTAAGGGTGGTGTTTGGGACTCTGTCCGCCAGCAAGATAATACTTTGGAAACTGAAATGGAGCAAATCTAAATTTGGTTTGGGGGGAAGAAGTCAACAAAGATAGATTAAGGTTCAAAAATGAACCAGACCAGATAGGGGCCTGATGAGAAAAAAAAAATCCTTAATGCAACCCTCTAAGCCATAGCTTTCCAAACTGTGTGTCGCGACAAAACCCGGAAATGGTGATGCCGTGTTGCCGCCGGCCCTGTGGCGGCGCACGAGGCGACACGCCATCAGCGCTTCCGGGTTTTAGCGGAAAACACGAGGGCGCCGCTGCCACACGTGCCCCTGTGCCACCCCTGTGCATGCCGCCGCACGTGCCCCCGCCGTTGGTATGTCGCCAACGGCGGGAGTTTGGAAAGCACTGCTCTAAGCCCTCCTCCCTCCTGGCCACATGACCTTGAGCAAAACTATTATGAAGGAGTTGGAAAGAATTTTGGAGCCATGATTTGCATGCTTTCCTTACCTTGTTTGCTTCTCTGGCTATGTTTTCCTGAAGGTAAAAAAAAATCAAGTAAAAGAAGGCTTTTTTATAAAATGTAACATGACTTTTGATTAAGAAGTCATTCAACTTCAGAAGGGACCCTTAACACCACCTACTATATCTTCTCAGCCTGAAAGTTTAGCAAATGAAAATTGATAAATAGGCCTCATTTGACTTTCTAACTTAGTTGACTGGGTACACCGGAACCATCAACATACTTGTCTAAATTTATCAAAACTAAGCCAGTACAGAATTGGCTTGCCTTGACTCGATCTTTGTCCCAATTTATTGACCATATTGTACAACTCATTTAAGCTGGTTGCTGAATGCTGTCCACTTCAGATTTTTCCAAAGTTGGTAACACTTTAGGTCTTTGCCTTTAATCGGGGTGTTATTCAACTTCATATTTAAAATATATTCTAAGAAGCAGAGAAATTGCTTCATGATTGACAAATGGGGCAAACTACTATACAAATTCAGCTTCTACTATAATCCCAAAAAGGTTTCTCCTCATATGAATTCATCAAAGAGGCTACATGTATCTAAAATATAGTAGCGTTATTCCATAAAACATTCAGTGCTGAATACAGTACGATTTATAATAGATTTAATAATGTTTGATAATACATTTTGTAATGATGTTAAAAAGTACTGTTAAAGAAGCATGTTTTATTTTTATTAAAAGTAATAAAAGGTGCTTACTTTTTTTTAACCTTTCCCTTCAAGTCTATAACAAGCATGTTAATTAACTTGTAATGAAAAATTAGATAAGGGTTAATTTAAATAGATAAAATTTCTTTTTCCAGACACATTACTACTGGATGACATCTATTTCATTCTATCATAATAAATTAGGATTGATATTTTAGTGCCTGGTCATATGGAAGAACTTTAAGAATTCATTATTTGAACAGAAATGTATCTTTACTGTAAGTGCAGAAGACATACCTTCTCATTAATTTCTCTTTTAAGCTGCTCCTGAAGAGAGAAAACTTCACTTTTCTTACAAGAAAATTCACGTTCCTGAGAATAACAATTACATGACAATTAAAGTTGGGATAGATCCTATGAAATACTCCTCAGTTTTTTAAAATAATAAAGAGTAAATTTGGCAGAAAAAGAGGAACTATTAAAAAAATAAAGATAGAAAGTTGAACTCAAATCCTGGTGATTACATGCACACCTCCATGTAGTTTTCACAGCAAAAATACAGAAGTGATTTGTTCTTGTATTTAGCCAGGATACTTTTTTAACCTTCCAGTCTTGCTCTGGGATTTTCTAGTGTTCTTTCATCCAAGTACTAACCAGTATGGTATGGCCATGCAAATACTTCAGAAAAAAAATTGGAAAGTTAAAGCACCTGCATCTAACGCACATCAGTCTGAAAATATCTTACAAGATATTCTTACCAAAGATTCTATTGCTGATGATAGTTCTTGCTGTTTTGTCTTATAATATTCTAATTCTGTATCTTTTTCATCCACTGTTTTATCATATTGGTGCTGTACAGAAGAGATATTTATTAATTAAAAATAGTATCACATTCCATATTGATTACATGCCATCAAGTCATCATAGACTCTTAGAGACCACATAGCTTTTCTCCATGACGATGTGTCCCTAACCTTGTGAGATATCATTAAGAACTGAGCTAAAGATTATATGGCATTTGCATTAACTATTAGGGGAGTGGGAAGTGGGTGCATATTATCTCAATTAGGTACTTCACGTCATGGAGGAAACACACTTTATCTTGACCAACAACTTTTACTATGGAGATAACATATACCACTTTTGTTCTTCAATGAGAAGTATTGAACTGAAGTCAATCTGCCTCAAGCAGACACCTCTTTTTAAGAAAAGTAGCTTCTGTTAATGTGCTGCACATGTATATAATATCCTTTTGTGGAGCAAAGTGAAGTGACAAGGCCATTCTGCTGCTCTTTTCATCCTGAAAAGTGGTCTTTTCATAAGGGCATTTCTATTAATTACTTTGATCAAAACTTACTGGAAATGAAGAACCTCTTTGAAGTTCTGTAAGTCATAGGATTTTGTTTGTGAGTGTGCCCTATTCACATATAAATCAGCTTGATTAAAAGTTTGATTTCAGTTGTACAGACAGCATCTCACAACCTACTGACCACAAGGAGCAAATTTCCTCTTTGTTTCCTCTTTAAGCTCATTTAAAGGTCCTGATTGCTGTGGCTTGAAGACATGTTCTCACAATGGAAACTCCATCTTGCCACCTGCCTCTTGCATGCTTAAGTTGGGCGAAGGTGTTCCTATGCCAGCAGAATATGTTCAGTGTGGACATTCTAGGTGGCAAGGAAGAGGAGCCTTCAGAGGTCAACAATCGCCTAGGCTCCAGTTGGCTTACTGCAAAAGCACCACCACACATCTGGTTAGTAGCTGTGTGCCTCTATGGCTAAAACTGTTGTGGCTGCCAGAGACCAGACACCTCACTGGAACTGCATATTCCTTCTAATTTTTTGTTGCTTGGACATGGGAATATCAAACATGTGGAAGACCAACTACAGATCTATCAGGAGGCAGATATTTCTATACGTAAGCAAAAATAAATAAGGGCAACTTTGACTCCTGTTGGCAGATGAAGTGAGGGAGCAGCTACAGAGCACTAAATCTTTAGCACGTGTGTGTGAGAATGCATGTATAGCTATATTTGTTTGTGTGTGTGTGTGTGTGTGTGTGTGTGTGGAGAGAGAGAGAGAGAGAATGATCTGAAATATTTTCTCTCCTCCTGATCCAATAAGCACAACGCAGATAGTTCCACTGGCTGTGTTCCTTGAGATTTGACTGCCCTGTAAACATACAGCACTAATCTGAGCATATATTTGGAAGTAAGACCCATGTGTTTAATAGGGATATTTTCTAAAGAATATGTGCATAAGAACAGTAGCTTAAGAATGATGGGGGATGGAATGGGAGAGATTGTGCCATACTGAAACAATGTTTCAGTTTTCCAACAGGAGGGCATGATTTAATTGGGGAAGTGTGTTGCAACACAGTACAGGGAGCCCCAGGAATCTATGTTCCTGTTCAAGACAAAAGCTCAGAAACAGTGCTCAGAAGCTTCTCCCCATATGGTCAGAGGAATGCTTGAAGTGAGGAAAATGCCTGCAAAATGCTTAATCCATTTTGGGCATAATAATTCATCTCTGCTAATGTTTGCTTTTCAGATCTCATCTCTCCTCCATTTTTCTGCAAGAAAACTTTGCTTTATAGTAATCAGTCACTGATCCTTGCTTAGGTTAAATTCCTGCTTTCCAGGAGCAGGCATAAATTGCTTTTTCTAATAGAATTACAGAACAGGGAATTAAAAGTGGAGTGAGAGAGAGAAAAGGATTTGTCCTCCTCCTAAACTCCCTACCAGAATGTGATGAGAGTGAGTGCATGCAAGTAGAAATGAAAGGTGAAGCATTTCTTAAATTTATACAGTGGGGCAAAAAAGTATTTAGTCAGCCATCAATTGTGCAAGTTCTCCCACTTAAAATGATGAGAGAGGCCTGTAATTGACATCATAGGTAGACCTCAACTATGAGAGACAAAATGAGAAAACAAATCCAGACAATCACATTGTCTGATTCGGAAAGAATTTATTTGCAAATTATGGTGGAAAATAAGTATTTGGTCAATATCAAAAGTTCATCTCAATACTTTGTTATATATCCTTTGTTGGCAATGACAGAGGTCAAATGTTTTCTGTAAGTCTTCACAAGGTTGGCACACACTGTTGCTGGTATGTTGGCCCATTCCTCCATGCAGATCTCCTCTAGAGCAGTGATGTTTTGGGGCTGTCGCTGGGCAACACGGACTTTCAACTCCCTCCAAAGGTTTTCTATGGGGTTGAGATCTGGAGACTGGCTAGGCCACTCCAGGACCTTGAAATGCTTCTTACGAAGCCACTCCTTTGTTGCCCGGGCGGTGTGTTTGGGATCATTGTCATGCTGAAAGACCCAGCCACGTTTCATCTTCAATGCCCTTGCTGATGGAAGGAGGTTTGCACTCAAAATCTCACGATACATGGCCCCATTCATTCTTTCCTGTACACGGAACAGTCGTCCTGGTCCCTTTGCAGAGAAACAGCCCCAAAGCATGATGTTGCCACCCCCATGCTTCACAGTAGGTATGGTGTTCTTTGGATGCAACTCAGCATTCTCTCTCCTCCAAACATGACGAGTTGTGTTTCTACCAAACAGTTCTACTTTGGTTTCATCTGACCATATGACATTCTCCCAATCCTCTTCTGGATCATCCAAATGCTCTCTAGCAAACTTCAGATGGGCCCGGACATGTACTGGCTTAAGCAGGGGGACACGTCTGGCACTGCAGGATCTGAGTCCCTGGCGGCGTAGTGTGTTACTGATGGTAGCCTTTGTTACGTTGGTCCCAGCTCTCTGCAGGTCATTCACTAGGTCCCCCCGTGTGGTTCTGGGATTTTTGCTCACCGTTCTTGTGATCATTTTGACCCCACGGGGTGAGATCTTGCGTGGAGCCCCAGATCGAGGGAGATCATCAGTGGTCTTGTATGTCTTCCATTTTCTAATTATTGCTCCCACAGTTGATTTCTTCACACCAAGCTGCTTGCCTATTGCAGATTCAGTCTTCCCAGCCTGGTGCAGGTCTACAATTTTGTTTCTGGTGTCCTTCGACAGCTCTTTGGTCTTCACCATAGTGGACTTTGGAGTGTGACTGTTTGAGGTTGTGGACAGGTGTCTTTTATACTGATAACAAGTTCAAACAGGTGCCATTACTACAGGTAATGAGTGGAGGACAGAGGAGCCTCTTAAAGAAGAAGTTACAGGTCTGTGAGAGCCAGAAATCTTGCTTGTTTGTAGGTGACCAAATACTTATTTTCCACCATAATTTGCAAATAAATTCTTTCCGAATCAGACAATGTGATTGTCTGGATTTGTTTTCTCATTTTGTCTCTCATAGTTGAGGTCTACCTATGATGTCAATTACAGGCCTCTCTCATCTTTTTAAGTGGGAGAACTTGCACAATTGGTGGCTGACTAAATACTTTTTTGCCCCACTGTAATAAGCCCTCTACAAAACTTTGCTTTGCTTAACTCTGAGAGAGAAAAATAAAAACTTACTCTCCAAATTCAGGTTGCAAAACCAGGTGTAGGGAGAGGTAATATAATGTCTTGGGTCATTTGCAAACCTATTGTTCTAGAGCAGGGCTTTCCAAACTGTGTGTCACAACACAATACTGTGTTGCCTGGGGGCTCCAAGTGTGTCACGCGACAACCTGGAAGCGCTGATGGCGTACCGCTGATGCCGCACACGCAGCAGCGGCGGCAGGCCATCAGCGCTTCCGGGTTGTCATGCGATACACCAGGACGCCGCTGCTGACGCTGACGCCATGGCGCACAAAAATCCAAAAGCGTGGCAGCGGCGGCAACCCGGAAGCGCCACCGCTGCTTCTGGGGTTTTGCGCGCCAGCTGTTGGTGTGTCACCAACGGCAAAAGTTTGGAAAGCCCTGTTCTAGAGACTGAAGCAGAGAAACTGGCTTGCTGCATTCCAGAGAGAATAATTCATTCCAGTGAAAAAGAGGCAGAAAATAGAATGCAAGCAAAATGCAGGAAAAAAAGACATTTAGGTTTCTTTATTGAAAGATAGATTCTGAAGTTACAAATGATCTTATTAAAGAAAAAGACAGATCAAATAGACACTAAGCAGCAACCAGGAATTTATTTAGCAGATCAACAGAAAACTCCTTCAAGCAGGGAGAGGATCAGTAAAATTACCTTGTGCTCTGGATAAAAAACAGGAATCGTACAAGTATAAAATTAGAAGGGACCTCAGAGGTCATCATCCAATTATTTGCAATATCTGCAAGGATTATATTTTGAGCGTTTTATAATAAATATGAAGAGAAAGAGAGAGACCCATAACTAATATCTATATTAAATATTCCATATTAGTGGACATTGTTTTAATCTAAAGAATAATATGTCTGGCAATATTACTATTTACATTATTTTACATTACATGCAGCAAAAAAAGCAAGTAAAACTTCAATTTTGTGCAGAGTGTCATCCATCCCACATGTACCTTTCATTGAACGTAGCTTATTTCAACTGCCAAAACCTTTTTGAGATGGAGACACACTGGAAATTCTAAAATCAAGTGGCAGACATACTAGGAATTTCTGTTCTCATAAAATGAGTTATGATGGCCATGGCACAAATCAACCATTTATTAGAAAGTGAAATAATCTCCAAGGATGTTTCCTATCATCCCAGAAGAATTTGGGGAGCTCAAAGGAATTCCTGTAAATGAATATGATGCTAGAGGCTGATGATTTGCCTTGCAATATACCAGTTTCCTATTTAAATATTTTTATTAAGATTTTAAAAAATCAAATGGGATAGGGAGCCTGGTCTACCCCAGTGAGGTTTATGGGAGCACATGATGTTGGTTGGCATTGTATTATCTATCCCTGGTATATAAAGAAAAGACTATGTTTACCTTATGTTTTTCCATAAGTGCTACCATTTCAGTGATCTTGTGCTGACATCGAATATCTATTTCTTTCTGCATTGCCATTGCTTCATTAGCTAATGAATTCATTGTTTCTACCTAGTAGTAAGACAATATATATGACTGAGAGAAAATGATTAAATGAATTTAATTACGCTAATACACATTAAATTAATTATATTTGTTAATAATATTCAGTAGTCATATTTCTGGATCCTCAAACAACAATCAACATAAGGCAATCAATCTGATCCTATACCATTAGGTGGGAGACATTACTAAAAATATATTTTCCCATTATCCCATCCCATTACCCCATTCCCATCTGGGATAAGCATACTGGATGCATCAGTTTTACTCGGAAAATATGGTTCTACAAGAACGTAGAAGCCAAGCCATTAAAGGCTTTAAAGGTCAAAACCAATATTGAACTGTACCTGGAGTTCACTTCTCAGCACAAGGGCTGTATCCTGTACCAGTTGTAGCTTGTATTGAAATGTTGCCCTATGCAGAGTGCACTGCAGAGGTGATGAGGGTATGAGTTACCATTACCAACTCCTTCTGCTCCAGGTAGGGCTGAGGACACACCAAGCAAAGCTGGACAAAGGCTCTCCTGGTCACAGCCTCCACCTGCCCATCCAGCAGTATCTGTGAGTCTAGTCTAGGAAGACACCCACATCACAAACCTGCTTCTTCAGGAGTGCCTCCCCATCCAGAGTTAAAAGTGGAGCAAAGAACCAGATGACTTCCAAACAAACAGCAATTCTGTCTTGTTTGAGCTCAACCTCAGCTTGTTTCATCCCATCCAGATCCTCACTGCCACCAGAGACCAACCAATCAATACCTTGACAGCTTTCCAGTTCAGCTTAGGGATGTACAGATAGATACAAACCATATGATGAAATATTATATATAATTATTCTAATGGAATTATGCAGTTCTATAAAATACCAAAAAGATCAACTCTCACCTCTTTGAGAAGTCTTTTTTCATTTGCCTTGGCCAGCTCAATTTCATTTTTATAGTTGTCAATTGTTTCTTCATGTAACTTATTTATGTTTTCCAACTCTAACTGTAATTTATTTACCTTTGAACAACAAAAAAGAAAAAAAGTTTCATTCTTATCCATAATAATCAAGGGACATGTCCAAGCAACATCAATTACTTCCTATTAGCATTTCACACATTTCTATAATGTGAACTCTTCTTCTGCATTTTCCTTGCAGTGAACTACGAGAGGTGGCCCATTCCTAATTTTTTAAGTCTTCTAGATTTTTGCAATCCAGATATGGTAGCCTTAACCATTTCCATATGGACTCCCAAAATGGTTGAGGAACTGACACAGACATGAAGCAATGAAAACAGAAGTGAATTATGAGCATATTTCAACAGAAGTGAATTATGAGCATATTTCAAAAAATATTAGGAAGAATTACTTCAGACCTCACCCAAGCTCAACTACTCTCTGCTATTCATTTAAACATCACCCCCTTTTTCAGGTTTCTTGCTTTAAGGAATTGATTCTATAATATTAATGTGACTTTTCAAGTAACCACATCTTTTTACAATCTCTCATGGAAGACTAAAAAAGAGTGGCTATTTTAATTAATAGCAGAGAAGCATTATCCTCAAGTGAGATATATTTCTGAATCATTTTTGAAACATATAAGCCCAAATAGGTAATATTTGACACTTCTTATTATGCCAAAACAAATGCCAGCAGAATTGTATTCAGTTGGAGAATTGAAGCCAAATAATTCTTATTTTCAGAATTCTTTATTTCAGCTTTTATTCTTTTAGTCTATTACTGTATTGTTTAAATTATGTATCACTGAGAAGGCCATAGTGGTAGAAAAGTAATTGACAAATAAGTAATTGTTAAATGCCACTATGTCTCATACCTTACAGATATAATTCCTCAAATTTTTATTACTCCTTACAACAATTTTTGTTACTAATGGAAAAAATAAACATATTCCTACCTTTCCTTCAGTAATACTCTGTTGCTTGCTTTCTGTTGCAACTTTCTTTTTCAAAGTTTTATTCTGGTAACAATTATTAATGAAGACTTTATTTACACATTTAATTATACATTGATATTTCTGCAATTATAGCTGTGATAATTAACACCTTCTTAACTCAAATATGTACTTTTCAAGTCTTCAGTTATCATGCGAGCCCATGAAACGGTGTAGCTCCTTTAAGAAGCAACCAGCAGTTACAGTGAGGGTGCTCATGGGGGATCCAATGCACCCTTGTTCTCTTCAGATCCTATTATTCAGTTATGTTTACAGAAATCTTTTGACTGGTAATATGAAATCCAGATTAAATCCATATAAAACCTGTAGTCATTGCATTGCAATAACGTAATTGTTATATACCATGGCCTGAAATATCATTTTTCCCCTACAGGTGGAATGGCTGAGTGTAAAGGAAAAAAACAAGTACATTCATGCACACTCACATATACAGTACACACATTCTTACACATATTTGATACAAATATTACTCTACTATATTCCCACCTCTATTCTGTCTCTAAAGGGGCGGTGGGGGGACGACGACACATTTTTGTGACCAGTTCCATACAGAGCCAAAATTTATTCTAGTACATTACAGAGTACAGTAACTTGTGTCAACTGAGGTAACATTTTGAATTACCATATTCCCTTGACACTTTAGTAGTTTTCATATTCTGCTTTTTATTTTAAACTGTACATACAGTTAAATTAAAATGTTTGGTCTAGAAATTTTTTTATTTTGATTTGATAGAAACATTTATTCTCTTCAACTTTAATAGGACAAATTTGCATGAAACAAATTTTAATGTAGTAGATACTGTATATAATGTTATGTTTCATATGAAATATGTATACCTATAATTTTATTATTCAAAACCAGTTCTTACTTCTTGCTGCAGTACTTCAATATTCTTAATTTTCATTTCAATCTGCTTCTTTAAACTGTTAACCTAAAAGGGTTTAACACATATTTCAAACAGTAATAATGTACCACATGATTATTCTAGATGTAATCATTTTGTTTGGGTAGCTGATATTTTGAGAATATTTCTGCTGATTAGGGCTTATTCACAAACTTGCTAAGGCTAAGACTTCAGCCTGAAAATTGTTTTATCTTTATAACTTCAGAAATAAAAACCAAAGTATTTGTTCAGATTAAGTGCTATTTAAATATGTGCACAAATACTTTTCTGACACACAGGAAGATATATTAGTTGACCACTCAATGCATACTCATTTATTACCAATATTAAACGCATGGAAAAGCAAAGGTTGCAACAAACATTTTCAGTGATTAGAATTAATGATACATTTGATATTTTGTACAAAGATTGTATCTGAATCCTGAAACACTTAAAAAATTGATAAATATCAAAGTTCCTATAAAGCCTAATAAGTAGATTTTTACATTTTCATACCTTGTTTTCTAATGTTTTCAGTTGTTTTTCCTGTTTTGACATTTCATTTTCAATATTTCTAACCTGGAAATATATTATAAATGTTGACAAATATATTTTAAAGTTTATTACTATTTTCACTTAGTTCTACTTTAACACTGATAATCTTTATTCAAAGATGGGGAGCTATATTCTTTTATTTTCTGGTGGCATCTGAGAGACTAATACATTTATTATTGCATAAGCCAGAGCTTTCCAAACTTTTCATGTTGGTGACACACTTTTTAGACATGCATCATTTCGCGACACACTCTTACAGCAGGGCATCATTTCGCGACACACTCTTACAGCAGGGCATCATTTCGCGACACACTCTTACAACAGGGAACAAGGCAGGCACTAGGACCTGCACGGAATGACAGCAAGTTTGGAGGCAGAAAGGCACAAGGCAGGCACTAGGACCTGCATGGAATCCTGGCAGGGCAGGTTTTGAGGCAGCCAGGCACAAGGCAGGCACTAGGACCTGCGTGGAATCCTGGCAGGGCAGGTTTGGAGGCAGCAAGGCACAAGGCAGGCACTAGGACCTGCGTGGAATCCTGGCAGGGCTCTGAGGCAGCAGCAGCCATGACACACCCAGACACTGCAGCTGACACACTAACATGTCACGACACAGTTTGGAAAGCTCTGGCATAAGCATTTGAAATAATAGGAGCCTCGTGTGGCACAGAGTGGTAGGCGGCAGCATTACAGCCAAAACTCTCCCCATGACCTGAGTTCGATCCCAGCGGAAGCTGGTTCTCAGGTAGTCGGCTCAGGTCGACTCAGCCTTTCATCCTTCCGAGGTCGGTAAAATGAGTACCCAGCTTGCTGGGGGAAAGGTAATTACGACTGGGGAAGGCAATGGCAAACCACCCCGCTCTAAGTCTGCCAGGAAAACGTTCCGAAAGCAGCATCTCCCCAGGAGTCACATGACTCGGTGCTTGCACAGGGGAACCTTTCCTTTTTCCAAGCATTTGCTGCCCATTTGATACATGAAACCTGAAGTAATGATACAATTGGTAGTCTCTAAACTATGCTGCTTTTTTAAATGAAGTGTGATCAAAGCTCCTTCTCATTTATAATAAACTTTTCTGAATTAAAATAATGACGCATATTTTTTTAGAAAAATAGAGCAAATATGCATATCTATATGACAAATTCAAAATAGGTTAATTGTCCATGTTGTTTCTCAGAAGCTGTACCAAGCATAACTGAAGGAAGAACCATTTCTAAAGTTCATATAAAAATACTCTGAATCTTTCTTCAGGGAATAATCTTATATAAGGGAAATTAGTATCTGCCTGGCTGGTTCGATCTGGCAGGGTTGGTGCACTCTGGGTTCCATCGAGTAAACAATGCCATCTATCAGGACCCCAGAAGCATGCCTTCTCTGTAGCAGCGCCTGCCCTCTGGAATGAGGTTCCCCCCAAGATTTGAATGGTCCTCACCCTGCTGGTATTTTGAAGGGCCCTGAAGAAGTTGTATTTTCATTAGGCAAAGCATACATACATAAATATCATCACACTATTTTCTTTCAGGGTAAACAACATTATGGAGAACACAGAAAAAGAGAAATTAGTAAGCAGAGAAATTAAAGGCAGGAAATCTAACTAAATTGAGTTTACACCAATACCATTAACAATAATTTTCAATACTATTCTGTTTTTCTTTGCTTATATCACATCCATACTCTGATTCATACAGATGTTTGTTCTCATTTTTCTCTTTCTGAGGATCTCATGAACTCCATCCAACCATATACTTTTCTGCCTTCCCCTTCTTCTCAACCCAGTCTTTCTTACTTCATATCTTTTTTTCTGATTTGATTCATGTTAATTAATTATTCTACATGACTAAAACATTTCAATGGGCTTTTGTTGTACTGGTCATTAATCTTTGTATTCAGTCCATATTCATACATCACTTATTCATTCTTCGCCCCATCTCTACTTGTTTTTCCACACATACTTTTTACTACCCCATTCCCACTGCACCGGATTACTTTTACATTTTTTCATGGCATATCCCCCTCTCACTTCAATATATTAAAGGGGGCTGAAACTTGCTTTTATGCACAGCCATTTTCACATCTTTAGACAAACATTCATTCTTTGCAAAACATCACATACTACACACTACCTTTCTACAAGAATTTACATATATTAAAATTTCTATTTTAGCCAGAGTGATATCATACATTTTCTTCATTTTCATCAGCTTTGCTTTTTGCTTCTTCATCCTTCTGTTTTAGTTTCTCCTTTAGTTCCTCTAATTCATTGCTATGTGACAAAATTAATAGATGCAATTACTTAAATGCAACTGTTTATAATGAAGACATTGCTAAATTCATGTAGAAATTAAGGTCTTCATATATATATCCAATAATATCAGACTATGATCTGTTGCACAGTCATGCTTGCACAGATCTGTATACAGTAAGTTCCTCTTGTTATCTGCCTCCTTATCTATTGCATTTTTGAAGTGAACAGCTACTGCTGTCTAATAGAGATGCCAGCGAACTATTTAGGATTCAGAGCAACCCATTTCTGCAATTTCATAATTAGAAATATTAAAAGCTCTTGATATCATCTCTATTTCAGATTACAGCCCATGCCAAAGAAGACTCACTACTGTATCCAAATTGTGAAGATCTACACTGACGAAAATTAGGGCTAGAAGGCACGACCATCCACCTGGACATATTTACTCCAGAATAAGGTGGGATTTTGACCAGCTGTGACAGAAAAAGAACCTTCTAATTTAAGTGGTTAATCGAATAACATACAATCTTCAAGAAAATAACACTTGGTTGCATAGTCCAAATAAAATGCTGGAAAAGCTTTTGGCAAGAGAATGATAATGTATCCCACATTCCTTTTGTCTGATATTAAAATCAGAGTTAGGAAGGACCATAACATATAAAATGTCAGAGTAAATAATTCACTGTGCATTTCTTATTTTTATCTTTTACGCTAGTGTGAAACCAGATTGGACCTTTTTAATCCCACAATGTCAACTGAATTCAAGAGCTGAATCTGAATTGTAGTTTCTGGCTCAGTTGTGGTATACATGAAACAACAGCAAGACTGGTGTTTTCTTTGAAATGCTGCAGCTCTGTGAAGCTTGTAAGCTGTCTATTTCCTGATTTTCAGGAGCACTTGCCCTTTCCATGTTCTGACCTTCAGCTATCTCACCCATTCTTTTAAGGGGTAAAATGATTTGAAACATTATCAAACCCTGCTCATAGGGACTACTCAGATTTTTTGGTATACAAGTAGTCCTCACTTAGGTTTCCTCTTTTTTAAGCAATGCAGTTGTAAAGCACAGTCATGTGAATGCATCGTTTAGTGACAGCAGTCCTGGCAGTCCCCGTTGCCATCATTGAGGACCTCCTTGCAACTTCCTGCCAGCTTCCAACAAAGCAAATGGGGAAGCCAGCAGGAAATTGCAAGTCCCGGGTGCCTGGCAAGCTGGCTGGCGGGCAGGTAAGGGGCTACTGCGAAACAAGCGCAGTGGGGCCAGCTGCTGCCAGATGTAGGAGGGGGCACTGGTGGCTGCTGTGCTGCTGCCAGGCGGGCAGGTGCTATGGAGTGTGGGCGGGGTGTGTGTGTTGTGGGTGAGCATATGCATGCTATGGAGTACGAGATCTCCAAGAACTCATACTCTGTAGCCGGGCTCCTCAGGAGAAAAAGCGTCAGGAGTGGGAGAGACTTACAGGAACAATTTGTGACCTTCTCTGCCAGCTTCCCCATTGAATCTGCTTGTGGGAAGCCGGCAGGGAAGATTACAAATGGTGATCATGTGATTGTAGGACGTCAAGCCCCTAGATCGCGATCACATGACCACGGGTATGCTGGGACTGCCAGAACTTTTAGGACCGGTCATACGTACCACTCATTCAGCGCCATCGTAACTTTAAACGGTCGCTGAACAAGCAGTCATTAACTGAGGACTACCTGTATAGCCAAAGATACAGTTAGGATATGAATTCGGAGTGGTGGTAAAAAACTTTTTGTTTCTCCAAGACATGTGGCAGCTCAGAGTAGGGCAGTGATTCTTCATTCTATATTCTCAGTAATGGGCTATTCCTCATAATGGCTTTCTCACAATTTATGTATGGTAGCTTCAGGGCAACAATTGTAAATTCTCTGCCATCCTTTCCCCTCTTAGCCAGTGTCACCTACTGGTGGGAGAACCAGTCATTAATCACTCTCTTCCCCATCTCCTGAAGATGTGGCAGGGTGGGTTGAGAGTTCAATATGTTTTTATTATTTATTTGCCCTTAATTTTTATTATTTACTGCATCCTTCTTCCAACAGGACTATGAATCCCCCAGGAGTCCAGATTACTAAAGGTTGGAATCAGAATTTCTGACAGGACTATCAATCTCTTGGGAGAACAGTCCTATCAGAGAAATAGAAGACAGATATACCTGTGTCAAACAAGCCTCCTTCATAACAAAGTCTGCCTAAGTGACTAGAAAAGCTCTTTTGAAATTCAAAGCAAAAAATCTGAACCACGGAGCTCTCAAAGCTCTTCTGTCTCTGGATCTTCCTTTCTTTTCTTCCTCTTTAAGCTAATTTCTTCCACAACTTGTTTTGGACAGGCAAATTGACTCTTCTCTACCCCCTTCACTACGCCACATTTGTGTTTGTATGTTATGCACTTTCAATACAGAGAAATCTGAACCAGGAATATGGTTTTTCTATATTAATCTATGTAACAAATGTTGCATGTTTGAAATGTTGCATGTTTAAAGATGTAACATCTTTAGCCTGGGAACCACTGGTTCACACCTCAACACTCAGACAACCAACCTACATCAAATTGAAATGTCGCTCCACTATATAACATGAGACTACAACATATACCCTGTTTTGCATTGGACAATAAAAGGGGTTTTACTTTTAAAGCCATTTTAAAAAATATATATGCAAGTTTACATTGGCAAACAGGGCATCAGTATGTAAGAATAGGACTATGAAATTAGCATCTATTCTCAAAAAGGACAACATTCTATAGTAACCTGAAATTTAAATTTTGTTGGGCATTCTATAGTAAACATTCGTATTCTAGCTTACCTTAACAGGAGGTTGGTTTGTTTTAAAATTTCTATTTGATTTTTAGCTTCTTCCTCTCTATTCTTATTGTTCTGAACAAAAAGACAAGCAACTGAATGTAATTAAATGGCCACTAATAGAACATTCACTCAGAGCACCTCTCAGCCTTTTTTTTAAAATGATCATTTAAGCTGCATTCCTGTCCATATTTAGCGATCAGTGAAGACACAGTAAGATACACTGGAAGCATACAATCATAATTTAGTTCTGAAATTAAAAACAATAACTGGCACAAAAACAACCTAGAGGTAGACTGTTTAGTTAAAAAAATATGTACAGTCAGGAACTTGCCTTATTATCTTTAAATTTTTGAAGTTCATTATCTACCATCTTTTTCTCTGTTATAATTTGTTCTTTCTCGAATAAAAGTTTGTTCCACTCCATACTTAATTGCTCATTCTTTAGACTGTTAAAAAAACAATATTAGAAACAATTATATATATTTTTCAATTTTCCCCCCATAAAACTACTCTGTAACAATATTATGGGACAAGTTGTACCAAGCAGACCTAAAGTTAATAAAAGACCAGCTAAGGATCTAATAGCAATTTAATGGCACCTAGCATAAAAACCACTATAAATACTTTTCTATAAATTGACAAGTTTCATACCAAGATCACATCTATGTGTACTTCTGAAGGAAATTATTCATCAAATAATTCCATTTCAAAATTGTAGCAGTAATAGTAGTAGTAAATTTTATTATGGTCACTGACCAATTTAGAAACAAAAAGCAGACAGCAAATGAAAAACCACTGTAAAACTCAATCATTATAAAACTGATGTGGTCAAAGTATGGCATACTTTACAAATAGCAAAAAAAAACAACAACCAACCTTAGCCACATTCAGTGAAATAAAATCACATTGATCAAACAGTAGCAACTGTAAATAAAATGGATCTGGGTGACCTCAAAATATGACTAGACAGGAAGTTATTAGCTGCAAACAAGCATATTTATAATAAGGGTAATATAAAAAAATATGTGGATTAATGTTTCAGGAACTCCTTCACCATAGGGGCAAAGTCTTTCTTCAGATGGGAGGCCCCATAATTTCCCCTCAAAAAAAGCTATTGGAAGGGCATTAAATCTTGCCAGGGTTTATGGTTCTTCTGAAATTTCAAAACTTTGAAGACTCATCCTACAAAAACAAATTAAATAAACACCGCATCTATCTTTCTGACATTGGAAAAGCTTAATCTTTATAAAAGGGCAACTTCTGCAATTGCCATTTAACTCTGTTCTCCCCCCGCCACAAAAACCCTAATTACCTCAGTTTTAGCCACCTTGAATATCTTTATTTGCACAAATAATTGGATATAAAGTGTAACAATAACAACAAAATAGAATGTAAAGGAACCTAGTGCTTAAATTTGGCAAGCCTCATTCCCTAGGAAGGTTATATTCTGCCTGCAAATTTCATTCCATTTTACAAAAAAGTAAATAAAAGGAAGTACAAAGAATCAGATTTCTGAACCTGCTTCACATTTGGATTCTGAATCAAATCAGGTGGCTTCCACTTTGGTACAAGTCAGATGTGACTGTATTCTGAATTGTTAAATTGAGACATATTCTAAATTCTTCAATAAGTGAATTGTGCTGTGTTCCAGCAACTTTTTCAGAATCCACACCAGCATATGGTAGGAGCGCTCTGATATGATGCATTCCCAGGTAAAACTGGAGGACTGGATTTTGGTTTTCTCAAAGTACTGTATTGCCCAAATATATTATTTGAACCTGAGGAAGCAGACAGGTTCTTGTAGCTGTTAGTTCGGCCACTTCTATGCTAGATCCGTGCCCCTCCTGGCTGGTCAAGGCTGCCTGGGAGAGGACACATCATTGGGTTTGGGTGGTGGTTAATTCCTCTTTGAGGGAGGGGTTGGTCCCGCTGGCTCTTAAGGAGGTGGTGGTGCACCCCCTCCTCAAGAGGCCATCACTTGACCCAACTAATCTGGATAGTTTTCATCCAGCCTTTCGTACAAACTTTTTAGGGAAGGTTGTAGAGAAAGTGGTCGCACGGCAGCTTCAAAGGGCTCTGGATGAGATGGATTATCCAGACCCCTTTCAGTCAGGATTCAGGCCAGGATATGGGACTGAGTCGGCATTGATCGTGCTCTTGGATGACCTCTGGCGGGAGCAGGATGGGGGTAGTGCATCTCTCTCCCTTCTTATTTAACATCTACATGAGGCCGCTGGGTGAGGTGATCCAACGGTTTGGGGTTATCATCAGTATGCTGATGATATCCAGCTTTATATCTCTACCCCGGGCTCCCTGAGTGAAGGGCTTAAACTTAACCCAAGCAAGAATGAATGGCTTTGGGTGCTTGGGCCTTCCGGTACCAAGGTTTTCCCACCTCTGGTCCTGGATGCCTCAGACGGACCCGGTGCGCAATCTGGGGGTCCTCTTGGACTCACTGCTCCTGCTGGAACAGCAGGTGGTAGCTGTGGCTAGTTGTGCACCGGTTGCGCCCATTCCTGGATCAGGAGGCTCTGCTGTCACTCATGCCCTCATGACCTCCCATTTGGACTACTGCAACACACTCTACATGGGGCTGCCCTTGAAGAGCATTCGGAAGCTTCAGCTAGTACAGAATGCAGCTGCACAGGTTGTAAATGGTATCAGCTATTTGACACATGTAACACCACTACTTTGGGGGCTGCATTGGTTGCCAGTGTGTTTCCGGGTGCAATTCAAGGTGCTGATTGTCACCTTTAAATCCCTTCATGGCTTGGTGCCGGGTTACCTGAGGCACTGTCTTCTCCCAGTTGTTTCTACCCATCCAATCTGGTCTGGCAGGATGTGCATGCTCCAGGTCCCATCAGCCAAGGAATTTCAGCTGGCAGGGACCAGGAGATGTGCCTTTTCTGCCATAGTGCCTGCCCTCTGGAACATCCTCCCTCCTGAGATTAGGATGGCCCCAGCCCTGTTGGCCTTTCGGAAGGCCTTGAAGACCTGGCTATGTGCCCAGGCCTGGGGTCCTGAGTGTGTGAAGGGCCCCATCTCCTGGCTATATTGACACCAATAAATTATAGTATCTCTTGGCTGCTATTTGTATTTAATTTCTTTTTTGTATTGTGTTTTAACTGTTTTAATTGTTTTTATGATTGTTCGTCACCCAGTCATTGGTTTGAGATGGGCAGCTATACAAATTGAATGAATGAATGAATGAATGAATGAATGAATGAATAACGGGACTTAAAAAGGCAATTATCTAAAATCCATCCCAGTATTAATTTTTGAAAAGGTGTCTGGGAAAAATGTAAATGCTAGTAGTTGTGTGCTCTGTTGGCAGCCACTTCAAAATAGTAGGTGCAGAACTCAATTTTCCCCAAACCTAAGTGTTTATATGTCTTCTCATCATGTAAGATATATTATTTTAGTTTAACACTATGAGAATGCTAATAATGAAAATGCTAAAAACAGGTTATGAAGAAAACAAAGGTCAGTCAACTGTTTTCAAAACACAAATTTACTTAGATCCAGAAACCACATTATTATTGGAATTAAAAATGAAATAATAATTTTTATATTCTGGCTTTAACTATAGTTCATTATTTAACTACCTTCAAAATAACAGCTGTGTAAAATTATTTTAATAAAAAGAGTCCTGTAAAACATTAAAGTTACAGATTCTCCTTCATGCAACAAAATAATTTATATTTTATTTAAAATATTTATCCTTCATGTCCTCTACATATTAAAAGTAAACTCATCATGAAAGCCTTTCATAACTAATAGTATGCTAACCATATATTAATATAGGTACGTACATTTCTTTTTCAAGCTCTGCTTTCAGTGTTGTAAGCTGTTGAAAGCAATTTTGTTTATTTTCCAATTCATCAGATAATTGCATTTCCAAATCATGTATTTCTTTCTGCAGGTAACAATTAATGCATGAATGTACTTTTATAACATACTGTTTACAATAACATCATTAGCATACTAAATAACATAACTGCTTAAATGAAAACATTGAAATGGTGTGTAAATAATACTGCTCGGATATCATCTAGGCATGACTTAAAACAAAGATTTTGAGAAAGCCAAATTTTATCCTATTTTTCCCCCTTTATTTTGTTATACATCTTCTCAACTCGAATGGAATTCCTGCTGCTTCTGAATTGAAGCTTTTACCTAAAGTGATGTTTAGGATCAGTTATGAGGACTAGTTTGGTTCTTTAAAGATAACAGAAGCTATAAAAAGATAGAAAGTAATGACCCTAGGAATCTGGTGTGGTGGATGGCCAACATTTTCCTCCATTCGATTTCCTAATTAAAATTTGCTATTTATACCACAGAAGATTGGTACATGAAGGAAAATTTACCCTGTCTTCTAGAACTACAATTCTAATCCAGTTTGGATGTCCTAAGGTCGCTACTAACTTGTTAAAGTTGATTCCATAAAGGGAATACCCTCTTAAATATTTTGTATCTGAAGAAATAGGTTACAGCCTATTTACTGTATCTCATCTATCTGGCCTCCAGTCACATTAGGTCTGGCCTACATAAAGATTCTAGCCACCTGTTTTTATTAAGCCCACAGTTTACTAAGAAAGTGCTGCCTAAAATATTGTTTAATTAAAGTGAATGATTGTTTTGTTGGGTTAAAGTACTGGAGATCTAGTGCTTAAAACATACAGAAATGATTGAAATAGAGCACTGAACTTCTCATGATAAATTCATTTTATATAATGGATGAAGTGTATTCTTGAATACATTCCCCCTCCCATTTGTATTATTTAACAGGACTTTGCAGGTACTTTCCTTACTGGGACTCACATTTTGTATTTAAGTGTAGTTTAGCATTTCATATTCTTATCTGCAAGTTTAGCTCTTCTTTGTAAGAATACGTATGTAATCAAAACATAGTAGGCTGTTAGCACATTATTTTAGGAGCAGATAGAGAAGGAATACATTTTAAGATAGTTTAGATATTGTGCTAAATTATTTGGAAATGTCAGAACAATCTCTTAATGGTCTTTTGTATTCTTGGAGTTAAGAGGACTCTATAGTCCTCTGTGGATGTCCTAGGCAATGTTTAATGCTCTTCAGATCTAAGAAAAGGCAGTTATCAGCACAACAAAAGGTTCCAATCGAAGAGAATATTTGTAGCTCAGGGTTGAACTGCGAAAAAAAATTTTTCACACTGAAGATGTTGCCTAGCCTGGCAATGAAACGTCTGCAAGAAAACAACAAGGCTCAGAGAGCACCATGGACTCCACAACAAAAGGTTCTCCAAAAACCACAAAAAGGGGTTGAGACCACATCCATGCGCTAAACAAGAGAAAATGACTGTTTAACTCAAAAGTGGACAACCTAGTTTCTAAGTGCACAGCTTGCTACCAAACAAGAATTTTTTATGTGACAAACATATTGATTTAGCCATCATATTATTTATTTATTTATTCGATTTATCACCGCCCAACTCCCTCAAAGGGACTCTGGGCGGTTTACAATCCAACACAAATTCTAATACAAATATAAAATTAAATAAACATTAAAATAAACAATTTAAAAATACAATAAATATAATAAAATCAAGATGGTAGTATCTTCTTTAAAACACTGGAAATGGCAATTCTAGGGCCATCCTAAGGTATTAGCCATCCCCAAGAGTGTATACTCTTCTTCCCGCCCCAGGCCTGTTGGCAGAGCCAAGTCTTGAGTTTTTTCCGGAAGTCCAGGAGCGAGCGGGACTGTCTTAACTCTGGGGGAAGAATATTCCACAGAGCAGGCGCTACTGCCGAGAAGGCACGCTTCCGTGACCCCGTTAGAGGGAATTCTTTGACCGATGGGGTCCGTAGCATGCCTCCCCTGCATGCCCGGATGGGACGGGACGATGTAATGGGGATAAGACGGTCCCTTAGGTAACCTGGTCCCATGCCATGAAGGGCTTTAAAGGTCATGACCAACACCTTGAATTGGACCCGGAAGCAAACTGGAACCCAGTGCAGCTTGCGTAACAACGGTGTTACATGTGTCCGATAAGGGACTTCCAAGATCGTCCATGCGGCCGCATTCTGGATCAGCTGAAGCTTCCGGATACTCTTCAAGGGTAGCCCCATGTAGAGCGCATTACAGTAGTCTATATGTGAGATAACCAGGGCATGAGTGACCGTTCGAAGGGCCTCTCGTTCCAGGAAAGGTCGTAACTGGCGCACAACACGAAGTTGTGCAAAGGCCCTCCTGGCCACAACTGCCAACTGCTCTTCAAGCAGGAGTCGCGAGTCCAAGAGGACCAAGTTACACACTGGGTCTGTCTGGGGCAGTGCCACCCTATCCAGAACTAAGGATGGCAATTTCCTAGATAGCGAGGAGCCATTAATCCACAGCCACTCCGTCTTACTAGGGTTCAGTCGAAGCCTGTTTTTCCCCATCCAGGCCCCTACAGCCCCCAGGCACTTGGACAGGGTAGAAACTGCATCACTTACTTCCCCCGGGATGGAGATGTATAATTGAGTATCATCAGCATACTAATGATATCTCACCCCATGGAGACGGATGATCTCACCCAGCGGTTTCATGTAGATGTTAAAAAGGAGCGGATAGAGTACCGAGCCCTGCGGGACCCCACAAGAAAGGGCCCGCGGGCTGGATCTCTCGCTCCCAATCAACACCGACTGGAACTGGCCCTGGAGGAAGGAGGCAAACCAGCACAACACAACGCCACCCGCCCCCAACTCCCTGAGACGCTCCAGAAGGATACCATGGTCGACGGTATCGAAAGCTGCCGAGAGGTCAAGAACAGCGAGAATAAATGCACTGCCTCCATCTCGCTCCCGCCAAAGATCATCTATAAGCACGGCCAATGCAGTTTCAGTACCATGACCAGGCCTGAAACCTGGCTGAAAGGGGTCCAGATAATCCGTTTCATCCAGAATCCTCTGGAGCTGCAATGCCACCACCTTCTAAACCACCTTCCCCAAAAAGGGGAGGTGGAAGAATGGACGAAAATTATCCAGTACAGTAGGGTCCAGTGATGGTTTCTTGAGGAGAGGGCGTACCAGCGCTTCCTTAAAAGCTGCTGGAAACACCCCCTCCCCCAACGATGTATTAACCATCATCTGGACCCACCTGCAAGTCACCTCCTGAGCTGCTTTCACCAGCCAGGAGGGACATGGATCTAATTGACAGGTGATGGCATTTACAGTCCAGAGAACTCTGTCCACTTCCTCGGGTCCGACAGGCTCGAACCATTCCCAGTTAAAGTAAGTACGTTCCCTGGGTATCTCTTCAGACTCTGTCTCACACTCAGAGTCCAACCCAGAGCGAATCCGAGCGATTTTATCCAATTAATGCCCAGAAAATTCTTCCACACGGCCCTGGAGATGCATTTCCGACTCCCCTTTCCCTAAAAGGGATTGGGTAATCTTAAACAGGACCACCGGACAACATTCCGCAGATGCAATAAGAGCGGAGAAATATTGACGTTTCACCACTCTTATCGCCACAAGGTAGGCCTTACTAGTGGCTCTAGCCTGTGTTCGGTCGGATTCAGTCTGTCTTCCTCCAGTGGCGCTCTAGGTGTCTCTTAATCCTCTTCAGCCCCCTCAGCTCCTCTGTAAACCAGGGGGAGCTTCGGGCCCGACTGGACAAGAGAGGCCGCATAGGCGCGATCCTGTCCAAGGCCCCAGCCGCCTCTCTATTCCAGGCGGCAGCCAGGGCCTCTGCTGGACCGTGCAGCAGATCTTCGGGTATAACCCCCAGCTCCCTCTGGAACCCTAACGGGTCCATCAGTCACTGGTAGCTCTCCCCGCAGATCACTTTGCCACTGCTCCGACAAGAAAACTAAATCCGGGGTGAGGCCACTATCTCGAGTCGGGTCCTGGATAATCTGGGACAGGCCCATGGTCGTCATGGTGACCATGAACTCCCGAGCCGCTTCCGAGGCCCGCCCCAAGGAGGGCAGATTGAAGTCCCCCAGGACCATAAGCCTGGGGAACTCAACCGCCACCCCCGAGATAGCCTCCAGCAGCTCAGGCAGGGAGGTTGCCACGCAGCAGGGAGGCTGGTACAATAGCAACACTCCCAACTGTTCACGAGAACCCAACTTGAATAACAAGGTCTCACACCTGGTAACTTGTGGAGCAGGGCCCCTGACAGCCACTAGAGACTCCCTGATGACAACAGCCACTCCTCCTCCCCTGCCCTGAAGTCTCAGCTGGTGCCAAACCTGAAACCCGCTGGGCATATCTCAGAGAGAGGAACACCTCCCTCCGGGCCCAGCCAGGTTTCCGTAATACATGCCAGGTCTGCCCCCTCCTCTAAAATCAGATTGTGAATGAGGGGGGCCTTGTTATTAATTGACCTGGCATTACATAGCAACAGCCGGAAATCAGGGCAACCACGCGTCTGCTGACCAGGGTCTAGGTATGAGCACGGAGGGCTGGAACATGCGACCGGTGATAAACACCGGGGGCGTCTTCCCCTACGATGGCCCGCCCTCCGACTCCCATCATAATATCCCCTGCCCATCACCACCTCAATGGCCTGTCCCGCCCTGTAACCCCCAGTCTCTCTAAATCCATTAGCCTCCACTCCTGGACTCCCGAGAACTCCGGTTGAAAACGGGTATCCCTCCATCATTCACCTAACTCACTCATACCCAATCAACCCAAGTGGTGAAGGACCCCCCAGTGCACCAGCTCAAGCTCTCGGCACTGATGGAGCCCAATCACCACTCTCACATTCATTCACTCATTCATTCACTGCGCCCGCCCAACTTCTCTCACTGGTCAACAGGGGGCGCTCCATACACTACCCCTCACCCCCTGACTCTCACTCAGGGGAATGAGTGTTCTCACTCTCTCCATACAAACTCATACCCCCTCTCATGTCTCTCACACCTGAGAGGGAGTAACAGTCACTTCGCAGGGATCCCAATGGCCTATATTATATTAGGGCGGTCAGAAGGGGATGGCTCAGCTCACTTCCATGGTGGCCTCTACCCTGGTAATCCGTAACCCACACAACATCGGAAATAGTTATTATATTCCTGCCCGTTGCCCAAGATTGTCTTGGCGTTACCGTGCCTGCAGTCCAGTTCTTTAAGGTCTGTCAGGCACTGGGTCGGTCCATTTAACCAGGGTCTGCCCCACTTTCACTGTCCCGTGAAGAAATGCTGAGCTAGCCAGACCAGTCCGGTTGCAGACCCCAGGGTGTCTGACCCGTACCCCAAGCTCTGTGTCGCCTCCTTAAATCCCTTCCAGGAGGCTTCTCCCGGCGTCTGTTGGTCTGTAAAAGTCTCCGCGCTGCCAAAAAAGCCCCCAGCACCGTCGCCAGAATGACTCAACTCAACTCCCCCACTCCACATGAGGGGTCGGCTAATGCTCTCACAGCAACGGCATCGGCAGCAGCCACAGCAACAACCCCAGCACCGGCAGCAGCCACAGCTGAAGCTCCAACTCCATTCACGCCCAGCACGCCCGGCGTTGGGGGGGGCTCTGACTCCGGTGACTCCAGCTGTTCTCGCCGAAGCTCCAATCTCATCTGGGGGGGCTCCCACAGCAACCCAAGCTGCCCCGGCCACTCCAGCCGCAGTTCTCCCTGATTTGGCAGCAGCTCGGCAGCTCCCAACCATTCGGCCATCCAACCAACCTGGCGCCGGGAGACTCCAAACAGGACCCGCTATCATCCACCACTCATCCAGGGGGGCTCCGTCCACACCCCAGCTCGCCAGGTATGGGGATTATACCCCAAAAAAACCTTAATAGCGCCACAGCTGGGGTGGGAAGGTCAAAAAGTTCTTAAAACTGAAGTTTTAGAGCTCACCCCTTAGAGCAGCGAACAGCATTCCATCGCGGTCACCATCTTGATTTTTTTTATAGCAATATAATTGTTTCATGCATTAACTATATTGAATTTTAATTACATGTAAATGAAAACCAATTTCTTTTTTGTCCTGGCTCCATTCACTACATTTTAGACTGTGATCCTCAGCATACCACTGAAAGATCAAGTGTAACCCTCATTTTATATAAAGTTGTGAATCCAAGGCTTCACATAGTCATTTTAATCAGTCTGAGCCACAACTGGAAAATTTAGGATCTTATGCTGAGTCTGTGTGCTTCATACCTGGCAGGAAATAGAGTGGGCAGGAAAGAAGCTGAGTCTCAGCAACCTTTATATTTTCAGAAGGCAGCAGCAAAGGAATTAATAATTTTCTATCCCTGAATATTAGATATTACTTGATATCTACAGACTTGCCATGTGCTAATATGTTCAATCTTGAAACTAGAAATTACTGCTTTTGTATCTCTTTGCTGCTATCTAGTGCCCATCCAGGTTTATGCAGCCCAATTCTGCTTCTTGAAACTGAGTCTAAACTGCAAACTTCATGCTGAAAAACTTTACCTACTTTTTGGACTAATTAAGAACTCTGGAGAATCTGAAGACTAACATCTTTTTTGTGTTTGTGTTTGGCTAAAAGTGCTATTCGGCTACACATTAACATATTTTTCTTCATGGAACCACCCAAGCTTTTTACAAATATATTTTCATACTGCATAAATAGCATTTCTCTACTGTCCTCTGTCCTATCCAAGGAAGCTAAATCTGAGGCAACCAGTTGTACTTCAAAAACTTCTTTCATATATGTATCTCTTCTACATGGCTGAGATCAACAGCTTTCAATGTTACTTACTCTCTGGGCTAGTGCTATGTTTCATGGGAGTCTCAGTGGTCCCACTCGAGACAGCAGAACTAGATGAGATTCAGGAGAAGTAGGAAAAGGAGATAACATAGGAGCCTGCAGTTTGCAGCTTCTTCCTGCTCTAAATTATCTCACTATGGTTTAGGATGATATGCAAATGGATTGGTGGCCTATTAAATTTCAAATATTGCTTGGACTTCATCAAGTAACTTTTATTCATGGTACTAACTAATTATAACTAATAGTCTTTAACTGCCAGAAATAGCCACATATAGGTAGTCCTTGCTTAACAGCCACAATTGGAACTGGCAACTCCATTGCTAAGCAACATGGTCATTAAGCGAGACATCATATGATTGCAACGGGCTTATGACCTCACTTCCGCTGTGGTCGTTAAGCGAAACATCATGTGACTGTGACTTGCGATTTTATTGCTGGTTTCTCCATTGACTCTGCTTCTTGAAAACTGGCTGTAAAGTGCACAAATAGTGATCACATGACCATGGGATGCTGCGACAGTCATAAACACCTGTCAGTTGTAAAGTGCCTGAATCTTGATCACGTGACTGTTGGGACACTGCGATAGTTGTAAGTGTGAGGGCTGGTCATAAAGTTACTTTTTCAGCACTGTTGTAACTTTGAATGGTTGCTAAACAGGGCAGTCATTAAGCAAGGACTACCTGTACATTAGTGTTTTGTATTTCCTAACGAAAAACTTAAATGCTGGCCTGTCTGCAGTTAATTTAGCTATTAAAGCTCTGGAGTTGATATCTGTGTCACCAGCTGCTTCCAGATAGGTGGTTCCTATATGAAACTGCCATTATTGTTTTCTTTCTGATATAATTTTTTTATGAATAGAAAAAAGAATTATTGGTCATATATGGGACAACTGCACACTAACAATTCTGAACACTTTCCCACCTGTAAAACTCTGGCTATGAGATAGACTGTTGCATAATACAAGTAGTAAAGAAGCACCCACTGAGTAGATAGATGCAGATAGTCATAATAAGAGAAAGGTACACAGCTTCAATTTGCTGCTCATCTGCTATTCAACACAGAGAGGAAGACAATGTGTATGATTATTTTAAAACAGGAATATATTTCAAACTATATTTTCATAATAATGATATATAAATAACAAAATCTAACTGTCAGAACTTTCAATACCTCTCTTGTCTGAAGAATATCCTTTAACTCTCTTTCTCTTTCTTGTAATTTCTCGATGGTCTTCTCAAGAATTTGTTTTCCATGTAAACATTCTTGGACTTGTATCTACTCAAAAATTATAGCAAATTAAAAATTGGCACAAAAGGAATGAAGTTTCATTTCATTACTGTGACAACCATTCTATTTGGGTACACTAACATTGTAAGTCGTCCCCCCCCCCCTAAGTCCTGCTGCTGTACTGCCTCATCATTGGGTGTATTCCTGGGAGGGATGAGAGAAGAACACCAAGTGTGTATGCCAATGGTGTACGTAAACCCAGCAGGGTCACCTAAGACATAAAGGTCATCCCAGCTGCTCAGTTAAAGCAAACAAACACCTACATTGGGCAGCAGCAATATAGGAAGATGCTGGAGACAGAAGATCACTTTATTGACAACAGCAAAGGTATCATACTGTGCGGGAGAAGGCAATGGTAAACCACTCCTGTATTTTACCGAGAAAACCACATGGATAGAAAAATTATTTATTTAATTTATTTATTTATCAAATTTCTCGGCCGCCCATCTCGTACACAACGACTCTATACAAAATAATAATACAAAATAATTAATGATATAGTGCCACATGATGGACCCCTCAGGTGGGATGGCACTCAACATGCTACTGAGAAAGAGCTAAGGATCTTTTGCAATACTAATGGTGTTTATGAAGTGGCTAGATTAAAGTGTTTGGGATGTCTAGTTGTTGATATTGCCCTGCAGGAAAAGCAAATCCAAAACAACAGACAGAATTACAATGGAAACATGAAATGTAAGAAGCATGAACACGGGAAAGCTCTATAGAGTGAAAGATGAAATCAAATGGCTACAAATTGACATCTTAGGCATCAGTGAATTGAGATGAACTGGGATTAGACACTTTCAGTCAGAAGATCCCATTGTTTACTACTCAGGACATGAAAAACAAAGAAGGAATGGCATTGCTTTTATAGTTAGGAAGGGTATAGCAAAAACATTACTTGGCTATAATGCAACCAATGTCAGAATAATCTCAATTAGACTTCATGGATAACCCTTCAATATGATGATATTCCACGTTTATGCTCCAACCACTGATGCAGAAGAAGAGGTTGATGAATTTATGGTCTAGCATGTGGTAGAGTAGCAATGAATGCCTTGAAAAAGATATTCAGATGCCAGGAAGATCAGAATCATCTAGGCAATGGTTTTCCCTGTAACACTCTTTGGAAGTGAAAGTTGGACTTTGAAGAAGCAGGATAGAAAGAGTATTGATACTTTTGAATTTTGACAGAAAATTCCTGTGAATACCATGGATAGCCAACGAAACAAACAAATGGAACATAGAATAAATCAATCCAAAGTTCTTACTCAAGGCACAAATGACCAGGCTCAAATTATCCTACTTCAGACACATTATGCAAAGACCTAGCTCTCTTGAGAAGTCTATAATGCTGGGATAAGTGAAAGGAAAGAGAAGGCAATGATGGCAATGATGGCAAGCAGCAAGATTGATAGACTCAATTACAGCAGTAATGGGTGCACTGCTGGAAGACCTGAAAAACCAGGCTGGGGACAGATCACCGTGGAGAAAATCTATCTATGTGCTTGCTAAAAGTCAATGCTGACCTGACAGCACCTATCAGTCAATCAACATTGTAAGTTATAGTTTTTTCTAGATACTGTAGGTTACTGATCTGATGACAGGAAAATAAACCACCCAGGGTCCCTCCTTGTGGGGGAGATGGGCGGGATATAAATGTGACAAATAAATAAATAAATAAAAATAAAAAAATAGTATCAGCAATGTTTGGTGTTCAGTCATTTGTATCTAGTGCTAGTTGTGCATAGTTAGCTGCTAAAATCCCTCCATGGTGTATTACTATGGATGGTACAATTCCAGTATCTAAATCTGACCATAATCTGAGCACTGATGCAGTGATATTCTTCTGTATTTTGTATTAGTAATCCTGACCATGATGTAGCCATTTGAGTTGGTTACTTATTTTGTTATAGTGAACTTTATTTAGATTTAATCTGTTTTACTAACAGACAGGTTGCTTTCATTACCTATAGTGATTCTTTAAGATAAATAAATTTATCCCATTTATCAAATTTCAACAACAAGTAATGATATGGAATAGAGATAGAGAAATGGATGAAAGAATGACTTCAGGACATCAAAGAAGTAATCCCATCAATAGTGAAGGAAAACTATAAACAGAAATCTTATACTTAGTACAGTTTTGTTGCATATGTGAAATGGGACTGTAACTATTAAAGATTTGCAAATATTCAAAGTATTCTTTGTTTCAATCAAAACTTTTCTTTAGAGCAGTACTGTGAAACAAAGTTGGGGTCCAGTTTTAGTGGGAGTGGCTGCCCCACTACATTTCAAGCTGATAAGAGTGAGCATGCACAATAGCCACTCTTACCAAAGCGTAGTGGATCAGTCGCACCTCAACACTTCATGCTGTTGAAGTACTGTATCTAAGCCCTCTTAGGCAGATCTAGTGTGATCTACATAGGCCTAGTAACTTCCTGTAATTCCAGTTTTTAAAGTACTCCAATGCAGTTTGTTGTTGTTGTTGTTCAGTCGTTTAGTCGTGTCTGACTCTTCGTGACCTCATGGACCATAGCACGCCAGGCCTTCCTGTCCTCCACTGTCTCCTGGAGTTTACTCAAATTCATGTTCATTACATCGGTGATGCTATCTAACCATCTCATCCTCTGCCATCCCCTTCTCCTTTTGCCTTCAGTCTTTCCCAGCATCAGGGTCTTTTCCAGTGAGTCCTCTCTTCGCATTAGGTGGCCAAAATATTTGCGCTTCAGCTTCAGTATCTGTCCTTCCAATGAGCAGTCAGGGTTGATTTCCTTTAGGATTGACTGATTTGACCTCCTTGCAGTCCAAGGGACTCTTAAGAGTCTTCTCCAGCACCACAGTTCGAAAGCATCAATTCTTCGGCGCTCAGCCTTCCTTATGGTCCAACTCTCACAGCCATACATTACTACTGGGAAAACCATAGCTTTAACTAAACGGACCTTTGTAGGCAAGGTGATGTCTCTGCTTTTTAATATGCTGTCTAGGTTTGCCATTGCTTTCCTCCCAAGGAGCAAGCGTCTTTTAATTTCATGGCTGCAGTCACCGTCTGCGGTGATCTTGGAGCCCAAGAAAATAAAATCTGTCACTGCTTCCATTTCTTCCCCTTCTATTTGCCAGGAAGTGATGGGACCAGATTCCATGATCTGCGTTTTTTTAATGTTGAGTTTCAAGCCAGCTTTTGCACTCTCCTCTTTCACCCTCATCAAGAGGCTCTTTAGTTCCTCTTCACTTTCTGCCATTAGGGTGGTATCATCTGCATATCTGAGGTTGTTGATATTTCTCCCAGCAATCTTAACTCCAGCTTGTGATTCATCCAGCCTGGCATTTCTCATGATGTACTCTGCATATAAGTTAAATAAGCAGGGTAATAATATACAGCCTTGTCGTACTACTTTCCCAATTTTGAACCAATCGGTTGTTCCATGTCCGGTTCTAACTGTTACTTCTTGATCCACATACAGGTTTCTCAGGAGACAGGTAAGGTGGTCTGGTACTCCCATCTCTTTAAGAATTTGCCAGAGTTTGTTGTGATCCACACAATCAAAGGTTTTAGTGTAGTCAATGAAGCAGAAGTAGATATTTTTCTGGAACTCTCTTGCTTTTTCCATGATCCAGCGAATGTTGGCAATCTGATCTCTAGTTCCTCTGCATCTTCGAAACCCAGCTTGCACTTCTGGTCGTTCTCGGCTCACATACTGCTGAAGCCTAGCTTGTAGGATTTTGAGCATAACCTTGCTAGCATGTGAAATGAGCGCAATTGTATGGTAGTTTGAACATTCTTTGGCATTGCCCTTCTTTGGAATTGAAACATAAACTGACCTTTTCCAATCCTGTGGCCACTGTTGAGTTTTCCAAATTTGTTGGCATATTGAGTGCAGCACTTTAACAGCATCATCTTTTAGGATTTTAAATAGCTCAGCTGGGATACTGTCTTCTCCGCTAGCTTTGTTGTTAGTAATGCTTCCTAAGGCCCACTTGACTTCACTCTCTAGGAGGTCTGGCTCAAGGTCAGTGACCACACCATCGTATTTATCAGGGATATTAAGATCTTTCTTGTATAGTTCTTCTGTGTATTCTTGCCACCTCTTCTTAATTTCTTCTGCTTCTGTTAGGTCTCTGCCTTTTTTGTCCTTTATCATGCCCATCTTTGCACAAAACGTTCCCTTGATATCTCCGATTTTCTTGAAGAGATCTCTAGTCTTCCCCATTCTATTGTTTTCCTCGATTCCAATGCAGTTACATTTTGTAACATTTTCCTCAACTCCAATGCAGTTACATTTTGCTATTTATATGACATTTGTGAGACTGATCAACAAGGAACATTAAAACTCATCCAAAAAGTTTTGTTAAATGACTTAGCTGTAAATGCTATACGCTAATGCTTAAAGCAGGGCTTTCCAAAGTGCCGCCGCTGGCGACACACCAGCGGCGGCAGCGTGGCGGTGGCGCGCGCGCGCATGGCGGCGGCGCGGGGGGGCGTGCGGCAGCGCACACGTGCATGGCGGCGGCGCGGGGGGGCGTGCGGCAGCGCACACGTGCATGGCGGCGGCGGCAGCCTCCACTAAAACGCGGAAGCACTGATCCTGCGCCGCTGCCGCCGTGCACACGCACGCCGCCGCTTCCGGGTGGTGTGGCGACACACCACGCTGTGTGTGGCGACACACTTTTGTGTCGCGACACACAGTTTGGAAAGCTCTGGCTTAAAGTTTAAGAAGAAAACATATAGTCTAACCTGAATAAAATAGTTATCAGTTTTGAGTTTCTTTTTCCTTTATTAATTGTACTTTTTCTGACTGTGTGCATTCTAACTGATATTCAAAACCTTTTTGAACTTTAATTGCATGTTTCTAAATGATACAGAAAAATATTTAGACAAATTGTGAAATAAAGTATATTTAAAATAGCAGTTCTTTTACAACAATTATGTGAAACAAAACAGACATGTTAAAATGACTTAAGGCCATAAAAACACATTAAGAAACAGTTTGATTAGAATCCAATATACAGAGCAAACATAAAATAAAAGTTCCAATATAGGATTTCTACCTTAATAATTTTGAGTATATCATACTTTGCATGAGGTTGCAGCTCGATAGTTTGTCATTAAAAAAACAATGAAAAATGAATAGAAGGTTTTAAGACATAATCCTCAATCTAATTAAATAGATGAAAGATGTAATAATGTCAGTTAGTGGAATGATATAAATTAGAAAACCCTTACTAAGACTGGTTCCAGTTCTTCAATTTGCTTTTCTTTATCATTTTTCAGTTTGGTCATCATTTCTGCAATAAATTCAAATGTAAACAATAAGTTTTCAATTATGAAGTTACATGTACTTACTTTTTATTTTTAAATTCAAATTGTGAAAATCTGTTCCAATCTTGAATATATGTTTTTCTTAAACACTAAAAATTCAAACTCAGCATGAACATGTGTCTAATTCTGTATCTATTATAATAAATGGTTGTATTCATTCTCAGATAGGTGTTTCTTTTTGATCATGGACCATATTCAGACAAGTATAGTGTGCTGAGGCTCTCATATACTGTAAAAACTGGGTACATCCAAGAAAAATTGTGGGCAGGACAAGAGCAAAAACGGATGTATGGATGGATCTGAAGCAATAAAAGAAATCTGAGTAGTCAGATATTTCCAAGAAACCCAGAATAAAGCCAAGCTAAAAAGCCCTTGAAAGAATGGCACATTCTCCTGTATTTTGCCATAACTGCTTGATATTTTCTTCCTTTAAAAATTGGAAAAAAATCATAGGTGAATATGTTTTCTGTGAATGCATACACATGCTCAGAAAACAAGAAAAGGCTGAAAAGCAGCAAGATTAGAAGAATGTTTTGTCACTTCATACTTCACATAGCTTGATTCCCCAATCAGGGGAATTTTTTGGTATGCTATCAAATTAGAAGTATAAGTACTGGGGAATCAGGATAAATATTAACACATTTCAATAAAAGAGAGTATCTTTAGCTCAGGGTTAAACTGTGGAGTTCTTGGTGCTCTCCGAGCTTGGTTGCTTGCTTGCAGACATTTCATTACCCAACTAGGTAACATCATCAGTGCGAGTGAGTGTAGGGTTTGCTGCCTGTTTATATGCAGTATCTTGCCCTGCCAGTTTTGGTAGGGATGTAATTTCCTCCTTAGTGGTTCCTTGATTAGAGTATTGTTTTCTGCCTGATTGTCTGGTGCTGATCCCTGCTTGTCTGAATGTGGGCTGCTGGAAGGGATGTATTGTAGTCTTTTTGCTTCCTTCCTAGGTTTTTTATTGTCTCTCACTTTTGAATGGTGTGGTTTATCTTTATGTATCTATTGATGGCTGATTTGTCTGAATGCCAAGCTTCCAGGAATTCTCTAGCATTTTTGGATTTGGCTTGGTTTAAGATGCTAATAGTTTCCCAGTTGAAACTGTGGTTGAGTCTGTCCATGTGTTGTGAGATTAAGGAGTTTTTGTCATGTCTTCTCACAGCTAGTCAGTGTTTATGGATGTGCTCTTCTAGTCTTCTGCCTGTCTGTCCTACATAGTGGCTGTTGCAGTCTTTGCATTGTATGTTTGCTTATTTATTTATGTAATCACATTTGTATAGCTGCCAATCTCACATACAGACCATATCTGTTATTATTACAATCAAATTTGGATCTAATTAGTTACTCTGAATCATGTGGTGAATCTTTCTAACATTTTAGGATCTCAACTGAGTAACAATAATATCCTTAAAGAGTAACAATAACCACAGCATCACCAATAGCTGTGGCAGGAGTGATTTTTTTCAGGATTCCGTCATAGTCCCAATAAAAATCTCTAAACCATCCTTGCTCTTCACTCTAGATGGAACACTCACATTGAAGTTTCCTTCTGGGGGAAAGTTTCATTCCCAATACTATTAGAAGGCAACAGGGAGATAAGCAATACAGGTAGTCCTCGACCTATGACCATTCGTTCAGCAGCTGTTCGAAGTTACAACAATGCTGAACGAATGGTGGCGCTTACCTGCCTGCCGGCCTGGGACTTCCAACTTCCTGCCAGCTTTCACACTGACTTTGGTTGTGGGAAGCTGGCAGGAAGTTATATTGCCTAATGACCATGGGATTTGGTTAACGACAGCAACCAGGACTGCAGGGATTGCCGTCGCTAAGTGATGTGTTCACGCTTTATGACAGCATCACTTAGTGATGGAAATTCCGGTTCCAATTGCCGTCGTAAGTCGAAAACTACCTGTATGCACTGTGACCATGACAGAAGTAAGGTAAGGTAAGGTTTCCCCTTCCAGTCATATCCGGCTCTAGGAGGCGGCGTTCATCTCCGATTCTCGGCCGAGGGAGCCAGTGTTGTCCATAGATGCTTCCATGGTCATGTGGCCAGCATGACTAAACGCCGAGGCGCACGGAACCCTTCCCACCGGAGTGGTACCTATTTATCTACTTGCATTTTTACGTGCTTTCGAACTGCTAGGTTGGCAGGAGCTGGGCGAGAACGGGTGCTCACCCCGTTACGCGGTGCTTCCGGGTCTCAAACTGCCGACTTGCCGTTCTTTCGTTCGACAGTCGGTAGTCTTAACCGTTACACCACCGCGCCGCCCCTATGACAGAAGAGGAACAGTAAAATTGATATATACAAAATTAACATCATTACAACAATTTTAGGTAGTTCTAAGGAACAATGTCTCTGTTTTTAGTTCTTCAACATACCTAGTTCAGTTGATTTATTTTGGAGTTCCAAAACTAATGCAACTGAGTCATCTCTCAATTCCTTTTGCCTATTAAAATAATTTTAAAAGTTCAATGAATGGTTTAAGAAAAATTAAATTATGTCTGAATCAATAACTTGAGGACACATTATATAACTACTAAACACTCACTGAATGGCAGAAATATATAAACATGACTATAAAACTGAGATACACCAGAGTGGTTATGTGACCATTCCAATTTTCTATATTTAGCAAACTGTTTTCTCTGTAACCATCTAAAGTATTATATCACATATATAGGAAAGATCTGTACTGTGGTCAGCTAGACCTGCTTTGGGGCAGTTGCCTGATTTTGCAGTCTCAAATTCCTGAGAGGCTGGGAAGATTAATTATCTGCTGGAGAATTCATTGTGTGAGGAATGTGACAAATCTGTGCCCTATGGCTGGGAGGGTCCTGAATACAAAACGCGAGCCCTCTTCTACTACATGCTACAAAACCCAAGAGCTAGGGATCAGGGCAGAGGGTTTTATATGCCCAGTTGGATTTGGCCACTAAGTATAGGCAGACTTGAACCAGTTGTAATATTCATTTTATCAAATTATTTCTATAATTATTCATAGTACTATTGTGGTAGAGACCCTTGTAGACAGAGAGGTGGAAAGGTGACTAGCAAGTAACTGAAAAGAAACACTGGACTCCTCAAAGGTATAAAGAACTTGCTGAGGTCTTCAAGGATCAGAGTTGATCATCCAAGATCAGGGTCTGAAAACAAAAACACTCTGTGGAGCCTAAGCAGTCCATACTAAGAACTCAAAGTACATTCCAAGTAAAATGCCTAACCAAGGAAGTAAACTGTTCTGGGAGTGGCAGTTTGAAGCTTGCTCTCCTGCTTTCTCACCAACAGTCTCAATAAGCCTTCTAGCCTCAGCTGTGGGCATATAAGCAGCTCTTGTGTACTTGTGTTTATTCATGTAGTCTCTGACTCCTTTTCTTCCCTGCTGAGGAAGAGTTTCCAGCTAAAGGAAATTGCTCTCTTCTCTGCTGGGCAATGAGTTGAGTCAAGGCCAGGAAGTATAGACGGATGGTGGACTTCGTTTCTACAGGCCTGTTAAGGGTAATCCAGCAGGTTCCTTCTCTCTAGGTTTCTCTTGGTTAACCTCTGGTATCTGCCATCTCCCTTGACCTTCTTCTCCAACCTCCACACCTGCTCTTTTATCAGAGCAGCCTTTATGGCCAGCAGGCAGAGCTGTAAACATTCATACCCTGCTGCTGTGTCCTATTCACAAGGAGGCTGGTGTTTTCCCTTTGCCACAACTATCTTTTAAAATTTACACAGAAAGCCATTTTACCTTTTTTCTTCTTTCATTAGCATCTCCTTCAAATTAGAAACTTCAGTTTGGAATCCATCAATAACAGATGCATGCAGAACTCTAGTTTCTTCAAGTTCTCTTATAATCAATTCCTTTTGTTCAGTGACTTCAGCTAATGTTTTTACTATAATTTGCAACTCAGTTTCTAAATTCTTACAAGTATTCTAAAGAGAATAAAAATAAATTACATTTATCCAACTTACATGTAGTGATAAGCTTTTATACATAAAAAAAAAGGTAAAGGTTCCCCCCGCACATTTGTGCAGTCGTGTCTGACTCTAGGGGCCGGTGCTCATCTCCGTTTGTTAGCCGAAGAGCCAGCATTGTCCGAAGACACTTCCACGGTCATGTGGCCAGCATGATGCATGCGGAACGCTGTTACCTACCCACCGAAGTGGTACCTATTCATCTACTTGCACTTGCATGCTTTCGAATTGCTAGGTTGGCAAGAGCTGGAGCTAGTGCAGGAGCTCACTCCGCACTAGGGATTCGAACCTCCGAACTTGCAATCTTCTGATCGACAAGCCTGGCGTCTTACCCGCTGAGCCACCACGCCCCAATTTTATACATAAGATTCTATCAAATGAAAATATTCATAATAATTTAAACTATATCCTGGATTTCTCATTTATATTCAGTCTTATTGGACTTAAAATATTGTCCTACCTTTGTATCTTCCAAAGAATGTATCGTACTTTCCAGTTCTGTCAACAAGTTTTGTTGTTTGCTTTCTGTTTTTTTTAATATCTCATCTTGTTGTTCTGATTTTTAAATATTAAAAATAAAATATTATCAGGAAAGTTTACAGGCACAGAATTAATTATACTTCATATCATTTATACAGAAAAAAATGTATAATTCTCATTAAATAAGCAGTATTAGTCAACGTGGTACACCAATTATACTGAGTAACCACACATATCCCTCACTGATCTTTGCCTAAGCCTTCCTTAAATGCCAACCATAGCTGTCTATCCTACCCATTTTTTTTAAAAAAAAAGCTTTTTTAAAAAAGCAATAATTGTTAACTTTTTAAATCGGTGGTAAGCAAGCAGCAAAGTTTGGCCAGCAGCTTCTTTGCCTTCTTACTTCCCCTTCCCAAAGCCTTTTTTAGATTTAAAGCATTCTTCAAAAAAAGGACAGCTGCATTCTAGGACATTGCTGTTTGCTAGGCAACTGACACCAAAAAAAAAAAAAGAAAAGAAAAGAAGCTGCTGGATTTATATTGGAAAGAAAGATTATGATCTGAAGGTAGCAACAGAAGTGAAAAAAATAATTTAAAAATAGAGGCTGAGAAAGCCAATGAAGTGACTTTTGGGAGCTGAACTATATGTGCATGTAAGCAGGAATCTAACATAAGATAAATGAGGCTGGATTTATAATTGTAACAGAAAAGAGATTCAAAGAGCACATGTTCTATGCATTTGTGCTAGGGAAGAAAGGAAAAAGGAAGTGACCTCAGATTAGCAATCTTTTAGATCAGGGGTCCCCAACCTGTGGGCCACGGCCCACTAGTGGGCCGCAGCCTGTTAGGAACTGGGCAGCGGGGCTCCCACCTGCAAACCCCACCCCCAGTGCTTGTGATTGGCTCTCGCCTGCAAACCCCACCCCCAGTGCGCACAATTGGCTCCCGCCCGCAAACCCCGCCCCCAGTCCGCAGGAAAATTGTCTTTTGAAACCGGTCCCTGGCGCCAAAAAGGTTGGGGACCCCTGTTTTACATCAAGAACAGTATTATAGACAAAGAGAAGACACAGAATAAATCTTTAACTTTTTCTCTACACCTTACTGCCCCCTTGTGGACAGTAGGTCATGAATGCTGAAGAGTCAGCACCATTAGATCTGGACCTCCATCAATGACAAGCCAAGTGGAAGGAAGAGAAAGAAGACTGCTTTCTCATTCCACCCAACTGATTTTCCCAAGCTAATGGAGAAGATAGAATTGGAGGAGTATCACCAAAAACAAAAAGAGAAGACAGAAAAATAAAGCAGAGTAAGAAAAATAAAGCAAAATATTATATCAGAGCCTCTTTTGATTCTGTGCCTATTTCAAGTTGCCTTTTACTTTCTTACGGTTGGTAAATATAGTTCTGCATCTTTGCAGATGCCCAGTGCAGATTGTTTTACACTTGCAGTTGAGCCACCAGTAAAATCCAGTGTGTATTTCAGAAGTGGAGTCTAGTGAATATTTATTTATTTATTTATTTATTTATTTATTTATATACACACACACACACACACATACATACATACACACACACATACACACACACACACACGTATGTGTATGTGTGTTTTAAAAACAAAGATAAAACTAATACAAACTAATATAGAGTAAGGAAGAAAGAAGAAAAACAAAGAAAGCAAAGAGAGCTAAGAGTGCAAGAAAGAAAAAGTAAAAGAAATACAGAAAAAAAAGAAAAAAAATACAAAGAAGTGGCTTCTGATCTTCTTTACAGCAGTTGTAAGTACAGGAGTCTAGTGAATTCAGAGGTTTTTATTTTCAAACTTTGGGAACTACATACACAGCTCTGCAGAACAGTAGGTTTAAAAATAAACATTGTTTTCTTCTCTCAATTCCTCATCTGAGCTTAAAAAACAAGTGAGGAAAAGATACTTCTACTGTTCACAAACCACTATCATTACTAAGATTTCCAGTATCACTAGATATTGCTAGATTAGAGGGCACTTTGTGGTGCAGGGAAACTGCTTTCATTAAAGTGTATTAAGTGGTTCAGTTACATTATAACCAATATAGGGGGAAATGGTGCAATGGTGGGAGAATGTGTTTGCCAAGACATCACAGTGCTTGGAGAAAACATTATACATTGGCTGAGAAATGAGGTGAAGGAAGAAGAAACAGAAGGAAGAAGAAAAAGAACAAAGAGGAATAAAGGAGATAAATCAGATGAAAAACAGATATATACCCTTACACAGAGAGACAAAAAGAGGAGTCTCACAACACTGTATGACTGGCAGTATCATTACTAATTTATAATATTAACCAGAACATTTTTCTCAAATTCCAAATGTATGCACTGGCCTCAAAAAAACTAGTCCTCCAGCCTGCACATAAACATAGCATAAACACTGCACTGCTTGCCCTCACTCCTTAAAAATAGTCATATGCACCACCCAGGTTTTCAATAATTGTAGTTCTAAGGACAACATCTAGTTTTCTATAATAATAAAGACAACTAGGACATCAATAAAAATACTTACTTCTTATTTCTTCAAACTCAAGTATTAACAATCTTGATTCCTGTAACTGAGCTTTTATCTGTTTTATTTTGTTATCTTTTTCACCATTTTCGTCTGTCAGTATAGAAATCTAACAAAATGAATAATTCACAAATCATGTCTGCAAAATGCCATTTCAGTTTCATATTCTTGTGTTACAGTTTGATTTTATATGACAGGTAAACTAAAATGGAACAGAAAGTTTCTGAAGCTATACCAGAGAAGGATGGAGGAATAGCAAGAGTAGTAGCCCATGTCTTGTTCTTATAAATTTAAAGTCTGGTTTACACTAAATGAGAATTAAATAACTCACAGCTGGTTTCTCCATGACCCACGGAGCTGAGCCCCTCCACATTCAGTAGTAAGGAAAGGTTCACTATCCCAGGCTTTTTTTTAACACAACAGGGATTTTTATTATGGGGAGTTCACAATCTCCCTGCTGATCTGACTGCAATGGAGACTGTAACATTAGAAGAGGGCAGGAGGAAATAAAACTTCAACTTCAGCTATTCATCCTGATTAAGTGGGAAACCAGTGATTTCAATCAGGAGATGCTTTAACATCCAATATCAAACAATTGTGGAGATGCTTTAGCATATACTACCCACTATCAAACAATTTTGATGCAAGAAGATAACTGTTTCCCAGATGATTACAGCCTTAATAAAATAAGAACCTTAACTGGGATTATGGTATCTGTGTGTGCGAAAGAGGGAGTTTAATTTCACTAGCTAGCTGGTTCCCTGTCCCTCATAGTAATGGCAGTCCAAATGAGGACTATTACTAGGGTGAAAAAGTTTTACCTCTGCTTTCTGAGCTGAAGAGAGTCATGTCTTTCTCCATCCCAAGAAGGTGGTGGGTTTTGGTTTGGTTTTTTTGCATGCATCCATACATGTACATACATGCATACAATTTCCAACATACTATTCCCAGATTTAAATCCCAAAGGGTTGTAGAGATTGCTCACCATAGTTTAGGGCAGTGTTTCTCAACCTTGGCAAGTTTAAGATGTGTGGACTTCAACTCCCAGAATTCCCCAGCCAGTACACTGATAGCCAGTCCACACATCTTAAACTTGCCAAGGTTGAGAAACACTGGTTTAGAGTTATGTACAGTACAAAATCTTGCTACTCCCTCCTCATTCTGGTATCTACTTCCATTTTGAACTAATTACAGTTATTGTGACATCCAACCTGGGAATTTTAAGTGGTTGACTCCCCTTCATTGGATATCTTCCAGCAGAGGCTAGACAACCATCTGTCTGGGATGCTTTAATTTGGATTTCTGAACCAAGCAGGGGAATTAGACTTGATGGTCAAAATGGACCCTTGAAAGTCTATGATTCTATGATTTTTAACAAAACATATATTTTAAATTCTGCTAGTCTTCCATCCAATGTAGGATTTAAATCATTTAACACCACTTTTCCTTCCTCTCAAAAGCATTAATAATTTATCTCTTTATTATGTTCTTATTACGACTGATTGTGACTACCTTCTAGAACAAAACTTCGATTTTCTGTTAGGGACTTCCATCTATACATTGTTATTTCTATAGGAACAAAATATCTCTACAAAAGTTTATTTATTTAGAAAAATAATTTAAAATGCTGATGTATATACATTACTTATAACTATTAACTGATAACTGACTTATACTGATAACTGACATCAATTTCACAAAATATGTAATCATAAAACAAACCTGCTTTTCCATGGCATTTATCTCTTTCTTGTGTCCTTTTTCAAGCTGTTCTATTTTATCAGCTGCTTCTTTTACTTCCAAAATAACAATAATGTGCATTATTAACACTAAATTAGTAAAGTGAATATTTTATCTCTATACAGTAGTAAACTCCTTCATTTAAAATTAGAAGATAATTCATATATTTGTGTATGCTAATCATATCTCATATTGATTTCACTGCAACCTCAAATAGGGTAACCTATTTGTATCACCAGGGTCTTGGAGTGGATAGCATAGCAACACCATTTAAAGATGGCAGCTGATAAGGAGTCATGTCAAGGAACAAGACAGGAGGCTTATACTGATTTAGATAATGATCCAGATACATATCAAGAGGGCAGGAAACAGGAAGAGTCAACAGGATTCAATGAAAATAACAGATTTGGTAAGAAAACTAATTAAAGGGAGCCAGTGAGGAAGGATTGATGGTTAGATACTCACAACACTGCCAAGGATCTAGGATCCTAGATCCTGGCACACAAACTTTTCAAGTACACACTGCTTATTTTGATGAAAGGAAAAAATAAAGTAGCATGAGGTGTCCGATTTTGTTTTCCACTTCCAAACAAACAGTGAGCAGAGATCGTACGTTTCAAATGATGTCTCCATTGCATGCCTGGAAGTCAACTGCATGACAAATCCAGAAAGGGAGACTGAGGCACTGAAAAGGTCAACAAAGGGATTCCACTGTGAAGGCTGTCCTACACTGCCAAGAGGGAACAAGTGGAAGAACCTTATACATGTAAGAACATCAAAAGGATTTTAGCCACTGAAGGAGACAAATGGAGAAAAGCTGCAGAAAAGGAGATTGAAGCATGAAACCAAGTACCAGTATCTGCAAAATGCTCAAGAAAATGAATCACTGAATTGAAATATTGTCCAATAGAAGAGATGCTAGCAGATGCACTCACTAAGCTTGTCCAGAGACTGACAAAGATCCCTTCAAGAGATATGGGGAATTGTGATATTAGAGGTCTAAATCCAATGGCGTTGACTCTTCAGCATCTCATGACCTACTGATCACAAGGGGAGAGAGTGTAGATAGAGGGTTAAGGATTTACCTCGTGTCCCATCTATCTATCTATCTATCTATCTATCTATCTATCTATCTATCTATCTATCTATCTATCTAATTTATCACCGCCCATCTCCCCCACAAGGAGGGACTCTGGGCGGTTTACCATAAAAACACAATTAAATATTATACAATGTAAATACAATAAAATTGCTATAAATAGACAGTAAAAATATAAAACATAATAAAATCCAGATGGGTAAAAGTACTTTATCAGACTGTGAGTAAAAAGGGGCTGCTTTAGGGCCATTCTAGGAGACCAGCCATCCCCAAGAGTGACCACTCCAGGCATATTGACAAAACCAGGTTTTTACTTTTTTACGGAATTCCAGGAGTGAGGGAGCCTGCCTTATCTCCGGGAGAAGAATGTTCCAGAGGGCAGGGGCTACTGCAGAGAAGGCCTGCTTCCGCGACCCCGCTAGATGGAATTCCTTTACGGAAGGGATCCGGAGCATGCCTTCTCTGCATGCTCGGGTGGGATTGTCTTGGTGGGAATCCTGGCTGAGAAACCCTGCTCTACCTGCTCTTTAGGCTTAGTCACACCAACTAATTGCCCCATTGCCAGAATAGACAGGAAATCATTTCTAGAATGGACAACATCCTCTATTAATCCCCCCTCACCATCAAAGCAACCTCAGGATGTATTTTTATGCTCCACTTTTGAAGTATACTCCTCCAAGTATGGTGCCCCAAGAACTCCTGTCTATTTCGACAGCATGCTTCAGTTTGTTGAAGGCTAACCCCAGCAGTTCACTGACTACTTGTACAGGAATAAACACCCCTTCAATTGAGTCAGCACACACCATATTCTTTAATATCTCTTAAAGGAGATTTTACCATGTTTACAATCACCTGAGGTAGAAGAATTTCAGCCTCAGCTCCCAAGTAGCACCACTTAAGTTAAAAAAAAAACACAGGAAAAAGTTGGAAGCCCAGGGAAAGAACAAAAGTAATTACAAGTAATTTCTGCCAGGATTTTGAACCATCAACCTTCTACTCACAAGGCAAGAGTTGGTGGGGGGGGAGAGAGAGAGAATTTATATTATATTTTTAAATATTTGTTAGCCATCCAGAGTCACATTAGAGAGATAGAACTATTGTCCTATTACAGCACTCATGTTAAAAATAGGTCTTAAAGACATTAGAAAGAAGCAGGCAGTAGCAAAATATTTTTTAAAAAAAACAAGAACGCGAAAGCTGCATCAGCCTGCATGTTTTTGTATTTTGCAGTAATAACTTTGTGTAAATAAATTCAATTTAAGTTTGTTTTCCTGGAATGTGAAGATGGGAGGGAACAGCAGCAGGGGAATTGTCCAGTGGAAGGATGTGAGAGCCTGCTGTCTAAATTGAGTATCTTGCAAGCTGTTGCCAAAATGTCTCAGTCTGGGCAGGATTTTCTTAAGCCATTTTAGAAACAAGCAGCAAGAGCACAGGATAAGAACAGCTTAAACAGTAAGTGTGGATATGGCCTTTATCTATCAGATTACTAATGTGAGTCACTTCCTTCTGCTTTTCTTTCCAGGCAGACATGCACATAGCACAGCTTTTGGATTCTCCTTCTGGTAGGATGTAGGTGCTAGACTTTATCTATCTTGACAATATACTTCCTGTAAATAAATCTTTCAGTTAAAGTTTAAAAACCTGCTTCATTAATCCTTGCTCAGGTTAGATTCCAATCTAAGGGATGCTTTCTAACTCTCTGCCTGATAAGATATATCTAGGAGCTAGGCTTCTCCTATCTACCCTACCCCACCCCAACCCATGTATTATTTATAATACATCCTTCTGTTAAAGTTACAAAGAGCTGCTTCACTAGTCCTTACTCAGATTAGATTCCTTTTCTCAAGGAACACAATCCAACAGATACCTCGGATAGATACAAGATATAAGTTTTGCTATATGTTCCCCATTTTGAATGACAATTAATGTCTAAACCAAAAAAGTCCACTAGATGCTTCATATGTGTTTATAAAAAAGAGAACATAGCAAAACAAGGGACAATAATTTCAAATCTCAACCAAAATTATACTTTCATAACTCTCTTTTAATTTGTCAAAATGACTTACATGGCAGTTGCAGAAGATCAAATAAGAACACAAGAAATAAGATTATGTAATTCTCCAAATCTTACTGATTATTTAGTGGTTTAGTGGTTGTTTATTATGCATTACACATAAAAAGGTAAAGGTTCCCCCCGCACATTTGTGCAGTCATCTCCGACTCTAGGGGCCGGTGCTCATCTCCATTTGTTAGCCGAAGAGCTAGCGTTGTCCGAAGATGCTTCCACGGTCATGTGGCCGGCATGACGCACGCAGAACGCTGTTACCTACCCACCGAAGTGGTACCTATTCATCTACTTGCATTTGCATGCTTTCAAATTGGTAGGTTGGCAAGAGCTGGGGCGAGTGCGGGAGCTCACTCCATCACGCAGGACTAGGGATTTGAACCTCCAAACTTGCGATCTTCCGATCGACAAGCCTGGCATCTTACCCGCTAAGCCACCATACCCTGCATTACACATATACCAGATATAATATTCTTACATTTATAATACTTTTCCAGTCTGGAGTTCTCTGCTTGTACACAAAGTTCTTCAAAGGCTTTTATCATTCTCTAAAAATGTAAATAAAATTAGATAAAAACATTCCAGAATAACAGTTAATATATTCATAGTTTATAAAAATATTCAGAGTTAACATTAATATTTACTGTACACAATATTGTCCCATGATATATTATATTCAGTCATTGCTATTTGCCTGGAATGCTTTCTCCATCTTCTGGACCTGCAATGCTTCTCATCTTCATTTTTTAAATTATTACTTTCTTAGATTTCATTTGTTTAAGCAATAATGAAGATTCTAGAAGTGATATATAGGAGTTAGGGTAAAAGTCAAGCAAGAGGCGAATCTCAGGTGCAACTCAAAATTATTTTCATCTTCATTGAGTATTCTCGTAGCTATTTACCCTGTAAATAAGTAAGTATTCTCGTAGCTTTTGACCCTGGACGTCTTATAAAATAGCTGTTTTAAATTTTTAACCCTATAACTAACATTTCTCTTCTCTTTCTTCTTACAACTCCATGCTTTACAATTGATTTTATATTCATGTTACCTTAGAACATAGTAAAAAAAAACACTTTTTGCTAACTCTGTTTATAAAACAAAGTATTTTGAATGCATGCATTTTAAACTCAGACCACAGAATCTTTGTGACTTCATAAATATAACAGCAGGAACCATTGCTTAAGCTTCCTGTAGCTTAAGGCCATTATTTCATGTCCTGCACTCTAGGTTACTAAAGAACAGGTCTTTCTTTCTGCTGCTATGATGGTAAATACATTTACATGGGAATAAACACCTGTATCATTTATTGGGAATTGTTGTTGTATGGTTATAATGATAGTCTATGACTGAGAATTCCATGCTCAGCCAGAGTAGGTCCATGGGTGACTTTGGACCAGGAGGTTAGGTGGGATATAAGACAAATAAATAAATAAAATCTTTCCATAATGTTACATCAAAATAATGAAATGAGCATTACTAGTCAACTATATTTTCACCCAGTTTCTCCTAACTATAATATGCTTTTAAAATAAGGGGGGGAAAAGGCCACAGCAAGTGAGGTATTGATGCATCACCCCAATCACCTTCAGCTTTTTTGAGGTAACATTTCCTCCATCCCTAGCCATCTACTGGCCTCAGGGTCCAGCTACAAATGCATCACTAGACTACAGGTCTAAACATTTAATTATTTTAAAATATTTTCTCTTCAGTGTATTACCTCAACATTATTGTTAAGATCCACATACATTTGTCTGGTTTCTTCTCGTTCACATTCATCTTTAACAAAATCAATGGCATGGGAGGGGAAAAATGTTATAGTGTCAGATAAAATATATCAGTAATAATAACAATACATAATTCAAGTTATTCCCAAATTAGGATTAAATGTTGGTGGGTGGTCAAGACAGAATATTTTAAAATCTATCACAATAAATAAAGCTTTTCTGAATGCCCTATCAATTTGTCCATAATGCTTTCCTACCTATGTTCTTGAAACTTTTGAACTTTGGTGTTGAAGTAGACTCCTGAGAATACCATGGATAGCCAAGAAAACAAACAAATGTATCATCAAAGAAATCAACCAAGTTCTCACTTGAGGCACAAATGACCCAGCACAAATTATCATACTTAAGACACATTATGTGAAAACCTACTATCTTGAGAAGTCTATAATGCTGGGAAACGTGGAAGGAAAGAGAAGAAGAGCAGCAATGTGGATATATTAATTATAGTAGTGATGAGCGTACCGTTGGAAGACCGGAAGGACAAGATTGAGGACAGATCCACCTGGAGAAAATCTATCTATGTAGTAACTAAGAGTCAACACTGACTTAATGGCACATAATCCATCCATCCATCCAATGTTGGACCAAATAAACAATTCTAATTTAAAATACTTTTTTTAAAAACCTTAAAGCTATATAGGCATGATAGTTCCTGGGGAACTGACCAGCCAAGTAGCAGTTCTAAATACAAGAATGACATTGTAGAATATGTTATAAAACATTCTGTGAAGAACCACCTCACACTTTTTTCTTCACATATAAAGGAGTTAAATAGCAGTAATTTTGTTATTATTTACAGTATGAAAAAGGTAAACGCTGATAAGTATATTTACATTTGCTGGACTTCTCCACTGACTGCATACATTTTTCTTTGAGCAAATTACACAAATGTCTTGTAGCATTGTTTCTGAAGAGAGAAAGTAATTTTATCAACATTATATTGCTAGTTCCTTGCTTTACAGAGAAATTTCTTTATAGAGGAATTTAAAACTTTTGGTAGTAGTTACCCCAGCTGATTTCAACGAAAGTGAAAGACCTATTGCCTTAAACAAGGGGAGGGAAAGCTTTGCACTGCTGGGTACAAATGTTTAAGAGCTTATTTGGTTGTTCTAACAAAATGCTTGTTGTGAAGGGAAGCTTGCTTATTCATAGTATAACTTTCATACAATCTTTCTCCATGTCTGAGAGGAAATGCACATGGTCTCCACCCATCCTATAGAAAACTCTATAAATACAGACATACCTCGCAGATATTGCAGGTTTGGTTCCAGACCACCACAATAAAGGAAATAACGCAATAAAGTGAGTCACACAAATTTTTTGATTTCCCAGTGCATATAAGTTATGTTTACACTATAGTCTATTAAGTGTGCAATAGCATTATGTCTAAAAAAAATGTACATACCTTAATTTTTTTTAATCCGTTCAATTGTGTCCAATTCTCAGAGACTGCCTGGACAAGTCCCTGCAGTTTTCTTGGCAAGGTTTTTCAGAAGCGGTTTGCCATTGCCTCCTTCCTAGGGCTGAGAGAAAGTGACTGGCCCAAGGTCACCCAGCTGGCTTAGTGCCTATGGTGGGACTAGAACTCATGGTCTCCCAGTTTCTAGCCTGATGCCTTAACCACTACACCAAACTGGCTATTACTAAAAAATGCTAATAATCACCCGAGCCTTTTGCTGTTGGAAAAATGGCGCCGATTAACTTGCTCGATGCAAGGTTGTCACAAACCTTCAATTTGTAAAAAAAAATGCAGTATCTGCGAAGCGCAATAAAGCGACGCACAATAAAGCAAGGTATGCCTGTATTAAACTTGCTGTTCTCATTACCAAATTGTATCCAACCCTCTATTGCCTCTTTTCCCAATCGTTGCAAGTCTTCTCACTTCTATCCAAGTGTAGGATGATAAAGTGTAATAAAGGGTGATAAAGTGTAAATTCCAGCTATCCCTGGTAATGTCAGAATAAAGAAGAAAATGCTACTTTAACACCAGAATAGTTAAGGTCAACTTAAGGTTACCTCACTCGTGGGCTGTGTTGAGATGTAGACAAAATTATTGGGACACATCAAAAAGAGTATGTTGCCAGGGCATGCTTGTGCTATGGTTTGATGAAAGTAGAGAAAGCCCTTAATTGGCTTGCTCAGCAATAAAAACCTACTTATAAAAAACTGAAGTGGTGAGGTTGTTCCATAGCATTTCCTCCTAGGGCAGGGCTTTCCAAACTTTTCCCGTTGGCAACACACCAACAGCGGCGTGCGAAAACCCGGAAGCGCCACTGCTGTGGCGGCACGTGAAAACCTGGAAGCGCCGTCGCTGCAGCGGCACGTGAAAACCCGGAAGTGCCATGGTGGCAGTGCGCGAAAACCCAGTAGTATTGTGGCGGCAGCACGCGAAAACCCGGAAGCACCGCCGCCACGGCGCTTCTGGGTTTTTGCGTGTGGCAGCGGCGGCGCTTCTGGGCTTTCGCACACCACCGCCACGGCGCTTTCGGGTTTTTGTGCGCTGCTGCAGCGGCGGCAGTGGTGTCCTGGTGTGCCGCGCGAAAACCTGGAAGTGCTGATGGCCTGCGACCAAACATGGCGGTGGCAGCGCGCCATCAGCGTTTCCGGGTTTTCACACAACACACCTGGGCCCTGCAGGCAATACAGTACTGTGTTGCGACACACAGTTTGGAAAGCTATGTCCTAGGTCATTCTTGTATATCATCTATATAGATAGATGCAGATGCAGATAGATGGGCGGTGTATAAATTTATAAATAAATATTGATACCCACCCACACAAATACATACATACACATGAACACCAGTTTGGTTAAGCATGGACTAAAGTAATACGTCTCTCCCTCAAATTCCAATAACATAGAATGTACACCACAGTACAGAAAACACTGTGGCATGGAATGAGAGCATCTCAGTCCAGAAACATTTCCAGCCCTGATCCTATGATGCTTGATGGTTTGGGGAAATGAGGCCCATTCCACATGCAAGAGTTACACTAATCTGAAATTGGAGGGGCTGTTTCTTCTGCTGCAGTTACTAGCTTTCTTTTCCTTGCTAAGAAAGTAAACACACTGGGGACACAATGAGGACAAGGGGCAGGGTGATGGCTAAAGTACTGTTAATTAAATTAAATTAAATTAAATTAAATTAAATTAAATTAAATTAAATTAAATTAAATTAAAGTCTAAGACAATTAAATTGTTAATTAATTAAAATTAATTAATTTTAATTAATTAAATTAGACTATTAAGAAAATAAACAGTAGCCCACTAAATACAAAATTTCAGTTCTGGCAAGAGAAAAAAAACATTAAAAACAGTAGTAATATTTGAATAAAGACAGCCTCTGAGATAAATGGCAAAGGCAGCAAAGATTCATTGGTAATTAGAGAAATACATCCTCCCAGGTGGTCCAAATGTTGGCCAAGTAGATTCATCACTTCTAAATAGCCTAGATTGGCAATATATATGTCAATAATTGCTACAAGGTAAAGAGTCTCTTGAGTTGACTTCTGGTGCCACTTGGACACATCCATGAGTTTTCTTGATAACAATTGAGCAATGGTTTGCCACTGCCTCTTCTCAGGAATTTTTCTGACTACTTAAATTACGCTATAGCCCTTGGATTTCCTGATCATTTCCTATCCAAGTACTATGACTATATTACTTAGCTTTTTCTGAAATCAGCCAAGGTCAGTATGGTATTGCCACTTGCTATAATCAATAATTGTTTTAAGTTCCATAAATTATTTTACTAATAATTTATTTTAGTAATATTTTACTAATACTACTTACGCTTTTAGAAGCTCATTGTTTTCATGTATTTCATCTTCAAGTTTTAGGCTTAATTTTTCATTTTCAAACTAAATTATAAAGATGCAAAGGATATATTTTAGTCCGAGTGAACTGTGACTCCCAAATATAAAAGTATGGACTTTTCTTCATGGCTGTGTTAATGTACATTCCTTCAGTCCTTGAGTTAGCAGAAAAGTATGCTAGCATAATTCGTGCTGCCTTGAGGACAATCTTTATTTCTCCTCCCAACACAACATCCAAAGCTACCACCAATTACTCTCCTTAATATGTGGTGGGACAGACTTTGTTAGATGTGGGTAGAGCAGACTTTAGCCACCTTGCATGTTGCCTGAGTGACAGGTTGCTGGTCTGGTGTTGTTCCATGCCAGTAAATAACCTATCACTTGGGCTACTTCTGAATACAGCTCTACTGCACTGTGTGTAGTCACAGGCACCATGAAGGGGTTCCAAGGAGTAATGGGTCATTCCCTTCTGCCTCAACCTTATCTCTCAGCTGTGCTTGACTTGTCAATCAGGCTAGAAATGGAAATGGCAGACTTTTAATACTTTCACTCCGGTTCCCAAATATCCCAAATCCATAAGTGCTGCAAGTGAAGGAGAATGCTGGCAGTGAGTGGCTATGGCTGTCAGCACTGGAACTATCCCTTTAAGTACACAAATTACTTTGGAGTAACAAAATGAGTAACTCCTCTCCAATCAGTAGAAAACATGGATGTGTAAAACTCCATTGGCAGAAGCAGAGGAAAACTTGTAAGGCATTATTTTGGGACAGAACCAGCAATACATAGCTGGCAGAACCCAGCTCTTTCCTGTATAAATCAATCTTCTCCGCATGGAGTGGTAATCCTGTTTTTAATCAGAGCTCTACTGTTCTTTCAAAGTACCATTAAAGAGGTGTTTAAAAACAGGTCCAATGGTCTTTTAGAAAAATGCCAGTGCCATGTATATATGGAACTCAGATAATTGCAAAGTACGAGCCAAGCATCATGTGGGCAGATGTCTCTGTGGATTCAGATGCCATCTCTTTCTTGCAGACCAAGCCAAAATGACTATAGAGGGCGGTGCTGGGCAACCAGAGGGGAGATGTGTCTTTCTAGCAACTGAAAATGGCCGGTAGGAGCTGGGCAGATTCCAGCACCTGACCATCAAAACTTGGATGTGCCATCAGACTTGGGGATCCCAAGGAAGTATGAAGCCCATTAAATGGTTATATTGTATATAGTTAGAGTACACTCTCCTCTGTCTTTTTATTATTGTATTTTTACATTTACCTTTTAATTTTTAAATTGTTTTTAATGGTAGAAGACTATGATTTTACTTGTATTTTAACTATATACGCCACCCAGTCACATGCAAGTGAGATGGGCAGACATATAAATTTAATAAATAAAATAAATCATTGTCAACATCATCAGTGAGGTGTCACAGAATATTCATATGACAAAACATGTGGCACAAGAAGAGAAAACATTCATTTAAAACTGAAATAGCTAAAGAGAAATGTAATGTAAGCCACCTCCACAGTGGGCTCAGTGGGGTTGAGATGAAGGCTGTGTCATGACCATAGCCTCCATGGTTGGCATGGAGTCTTTATGCCATAGTTAACAGGATGTGAAGATGAGCTCCATGTGTTTCTCAACATGCACTTAATTAAACTGAGATGCTAGATCATTATACCTTCAAATTAGATCTGTAACTGTAGCAGTTAGAAACAAACTTTTAAGAAATGGAAGCTAGAATTCTCATAACATTTTAATATGCAAGTGAGAATACATAAATGCATTCATGGATACCCATCCTATTATTTCCTTTGATGATGATGAATGAATCACTGCCTAAAAATTATTGTCTTATGATTCACTTCTACAAGTTATTCTGATTCTTAATTTAATTCTATTTTAGCAAACATTCTGGGTGAGTATAAGAAAAGAATATTCAGACTTCTTTTCAATAAAGCTTACGCCCTGAAAGTTCTTCCAGACTGGGTGGTGATGGTGGGATATCCCAAGAATGAGGTGTAATGAGCACTCTACTGATTATATGATGCCATAACTAGATACTTATCATTGTATCTTGTTATGGCATCATATAATCAGTAGTAGTATTATCATTGTAATTACAGTATTCCCAAATCCTTGCATCACTGTTGTCCAGCAAGGACATCAGCAAGGAATTCCATTTCAAGCTGAAATTACCACAAAAGCAAAGAGGATTAGGGCTGGGGAGTGGCTGATTCAGCCCACCTACCAGTTCCTAGGATCCCACTGCAATGGCATGATAACATGACTTTAGAAAGTGCCTTAATATAGCATAGCTGTTATGCCAGCAAGAATGAAGTAATGCCAGCATGGTGAACTTAGAAATGCTACACTTTTTTAAAAAAAGGGAGAAATCATGTATGTTTATGTGTGAAACTGAGATAGCAGGATGAGACAGTTATCACTGGCAAGCAAATGAACACTGATTATTTAGTAATTTTCTGTGCTCGCTCTTGGTAATGAAGGGTGAATCTCACCGTCATTTCTCTGTGAATTCTACAGAATCAAAAACATATAAACATATCCATGATCATAGTGTCTTGGTGTTTGCAAACAGTAAAAACACCTTTGGCAAATCTCCGAACTTTTGAATGAGATGAGTTGGGAAACAGAAAGATTGTTTGTCTAAAAGTACCCTATGGAGAAAGGGTAAAACATACACTGAACTCATATTAGAATTGCATAATACCTTAAATGTAAAGTATTTAGAATTTTTTGTTTATTTACTTTATTTTGAAGTGTACTTCAAAATGCCATAAATACTTGCCTGTAGTTCTTGAATGGCTTTACGTAATGCTTCAATAATCTTTCTATCTTCTTGCAATTTTTTTTCCTTTTCCTTTAGTTCATATTGTACACTGACTTTCCATCTCTTGATCCTTTCGGCTTCTTTGTAAAGCCTTGAATAAAGCTCATTCATTGTCTCCATATTCTACAAAAATAGGTTCCAATAAGTTCATCTCTAATGTTGAATTAGACAACAATTAATTAAGTACATTTTATCTAATTGTTAGTACTCACTTTTGCCATTAAACCTAGCCTTGGGTATACCAAGAAGAATATACAACATAAAAAGAAGGGATTATAAAATTGTCAGTAAAATAGTTTTCTCACCCCCCAAAAATAGCTACTTAAATGATTAAGGACAGTGCACTAGTAACATGAAAAAACGATATGACAGCAATTTTCTACAGCTAATTATTTCTTTCTCATAGGTGATTACTTCTTAATAATACCCTCCAGAAAATTGTATTAATTATTTTATAACTGTATAAAAAGTTAATATTTTGAAATCTACTCACATGTTTATATCAAGAAATCAACACACTTAGACTGATCTAAACCAGTTTAATCTTCAGTCTAAAGTAAGTCTGAACTTTTTCTTCTGAAAAGCAAATCTGATACTATCAGCATCTTACTTAAATTTTGTAATCCATGAAACTGTCATATGTAGTTATGGATAACTAGACTGACTGATTTTAAAATGAAAAATCATTCTAATGAATATAAATTTAGATCAGAGAAGCAAGATAAATGGCCTATAGCCTTTGTTCCCATCCATATTTTTCAATCCAAATATTTACCTTTCCCCCCAAGAAAAGTTTTCTCCTATACATGTAGTTTCAAAAGTATTACTGCGCAATGGACTAAAGTCAGTAAACATATCTGCGTGTTAGAATTAGCCAAACATTAAAAGTTCATTATTTTCTCCAGAAAGAAGAAAAAAACCTGAAGTGATAAAGAATATAATAAACTTGGCACATCTAAACAGTGTATTAACATATTACACAATAAATGCTGCACCAAGAACTGTGATATTAAAACAAATGTGAAATCCTATTTCATATTGAATGAACACTTTAATAGGGCCACAAAGATACACATAAAATTGCACTACAGGTAGTCCTCAACTTACGACCACAATTGGGGCTGGAACTTCCATTGCTAAGTGAGGCAGTTGTTAAGTGAGTCACACCCGATTTTACAACCTTTTTGCCGTGATCATTAAGCGAATCACCACGGTCGTTAAGCGAATCCGGCTTCCCCCGTTGACTTTGCTTGTCAGAAGCCAGCTGGGAAGGTTGCAAATGGTGATCACATGACCCTGGAATGCTGCAAACATTGTAAGTGCGAGCCAGTTGCCAAGCGCCAGAATTTTGATCATGTGACCGCACGGACACATGTAAGTGAAAGGACCAGTTGTAAATCACTTTTTTCAGCACCGTCTAACTTTGAACAGTCACTAAATGAATGATCGTAAGTCGAGGACTACCTGTATAGGCTACGTCTTGCCAGTAGACTACCAGATAGTTAATGCTAAATATACCCATGAGCAAAAAGATCTTTTATACACATGAGTAAATAGGGTATTTTGATAGGAATGTACATTTTCATTTGGATATAGAGTATAGCCTGCTGATCTGCAATAGTTACCCTGCTTATTCTCTGACAGAAAGCATTATTCTATACCAAATTACAGGTGCATTTATGGCAATTCTTCAACTGCTTCCATAACCAGACTTCAGGACTGAAATTAATACAATCAAAACATATTAGAACAATTTTAATAAGACATTATTTTTCTTATATAGTTAACTGACCTCCTGCTCTATCTCAGGCACAAGTTTTACTTTCTGTGGAACAGGATCTGTAAAATGAAACATTTTATTTTGATTATTCAATATATATATTATAATAAATTTATTAAAGTTTACAGTTACAAAGATAAAAAAAACTAATACAAACTAAGAAAAATATAAGAGTAAAAAAAAATAAAAAGTGCAGAGAAAAAATATAAAAATATAGTAAAGAAAAAAGATATAAGGAAATAACTTCCCCCTTCATCACAAGTACAATTACAGTAACTTATCACCTTCTCTGATACTACAACAAAAGCTCTCTTCTTCCCATATCTCCATCTCTTATCTATAAACAAATTCTTAAAGCCTTGTCATTTAATCCTAATCAGCGAAAGTCCATTAAGAGTTACCAGAAATAACAACATTTATTTATTTATTTATTTATTTATTTATTTTCTATCCCGCCTTTATTATTTTTATAAATAACTCAAGACGGCCAACATAGCTAATACACCTTCCTCCTCCTCTTTTCCCCACAACAACTCTGTGAGGAGAGTTGGGCTGAGAGAGAGTGACTGGCCCAAGGTCACCCAGCCAGCTTTCATGCCTAAGGCGGGACTAGAACTCACAGACTCCTGGTTTCTAGCCTGTTGTCTTAACCACTAGACCAAACTGACTCTATATTTTAACCTTAATCAAATAAACTAACTTTATATTCCTTTCCTTTCCTTTCAACACATAACTTACCACTTTCTTTAAAAATACAACAAATCTTCCCCTATCTCATCTATAAACAAAACTTTAAACCCTCATCATTCGGTCCTGGTCAGCAAAAATCCATTAAGAGTCATCAGAAAGAACAACCTTGATCAAATAAACCAACTTTATATTCCTTCCCTTTGCTTTTAACAATCTTAATCTTTAATCCCTTTAAATAGTGTCCCATAACTTGATTTCTTTTCATTTTCTCTTTGTCTCTTCTCAGAAAGTCCTTCAAAACTTTAACACTTCTCTTTTGTAAATCCAAAATGAAAAAAGTTATCCAAGTCACTCTTTTGGTTTGTTATTTGTATATCCCCTTTAATTATTGAGACATCAGCCGGTTTCATTTGTATATCCATTTGTATATGTATGATCTTTATCCATATCATTCTTGTAACCTTTCATTTTTAAATCCACATTCAAATCAGCCTCAGTCTCAGTCTTGTCCAGTAAAGCATGTTCCTCTTCTATAACCTCTTTTAAATCCAGTTTTATGATAGCAGACAATCTTAAACGTAACTTCTGAGTGCATTGTTCCAAAATAGTCTTAAATTCATCCCAAGTTAGAATAATTTGCTCCATTCTGTATTAGTGCATCTCTTCTCCTTTAATTATAATCTTTTAGTTCTTTCTGGTTTCCTCTAGTGTTCAACCTTTAAAGTCCCATCTTATCTTGTTTTTCTTCTTCTTCTGGTCAACAGCATTTTCCCATGGGAAGATTCTTGTAATTAGTTTCAAAATCTTATTTCAAATCCATCTGACCCCTTAGTCCATTTATAACTTTCCAAAATCAACGTTCTAATCACCCTTTTGCTGTTTATTCCAAAACAGTGTTTTAAGTCCTTAAACTTGCATAAAATTTCTTTCACTAAGGATTGAAAGAGACTCACCTGATGTAATGAAACTTGCCCTCCTGAAGGTTCCTAGTATCCAAAAAGCAGTTAGCAATTTCCAAAAGTGATTAAGAAAGGAAGTATGCAAACCCAGTGTCCTTTTGAAGGCGTCGAACTGCAGCTTCAGCAAAGATGGTGATCCCTCAGCTTCCAGAGCTCTAAACCTGCTGGAGACCGCTGTCTTACAGTCTCCTTGCGGGGAGCTACTGTCTGGAGCACTTGTGGGCAATCCCAAGTCCTCTCCTTTTCTGGAGAAGAATTTCAAGAAGCCAGTCCATTCACTGACTTCTTGTTTCACCACAGTCGTCAGCTCCGCTCTTAGCAGAGCCGTCCTGAGTTCACCATTGCTTCCCCGGAAGTCCAATTATACAATATAAATATTTCTAACAAGAAACAACACAATAGTTCTGAAATAAACAAAAAATATATACTTACAAGGAAAATACATTGTATTTTCCATCTATACCTCTGGAGGGAAAAGGAGAAAAAACTTTGGAAAGAAATGAAGGTAGGAATACCTTTAGAAGGACAAAATCCAACTCCCATTGGACAAACACACAGAGAGGGGGAAAAAACATAGATTCTTAAAAGCCACAACAGACAGTAGATTAAACTGTATTGACTGCAGAAGGGTGGGAGAAAGAGAATAGGAATGAAGAGACAGTAGAAATGGATAGATAACTGATCAAATACAGAATCTGAAAAAATAAGAGATGCATCCCCAGACAGCAGGAAAGGCAGCAAGTCAACAAGCACCTGTTATTGTGATTAGTCTGCCCAGAAAGAAGTAGAGGAAGTGGCCTGAGTCACAAGATTGCAATGGTGGCAATGTAGACTTCACTATGCAAAAGTTGATGAAAGGAGAGGTGAAGGTCAGCACCTACACTGAAAAACTGGTGGAGCTGGATGGGAACTGGAATTGCCTGAAACATCATTCAGAGGTTGCTGTCGGTGATATGTCTTGAGGCCTTCAAAATAAGAGTGGACTCTTATGTTGAGAGACCAATAAAGAAGGAAGTGAGAATACTGGAATTGGCTCTCTAAATGAGAGGCAAGGGGAGGGACCCTCTGAATTGTGGGGATAGGAGAGGAGTCCCCTCACCTCAATTTGGGCACTAGTGAAAACAGTGCCAGAAATTTGTTTCCAGCTTGATTGGTTGGGTATTGCCAGTCCTTTCAGGTAGGTAAAGTCATAGGCACAGCAGGTATTCCAGGAATGATCGTTATTATTATAGAGTAGAATAACAAAATATTGAAAGCCTGTCAAGAATTTCTCTCTATTTCATCTTATACCAAACAAAATGGGGAGGGGTGTTATTTTGAGTTTCGTGGGACTGTGTAATCTCATCTGAAACCCTCCCCCCACCCCCCCGTTCACTCATTCTTTCTCCATTCCCAAGGCTAGGTCTACATTCCTTCACAAGTATTCACTCAAGGTTCAATACCTCTTGAATGGAGTCTTGTGAGGTGCATAAAGTAACATTGTGCAATGTGATCTGGGATTCTTTTGATCTTGGGAGTCCCAGGGACTGGATAAGATCCTTTGTAGTGTTAGCTCCAATACTACTGGCCTGGATCCATGACCAATCTTGCTCTTTTGGGCAGTCAGAGAGACATGTGTGGCTGGATGATCAGTGTCTCTTTGAGAGAGGGAAAAGTGCCACCAGCCTTGAAGAAGGCAGTGGTCTGTGCCATTTTCTGAAGAGGCTGTTCCTTGATCCAACTGTATTAGACAACTTCTGCCCATACTCCAATCTTCCCTTTTGGAGTAAAGCTTTGGAGAAAGTGGTGGGATAGAGGATCCTAGATAAAGCAGATTATCTAGATTCCATCTGGGCAGAATTTGAACCTGGACATGGTTTGAAAACAGTACTGGTTACTCTGATATATGGCCTTTATTGAGATTTGAATGCAACTAGTATGCTCCTTATCCTTTTAGAGATCTTAGCAGCATTCAATACCATTGACCACATGATATTCTTCTAGAACACCTACAGATACTTGGGATAGGGAATATCATTCTAAGGTAATTCTGCTCTTTCCTAAGTGGATGGTTCCAACTGAAAGTCATGGAGGAATTGCAACTGAGCCCATGATTGTCACAGCACTCAGCTCTCTCCTATACTATCTAACATTTACATGAAACCACTGGGAGAGGTCATCCATCAGTTTAAATTGAGAGATCATCAGTATGGGCATGATAATCAGTTATACATCTCCATCTCAGGCTGGGCTGAAGATCCTGTCAAGTGTCTAGAAGCTGTGAGGGACCGCATGGAATGAATCCTAGCAAAACAGAATTACTGACTGTACAGCAACATTTTGCCTCTAATTTGGTTCTGGTTATTGCTCTAAATGACGAAGGTGAAAGAAGAAAGTGCAAAAGCTGGGTTGCAGTTAAACCTCAAAAAAACCAAGATTATGGCAACGAGCTTGATTGATGACTGGCAAATAGTGGGAGAAAAAGTGGAGGCAGTGACAGACTTTGTATTTCTAGGCGCAAAGATTACTGCAGACGCTGACTGCAGCCAGGAAATCAGAAAACGTCTACTTCTTGGGAGGAGAGCAATGACAAATCTTGATAAAATAGTTAAGAGCAGAGACATCACACTGACAACAAAGGTCCACATAGTCAAAGCAATGGTATTCCCCGTAGTAACCTATGGCTGCGAGAGCTGGACCATAAGGAAGGCTGAGCGAAAGAAGATAGATGCTTTTGAACTGTGGTGTTGGAGGAAAATTCTGAGAGTGCCTTGGACTGCAAGAAGATCAAACCAGTCCATACTTCAGGAAATAAAGCCAGACTGCTCACTTGAGGGAATGATATTAAAGGCAAAACTGAAGTACTTTGGCCACATAATGAGAAGACAGGATACCCTGGAGAAGATGCTGATGCTAGGGAAAGTGGAAGGCAAAAGGAAGAGGGGCCGACCAAGGGCAAGATGGATGGATGATATTCTGGAGGTGACGGACTCGACCGTGGGGGAGCTGGGGATGGCGACGGCCGACAGGAAGCTCTGGCGTGGGCTGGTCCATGAAGTCACGAAGAGTCGGAAGCGACTGAACGAATAAACAACAACATTGCTCTAAATGGCCCATGGACTGAAGGAGCAGGTCCATGATTTAGGAGTTTCCACTGGACTCATGCCTCCTACTAGAATAACAAATGAAAGCAACAGCTAAGGAAGTGTTGTCCCAATTTAGATTGATACCTCAGATCTAGGCTTTCCTGGGCCAGAATGTCCTGGCAACAGTGATTCATGCCCTTAACCACATGTATTTACATTACTGTAATGCATAGTGATTTGAAAATCACTTGAAAACCACTGTTGGTATAAACACTACAGCTAGACTGTGAGTGGGGGAGAGACACTATTGCAACATAAGACCTATATTCCCGTCACTGTATTGATCGTCAATACCTTTTCAAGCCCAATGTAAAGTGCTGGTTTTAAATATATAAAGCCCTACATGGCTCAGCCTCGGGTTACTTTAGGAACACTTTTGTCCAGATAGATTCTGCCTGTCCTCTGCAATCATAAAAAAAAAATGCTTAGAAGCATGGCCCCACTAAAGATTAGGGGATGTGGACCTGAAGGCAGGCCTTCTCTGTTGTAGCCCCAAAATTTTGGAACATCTTGCTCCCACCTTAGTTTCTTTGCTATTGGCCGTTCTTATTCAAGATAAACTTTGAATTTTAGTGGTAATGTAGGGCTACCATTTTTGTTTGGAATTTTATCTTGTCAATCCAGATTTGATACTGTGGGTGTTATTGTGTTCTTGGTTTCATGGGATTTTATCGTATTTTTTCCAGTAATTTTATTAATTATATTAAACAGATAAAATGAATACAAGAACCTAATACAAAAATACATTGAAAAAAGAAAAAAATATTACAGAAGTGCAGAGAACCCCCCCAAAAGGAAAGAACAAACTTCCCCCTTCATCTCCAGCAAGTATATTCAACATTAACAACTTATCACTGTCTCATAAAATACAACCAAATACATCTTCATTCCATATCTTACCCCATTTTCTATAAACTCATCTCTAAATCTTCAGCTCTCCTTATTAATCAGCAAAGGGCCAGTAAAAGTTAACAGAAATACCTAACAACATAAATATATAGTCCCCCTTTCCATTTAATCAAAATCCCCCTAATCCCTCTCTTTAATAATCAAAATCTAATCCCAATTAACAATTAAACATTGCAAAAACTTAAAGACTATTAAACATTACCAGAAATAGCAACCACTTATTTACATATCAAAAATAATAACAGATTTTGCAAACTAATCTATTACACCCAGTTGAACATTTCCAAAAAAAACCCTATTCAATCAAGATAACCATTAAGCATCACCAGAGATAGCAACTCAATATTTAACCATAATCAAATAAACTAATTTTTTATTTTTTTTTCTTCCTCCCAGTAATCCTTAAGTCCCATAAATAAAGTTTATCATATTTTATGCGTGTAAACCCTCAGAATCTTGGGAAAGGGGCAATATATAAATAAGTGTATTTAATTAATGAATTAATTAAATGAATTAATTAAATGAAATGCTACTGAATAATGGTATTAATATACTATAGCATATGTTATTCTTCCTGCTGGGCACATGTTCACCCAGATGTCTCACACTATAAAATATATAAAAATAAAATGGAATATAGAAAATAGAAAATAGAAATGCAATAGAAAATCTATCAATTACATATATAAAACAATGCAATTTTAAAACAAGCAATCCATCTTTTCTTTAACGTACCAATGACTTCTATATGTTTTGAAATATTTTTCATCCCAAAAGATGAATTATAATATTCTTCTGTTTCATTGTTAAAATTCTGGAAAAACATTATAAAAATAGCAATGTATTATAACATATTAACTCACAGACATACTGCTTTGAAATGTATAAAGATGAAATCAGTAGGACCTGCTATTAAATTATGACTCAGAATGAAGAAGTCAGTTAAAACTAATTATTCATTCACAGGACAAGTTTAGCACTATTATAGTCTTAGAAAATGTAGTAACAGATCTGGATCCAAATCTAATATTAAATGCACTTAAGTCCTATTGAAATCAGTGAGCACACTAATTTTTCCACACCTCTGGTGCATATCTTTCCACTGATCACTCAAAAGTATCTGAAAACTAGCACTGATGCAAAACTAATTTCCAAAACATCCTCCTTGCCATCTTTGTAAAAACCTGTTTGTATTTTATCTCCCTTACTTCACAGACAGATTAAACTTGTATTCTAACAACTTCATCCTATGTTTGTGTTTGTTTTCAATTGGAGAGATTATTGCCATTCCCTCCCTCCACATCCTAGCACAACCTATAATTGCATGTAGTTCAGATGAATGTTGGAGGCAAAAAGCCCTCAAATGCAATTTTGCTGTCAAACTATTCTCAGTATTTGCTGCTATGTAACACTCTCAGAATATGCTGGGATAATATACTGTACTTCTAGGGTTCACTAGGATGCCACCTTCAAAGGGTTCATTACATGCCATGGTAAATAAAAGACTTGAAGCTTCTTACTGCATTTGTCAAAATTTCTCAAAATCAAGTCATTATATATCAGTTCACATCACATTAGTAGGATAATAAAGAGAATTATCAGGCTATGGTATAAGAATGGAAGGACCAGACCTTTTATATCATAAAATGTTTCAATAGTCATCTTGTCTAGGGAATAGATGGATAGTCCCTCCTCCTCTGTTAAAAAGGGCTCCAAACTCAATTCTATTCTAGTTAATTGCTTCACAAAAACTACAAGACATACTATTTTGGGGATATTCTTGAGCAAGTGATTGAAAAGGAGGCTTGAGTAACAACTTTAAAAACACATTAAGTCTCCATGAAGTGGTTGTGAACAAATTAATAATGCCCATTCATGTTCAGGAATATTTCTCAATAAAAATCTCCGTATTAGGTGAGAACCTGAATACCATCATTTGAATGATTTCTGGACTCCGAGTAGGATCTTTGAATTAAAATTGTTGTTGATCTGCATATGACAGCCTAAAAGAAAGATCTTAGTCACTGAATTCTTGTGCTCAGTCAAGGAAGCAAGACCGTAATGTCCAATAATTTATATAGATTGTAACTCCAGTAATCTACTTAGAGGCTGTAAGACCATAGCTCTGCCTGCATTTAATAAGCTGAAGTTCCTATTGAGTGGTCCAGTGACAAAATTCTCTATTAAAAGTCATGACTAGGTGGAGCAGGACTATGATGGAGCCAAGATATTCTTCTGTTGAAGTGTGAGGATCATATGGGACATATATATATGCACACACACACACGAAGTTCACTACAGGAAAGGGACCTGACTAAAGGACCATCTAGGCCTAAACATTTGTACTTATATTTCTGAACAGGGCTGAACAGAGTTATAAGAACTTAGTAAATACTTGTGAATAGATTAATAGGAATATTTTTTATTTGAGACAATGTACAATAAGGCAAGTTTGCAAATTACTTTACAACACATCAGATCTGACCATACATACACATTTACACTCCTGCATCAAGAGACAGATTTTAGACTCATCTTTATTCCTGCCCTGACTTCATGCTGCTGTTTTTCTATTATTAGCAGCAGGGTAACTGGGGTTTCATTGCACTAGAAAGAACAGAGGACTTACTGTAATTTGAAGGCTTCTGGATGCCAAAATGTGCCCTAGAATACAAGAGGCCAAAGAAGGAATAGGAGATTTCTGGCAATCAAACTCTGTGCAAATGGGAAAACCAACAGGTTCTTGATGTTCTTTGCAGACAACTTCATCATCCAAAAGGTAGAAGATGGAACTAGGGAATAAGCTACTGGACTTAATAATCACCAACAGGAAAGAAATGGTTGACGAAGTGGAAATTATAGGAACCTTGGGAGAGAGTGATCATGTGATCCTTAAATTCACTTAATTGCAGACAGAACTACTAAAAGTTGACAGATTAGTGTTTTAGATTGTAAGAGAGCTGACTTAGGAGAAAAGTAGAAACAATTCCATAGATGGAAACCCTTAAGGGAAAAACAATTCAAGAGGGTTGGAAATTCTGAAAAATGAGATAATTAATGCCCAAACACAAACAGTACTAAACAGAAATAATAATGGGAGACAGCTGATGAGACTGGTGTAGTTGCATAAAGAGCTCTATGATAAACTGAGAAACAAAAAAGATAAATTAAAAAAATGAAAAAAGGCATATAACAAAAGCAGAATATCAGGAAATAGCCTTAATCTGTAAGGTGGGTTCAGGAAGGCTAAGTAAGGCTCAGAATGAGCTAAGGCTTACAGTGAACACCAAAAATAACAAAAAATGATTATTTGGCTACAGTATGTGCTGAACAGAAGGAAAGTGAAAGAAATGATTAGTAGCTGGCTGGAGAAGATGGCAAGATGGTGACAGACAACAGGGAGAAGGATGAACTGTGTAATTCCTATTTTGCACCTGTCTTTCCACAAAAGGAAAAGTGGAATAACCTATCAGAAGCTGCACCATGAGAGGCAGAAGAGAAATACAGGTCAAAATAGGCAAGGGAGTGGTGAAAGAACACCTAGCTGCTTTGAATGAATTCAAGTCACCAGGGCCAGATGGATTACATCCCAGGATGCTAAAGGAATTGGAGGATGTAATTTCAGAACCAATGACTGTAATCTTTGAGAATTCCAGGAGGAGTACAGGAGAAGGGCTGGAAGACTGGAGAAGAGTACATTTATCCCAGGACTATCTAGATCCTCAGTTTAGGGCCAAACCTTTAGTAACTGAATATTTAATTTTTAAATGCAAAACATTTTATTTCATGTCCAATGTTTTCATACGGTGAATTTTTAATGATAAATGTTGAAATTATTTTTTTAAAAGCTTTTTTCTATTCAAATTTTGACCAGTTTTTACAAGTTAAACCAAAACTTTTCTGCATTTACTTTAAAAAAGGATATTTTCATATTTACCTGAAAGAATCCCCCATCTCGTGTACTTGTCTGTGGTTTGACTGCAGATACCTGGGTGTTACTTAGTCTTGGTGGTACAAACAATTTAAATTTAAAAGATTTCTCTTCTTCCATTTTCTCAGTCTAAAAAGACATCAGGCTCAAAATCTCAAAATAACGTTAGCAGTGCTATATACTTTATTATGCATATTGTATCAGGTTGCTTTTCTTTGTACTTTTTCATACTCTGCAGATCAGTCTGAGCTCTTATACAATCCCAAGAATCCTTACAATAATCCTACATAGTAGGCCAGCATTATTATTTATTTATTTATTTGTTCACTTATATTATAACTATAATATATGGGAGAAAAGGTTAAGAGAATATAATTACCTATATTTAACAGGAAAAACAATTCTAATGAAATAAACTATTATTCATGAGGCAGTGACACAGACTGGGATCAAACATATACATAGGGATCTTAGAACATAAGATCATAGTAAGCTGCTTTATATGAGATGCATACATTTAACTATCACTATCTAGATCCTCAGTTTAGAGACAGCTTTTGAATTGCCTGAATATGTTCTTTTAATTTCTTAATACAAAATATTTTTATTTCTAATCAAACATTTCATTACACTGAATTTTCATTATTATCAAACATTATTGTTTACCGTGGATGTTTTCATTGTTGATTTATTTTTGTAAACCACTGGGAGTCCCTGGCAGATTCAGCAGCATACAAATGGAATAGACTAACAAACAAACACATAAATAATAAAATATTTAGATGGTATTACAGCTAGTTGGAAAATACTTTTCTGGATAAAGCTGCTTTTATTTTGCATAAGTTTCATTATTATATGTGAAAACTCTCCATAAGATTACTATTTCTTTCTGGACATTTTAGTGAGGAGTATTATGGTGTCAATAAAACAGAAATGTGAGGGTAGAAGTCCAGGGCCCTTATCAGAAAATGAAATAACGGCTTTCAAATTCAGCAAGACTGACTTATTATGGTAAAGAGGAGAGAAAGGGCAGGCATAAGACCACAAAGTCTAAACATTAGCTAGATGGAGAGAAGCAAGTACAAAAGCTTATTTTCAATCAAAATATAATAATGAAACTGCCTTTGTCTGAACTGTCAAGAATTAATGATGAATTTATAAAGTGCTTATTTACTTTAAGGTATAGTCAGACACAACTGTGTGGGGGAACCTTTACCTTTTTATAGTCACAGAATTGTAATTGAAGCCACAGTGTATTTACCTGTAAAATGAATTCAATGAAACTTCTGGATCAATGTGTTTAGGATTGTCCTAAATTAATATGTGTAACTGAAATAAATGCAATTCTTTTCTATTTGTTCTTGTCTATATTTTTCTCTTCCTTTAGTCTCTCTCGGACATGGATTTCTAGTTTCTCAATCTCCCAGCATATATTTTGAAAAGCCAATCAGCATAAAAATAATAATGTTCACGTAATGCTTTAGTCTGAAACGATGTGTCACTTGTCAACATTACTGATGAAAGCAAGAACCAAGTTTAACCAAATGTACATTTTACATTCCAACGACAATTAAATGCAAATGCCAAACAGTACATTTCTAACATGCCTAGGTTTTGTGGCACAGATTTTTTTTAACTTGATAAATCATGCATTTCGCTATTAATTGGCATATATAACCTACAATTGTTGTTGTTCAGTCTACAATAGCTATCAAATATTTCAATTATTAAACATTCTTTTTATCGTGCAATAGCATCCATAACCGAAAAGCTCTCAAAGTATTCTAGAGTCATGCGAAAAGATCACAGGTATGGTATCCCGTTCTCAGCCATGAAAAAAACATTACTCCCGGACACATCCCACGTTGAAACACAAGTGACCAAAGGAGGTTACGAGGCGCTGAGAAAGCGGGATGGCGAGCGAATGGGACGCGTGCGTGAATGAGTTATTATTACCTCAAACAGCAGCACCGAGTGTAACGACCCAAGGTTTGGAGCGAATAAAGAAGAAAAAGGCGGGAAATAAACTGATCGTCAGCCGTGTGCAAAAGCGCGAGCCGCAGATCGACGGTTTAACGCCTTTTGTGTCAAATGAACTCGGGGAGGGGGCGGGGAGGGGAGGGGGGAGAGGCGGGGCGGGAGGCCGTCCTTACGTCTGCCTAAAGATAAAGAACGATCGGTATCCCGTTAATCGGGATTGCATGGACGTCGCGCTGGTAGGCCACCCCCTGCATCCTTTACAAGCAGTTGACCCTTCTTTCACGTTTTGCTGACGAAGACAACCTTACCTCTTCACAAAACCTATAACAAAAGCGATGTAGCGAATGGGACTGAACACTATGATAAGAATTGGGGGAAAGTATGTTAAATATGACAACGAACTGTGGCTTCGCAAACAGATGGAGGTCCCAGATTCAGTTCTGGAGAGCCGCTACCAGTCAGGGTGAACTGGCCTTCAGATAAGTAAGGCTGGTCAACATTTGCAAATAGTATAAGCAAATTAATCAAGGTCTCGCGCATCACTTGCATCTAGAATGGAGCAAGCCGAGAAGGAGCCCTGTCGTAGATTTCATTGGCGCCGAATTGGGAAGCGTTAGAGAATCTACGCGAAGCCAAGTCAGACACGATAATGAAGATGTGCAGTATATGTTGTTCTACTAACAAAGAGAGCAACTGGGTGGTGCTTAGTTCAGAAACTGCACTATGGGGAATGCCTAATGGAACCTCTGAATGTACCATCCAGGAGCAGCCTTCTCTGCTACTACTTGTGATAGGTTGTAAAAAACAATACTGTAAAGATGCATTAATGTTACAACTTTTCCAATCATCATGCCTAGTTTGACCTTTAAACAAGAATAGAGTAATATGATGTGATATGTATGATTTAGGTAAATCTAACAGATAATGACTAGCCAATTTTACCTTAGTTCTAAACTCTTCTATCTTTAGTCTGTTCTTTTCTTCCAAATTTTGAGATAATACAATATGACTTTAAATTAGAGGACTGCCATTTTAAATGTGTACAAAAGTATTTTAGAAATAAAGATTTTTGACCCAATTAAGCATATAAAATCAATTCATTCGCTGCAGAAAATCAGACTGATAGTGCATTTATTAGACTTAAATATATACCTGAAAAATATTGCACTAAACAAGATGCTTCATTATTAAAAATATTAGCTTTATATTCAGATGTCATTTACACAATATTATTTTGAATATGAATAATAATTCTTAAATGCAAACATAACATTTCCAATATAAAAACATCAAAATTTTAAGACATACCTTAAAAGCTACAATAATAGTAATTATTAGAAAGCTATTTTAATTGAGAAATTATAAGAAAAGACAAGTTGGGGATTATTTATCACAGAATATTACTATAAATCATTAATATCAGTCTGAATTAGCCTCTAGAACTAAACCATGAAATCCAAGCAGATGGCAGCATCTAGTCAAACATGACTGATCTTAAAAAGCTAAGCAGGATGGGACCTTAGTTAGTTCTTGGATGGGAGATCACGAAAGTCCCAGGGCTGTGGGCTGGACTGACAAGTAAAAAAAAACATCCCAGAACAATGCAGTGACAAGTCACTTCCATTATTGTTGAGAAAGCAACATTGTTGTCTGCATATAGTCTCCAGGAGTCAAGTTCAACTCAATAACTTTTTACCTTATATACAGTATCCTGTTGAAATTCACTGGAAATCTTAATTGTACTCTTAATAGGAAATGAAGTCCTATTAGTTTAAACTTTCAATGGAGTATGGAATGGTTGACATGAGTCAGTTCTAAAATATACTTCTAAAATAGTCCATCCCCAACATGACTTCACACAGAAGTGAAATGATGTTAGTAAATGTTAATGTTTAATTATTGTGAGTATTCAGCTTTGGCAAACAAGATGAATTATAATATAATGTGAATGACATGGCTTGGGGGCATGCATATGTATAAAACAGGAAATTTAATCAACATTTGTGCAGTGTACCCAAATAAGTTACAGATTGTAATACTTGCAATGTCAATATAGTTGCAGTGTTCATGTATGTGCGTCATGTGGACTATAAAACATCCTTCCTATAACCATGGCTTTTTTCTTTATTTATGAAATACAATAATATAAAATACTAAATTAGGGGCCAATCTGAATCCATGTGGGAAATTGCAACCTTCTTCTCACTAGAAGTCTGAATGGTGCATATAAAGAACTGAATGCATTAAGACAGATAACATTTTAAATGTTTTTTCCGTATGTCTTTTCAGATATGGCAATAATACTCTGTCAATAAATTGTACACATTTTCATGTTTTTGCTTACCAAAAAGCATATATGTGTGCTTTCATAACACAAACAGATATTTTGAATAGTCATCATAACAGTTTTTATGAGATATAAGCCATTTAACATAAATGATTTCTTAAAAGTGTAAGAATTAAGAAATAGCATGTTTGAAAAAAACAGCCCTTTGTAACAATTCATATAATTAGCAATTTTTCAGTGCAAGTCCCAGATTTCACAAAGTAAAGAAGTCAGCTTAGGATCCCTTGTTCTCCAAGTTACTAGTACTTCTGAGTGGTTGTGATTGAGTGTTCTGAGTTCAGTGAGCCGCCCTATGAGACGGGCAAAATGTTGTGGTTCTTCAGGGTGAAAGATTTTTGAATATTTGTACAGAATTCCTAAAAAAGGTTCCTGGAGTTTTTCTACATGTTGCTTGTTTTTTAGGAGTGGTCGATCTGAAAAATATGAACATGATTTTTCATGTAGAAAAATAGACATTATTTTATGCAAAATAAAGTACAGTATCTTTGTCAATTCCAGCTTGAACTGTGATTAGGCTATCTCAAAGTAACAGACCAGCTGAATCCAAAACCAGCTTGTCTATCCTTATGACCGAATGCTTCACTTTGTGTTATGTCAGCTACCAGGCAATATCAAGGAGACAGTGTTAGATTCTTAAGTAGAAATCATGTTTGGTATGAAAATACTATATATTCTTGTGCTATTGGCTATAGATTTTCCAGAAGTCTCTTATGCCTATTCAGGTTTTTACACTAATAATTCTGCTAATTTCAGCAGAATAAGGATAATATGATATTGTACCCTTTTAAGAAATAAATACTTCATTTAGAAAAAACAAAACAAAATGTGGAAAAATTATAGCTGTCTGGAAAGTGAAAAGTGAAATACAGTTCTCATTCTTAAAATTTGAACGTTGTTTTTAAAACTACCTGAAAAATACACAGTAGTTGCAACAAGTAATGCATACTCTGTTGCAGTCACATTAAGTTCTCCCATGCTTCTGTAGAAATAAAATAATGCAGTGATAAACTCCTCAGTTATACCTATAAAAAACAACAGAAAATATCAGATGATAGCAAAATAATATATTATTTATTCATTCTTAGAACAAGTATTGGGTTAAATATAAATGGGCAAAATTCATTTAGAAATTTTTCTGTGAAGAGTTTGGTTGGCATTTTAAATAAGTTAATGGGAGTATTCACAATGGATGTCAGAAACAAAGAATCATGTGTTAGAGGAATCAGAATGGTGGATAAAATTTTAATTAATGAAAAGTTGGTATGTTTATTTATTTATTTATTTATTTTATATGACCGCCCATCTCCCCCCATGGGGAACTCTGGGCAGTTCACAATAAACAAGTTAAAATAAAATCTAAAATATCTAAAATCACAGTTATACAATAAATTATGTTGAGAGAAAAAAGAAAATGTGGGCAAAAGGTAAGACTTTTAAAACTCAACAGAAAAAGTTTAAATGAGAAATGAAGAAACAAAGCCTTTAAAAAAAGATAGAGCACCAAGGGTAATAATTTTAAGAAATCAGTGGGGGAAAAAATAAGATCATGGAACATATTAACAAATGGGATGATGAACCATATGAGAAACAAGGGTATGAAATAAAGAGGAACTGTTTAACAAAGTAAAATAGACACTGGAAACAAATAAAGATTGAAGTGGCCAGAGATGATTCTACGATTCAAGAAAGCCAAAATTTAAATAGTGGCAGTATCAAGATGCTAAATCCAAATAGTGAATTGGTTGAAACCAAAAATATGACAGGGAGATACCTCAGTATTGAAAATTCAGTAACAGAAGAATTTTCAAGATATTTTATCAACTTTTCTAAAACTACAGTATATTTAAGTTAAATAATATATAAGGTAAAGGTAAAGGTTCCCCCCGCACATTTGTGCAATTGTGTCCGACTCTAGGGGCTGGTGCTCATCTCCGTTTGTTAGCCGAAAGGCCAGCGTTGTCCGAAGACGCTTCCACGGTCATGTGGCTGGCATGACGCACGCGGAACGCTGTTACCTACCCACCGAAGTGGTACCTATTAATCTTCTTGCATTTGCATGCTTTTGGATTGCTAGGTTGGCAAGAGCTGGGGCTAGTGCGGGAGCTCACTCCATCATGCGGGGCTAGGGATTTGAACCTCCAAACTTGTGATCTTCCGATCAACAAGCCTGGCATCTTACCCGCTGAACCACCACGCCCCTTATATAACTTTTTATATATATTATATAATTATATATAATATATAATTATTTATATATAATATAAATATTATATAACCATTTATTAAATATATATCAAGGCCCTGTTACCTGTTGTACTAGTAGATGTTGGACTTTCTTCAGTATGAGACATTTCTATGGAATAAGCACTTTTATCTTGGCCACATATAGTATGGTCAGAAAATTTTATATGATCTACAATAAAGGAGAAAATAACTAAATATTCTTTTTAAAATGTTTTTAACAGGATAAGTCATATTTACAAAAATAATGCTTAATACAATGTTAAAGGAAACAGTTACTCAAAGGAAAGGGCACTGATGGGACAAGCTTTACAATAAGCATTGGGTCACTTCATTATACATATAAAATAAAAATGCTAGCATTAAAACTTACTTTCGTTAAATGGTGTCTGATATTCAATCCCTTGTTCATTGTATAACTGTGCTGAACGTAAAAACATTGCTTCAATTGTAGAACCTTTTAAAAGTGCAATCTGATCATCATTGGCTAAGCTTTCAAACCCTATAGTATAAAGAAATAGGTAAAATTACACCAATTATTTATGTGAAATTGGACTTACCAGTTACCCATGCAACTTCTAATAATTTTATTTTTTATTTATTCATTTTTTAATGTATTTTTCTAATTATACTGTAACTACTACATAAACTCTAAATATAGGGTTGAAGGGAATTCCAAATACTGTACTTAAGAAATTAAGAGTACAGCAGGGGATATGGATTTGCAGAAATTCCTCTAGCAAGTGGAAAAGTAGATAGTATCATTGCTGTGACAAAAGCACCAGAGGAACATCCCAGATCCAGGAGTAGAATGGTTAAAATGGGCCAGACTTATTGGAATGGACATGAACAGCACAGGAGTGGCACATACTTAAACTAATTCTTATATCTAAGATTTTTCTCCAATTTGGGTCCCATCAAATATCTTGGACTACAAATACTGTCACCTAGGCAATATATCGAACGCCAAGAATTATAAAAATCATAATCCAAAAAATTGGGAAAGGCTGATAAGATCAATTAACAGCAGTTTCTGTTGGGTCCAAACTTATTTATACTTAGAGTAGACCAGCAATGTCCAGAGGAGATGTCAAAAGGCCAAGATGGTGGTCACAGCAGCACAATTGGAGCCTTCCCCCTTTTTTATGTGCATTGACATTACATGCACATATAAAGGGATGTGGCTTTGATTACAATGCCACAACCACCAACTTGACTTTTTTTGACCCCCTACAAATGCCACTGGAATAGATGCATGGTATCAGTGACAATTTAAGATCAATTGGACAATATGTTGATAGCCATTTTAACTCCATAGTAATAGTAGTGGCTATTGCAGGGACAGAAGTTGGAGACAGGGTGAAAAGCTAGAACAGCCACACAACACAATGGTAAACACACGAGTGAGGGCATAAAAGCATTTTGGTAAGAAAATGTTCAAGCGGATTTGGCAAGAAGTCTTGACATGTTTCCAGACCTTTGGTGCAAATTGATTATGCTGGCACAAAAAATAATGATTTTTTTCACATAATACAAATTTGCATAAAGTGAGGAAACCCTGTAGTTTCCCATTATGCTCTGGGGTATTTTTGTAATTTCCTACCTTCCAAACCCAGTTAAAGTCAGCCAAGTGCTGCCACCTGAGGCCATGGAGATTAAATTGGTATAAAGTAATATACCAGAAGTAAGTACATATTTTGAGTCAGCTAAAGAGATTGATAAGAACTAGTTTGTAGAATGCTGTATAAAAAGTGTTACCTGGGAGTCTTTTTGTAAAATCTACTAGGACCTGCACATGAACCATTGCTGTTTCTGAAAGACGTAGAAAATTCTCTTCAGGATTAGCACTTTCCTGTAACTAATTAAAATATTTAGAATGAGCCTATATGCCATTCAAAAATTAGGATACCAATTTTCCTAAAAAATATCTTGGTAACATTGATTAACTTATGAGCACATACAAACTTCTTTGCTTCCTCCATTGGAATTGTGCATTTTTGATGGGCAGCCAAAATATGATCAATGAGTTCATGTTCTGCAGGAGTAAATTCCATTCTCTCCTGGACCTTTGAAAAAAAGGTATGCATTACTACAATGCAACATACTATAATTAAATTCCATAATAAAAATATGAAATATGACCCTACTTTTAAAGGTTTGGTTGTAGAAGATACATTCTTGCTGTCCATTCCCTCATCTTCCATTTTGATGTTGCAAAGGAAACTACTCTTTTTTCTAAGTCGTTTTGATTTACATTGGACTTCAGTTAGCAAACCTATAAGAATTTATACCAAAATTCATAAGCATATTTCAGAACTGTGTTGATATTTAGGCTCTGTTATAAAATGTGTGGCTCTGTTGTAAGCCACATAAGTTTGATACTGTATTAACAATTACTGCATCTAGGTTAATATAATTTATTCTATGGATGTACAACTTATCTAGAAATGTTCCTAAACTAAGTAGCACATCAGAAACCAGAGAAAAGTAATTTTGGCACTCACATTCAGCCAGCATTCCCACAGCTTTACATTTCTTTAGGCGACATTCCTGACATTTCCTCCTCATATACATATCCATTTCACAATGACCTCCACTCTTGCATCTGTATATTGCATTTTTGGTGATGCTCCGACGGAAGAATCCTTGCAACAGGTATTTCAGATTATGACAAATAACAAAGAAACCATACATCAGCAACTTACTCTAATTTGTAGTGCTAGATATACTAAGGTTATATACTGCGGCAAAAATAGCATGTCAACAAATAAGATAGAAAATGAATTTTTTTACAAATCTAAAATAGAATTTCTTACAAGGAAGTGAGCTCCAATGAATTCAGTGGGACTTACTTTTGAATTACATGGATGTTATAAGTAAGAAATTATAATATTAACATTAAGGTAATTATTTGCAATTATGTTTAATAGCTTAACAATGATTTATAGTAGTTTAGACATTTTTACCCTCTAAACAGCTTAGAAGGGCCTACTTATCCCCTCACCACCACCTGTTTATTTTAGCCTCATGAGTAGATTAGGCTGAATTTCTGAGAATGTTCATTACACAAAGATTTCTCATTGAGTTATGGGTGGGTGAAAATTTGAACACTGGTATGTCAGTACTGAGATCCAGTTTGGTGTAGTGGTTAAGGCATCAGGCTAAAAACCAGGCGACCATGGGTTCTAGTCCTGCCTTAGACACAAAGCCAGCTGGGTGACCTTGGGCCAGTCACTTTCTCTCAGCCCTAGGAAGGAGGCAATGGCAAGCCACTTCTGAAAAACCTTGCCAAGAAAACTGCAGGGACTTGTCCAGGCAGTCTCCAAGAATCGGACACGATTGAACAGATTAAAAAAAAATGTCAGTACTAGACCTGATCAGCACAGCTGGCAGGCACCAAATTAATGAAGACTATATTGAGGGGAAAATATCAATCTGCAGATTAAGTTTGTTCATCTTCAGTACCCTCATTATTTTATTTTCTGAATAGCCCCCAACTTCCTGCTTTTGATCTTTACTCCTGCAGCTCTAATACCATCCACTGTCTAAAGATCTCTGACTTTTATCAATAATATCATTTCCTTCTTATAAGATGCTTAGACATTAGAATCCTACAAACAGTCTCCAGCACCAATTTCTGTGCCCTTATGTCCTTGACTCGTCTCCTGTATTTTGAATAATCAGTATCTGAAACTACCTAAACCTTTTAAATGCCAGTCTCACTTAAGATACAACATTCTTTTCTTATTACCTTTACAGCCTTCACAGGTGAGTGCATTGTAATGATATCCTGAAGCCTTGTCTCCACAAACTACACAGAGCTCTTCTTGCCCTTTTATTCGTAAGGCAGAATGATTAAGCCTGGGTCGTTTCTGTCCAAGGTATCCTCCCCCATCATGATGGGCACCCATGCAGGTGGGTTTACTGAGTTCACAACTGTTGATGATGTATTGACCATCACTGAACTGAGAGTCCAAATTGTATGAATTGTAATGAGTCTGTGGAGATGGTGTCTGTAATACTGGAGGGAACTGAACAGTTGAATATTGGCAATAAGGAGCAGCTTGGAAGTCCAGGTCTTGCACTGGATAACTGATATGTTCTGGTAAGACATCTGAATTGTTTTGAAAAAAAATCACAAACAGATTAATTTAGAACTTGACATGTTTAATTGTAAACTATTTTTAATATTTATACATCTAATTAAATATTTTGCTATTTGGTTAAAAAAAATAACCTCTGAGTCTGATTTACGTACAAGCAGTAAAAACATGATAGTCTCAAGCTAACAGTGTAGAAAACATATCCCAAGAGGAAAGTAAAGAACTGAAGAAACAGAGTGAATGAAATTGTCATTTTTATAATAACCAGCTGGAAATTAAGCATATTGCTAGAATTATTTTCAGACTTGGAATCTTCTTTTAGAAACTTCTGTTGACAATACTTCCTCTTCTGAAGAGTTTACCTTTAGTGAATATTTTTGTTGAATTAAAGTAAGATGAGTTTCACAGTACAACCATTAATATATTTACTCTGAAACACTTGCCCTTTTAGTAAGTGTTCTTATGGCCATCTGATTAGTTTTTCCAGGAACACTGTTCTATTGAAGGGCTATGAGAGGAGAGTCTTCTATTTAAAGGTGTCCTGTACTTGAAGGAGAGTCAATCCCCTGTGATTTAAAGAATATAATCCAGGATGGACCTTGACATTGTCCATCAAGAGTAAAGGTCTGGATAACAATGCAGGCATTTTATTAAGTATAAAAAAATAACATTCATAAAAGATCTTAAGAAGCATAAATACCTTAAAATATCCACTGAATTCATCATCTAAATAACCTTCATGGCATCCAACCCAAAACAGGACTTTGAATCTTGCTGTGAATCATGTATGTGCAGTTTGGTCTAGTGGTTAAGGCAACAGGCTCGAAACCAGGAGACTGAGAGTTCTAGTCCCACCTTAGGCATGAAAGCTGGCTGGGTGACCATGGGCCAGTCCCTCTTTTTCAGCCCAACTCACCTCACATGGTTGTTGTTGTGCGGAAAATAGGAAGAGGAAGGAGTAATAGGTATGTTCCCCGCCTTGAGTTATTTATAAAAATAATAAAGGCGGGATAAAAATAAATAAAATAAAATAAAAAATTATGCATGTGTACTTTGGGGAAAATTTGTTTGACTCCCTCAGATCTAAAATGGCATCCCAAATAACCTTTCAGTATTCTTCATATGTGATCCAGAACAGGTATTTAACAATTATGGAAATTCCTGTTTTTACTAACAGATATATTTTCTTGGTTTCCCTTTTTTACTCACCATAATACTGTATTGGCTCGCTAAGGCAGTATCCATCAGATACTGTTACAAAGGTATTTGCCATGCTGTGTTCCAGTTCCCACTGCTTCATTCAGTATGGATATATTTGTGCTTTCAAAAAATCAGACCTGAGGAAAGGGAACGTGTTTAATTATTTTAAAGTTCAAGAGCCAAGATTTTGCTGCCAAAAATGAAAGATTTCCAGAAGCAATTTATGGAGAGACAACATACATTGAAAGAGATATCTATAGGTTACAATAGAATTAGCCTTAATTCAAAATTAATTTTACTGTATGGAAACAAAATTCCATATATTACATGTATGCATATATAAATGAAATAACCAATCTTATTATCATAGTATCTTATTATCTGTTCATCTTATCTCATATTAATGGGATGCATCTTTTCAGTTCTCATTCTAGTAATTAACCAAGATCCTGATGCCCTCAAAAGGTATTTCTTCCACATACACCTTGTTCTGACAAACACTTAACCTATTCAGTCACAAACCCATTCAAATCTCCTTGCAGCTGGTTCTGGCGATACAAAAACAAATTAACTGGACTAAAAAGTATTTATTTTATAAACAGAGCCCTCACTCATTTTCTCCAGGAACTGTGTAATATCCTATAAGCCCTAACAGCAGGAGAGTACAAGTAAGGCTTCACTGACATTAGCTCGTAGAACTCTCCCCAATTCACACACACAAAAAATCAACTCCCACTGATTTAGTCTGCTTGTCCCTGCTGTCTCCCTCTCCTGAAACTCCCCTGCCCCTGAATCCTGTCCATACAACATCCACTTCGCCAATTCTTGCCAAGCATTTTTCCCTCCCTCAACTTGACTTAACTGGACAGAAGACAAGCTGCCAGAGGGTAAACAGAAAGATCTCCCTCTTCTCTTCTACCACCTTAACTTGTCAGATTAGTACTGTAAAATTGTTCATATGAAGAAAATAACTCACACTCCTTATGAGAAAACAAAGCCTTCAGTGAGGAAGAAAAGCAACACAAAAGGGACAATTAATCCTAACCCAAACAAGCCCTTAGTGGGGAAATAGGGTGGCAAGAGGCAACCTACACAAGTAACTCAGGGCAACAAAGATGGTGAGGGGCTTGGAGGCTAAATCCTATGTAGATCTGGGTATGTTTAGCCTAAAGAAGAGAAGGCCGTGGGGAGACATGAAAGCAATTTTCCAATACTTGAAAAACTGTCTCAGGGAAGATGGTGTAGATTTATTTTCCATAATGCCCGTGGGTAGGACAAGAACCTATGGATGCAAACTTTACAGAAAGAGATCCAAACTTAAAATAAGGAGCAATTTTCTCCTTAAGAGCTATTAAACGGTGGAACAGCCTGCCTCCTGGAGTCATAAATGCTCCATCATTGGAGGTTTTTAAACAAAGGTTCGACAGCCATTTGTTTGGGATGGCCTAAGAACTCTTGCCCTGTCAGTGAGTTGAACTAGAAGATCTCCAAGTTCCTTCCAACCCTATGCTTCTATTTCCTTGGTTTTCAGTACAGACAGCTGAGGGCTAGCAGGCCTTAGAAAATGGTGCAGCAGATATCTGACTCCTTCCCCAGCAGTGCTCCAATTAGTGTTGCTTGGAGAATTATTGTTAGTTAGGCTGACCATACGTCCTGTTTTGAATGGGACAGTCCTGTTTTTTTATCATTTTTCAACTGTCCCATCGTTTTGATAAAAATCTCATTTTTGTCCCATTTTTTAAACCTGGCGGGAATGGTGCAGAAGGAGGATCCGAGCCGGAGCTGCCGATTGGAGACAACCCAGAAGAGGAAGCCCTCCCACCTATCAGCACATGGCAAAGGAGAGCAGAGAGGTGGAGAGGAGGGCGATTGCCCAGGCGGGAGCCAATCGCGTGGACCGGGGGGCGGGGTTTGCAGGTGGGAGCCAATCGCGTGGACCAGGGGCGGGATTTGCAGACGGGAGCCAATTGTGTGGACCAGGTGGTGGGGTTTGCAGGTGGGAGCCAATCGCGCGGACCAGGGGATTGCAGGCGGGAGCCAATTGTGCAGACCGGGGACGGGGTTTGCAGGCGGGAGCCAATCGCGTGGACTGGGGGGCGGGGACCCCTGTCTTTTTCATGAATGCAGAATATTACATAAGACCCCATCCCGTTTTGCCATCCCAATGTCCCGTTTTTGTCTCAAGGAAATATGGTCAGCCTATTGTTAGTTTACCTTGGGAATATTTTCAGAGTTTGTGTGTGAGGGACTCCAGTAAGATATTTCTCATTTTATGTCACTGCTAGTTGTAAGTGCTTGCAGAAAATTTGCCTGCAAGCAGCCTGACCAAGACATATGAAGGGGAGGGGCTTGTTTGGCTCCTGCAGCTAGTTAGTGTTAGGAAGTCAGTAGCTGCTAGGCTTTTCCCAAGGGAATATACAACAATAATAGAATATTTTAGATTAGAAAGACAATATTTAGATTGTCTTTCTAAAAGAATGCAACTTTACAAGTCTGTAGCTTGAATCATGTCAACTGGATTTCTATTTTCTTAGTGGAAACGTTTCGCTCCTTATCCAAGGAGCTTCTTCAGTCTGAGCAAAGTTGGTAAGGGAATCCTAAATATGTTCTAAATATGTGTAACAGCTACCTAGGAACATATTTAGGATTCCCTTACCAACTTTGCTCAGACTGAAGAAGCTCCTTGGATAAGGAGCGAAACGTTTCCACTAAGAAAATAGAAATCCAGTTGACATGATTCAAGCTACAGACAATTCCACCTGGATGACTGAGAACCTTCATAGGCAACTTTACAAGGTTTATACATACTGTCTGGGATTAGTCCTAAACTGTTTGCAATTATTTCAGTTCTAATCAAGGTTTAAGGTCTGCAGTATATTCACTGAGAGAGCCAGATATTAGACTTGGGGAGATTCATGGCTGCCCTGAGCTATTAAAGGAGTTGGTAACACATGAATAGGCTAAATAAATAAAATAATTTGGGATGATATTTAAAGAATTCAGCTTCAGAATTCATACATAGGAGAAAACAAGAAATGCAGAAATGATAAAAGTGAACCTCTGAAGTATTATTCAACCAAATAAAGGTAAAGTTTCCCCCCACACATTTGTGCAGTCGTGTCTGGCTCTAGGGGCCGGTGCTCATCTCCGTTTGTTAGCCAAAGAGCCAGCATTGTCCGAAGACGCTTCCACGGTCATGTGGCCGGCATGACGCATGCGGAACGCTGTTACCTACCCACCGAAGTGGTACCTATTCATCTACTTGCATTTGCATGCTTTCGAATTGCTAGGTTGGCAAGAGCTGGGGCTAGTGCGGGAGCTCACTCCGTCACGCGGGGGTAGGGATTCGAACCTCCAAACTTGCGATCTTCCAATCGACAAGCCTATCAGGCCCCATAGAATGTTATTCTATGAACTATGAGGGAATCATTTTGTTGCAAAGTGAGCATACAGACAACACAGCATGTTGTTTTCTTATATATTGTTTGTAAAAAATTTAAACCAAGTATGTTGGAAATATAAATTATGTAGTATAACTTAGATGTTTGTGTTGTTCCTCAAAAAGACCACCTTTCTACACAGTATCTTTCTAATAAATCCAGTTCTCAAGCCATGCACAGGACTTATGGGTTTGGTATTTTATGACTCTTGGAAACCTCTGTCCCAGAGATTCCACTGCTAAAATTTGGTAATAAATTCCCTACTAATACTGACATGGGGCTTAAGGGGCTTGAATGGGATGGGTATTTTACAGCCAATTAGCTTAATGTACCTATTTTACAAAAAAAGGCAGACCACCCATGACAGGGGTAGAAGACTAACAATTCTACCTCCTCCCACTCTGGTGATGTGATCAAGTCACCACATACCTGGTATTAGCTACCAGAGAGAAGTAAAGACCCTGGTCACAAAATAGTTTTTAACTTTGCCATAGTACATGGAAGAGGCCAACACTACTCCAACCTGGAAGTGAAGAAAATCTCCTGGTCAACACTCCTATACTTAGAGAAAATCAACATTTATGTCACATACATCACATCAGAGCTGTCAAAGCTAAAGCAAGCCTGAAACAAAAAAAATTGCTAATTACGTATAATTACAATAATTGATAACTATACAGAATATAAAAGAAAGACAGATAAAGGATCAGAAATCCTTGAAAATAATCTGGTGTTCAGAGAGGGAGTGAGCAATAGAAGATGAGATTCCCTGGCAGCATAGCAGATTCTCTCAGTATTTCAAAGAAAATAATTCTCAGGCTGGTACCCAAAGTTCTCCAATAAGTCCTAAACAATCGAAGAGAATATTTGTAGCTCAGGGTTGAACTGTGGAATCCTTGGTGCTCTCTGAGCCTTGTTGTTTTCTTGCAGACGTTTCATTGCCAGACTAGGCAACATCTTCAGTGCAAAAAGGGAGTGGGACTTGCTCTCTGTTTATATACCATGGCTTGTCCTGCTTGTGTTGGTGGAGGTGTTGTTCTCTCCTTAGGAGTTCATTGATTGGGCTGTTGTTTGCTGCTTGGTTGATTGACTGAGTTAATAGTTCCTTGATTAGGGTATATTGTGCTGTTTGATTGTTCCTCTGGTGCTAATCCAGGTGTTAATCTTTGCCTATCTGGGTGTTGATTGCTGGCAAGGAGGTGTTCTGGTCTTCTGGCTTTTCTATTGTCTCTTATGAATGGTATGTAAATGTTGTTTACCTCTATGTGTTTGTTGATGGCTGCTTTGTCTGAGTGCCAAGCTTCCAGGAATTCTCTAGCATTTTTGGATTTGGCTTGGTTTAAGATGCTCACAGTTTCCCAGTTGAAAGTATGGTTGAGTCTGTCCATGTGTTGTGAGATTAAGGAGTTTTCATCGTGTCTTCTGACTGCTAGTTGGTGTTCGTGGATGCGCTCTGCTAGTCTTCTTCAAACAACAGCCCAATCAAGGAACTCCTAAGGAGAAAACAACACCTCCGCCAACACAAGCAAGACAAGCCATGGTATATAAAGAGAGAGCAAATCCCACTCCCTTTTCGCACTGAAGATGTTGCCTAGTCTGGCAATGAAATGTCTGCAAGAAAACAACAAGGCTCAGAGAGCACCAAGGACTCCAAAGTCCTAAATAATTTGAGACTTAATATACCACATGATGCAAAATAGTATGTGCTATATTTTAAAAATAATCACAGGCAAAGGTTTGGATTTTATTCTTTGTATTTCTTATTCAACTAATCATTAAGGCTTACAATGCTAGATTTCAGATGAGCAAGGTTAGGACCTGAGATTAAAGAAAAGGGTTGTTTCATGTCAGTACATGGACTCTGCTGTTTGTAAGGAAGTAGAGGATAAGATTTTTATGGACAACTCTACATGTTTAAAAAATTAATTAGATAACTTCTGTATGTGTTCTATGCATGTATGGTTAAATGTAGCATTTAATTCTTTATTTGCTTACTAGTTCTTTTTATTAAAATATTTATAATTGCCTACTATGAAAGGTATCTCAGAGAATGGAAATTAATTAGGCAGTTTTGTATTTTAATAAAGCCATGGATCTTTTAAGATATTGCACCAGTTCCAAAAAGTTCCAAAAAGTCAGTTGGACTCAAATCACATAAGGTGATTTAATAGTAGCTGGGCTTGCATCTTTAGTTCTAGTGAACCAAAAAAAAGGAAGGGACCAAAAACACAACTACAGCTGAATTTCATTTAATGGATTTGAATTAACCAAGCAATTGTTTGCCTCTAGGCTTTCAGTTTTAACAAAATAGCTATAGAATTGGCATGTTTAACTTTTGGTTTTATTAAGCATTAGAAGGGTTGAAAAACAGTTCCATGGCATCTGAAACCCTTGTTTACAGATTCTTGAAAGATATTTCTAACTTGCTTGTAAGCCCTGCTTCCACGGCCATCTCTTCCCCTCTACCAGTACAAGGCAGCAAAAAGTGAAAAGGCAGGGCTCAACTGGAATGCTGCCACTTGCTATCTGTTTGTAAATATTTGTTTGAAATAGAGGCACCTTGATGAATCATGAAAACTTTATCAATAAGATAAATTGATCAATTGTGCATGTACAAAGTCTACCTGTTTTAATCAGCAAATACACATGTTTAAAAGTTAACATTGTGGAAGCTGTCTCAAAATAATTTTGAATATACAATAACTGAAGAAAAAAGCTACACTTTCTCTAAACAATTCATTCGCTAATGCAGAGATACAAAGGGAATAATTGTGTCTTCAAATCGATCTCTTCTTTTCTCCATAGGATTCTTCTACTGTAGGATGCATGACCTGTGGCTCAAGGGCTACCTTGAAGGTCACCACCTTCAGTGCAAATGCCAAAGGTTCTCCAACAGTTGCTGCAAATTGTACTTTTAATGTAACAGGAGGAAAATATTAAATACTTTCCTCTTGAGGGAGTTGGGTGGTGATAAATCGAATAAATAAATAAATAAAATACACAGAGATGAATCATACTAGTATATTTAATTAATGTAATTAGACTTTTAATTATGTATGAGTTAAATCAAATTTAGGTTTTGTCCTGGCTCAATTTATTTCTTTTCATTGGCCCACATATTTTTTGGAATGTGGCCCTTGAAATATTACTCAAAGGCCACTTTTGTCTTTCAGACCAAAAGGGGGAAAAAACGGGTGGGTGGGGCAGAGAAAAATTGCTGTCTTGCTTCAGTATGGCCTTAAAGAGAAGGCCAGGATCTTGTTTCCATTATCAACAAACAAACTTTTTGGGCTGTGTTACATACAAACCTGGACAAATGCTGTTTTTAACATGAAGTTTTTATTGTGGATCTGGCCTGCCTAAGACAAGAAATTTTATATAGGAACTTTATTTGATTTTTTGCCAGTAGTTCCATCTTTTTTCTTATCAGAATATCAGTGACGGCAGGCTGAGGTGATGAAATAAGTGCACAGTGTTTCGAATGACACTTTAGGAGACTATCTGGAAGACTACAATCTGTATTTATTTTGTTGCATTTTGCAGAAGTTTTTATTCTGGCTCATCTCTTAAATTTGAATCCCTAATTGTCCCTAATTAAAAGTAACCACAGTTCTGGGTTTATATATAGTAATAAATTGTTGTTAATTTAAAACAGAAGCAAATTTACAAAATACATCTAACAGTTGTACCAGAAGAGAAGGGAGAATGATTGCGTATGTCTGCTGAGTATGTAATCGTAAACCGTAGCTGAGCATTATATCAAAATACAGCCAGTGTAGTTTCTGAGTTTGTGTTTCATTACCAATATTGTCTATCCACTTTTTCTGGCAAAATTAAAGCAAATGTAAGCACCTTTTTTCTGAGTATCTTGGGAATAGGATGGATGGATGGATGGATGGATGGATGGATGGATGGATGGATGGAAGGAAGGAAGGAAGGAAGGAAGGAAGGAAGGAAGGAAGGAAGGAAGGAAGGAAAGTAGGGAGCCACAGTGGGCTTTGTAGTTCTGCCACGAACCTGATAGCTTGCAATAAGTAGCAGGGACAACCTTCAAAATATAGAATTTTAGATCAATGTTTTGCCAGTTAATGAATTTATGCTGTGTTTATAATGGCATATTTGACACTATGTATCAGTTAAAGTAAAGGTTTTCTCCTGCACAGTTGTGTCTGACTCTAGGGGACGGTGCTCATCTCCGTTTCTTAGCCAAAGAGCCAGCGCTGTCCGAAGACGCTTCCACGGTCATGTGGCCGGCATGACGCGTGTGGAACGCTGTTACCATCCCACCAAATTGGTACCTATTTATCTACTTGCATTTGCATGCTTCGAATTGCTAGGTTGGCAAGAGCTGGGGCAAGTGTGGGAGCTCACTCCATCATGCGGCGCTCAGGTCTCGAACCGCCAACCTTCTGATCAACAAGCCTGGTGTCTTAACCACTGAGCCATCGCGCCCTATGTATCAGTTAACAATCTATATATTTCATATTACAAGTTAATTGCATTTAAAGATATGCAAGATGAAAGCAGAATTTTTCTATATTTATAACATGTTATCCTCAGAAAACGATATTAATTGCCTTTATTACTGATTGCTATAGGCTTTTCATTTATTTATTCAGCAGTTGACTGACCTGCATAGATATGTTATACTATGATATATCATGGGCTTATCTAGACAGCCATTTTAAAATAGTTTCCTCTGGTCCATGAAACAGCATAGAAGTATGCTATGATAATTTGCTCTATCACAACAGCTGAGCTCTAATCTTACTCAATAACAAGGTCAGTGAGTGGTGCTCCTCTTACAGTTTTAACATGGAACAAGTCAAAGCAATTTGTGGATTTCCTGCCAGTGGGAAAAACATCGGCCAGTTGCTGTCTCCAAGGTGGGGCTGAATCTGAGGGAGGAGGTCAGTTTTGATAGATTGTTCAGTCCATGGCTTTAACCATCTGTCAAATTCTGATCCATGGAATTGGTGGAGGAAAGTAGTAGAGGTTCTTCACCAAAGCCGCTACCTACCCCATAAATCACCTGCACAGTCTGCTTTATTGGGCAGCTTCCATTTACCCAGCCCAATGGATCAAGTCCTGGGGAATAAACAACTTCCCAATAAACAGTACTGGGTCACTTCTGTCACCCAACTCTCATGGACCATGGGATGGCCAATGGGGAGAGATTCACTTTCAACCTATTTCTCTTCTACCACCATGCTTTTGAGCCCTGGAAGGAGTAGGAGTAGGAGTAGGCAGAGAAGTGGAAGGGTGCAAGAGAAGCTAGGAGGAGAGAGAAAAAATTCTCCCCCCACCATCATCTTGCTAGCCTAGAGAAAAACACCCTGAAAGACAAGCCACTTGCAAGGCATAGTGGCGCTGTCTTAAATAGGAAGAAGTTCTCTGACATGTATGAAGAATTCCCTCTCAGGTCAGACAGCACTGCTCACTGTACAAACTGCCTGTCAGGGCATTTTATTTTTACATGTGTCTGGCTGTCATACATGAGACCACTAGACCCATGTAGATATATATATAGCCCATATAATTCCTGATTATTGCTCTGTGAACCACATTCATTACACAGGCAGATGTCTGATGCCTGACATCTCCTGCTGCCCAAGCCAAAATGGTCGAAAGGAAACAGAAGTACCCACAGCAGACAAAAACAACCAGTAGGTGTTCTGCAGAACCCAGTCCTGATGCATCATTACCATAATCACTGAAGCACCAACAAGCTTTGTGTTGAGAGAAGGTGGAAAACACCACTTTAACAATGAGTCAGTTAAATACAAAGTTTGGCTGCCTTGGTTGAGAGGAAGGCTGCCTCGTGAAGATGAGTCCTTAAAGAACAGTTGGGGTATATGTGAATGAGCCTTATATCAAATACATTTGCTATCACTGCCAATTTGTGAAGTGGGTTTTAGCAACAGCAAAGGTATTATACTTTTAATTATAAAATCTTGCTATGTTACAGCTTTTAAGATAATGTTATTATAAAGTTTTTAATTGTATTTTGTACCCTGCCTTGGGTACACATGAACAATTTCCCATAATATTGTTTTCTATTAATCTCTATTAAATGAAGCAAGTAATATATACATATTAGTTCTCTTTAGTCTTTTGCAGTTACATGTCTAGAATGAAGATTATTCTGTTCAATACTTAGAGAAGTAACTTTTGCTTAGAAGCTTTTGAAATATAGAGAAACCTGAAGAGCAAGAGAAGAACAGAGGAAGACGGTTCATTAGCTCATCTCCTACTTTCAAGCTGATTGTATCTAACTGGGCACTGTGTAACACAGTGTTTCTCAACCTTGTCAACTTTAAGAAGTGTGGACTTCAACTCCCAGAATTCCCCAGCCAGGCTGAGATGGGCCTTTGACCTAATCCTTCTCAACCTTGTCAACGTTAAGAAGTGTGGACTTCAACTCCCAGAATTCCCTAGCCAGGACAAGATGGGCCTTTGACCTAATCCAACTGGGCTTTTCACATTTTTTCCCTCTTAATCTACTACATGTGTATGTGCTGCATAGCAAAAAGGAGAACAAAATAACATATGCATTTACCAGGAGCAAGAAGGAACAAGTTTGTAGAAGTAGTATCCATGTTGCCTTAGTCCTTGCTGTTATATTTTTGACTAATTACTGTTTTCAGAGTAATAGGAAAAACAATAACTACAAATATAAGCTGGGCCTAAGGGCCAAGAAAGTATTTCAAGAGAACAAATTCCTGAAATATTTCTTTTCCCTTGATTTATACCTAGTTTGTTTTCTAAAATTAATGTCTGTACTGGCAAATAAAGTTCTAAAGAGCACAACCAGTCCATGCTGTTACTGTTCATTTTCGTTAAATCTTACTTGTGCTGCAATATTTTAGACATATATATATATATACATATACATATACATACAGACACACACACACATACAGTATATAATTGCAGAGATTTAACTCTTTAATGTTTAGATTTTTTAGTTCTCTTTCTTCTTACTGTTTACAATGGCACTTGGTTGCTTCTGTTTTAAGTTACCTTAACAGAAATTCACTACAGAAGTAGGCTTTGTTCCTTATACAATCTTCTCAAAGTTTCAGTTATTTGTAATATTTCAATATCAAGTAGATAGGGCCGGTGGGTGTAGATATATAAATATAGATACAATATATGGATTACTGATATACCTTCTGTTGATTATTTATTTATTTAATTTGTTTATTAAATTTTGCCACCGCCCATCTCCCCCCAAAGGGGGGACTCTGGGCGGTTTATAATAAAGATAAAAACATTAAAATACTATAACCATAATTAAATATCAAATACAATATAAATATAGCATAAAATCCAGATGACGATGATGGTTGTGGTGCCGTTCAAGTATCTCTAAAGGGCCATTTTAGGGGGCCAGCCATCTCCAGGAGTGGTTGTTTCCCTCCCCGCCCCAGGCAAGGTGGCAAAGCCAGGTTTTCAGTTGTTTTTAGAAGGCCACCAGAGATGGAATCTGTCTTATCTCTGGGGGAAGAGTATTCCACAGTGCAGGAGCCACTGCAGAGAAGGCCCACCTCCTGGATCCCACCAGATGGAATTCTCTTGTAGACGGGGTCCGTAGCATGCCCTCTCTGCTTGATCGGGTGGGACGGGTTGATGCAATGGGGACGAGGTGGTCCCTCAGATACCCTGGACCCATGCCATGAAGGGCTTTAAAGGTGATAACCAACACCTTGAATTGCACCCGGAAGCAGACTGGTACCCAATGTAGCTCGCGGAGCAACGATGTAACATGTGCCGATCTAGGGGCATCAAGAATTGCCCGCGCAGCCGCATTTTGGAGCAGCTGTAGCTTCCAGATACTCTTCAAGAGTAGCCCTTTTAGTATAGAATACAGCCTCTTAGTATAGAACGTATAGGTTTCGAAAACAAAAGGCATCCTTAATAAATTTTAGTTTATGCAAATCTTTAGTATATTTTGAGCAGCTAAGTAAAATGATCTAGACCTTATCATTCACCCATACTTGCTGCTGTTAGACATATTTGCTAAGGTCCTACATTTAATTTCAGATCTTGTGGCTTTTCTTTGGAAGATGAATTTTCAAGTAGCATATCCATTCTGCATGATTTTTTTTTAAATCCACATCTAACTTTTTCCAATGTTTCTGAGGGGTGCATGAAAGATTTACTTTTGAGCAAAGTGGCTTTTAAATGGCAATGAAATGTACAGTATATTACCACTAAACCCAGTGGGCTAGATGGAGAGATCTCATGCATAGAATTTTCCTCATGGAACCCTCTGAGGAGAACAAGTGCCACAGAGTCTCTCTTGCCACTCCACCCCTTATGCCCCTGCAGTATCAGCTCCAGAAATCAATACTAGAGCAGGATGGAGAAATTGATGTAGGGAGCTAAACTGGGAAGGGGGAAATTGTGAAAAGTATCTCTCCCCTTGCCATCAGAGGAAATATTTATTGGCATTTCTGCATTTAGAAGAACGCTTCACAAAACAATCACTCTAAATCCATCCCAGTGCAGTTTACTTTAAATAAAGGTGGATATTGTTGTGATAGTTACTGTATATAGAGTGTAATTGGACATAGTCATGCCTCAAGAAGCTTACAAATTAAAATCTCTTACAAGTTAAATATCAGGATGCATTCATGGTAATCCAAAAGATGTAAAATAAAGTACCTGTTTATTCTATACAAGTCTTAATATTTCAGTATTCAAAAGTAAATCTGAACGTTACTAAAAATCTCATATCAAAAGTTATTTATTGGTTTTTTGCAAAGATACTGTGCAGCCGTTAACTATTATAAATGGCAATAAAAAATGTAATGCTTGCTTTATTGCACAATGTAGAGCATAGGCCTCACAGGAGACCCCCCAGGGAGTACTTCAGAATGTTTGAACTGACAGTACATTAACATCTATCGTAAATATTTTGACAGTAGTGTCAAAAGGGAAATTTCTTGACCAGAGAGAATTTTAGGAATTTGAGCTGAAAGTCTTCTTGCATTTCTGTAGCGCACTCATATCCTGGGAAAGAAAATAAGGTTGCAAAACCATCAGATTTGGGCAACAGATTTGAATCTTGATTTGGATCCTGTCCTAACTCTTTCTTCAGACCCTGATAAACGAAGATAGCTGAAATCGTTGCTGCTATCAAAAACAAGATCCATCATTTGAAAATTTAATTTTACATAGAAAGCTTTGATGATTTCTAATGGACTTCTGTGTGTTTCTGTGCTTTAGCATTAAAGCTAGCATCCATTCCTTCCTAATGACAACAAATACAAAGAATTGATGAATACTTCATCAATAATATTTCAGGAATTTGTTATTATTTTGCATTGTTTAATTACTTTGTTATATACTCCTATACATGCTATTATGACTTTAAAAAGCTTTTAAATATGACTAAAATTAAGACTGAAATCATAAATACACCTATTTGGAAATGAATTCCTCTGAAGATTAGAGTCGTATCAAATGAAGGAAAATCTATATAGAGAATTATCTCTAGAAATAAAATAAATCTTCTCTATGGACTGTCATGCATGACAACTTTTCTCTCATACACACACACACACACTTTTCTTGTATGTAATGGTTCGTAGTGCTGAGCATTACATACATGCATACATCAGCATACCCATTTTCTCAATATTTTGTATATTTAAAATAGCTCACAACAAGCATTATTTTAAAGCAAATATGTTAACAATAAGGAATGAATTAATTGAACACATCCGCAACTGTCTGCATTCATGAATATACTGCAATACATTTCACATATGAGATTTTTCTTGCTTTCTCTCCATCTAAATAATTCCCCAGTAGTTTTACTACAATAGAAACATTATTGCATCCATTTTATGTACTCTAAGGATGCTTTCCAGCAGAAGATTTTACTGGTACTGAACATGCTGACAAATACATTTCTCTGACTCCCACAATCCATAGGATATCAATATACGTCTCTTCTGATCACTGAGGGCTATCAAAAACACAACGGGTAAGACAGTCATTATGATGCCAAATTTTCATGCAGGTACTTTTTTATCATTTGTTTTAAGTGTTACCACTGTGGAGAAAAGCAGTTTTCTAAAATTACCTTCAGAGATGGAAGGTATAAGCAAATGAATCGTAAGTGAAATGTTCCAGTGAAAATAAATGGGCCTTTTTTCTATTTGGACATTCCAGTCACAATTCAGCTTAGTTTATATATTAAGAAGAATAACACAAAGATCTTCCCATTGTAACTGATTCCAACATTTTCTAAAGACAAATATAGTTCTACTTAAAATATAAATATTGCCACCATTTTATTTAATATCACAAAATGTGCAAGTGTCTAAACGTTGCAGTCCCATGTTTGTATCTAATAATTCTATTTACCAAGACAACCTTAATTTGCTAATATCCAGATATGATTCATCAGTTTGTGAATTTCATTGCTGTTTTAGAATGGAAAGATGCACCAGTTTTCTGTTCAGTGTGTTTAAATTAATTTATTGTTAAACATAATATTACTATAGTTAATTTACTAACTTACTCTGTCCCAGAAAACAGAACAGGACAATTATAGCAGAGTAACTAAAAAGCAACCAAATCTCTCATCTTTAAAAGACTAAAATATTCATTAAGTCAGTGTAATATACCTCAATATCCAATTCTCAAAATAGGAGCCAAGGCAAGTAATTTGCACCATAGGGTGAAAATTTAATGTGTCCCAGCAGACTTTTCATTCTATGGGAACATAGATGGTGTGCCCATTAAATAAAGTTGAAAGCCCTGCTTCTGATGATAGATAGATAGATAGATAGATAGATAGATAGATAGATAGATAGATAGATAGATAGATAGAATCTCACACTATCCAACATTTCTGAGGAAATAATTAAAACAAAAATGAAAAGAAAGTAAAAGCAATTCAATGGCTGAATCTTTCATTATAATTAAGTATTGCATTTTGAAAGTCACATGACAAACTTGACATAATGACTCTAAAGTATGGCATTTTGTCAATTTTGGGCAATTTTCAGGCATTCACAAAAGTGAATAAAATTACTTACACCACTTTGTTCCAGGGAGCTGTCCTCTTATAGTCCTTCTTTTCAGTCCGTCTGGAGCAAAGAGAGTGTTTTCTGTATTTATCTGTTTCTTTGCATTCACTTTGGCTCCAAATGCATTACAGAGCGGCACTTCACTCTATCTTAGAGACACAAGCTTCCCACACAGCCATCCCCAGGGTCAAAGCAAGGGCAGCTGCAAGATCACATAAATCAAACAATAACTGAATCATCAGGGACAGAGGCCATCGGGATCCACACGTCACATTTTCCCAGCAATCTCTGGAGCCAGCTCTCTCAACTTTTCTGTTGCCCTGATTCAGAGTTTGACATTTCCTCATTTTGATTGCTTCACACTGTTAACATTGCACATTACCAGCACAGGCTGTCCACACTTTCTCATGGAAAGGCAAACAGCAAGCAACATGCAATTTAGTGGACAGTACTTAAGACTAGAAGTAGACAAGCCAGGGTTCTGACTTCTACTCAGGTAACATTGAGCCAATTGTTATTTAATTTATTTCACAGGATCCTTCAGAGTTGAACAGAGTGGGGAGACCATCTGGATTCTTTAGAGCAGGGGTCGGCAACCTGTGGTCCGCGGCCCACTGGTGGTCCGTGGGCTGTTAGGAAGTGGGCCGCAGGGTGAGCCGGAGCAGCTGATTGGTGGGGGCCTGGAAGGGGAAACACCTCCACCTATCAGCGCACAGCAAAGAAGGGCGGAGGTGGGCCAAGGAGCACCCCCACCAATCAGCCTCCCCTTGCTTCTCGCCTCCCTGCTGCTCGGTGCAGCATTTTTTCATGGAACCGAGGGCATTTTCAGGGTCCCCGGAGCCTGCCCTTTCGAAGGGGCACCCCGGCGGGGCATGGGGCGGACTTCCCCCCAAACACTTTTGCTCCCTGCAGTTTTTTCGGCCCCTACCGGGGTAGCTCGGGCACGCCTCCACCTCCCCGTTGCACAGCTGATCAGCGCGGAGATTTTCCACCCTGGGGCACCCCCCCACCGTCACTTTTTGTGGTGATCCGAGGTTTTTTTGCCTTGCAACAGTGGTGCTCTGCCAAAAAAAAGCTGCGGTCGCAAGGCGAAAAAGCCTCAGATCACCACAAAAAGTGACAGTGGGGGGGTGCCCCGGGGTGGAAAATCTCCACGCCGATCAGCTGTGCAACAGGGAGGCCGAGGTGCACCCAAGTCCACCCTGCGTCTCGCCGGGGTGCCTCTTCAAAAGGGCAGGCTCCAGGGACCCAAAAAATACCCTCGGTTCCATGAAAAAACGCTGCACTGAGCAGCAGGGAGGCGAAAAGCCTCACTGGCAGAACCTGCCAGGGGGGGCAGAGTTTGCAGGCGGAACCAATCATGTGGGCCGGGGGTGGGGACACCTAGAAATAAAGTGCACAATAAATGTAATGCTCCCGCCTGCAAACTCCGCCCACCGGCCCATGCGATTGGCTGCCGCCTGCAAACCCCGCCCCCCAGTCCTTGGAAAAAAAATTCCCATGGAAGTGGTCCCTGGTGCCAAAAAGGTTGCCGACCCCTGCTTTAGAGTGAAGGTAGGATTAAAAAATGTAATAAATAAATCGCAAAATGCTTACTCCTGCCGTGCTCTTTTTATATTATAATTACACTGTCCCATTCATGGATTTGCCTTATACATGTTTGCTTAAACCAGATATGTTTAATAATCCACAGTTGGCTAGTTCACACAACACACTAACATAACACAACACAATTAAATTTAAGTCAAACATCTTCATGATAGTTTAGTATGATGTGTTTTTCTATTTATAGAATTCTAGAAATAATGTTATCCTCCACTTTTAACCCTCCTTCTCATTGCTTCTTCCATTTATTTTCTTTCCATACAACCTCAGAAAGATGGAATAGGTGCTTTTCAATTGGGAGGGTTAGAAGCTATCTATCTGAAAGAAGACCTGGTGATATCCAGACTAGTCATAACTGTGCTTCAATAGGGCTGGAATTCATGAGAAAGCACCAAATGTAATGTTCCAGATTTTAGATAGACAGATAGACAGACAGACAGATAGATAGAATATTATTTCAATTCTTCATCAATGGCATCAGCTGTCTACTTATTCTGAGACCCCATTTAAAGTGTTGTTTTAAAATTTTATAGTTTTAAATGCTTTGGGGTCAAGTACTTTAAAGGGCCACCACATCCATATGTATCTCTCTGAATAGTAAGATCTTCCCTGGAGTTTCAGGGGACATGGAGGGGTGAAGTAATATAACCTTGTCAGTTGTGGCCCCAAGGTGGCAGAACTTCTAAGTCACAGCTTTCCAAACTGTGTGTCACAACAGTTTAGTGTGTCGCAACACACAGTTTGGTGTGTCGCCACACAACCCAGAAGCGGCGGCGGGGGCGTGCACGGCGGCGGGGGCAGCGGCGCGCCATCAGCGCTTCTGCGTTTTAGCAGAGGCTGCCGCCGCTGCTGCCGCCGCCGTGCACACCCCCGCCCCCGCGCCGCCGCCGCTGCCGCCACTGGTGTGTCACCAACGGCAGCAGATTGGAAAGCACTGTTCTAAGTTTTCTATTGGAACCCCAATTTGATAAAGATTTCAGTGGAAGGCAAATTTAGGGGGTTCATACTTAATACAGCTAGTGAAGCCTCTAATGTCATAACATGATGCCCTTTTCTATCTTCTCCATTTCACCAGAGCTAACCCTGTGTTGCACTTCCCAGACCACCATTACTTTTTCCCCTCCCAACAGATGAAATGCCATTATAATTTACGTGTACTGAGATTAACCTCTTAGTGGGATTCTGATGTAACAGATCAGCAACCCAGTTTTGCTAGAGTGTGCTAGGCATAAGACAATATGGCTTCCTTAGCTATGAAGGAGATGCTTAAACCAAGGATGGGGAACCTCTGGATCATGAGCCTAATCTGAACTCCCAAGCTGATCCCTTTCATATCCACTTTCTCCTGTCATTTGTGGTGAAAGCCACATTTGCAAATCCTTACTGAAAGCACTAACAAACACATTTCCATCTTAGCTGCCACACCCCCAAGAGCTGTGCTTGCAGATGTCCACCAAATTCACTTTACCTTGGCCACCCCACATCTTCTTCAAAAGGGATTATGTGGTGCATCCAAGATCAGGCAGAGCCATATTTGCAAACATCCCAGGAAGCACTTCAGCCAAAATGCTCCTTCTAATGAACATCTCTACATTATGTGTGCATTGATATTTTCAGTTTGGTTACAAGTTGATGCTGCTATGCCATCAAGTCATAGCTCCACTTGCACATGGTACTTCTGTGTGATTTTGGATGATTACTCATCCGCAGCAACTGCCTGCAGTCTATCCACTGCTGTTGAGAAGACTCACCTGACCTTCTGGGGATCTACTGTATATAGGGAGAAAACTGGACAGTCCTCTGTGTGAATGTCTTTCGATTCACCCAAAATGGGATTCCATGTTGTTGATTTGGTTTGAGTTACAACAGTTCAACAGCAAATACTATAAATTATGAGATTAAGTTATGGCATGGGGGCTGGAAAAGATGACATAACAAGATGACATTACAAGAATTCTTTCAGTTCTCTGATATATGATTCCTAGGTTTTTGTAGGCAGAAGTAGGACATTCAGATGCCCTTGGACAGAACTGGGCAATGCAGCTCACCAGCATTCTATTTATCACTCCCTAGGCACCTTGAGTTTGTGTAATCAAATTGGTCGGGAAAATTACCTAATTTCAAACAGTGCGACTTTTCAGGTTCCTCTCCCCACAAATGAAAATGGGAACAAAAGATGGGATGCTTCTGGGAGACATTTCTATACTTATCTGTAGCTTGAATCATGTCAACTGGATTTCTATTTTCTTAGTGGAAACGTTTCACTCCTTATCCAAGGAGCTTCTTCAGTCTGAGCAAAGTTGGTAAGGGAATCCTAAATATGTTCCTAGGTAGCTGTGTGACCTTACACCTGGGGCTAGGTCATGGTTATATTGAGATGTAATTTTTAAGTCCTTTTATCATCTAAAGGAGGGTCGTTAAGATCACCATGCTGCTGTTGAGCTTCTGAAATGGTCTTAATCTTCCTAGGCACAGAAGACAACACGGGGAGGAAGATGGGGGAGAGTTTATGCCTGAGGCCCCCACCTCTATTCAAGGAAGGATTTTCCAAGTTGGCATAAATGGATTCCTTGACCCCTCTCTCAAACCACCTATCTTCTCTGTCTAAAATGTGAACATCAATGTCCTCAAATGAGTGTCCTTTTTCCTTTAGATGAAGATAAACTGCTGACTCTGGTCCTGTGGTGTTATTTCTCCTGTGTTGGGCCATCCTCCTGTACATAGGTTGTTTGGTTTCTCCAATGTAGAGTTCAGAGCACTCCTCACTACACTGGATTGCATAAACTACATTGCTTTTCTTGTGTTTTGGAGTTTGATCTTTGGGGTGTACAAGCCTCTGTCTCAGTGTGTTGGTGGGTTTGAAATATACAGGTATGTGGTGTTTGCCAAATATCCATTTTATCTTTTCAGACACGCCAGCCATGTAGGGAATGACCAGGTTCTTTCGTTTACTCTGAGTCTCAGCCCTATCTGTTGCTGTTTTAGGTCTGGTAGATTTAGATTTGGTGAAGGCCCAATTTGGATATCCACAGGCCTTCAGGGCTGTTCTCAGGTGCTGCTTTTCATTCTTTTTGGAATCCATGGAGGTGGGGATGGTTTCTGCTCTGTGTGACAATGTCCTGATGACTCCTAGTTTGTGTTGCAGTGGATGGTGGGAGTCAAACATCAGATATTGATCTGTGTGTGTGGGTTTCCTGTAGATCCCTATTTCTAGCTTGCCACCGGTCCCAATGAGGACTTCACAGTCTAGGAATGCCAGTCTGTTGTCCTGTGTCACCCATTGTGGCCAATTTATACATGGAAGAAGTGGAGAAGAAAGCACTCAACACATTCCAGGGAACGGTGCCCACCCACTGGTTTAGGTATGTGGATGACACCTGGGTCAAAATCAAGGCCCAGGAAGTACAGGCCTTCACGGACCATATAAACACTATAGATGCCAACATTAGCTTCACCAGAGAAGACACCAAGGACAACAGACTGGCATTCCTAGACTGTGAAGTCCTCATTGGGACCGGTGGCAAGCTAGAAATAGGGATCTACAGGAAACCCACACACACAGATCAATATCTGATGTTTGACTCCCACCATCCACTGCAACACAAACTAGGAGTCATCAGGACATTGTCACACAGAGCAGAAACCATCCCCACCTCCATGGATTCCAAAAAGAATGAAAAGCAGCACCTGAGAACAGCCCTGAAGGCCTGTGGATATCCAAATTGGGCCTTCACCAAATCTAAATCTACCAGACCTAAAACAGCAACAGATAGGGCTGAGACTCAGAGTAAACGAAAGAACCTGGTCATTCCCTACATGGCTGGCGTGTCTGAAAAGATAAAATGGATATTTGGCAAACACCACATACCTGTATATTTCAAACCCACCAACACACTGAGACAGAGGCTTGTACACCCCAAAGATCAAACTCCAAAACACAAGAAAAGCAATGTAGTTTATGCAATCCAGTGTAGTGAGGAGTGCTCTGAACTCTACATTGGAGAAACCAAACAACCTATGTACAGGAGGATGGCCCAACACAGGAGAAATAACACCACAGGACCAGAGTCAGCAGTTTATCTTCATCTAAAGGAAAAAGGACACTCATTTGAGGACATTGATGTTCACATTTTAGACAGAGAAGATAGGTGGTTTGAGAGAGGGGTCAAGGAATCCATTTATGCCAACTTGGAAAATCCTTCCTTGAATAGAGGTGGGGGCCTCAGGCATAAACTCTCCCCCATCTTCCTCCCCGTGTTGTCTTCTGTGCCTAGGAAGATTAAGACCATTTCAGAAGCTCAACAGCAGCATGGTGATCTTAACGACCCTCCTTTAGATGATAAAAGGACTTAAAAATTACATCTCAATATAACCATGACCTAGCCCCAGGTGTAAGGTCACACAGCTACCTAGGAACATATTTAGGATTCCCTTACCAACTTTGCTCAGACTGAAGAAGCTCCTTGGATAAGGAGTGAAACGTTTCCACTAAGAAAATAGAAATCCAGTTGACATGATTCAAGCTACAGACAATTCCACCTGGATGACTGAGAACCTTCATAGACATTTCTATACTTAAAAAACCTGAACTCCACTTCAAAATCTCCTGAAATTGCATTACCTAGTTAAGCCATTTTGCTACCTAATAACAATGGCATAATTTCCAGCCATGGGGCAGGGAGCATCAAAGCTTTTAAGGATAGAAATGGGAGCATTTTTAGATTATCTATTCCCTGTGTTAAACTACAAAACTACCCGCCCAAACTACATACACACATACATTCAGCCACATCCCTTCCAGTGCCATCACTACATCACTGTGAACATGCATCTTATACTCAAGTTCTGTAAACAGTACTTTTATAAGTTATTGTCACAGAAATGTCACAAACCTCCTGTGATCTCTTTAAAAAAACTGAATCCTGTTGAACATTTCTTCACTGGGAGTGCTATGTTCTTAACCCTAGTGAACATTTTGAGAAACAGATAAACCAGGTTGATAAGACAGCTGTTTCAGGACAAGCTATTTCAGGGTGAATTAATCTGCTGCATAGCTGAAAAGAAGGCTCAATACAGACATTTTTGGTGAGAAGAGGAATGTTACATGTGTGCAGAGATGTCCTTCTTTGCATCTGTAAAATGGAAAGAGTTTGGAATATAGGATTTAAAATAATTCTTTCAAAGTTGATGTATGTTAATTGTTTTAACATTTAACCATGCAAGAACTTCACTAGGTTTTTGTGTATGTGTGGATCTCATTTCTTATTATGGAAGATTTTCAAATATTTTGTTAAATTAGATTCTTTTCTCATTTCATTCCTTAAATAATTGCAAAAGAATAACAATAATGTGCCAGAATTAAATCTGATCCTGCCTAGACTATCTGGAGCTGAGACTTTATGACATGATTGAAGCTGAGATGTTTACAGAGGTGGAGATATTTTAAAAGGGGGGGGGGATACAAATATTCAGCCCCTTGTTGATTCTTTTTGCGCATTTCTCTAAGTTATTTTATATGGTTACAAACTGGGAAGTCACTGCACATTTTCCTCTGTACTATGATGAAAATAAACTACATCTTTCCAGGAAACCCTGACAATCATTTTTTATTATTATTCCTCTATGTTCACTTATAAATGTTTCTTGAACTACAGAATGTTTTATCTATACTCCATCTATTTCTGATAGTTCTCATCACTGTTCCTGTAAAAAAATGCATCTGTAAAAGACAATTATGGAAAAAATAATAGCAAAACAACTGAAAACTAGTAATTTCATGTATTTTATACTAGAAGTATGTCCTAAGATAATGATAACCAAGGTTGTAATTTATAACCTAGGAGTAAGTCCCACTCAGCTCAGTGGACTTTATTTTAGTACCCATAACCTTACCAAGATACTTGAAATCCCATAATTTAGCATTATATGTATTTAGTAAATTATAAAGTAATGGTGACTGTTTTTTTCTATAACAAATTAAAAATGTTATTGTACTAAATCAGGGCTTTCCAAAGTTTTCCCGTGGTGACACACCAACCGCCGTTGGTGTGTCGCCATGGGAAAACCCGGAAGTGCCGCCGTTGCAGCAGCGCGCAAAAACCCGGAAGTGCTGCTGCCGCTTTGGGATTTTTGTGTGCCGCCATTGGTGTGTCGCCGTGGGAAAACCCGGAAGCGCTGATGATGATCAGCGCTTCCGGGTTATGTGGCGACACACCAGACTCTGTGTGGCGACACACTTTTGTGTTGCGACACACAGTTTGGAAAGCTCTGTACAAAATTTTCAACTTGAGTGTTTCATTTTGAAAATGTATTTTTTTTCTTTCTGGAAGCTATTATCTTCTCTTCTGCTCTGAAACCAACTATTAAGGTAGTAACAGCAACAATATTGCCCCACTTTAAGTAGGTTATTTCACTGTCCCTATAGTAAAGGAATTTGTGGAATAATTGCACTAGGGTAAAATTCTGTGAGCTAATGGATCAACACTAGGGTTCTTTCTGCATGATACACCATATTGCAAGCTAGTGAGTCATATTTTCTCCTAGCATGTTATGCAAATAAATCCCCCTGTGGCTAGTTTATGGCTCAGCATATTGTGTGAGCCCAGAAAACTGAGTGAAGTTCACAAATGTGATATATGTTTTCCCTACATTCGGATCATACAATTGAAACATGAGTATGCGATCGGGAGATAAATTTCTATCATCAGAGATACTGTAGTTTAAGCGTGCTTGAATAAGTTATATCCTGGGCTTTGTCTCCTAATAACTATCCAGTCATTAGGCTCTTCTTCATATTCTGCATCTAGGTGGAGGTGAGTAGCCCTTTTTAAGAATAGATCTAACCTCTAAATAATTTTCTTATTGCTGCATTAGACCACAATATTGTAATAGAGCATAGCATGTAAATGAACAAAGAAACAGTTCGTCTTGGCTAAGACCAGTTTTTATTTGACTCAGATTCCCACTTATTTGCAAATTTTATTTGTTTGTTTGTTTGTAACATGTAGTCAAGATACTTCCTCTCAGTGTACCTTTCTAAAGGAATTCTGAATATGCTTGGTAATCTATATACTAGTTGTAGATGGAATTTATTGATTTTTACTTAGAATTTTGTGTATCAAATTGCTTTCCCCTAGATTGAACTGCTTTCTACATTAGGGCATTATGCATTATGTTAAAAGAGAACTCATTAAAACCTGATGTACTTACTAAGTAGACCCTATTAGAGATGTGTACCTTCTATATTTGGGGCAAAAAAATCTCAATATCTACCAGTTTGTTTGTTTGTTTGAGGTTCCAAGTAAGATTCCTTGGGAAGAATCTCCACAAGCCACACAAAATGGGCAAAAATCAATCTGCAGTCTATCTTTAGAAAAAGGAACCCTTTCCTATAACATAAGTTAATTTCCCTTTCCCAGAGAGATAGCCACATATAATAAGAACTGATATTATTATGCTTTTTCTAAGAACACTCTCATTTCCTTGTTTCAGGTAAAGCATCACTAAATGACAGCCATATGAAATCTCAACATTCAGAACTGCTTAGCTACATAGTTTCTACTTCTATGAACTCAGATTCACCAGCCTCCTCTTTTCTGAAGAAGTCAGATACTTGTTTGTTCTTTATTGTGAGAAGTGGCCTTTTCAGTGAAGGTGCCTAAACAATGGAATAGCTTCCTAGTGGAAATCCATCAAGCCATTCCTTTGCCTGTTTTAAAGAGGCTCTCAGAACTATTCTATTCTAGCAATTGTTTTAAAGTTGAGTGTTTGATCATTTTTAATTAGATTTGTTTTAATTTTAAAGATTTCTGTTTTTATTTATATGACACTTTGAGTTTATTTTAACGCAGTACAGTGAAATAGAAATATTTTGAGTAGTGACACTGAGTTTACTACATCTTCAGTGTAGCATGAAAATGTGAGCATATAGCAGAATAATAGTAGGTCTACTCCAAAGTTTTCTGTTGTTTTTTTTAATCCATTCAGTTGTGTCCAATTCTTAGAGACTGCCTGGACAAGTCTTTGCAGTTTTCTTGGCAAGGTTTTTCAGAAGTGGTTTGCCATTGCCTCCTTCCTAGGGCTGAGAGAGAGTGACTGGCCAAGGTCACCCAGCTGGCTTTGTGCCTAAGGTGGGACTAGAACTCATGGTCTCCCAGTTTCTAGCCTGATGCCTTAACCAAAGTATTGCTACAGATAACCAGCTTCCCAAGCATTAAAGGATATCCTATGATTATCCATGCTCTGAGTAAAAATGCCTTTGTTAGCCTAACTTACAAGAATAATATTTAAAATTGGTCAAACCACAGGATCTTGGGAAATCTGATGGGCTGAGATCTCAATTCAAAATTATTCAGTTAGTTCATAAATAAGAAACTCTTTCTGTGAAAAAGGTGAAATCTAGACTCCAGGCCACCTCACCTCAAAGTTTTGATCGTTCACAAATTTTCTTTCCTTACTTACCCTACCAAATTTTACTTTCCTTACTTTCTAGAAAAGATTCTGATGTCTGAGCTCACCACGTGTTGACTATAATGTGACTGTTTCTGAACTCTTTCAATAATGGGCAATAGGAAGATGTTCTTAGTTAGATTTGGTATTTAAACAGTTAATGAAAACTCTGTCAGTCCAGCTGGATCTTTTCTGTGCATAACTGACCCTTCTTGCCTGATCTGGTAGTGGATTGTTTACGCCACTTTGGTAATTAACCACTATCAGCCTCATTAATGAAACATAAACCACCTCTTCTGCTCATTTATAAAGCTCTTGTCAAACATTTAAACCAAGGGCAAAATCTCAGCAAAGTAGCAGCCCTTCCATAGCTACTGGGGACTGATTACTGGTGGTCGTTTTGTTGTTGTTTTTCATTACAAATATTTCTAAAAAAAAATTAAAATCATATCCTAATCTATTGGTCTTGGCTAACCCTCCAAGAATCCAGCTGTAATCTATCATTTAAAAGAGAAACTTTTGGGCAATCACACTGCCCCTTTCCCTCCCACTAACCCCCATGCAAAAGACTGATGTTTCAACTCTTAACTATAAATTATTTAACCATAAAAATAAGAATGAGACCAAAGCTCGCATACACTTCCTTGAAAGACTTCCTCTTCGCTTTCCTTGCATTTGGGATGAAGTTCAGACTGAGGTGCTAGGCTGTTTATTCTGTTTATTGTTCACTGTAAGAGTCCATCTTGGGACTGGAAGCCCACTGGACTCCACACCCAGAAACTTAATTATCAAAATGCAGCCAAGTTTATCCCACCAAAGAGTCAGAACTAGGACAACTTTAGACAACTATTGAGAATTTTAATAATAACTAACAATTAACTGGTAAAACGAATACGAATGGTATTGTCGAAGGCTTTCACGGCCGGAGTTCAATGGCTGTTGTGGGTCTTCCGGGCTGTGTGGCCGTGTTCTGGAAGTTGTGGTTCCTAACGTTTCGCCAGCATCTGTGGCCAGCATCTTCAGAGCGCAGGAGCACAGACAGAAGCAAAATCTCTGTGCCCAGGTAGAGTGGCAGTGTTCTATTTATAGAGCTAAATTATAGGAGATTAGGTGGGGTTTTTTGTTGTGTTGAAATGTTAACGAGTGGCTGATGAGCGTGATTAGCATGTTCATTGTGAGAAGTATTCCCATGTCCTGGTGGTTGGACTGAGTTCGTTGACCTTTTGCAGGCTGTGTTTTTCAGGACTGGTAGCCAGGTTTTGCTAATTTTTAAACTTTCTTCTTTTTTATTGTAACTGTGCTGGTGTTTGTGAATTTCAATGGCTTCTCTGTATGAAATAAATAATGAAATAAAATAGAATGAAATAAAAAGAGCCATCAAACCAAGAAAACAACATCCAACTGAAGAAAAACAGCCCCCCACAAACAAAGTATTCCTGCCCTACATCAAAGGAGTCACTGACCGCATGGGAAAACTGATGGAAAAACACAACTTTCAAACAGTCTTCAGACCCACCAGAAAAATACAACAAATGCTAAAATCAGCAAAAGACAAAAGGGACCCCCGCACCGCTGCAGGAGTATACCGCATACCATGCAGCTGTGGACAAGTATACATCGGAACCACAAAACGAAGCATTCACACCAGGATAAAAGAACATGAAAGACACTGCAGACTACAGCAACCAGAAAAATCTTCAGTAGCTGAACATGCTCTCAAGCAAACGGGACACAAAATCCTATTTGAAAACACAGAAATACTGGACAACACCAAAAGCCACTACACCAGATTATACAGAGAAGCCATTGAAATTCACAAACACCAGCACAGTTACAATAAAAAAGAAGAAAGTTTAAAAATTAGCAAAACCTGGCTACCAGTCCTGAAAAACACAGCCTGCAAAAGGTCAACGAACTCAGTCCAACCACCAGGACATGGGAATACTTCTCACAATGAACATGCTAATCACGCTCATCAGCCACTCGTTAACATTTCAACACAACAAAAAAACCCACCTAATCTCCTATAATTTAGCTCTATAAATAGAACACTGCCACTCTACCTGGGCACAGAGATTTTGCTTCTGTCTGTGCTCCTGCCCTCTGAAGATGCTGGCCACAGATGCTGGCGAAACGTTAGGAACCACAACTTCCAGAACACGGCCACACAGCCCGGAAGACCCACAACAGCCATAGAATACGAATGGGTCTATAAGAAAGGCTGATTTGCCATCTTAAAATATTTGAAAGGTTGCCATATGAATGATGGTATAAATCTCTTCTCTGTTATTCCATAGATTAGAATCCAAGGTAACATTACAGTTATATAAAATAAAAAAGACCCGGGGGTGGGGGAATCAGAAGGAATCTGATAGCACCTTTTCTAACCAACAGATTTTATTAGAAGTCATACATTTTCATGATGCTTAGAGTGGCTAGACTGATGTAGGATTTAAATTGTGATGAGACTGGTTATACAGGTTGGTTACACAGATGAAGGTTATATGTGAGACAGATTGCCAGTACTTTATCAATTAACAATTGTAATGTGTTAAAAAAAACCATTGTGTTTATTGAGACCTTTCCAGATTGCCTGAAACCTTTTAATGTACATGTGAGTTCAGCAATCTCTCACTCAATGGTACTGTTAAAGTCTTGTTTTTACAAGAAGGTAGCTTTGAAGTCTGCAAAACAATGTCTTGGGAGGTGAGTGATAATAGCATGCAGTATATCACATTAGAGGAACAGCATGTAAAGATATCTCTAGTCTTGAGTTTGTATTTACTGTGGCCAATTATAGTGCTGCTGGTGTAGATGTGGGGACAAAGTAGACATCTGGATTTGTTGCAACATCCCTGGCCATCCCCTGTGTATGAAAACACCACCATTCTAGATGTCTTGAATTTCTACATATTGGGAATATAGTCAGGAAAAACATAAGCATCTTTGATAAACAACTATCAGTCTAAACTCATTTTTTAAAAATCCTGTGGAATTCATTACAAATTTGATAATAATAGGAGAAGCCCAGACCTTATCAGTTAATTTTCCAGCCTATGAATGACATCTCAAATAGTAAGGCAATTACAACCAAGCAAGGTCTCTAATATAAACAAAACTTAATTTTCTGTTGCAATAATCTTTATAGCATAAATCCATTGATTTACAAGAACAGGACAGTTGTATAAATAGTTAGTAACCATTTCATTCAATTCCTTCAACTTTTTATAAAAATGGGTTACTAGCTTAAGAGTCCCAACTGACTATTCTGAAATTTCTATCAGATATGAAACTTCAAAAGCAGCAGTAACAAATAGTCCAAATGACAAATGCTTCAGTTGAATAAATGCCAAGAAACTTTCTAAGTTCAATCAAACTTGTTCTTAAGTTTTAAGAAGTTTTAAAAACTGTTTAATCAGAATTGAGTTGATACAAAGTAATAATATTATAAAAGACTCAATTTACCTCCCCCCTTCCATGGATTTACCTGCTATTTTTAAGTGTTTCTAAAATATTAATTTTAATAGATAAAAGAATACAAATTATATTTATGGCCTAATATTTACCATATATATCTTGCAGCACTAATCCTTGGAAGTAATGCTAAATATTTTAGTGGGAACAAATAATATGCATCTATATTAATAACAGATGGTGTAATAACTCAAAGGTGGTTTCAACTTACTGTTCACCGGATGAAGAGTTGTTAACTATTAGATGTAGACCTTTTTATTTGCCCAGGGAGTTCACTGTTATGATTATTACAGCTGTGTATATACCCCCCTCTGCAAATACTAAAGAGACTTTGAAAGTTCTTTATCATACCATCAGAGACTTGCAAACTACTCACCTGGAGGGTGTGTTTATGTGGATTTTGTGACTAGGGGTAAGAACACATTGGATTTAGCCTATTCTAACATCAAGAATGCATTTAAGGCTTACCCGGGACCCAATCTCAGTTTCTCAGACCATTTTACTGTAATGCTAATTCCAGCATATAGGCCTTTGTTAACTAGAGAAAAACCAACTGTGAAGCAGGTGAGAGTTTGGCCTGAGGGAGCAATGGAAGCACTGCAAGTCTGTTTTGAGTGTACAGATTGGAACATATTTAGAGAAGCTGCAATGACTAACTAACATACGAATGTGGAGGAATATGTTTCAACTGTAACTGCATATATCCAAAAATGTATGGATGATGTTAATGTTATTAAGAACATCATCTTACGGGTGAATCAGAAAGCTTGGATGACTCGTGAAGTATATGTGAAGCTGAAAGAAAGAAACACTGCTTTTAAATCTGGTGATATGGAGGCTCTTAGAACAGCCAGAGCTGATCTGAACCGGGCGATGAGAATAGCAAAGCGGGTCTATAGCCGGAAAGTTCAGGATTTTTTTCATGATTCCACAAATACCAGGCGCATGTGGCAGGGTATTCAAACTATTACAGATTATAAGGCTACTCCGACATCATGTGAGGAGAATATAGATTTTCTGAATGAACTCAATAGGTTTTTTGGTAGGTTTGAAGCATCTAATAATACTCCTGTGAGGAAGGTTGAATCCCACCCCGACGACCAGGCACCTACCCTTGATATAATTGATGTCAGGAGAACCCTGAGGAAAATTAATATTCGGAAAGCAACGGGCCCAGATAATATCCCAGGGCGGGTACTGAGGGACTGTGCTGAACAGCTGGCCAGTGTCTTTACAGACATATTTAATATTTCCTTGCACCAGACTGTAGTCCCGGTGAGCTTTAAGACTGCGACTATTATACCTGTGCCTAAAAAATCCATGATCACGTGTCTCAATGACTATCGCCCGATAGCTCTCACTCCCATTGTGATGAAATGTTTTGAGAGACTGATGAAAGATTATATTGTTTCCAGACTCCCCCCTTCGTCTGATCCACTTCAGTTTGCTTATTGGCGGAATCGCTCCGTAGAGGATGCTATCTCTTCTGTTCTTCATTCGAGTCTGGTACATCTTGAGGAGAAGAACAGTTATGTGCGATTGCTGTTTATAGATTTCAGCTCAGCGTTCAATACGATTGTTCCCCAGCATTTGGTGGACAAAATGGGTTCTCTAGGTTTTAGTACTCCCTTGTGTAATTGGCTACTTGACTTCCTTACTGAGAGATCTCAGTCGGTGCGAGTTGGATATAATACTTCTAGCTCTATCTCCCTAAGCATCGGCTCCCCACAGGGCTGTGTCTTGAGCCCATTGTTGTTCACCCTGATGACACATGACTGTTGCGCCATGTATACCACCAATTCCATTGTGAAATATGCGGACGATACAACTGTAGTGGGTCTTATCAGGGGTGAGGATGAGTGGGCTTATAGGGAGGAGGTAAAGGGTTTGGTGGAGTGGTGCAATAAAAACAGCTTGGTTTTAAATGTGGAAAAAACTAAGGAGATTATTATAGACTTCAGGAAGAACCAGTGCAGTCACACTCCACTTTTTATCAATAACATAGCTGTGGAGTCAGTCAGTAGCATTGGATTCCTGGGGGTGCAGTTAACAAATAGTCTGTCCTGGTCCCTTAATACCACATTTTTGGTAAAGCGAGCACAGCAACGTTTGCACTTTTTGCGTCGGACGAAGGAAGTATATCTCCCATCTTCCATTCTCCTTACTTTCTACAGAGGCACTGTAGAGAGTGTACTTACAAGCTGTATTTCCATCTGGTTTGGAGGCTGTAGGGCCTCAGATAGAAAGTCTATGCAGAGAGTGGTAAGGGCAGCAGAAAAGATAATTGGGATATCTCTGTCCCTCAGATTTAGCACATGAACGCTGTTTGTCCAGAGCTCGAAAGATCATCAGTGATGCCTACCATCCTCATCATGGTTTGTTTTCTTTGTTACCCTCTGGGAAGAGGTTCCGCTGTATCCGATGTAGAACAGCCAGATTGGGAAACAGCTTTGTCCCCCAGGCAATTGGATTCTTGAATGCTTAAATAAGTTCTTTTCATTGTCATTGGCGATCACTCGTAGCCGAGTAAGATTGTCTTCCAAAGGTAAAATTTTAACGGTGGATCCGTAAGTGGCTATAAAGGCCAATTCTGGATCCGCACAACCTCCCACAATGAGGGCATAGGTTTCTGGGTGGGAGACGGTCATGATGAGGGTTTGCCTGACGTGCCTTCCTTTTAGCTCTTTTCTCCTTTTCGCCCTGTACTCGTGCTTCTTCAAAGTCCATAGCGCCATTAATAAAGGATGACCTCCAATTGAAACGCTCAATGCTGATATTACATTTTTTAAAATTAGCTTTGAGAGTATCTTTGAATCTCTTTTGCTGTCCACCAATATTCCGTTTTCCATTCTTAAGTTGGGAGTAAAGTAGCTGCTTTGGAAGACGATGGTCAGGCATTTGAACAACATGACCGGTCCAGCGAAGTTGATGTTGGATGATCATTGTTTCAATGCTGGTGGTTTTCGCTTCTTCTAATACGCTAACATTAGTCCGCCTATCTTCCCAAGTAATTTGCAGAATTTTTCGGAGGCAGCGTTGATGGAATCTTTCAAGAAGTTGGAGGTGGCGTTTGTAGAGGGTCCATGTTTCACAGGCGTACAGAAGGGTTGGTGGTAGTACAATGGCTTTGTAAACAAGCATTTTGGTCTCCCTGCGAATGTCCCGATCCTCAAACACTCTACGCTTCATTCGGGAGAAAGCTACACTCGCAGAGCTCAGGCGATGCTGAATTTCAGCGTTGATGTCGGCTTTTGTAGATAGATGGCTGCCGAGATAAGAAAAGTGGTCGACATTTTCTAGTGACACACCTTTAAGGTTGATTGATGGCGCTGCAGAGGGATTGGTTCGAACTTGCTGGTAAAGCACTTTGGTTTTTTTAATGTTAATCAAGAGGCCGAGCTTTTCATATGCTTCTGCAAAGATGTTTAGGATAGTTTGAAGATCTTCCTCGGAGTGTGCACAGACTACGTTATCATCAGCATATTGAAGTTCTATAACAGAAGTTACAATTACCTTATTTTTTGCTTTCAGCCTACTAAGATTAAAAAGCTTTCCATCTGTTCGATATATAATTTCTACACCAGTAGGAAGTTTCTCTTCAACAAGGTGTATAATCATAGCGATGAAGATAGCGAAGTTCTTTTAGGTGAAATATGTTGGATATGTAAAGAATGTATATTTTATAGTAATTATGGATTTTTATTAGTATTTTAATGTTTGACTGAAATTGTGAGTTAAAGAATGTATATTTTATAAGAATGGGTATTTTATAGTAATTATGGTTTTTTATTATTATCATTAGTACTTTATTGCTTGAGTGAAATTGTGAGCTAACTGCAACAAAATTTCATTCTATTGTGCACTTGTATAGTGTATAGTGGGATGACAATAAAGTTATTATTCTATTCTATTCTATTTCTAATAACTTTTAAGAAGACCCCAAAAAGGAGCTGAAATCTGAAATATCTTATTCTGGCCAGTTATTGATGTTAAAATAAATGCCTGATGATTAGCCTGGATGTTTGGAAAATTAAATTAATCTTTCCAGATACCAATCAAAGATAATATTTGTAGCTCAGGGTTGAACTGAACTGTGGAGTTCTTGGTGTTCTCTGAGCCTTGTTTTCTTGCAGACGTTTCATTGCCAGGCTAGGCAACATCTTCAGTGCAAAAAGGGAGTGGGACTTGCTCTCTGTTTATATACCATGGCTTGTCCTGCTTGTGTTGGTGGAGGTGTTGTTCTCTCCTTTGTAGTTCCTTGACTGGGCTGTTGTTTACTACTTGGTTGATTGACTGAGTTAATAGTTCCTTGATTAGGGTATATTGTGCTGTTTGATTGTTCCTCTGGTGCTAATCTTGGTGTTAATCTTTGCATATCTGGGTGATGATTGCTGACAAGGAGGTGTTCTGGTCTTCTGGCTTTTCTATTGTCTCTTATGAATGGTATGTTAATGTTGTTTACCTCTATGTGTCTGTTGATGGCTGCTTTGTCTGAGTGCCAAGGTTCCAGGAATTCTCTAGCATTTTTGGATTTGGCTTGGTTTAAGATGCTCACAGTTTCCCAGTTGAAAGTATGGTTGAGTCTGTCCATGTGTTGTGAGATTAAGGAGTTTTCATCATGTCTTCTGACTGCTAGTTGGTGTTCATGGATGCGTTCTGCTAGTCTTCTGCCGGTCTGTCCTACATAGTGGCTGTTACAGTCCTTACACTGTATGTTGTAGATAACTCCTGTTTTTTCTTCTTGGGCTACAGGGTCTTTTGGGTTACTTACGATGTTCTGAAGGGTTTTGGTTGGTTTGTGTGCTACGGTGATGCCGTGTGGATGTAACAGTCTATTAGTAGTTTCTGAGATGTTTCTGATGTATGGCAGTGTAATCCTTTTCATAGCTTCTGTTGGTTTTGCTGTGGTGGGTTGAGTGGTCAGGAACTTTTTGATAAAGTTGCATGGGTATCCATTTTGCTGGAAGATGCTACATAAGTGGTCTGTTTCCTTTTTTGGTGTTCTGGGTTGCTGCAGTGCGTTTGTGCTCGTCTGAATAGTGTTCTTACATAGCTCCTCTTGTGAGAGGTTGGATTATTGCTGTGGTGCTGGAAAAGACTCTTGAGAGTCCTTTGGACTGCAAGGAGGTCAAATCAGTCAATCCTAAAGGAAATCAACCCTGACTGTTCATTGGAAGGACAGATACTGAAGCTGAAGCTGAAATACTTTGGCCACCTAATGCAAAGAGAAGACTCACTGGAAAAGACCATGATGCTGGGAAAGACTGAAGGCAAAAGGAGAAGGGGACGGCAGAGGATGAGATGGTTAGATAGCATCACTGATGTAATGAACATGAATTTGAGTAAACTCCGGGAGACAGTGGAGGACAGGAAGGCCTGGCGTGCTATGGTCCATGAGGTCACGAAGAGTCGGACACGACTAAATGACTGAACAACAAATGGTTAGATCACACATGGAGATGGCAAAGAAGATAATTATTCAAATTTTTATGTGTTACTCTAGACATACATTCTTTAATTATAGATATGTGCCTACTTTCCATTTATGAAATGCAGTGGGAAAAACTAATGAATATTATTTCATATTATTAAAATATAATGATTAATTTAAAAGTGTATTGTCGAAGGCTTAGAAGACAGGTATAGCTAGGCTGACCATACGTCCCTTTTTGAACGGGACTGTCCCGTTATTTCACCATTTCTGGAGCGTCCCGTTGTTATAGTAAAAATCTCAATTTTGTCCCCTTTTTGAAAGTTTCCCGGCGAAGTGCGCATGTGGACGTGTGCGCGCGGCCCCCCCACACACACACACGCCCACACGTGCACCCACTTTGTCTGGCAACGTTTTTGCCTCAAGGAAATATGGTCATCCTAGGTATAGCATTTCTCTATAAATGTATTTCATTGATTTTTATAATAAAATAATTTTTTATTTTTCAAAAAGAGAATATAAGGTTCGCAGCAATGAGGTCTTAAACAATTAAAGCACCGGTGTCATGTGCTTTTACAATGGGAAATAATCTTTTATTATAAAAGAAAGGAAGTGTATTGATGTTGGAAAGGATTAATGGATCACCAAGTATCTGCTAAAGTAAATAACTTAAGCTACAGTCATACTGTCAAGCAATTTACCTAACTAAGGCAGCAATTATATTAGAAATTAGTCCCACTGAATTCAGTAGTGATTATATCTGATTTAATTATTAGTCTAAATTCAACTTACTTATCTCCTGGATCTGTGGACACACCTTCCGTGCCACTAGTCTTGCCATTCAAACTCATAACCCTGCTCCCTCCAGCCAGCCAGTGGGAAGGTCTGTGGCCTTTAGCCCACTTTGCTAGCTTTTCAAGATAAGGGGTTTGATTTAAAAAACAAAAAAGACAAGTGATGCTTCATTCAACAAAAAATTGGGGGTGGAAGAAAACAAAGATAATATAATGCCCTGACTTTTGGAAGGAGAGGAGAATCTCAGAGGTAGAAGGCAAAACAAGGTAGGCATTCCACCAATAGGAACATTGAAGGAGGAGAGCTATGTTTGTCTGTGGCAGCCAAAAATCTGAAGGAGCCTGGTAGCGCCTTTTCCAACTTGCAAATTTTATTAAAAGGCATAAGCTTTTGTGAGCTATACTCACTTCATCAAATGCAGTAAATGGCTAGACTGATGTAGGATTTAAACTGGGATGAGGTGAGGGAAAGGGAGGGGAAGACAAAGTGGTTATGCAGATGCAGGCTGTATGTGACAAAATTACAGTGGCTATAAATAAGAGGCTATAAATAAGAATGATATTAAAGGCAAAACTGAAGTACTTTGGCCACATAATGAGAAGACAGGATACCCTGGAGAAGATGCTGATGCTAGGGAAAGTGGAAGGCAAAAGGAAGAGGGGACGACCAAGGGCAAGATGGATGGATGATATTCTGGAGGTGACGGACTCGACCGTGGGGGAGCTGGGGGTAGCGACGGCCGACAGGAAGCTCTGGCGTGGGCTGGTCCATGAAGTCACGAAGAGTCGGAAGCGACTGAACAAATAAACAACAACAATAAATAAGAGGATGCTTCTGCCCATTTTGTTATATGAAAGTAAAAGTTAGCATGCTTGTTCTTAACTTCACTGTCACAATAAACCAGGGCTTTCCAAAGTGCCGCTGCTGGCGACACACCAGTGGCGGCGCCGGCGGCGCGGGGGGCGCGTGCACGGCGCCGGCGCGGGGGGGCGTGAGGCAGCGTGCGTGTGCACGGCGACGGCGGCTGCCTCCGCTAAAACGCGGAAACACTGATACCGCGGCGCTGCCGCTGCTGCCGTACACACACGCACCGCCGCTTCCGGGTGGTGTGGCGACACACCACGCTGTGTGTGGCGACACACTTTTGTGTCGCGACACACAGTTTGGAAAGCTCTGCAATAAACACTTCTCCAGACAAAGCATTGCACAATAGTAAGAGTTTATTAAGGTTACATGTAAGTCAAGACATAGGCGAAGACCTGAATGACCATTCCCGCCAAATAATTGAAATTTGACTTGTTCTTTCCACAAAAGCCCACCCCCTCCAACCATGAGTCATTGTCCATCTCCTTTTCCCACTCCTCAGCATGCCCCTCTTGGCCAAGGTGTGCAACCTTGACTCTACAGCAACAAGCCATAACGGTCCAGCACAAACAGTCTGGTGCGGAGAATGGAATGTGCTCCCCACTTCCTCTTTGGCGCGCTGTCTCTGGCCGACACGTATCTGGAAAAACTCAAGCTACAATAATGGCAGGAGACTCAAAGAGGTCCTGACACTGGTTAGGGTTAGGGTTAGAATAAATTGGGGCTGAATGAATATGGACTGAATACAAAAGTGACCAGTACAAAAGAAATACATTGAGGTGATTGACCATATAGAAAGAATGAATGATTATCAGATTGCCAAAGTGAATGGGTTGATAAGAAGGGGAAGACCAAGTAAGTTGTGGTTGGGTAGGAACTATGAAATTGTCAAAAAAAGGTGAGATATTTCAAGAATAGAAGTCGACATATAAAGTAATATGTGGACACAGTGGAAGCAGAGATGGTTTACCAGGATAGGAAGCTATCGAGAGACGTAATTATTTACTTAGATTTCTTTTTCTTTTCTCTTATCTCTTCTCTTTCATTTCTTTTGCTCACTACTTTTCACCCCTTTTCTTGGTGCTTCTGACACAGAAAAAAAAAACCTTTTCTGTGTTTTGCCTAAAAGGGAGTTGTGTGATGTAGATGGATGGATGGCAAATATGCTGAGCCCAAACCAGCAAACCACATTATGGATTAATGTGATATGTGAACCCAGACAACTGAATTAAAGGACCAGTGTTCTGACTTGCTGTAAAGTTGGTTCTTATAATCCATTTGATTTACTGAAATTCTTGGCTCATTACAAGGTCATTTGGCCAATATTTAATAAATATGGGACAGAGAATTTGTGATCTTTCTTATATTATACAAACCTCCTGTTCTTGTGAATTATCAGGATAGAGCAATGGTAAATAATTAAAATAATTGGCCTAACCACTTGACTTTGGCTTTTTGGAACTGCTAATGTTTGTTCCAGTGCTGTAGCAAGTGCTGAAACACGTGACACTAAAGTGCAGAAGTTTCTGTTCACTTGTGCCAAAATTAGAGAACCAGATTTTCCTAATCATTTGTGGGTGAATGTCTGCACTTCTTTAAAGCGCACAGCAGATAAAAATGTGCTCCATTGTAAACAGATGCAGTGCTGCTGATTCAGAAACTTTAAAACACTCAGAGTTGTATTCAGTGTTGTCAGTCAGCCAACAGAAAATATTCCCACCCACAAATTTGGGGATCATCGGGGCAGATCGGGGAAGTCTGGAAAGGATGGGAAGTGAACAAGGGATACTTCCAATATGTGAACAGAGATCTCTTTTTTTTTTTTTTTTTGCATGACACCAGAGAGGATTCTTAGCTCTTACTGACTTTTTTCTGAAGTGCTTGAAATATTTATCCAGTTTCATGCCTGTTTTCTGTAAAGGCTGTGTAGCTCACCACTCACAATTTACTGTAAAATAATAATTTTGTCAGCATTTTATCAAAAATAGAGTAGAATAAAGCTGCCAGCCAGCTAAATTGGTGGATTTTTAATTCCTCCATTTATCAAAGATAACACATGTCCTTTTTTTGTTGTTGTTCTCAGTTTGAATTCATCTTGGAGAAGTTTGTTTGACCAGTGGAAGGAATATTAAATTCATAAACAATGCAATGTTATAATGGATTCTGCCAGATTTATCAAAAGTAATTAACGCAAACGTGAAGCTCTATTTCTAGAGGGTTTTTTAATCTCAGTTTTGTTCCCAGAGCTGGACATAAATTTTATTATAAACATAGGTAGAACTACTCAGGATTGGGAAAGCATGCTTCTTGGAAATTACAGAAGCACAGCAAATCAACATAGATCTGAACACTTTAGAGATGTCTTACTCTTTTCAGTAGAATTTACACATTACACTAAATTAGGTAGGGTTAAAATATGCAGGCCTAGCTTTTTAGGATTTGCAGAGTTTTAAGGAACATTCTCCAGTCAGAAAAGAGTAAACATGTACGATTTTGATGCATGCTGGTCTCATATAAACTTGGGGTAAATGCAACAAAGAACAAATGAGAGTTGGTTAATGTACACTAAACAGCTCATCTGAAATGACCATGGATTGTAAGATTTAACAATATGTCATAATGGAAGAGCACAGCACTTAGAATTTGAAAAAAACTGTTGGAAGCAACAGATTTAATAGCATAATCTTCTTCCTAGTTTGTTCTTAGTGAATGCGTTTAATAAAGCCTTGAGCACTTAAAGTTGACAAAATTTCAAGCACAGGTTGAGCTTGGATATGATAGATTTCAATTTCTGTCTCCATCTGAGGTTTTCAAAACAGACCACTCAAAGAATGCAAATCTTATTTGCTTTCTGAGCCTTTAGCACACAGGATCCACATATTTTTCAAAATTTTATTAACACAAGAACTAAGAGGAGAGAGAATGAGAGAGAGAGAGAGAGAGAGAGAGAATGAGAGAGAAAGATCATATATAGTTAAAACATCCATACACAAACAAGCCAAAGTCTTCATGTTTAATGTGGTATTATAACTGTGCTCTATTATGCGTCAGTGGATATTTGATGTTATAGTATAAATTGTCATTCTAACTCATGGATAAATTTGAGGGAATAAGACACTGAAACAACACTTTTTGATCCGGTATGTAGATGACACCTTCGTCATAGTAAAAAAGGATCAACTGGAGGAAACACATGAAACCATCAACAACATCTTCAAAGGAATAAAATTCACAAGGGAAGAAGAAAACAACAACATGCTACCCTTCTTGGACATCCTCATCAGTGGAGGAAATGATGGCATTCTAGAAACACAAGTCTACCGGAAATCTACCCACACTAACCAAGTGCTCCACTACCAAAGCAATAAAGCAACCTCCCACAAGAGGAGCTGTGTAAGAACACTATTCAGACGAGCACAAACACACTGCAGCAACCCAGAACAACAGAAAAAGGAAATAGACCACTTATATAGCATCTTCCAGCAAAATGGATACCCACGCAACTTTATCAAAAAGTGCCTGACCACTCAACCCACCACAGCAAAACCAACAGAAGCTATGAAAAGGATTACACTGCCATACATCAGAAATATCTCAGAAACTACTAATAGACTGTTACATCCACACGGCATCACCGTAGCACACAAACCAACCAAAACCCTTCAGAACATCGTAAGTAACCCAAAAGACCCTGTAGCCCAAGAAGAAAAAACAGGAGTTATCTACAACATACAGTGTAAGGACTGTAACAGCCACCATGTAGAACAGACTGGCAAAAGACTAGCAGAACGCATCCACAAACACCAACTAGCAGTCAGAAGACACAATGAAAACTCCTTAATCTCACAACACATGGACAGACTTAACCATACTTTCAACTGGGAAACTGTGAGCATCTTAAACCAAGCCAAATCCAAAAATGCTAGAGAATTCCTGGAACCTTGGCACTCAGACAAAGCAGCCATCAACAGACACATAGACGTAAACAACATTAACATACCATTCATAAGAGACAATGGAAAAGCCAGAAGACCAGAACACTTCCTTGCCAGCAATCAACAACCAGATAGGCAAAGATTAACACCAGGATTAGCACCAGAGGAACAATCAAACAGCACAATATACTCTAATAAAGGAACTATTAACTCAGTCAATCAACCAAGCAGCAAACAACAGCCCAATCAAGAAACTACCAAGGAGAGTCTGTAGCTTGAATCATGTCAACTGGATTTCTATTTTCCCAGTGGAAACGTTTCGCTCCTTATCCAAGGAGCTTCTTCAGTCTGAAGAAGCTCCTTGGATAAGGAGCGAAACGTTTCCACTGAGAAAATAGAAATCCAGTTGACATGATTCAAGCTACAGACAATTCCACCTGGATGACTGAGAACCTTCATAGACATATTACCAAGGAGAGTACAACACGCCCACCAACACAGGCAGGACAAGCCATGGTATATAAACAGAGAGCAAGTCCCACTCCCTTTTCGCACTGAAGACGTTGCCTAGCCTGGCAATGAAACATCTGCAAGAAAACAACAAGGCTCAGAGAGCACCAAGAACTCCACAATACTTTTTTTAGTTATACACAATGATTTAACAGCAAGGAAAGGCTAGAACCTGGTCCACAATAATGTGCCTACAAATATGTTTCTTGGTGCTCAGACAAGCTTTCTGTCTTCCATACTTTACTTTTTAAGATTCTTTTAATTTAAAAAATGAGAGGATAGCATGCTACAAAGGAAAACACTGGATTTCCAATTATCTCTGGGCCTCACATAGAACTCCTAGGCATTCTGAGAAAATAAAGTGGTGGGTGGCTACAGGTCAAAGTTTTGTTTGTATTCTGGTATCTAGGTACTTGTGATTGGCCACACCCACATGACAACCATTTCATGAGAATGCCTATAACATGCTCTCAAGAATTCAATATGCCCACTAACTCAAAAGGTTGAAAAACCCCAGGTTAAAACATACAGTATATCGTGGGTTCATACGTTGAACTAAGTTCTCATTTTCTAAAACTTGATTTGTTAACAAAGCCCCAGTTAGCAGGATTTACACATTGCACTAAATCTATACCAAATAAAACATGTTATGACTTACAACCATGTGTTTGACTCCAGTCATAGTGGGCATACAAGTACTGAGAATACCTTAGTTGAGTGGTAAGTTGGAGAATTCCTTTAGTTTTGTCACACTACAAAATGATAGCTTCTAAATTCCTGAAGTTGCAGATTCTACTAATTTATCATTTTCCTGTACATTAAAATCCTACCTGGGCAAAAATAAACAGCAGATAAACAGTTTGTGTATTTAGCTACAGTATGACTATTTAGCTATTATGCAATGGGATTTCCAGGAGATGTAATGCACTGTTTTTCTGTTTAAACTGTAAGCTGTTCAGGAAAAAGACTTTGTTCCTTTGGACCTCTAGATTTGAAAAGGAAACCCAAGACATCACTCAAAAGTTGCTAGCTTAAGCATAGTTTGGGAAGAAGGCAGGTACCATCAAACTTAATTAAACCACACATTCCAAAAATCTATTCACTTTTGTATGTGTATGCCTGTTCTATCAATACAATGCTTGGTTGCCAGTCTTCACAATCAGAACATGCTACTGAACTTTGAGATCTATGTAAAAGCTTGAATAATGCTTAAGCAAGTAATGCTTAAAGCAAATTCTATCTTTCCTGTTACCATATTTATAAATCAGGGGTGAGCAGCCTGTGGTCCTCCACAGATTACTGAAGTAAAAGTACCAGGATTCTTCACCATTCACCATTGGCTAGAGATGCTAGATGTTGAACTCAGGAACATCTGAAAAATCACCCTGCTCTAAATTAGCTGGAAAAATTAACTTCCCTGGAATGTATACTTGATTTTAAAAAGCTCTTTTCTAGCTACATTCACAAGTCATACATTCCAGATATGCAGTGCAATTCTATGCATGTCTACTCAAAAGTAGATACAGTGAAACTGGTGCTACCACACAGTTGTCCATGGAAGCATTAATGCATCCAATAAATCTGATCCTTTATTTTGTAAATTTAGTTCAGTGGCACATTCTTCGATATGTGTGTCTTAATTTTGCACCTATAGTTTCATTTATGAATATGTGATTACATCTTGAAAATTCCCTTCATCTGTATTTTAATCCTTCCTCAATCTGAAATTCTTATTCACCTAATTAGACTTAGTGGAACCTCATAGACATATTTAAGACATATGCAAAAAATATTTACAACAGACCTTTCTGCTCATCTTCCTTCAGCTTTGGAAGAATGCTCTATTTTTTTGCTCAAAGACTAGTTGGGGGAGGGGTTTATCTATTGCCTGTTCCTGGATTAGGTGGCCATTTTCTGAAGCATGCACATATAATTTCACTTCAGAGCATTCAGTATTAGCACTCAAGGAATCTGCTTAGGTTAGAGAATTATTGCAGAAAGTTAACTCTTCCATCCATATATCCAGCAACCACTTTAACTTGGTTTGGATTTTAGCAAATGGGACTGAATAGATATAGATACTGATGATATATAAATGTTGTGTAATAAAAAATACAGTAGCACCTAGAAAAGCAACAAAATATGCAGGTAGTCCTTGCTTAATTACCACAATGGAGACCGGCAACTCCGCGCTAAGCAATGCAGTTGTTAAGTGAAACATCACATGACCCTGACAGACTTACAACCTCACTTCTGCTGTGGTTGTTAAGTGAATCACCCACAGTTGTTAAGCGAGACATCACGTGACCATGACTTGTGATTTTACTGTTGACTTTTCCATTGACTCTGCTTGTTGAAAGCCAGCTGTGAAGCGTGCAAATGATGATCACATGACTGTGGGATGCTGAGATGGTTGTAAACAGCTCTGTTGTTACAGGAAGATATAGAAATGATTAATGTATGGTGAGGAATAGCACAGCTGAAGGGGTGGTCTTTCTTCTGTAATGAACTGCAACAAACAGAGAGGAACATTTGAGGTAGCATTAATTGGAAAAGTGTACTCTGGAAGTGGAATAGAAGAATGCCCCGAGGTCACTTTGAAGGTGGATAGGGGATTAATAGAGGGCAACATCAAATGGTTTTGCCCACTAGATATGTTTGCCTTTCCAATCTCACAATGAGGCAATCAGGCAGTGCAGATAAGTTCTAGATCTAGAACACGGGAGGATGATTGTATTATATATTGTACATCCACTGAAACACAGATTTTTCTTTCATTAGATTTTGGCAAATGTTTATCAGGCTCACTTAAGATACTGTAGTTTCAAGATCATTCAATATAGCCTGAATAGTATAGAGACTAGAATGCATCATTGCCTAACCATCCTAGACATAAAAATAGTTTCTGTTTGCTGACTTGCATTGCCACATATTGCTATAGAGGGCCATAAGTAGGCTGACCATATTTCAGGATGGAAAAACGGGACAGTGTCTTATGTAATATTCCGTATTCATGAAAAAGACAGGGATCCCCGCCCCCCGGTCCGCGCGATTGGCTCCCGCCTGCAAACCCCCCGGTCCGTGTGATTGGCTCCCGCCTGCAAACTCCCTGATCTGCGCAATTGGCTCCCACCTGCAAACCCCACCCTCTGGTCCATGCGATTAGCTCCCAACTGCAAACCCTGCCCCTCCAGTCCACACGATTGGCTCCCGTCTGCAAACCCCGCCCCCCAGTCCACGCAATTGGCTCCCACCTGCAAACCCCGCCCCCCGGTCCACGCTCCAGCTCGGATCCTCCTTCCGTGCCTTTCCCGCCAGGTTTGAAAAATGGGACAAAATTGAGATTTTTATGAAAACAATGGGACGGTTGAAAAATGCTTAAAAAACAGGACTGTCCCATTTAAAACGGGATGTTTGGTCAGCCTAGCCATAAGATAAAGTACTATTTTGCTGAAAGGCAAATTCTACAACTTTTCCCTAGAGATAGAATCAAAAGTTGTCTTTGAGTCCACATAAAGTTTATCAATTATCAATTAAGGCCCTTATGTATTTTTTTCAATAAAATGGAACGCAGTGGTCTAATACTGCTTAGGTATCACTGAGTATATGATGAACCCAATGAACCCTGTGAGCGAAGCCGTCGGGAGTCATGTACTCCTGGTAGGGTCACCCATGGCGGTAAGGTCCAGGGGGAGGAACCAGACAAAGAACGATCCAAGAAAGTCCTCAACGGCAGAACAGGCAGAAGATAACAAGGTGTATTGTTACAACGGCTGCGAAGGCGGATGAAGGCTGCAGCAGACAAAAGGTCACCAATCGTCATGGTATCCATGCCATTGGCTGTGAAGGTTGTGTGCTGATCGTTGTGCACCGATCTCCACACATAAAACAAATTCACGCACAGGCGTCTTCCAACCACACCAAACCCAAAACAACCAAAAGTCCCATGGCGATTCATGAATGGCAACGGGGGCAGGACTGTGAAATCCGGAAGCTCCTAGTCATGGACCAGCACATGGGCGGTGGATACGGATTCAGTCGCCCTGACTCAAGGATCGAGGCAGTTGAGTAGTTCAGCAGCTGTATCCACGACTGAGCAGCCCTATTTAGGATCCACTCTGCTCACCCCATATGGGGAGGGAGCTAGAAAAGGTGCCCTAAACATAGTCTGCCTCATTTTCTCCCTGACTGGATTACCGCGACCAGTGGGGTCACCATCTAGCGGTCGTAAAAAACACATGAATTTTGGAACATGGAATATACGGACACTGCAAGACAATATGGATAGTGAACGACCTGAACGTAGGACTGCCATTATTGCAAGGGAGCTGAGATGTTTTAATATTGATATAGCAGCACTCCAAGAAACTCGAAGAGCAGGAGAAGGACAGTTGAAGGAAGAAAAAGGAGGTTATACCTTCTTTTGGAAAGGACTGCCTGAACAAGAACGATGAATGCATGGGGTAGGCTTTGCTATCAAAAACAACCTTGTGAAGCTCTTGTCAGAAGTTCCCACTGGGATTAACGAACAACTCTCAACTGTCCGAATAAAACTCGCCAAAAACCAACAGGCAACTATCCTAAGTGCTTACGCACCAACACTAGATGCAGATGAGGATATCAAGGAAAAATTTTATACCCAGCTGGACACCATCTTATCAGAGATACCAAAGGAGGATAAAATTATCCTCCTGGGCGATTTCAATGCAAGAGTTGGGCGTGACTTTGATTTGTGGCCAGGGATCATTGGGAAAGAAGGAGTTGACAACAGCAACACGAATGGAATCTTACTTCTGACTAAATGTGCAGAGCATAACCTTGTCATTACTAACACACTCTTTCGCCAGAAAAATAAATTTAAAACATCATGGAATCACCCACAGTCGAAGCACTGGCATCTTTTAGATTATGTAATTGTCCGTGCTAGAGATCGCCGTGATGTACTTCTCACCAGAGCCATGACGAGCGCCGATGACTGCTGGACAGACCATCGATTAATTCGATCCACGATGGCCATAAAGATTGTCCCTCATCGTAGGCTCCAAGGAAGAAAACCAAGGCATAAAATGAATACACTGGCCCTTCAAGATTCTATTAAACGAGCTTGCTTTCAATCAACTCTCAAGGAACATCTGCCTATGGAACTTCCTGAAAATGTTGAGGAACACTGGATTAAATTGAAGACTTCTATTATTTCAGCCTGTGAACAAACTATCGGATACCAGACTAAGAGACATCAGGACTGGTTTGATGAGAACGATAGTGAGATTGAACGTATTATTGACAAGAAAAGGAAAGCCTTCCAGATATGGCAAAAAGATATTAACTGTGCCGTTAAGAAAAAAATCTATGCCAGTGCAAAGGCAGAAGTCCAAAGAAGAACTAGAGAACTTAAGAACATATGGTGGATAAAAAAAGCCCAAGAAACCCAACATTTTGCAGATGCTCATGATGCATGGGGCTTTTTTAATGCCATAAAGGCCATCTATGGACCAACAAACCATGGTACAAATCCCTTACGCTCAGTAGATGGTGCTAAACTTCTAAAGGACAAAGAGTCTATTGCACTGCGCTGGAAAGAGCATTACTACAATCTCCTTAATCGTCACTCTACTGTGGCCGATGAAGTCTTCTTGCAAATCCCGCAAAAACAAATAAGAGATGAGCTTGCAGTACCCCCTAGTTTGGAGGAAGTCAGTAAAGCCACTAAACAAATGAAAAATAACAAAGCTAGTGGACCTGATGGGATTCCTGCTGAAGTCTTTAAAGAAGGCGGGCCTGAACTTACACAACAACTTCATAAGCTCATCAAAAAAATCTGGATGAGGGAGGAGATTCCAGCAGACTTTAGAGATGCCATAATTATCACTCTCTTTAAAAAGGGTGATAGAACAGACTGTGGAAACTATCGAGGCATCTCCCTTCTAGCCACAGCAGGCAAAATCCTGGCAAAGATCATCGCAAACCGTCTCCTATCTGTATCAGAAGACATCCTTCCTGAAATGCAAAATGGCTTCCGCCCTTCCAGGGGAACAGTGGATATGATCTTCACTGCACGACAGCTTCAAGAAAAATGCAAGGAGCAAAACCGCCCTCTGTACATGGCGTTTATTGATCTGACTAAAGCTTTTGATACTGTAAATCGTACTGCTCTCTGGACCATCCTTCTGAAAATCGGATGCCCTGATAAATTTGTGAACATCTTGCGGTTACTCCATGACGACATGATGGCAACAATCCTGAATAACAATGGCTCTCAAAGCGATCCATTTAAAGTGGAATCCGGCATTAAACAGGGATGTGTTATTGCTCCAACCTTATTCGCTATCTTCATCGCTATGATTATACACCTTGTTGAAGAGAAACTTCCTACTGGTGTAGAAATTATATATCGAACAGATGGAAAGCTTTTTAATCTTAGTAGGCTGAAAGCAAAAAATAAGGTAATTACAACTTCTGTTATAGAACTTCAATATGCTGATGATAACGTAGTCTGTGCACACTCCGAGGAAGATCTTCAAACTATCCTAAACATCTTTGCAGAAGCATATGAAAAGCTCGGCCTCTCGATTAACATTAAAAAAACCAAAGTGCTTTACCAGCAAGTTCGAACCAATCCCTCTGCAGCGCCATCAATCCAGCTTAAAGGTGTGTCACTAGAAAATGTCGACCACTTTTCTTATCTCGGCAGCCATCTATCTACAAAAGCCGACATCGATGCTGAAATTCAGCATCGCCTGAGCTCTGCGAGTGTAGCTTTCTCCCGAATGAAGTGTAGAGTGTTTGAGGATCGGGACATTCGCAGGGAGACCAAAATGCTTGTTTACAAAGCCATTGTACTACCAACCCTTCTGTACGCCTGTGAAACATGGACCCTCTACAAACGCCACCTCCAACTTCTTGAAAGATTCCATCAACGCTGCCTCCGAAAAATTCTGCAAATTACTTGGGAAGATAGGCGGACTAATGTTAGCGTATTAGAAGAAGCGAAAACCACCAGCATTGAAACAATGATCATCCAACATCAACTTCGCTGGACCGGTCATGTTGTTCGAATGCCTGACCATCGTCTTCCAAAGCAGCTACTTTACTCCCAACTTAAGAATGGAAAACGGAATATTGGTGGACAGCAAAAGAGATTCAAAGATACTCTCAAAGCTAATTTTAAAAAATGTAATATCAGCATTGAGAACTGGGAAGCCCTAACACATGAGCGTTTCAATTGGAGGTCAGCCTTTATTAATGGTGCTATGGACTTTGAAGAAGCACGAGTACAGGGCGAAAGGGAGAAAAGAGCTAAAAGGAAGGCACGTCAGGCAAACCCTCATCATGACCGTCTCCCACCCGGAAACCTATGCCCTCATTGTGGGAGGTTGTGCGGATCCAGAATTGGCCTTTATAGCCACTTACGGATCCACTGTTAAAATTTTACCTTTGGAAGACAATCTTACTCGGCTACGAGTGATCGCCAATGATGATTGATGATCACTGAGTATGTCTCCAGATTCCCCCAAAAGAATTTAAATTGTTACCTAAGAACGTTATACAAAGCTCTCACATGATGGACACCTAACTAATAGATCTCCTGGACAATTAACTTCACTCTTTTTAAAAAGAGCAACCACAACAACCAAGCAGGAATTCAGAGTTATTTACTGTGGTGAACAGAAAAGCTAATAATGGGGCCCTTCAGTGTTGACTGAGTTTCTTAAGCTGGACTGGGATATAATCAATCCCAAAATACTTCCTAGGTTTTAAATGATAGATTATGAAAATCATAAGAAGTATTGCCTAGCTGCACTACTGCTTTGCGCTAGAAACTACTGTGCTGAAATATTTAGGTAGGTTTTATTTTAATTCTAGTTGAAATATCATGTAATGCAAATGTGCTTGAATACTAAAGATATGTCTGCACAAAAAGGAAATAGTGCCTGATACCCCAATATATATTGCTAGGCTGACCATACGTCCCATTTTGAATGGGACAGTCCCGTTTTTTTCAGCATTTTTCAACCGTCTTGTCGTTTTGATAAAAATCTCTATTTTGTCCCGTTTTTTAAACCTGGCGGGAATGGTGCGGAAGGAGGATCGATTGGAGGCAGCCCGGAAGAGGAAGCCCTCCCGCCTATCAGTGCACGGCAAAGGAGGGACCGGGGGGCAGGGTTTGCAGGCGGGAGCCAATTGCACAGACTGGGGGTGGGGGTTGCAGGCGGGAGCCAATCGTGCAGACTGGGGGGCTGGGTTTGCAGGCGGGAGCCAATCACGTGGGCTGGGGGCGGGGACCCGTCTTTTTCATAAATACAGAATATTACGTAAGTCCCCGTCCCGTTTTGCCATCCCAATGTACCATTTTTGTCTCAAGGAAATATGGTCAGCCTATATATTGCTCACATTGTCTGTTAAGTTATAATGTTTGGTTTTAGGATCTGTGAACCCTGTCATTATGGATTATACAACACATGGTTAGTGTGATGTGTGAGCCCAGACTATGTTTGTTAGATTTTTCACAAACAGTTTCTCTGGAAGGCAGAAAGTACATCTGGAAAAAGAATCATAACATTATTTATCTTGGGTGGGGGGATGCTTCATGGAAAAACAAAGGTACAAAAATAGCTGTATGGATTTTTAAAATATTCCAAAGTCTCCAAGAAGAGTGAATTTCATAAAGGGGAGAGGGGAAACTATAGTGAACTCCTCTACATAAACCTATACATATCATTTAAGCATGGTGTATGTAGCAGTGTACCCGGAACCTCATCTTTTTAGTCACCGGTACAGAAAAGTCAGCTAAATCAAGAGATCCTGCAGTCACATTTTTAACAGGCTATCCTCATTGGATAGCTGGAGCTATAGGTATGTTTCATCTGCAGTGTGGCCTGTAGCAGTGGCTGATGACATAATACAATAGCTGCATGCTAAGTTAGGGTAGCAATGCCTCTCGGCATAGATGCTGCTTGAACTCAGGTCAGAAAGTGATGCTGTCAGGGCAGCCTAGAGAAAAATAATCACATAAAAACACAAGTTCAAGGGTGGTTATTTGGTACTGTTTCCATCCACCTCTTGGAGGACAGCAGAACCAACTGTACTCTCATGTAAAAAGAGGGGCATCACCTCAAGTCCCAAGGCCAAAGGTCTTGGGAAGCTTCTGCCAGAGACTTCCCAAAGTAATTAACAATTTTTGTAATTAAAAAGAAAGGAAAATGTATTAAAAGGAATTACCAAAGGGTAATTATTGCAGCTATATTTAATTTTAATGAGCTGAGGGTGTGCCATCCTGATTGTATGTCAATATGCTGCATGTATACTTAGTGAGGTATTGGAAACAGTTTGTTGGCTGTTGGTTATGGTTATAGTATACCAGCAAAGTCACCTAGTGAATTTGCATGGCTGGGGGGGGAACTTGGACCTCCATCTTCCCAGTTCTAGTCTAATACCTTAATCATGATACCACAGGGTACCAAAATTGACTAATATTGTCCTTCCTTTTAGCAGGGAATGCAACATGTGGCATGGGTCTGAATAAGGCTAGTAACCTAGTCTACACTTTCTCTGTCTTGTGTGTGTGCGTGTGTACCTTTGAGTCAGTGTTGACTCCTGGTGGCTGCCTGGACAAGTCCCTGCAGTTTTCTTGGCAAGGTTTTTCAGAAATGGCTTGCCATTGCCTCCTTCCTAGGGCTGAGAGAGAGTGACCGGCCCAAGGTCACCCAACTGGCTTCGTGCCTAAGGCAGGACTAGAACTCATGGTCTCCTGATTTCTAGTTTAGTGCCTTAACCACTGCACCAAACTGACTTCTCTGTCTTACTGGGCTGAAAGGGGTTATGTAAAAGCCTTGATTGATGAAAGACATGAGAGTGTGGCAGGAGTCAATATCCTAATGTGATATAGTGGTGAAAGTGTCGGACTAAAATTGAGAAAACCCAGATTCTAATCCTATCCATAACCATGGAAACTCACTGAGTGCCTTTGGGGCAGTCACTCTCTCTCAACTCAAACTACTTTATAGGGTAGTTGTTGTAGGAAAAAATGGGAGAAGGGAATGATATGTACAATGCCTTGAACACTAGGGGAAAGGTGGAATATAAATCAAATCAAATTAAATTAAAAATTAAAAATCAACCTAGGGGTACCTCCTGTGACAACTATGAGCTGTGCAAAGTTATTACTTGGGATGTAACAGGAGTAAATTGTAAAGAGCAAGAATTAATGAAAGAAATAAAAATAGATATGTTGTACATCTGTGAAACTAAGAGAAAGAAGGAATTAATAGTTCTGAATGAAGATGGCTTGATCTTGTGGAGTGAAGCTGAGGAATCCATGAATCCAGGGAAGTAAAGGTATAGGTTTAATTATAAATGAAAGGGCTAAAATATACATCAGAGAGTATGAGATGGTATCATCTAGGTTATTGATGGTGTGTGTGAAAGTAGGAGCACATAAGTTGGTGATAATTGCATGTTATGCTCAATGATAATGGAAGAATCACAGATGGTTTGGCAGAAAATTCTTAAAAAATGCAATCTAGATGAAAAAGAATATTCTGATAAGTGAATGGATAAGCAGGAATGAGATGAGACAGCATAGTAAAAATGATTCGGTCATTTAGACCAGTGTTTCTCAACCTTGGCAACTTCAAGATGTGTGGACTTCAACTCCCAGAATTCCCCAGCCAGCCACTCTGGCTTGGGAATTCTGGGAATTGAAGTCCGCACATCTTAAAGTTGCCAAAGTTGAGAAACACTGATTTAGACAACGAACAATGAATTAAAATGGTGACTGGCAAGTATTTACTTGAAAAAGGTCTGTTTCTTCTGTACACATGGTTTAAGCTTAATTAAGTCTATTCATATCTACAGATAGGAAAGATATGAATATAAATCTAAAAGCATGTGTGAGTCAATTGTGTAAGATGAAAGACTGAGAGAATTAATGAAGGCCGAAGGGTGATGAGAGTTTTGGAATGTGGATAATGTCAAGAGGGGAACTTGGGGGAAAATGGACATGGAAGAAAAAGAAAAAAGTGAAAGAAATGAAAGTAGAAGGAACATAGGAAGAGAGAGTACATATTGTTATGAACAAGTTTTAGAAGATAGAGTAACCTCCCAACAGAATTGATGGAAAATAGACATAAGGAAAAAGGATGTGGAAACTGTTTGAAACAAAGTGAAAAATATAAAATTACAGAGTGCCATAGAAGATATGGAGTTACACTAATGGGAAGTACAGTATGAAAAGGGATGATTAATGGAACACTGAAGTGAAAGAAGCTGTGGATGAGAAAAAATGAGAAAATGACTGCTGCAAAACTTCAGGATCAGAGAAAGATATTATATAATGTGGATAGTGAGGAAAAGATAGCTGCAGAGTATGTAGTCAACATGAGCAAGAATGGTTCACATTTAAAAAGGCAGAGAAAATGCAGAGTGATTTTGATGGAAATAAAAAATAGTTTAGGAAGTGGGATTAAGAGGGCTAAACAGGCAGCATCCAGCAGAGTGCATGGAATGAAATTATATGGGCCAATACTGAAATGAGGGAATAATGGAAAGTGTATTTTAGAAATGTGTATGAAATACTTACATACTGAAAAGAGGAATTGAAATAAATTTTATTATTATTAGTGTCCAAACAGCAGTGTCTATGAGGGGGAGACAAAAGGGGGAGCATTCTGATAATAGTAGCATCATGGTGTCACAGTGCAAGCCCTACCTCTTTTCTATGTGCATTGTGGCATCATGCACATACCTCAAATGGGTGAGGCCTGCGGCACAAGATGTCATGGTTTTCATTATTCTGTCAAAAGCAGCAAGAGCCTTTGGATGCTACTGTGTCCAAGAAAAAATGGATGAAAAAGTTGTAATAAGTAAGGTAAGCTAAGGTTTCCCCTTCCAGTCATATCCGGCTCTAGGGGGCAGCGCTCATCTCCGATTCTTGGCCGAGGGAGCCAGCGTTGTCCATAGATGCTTCCGTGGTCATGTGGCCAGCATGACTAAACGCTGAGGCGCACGGAACGCTGTTACCTTCCCACCGGAGTGGTACCTATTTATCTACTTGCATTTTTATGTGCTTTCAAACTGCTAGGTTGGCAGGAGCTGGGCGAGAACGGGAGCTCACCCCGTTACGCGGTGCTTCCGGGTCTCGAACTGCCGACCTGCTGTCCTTTCATTCGACAGTCGGTAGTCTTAACCGTTATGCCACCGCGCCGCCCTGTATTTATCTGTAGATAAATACTGTGAAAATGTGAGCAGTAGAAATGCTGCAAATGTAGTTGGTGTAACAGAAGTTTTAAAATATGGATGTGGTTTGGTTATGAAGCAGTTGTGAAACTTGTTGCAACTTTAGACTAGACAGGAGGTATGAAGGTGAAACTTCTTCTCTTCAGCAAGTCATTGAGAAATGAATATGAATAACAAATGTTATTGTACATTTGTTGGTTTAGAGAAAAGTTATGATATAACAAATAAGCTTGAATTGTGGAATATTTTGCATGAATGTGAAGGTTGGTTGCTGAATGCAGTAACAGTGGCATACCATGGAAGTGAAACATGCTTGAAAACAAATGGAATGCTTAGCAAATGGTTCAATATTGAGCAGACAAGGATGTGTGATGTTCCTTTGTTTATTCAATGTATGTATGGATCAATGTATAAGGAATGCTTGTAATGATGTTAGAGGGGTGTTGGTTGGGAATATGATAATACATGTACTTTTGTGTGCAGATAATTCCACTGTGTTGGCTAAGAGTTGAATGATTTACCCGAATATTAGATGACATTACATGATGCAATGAACAATGTAGATCTAATTAATGTATGAAAGACCAAGGTAATTATGTTAGATTGGGATAATTGAATGCATTTTTGCAAGTTACACATAACTGACAGAAAAACTAGAGCAAGTTGAAGAATTAGAAGAATGTTGACAAAATCTAGGGAAATGGTTGGAGAAATTTTAAGATGTGCAAATGCTGTAGAAAGGTAGTGGGTAACATGTAGTCTGTTATGAGGAACGAATAACTGTCAGAAGCAAAAATTGCTGTGTACGAGTATGCTTCTGCCCACTTTGTTCTATGGAAATGAGAGTTGGGTTTGTCAGATGAAACATAAAAGTTAAATTCAATGGAAATGGGGTACTTAAGAAGTGTATGTGGTTACATAAGAAGTAGGGTCAAGAATGAATAAGTGCTGAACAAATGTGGAATGAATACAAAAGTAAGTTACCAGTATGAAGAGGTCAATATGATTTGGTGATGTAGAGCAAGGGTCGGAAATGGCGGCTCTTGAGCCAGATCTGGCTCTTTGGCCCCTCGGCTCTGGCTCTCTCTCTCTGTCTGCCGCCCGACATCCGGAAAGCCGGTGTCTGGAAGCAGCGCGAACCTTGGGGAACAAACAGACGCTGATTGGTGGAGGCTCAGAAGGAAGGACGCCTCCACCAATCAGCGCGCGCCAAAGGGGAGCAGAGGGGCGGGCTGAACAAGGCGAAGCCCGATTGGCCCTGCTTCCCAGAGGCGCGAAAAAAAGACCGGCGTGGGGCCTCGCTCAGCTGCGCGTGGAAGCGCTCCAAAAAGACTGGCGCGGGGCCTCGCTCAGCTGCGCTGGTCTGTGAAGCTGGACGAGCCGCCGGACCTGGAGCGCTTCCGCGCGCAGCTGAGCGAGGCCCCACGCCGGTCTTTTTGGAGCGCATTTCCACAGCCCAGCGCTCAGCTGAGCGCAGAAGTGCTCCAAAAAGACCGGCATGGGGCCTCGCTCAGCTGCGCACGGAAGCGCTCCAAAAAGACCGGCGCGGGGCCTCGCTCAGCTGCGCGCGGAAGTGCTCCAAAAAGACCGGCGCGGGGCCTCGCTCAGCTGTGCGCGGAAGCGCTCCAAAAAGACCGGCGCGGGGCCTCGCTCAGCTGCGCTGGTCTGTGAAGCTGGACGAGCCGCCAGACCTGGAGCGCTTCCGCGTGCAGCTGAGCGAGGCCCCGTGCCGGTCTTTTTGGAGCGCATTTCCACAGCCCAGCGCTCAGCTGCGCGCGGAAGCACTCCAAAAATACCGGCGTGGGGCCTCGCTCAGCTGCGCGCGGAAGCGCTCCAAAAAGACCGGCGCGGGGCCTCGCTCAGCTGCGCTGGTCTGTGAAGCTGGACGAGCCGCCGGACCTGGAGCGCTTCCGCGCGCAGCTGACCGAGGCCCCGTGCCGGTCTTTTTGGAGCGCATTTCCATAGCTCAGCACTCAGCTGCGCGGGGAAGCGCTCCAAAGAGACCAGCGTGGGGCCTCGCTCAGCTGCGCGCGGAAGTGCTCCAAAAAGACCGGCGCGGGGCCTCGCTCAGCTGCGCGCGGAAGTGCTCCAAAAAGACCGGCGCGGGGCCTCGCTCAGCTGTGCGCGGAAGCGCTCCAAAAAGACCGGCGCGGGGCCTCGCTCAGCTGCGCTGGTCTGTGAAGCTGGACGAGCCGCCAGACCTGGAGCGCTTCCGCGTGCAGCTGAGCGAGGCCCCGTGCCGGTCTTTTTGGAGCACATTTCCACAGCCCAGCGCTCAGCTGCGCGCGGAAGCACTCCAAAAATACCGGCGTGGGGCCTCGCTCAGCTGCGCGTGGAAGCGCTCCAAAAAGACCGGCGCGGGGCCTCGCTCAGCTGCGCTGGTCTGTGAAGCTGGACGAGCCGCCGGACCTGGAGCGCTTCCGCGCGCAGCTGAGCGAGGCCCCGTGCCGGTCTTTTTGGAGTGCATTTCCACAGCTCAGCACTCAGCTGCGCGGGGAAGCGCTCCAAAGAGACCGGCGTGGGGCCTCGCTCAGCTGCGCTGTGAAGCTGGATGAGCCGCCGGACCTGGAGCGCTTCCGCGCGCAGCTGAGCGAGGCCCCGTGCCGGTCTTTTTGGAGCGCTTCCGCGCGCAGCTGAGCGAGGCCCCGCGCCGGTCTTTTTGGAGCGCTTCCGCGCGCAGCTGAGCGAGGCCCCGTGCCGGTCTTTTTGGAGCGCATTTCCACAGCCCAGCGCTCAGCTGCGCGCAGAAGCGCTCCAAAAAGACCGGCGCGGGGCCTCGCTCAGCTGCGCGCGGAAGCGATCCAAAAAGACCGGCGCGGGGCTTCGCTCAGCTGCGCGCGGAAGCGCTCCAAAAAGACTGGCGCGGGGCCTCGCTCAGCTGCGCGTGGAAGCGCTCCAGGTCCGGCAGCTCGTCCAGCTTCACAGCCCAGCGCCAGCGCGCCCAGACCAGCTCAGAGACGCGCACCGCCAGCAGCGCCTCCTCCTTGGCCAGCCTGCACGCCTTGGAGAGCTGGGCTGCAGCGGGACGGGAGTGTCGCTGGCGGCCCGCGAGGACCGGCCATGGAAGGTGAGCAAGGGGCGGCCGGCCAAGCGCAGCGCAGGCCTGTATCTTACCCTTCCACGTGATTGGATCCCGCCCCCAAACCCCACTCCCTTCCGCGCGATTGGCTCCTGCCCACAAACCCCGCCCCCTTCCACGCGATTGGCCCCCACCCGCAAACCCCGCCCCCTTCCACGCGATTGGCCCCCGCCCGCAAACCCCGCCCCCTGGCTCTCGAGCATTTCAAAATGTGCACGAGCATTTCAAAATGGCTCCCGGCATAAAAAGTTTGCCGACCCCTGATGTAGAGAATGAATGAGGATGCAATCACGAAATACACACAGTATACAAAGAATGAATGGGTAGACAGGAGGGGAAGACTGAAAAAGTCATGATTGGGTGGAGTTAATGAGATCATCAAAGAAGTATGGAGTGGAGTTGATGAGATCATCAAAGAGGTGTGAGAATTTTAAAGATAATATATAAATCCATGTTTGGACATGGTTTGCCAGTTTAAAAAGGTATAGTGAATGGTGTTGGTATAAACTAATTTTAGCTATGTTTTCTTATTTCATACCTTAATTTTTTATTAAGAATTAATACCTTAATTCTGTTCTCTTCATAATCTTGCATACTCCAAAAGGGATATCTATGTAGGTATGTATACCTAATTTTGTTAAATGTCAATGAGACCCAATAAAATCAAATTTAGTTTTACTAGTGGCCACACTATTTTGGGGAATATGGCCCTTGGCATGCCACTGAAAAGCAACGCAGAAGTAGGATCAGATATGTGTCTCACTTTGTTGAAGGAGTCACAAAATTGGATGAACAGAGCAATTTATAAAACCCTTTTACCTTTAATTATTTTGCTGTTGTCATAAATCTAGGGACAATTTATTGTGTTTGTAATATGAATTCAAAGTGCACATTATATTTTTAATTTATTTATATTTATATATCAAATTTATTCCCCGCTCATCTCACTCAGAGAGCGCCTCTGGGTGGTTTACATAAAATAGGGATAAAACATTAGTTAAAATACAGTAAAACAGTAAAACAGTACAATAAAACAAATCTTCTATGTATGTTTTTACAATAAAAAACAGCTTTTTGAAGAAGTATTCACCCCTTTCTGAGTTTCTGAGTTTTGTATCTTTGCCATTGAATCTTAACAGTTCATGTGAATCATATGGATATATAAAGGGAGACTGAGTGAACAAATAACACCATACAGTACATTGGTGTTTATTTGATTTATTTCATTAAAAACAATCAAAACATGATGCACCGGTGTGAAAAAGAAAGCATGTCAAAATCAGGCACAATTTTGAAATGGAGAAGATCACCCTGAATAAGTTTTTCATAACCACATTGTTGATTTTATAATGAAGTAAAATCGATTATATGAGTTAACTCTATTATGTGAACAAGTGAGGCTGATGGGCCTTTTTCTGTCGCCTGCTGTACAATTTCTTGGTCCAACCTAGCATAAAACACATAGAGGCAAAATGTTTGCTAACTATGTTTAGCTCATTACCAGGCTGCATATTTTTCTCCAACATATAGTAGGTTTGCCCTTTTGAAGGAAGCATTAGTTAGTTTGTTCCTATCTGTATTTTTCCTCTTGGGACAGCTTTGTGCTTTATTTGACAAAATGCAGCCATGTGGCTAAAAGAGTTATTAAAAGCATTAAAGCATTAACCTCTCATAACCTCATTTTTCACTTTGTACACATCCATAAGGGTTTAATCGAACTGGATTTAAACACAGAAAACTTGGAGAAGTCAACTTTCTACATTCCCTTCAGTTTACACAAGGCCACACATGATAAGCCAAAAGACATAGAAAGAAGAAAGCAGTATGCATAAAATAGTTATTTCATTTGCTTCATATATAGTTAGTAACATATTTAAACTGGCTCATTGGATATGGAACATCAACAAAATACCAGCGGCCACAACTGATTCTTCCCCACAATGATGCCGTGCCATTTTGAAAATATTTCCCCCTCTTAAACTCTCTTTCAATCATTTGAATGCTATGCATTTTTCCTGCTAATAATGTGGTGACAGTACTGATATTGGTTGGAATAGGAAATCCAAATTCAACTCCATCCATACTATTAAATGTTGACAAATAACTTTAGCCCATCTTCATCTCTCAGACTACAGGTAGTCCTTGCTTAACAACCATTCATTCAGCGACTGTTCAAAGTTATGACGGCGCTGAACGAATGGTACTTACGCCCGGTCCTCGAAGCTACAGCCATTGCAGCGCCACCATGGTCATGTGATCAAAATTCAGGTGCTTGGCAGCCCATCCACATTTACAACTGCAGGATGTGCTTCAACTTCCCCTACCCGCCAATCTCCCCCCCCCCATTTCTGCCCTTTTGGCTGCCCTGCACTCTGCCGCCCCTGCTGCACCCCCCCCATGCTCCACTGCCCCTGCCGCCCCCAACTGAACTTTGCCATCCTCTTCTTCCCGCTGCTAATGAGGTGCACCTGGCCTGGGCCTTCGTGAGGCACCTTCTGGTCACGTGTGGCCTTCTCGAAGTCACGCACAGAAATCCCTTGCAAGAAGGCCCTGCGCGGCTTCAGGAAGAAGGCCTCACACAGCCAATAGCTGCCTCGCAAAGGACCAGGCCGGGCACGCTTCATCAGCAGCAGGAGGAAGAAGACAGCGAGAGTCAGCTGGGGGCAGCAGGGGCGGCAGAGCGCAGGGTGATAGTGTGGCAGGGGCGGCGGAGCCCACATCAATATTTTAAAACTTCTCCTATTACACCAGATACATCTGCAGCATTTCACTGTTCGACGTTTTCATGGTATTTATCATTACTTCGGGAGGAAGGCCTCACGCAGCCAGCAGCTGCCTTGCAAAGGACCAGACTGAGCGTGCCTCAGCAGCGGGAGGAAGACAGCAAAGGTTAGCTGGGGGCGGCAGGGGCAACAGAGTGGCTTGCGCACCCTCCTGCCCCTTGCAGCAGCCACCCCTGGCCCAGTTGTGCTCACGCTGCGGCAGCCACTTACGGTACCTACCCGCTGGCCTGCTTCCGAGCCACCCAGGACTCACAACTTCCTGCTGGCTTCCCCATTGACTTTCCTTGTTCGAAGACAGCAGGAAGTCACAAGGAAGTCCTTGCTTAACGACCCGTGGTAATCACTTAATGATGGGAATTGCCATTGCTAAGCAATGTGGTTACATGACATGACATCACGCTTTACAACTGCATCGCTTAGCGACAGAAATTATGGTCCCAATTACCATAGTTAACCAAGGACTACCTGTAATTGATTTCATGGTATTAATTGGGGGTAATACCAGATATATTTGCCTTGAGGTAAGGCAGGATATAAATGCATTACATAAATATAAAAATCAACCTTTAGCTGTAGCTATATACAGTATATACAGTATAACTGCAGCTGATTTGGAGCCAATAGGCTGGATTCAGATTTGTCAGGCTTAGGTGGGGTTCACATATTTTGCTAAGCTGACTTAACATGTTATACAAATAACCGAACTGCAGCTTATTCAATGACCTATGTTTTAATAATGCATGTTTTATCCAGTCTTAGAGTAGACCAATTGAAATCAATGGGACTTGGGGACTTAGATTAGTCATGAATTAATTTAATTTCTATTGATTTCAATTTCCATACTATTTTAAGGATGGTGTGCTATCAAAATTCTGTACAATTCTGTTAAGAAACAGCTTGAAGAATACCATTGTAACCTGAAGCTGGAGCAATTTTTGATTCAAGGTTTTTAGTCATACTACTTTAAAAGACCAATAGTTTTGAGTAATTACCAAACGGAAAAAGAAAAAAGCAACCAGTGAAAGAAGTCAGATTAAGCTTCAAGGACATCAAATGTCAGTAACAGTATCTTCTCTTAGCAAATAAGTAACAAAGTTTCCAGTCCATGTTACAGAATGTCTGGGATGAATGTGTTTTAAACTTGAATAGAGAGGGTTTGCTGTGAAAAGGAACAAACAAGAATATTAGATAAGATGACATATTGACAAATCTCAGGCTGGAATTCATTAAACACTATTTCAGATGGTATTTAAATAGATAACCAGGGCCTATCAGGTCAAGGATAGGAGTCCACATGCCATGCAAATATACCAACCCAGCTATTTACAATACAGCGAGAACACTGAATCAGTTAGGGAAGGCTGTTTTAAACCGTGTTCCATGGACCCCCAGGGTTCTGCAAGAACTCGATGGGGTTTTGTGAAAGACTAAAGGAAAAACTAAAACTAAACTAAAAAAAACTAAAGGAAAAAAGGGGCATGGTGGCTCAGCGGGTAAGACGCCAGGCTTGTCGATCGGAAGATCGCAAGTTCGGAGGTTCGAATCCCTAGCCCCGTGTGATGGAGTGAGCTCCCGCACTAGCCCCAGCTCTTGCCAACCTAGCAATTTGAAAGCATGCAAATGCAAGTAGATGAATAGGTACCACTTTGGTGGGTAGGTAACAGCGTTCTGCGTGCTTCATGCCGGCCACATGACCACAGAAGCGTCTTCGGACAACGCTGGCTCTTCGGCTAACAAACGGAGATGAGCACCGGCCCCTAGAGTCGGACACGACTGCACAAATGTGCGGGGGGAACCTTTACCTTTAAAGGAAAAACAACAGCAACAAATGCAGTCAATTTCTATCACTAGAGCATTGCTTCTTGATCAGGGGCTCAGTGATTTTTTTTAATTAACTGGTTCCTGAAAAAGTTTGAAACTCCTTGGGTTAGGGCATGAACAAATGCAGGTCAGTTTTTCAAAAAGCACACACATGTTGTTGTGATTAGATCAGGTGGGTAATGAGGGACTTAGAGATGTTACTGCTATTACTCCCACCGGCCACCCTGACTGCTGCAGGTGGGAACTGCTGTTCAGCAAGAACTGCAGAACCAAAGATTCACACTGCTGGTTGGGTCATGTTGGGTTCAGCTGCATTCAAATCTCCATTCAGTTATGAAACTCACTGTGTATTGTCTCTCAGTGACAAAGGTCATACAATATATCAAGCTACAATGTGGTTTAGGCTCAATACACGGTGTGATCCCAAACAATTGTTGTTTATTCAATAAACGATGGTTAAGCAAAACAGCTTAGTATGACATTAGAATTGCTGAGATAATACAAAAATGCAGAGGAGCATATATAGGAACATGAACTGTTTGAGGATAATGCTTTTCTGGGAAGAAGACATAAGGTGTAACATTCTTAAAGAAAATTAAACAAAAATGCAAATGGTCTAGTTCTTTAGCAGTGTTAATTTGACACACTGAGCCCACAAACTAGCCAATCACATTTTATCCTAACATGTTGTGTGAACATGTATCATTAGTATCATTAGTTTATGGCTCAGTGTTCACATGAACCCAATAAAACTGGGTTGAGTAAACCATGTTTAAGTTATCCAAAGTAAGGATAAGTAACCTTGTTCTTTTGCCTTGAAGTAGAGATGGCTAAAGCAATCTACTTTCAGTTTCTGTCACATTCTCCTATGATCATTCTTCATTCCATTATGTGTATTTGAATTTAAATACAGAACCAGGTCAAAACAGTTTGCTACCCAAAATAACAAAGGACTCAGCAAAGAAATTATGAGAAGAACAAGCTGTAGTCAAAATGGGAAACACTTTTATTCATATCATCAAGGTAACAAAGCAATGCTTTTATTTAATGGGAAAGAAAAGCCCCTCAGATTGTTTTCTGAGAAATATTTGATTGTTTAGAAGATGCATCTTTGGCCCCAGCAAGTCATTCGAAAAACATGAACAATTGTACACAATCTGTAACCATCAAAGCAGTGGAGAGATTTCAGGCCATCTTTGCAGGATACTTGCCATATCGGCTCCTCAGATGCAACAGCAAATGAGAGCATAGTGCAGTGGGATCTGTTTATAAACCTTTGTTTACAGAAATGTTTAATTTGCCAAATTTTTGTTTCTTGGCATCATAATGGTTTAAAAACAACATTCCTTACATCATCAAACTCATTCCTTCCATGAACAGACCACTCTAATATAAATATAGATGGTGGTGGGGAAATAAGACCCCGTTAGAGAGGAGGTACATAGTACAATTTTGCAAATGTCACTTAATTGCTTCCATTCCAGCTGCTAAAATCTTTGTGGTTTGCTTGGTTTTAACTTAGAATGATGTAGAATGTGTAAACCCAGCTATTGTAGATTATAAACCATGGTGTATGGATCTGTCAGGATGGAGGTTGAGCCTGATTCAGAGGAAGAGGAATTGTTAGTAAAGGGAGCTGGAAGGAGTGAAGTTGGCGCGAAATTCAAACCAGAGTCGGAGCCGCTGATTGGAGACAGCCCAGAGGAAGTAGTGACCCCGTCTATCAGAATGTGAGAAAGGAGGTGGGAAAGGCGGGCAGAGCAACGCGAGGCGAGATTGGCTCCAGCTCACAAACGGCGTGAAAATCAAGAAAATAAAAGGTGAGTGCAAAGTGCACCAGGCACCAGACACAACCGTTCACATTTCGTACTGCAACCTTCAGTGAAATGAGATCCCATCGCCGTGCCAGAAATCCTGCCCGAGCCTTCCCTTGCTGCTCAGCCAAGCTTCGCGCCGGAACCTCGTCTTGCCACCCAGCTGAGCTTCGCACCGGAACCTCACCTTGCCGCCCAGCTGAGCTTCGCACCGGAACCTCGTCTTGCCGCCCAGCCGAGCTTTGCGCCGGAACTTCGCCTTGCCAAGCTGAGCTTCGCGCCAGAAACTCGCCTTGCCGCGCAACCTCGCCTCGCGTTGGAAACTTGCCTTGCTTCCCAGCAGCGCCGCGCCGCTTGCCGGAACCTTGCCTTGTCACCCAGTCACACTCTGCATTGGTATCTTGCCTTGCCGTCCAGCCACACCCCATGCCAGAATCTTGTCTTGCCGCCCAGCCGCGCTTCGCACCAGAACCTTGCCTTACCGCCCAGCCGTGTCTCATGAGTGAGCCTCACTTCACCGCCACTCCAAGCCTCACGCCGGAATCTTGCCTCGCCGCCGCACCCAGCCTCGTGCCAGAACCCTGCCTTGTGGTCCCGCCAAGTACTGGGTCGAACTCTTGCCTGGGGACCGCAACAGACTCGGAACTACCGCCTCGCATCACTGCCACGTGATAGCTTCCCGCGTGCCTGCCTACCGGGAGCTAATCACCGTAGCGCAATTTGGATTCCACAAGCATCTTGTGTCTCTCTATACTTGTGTGTTTTATTGTAAATAAAATACTATATTTCACCCCTTCCTGCTTTGAGTCTTAGTCGGGACAGGACAGGATCAGTGTATTGTATAAGCCCCCAAACTGTTATCTTATTCAAAAAGTATGGCAAAACAAACCTTATCTTAATGCAGTGAGATTGACCTGGTCACTGACTTTCATAAGACTTAATAGATCTAGTGTATGCCAATTTACTTAAGTGTATGCCATTTTATTTAAGTGTAAGCCTCAGTGCTTAATGAGACTCTCAAAAAAATATGCGTAGCAATAGCTGGATAATTGTGGTCTGTAACCCTTGTACTTTAGGATAATTTAATATTTAAGTAGATTTTAGTCAGGTTCATACATGGTGCTAAGTCATAATAAGACTCGTTTGGTTTTGGCTCAGTGTGTGCTGTGTGAATCCAACCATAGTGGTTTGTAAAACTATTGTTTATGGTTTAGTGTTTTGTACAAACTAAATTGTTGCTTATTCTACACACTATAGTTAAGCACATCATAATTTAATATATGAACCCAATCTTTAGGCCTCACCTGTGTTTTAAGAGAGAAAAGATGGGAAATGGGCAAGCAAAGTATACTTTAACCCAGGCAAATTGTTTAGCACCTTGCTAAATCAATTGCTATTATACAAATTTTGAAGCTAGCTTTCAGGCAGACATTTTCCCTTGAAATGACTCTTTGGTGGTATTTCCTGGCAGGAATATACATGTTTAGCATGTGTAGCATATGTAAGCTCGAGCAAGACATCGAGACATTACACTAGAGTTCTTCTCTAGTATTTTTGCAGTCTTGTATACATTTACTCAGAAGAAACATTTAGTTCATTTTACTCCTCAATAAAGGAGTATACAAACAAAGCTTTAATAACTTATGCACTTCACAGCTTTTGATGCTATAGGAGGAAAACAAATCAACACAGCATGAGAAAGTGTAAAGACACAAACATAAAGCCAGTAGCACAAGGACCAAGAGTATAATTTTTTCTAATAATCAACAAACTTCTTGTGGTGTTCATCTCTACAATGAACCTGTTGTTTATTCATGGTTCATGGGGGGTGGGGATGGGAATGGTAAAACTAAAAGGTCTTAACAATCCATGAGAGAGAGAGAGAGAGAGAGAGTGTGTCAGTCAGTCAGTCAGTCAGTCAGTCAGTCAGTCTGTCTGTCTTTTGGTCCAATTTGAGAAACAGGCCTGGTAAAAGCATGGGACAGGTCCTTTTTGGAATAGCATCCAGACGGTGGAATTCTCCTACTTTCTTTACTTGGTTTTAAGGGGCAATAACTTTTATTATTCTATCTGGCTATTCTATTACTCTGATACTTAGTTAACAGAAATAATGTTATAATTTTTTGTTGCTTTTTAAAATTTATGTTGGTGCTGTAGGTTGCATTTGGCCATTATGATTTATTGCTTAGAAAGGACATCAAAATGCAATATCTGGGTGTTTTTTTTTAAATTTATTTATTTAACTTATATGACCGCCCATCTCCCCCAACGGGGAACTCTGGGCGGTTTACAATAAAACTGATTAAAATAGAATAAAGAATATAAAAACACAATCAAATAATACAATAAATAAATTATAAAACCCAAATGGCCAGATAGCTTAATAAAAAGAAGGACATTATGAAATTAACCACCCCCATGAGGAACTATTATTTCCTCCTTCCCATGCCAGGCGGCAGAACCAGGTCTTCAGTTCTTTCCTAAAGGTCAGGAAGGAGGGGATCTGCCTCAACTCTGGGGGCAAGGTGTTCCAGAGCGCTGGTGCCACCACAGGGAAGGCCCGCCTTCTAGACCCCACCAGATGACACTCTCTTATTGATGGGGTTCGTAGCAGGCCCTCTCTGAACGATCGGGTGGGGCAGGTCGATGATATGGGAATAAGACGGTCCCTCAGGTATTCTGGTCCCATGCCATGTAGGGCTTTAAAGGTGATAACCAACACCTTGAATTGTACCCAGAAGCAAACCGGCACTCAATGCAGCTCGCGGAGTGAATGGTGTTATATGCGCTGATCTTGGCGCACCTAGAACTGCTCACGCGGCCGCACTCTGCACCAGCTGTAGCTTCCGGATAGTTTTCAAGGGTAGCCCCATGTAAAGCGCATTGCAATAGTCTACATGGGAGATGACGAGAGCATGAGTGACTGTTCGGAGGGCATCTCGATCCAGGAATGGGCGTAACTGGCGCACCAGCCGAAGCTGTGCAAAAGCCCTCCTAGCCACGACCGCCACCTGCTCTTCGAGCAGGAGTCGTGAGTCTAGAAGGACCCCCAAGTTCCGCACCGGCTCCGAATGGGGCAGTGCTACCCCATCGAGAACCAAAGATGATAATTTCCCAGAAAACGCTAAGCCATCAATCCACAGCCATTCGGTCTTGCCAGGGTTCAACTGAAGCCTGTTGTTCCCCATCCAGGCCCTCACAGCCCCCAGGCACTGAGACAGGGTGGTTACTGCATCACTTACTTCACCTGGGATGGAGATATACAATTGAGTATCATCAGCATATTGATGATACCTCATCCCATGGTGTCGGATGACCTCACCCAGCGGTTTCATGTAGATGTTGAATAGGAGAGGAGAGAGAACCAAACCCTGCGGCAACCCATATAAGAGTGGTCGCGGGCTGGATCTCTCCTCCCCTATCACCACCGACTGGGAACGGCCCCGGAGGAAGGAGGTGAACCAGTGCAAAACTACGCCTCCCACCCCCAACTCCCAAAGCCGACCCAAAAGGATACCATGGTCGATGGTATCGAAAGCCGCTGAAAGATCCAAGAGAGCCAGGATGGATGCACTACCTCCATCCCGCTCCCGCCAGAGATCATCCATAAGCGCGACCAATGCAGTCTCCGTCCCATATCCCGGCCTGAAACCTGACTGAAAAGGGTCTAGATAATCCGCTTCATCCAGGGTCCTCTGAAGTTGCAACGCCACCACTTTCTCAACCACCTTCCCCAAAAAGGGAAGGTGGGAGACTGGACGAAAATTGTCCAGAATGGTGGGGTCCAGGGATGGCTTCTTGAGGAGAGGGTGCACCAATGACTCCTTGAAGGCAGTTGGAAACACTCCCTCCAACAAGGATGAGTTAACCATCGCCTGGACCCACCCACATGTCACCTCCCTGGCCGATTTTACCAGCCAGGAAGGGCAGGGATCTAAATAGCATGTGGTGGAATTAACAATTTGGAGGATCCTGTCCACTTCCTTAGGTCCAACAGGATCAAATCGTTCCCAGATAATAAGGCCAGGCTGCTCTCCCGGCATCTCCCCAGACTGCATTTCACGCATGGAGTCCAACTTAGACCGAATCTGAGCGATTTTATCCTGCACATGCTCGGAAAATTCTTCCGCACGGCCCTGCAGGTGGGTCACCGACTCCACCCTACCCAAGAGAGATTGCGTAATCTTGAACAGGGCCTTCGGACGGCATTCTGCGGATGCAACAAGAGTGGAGAAATATTCATGTTTCGCCGCTCTTACCACCACAAGGTAGGCCTTAATAGCAGCTCTAGATTGTGTTCGGTCCGATTCTGCCTTCGTCTTTCTCCAGCGGCGCTCTAGATGTCTCTTCACCCTCTTCAAGACCCTCAACTCCTCCGTAAACCACGGGGAGTGACGGGTCGAATGGGGCTGGAGAGGTCGCATCGGCGCGGTCCTGTCCAAGGCCCCGGCCGCCTCCCTATTCCAGGCTGCGGCCAGTGCCTCTGTTGGACCGTGCAGCAGATCATTGGGTATTACCCCCAGCTCCCTCTGAAACCTCATTGGGTCCATAAGTCACCGGGGGCGGACCAATCGAATAGGTCCTGCCTCCCTGCGGAGTGGGGCGGCATAAGAGAACCTTAGGGATATCAGGACGTGATCTGACCATGACAATGGGGATAGTTCTAACTTTCCCCTCAGGTCACTTTGCCATTGCTCTGACAAGAAAACCAAATCTGGGGTGAGTCCACTGTCACAAGTCGGATCCCGAATAATCTGGGACAGGCCCATGGCTGCCATGGTAGCCATGAACTCCCAAGCCGCTTCCGAGGCACGCCCCAGGGACGGCAAGTTAAAATCCCCCAGGACCATAAGCCTGGGGAACTCCATCGCCAACCCTGAGACGGCCTCCAGTAGCTCAGGCAGGGAGGTTGCTACGCAGCAGGGAGGCTGATACAGTAGCAACATTCCCAACTGTTCTCGGGCACCCAACTTGAAAAACAGGGTCTCACATCCGAACACTTGTGGAGCAAGGCCCCTGAAAGCCACCAAAGATTCTCTGATGATAACTGCCACCCCTCCTCCCCTACCCTGGTGTCTCGGCTGGTGCCACACCTGAAACCCGGCTGGGCACATTTCTGAGAGGGCTACCCCTCCCTCTGGGTCCAGCCAGGTCTCAGTAATACACGCCAGGTTGGCCCCTTTCTCCGTGATTAATTCACTTATGAGAGGGGCTTTGTTGTTTACTGACCTGGCGTTAAGAAGCAGCAGTCGGAAACCAGGGCCCTCAAGGATCTGCTGTCCAGAACCTAGGGTTGAACTCGGAGGACCGGAACGTGCCACCGGTACCAAACACCGGGGGCGCCTTCCCCGAAGATGGCCTGTCCTCCGGTTCCCGTCACAATATCTCCTGCCCGTCACCACCTCGATCAAATTGCCCGCATTGTAGTCCCCAGTGTTTCCTGATCCAGTCGCCTCCACTCCCGAATCCCTAGAAAACCTGGGTCTGAGCGGGGGTCTTTTTTTCCATCCATCCATCCATCCATCCATCCATCCATCCATCCTTTCACTCAATTTCTTTCAATCTTTTTTTTTATCTCATTGCATCAATCCCATCTGGTCCTAATAGCATATGAAATTAATTGATTTGGATTTCTGGATCAGTTTTTTGGTTTGGCTTTTTGGAAATTTATATTCTGGGCCATTATTCTGGAATAACATTTAATTCTGAGACAGGTATTAGAATTAATGGATTTATCAGATATTTTGTACCTTAAACCACTGACTTTAACTAGCTATGCAAGACTGGTGATCTGTATCAGCATTCTACTTCTGAGGGCTTATATTTTTGATTAAGCAGTGAATAATAATATAGTAGTGGATAATGTTCAGTCTTAAATAATTTTCTTATATGGGTTTAATATATATCATTTTATTCACTTTTTCACATTTCATCTCCTCCTAAATTTTAAACTGTCCACATTTCTTTACTGGAAGTATACCTCAAAAATTATTTTTTCCTCAGTGGCAAAACAACTCTCAACTTAATTATTTGTATTAAATAAATTCTGCACATTTCTCTAGAATATAGACTCCACCTTTAATAACTTCAAGTGAGAAATAAGAAACTGTTTTCTAGGGAAGTGAAATAAGAGCAAGAGGTTTTAATTACTCTACTGAACAAGAATTCAGAACAAAGAACAGTTAAGCCAAATCTCACTTGGTTAATATTTGGATGGGAGACCATTAGGACATAATATGGCTGTACACTAGACGGAGAAACTGAAAAAACTTCCAGAAGGAAATGGCAAACCACATGCATGTTTATTTATTATTTGGATTTATCCCCGCCCATCTCTACCGTGGTAGACTCTGGGTGGTTTACAATCACAATATAAAAGTTAAAAACATTTAAAACTACCATAAAAATAAAAAATAAAAATCCAAAAAGGTGGTATGTTCTTAAAAGGAGGATATTATTACACTAACCACCCCCAGGAGGAACTATTATGTCTTTCGTTCCAGGCAAGGTGGCAGAACCAGGTCTTTAACGACTTCCTGAAGGCCAGGAGCGAGGGTGCCCGTCTCGCCTCAGGGGGCAAGATATTCCATAGGGCGGGTGCTATCGCAGAGAAGTCACGCCTCCTGGACCCCGCTAGATGGAATTCTTTTAGTGATGGGATCCGGAGCATGCCCTCCCTGCATGATCGGGTGGGGCGGGTAGATATAATCGGGATGAGACGGTCCCTCAGATACCCTGGTCCCATGCCATGTAGGGCTTTAAAGGTAATAACCAACACCTTGAATTGGATCCGGAAGCAAACTGGGACCCAATGCAGCTCACGGAGTAGCGGTGTTACATGTGCTGATCTTATAGCACCCAGAACTACCCGTGCAGCCGCATTCTGGACCAGCTGAAGCTTCCGAATACTCTTCAAGGGTAGCCCCATGTAGAGCACGTTGCAGTAATCTATATGGGAGATGACAAGGGCATGAGTGACTGTTCGGAGGGCCTCCTGATCCAGGAAGGGGTGCAACTGGCGCACCACACGAAGCTGTGCAAAGCCCCTCCTGGCCACGACTGCCACCTGCTCCTCAAGCAGGAGTCGTGACTCCAGGAGGACCCCCAGGTTTCGCACTGAATCTGAACAGGGCAGTACCACCCCATCCAGAGTTAAAGATGACAACTTCCTGGAAATCGAGAGGCCATCAATCCACAGCCACTCCATCTTACCAGGGTTCAGCTGAAGCTTATTGTGCCCCATCCAGGCCCCTACAGCCTCCAGAAACTGAGAAAGGGTGTCGACTGCAACACTTACTTCACCCGGGACGGAGATGTACAACTGGGTATCATCAGCGTACTGGTGATACCTCATCCAGTGGTGACGGATGATCTTGCCCAGCGGCTGCATGTAGATGTTAAATAGGAGAGGAGAGAGAACCGAACCCTGAGGCACCCCACACAAGAGGGGCCGAGGGTCAGATCTCTCCTCTCCTATTACCACCGATTGGGAGCGGTCCCGGAGGAACCTTGTTGCTGCCAAGAAAACCATATAGGCATGTCTCTTGATGGGGTGGCACTACCCCTGAAGGAGCAAGTCCTCAACTGGATCAAGGATCCTGCTAGGACAGCAGGTATGGGCGGCGTCGGCGGGGGGGGGGGAAGGGAGGGCTTTGCACAAGTTCCAGTTGCTGCCCTACCTGGAGCAGGAGGAACTTGCTAGTGACTCATGCCTTCATTACTACCCATTTAGATTACTATCACACACTTTACCTGGAACTGCCTCTGAAGACCACTTGGAGGCTGCAGTTGGTTTAGAGTGCAGCAGCCAGTGTACTTATTGTTGTTTGCCTGTGGGAGGATATTACACTCGTGCTGCAGGCTCCACAGTGGTTACTACTAGGCTTCTGGGTGCTTTTAAAAGTGCTGGTGCTAACTTTTAAAGCCCTACATAGCTTGGCACCGTATCTGCAGGACAGCATTCTCTCATTGGAATTGGCCCTGCCAATTCAGCTTACCTGGGAAAAGCTACTATTGGTTCCCCATGTAAGGGAGGTGAGCAGGGCTAAGGCTCGCACTGCTGCTTTTTGGGGTGGTGGCACTAATCTTTAGACTAGCCTCCCAGTGGATGTTGGTTGGGTGGCATTGACGGCCTTCTGGAAACAGCTCAAAGCTGAGCACTTCTGGAGGGCATTTGGGCCTTGATTCCATCTTGGTTGGGTTATAACTTGGCTTTGTTATTTAATGTTATTCTTTTTTATGGTTTTTAGGTATTTTATTTGTGCATTTTTATTGTATGTTGTTTATTGTGTATTTTATCTTGTAAACCACTGAGAGTCCTTTGGGATTGTGGTGGTCCATAAATGTGATTAATAAATAGTTACCTGGAATGAGATTCAAGTTAAGATTTTGACTTTACATAGTTGGGGGGGAAAAGACATTAAAATACGGCAGCTTAAACCCCAAAGAATATTGCAGCACTTTACAGACAAATGTTGCCACATAAACTTGAAGCTTCTCAGGCACAGCTACATTTCTGTGCCTATTTACTTGGAAGTAAAAGTCACTGAAATCCACTTCTTCAGCGTTGATATATGCAAGATTGTACTGCGAGAACATTTGGGTATAGTCAGTGAACGGGACGGCAGTTTTAACCAGAGTTAAAGAGTTACTTTTAACTTCGCTCCCGACTAGGCTGCCAGGTGCCCATCAGAACCATTATACCTGCTTCTATACGGGTGCAAGTGCTTGTCCGCTTTAGAGATGCGCCCGGGGCCGCTACTGAGGGGCCCTTCAATGTCTCTCGAGATGTTGTATTACAGAAAGCTAACCAGCCGCATCGCTACCATCGCCACTAACGAGTGAACGTGACGCCAGATGAATCCCCAGCCTGCGCGTGTACATTAATCCCCAGCTAGCATCTCCTTTTCGCTTTCCCCTGACCCGGTTCACTGGGGAGCGGAAGTGCCTTTGGAGAACCGTGACGTCCTTAGTTTCAGAAACCGAACGTTACACCGGAAACGACGATGGTTCGGAAAGTCAGAACCCGTGGCCTCTGCGCCCTCTAGCGGTTCTCTTACCCGCTCCTCGTTTCCTTCGGCTGAGATCTTGCGGGGCCGAGCGGGTCCCCCGTGTGTGTCTGAGGAAGAGGTGTGACACAGGTGTGTGTGAGGAAGAGAGAGGACATCCGGGGGGGAAGGAGCTGGTAACGTGGTTCCTCGGGATTTCCAGGTGAACGGTCGGGAATCATCCCTTTCCTTCGTCTCTCCCCCCTCCGCTTTTACAGTCGTACAGGCCAAAGACAGAAAGTACTGCTGCCCTGAGTTGTTAGTAATACCTGAGCCTAAAGCCCTGGATTGGGGCAACAGTGGCGCGGTGTTCTCACTCTCTTCCTTAGGGCTGTTCTGCAACCCGGTGAGACCTAGATCTCTTGGGAAATGGTGGTAAACTGTTGAAGGTATTTATTCATTTCTTTATCCTCCCCTCACCCAGTCAGGTCTTGTCAGCTCTGGAATCTGTGGCCTCTCCTGTCTTTTCCTTCTTCTCAGAAAATGGCCTGTACAATAGAAAAGATCTTGACAGATGCAAAGACATTGCTGGAAAGGCTGAAAGATCATGATAATGCTGCTGAGTCTCTCATTGATCAGTCCACCATATTGCATAAGAAAGTAGTAGCCATGAAAGAAGCTGGTACAACTCTTTCACACAAGGTGAGTGACCCCTTATTGGCATGAATTGGTTGGCTGTGTGGGTTAATGGGTGAAATTGTGCATGTTGTAGTTCTCTGGCTCATACAAAACATCTTTCTTTTACAAGTATCAAGAAGATGCAGCTGAGCTAAAGGATATCTCTAAATACAAACCTCACATTCTCTTATCTCAGGAAAACACTCAGATCAGAGATCTGCAACAGGAAAACAGAGGTGAGCATTGTGCTAATGAAGTAAATGTGAGCCAAAATGATTTTTATAGAAGTAAGGATTTAACTGAGGGCTTTACTTCAGAGCTTAATTAAGAATATATTAGGAGTATGCTGAGGCTGACACCTGAAGAAGTATCATGTGACACCTGGGACAAATAACTTAGATAAAATGGGTATAATGTGAGTCACTCTTACAGTTTATTTCCTATGCATGCTTGTAGAGCTACACAGATACAGACCATGTGGTAAAAAATATCAGCTTAAAATAATTTGATTACTGGTGTTCCTCATGGCATTATATTCTTGTTGTGTAAGGATGCCAAGAAGGAAAAAAAAAACAAATTTTGTTCAAGTTGTATTGAATTTGCAACTTATTTGAAAAATAGATTCTAACCACACTGATTAGCTGTTGCTGTTTGTTATATGGATAAGTGACAGATAACCACAGGTAGATATTCTAACCTGCCACGCTATGCACATACAATCACATGAAAATAAGTTTCAGTGAACAACAGAAATTTGTCCCCAAGTAAATGCATAGGATTGGACTATAAAGCAAACTGCAAAAGGTAAAGGTTCCCCCCGCACATTTGTGCAGTCGTGTCCGACTCTAGGGGCCGGTGCTCATCTCCGTTTGTTAGCCGAAGAGCCAGCGTTGTCAGAAGACGCTTCCACGGTCACGTGGCCGCATGACGCACGTGGAACGCTGTTACCTACCCACCAAAGTGGTACCTATTAATCTACTTGCATTTGCATGCTTTCGAATTGCTAGGTTGGCAAGAGCTGGGGCTAGTGCGGGAGCTCACTCCGCATGCAGGGCTAGGGATTCGAACCTCCAAACTTGCGATCTTCCTATCGACAAGCCTGGCGTCTTACCCGCTGAGCCACCACGCCCCTACTGACCAAACTGACTTGATTATAAAATACTAATCCAGAGTGTGAATTGATCAAAGAAGTCTAGCTAAGAAAGTCCAGACCATCAGGGAAAGAATTTGAAATGGAAGCGTAAACAAGTTAATATGTAGGGATCAATGGGCATACTATAAATATTTGTTGTTATAGCATGGAATTATACCATTTTTTCAGAGCTATGGATCTCTTTGGAAGAACACCAAGATGCACTGGAACTTATTATGAGCAAATACAGAAAACACATGCTGCAGCTCATGATGAAAAGAAAAGATGTTGATGCGCAGTCAGTTTTGCAAGTACATCAAACTCAGTCTGCGGTAAGGAATTACTATATTCTCTCTAAAAAAGGAGAAGATAGAAATAAAGATATATTTAGGAGAGTTGTTTGGATGTGAGCTCTGTTCCTATGATGTCTGAAGAGTCTCTTCTCTGAAACATCTCAGAAGTGCCTTTTCTTTCTAGGAGAAAGCATTGCAACTCAGTCATAAAGTAACTTCTTAAGAGTTCTTATAAAGCAAATGACTGTAAATACCATGAGACAATTAAACTAGTTAGTTTTATGCCACAAAAACTGCAAAGATTCATTACATTTCTGCCTGAAAGTAAGTGGCTATATATTTATGACTGCTCAGAGGGCATTCCATGTACCATAGGATTATTTGAATGTTTTTGGAATGGAAAACATGACCAGCAAAGTAGGCGTACAAGAGAGGACATGCATATGCTGGATCCAAAGCCTTCCTGTTTTCCAGTTTACTCCTAAATTGGCATATAAAATAGTAGCCATGGAGCTAAAGAGAGGTAACAAAAATGGCTTATATAATATAATTTTTCTTTATGTATGGTTACATAGTCAGTGCTGTGACTGTGTTAGTAACTGGAGCACTATGTCAGCTAGTATATCCTGAACCAATGTCCTTATGTGGATATACTGTAAATATCTGACATGCATTGCAAGAAAATCAAGGGTTGATAAGGTATAAGGGAGGTGTATACATTTTTCCATGCATCTACTGCACATGCAATATACAGGTGTATTGCAGTGCAGAAGAAATGGATCTCTTTGAGCTCTTAAATGAAGACTGAACATGTTGGTATTTTATGGTGAGATTGGATCATGACTTCAGTATATAAGCATAGCACCTATTAGAATTATTTCAGAGCAGAATGATATATCTGTTTCTAAATATTTATTTATTTTTATTTATTTATATTTTAAATTTAGTCACCGCCCATCTCACTCAAAGAGCAACCCTGGGCAGTTCACAATAAAACAAGAATAGTCATTAAAATTCAACAAAACAATATTCTTAAATAAAAACGATAGTCCAAGATGTAGATGTTAAAAAGTTCTTAATTTACGGGAGCATCTTCAGGGCACTAACCACCCTCAGGGTTGGTTACTCCTCCTCACGCCCCACATGAGATGGCAGAGCCAGGTCCTCACCCCTTTCTTGAAGGCCGGGAGAGTGGGGACCAGCCTCACCTCTGGGGGAAGAATATTCCATAGGGTGGGGGCAATGGCAGAGAACGCTCTCTTCCTGGGCCCCGTCAATCAACATTCTTTCATGGACGGGGTCCGTAACAAGCGTTCTCTGCCTGACAGGGTGGGATGGGTCAATGTAATGGGGGTGAGACGGTCCCTCAGGTAACCTGGACCCATGCCACGTAGGGCTTTAAAGGTAGTAACCAACACCTTGAATTGGACCCAGAAGCAAACTGGCACCCAATGCAGCTCCCACAGCAAAGGTGTTACATGTGCCACCCTTGGGGCACCCAAATTGCTTGCGCGGCCACATTTTGAACCAGCTGTAGCTTCTGGATACTCTTCAAGGGTAGCCCCATGTAGAGAGCATTGCAATAGTCTATATGGGAGATAACTAGGGCATGAGTGACTGACCGGAGGGCCTCTCGATCCAGGAAGGGGCATAACTGGCACACAATGAAGTTGAGCAAAGGCCCTCCTGGCCACAACTGCCACCTGCTCCTCGAGGATAATAATAATAGGTCCTGTCTTAAAGCTGTTTTCCAGAAAGTTAGCATATATCTTATAAAGGAAAGTGTATGATGGCAATAGTTGGCTCCTATTTAATTTAACTGCTACAGTTCCAAGACACAAATCTGTCATGGTACTGTATGTAAAAAAGTGTGATATACTGTAAATAATATGTAATAAAAAAGGCACACCACTTAAAATTAGCCCAGTAGAGTTTAGTAGAGTCATTCATTAAAAGTTTTCTTGCCTTTGGTAGACATCTCTCATTACACTGTAGATACATTTTCCAATCTTATATTGGACTGATTATCTTTCAAATTATACTGCTTGCCTGCAGCATTTGTTTTACTTTCTCTAATCAATTGCATCAATGTAGGACTATTTTTATAATCTGAAAAATTTCAACAACTCAGTCTAGTGAAAAGCTTTTTTTAAAATCTAGTTACAATATCAGCCGTTCCCCCTTGTTGACAAACACTAATTTAATTAAGACAATTCCACTGGCCTAGTGTTATTTCTTTCTCTCTTCATTAGTGTTTTATTGAGAATAATTTTGTTTTGAAATCTATCTGCAGGAAATTGAGAGTCAAATTGACAGGATCTGTGAAATGGGAGAGGTTATGAGAAAAGCAGTTCATGTTGAAAGCGACCAGTATTATAAAATACAAGAAAAGCTAGCACAGTTAGAGGTAAGTGCTGAACCACTGTGAAGTGTGGGATTGTTGTAAGGGAAGATATTTGTGGTTTTTCAGCATCCAAACTTAAAGGGGAGTTGATTACTCTCTATTGAAGGCTAATACATGCACCAGACTGAAGTAGTTTCATAGTTAGAGAGGAAACTTTGAAGCAGAGTGATAATTCACACGGCTGGAATCATGCATCATTTTAAATGATGATTTTAAACCAAGTTTTATTAAATAATCCACAGTTGGATTTATATAACATGCTAATCTAATATGCCCCAGAGTAAGTTAAAAATTACTCATTTTTATGTTTTTATGTTTTAATTACCATTTTATGTCAGGTTCATGTTTTGTATTTTCTCTTGTTACCAGATGAAGGTAAGTTATTAAAATTATATAGGATGCCATAAAATGACCAAAGGCAAGAAGAATAAATGTACATAAAAATAGAGGGAAGATACATAAAAGGATGTATAAACATGAATTTGAGTAAACTCCGGGAGACAGTGGAGGACAGGAAGGCCTGGCGTGCTATGGTCCATGAGGTCACGAAGAGTCGGACACGACTGAACAACAACAACAACAACAAATAAAATGTTAGGTTCTAAAACTGTCCTTATATTTTTCTGCAGCAATTAATTAGAAAAGTTGTTATAAAATGATTGTGCTGTGATATTTGGAAAGTGAAAAAATATGTATTATAAAGGGGAGGAAAAGTATTTTATATGCCACCCATCAATGAAAAAAATTGCTTAATTTGTGATTGGAATGTGGGAATGCATTAACATACAGTATTGAAGAATGCTATTTCTGGTAATCAAATATTTTAGCTTGATTTAACACTAGGCCCAACTGTATATTCATTAAGTTTTTGTTAATGAGCTAGTATCCATAGATACTAATTGTCATAATTAGTCAGTAGAAATATTAATATTGCCAAATTACAGTATGCAAAGCAATATGAAAGAAAAGTTATATTCAACCATTAAAATCAAAATATGGGAATAAATAAAATTGGTTAAACTTACAATATCTCTTAAGAAACTCACAAAATATGGAAAGCTTGGGATCCCATGATTCAGTGTTCATTAGTGAAATTAAATCATAAATCACAATACAGATTTAATTATAAGTAAGAGGTTGGACATAGAAATATTTATTTGATAATAAACCTTTTAAAAAGAAGCATGGAAAGATATGATAGGAGTAATATATAGAAAATAATTATGTATGTCACAAAAATTACACTTTTTATGGCACTGAATGAATATATTGTCTCTATTTGTCACTACCATTTCATACATTGCTATCTTTAATTGACTTTTCAGCTTGAAAATAAGGAGTTGCGAAAATTATTAGCAATCAGTAGAGAATCTATTGAAGTGAGGCAAGAGTTGCCTGATCATGCATCTCAAGCTACGAAACCTCAGTCCTGGAACAGTTGATCTTGGAAATTGGTAACTACTGCAGGGATGTGAATGCTTCCTTTCCAAGCTGTCCTTTAATTCCCTTTGGTCTTCTCTTAGATACCATTCCAAGCCTGTTACTATATTGTAAATTCTGTGCTTAGGGCAGGGATGTTGAAATGGCCCCTTCTTTTGATTAAGATTTGTTCTGCTTAATCATGCAGAAGAGTACAGTAAATGTTTTCTTCAGGTTGCCCATGATTTTAGAAATCTCAGTTGGATAGAGCAAGGATCATCTTAGCTTTTCCAGTGTGAGCAAATTACATAAAGTCAAATCTTTCAGCGTGACTTTAATTTCATTGGAATTCGGTTCTTAAATATGTTTAAGATACACTGTTGTACAACCTTAGGCACTCCCATTCCTAATGCTAGAATTTCTGCTTCTAGCATTGTTTGGTGCCACATTTATTGTGTCATTTAGAAATAGACTGTCATATTACCTATTTCCTAATATCAACAAATACAGAAAACAACACACAATATTCTGCCAAAGTGTTATTTGAATCCTCATGCATATGACTGTTTCACACAGGAGATGTCTCTTTGGGTTATAACAAAGTCTGGTATTTCTGCCTACCTTGAATGTTTCCATGAATATGCTAATCCATTATGGGGCATATCCTCATTAGTTCATTTTTTTTGTCTTTGTCAGTATCTACTTGATCAAGGAATCTGTCTCTAATTTCTTGTAGCCACATTAAGCCCTTGTGCATGGATATCAAGAGGGAGAGATGTGCGGAAAACAAGTCTTTGTTATATCCTATGAAGATTACTCTGTGTGCAGGCATTTGCACAAAGAAGAAATATGCCCTATATGTTATTCCTGTAAAAGCTGAATTTACTTATTTTTGCAAGCCCCTGCCAGCATTTTAAAAATTATTTTTCTTGAAAGATTGATGATTGAAGACACTTGTCTCAATAAGTATACCTAATATTCATTAATATTATTACTTGAGCTTTTAAGTAGGTGTTGGTAAAATTGTCTTCATCCTGAACTTTTTCAGAAAAAAGCATTCATTGCATTGATTTGGACAATCATTAAAATAGTAAGTTATAAACTGACTGTCTAGGATTTCAGCTAAATCCTATTTTTATTTTCAGGCTTTTAAAAAGTTTAATATTTTTGTTTCTTCATTTGCTTTGGCCTTACAAACTACTTGCTAACATCCTATACCTGATAGATTTAATGACTGTATTATGAGGGAAGACAGACTAAACTATCAAAGCTTGTGTAGTCATGTATCTATAGGAATGTCTTCATTCTGATAGCATGATCCAAGATTGTCTGTTTAGCATATTGGTAATATGTTGTAAATTGTACAAATTAGAAATGTCACTCTTCTAAAATTTCTTAGACAAAAGAAAGTGTTCCTGCTTCTCTGATGGTAAAACAGAATCTGTGAAATTTTTGTATATTGTCCACATCTATTCTTGCTGTCCAGGTTTAATCAAGCTTTAGGAATAAAACTAAAATAGTCAACTCATGTCATTTTTCCTGTTTCCTACTTTCCACATAAGTTTGGTGGAAAGGAGTGATAGGATAATTGATCAAACTCATTTGGGGGTATTTTCAGGCCCTCACACTGGGCTGAGCAGACAAAAAAATTGTTAAAATGCAGGTCATATTTGCATAATGCAATCAGCTGAACAAACTCAGTATCTTTGCAGTGTTATGCCTTAAATATATGCCATCAGTGCCATCTTCAGAATCAATAAGCTCTTGTTATGAGCTGCAATTTGCTCAGTCTCTGTATAAGCTCTAGATTATTTTGTAAATATCCTGTAGGATGTAAATTTAATTATCTACAGAGGTGCTGTGCTATTGTTTACCATCTTATCAGCCTGTTCTATCCAGTAAATTAAAAATATTCTCTTTACCTCGCATCTTATTAAATATGTATATTGGCTCATTATTTTCTTGAAGTAAATGTTTTGAGGCAGTATTGTATGTTAAGGCTTTTTTGTATGGAGAATTATTTATGGCAGAGGATGGGGAACTATTGGTCTTTTAGATGTTGTTGTACAGCCCCAGCCATCATGGCTGATGATTAGGGATACTGAAACTAGTTTTTCACATGAAAAGATCCATAGGTTCTCTCTCCTTTGATGTTTTTGGACATATTTTAGATTTGGCTGATATCAATGTTTTCTGGTCAAATGCTTGGATATTAGTTATATTCTATATTCAAATTGTAAATTAGGTTTAATAAAGAAATACCATAGCTTCACATTACTGAAAATGATAAGTTGACTGTGAATTGAGGATGAATGGAACACTCCTCAAATACTGTGATCAACTTGTAAATTCTAGTTTGCAAGTATAAAAGTTTGCTAGATTCATATACTGTTTTAACCCTCCTTTATTTACTAGGCCAAAACCAAACAAGCCATATTATAACTTAGAGCAGAAAGATTATTCTTTCACACGGCTACTAAATACATTTATTGTTGCCTTCTATTATGTATCAAATTATTTTCTTCTGCTCCTCAGCCTTACAGTCACATCCTGTAAGCAACCAGCTACATCCTTCCTGTCACCAATCAAGAAGCAGGTTTGGCTACATTTTTATAAGTATGCTCCACATACCTGAGCATTATTTTGCAAGAACTAGGCTACTGCTAGAATAAAACTGTGTCTCTGTGTTAGAACATAACAATTCAGTTAATAGTCCACATTGCAATTGCCTATTTTACAATTGTCATAATGGCTCAGACCCAAACTACAGCATGTTTGGTTCTGCACCCACATTTATTTTCTGCTTCTCTTACGGTCCTGAAGATTAAGCAGAAGCAATGACTTTTGAATTTGGGGAGAGAACCCCATTAAGCTTGCAGAAAGGCTGGCTACTCATTGCATGGCAGCGCTCTCGACACAGTTTTAGGATTGATCCAGAGAAATAAAATTATAATGAATCTAGGTAAGATGGAGGTGATATGGATAGAGAAGCCTGATGACCAAGAGGAATAGGGCAACCAGTTCTGAATGGATTTTGAAAGCAAATGATGAGCAATTCCTTACTTATAAAATAGTTACTATGGTAGACATGGCCAGTCAAAAAATTCATTTATTGGATGTTAGATAGCTCCCCAGGATATTGCCTGCCACCCCAGTTTTACCACTGACATTTCTATAAATAAATATGGTGCTAGAAGTATGTGCTTGGCTTGTATGCCAGGTTCTTAATTTATTTTTTTCAAAAAGACTGATGGGGCAGGGAGCCTGGTGAGTACCAATAGAAGTGTCTTGGGTCAAAGTGGTGCCCAAGGGCATTACTACTCCACCCTGTGTCAATAGCAGTCATCACTATTGGATAGAGTATAATAGTATCCTGTAAAGCTGTGTCATAGTGCTTTCTTAAATCCAATTAAGTTTGTCATATACCATGTTTGGTGGCTATTTGGTAATTATTATAGTAGAGTTGTAAGTAAAATATGATGCAATATTCTGATTTGATTAATTTTATTTACTCCAGGATCTTTATTCCCTGGTGTCAATCTAGAGGTAGCCTTCCACGTGATATTGACTATATCTCACAATGTACATAATGGTAGTAAAAGCCACAATTTACTTGATTAGCCCAATTTTCTCGGTTTGTATGATACCCTGAACAATAAGTTAACCACTGGAGCTGAATTTGCATATCACACTAAGATAAAGTGTGCTTGGTTAGATCAGTGTTTCTTACACTATGATCCATAGAACACCAGGGTTCCCAGAATAACTTGAATCAGTTCCATGAACTGATTTCATTGTGCCGCCAAATGCCTTGAAATCCCACTCTTTGGAGTGGACAGAAGCTCAAAAATAGCACTTTATAAAAGTATCCTGTGCATTTTGACAGCTCAGGAAGAACTTTATCAGATACAAGGGATGAATGAAAAATAATACCTGCACTTCTATTACTTTAAGTTATAGTTTAACTACAGATATTTTAATAAAGTAAACAGAAAAATAATCCTTGAAATGAGCTCTTTTGTTACCTGTATTTACTCGTCCACATAATCACCACTACTTGCTACACACTTCTGCCAACAGTGGACAAGTTTTTCAAAACCATCACAAATTAACTCTGCACCTTCACTCTTCAACCAAATCTTGACAGTCCTTTCCACCTCTTCATTTGAGTCAAATACATGCCCATGAGGGTATTGCTTCATTTTGGGAAAAGGTGGAAGTTGCATGGGGCTAAATCTGGACAGTATGGCAGATGGGGTAAGACCCTGAAATCAAACTTCGCAACTGCCTCTTGGGTGGCTTGTGAGGTGTGAGGCCTAGTGTTTTCATGTTGCAGCAAAATTTCCTTCTTGTGCTTCCAAACTCTGCTTAACCCTTGTTTCAGAGTTTTGAATGTTACAGTGCAATGACACCAGGTTCAGGGAAACCCAAGGAATCCATCTGCATTCCAAAAACGGTAGCCATGAGTTTTCCTGCTGGAGCCTGGGTTTTGATTTTTTTTCTCCACAGGTAAAGCTTTGTGATAATATTTCATAGACTGGCACTTCATTTCTAGATCATGATGAGCCTGTTTTCTTGGCTGTCACAATGCTGTCAAAAAATTCCTCACTTTCATTTTCATAGCATGATAAGAATTGCTGGCAAATTTCAACTCTTAAAGCTTTTATTTCTGCTGTCAAGATACATGGAGCTCATCTTGCATAAAACTCTAAGATCATCAATAATTTGACCCACATGTTCCTGTAAAATATGAAGCCTGATTGCAATTTCTCTTTGAATGATTCACTAATTATCCTTAATCAGTTTATCAACCTTTCTCATGTGAAACTCATCAGTTGCTGTCACAGGTTGTTACTTTGTTCTTGATCACACAAATTAGCTCTTCCTGGTTGACCATCTTTAAATTTTTTGGCCCATTGGCTCACAGTACTCATATCAACACAGTCATCACCATAAACAACCTGCATTCAGCAGTGAATTTCAGTTGAAAGGACTCCATTCAGCAGTCAAAAATTTAGTGAAGGCACATTGCTTAAGCTACATGGATGAATACTCACTGCGGACTTCCATTTTGCAAACATTAGCAACATTTTTCACAGCAATTTCCTGCCAAATGAAGTGAAGGAACAGATGCTAAAGAACATGTCATAGCTTCTAGCAGAGCCTTTCTCAATCTTTTGACCCTTGAAATATTTTTCAGGCCTCGGGGAACCCCTGCACACTCAGGCTCAAATATAGGCCAGAAGTTACAAAATTATTATATTTGTTTCATGTGTAGGCCTGTATATATGCATTAACAGTGTTCTTAGTCTAAGAATAAGGAATTAAACTTACCTGTTTAATGTGAGAAACCCTGTTCTAGCATGTCAGTACTGCCATCTGTTGGTGATTTACAACATTGGAGGCATAACATTTCATTCAACCCTTGTTTAATAGTTGGATTCATATATCACACTAATCTATAATGTTTTGAGTTTGACTTAGCATGTTGTGTGAACGTAGCGAATAATTATACAATACATGTATAATTAAATCAGAACGTAACACAGGGTGTGAGACTGGTAAAAGAGGGTTATTTTTCCACTCACTTGTGCAGCATACTATTAGTAATAGTGGGGTGGTTTAAGAGAATAATAAATCAGTGCAAATGAAGATATGAGAAAGAAAAAGCAATGGCTGAATTAATGCTTTGCACTAAGCCATAATGTACTTTTAGTTTAACTAAGTTCTTTAGTCTAAGAATTTAGCATTTGTGGATTGTAGCTTATTAGGATGTGCAAATCCAGTCAATTATAGATCATTTTTGCTTACCCAAGTAACTGTACATAAATTTTAAGAATTTAAATACTGTGCTTTAGCCATGCTTTCAGAACTCTTTGCAGATATATTAACAGAAACCCTTTTCGGGTGATAACATTTGTGTGGGCAGTTGAATGCAGATATAAAACAATTGTCTGCAGCACAGAATCTCTGTATAGATGTCAAGGCTTTCCTTTGAGCTGAAATCCTGCTGCAGACAGTTGTGGTACACTCACATTGTAGTTGCAGAGACTGTCAGGGAAGCTGAGAAAGGGGAAGAACTGCTCACTCTTATTCATGTTTTCAATTCTACATGCAAATATATCACCTGAATAGGGTTTAGCAACTACCATTATGGATGTCTGACACCAGATTAAAACTTCAATCTAGATTAAAAAATCCATTTGGGGATGGTAGGAGTCTTAGGATGCAAATTACTTGTATTATGCCTCCTGGATGCTTAGTTCACCTTTTAAAAAAACTTTTGGGGAGATAAAAAAAATACTACCAAAAAAATCACAGTACCAAAGCAGTTTTACTACCAAATTTGCCTTTGTGATGGGGGGATGCGTGAGCCACTGGCGTTGGGTTCCCTTTGCCATGATCTATAGTTGACAAATCACAACAGCTGTTTTTTCATTGACTGGTTGCTTTTATATCCTGCTTTTCCTCTGCAGTTGTGCGGAAAGGGGCTGTTCTCTAATTTTATCCCCATAACACAGAGAGTGTTACTGGCTTAAGTCTCCCCAGCACAAGTCTAACGTCTTAACCACTATATATACGCTAAGCCAAAAACAAACCACATTATGGCTTAGCATATTGTGTGAGTTTAACCAACATGTTCTAAAGCGGTTGCCTTTATGCCCAGAGATGTCCAAAGATTGAAATAACTTCCAACTGATCCTTATAGTCAGGCCTCGTATAATTTGCCTAATGTAACTATTAATCACAGCTGTGTTGCAAGGCTGGTCTAATACATTTTGCAGGCTAAGGCAAGGCAAGGCAGAGCAGGGCACTTCTCACATGTAAGCACGCATTTTCAAGACCTATAGTTCTTAAATGCAAGAGTTGGGCAGATGAAGCTGAACATTTCTTAAATGCCTCCAAACCCACACAGAAAGAATACAGTAGCAAGTTCCTAACAATTTGAAGCCTCTCAAAAAACTGAGAACCTGCTTCTTGAGGTGATACTTCTTTTACTGACCTCTGTGAACAGTATGTTTTCAGACTGGTCATCCCCAAATGATGTACATGTTTGCATATGTTAGTGTAACACACTAGTTTAAAATATACTGTTACTTTATGGCTCAATATGTTGTGTGAGTCCAGCTAATTGTATTAATGTATTTAAGTGTGATTCAATTAACCCTGGGTACCTGTGTTCTGCAGACACAGCCATTGTGCAAAATAAATAAAGAAAAAAGATAAATAAAAGACGTGTTGGACCTCAGGATGACCATTCAAATTTCAAACACGACTGAAGTAGAATGGAGTTTAAGACAGGATTCACACATTTGCTTAAACCAAATGTGGGTAACCTTTTGATGACTAGAACCATACTTCCTAGCCTTAATAGCTTTGAGGACTATGTGGGCCACAAAATAGAGGGGGTTATATCATACATATGCAGGGGTTTGGTGGGGGGTTAATATAACTGAGATACCCTATTTTGGTTCTTCTATTACTCTTTTCATTTATTTCCCAATTTAAAGCAGCAGGAAATTGCAGTTTTCAGCAATCATGCTTGGAGGGGCTCCAAGGCTTGCAAAATTTATGTAGAGCTGCAAAAAATTCAGATAAAATCCCTAATTTATATGATCCCTGATTCATACTCCTGTGCTCAGGCATCTTTTACTGTACTTGTGTGAACCAGGACTAAAAACGCAAGCTCCAGGCAGTGAAATGACTCTCGCACCAAATCCATGTTTCCAGGGGGGAGCACGTAAAACATGCCTCCTGTAATTAGGTTTTGGGGTTAATAGAACTGATGCATTATTAACAGAATGAAAAACAGAGAAAATGGGACTGGCAAATTTCCCCTCAAGTCACCGTTTTCGTGTCTTTTAACAGTCGCGTGACTGGTAGAAACAACAACTGCAAAAAAAAAAAAAAAAAGCCCCACACCTTCTTAATCTCTCCAGTTGCCGTGCAGGCAGCTGTGTAAAAAAATGGGGCGCCAAGGATAATCCTTGCCATTTTCGGCGTGGCAATATATGCTCAGTCAACCACTGGGTGTCAAAATCTCCCCCGACGTGCACATCGCTGCTTCTGCAAAAAGGCATTAGACGCATGCGCCCTACATTCCTACTTAGTCGAACCCTCTGCGCTTCTTCGCTCCCCACTGCCTCACTTTGCCTGGCCGGGATTCCTGCGCATGCGTGAATCGACTCTTCTTTGCCCGCGAGTCTCGCGAGAAGCCGGGATTTATTCCTACGTGCTGTGCCGTGCTGCTCATGGCGGCGCTGGAGCGGGGGCGCTGAGCTGTTGGGGTAAGTACGGTTCTCTGACAGGAAGGCCGATGGCCTTTCTTGTCCTGCGTCGTGGCTTCGTGGAGGGCAGATAGGGAGCTTGGAGTGATTTGGAACGTCTCCTGTCACGGTCCCTGGGACCAACGGTCTAGTGCGGGTGGGACCCCTCCCCCACCTACCGTGTGCCTGCTGATTTGACAGCAAAAGGGAGCGAGAGAGAAAAGGAACGTTGCTGAGACCAGCTCGCTCTCTTCTCTCCTTACCAACCCCTCGGTTTGTCCTTAGGCAGGGCCGAGAGAGAGACGGAAAACTAATGGGCCCAAGCGTCGACATTACTACGTTTCCCAGTGTGCGCGACGCGTTTTGCCTTTTTTTCCCCGCAGGGGCCGATGGGGAATTGAGTTTAGGGGTGCGGTGCTCGCGGCGGCGGCGGCGATAGAAAACACTCCAATTCCCGTCGTGATGCCTGTTACAGATTGGGCTACTAGGCCTGCTGGGGGATGGAGTTCTTGGTATTTCACAGTCTACGGAGCGTAGCTAGCCTTGCAGACTACCTCTCCCAGCATGCAGCGTGCGGATGTGGGGAAGGGAAGGGGCGGTCAACCTTTCTTTGTGTGAGGGGGAGCGGCCGCCATTTTCCTTCTCTCGCTCTTCCTCTCCCCACCCCCATATCTAGCTCGGGGAGAGAAGCAAATAGTGGACACGCCTCAGATACTTAGGGGAATTACCTCCGGTTGGTGGTGTAGCTACTTTGTAGCCGGCAGTGGAACGTGCATTTCTGGATTCTACTCTTGGTTTTTCAGTAGTACTGCAAGAGCTGGGAGCAAGGTTTTTGCACCCTTGCTCTTCGGATGTAAAACTCAGACTTATCGCCCCTCAGTAGCAAGATCCACCATCTTGCTGCCTAAGGACTACGTGCTGTGGCTGAACGCCTTCTTAAATCTACAGTGGGAAATGGGGTGGCGACTCATGTTTCGTTATTTTCGTTGGGCACTGTTAATGAAAATGTTGAAACAGGATATTGTTTCAAAATCTTAGATTCCCACTTGAATCCTACCTCTACAGTTGGACACTGGTCACTTACTGGAATTTGTAATCATTTATTTCATTCAATTTTGTGTCGCCCAACTCTGGGTGGCTCACAATACACCAAACAAATAAAAGTGATATAATAAACAACGTAACAAAAAACAAACTATAAAAAGGAAAAAAGAACAAGATGACAAACTCAGCAGACACCCCCAAACATCCCACCAGTATCTAAGATACCCCCACCGTAGCCCAAGGCCTGGGGGAACAGCCAGGGCTTTATGGCTTTCCAGAACACGAGCAGGGTGGGAGCCATCCAGATTGGGAGGTGGGGAAACCTCTTTCCAAGAAGGTTTACATTATAGAACAAATTTTTGAGGCTTTATTACAATTTTTTTTAAAGTAAAAGCCAAATATATTGGTAATGACATTTTTTGTTAGAGACAGAAAATTATTTCTAGGTACAAATTGAAATTTGTTGCCATCTTAAGAATAGATTTTTCTCCACTCTTGTTGATGAGTTTAATTTGTTTGAGTTTAGTTTGTTTCCAAGCCAGAGGCTGTAATTCTGCTGCTGGTTTTTCCAGTGGGAAAAGTGTCTAATGCCCTGTTTTCAAAGTCATGTACTTTAATTACAGCTCATTCTTATGCAGCTATATTTAAACGTAAATCTCACTGAATTCAATAGACCATGGTTACACCCTTATTGCACAATTCCATGCATGATTATTCCAATATAAGCCTCACTGAATTCTGTGGGAGTTACTTCCAAGTAAATAAGTATACTTGTAGCCTTTTGCTGTTGCTATTTGTCTTTGATACAGTGATATTCAATTATTCCTGTCTCTAGATGAAATTGAGATTTTCTTAATATTAGTTGATCTATATAAAGGAATAATATCAAACAGCATGCTTTGACTACATATCTTGAAAGATATCTTTAAAGAAAGTAACTTACAGCTAAATACATTTGTCTTTAAGAATACTGTGCCCAGAAAATCTTGTTCGTATTATCAATAATATGGGTACTATTATTTAATTCACCTGTGTCGATAGGTATAAAACATGACCATATGTCAGAATCAGATAATAAATATTCACAAGGGAAGAAGTAATGCTGAACTTTCTCTTTCTTCTGATTGACTTGGGCTAATCCTTTGTGAGTTCATATGTTGTATCAGAGACTTGAACAGAGTTGAATGAAAGCTTGGCAACTGCACTGGGTGTTTACCATCAAGAGAAATATTTATAGCTGCTGAGCTGAAAAGTAAAGAATTTAAAGCACAGGCACAAGCTAATAATTTTACTAAAGTTCTTCTAAGGTTTTGCAGCTTTGAAGGAACACATAATTTGATCATCAGACTAGGAAGTACTTGAAATAAACTGATTTATGTTGTAATGTTTCTTAGAGGCCAACCCTGGTGAACTTAGGCGTATATAAACATTTATTTCCTAGTAAATATACAGGGGGTTAGGCTTTTGTTTTCTCTATTCAGCAGAAAGGGTATTCTGATTCTAGGCATGCTTATATTGAAGTAAGAATCACCTACTCTAATTTTTCCCCAAATAAGAGTGCATATTTCACAGTCTGTTCTTAAATCTACATAGGCTAGGTAGGTTTGTTTTAAATGAAACTTGTAAGTTCCTATTCTTATAGAATCATTTAAGCAATCTTTTGTTCTAGGTACCTACCCATTTCAATTTTATTAATATGAAGATAGGTACTTTTAATTTTTAGTTAATTCATTGTTAATTCCTTTTAGTTAATTAAAATTCCTTTTTAAAGCACATTATTCTCCTGCCATTTCTTATTCATTAATATATGGAACCACTTCCAATTGGAGATGTTATCTTCCTCCCAAAATAAAGTGGGCTAAGCAGGGCTGATAGAAAAAGAGATATAAGTATGTTTTAAAACTAGAGGAACCATTCCTCATACTTCTCTCCCATTCCCTAGCATTTGTTTCTGGTTAGGTCTGTCTCCAGATCACAATGTTAAATCTCCTGCCTTTCCCTTTGGCGAAATGGCTCAGTTGTTCCTTAACAGCTTTCTACATTACATGTCCAGTGATGGTTCGGTGCTCAGAAAACTCCTTCTAGATTAAAGATGATTTATCCTGTCCTGCATCCTGTCTTTTACCTACAGTATAAGGGGGAAAAATCCTTGCATGGAAGAGAAAATTTGTAAACAAAATGCTATTGGACTGAGATCAATTTCTAAAGGGGTGCCTCTCTAAAAATATTCTTTTTCTGGGACAGAGTTTGAGAACAAATTCAAATAGACCAATTATCTGTAACACCATTGCCCCGTTTTGAATGTAAAATCTCAGTATAGAAATTACTTGTAGGAAAACGTATTTTAACAGTTAAATCTATTGGTGGTAAGCTTTTTTCTTGACCTATATAAATTACAGGGATTGGGTTAAAAAGACACTTGTATTCAGTTTGCTACATAGTTATGCTTTTTTGTAATATTTAATTGTATCTGTAATAGCCAGTGATACTATACCACAGACTGTGAACATCAGCATTTTCAGATCAACTGTTTTCTCAGAAGAAAATTTTGAAGATTTCTTTTGAAAAGGATTAGATCAGGTGTCTCCAGTCTTTCTGTGCATTTGGAATTTAGAATATGTGAAGAATGCCACCATGAAAGGCTTTATTTTTCACAAAACTACTATCACTATACCCGCCCAGAGTCTACCATGGTAGAGATGGACGGGGATAAATCCAAATAATAAATAAATAAATCACTATACACATTCAAGCAGAAAATACCCATTTTATAGAAGGAAAAACTGGGAAAGCCGAAAGACCAATAACTTGTCCAGCAACCTAAACATGAAACAAAATGAGGCTTTAACTAATTTTATGATTACAGAAAATTTATGCTAGTACAGAAATTGGTTTTGTGAATATAGAAATGTATGCTAATACAGAAAATGATTTCAGAAAAAAATCAAACTTTTATTGTGATAAAAATAATTTCTCTAAAACCATGACTATGATAGAAATGAAGCTGAAGTCCCAAAACATTTCACAGAAAGTAACTGAGTTCTGTTCTAAGAACCTAAGTACAAGAAAACAGAATATAAACTTTAAAGTATATTTAAAGTTATATATTTCTTACTCATCCTCAGATTCTGCCAGTTTCCTATCACTCCAGTTACCCCTGTGTTTGTCTTTCAAGATCACCTCCTCCCCAAAACACTCTTCTACATATATGCTGGCTCTTCGAGGTTGTCCAGATCAGGAAACAGACTCCATAAGACGACTAGAGCTTTATTGAGATAGGCTATATTAACAGAATCTTGCAAGTCTGTGTTTTTCCTCCCCTCCCTCTTATACCCCAGTGTCTCAGGGAGGAGCCAGCCTGAGTTTCTTCCTAATATTGCCTCCTTTCTCGGGGCTCAAGGAATGCTTCTGCCTCCCTCTTTACTAAATATATACAGAACTTGAGGTTTCCTCATTAGCACTATTCCCATTAATTCTGTCTTCTCTTTCTTTCTAATATTATTACCAATATTCTACCCTACTCATATTATGTCCTTCCCTAAATACCCCAAGCCGATTCCATGTTACAAGACAATTTCAAGCTTTCCAAAAGTTTGGCTTCATAATGATATTTCTAAGTCCCTTATGAACCAACCACAAGGTCCAAAACAATACATTTTTAAAGAGGAAATAAAATCAGTCATAGCTAAATCATAGATGATTGTATGTAAACCACTAAGTAGAGTGAAAGTGCTTTATGAGAACAGGATTAGGTATCTGCAAGTACCATGATGCTTAGAGATAATACATTCCTTGACTCTAGAAAATGTGTTGAATTTGTTTGTAGTTATTCTTGTTTTTACCTGTTTTTGTTTTTTAAAAAAGTGGACATTTAAATTCTAAATATGAAATTGTGAGCCATAATCATACTTAGTAAATAGCGAAGTTCACTAAAAATCTGATTAGTGTGATAGATGAGAATTGGCAAGACTAAGTTAAATTCCAGTGAAGTCATGAAACTTAGTGTGTGACTTTGGATCAGTCATTATATATCAGCCTAATCTACTGCTGACATGAGTTTAAAATAACACTTGAGAGAGCAATGTGCCTTTAGTTTCTTGGTGGAAATATTCTATATGAATCAGTAAAATATATTTTTGTTAAATTAATTGGTTCTGTATTCAGTGCATTGGCAACACTTGCATCAAATAGGATTGCTTTTCATTGAATTCCTTGAAGGTTGGTTAAAGCACTAGTAATGTCTGGAATTCTTGTGAGGAACGTTTCTTCTCAGAGGTGGGATCATATCTATGTGAACAGAATATATCTAAAATGTGTATCATAATAAACTTGTTTATCTTTTTTCCCCTCCAGTATGAAGTGTAACAGAACAGAATTTACCACCTGAAACTGCTGCTTCAAGTTCAGATCAGGAAAGGAACACATCACATCGTAACAACAAAACAAGACCAAAGAAGAGTAAACTTTACACTGAAGACACAACACTTGATCTGAAACAAGAAGTTTGTGCCTACTCAACAGCTTCAAAAGAGCACGTCCCAACGCTGCTAGTAGTCTTTGTTTTCTTCAGTACTGTGCTGAAACTGCCCAGTGCAGCACCAGTTATTCCTTATTAGCTTGATAGATCACTTGTCTCTTGCTATTTTTTTTTTAACAATAGCAATCTTCAAACTTTGAAACGTGTGCTGAAACGAAGAATCGGCAAATACTACTGAAAGTGCAATATTAGAATATCACTGCGAGGTTGGTCCATGTACTGTGTTGAACAGCAATATATTTATTTCAAATTAAAACTGCTGTATGAAATCAGTTAAATAATCCTTTTGTTTAAATCTTTCATCTTCATTGGTCAAAATATCAAAGCAGATCTAACATTTGGCTATGGCGCTTGTCTTTTTAAATGATTCAAATTCTTTAGTACTGCGATTTGGTTATATGTTGAGCTAACCATGGAATGCAGTCTTATTATTGTAACTATTTCATTAAGCTTTCTGCTACTATTTTCCAGTTTCTCGCTTTTGAAATCAGTTTACTCTAATGCTATAAATCTGGATCTCGAACTTTCTCCATATCCTTCTCCCAGTTACTGGTATCGGTCAGTGAGTCTCCATTTCATAAGCTGGTAGGCTAAATATGAATTGTCTGCTGTAAAGACAACTGATTAATAGTAATCATGAGTTCAATTAGCAACCAGCTTGTGTTCTTCATTTCAGAGCCCCTCTAAAAGAAAATAAAGCTATTAAATGCTTTCTTAACTAGCACATCAATCCCTTCTTGTCTAATATTCTAGGAGGCTGCCACAATGGCAGCTTTTTTTATGACACTGGATAAGTGGCAGATATACATTGACAAGGTTGTCTTGTTTGATTTTGTTATATGCAGCATTATAAAATTAAGTTGAAACAGGCGTAAAAATATGGCAAGCACCTGGAAAGAATTTGTTGAATTTTCCATGCCGTCTTCTCCCCCTACTGCATACGTTAGTGCCAACCTGGGCAATGCATCTCCAGTCGGACTGAATTTATCACCTTATGGCCAATCAGTAAGTTCTTTTGCCATACTAGCAATATTCTTAAGGGTAAAGCCAAACTAGCTCAGATGGTGTGATACAACAACCTTTGAGCAAAAAAAAAAAATGTGGCCGATTTGCAGATAGCAGAAATAACTGCTCATTTTGGGACCTCTGAGCCTTCTTTTAATCATGCCAGAGTCATGAGCAGACTAAAATATCCTTAATTTGATAGTTTCAGTTTGGAAATCATTTCACACTCACCCCTCATTCCCAATCATTCTTTTCATTGGTCATTGTACCAGGCCTAGTTCCTGTTCGAGGGCAATTGGTTACCTCTCCAGCTGTTTAAAGACAAAGCTACCCTGGTTTATAATAATTTTTAAACTTTCTTTTGGCATTCTTGTAGAAAACCATGGAACATAGATGTCCACATCCTATTAGTACTGCTAAAAATTGCAGATTCAAAATTTGAAAGTATCCAGTTGAAAATAGAGCCCACATCTGTCAAATTTGCTTGTATAAGAATTCCACCTCTTAACAAATACATTTGTTAATTTTTAAATTAAACCTTTTATATCATGGTCCTTTACTAGTACAGAAATAGTGTTGGTTCTCCAGCAAGCTTTTTAAATTAGACAGTAATCACTAAAATGTAGTGGGGTGGTGTTTAAATTGATAGCCTTCATTTAAGAGATGTATTCTGGTTCTTATGTTTGGTGTATCTAAGTATTGGAGAGGGAGCTGTCTTAAAATTTCTGAAGGCTTGCTTATTAAGTAATGAAGTGTAAGATAGTCACAACCCTGAAGTGTATGAGACAAGTTTCTTAGTATCTTATTTACAAATAGTTGAGAACTGTTGAAACTGAACTTTCAGTAGTGCACAGAGAAGGGGGTCTTAGCTCAGAGGTAGAGCACATGCAAATACCTTTGCTTAATCTCTGACATCTCCTGTTTAAAAACATATCTGGCAGAAGGACTTGGAAAGACATTTGCTCAAGACCATGGATGGCTGCTACCTGCTACCAGTCAAAATATATAGCACTGGGCTAGATGACTATTGGTCTGACTTGGTATAAGGCAGCTTCGTATTTTTAATATAAGGATCATTCTAGGATATAGGCCTTTAATTTGTCTCATTTACTGACCTATAATTTTGAAATTTATGTTGTATATGCATGTAGAAATGTCTTACAATATGGGTTTTGACATACAAATCAGTTGACCAACAAATTTGTATGATTCAGCACTACTGCTATAATACCTTCAGAAATATGTTGGCCATAAATGATTGATATAGCATTGTCACTTGAGTTCATCTCTGTACAATACAATTGACATTTGCTTAATACATATTTAAGCTGCTGAAGAACTGAGATTTGCTGTTAACTTGCCATTCTTCCTGATACTAAATTCAATTAAGGACCAATTTTTAATGTGCTCGCACCTGATATTCAGGTACTTCTATAATTTGTCCTCCAAATTATGGAATGAGGAAATAGGAATGGCAGTCTCTTTAGTGATGTGAAAATAGACTAGTATCTTAATTCTAAGTCTTAAATTATAACTCTTCAAATATACTGTTTATAGCTTGCTGAAGGCTTTGAGACTTTTATTCAGTTTAAAAATCTCAGTGACAAAATCAACCTGCATAATAAGTACGTGTTTGTTTGTTTTGTGGCCCATTAAAAGTAGTAATGGTTCTCAAATTCAGAGTTATATTATCCCTTTAAAATGGGAAAGGAGAAAAATAATAGGTAATGGGTATATTATTTGCTGTAGTGCAAGGATGTATGAAGTGGTACAGCTGTTGGCTCACTGCTTGCATATATTTCTTTCCAGTGACACATGTTGGATTTCTGAAACTGTAAACAAACTAGAATATTGTTGGAAAGAAATTACTGACCTAGAAATAAAGGTTGCTCATACATTTACACTGTAATCCCAGAACAATAAGGATATCTAAATTGACTGCTTTTGATTTCCAGCTTAGTCTCTTGAAACATGGATTTAATAGTTACTAGATATTTCTAAAGATGTGCTAACTATTGACTAGTTATACTGTGTACTATGTTATCACAGCTGTATGAGATGGAGAACCATTATACTGTGTCATCAGATCCTCTCCCCCCTCCTGCAGCTCCCCCTCCTTCTCATCCTTTACCTTTCTCTTCATCTTCTACTTCATCCGGGTCTAAAAAACCGAAGAGGACCCCCCTTTATCAGAGATCTGTAAGTCAGGGCACCTGTTGACAGACATGCCATCTTAGCATGGGGATCCTTAGTACTTAACTCTTCTCTGCATACGTTCTCACTTCTAACTTCACTTGTATTAAATCTCCTCAACAGGTTAAGGAGTAAAATTTATCTGTAGCAATGGGCAATCTTGCTGAGTTCTCAAATTGTGCTTTCCTGTATCTGTTTTAGAAACTTAATGAAAGCCTGGTATTCTTATACATATGTTGATTGTATTTTCATTTTATGCATTCAAAGATTTAAAAATTAGTTTGTTGGCTTACAGATGTGAACAAACTCAACAGAGTTCTGTCCTAGGCATGTGCAAAAATTAGTATTGTGTTTCTCCTCTAGATTATGTCAGTCATGTTATTCTGGAGGTGGTATGGAGGTTAGTCCAGTTCATGCTGTTCTGGATTAAATGGGCCCATGTGTCAAACACCACAGACTGTTTTCAGTTCAGCAGATTAACATATAGAGAAATCACAGCATCCCTGAAATGGCCAAATGGCTTTCAAGTCTGTTTGATATATTTATAATAGGAAACACTTAATAGGATGGTGCAGAAATTGTAAGCACCTCTTAATGATTTCAGTAGGAAAGAGCTGCATCTTATGATGCTATTCCTGAATTGTAATATATATAGATTTGAGGTTTTTAGTTTGATTGGTGGGTTTTGTGTATGTATGGGGGCTTTCTGTTCTTATTTCTTGGCAACAACAAACATTTCACCAGTTCCTGCACTATTTGACTAAAAAATCTAATATTTGTTTCAACCCATCCAAGGTAAATCAGAAAGCCCTATGATTTTGAAGAGATTTACTCTTAAATAATTCTGTGTTTAGTGGGACCTTTGTATCTTCAGCAGCTTCATGCCAGATTAATTCATAGCATTGTCTGTAAAGAGAACCCTCTTTAAAATGAAATGCTTTTAAAAAAATTACCCTAAACAATTTTATCAGTCCCAGTTTAATGAGTAATTGATGATTCACAAAATGTAGATTTGAAAGCTACTTACATTTAGAACTTTTGAATACTTAATAGCTCCTTATGGTTGTAGGAATTTTAGTTTGTTTTCTTAAACAGATACACAGGAAACTGCGTAAAATACAGAGGAACAGTGTGCATGATTTTGGCATTGCTTTGTCTTGAACTCTTTGACTTGCATGAGATGGTTGCTGATTTTTATAACAGTAAATATTTATGGGGAACTCCTGATACTAACCTCATTTGGACTTGATTTAACTTGCTAGGCAAATATATTATTTTTCAAAAGTGTGATTTAAGAAAAGTATAGCATGTTGATGAGAACTTAAGATTCCAATCTTTCCTTTATGTTCTGTGAATTTAAGAGATCTCAATGGTTGGAAAAGTATTTAAACTCGGTGAGCACAGCAATCAGCTTTGAAACTTGATAAAGATTAAGCTGCTAGCTATGTTCAGAGACTAAATTATGGAAATTGCCATGACACTAATTTGATTCTGGAAATGTCTGGAAATTGCATTTGTTAGTAACCATTGTGGCTTTGCTTTCTTGATTACCTCCATTGGCAAAGTCAAATCACATTAATGGGTAACTTGAAATACTGTGTTAATATTCTGTGCATAAATGAGAAATAGAATAGCATGGTAGCTTTCAGTGCATAGTTATACACTTTGATATGGTATTGATAAGTGTCACACAAAATCTGTTCAAATTGCTAGAAACCTACATGCCTATTTGATGGTTTATAAACATTGGCTTTTACATTATATTTATCCTAAATTAACAAGTAATACTAAAGGAGAAGAGGATTATCCTTGGAGGAACTTACAAGTTTCTTTTTGGTTTCAGATGAGCTTTGATCCAAACCTTCTCCATAACAATGGACACAACGGGTACCCCAATGGTACTTCTGCAGGATTGCGTGAAACGGGGGTTATTGAAAAACTGCTGGCCTCCTATGGATTCATTCAGTGTTCAGAACGGCAAGCTAGACTGTTCTTCCATAGTTCGCAGTATAATGGCAATCTACAGGAGCTCAAAGTAGGAGGTAATAAATTAACTGGTAGAGGGCTGTCCTTGTACATGAGAAGTCTAATTTCTTCTAGAGACACATCTGCTACTGTGGGTAGTAGTGGCTGAACCATCAGCCAGAGAATTAGGAGAATACCAATCGAAGAGAATATTTGTAGCTCAGGGTTGAACTGGGGAGTCTTTGGTGCTCTCTGAGCCTTGTTGTTTTCATGCAGACGTTTCATTGCCAGGCTAGGCAACATCTTCAGTGCGAAAAGTGAGTGGAACTTACTGTCTGTTTATATACCCTGGTTTGTCCTGCCTGTGTTGGTGGGGGTCTTGTACTCTCCTTGGTAGTTCCTTGATTGGGCTGTTGTGTGCTGTTTGGGTGATTGACTGAGTTAATAGTTCCTTGATTAAGGTCTATTGTGTTGTTTGATTGCTCCTCTGCTGCTAATCTTGCTGTTAATCTATGCATATCTTGTTGTTGATTGCTGGCCCAGGGGTGTTCTGGTCTTCTGGCTATTCTATTGTCTCTTATGAATGGTATGTAAATGTTGTTAACCTCTATGTGTCTGTTGATGGCTGCTTTGTCTGAGTGCCAAGCTTCCAGGAATTCTCTAGCATTTTTGGATTTGGCCTGGTCTAATATGCTCACAGTTGCCTGACCACTCAACCCACCACAGCAAAACCAACAGAAGCTATGAAAAGGATTACACTGCCATACATCAGAAACATCTCAGAAACTACTAATAGACTGTTACATCCACACGGCATCACTGTAGCACACAAACCAACCAAAACCCTTCAGAACATTGTAAGTAAACCAAAAGACCCAGTAGCCCAAGAAGAAAAAACAGGAGTTATCTACAACATACAGTGTAAGGACTGTAACAGCCACTATGTAGGACAGACCGGCAGAAGACTAGCAGAACGCATCCATGAACACCAACTAGCAGTCAGAAGACATGATGAAAACTCCTTAATCTCACAACACATGGACAGACTCAACCATACTTTCAACTGGGAAACTGTGAGCATATTAGACCAGGCCAAATCCAAAAATGCTAGAGAATTCCTGGAAGCTTGGCACTCAGACAAAGCAGCCATCAACAGACACATAGAGGTTAACAACATTTACATACCATTCATAAGAGACAATAGAATAGCCAGAAGACCAGAACACCCCTGGGCCAGCAATCAACAACAAGATATGCATAGATTAACAGCAAGATTAGCAGCAGAGGAGCAATCAAACAACACAATAGACCTTAATCAAGGAACTATTAACTCAGTCAATCACCCAAACAGCACACAACAGCCCAATCAAGGAACTACCAAGGAGAGTACAAGACCCCCACCAACACATGCAGGACAAACCAGGGTATATAAACAGACAGCAAGTTCCACTCACTTTTCGCACTGAAGATGTTGCCTAGCCTGGCAATGAAACGTCTGCATGAAAACAACAAGGCTCAGAGAGCACCAAAGACTCCCCAATTAGGAGAATTGAAATCAGATTTCAGTTCAGTGTTAATAATGGGATCAGATTTATCAGATGAAAGATCTTCGAAAAAGTGGTTCTTCATACTGCATTTTGGAGAGCTCAGCATCCTAGAAAGTTTAGTTAGGATTCCTAAGTGAGAAGATGAGTAATGGCATATTAGTATCTTTCACTGTGCAGCTTCAGGAAACAGTTATGTATATACTAGGACTATGCAAAGACTTGGATATAAAGGACAAAGTGATTCAGAGGACTTGAGGACGCACAAAGCACTTCTTGGGAATGCTTTAAATCAAACGTGCCTTTTGCATTCATCTGTGGAGGATAAGGCATGTCATCTGTGTGGCTAGGAAGAGACACAACTGCTTGAAAAGTTGTTCTGGGCACATGCTACATGTGCCCTGCAACACACATTTTGTCCTTTGAATCTGGATTTTTGCATTGTACTAGTGTAGCGGGAAAACTCACCTTCCCAAATGACAGGACGCGAGACCAGCAAGGTAGAGAATACAGGTTTATTGCTAGCAAGGTTCAGAGTAATAACTTGGCAAATTCTGAACACCGGGTCACACCCGGAGTCTATCCTTTATAGGCTTTTGCAATCAATACAATCAGGATATGACAACATTAGCAGGTGGTATCTAAAACATCATAACTCAGCTTGTTCAGACAGATTGTTCAGACATAGAACAGCAAAACAGGATAACAAAAAGGGAAGTTATCGTACACCATCTGTAGCATTTTGGGGAACTTCCAAGAGTCCATGGCGTTCTGTTCCAAAGGTCAGGATGTGAGTAAGAGCATCCAGCCTGTTACAAAGGTCAGGATGTGGGTAAGATTAGTAAGCCAAGAGGATATCTGCTTGATTGGATTTTGATTAGATATAGAGTGGAATAGAACAGAACACAAGCCTAGCAGCTAGAGAAAACTGAATGATTCTGGCCTGCCTGCTTCACTAGGATGCACATTATGGGACACGTTGACAATCGTGAAATTCAGTTTGCCTGAGCTATACTGTATATGTGCTATTATCCTCTGTTTTTATGTTTTTACATTATGCAACTTCTTTTGGTAGACAAGTTAATATGGAAAAGATTCCATGGGATCAGAAAATTGAAAACAAATAGGATATAAATGTTATTGAAAAAGCACATTAGCTTTTCATATCAACTAAGTGTAAATGAACCTGTAAAGCCTTATTTTATTATGTGATTTCAGTTGCTATCAGAGTTTAATATTCAAATTAGGGTAGATATTTTGTTTTTATTTGTTGTTACTGCTTTTTGAAATTTTGTGTGGGGGTGTTTTATTGAGTTAAAAGTTATCTTGACAGGGTTTTACCATTAAATTGAGGCCTATAAATTGTAAATATAATTTGTTTGTAGATGATGTTGAATTTGAAGTATCTTCTGACCGGCGAACTGGAAAACCAATTGCAATTAAACTGGTGAAGATAAAAACAGAGACCTTACCTGAAGAACGAATAAATGGACAAGTTAGTGGCTATCCTTAAGTTTTTTGTTTTTTTAAAAAATATGCATGCTGTTTCCATCTGCTGTGGTCAAACAGATAAGGACAGAGTTGAATGTAGCATGCCTCTCCTTAGTTGCATTAAAATATTTTTCTCAAATATACTTTTTTCCTTCTTTTGGCAAGCACATAAAAATTAAGAAATTTACCTAACCAGGAACAATTCTTACAGTTAGTAAAAGTACTGTAAGATAAAAGCTTTGCAGCATGGCATACTGTTGTGGGTTACCTGTTAAATGCATCCCTGAGTGTGTTATAGAAGTCTGATGCATAATGCTGCCTCTGGAAATAATTAGCAATGGATTTTTTTTTTTGACTGGTAGGTTGTGTGTGCTGTTCCTCACAACTTAGAGAGTAAGTCTCCAGCTGCCCCGGGTCAGAGTCCAACAGGGAGTGTATGCTACGAACGTAATGGGGTAAAACTTATGTATTTACTAAAAAATGTTTCACTGATCCTCCAGTATGGTTTAAACTAAAATACTTACCAAAATAGACAGTTAAAGTTGTATCTGCTTTAAAATTTTTAAATTGCTTATTAATCAATTGATACATAAATGCATATACTTTAGCATACTGATTATAATTATGAAATATTTTCAAAACTACATATTAGAATATAAGGTCAGTTAAAACATTAATGTAGAAAAGTTATTAGCAAACAGCTTCACTGTGAATTATCTTTTTGTTTCATAAAATTCTAAATCTAATATGGTAAATTTCTGACCACTTCCTAAGTTCCAAAAATAATGTTTAAACTAACCTGGAGATTGTATTTTCTCTCACTTTAAATATGATAGTGAACTGTTCATGCAACCAAATTATAATTTACAGGAAGTGTTCTACTTAACTTACACCCCAGAAGATGTTGAAGGAAATGTTCAGCTGGAAACTGGAGATAAAATAAACTTTATTATTGATACAAATAAACAGTAAGTTGATACCTTGTATTGTAAATCCTTGTTAGCTGGAATGCTAAATTTTCTTTTTTAAAATGTATTTTTAGTTGAAACTTGGTTAACAAACTTTGAAACTGCTTTTAATTCACATTCATCTTTTTGAGATACTATATTTTGGAACAGTAACTAAATTGAAAAAGCACATTTGTTGTCTGTTTCCTTGCACAGGTAATCTCAGTCTATGTCTATAGTTCTTGTTTTTGTTAGATGCAAAATTAGAATATAATTTTCAAACAAGGACATTGTAGCAATATAACATCTTCATATGGTTAGCTGAGTTAGTCTGTTGGAACAACAGTAATCATCTGATGTAACATAGGACAATACATTTATCATGTCATTATTATTAGTAGTAGTATGTTTATATCCCACCTTTATTTTGTACAACTCAAGTCAGCTTACACAATATTTCTGCCTCCTATCTTTCCCACCACAACAATAATCCTATTGGAAGAGTGTCTGGCCTAAAATCACTCAGATGGCATTCATGTCTAATGAATGGGTTTTATGAACTTGGAACACTCAAAATGTATTTGTGGAGGTTGAATAGTCTGTTTTTAGTTTGTTCTAAACTTTCCAATCACAAGAAATGGCTGTTTTGTTCCAAGGTTCAGTTGTGAGAGAAAGTTTGTGAACCCTTTAAAAATATCTATAATCCTGCAGGATTTTGACTTAAAATGTAATTAGAGCTTCATGTACATCTTATTTATGAATAAAGAGATTCTGAGTAAACAGATAGTACCCCAAACCATGTACTATGTCATATTTGTATTGAAAATAGTGAGCCAACATTCTTCATTGGAAAAGGTATATGAAGCCCTAGGATAGGGGTTACAACTTACAGCCTGCAGGCCAGATGTGCCCTTCCACCCAAAATCATGCAGCCCATAGTCCGAAAAGCAAATATATCCATCCAGCTCATGATAAAAAGGGAGAGAGCAGCTGTCCATTTGGCTGCTCTTCTGAGCACTCACCACCTCTTCAGGTGGCCATCTGGCGATGGCTTCACCAGCCACCTCAATGCGGATGGAACAACAAGTCCCCTGCTTGGTGCTAGCAAGAGTGAGCCAGGAGGAGGAGGAGGAGGCGGTGGCATGGCCTTGGCTCCTATGCAGAAGATAATTCCTGACCCCTGCCCTTGGATAACCAGCTCTCTTAATTGAGTAGGTTGAGTCAGAGGTTCTTATCAATGAGATGACATTCAGGGGTCAGTTTGAGTGGCCTTCTCCAATTAAAAACAGGTGCTATTTGCCATCATCGAAGTCTACTGTTCCTGACACAGGTTGCCATCATTGGAGACAGCCAGACATACTGTATGCCCCAGTCAGAAGAGATCTTTCAGAAAAAGGGAAATCAGTGCTCATGAATCTGGAATGGACTGTAGAATCATTATCAAAGACTGCCTTCTATCAGACTATGGTAAAGCGGATATTGTACAAATGGAGAAAATACAATACCATTGTTACTCTTCACAGGAGTGATCATCCAACAAAAGTCATTATAAGACCAAGGCATACAGTACTTCAGGGGAGCACAAAGAACCCCAAGGTGACAGCAAAGGAGTTGCAGGCCATTCTTGCATTGTGCGATATCAGTGTTTATGAATCTTCTATAAGGAAAACACTGAACAAGAGTGGTGTGCATAGGAGGAAATCAAGAAGAAGCCATTTCTCCCTAGAAGGCTCATTGCTGCTCATCTCATATTTGCCATCAATCATCTGGATGATCCTGCAGGCTATTTAAACAGTGGAACTTTTAAGCATTAATGAGAATATTATGTTTGGGGGGGAAATGAAATATAGGTAGTCCTCGCTTAATGACTGCCCTGTTTAGCAACTGTTCAAAGTTACAACAGCGCTGAAAAGGTAACTGTATGGCCGGTCCTCACACTTAGAACTGTTGAAGTGTCCCTATTGTCATGTGGTCGAGATTCGGGCACTTCACAACAGGTGGGCATTTACGGCCATTGCAGCGTCCTGCGGTCATGTGATTGCCATTTCTGTGCTTCCCAGCTGGCTTCCAACAAGCAAAGTCAAAGGGGAAGCTGGCAGTAAAATTGCAAGTTGCAGTCACGTGACATCTCGTGTAATGACTGCAGTTGATTTGCTTAATGACCGTGGCAGAAGTGAGGTGGTAAGTCTATTGCAGTCATGTAATGTCTCGTTTAACAGAGTTGCCAGTCCCAATTGTTAAGTGAGGACTACCTGTACTGCATTCTAACAAAAGAATTTTATCCCAGCTGGAAAGCATGGCAGTGGGTTATGATTTGCAGCCTCAAGATCTAGATACTTCTCTGTCCTTGAAAGAACAGTGGGTTCTGGATGGCACCAGCAAATTCTACAGGAGAATGTATTTGAGGTACCCATCTGCAAAGTACTTGTCTGAGCTGTAGCTTAAACAAATGTGAATCATGGCAGCATAACAGCAATTACAGACACAAAAGCAAATCTACAACAAAATGGCTGAAGCAGAAGAAATTTCGTATTTTCGGAACAGCTAAGTCAAAGTCCTGACATTAACCCAGTTGAAATGTTGTAGCGTGCCCTGAAGGAAGCAGTTCATGCAAGACAACCCCAAAATATCAATGAGTTGAAGTGAAATGGGCCAAAATATCTTCAAGCCAAGTGTGGAATTGATCAATGGGTATGGCAGTTATTTGGTTGAAGTCATTGCTGTTAGTGCTACTGCACAGTACATTGTCTTGTGTGTTGCTCATTTACCCAGAATCTCTTTATTAATGGGATATAGATAAAGCTTAGATCACACTGTAGGCCACAGTAGTGCAGAATTACAAATAGTTCTAAAGGGTTCACAAGATGAGAATAAAACAGAATCTTTTGCGCCATCCCCCCAAAAAACCTCCCAGAAAACAAGCATTTTGTTTTAAACTTAGAATGCTTTCCTTAACCATACTATATTCCACAAGAGCTTATTTCATAATGCATTTGTTGGTCTTTAAGATAAAGGCTTGGTTTAACAACAGGATTTCCTTTTTAAGAAGATTAAGTTACAACATGAGGTGTGTTTCTAAATCAGGTTTTTGCATGCAAAATGAAAGAAGTATTCTCTGTAGCTGGTAAGATAAGTGAATTGTATTCATCTTTATATAATCTTAGTTTACTCTTTTTTCCTAGTACTGGTGCTGTAAGTGCTCGTAATATTATGCTTTTGAAAAAGAAACAAGCTCGATGTCAAGGAGTAGTTTGTGCCATGAAGGTAAGGAATGCTTTACTAAAATCAGTTACATGTAATAGAACTAAGTCATTCTGATATATGTGTACTTTCAATATAAAACCATAGAAGTTTGAAGGATAATTTATTTTTTATTCTAGTTCTTTTAAAGCTGCAAATCCTATGTGTCCCTGCTTGGGAATAAGCCATATTGCACCCAAGAAAGCATCCATTATGTCTTTTACCATGCGTCTTATAAAGACTTACAGATCAGGGGTTTCAAACACGTGATCCACTGTATTCTTTTGGGCAACCTGTGATGGCTCAAAAGTTTATGGCATTGCCAGAGCCCAAATCCCACTGGGGTAGCTCTGAAGGCTCCTGATCTCCACTGCCACTATACTGCCTTGCTGCAGGCACTGTGCCAGCATGTGATTGCTGCAGAAGTAATATTGCCGCTGACTTGCCATTTGTCCATGCTAGTTGGCACTGGGTGTGTTTGTGTGCGTGTGCGCCGAACACAGTGAGGTGAGAGACTATGGACAGGTCAGAGATTACAGCCATGGTGATGCAATATTTTACTTTTTCAATGTAGGCAACATTTTAAATTAATAGTTAATATTATTTTAATTTAATTATTTTATTAAATTAATGTTTAATAATTGTTACACTTGTGCATGTGTATGAATATCACTCACTGATTAGTGCATTTTGTGTAATGTAGCCCCCAAGTTCATTTGAGTTTGAGACCCACATTATAGATACAGATATATACACGTTTTCTAGCTGAGGATCTTTATAAAACTCGTCTTCTCTTTGATTACTAGTGACTAAAGCTACTTGGTCAGGTATCTAAATGAATGTTTGAAAGCATCTTGGCTAAATAATTGTGATCTTCCCTTAGGAAGCCTTTGGATTCATTGAAAGAGGTGATGTTGTAAAGGAGATATTCTTTCACTATAGTGAATTTAAAGGTGACCTAGAAGCCTTACAGCCTGGTGATGATGTGGAGTTCACAATCAAAGACAGAAATGTAAGAGTAAATTTCATAAACTTAAATTGTATTAAAGTTAATACAATTAAAGGGGCTTCCTTAAATGTTTTATTGGTTATGTACATACATATGACTTATTGCTGGGCTTTGTACTCTTTGCATGGGGTTGATCATTTTTTTAATATTCTTTTAATAGGGTAAAGAGGTTGCAACTGATGTAAGGCTTTTGCCTCAAGGAACTGTTATTTTTGAAGATATTAGCATTGAACACTTTGAGGGAACTGTAACCAAAGTAATTCCAAAAGTACCCAACAAAAATCAGGTAACAACAGCTTCTTAAATTTTCAAATTTCTCTTCAGAATGCTATACTATAGAGCTTTCCAAACTCTGTGTTGGGACACGTTAGTGTGTCGGCTGCAGTGTCTGGGTGTGTCGCGGCTGCTGCTGCCTCCGAACCCTGCCAGGATTCCACGCAGGTCCTAGTGCCTGCCTTGTGCCTGGCTGCCTCCAAACCTGCCCTGCCAGGATTCTGCGCAGGTCCTAGTGCCTGCCTTGTGCCCTGCTGTAAGTGTGTGTCGCGAAATGATGCATGTCTAAAAAGTGTGTCACCAGCATGAAAAGTTTGGAGTATATAGTACAGTATACTATATACTGTATACCAGAGCTTTCCAAACTGTGTCGCGACACAAAAGTGTGTCGCCTGCGGGGCCCAGATGTGTCGCGTCAAAACCCGGAAGCGCTAATGGCACGCCATCAGCGCTTCCGGGTTTTCCCGCAGCGAGACACCAACGGCGGTGCGGGAAAATCCGAAAGCGCTGCAGCCACGGCGGCGTGCAAAAACCGAAAGCGGCAGCAGCGCTTCCGGGTTTTTGCACGCTGCCGCAACGGCGGCACTTCCAGGTTTTCCCGCGGTGACAACACCAACGGCGATTGGTGTGTCGCCGCGGGAAAACTTTGGAAAGCCCTGCTGTATACTATAAGGGACTGATATACCATGTAAACGAGTAAAAGAAAAAAAATGTGATAATAGCATTACTAATGAATTAAGCTTTCTATTCAGGAAAAAGGGAATAATTGAAAATGGAAATTGAGTACAGTCAGAAAAGGCTGTATCTAAATTTCTTCTGTATTATAATTAGAATGACCCACTACCTGGACGCATAAAAGTTGATTTTGTGATTCCTAAAGAACTTCCATTTGGAGACAAAGATACAAAATCAAAGGTGACACTTTTGGAAGGTGACCACGTTAGATTCAACATTTCAACAGATCGGCGTGACAAATTGGAACGAGCCACTAATATTGAAGTTCTTCCCAATACTTTTCAAGTCACTAATGAGGCTAGAGAAATGGTAAGCACTTAATAAGAAATGGTAAGCAGTTTGTGGAAGAATGAAACTGGAAATGTAATGTGTAATACCTTTTAGTTACATAGGTGCTGCATTGCCAAGATTGTATCATGGTGCCAAATTTCTTGTAGTGATAAATGTAGTGATGGGCTTGGAAAAAACGCTTTGTAAATTCAGGGTGTTTTTATTCTCTAGGGAAATACCTTCCAGGAAACATTGCTGTGCACTTGAGCAGAAGTTATGGAAAACTGAAGCATGGAGATACTTAACTATAAGTGTCTACATTGCAAATTAAAGCCCTGCAACAAAATATGTATTGCGCTTTGCATCTGTTTAGAATAATAGACACTCCATTACATGTCTTCCTCCAGGCTTTTTAATGGATTTTTCCCCTCCGTTATGTTTTTTGTATGTGTGAGATGAATGCATGTTTCCTTCCTTCCGGCATATTCCGACTCCCATTTATTCTTTGCGTAGGGGTATTTCTGCATATTTAGCTCACTAGTCTTAACTGGGGTCTGCAGTAGCAGTGTAATGGCTGGGTTAGGATTTAATTGAACTTAGTATAAACATGTGGCTGCTGGACAGTTGATATAGTGCACAGGTTAGGAGATTAGATACAAAGTGGGAAGTCTACTTTGACATTTGTCTCTACCACATGCTAAGTGTTATTAAGCAAAGCCCTTCTAGTCTCAGCCTAGATCTATAGTGTTGGGATAATAAAACTGGCTTTCTTTGCAGTTTTTTTGAAATCAGATATACAAACAGCATTGGCAAAGACCTCTCTTACCCCTAGAACATGACCGTCCCAACTTGTTCATTTTCCTTCTTTCTAGTCAGCTGTGTGTGCTTCAAAACAAAGAGTTGGGATATAGTCATCAATTATTTTTATTTTTATTTCCTAAGAATGCCTCTAGGGCCCAGAGACATTCTTCGAAGTGAAGATGGTGTTAGAGGCTGTTAGTCTATTGATAACAAGTAAAAGAACTTTTTAAAAATGCTTAAATCAGGAGCTTAGTAAGGAAGCAAAGGGCAGTTACTTGTGGGCATAGTATTGTTCATAGGTATTAAGTATAAGCCTCCATGACTAAAGGTATGGGTTGTTTTATGTGACACTACAGTTTTTGTCCTAGGCGTTTAACTAAATTATCTTATTTTTTGCTTCATTCTCAGAATGAATTGATATTTGGCCAACTGCCTTTGTTGTTTATTTGTTCAGTCGCTTCTGACTCTTCGTGACTTCATGGACCAGCCCACGCCAGAGCTTCCTGTCGGCCATCGCCACCCCCAGCTCCCCCAAGGTCGAGTCCGTCACCTCCAGAATATCATCCATCCATCTTGCCCTTGGTCAGCCCCTCTTCTTTTTGCCTTCCACTTTCCCTAGCATCAGCATCTTCTCCAGGGTATCCTGTCTTCTCATTATGTGACCAAAGTACTTCAGTTTTGCCTTTAATATCATTCCCTCAAGTGAGCAGTCTGGCTTTATTTCCTGGAGTATGGACTGGTTTGATCTTCTTGCAGTCCAAGGCACTCTCAGAATATTCCTCCAACACCATAGTTCAAAAGCATCTATCTTCCTTCGCTCAGCCTTCCTTTATGGTCCAGCTCTCGCAGCCATAGGTGACTACGGGGAATACCATTGCTTTAACTATGCAGACCTTTGTTGTCAGTGTGATGTCTCTGCTCTTAACTATTTTATTAAGGTTCGTCATTGCTCTCCTCCCAAGAAGTAAACGTCTTCTGATTTCCTGGCTGCAGCCAGCATCTGCAGTAATCTTTGCGCCTAGAAATACAAAGTCTGTCACTGCCTCCACGTTTTCTCCCTCTATTTGCCAGTCATCAATCAAGCTCGTTGCCATAATCTTGGTTTTTTTGAGGTTTAACTGCAACCCAGCTTTTGCACTTTCTTCTTTCACATTCATCATAAGGCTCCTCAGCTCTTCCTCGCTTTCAGCCATCAAAGTGGTATCATCTGCATATCTGAGATTGTTAATGTTTCTTCCAGCAATTTTAATTCCAGCCTTGGATTCCTCAAGCCCAGCACGTCACATGATGTGTTCTGCATACAAGTTGAATAGGTAGGGTGAGAGTATACAGCCCTGCCGTACTCCTTTCCCAATCTTAAACCAGCCCGTTGTTCCGTGGTCTGTTCTTACCTTTGCTATTTGGTCATTGTAGAGATTCCTCAGGAGGCAGACAAGATGACTTGGTATCCCCATACCACCAAGAACTTGCTACAATTTGTTATGATCCACACAGTCAAAGGCTTTAGAATAGTCAATAAAACAGAAATAGATGTTTTCTGAAACTCCCTGGCTTTCTCCATTATCCAGCGGATATTGGCAATTTGGTCTCTAGTTCCTCTGCCTTTTCTAAACCCAGCTTGTACATCTGGCAATTCTTGCTCCATGAATTGCTGGAGTCTACCTTGCAAGATCTTGAGCATTACCTTACTGGCATGTGAAATAAGTGCCACTGTTCGATAGTTTGAACGTTCTTTAGTGTTTCCCCTTTTTGGCATGGGGATAGAAGTTGATTTTTTCCAATCTGATGGCCATTCTTGTGTTTTCCAAATTTGCTGGCATATGGCATGCATCACCTTGACAGCATCATCTTGCAAGATTTTAAACAGTTCAGCTGGGATACCGTCATATCCTGCTGCCTTGTTATTAGCAATGCTTCTTAAGGCCCATTCAACCTCACTCTTCAGGATGTCTGGCTCTAACTCACTGACCACACCGTCAAAGCTATCCCCGATATTATTATCCTTCCTATACAGATCTTCTGTATATTCTTGCCACCTTTTCTTGATCTCTTCTGCTTCTGTTAGGTCCTTGCCATCTTTGTTTTTGATCATACCCATTTTTGCCTGGAATTTACCTCCGATGTTTCTAATTTTCTGGAAGAGGTCTCTTGTCCTTCCTATTCTATTGTCTTCTTCCACTTCCGCAAATTGCTTGTTTAAAAATAATTCCTTATCCCTTCTGGCTAATCTCTGGAATTTTGCATTTAATTGGGCATATCTCCCCCTATCACTGTTGCCTTTTGCTTTCCTTCTTTTTTGGGCTACTTCCAATGTCTCAGCACACACCAATCTTGCCTTCTTGGTTTTCTTTTTCTTTGGGACGTTTTTTGTTGCCGCCTCCTGAACAATGTTGCGAACTTCTGTCCATTGTTCTTCTGGGACCCTATCTACTAAATCTAGTCCCTTAAATCTATTCTTCACCTCCACTGCATATTCATTAGGAATATTAGTGAGCTCATATCTAACTGATCTGTGGGTCTTCCCTGTTCTCTTTAGTCTGATTCTAAATTGTGCAATAAGAAGTTCGTGATCTGAACTACAGTCAGCTCCAGGTCTTGTTTTTACCGACTGTATAGATGTCTACCACCTTTGGCTGCAAAGGATGTAGTCAATATGATTTCGGTGTCGACCATCTGGTGAAGTCCATGTATAAAGTCATCTTTTAGGTTGTTGGAAGAGAGTGTTTGTTATGCACAGTGAGTTGTCTTGGCAAAATTCTATCAGCCTATGTCCCGCTTCATTTTGTTCTCCCAGACCATGCTTGCCTGTAATTCCAGGTATCGTTTGACTACCCACCTTAGCATTCCAGTCTCCTGTAATGAAAATAACATATCTTTTTGGTGTATTATCCAGTAGGTGCAGCAGATCCTCATAGAACTGATCTACTTCTGCTTCTTCAGCATCTGTGGTTGGGGCGTATATTTGGATCACTGTGATGTTAAATGGCTTACCCTGAATTCGAATTGAGATCATTCTATCGTTTTTTGGATTGTATCCAAGCACTGCTTTAGCCACTTTGTTATTAATTATGAAGGCTACTCCATTTCCTCTGTGGTCCTCTTGTCCACAGTAGTAGATCTGGTGGTCATCTGATGTGAAGTGGCCCATTCCAGTCCATTTCAGTTCACTGACACCCAAAATGTCTATATTTAATCTTGACATCGCACCAATAACCACATCCAATTTGCCCTGGCTCATAGATCTTACATTCCAGGTTCCTATGGTGTGTTGATCTTTAGAACATGGGATTCGTCGTTCACCACCAGCACCGTCGGCCGCTAGCCTTCCTTTCGGCTTTGAGCTAGCTGCATCATCACATCTGGGGCTAGTTCCTTCCCAGTAGCATTTTGACCATCTTCTGACCTGGGAGTCCCATCTTCCGATGGTATACCGACATATCTCTGGTTATACCGATCCATTTAGTTTCCACGGCAAGAATACTGGGGTGGGTTGCCGTTACCTTCCCCAGGGATCATATTTAGTCTGACCTCTCTGCCATGACCTTCCCGTCTTGGGTGTCCCTTCACAGTTTAGCTCATGACGTCATTGAGGTGCTCATGCCTCAGCACTACGACAAGGTAACGATCTCCTTTGCTGGAGTCAACTGCCTTTACTACCCCTATATTTGATAGATATCCTCTAAGAATTCTTCATTCTAATGATAACTGATCTGTGTGTTGCTTTCATAGGGTGTGATTGCTGCAATGAGGGATGGCTTTGGTTTCATTAAATGTGTTGACAGAGATGCCCGCATGTTCTTTCACTTCAGTGAAATTCTAGATGGTAACCAGCTCCATATTTCAGATGAAGTGGAATTTACTGTTGTTCCTGTAAGTAAAATTGTAATTACTTAGAATTTAGGAGGCTTTGCTTTTTCAGTTAATAATTTGCTTCCCCCCCCCCCCCCAGGATATGCTGTCTGCTCAAAGAAATCATGCTATAAGGATTAAAAAACTACCGAAGGGCACGGTTTCATTCCACACCCAATCAGATCATCGTTTTGTTGGCACTATAGAAAAAGAAGCCACTTCTGTCAAATCCACTAGTCCAAATAAAGGCAAGGAGAAGGTAACACTGTTCTATTCCTCCCCTTGTTTAAATCTGTATAATTGCATTTCTGAAAAGCTTTGAGTTTCACCCTATATGCACAGAATGATGCTGAAAGCTTGAGAGTGATATTGTCCTCACCATTACCACAAATCTAGGTAGTCTAATACTTCTAGCTCATTGCAACATTATGCAAGTTTATCTAAAAGCTCTTTGTGTTTGGTATGTTCACACGCAAACTATGCTTGTCATAAATGTATATTGTATCTAAAGAATGGGCAATTTGATTGGTGATGGAGAAGCTTCAACTCAGATCAGGATACTTCCCTCCCCCCAAAACTAATCTAAAAAAGTTTTTTTTAAAAAAAAAGTGCATAGCCTTTGTTGTACTACAAATAAATTATTCTGCAGTATCATATTTTATGTGTCAGAAATACTTGTTTAAGTAAGCATTATGTTGCCACAGAGCATTCAGTTAGAGCAAAGTGGAACAGTATTATTATTAATTTCTTCAATCTTAGAATTTCAGGATGGTTTACCTCAGCCATAACTATATTTTTAGTCTAAATAAATCCATTTCTCAATTGATAATTGTCCTTTTTCTAAGTGCATGTTTCCTGGATAGTTATTTGGTAGGTATACCTAATAGCCATTGCCAGTATAACAGTGGAAGATCCAAAATACGGTGAAGCTCTCTTAGAAAGGTTTTACCAATTTCATTTAGATCAAAACAGTCAAGTAAAAAAAGATTTGATGGCAAATCATTCCTTATCCAAGAACTGGAACTCTTCTAACAAAACAATGGATTATTAGATTTCAATTTGTTAAATAGATAGATTACATCTACAATGGATGTATAAAACTCAGTAATATAAATCAGTTCTGTACCTTTAACTTGTATCAGGTATTGTAGGGCTAAGGATTTCCTCCAAGATGATATAGATAATATGGTATTGAATTACTGTGTAGATTTTAGGGATGTTTCTGTGTTGCAAATTCATTTGTAATGGTAAAGTAACCAATTTAGAGTACTATATGTTATGTATGTATGTATGTATGTATGTATGTATGTATGTTTGTCATTTGGAATAAGAAAGTTTTTTTTCCATTACAATCCTTGTTTATATGCTTTTGTTTAATTTATTAAGGCTCCATTTGTCAAAGAAAACTAGTAATCTATTTTTCAGAAGCAGATTCTTTGAATGACCTGGATGATTAGGCTAAATATGCAGTATATTTGCTTGAGGTGCTTTCAATGATAGTGTATCCTTCGCTGGACCGGTCATGTTGTTCGAATGCCTGACCATCGTCTTCCAAAGCAGCTACTTTACTCCCAACTTAAGAATGAAAAACGGAATATTGGTGGACAGCAAAAGAGATTCAAAGCTAATTTAAAAAAATGTAATATCAGCATTGAGAACTGGGAAGCCCTAACTCATGAGCGTTTCAATTGGAGGTCATCCTTTATTAATGGCGCTATGGACTTTGAAGAAGCACAAGTACAGGGCGAAAAGGAGAAAAGAGCTAAAAGGAAGGCACGTCAGGCAAACCCTCATCATGACCGTCTCCCACCCGGAAACCTATGCCCTCATTGTGGGAGGTTGTGCGGATCCAGAATTGGCCTTTATAGCCACTTACGGATCCACCGTTAAAATTTTACCTTTGGAAGACAATCTTACTCGGCTACGAGTGATCGCCAATGAATGAATGAATGAATGAATCCTTGTTAGCAGTGAAGATACTTGTTATAGAATGGAGATCATGTAAAAATCAATGAATATTCGGAATTGCATTTTTTTTTCTTGGCATTGAATAGTTATGCCACTAAACCACATTTGCATTATTAGACTATGGCCAAATCGAATAACAACACTTCTGACATTCTTCCTTCTCCTCTTTTTAGGAAGCTGAAGAGGGTATAATTGCTTATGATGATTGTGGAGAAAAACTGACTATTCCCTATCAGGCTAAAGATGTGGAAGGATCTACTTCTCCTCAGATAGGAGATAAAGTATTCATAACTAATTCTTGGAATATTTTCTTGTAATTTGTTCTGTCTAACTATTGCTAATAACTGTAATCAGGGCTTTCTCAGTTGCACATCTTTAAAATAATGGCAATCATATAATGAGGATGTTTCTTATGATTCTTTCAAATAGAAGTTGAAATAATAGACAGTGGCCCATATATAAATGTGCTATATATATCTACATTAAAGGTAGATGAAGATTAGATTTTACTAGTAAGTTCAAATTATAGCAGTGAGATTCCAGCAGTAAAGAACGAAACTGTAAAAGGTGGTCAGTGTAAAAACATAAAAATACCTCTCTTGTTTTGGTAGTGTTAACTGGCAAGGCAAGTGGTCCCCTTTAACTTTTCCTTGTTCACGTTTTAATTATAAAATAAAGGAAAGCTTAAGTGAGGGGACAGTCAGAAAAGATCTAATAGGACCATATGCAGTTCATATTTCAGAAGGCAGGAAATATATAGAGATAAACTACTCCTAAAGTACATGTAATCTGTCCTACCTTTCCAGAAAGCATAATCATTGTTAATAGGTACATTTTTCGTACAGGTTGAGTTTACAGTCTGTGAAGTGAAGAGAACTGGGTTGCAAACAGCTACTTCTGTTCGATTGCTTGGTAGAAACTATAGTTCAAAAAGACTTTTGGGATATGTTGCAACTCTCAAGGATAACTTTGGGTTTATTGAAACAGCCAATCACGATAAGGAGATCTTCTTCCATTACAGGCAAGTGATCTAGTAAAGGCTTGCTCCATTATGTGAAAAGGGAGTCTTTGTAACAATCTCTTACTTATCTTACCACAAAGAATCTCTTTACATGACCCTGAAGTTTTCAGAACTACAATACTTTTGTAAAGTATGTAACATTTGAAAGGAAAATGCAAATTTTAGGGAAGGAATGCAATAGGATTTAATGGCAAGAATTTCACCAGTCATGGATAGGGTGAATGTTCACTAACATAATGCCCATTGATTTATATTCATTGGGTGAAGAGATTATTCCCAAATTTAGCCACAGATGATGTGCCCAAAATTTATGGTGCTTTATGCAAATGGTGCTTCTATGCCTATGTTTTTAGTTACAAAAAATGACCCTTCTATTTTGTTTTTCCCAGTGCTAGCATTGGATTGGAATATTGACTCAAATAACTTTGCACATGTGCATTCTACTGTGAAACAGAAGCTTAATACTTTTATAGACCACCGGGAGGCAATATGTGACTGGTTTCATCCTATATCAGGATTTGTCAGGTGTGCATAGCAGTTGAATATAGATGCTGACGAGTCCTGAAATAGGCCAAAATTGGTCAGGTGCTATAATGGTATGTGGGAAAGACCTTGGGAGACGAGGCAAAGAGATGCTGCCTAGGGAATGGTCAAATAAGAGACAGCATAGCTTGTAGCTGCATAATGAGCAGTACAAGAGGCTCAAAGGGACTCTCTGTTTTTCAGGCTGTAAAGGAGACAGTGGGAGAATTGTACTTTCAGATTTGCAATATGTAAATTTTGCATAAATGTAGCTTTACAATAAACTAGAAGTAGCTTTACAATAAACTAGCTTTACAATAAACTAGATAATGTAGCTGTGGCTTGAATCATGTCAACTGGATTTCTATTTTCTTAGTGGAAACGTTTCACTCCTTATCCAAGGAGCTTCTTCAGTCTGAGTAAAGTTAGTAAGGGAATCCTTAAATATGTTTCTAGGCTGGCTGTGTGACCTTGCACCTGGGGCTAGGTCATGGTTATTTTTGAGATGTTTGTTTCTAAGTCCCTTTATCATCTAAAGGAGGATCGTTAAGATTACCCTGCTGCTGTTGAGCTTGTGAAATGGTCTTAATCTTCCTAGGCACAGAAGACAAAGCAGGAAGGAAGATAGGGGAAAGGTTATGCCTGAGGCCCCCACCTCTATTCAAGGAAGGATTTTCCAAGTTGGCATGAATGGATTCCTTGACCCCTCTCTCAAACCACCTATCTTCTCTGTCTAAAATGTGAACATTAATGTCCTCAAATTCCGGCTTAAAATATCTGCAGCTCTGTCCAGTGCTCAACCTCCTCCCCCCAACCTTACCGTCCAAGAGAGGAGAGCCCTGACAGCCCTCAGCAAAGATGAAACCATCACCATTTTACCTGCTGACAAAGGAAGATGTACAGTGGTTCTAAACACTGCAGACTACCACAATAAAATTACCTCACTTTTGGAGGATCACCATACATATGAAAAACTGAAAAGAGACCCCACCAACAATTACAAGAAAAAGGCAATAGACAGTTTGAAACAATTGGAACATGATGGCTCCATCGATAGGATTACCTACCACCGTCTGTATCCTGGAGAAGCCATCCCCTGCATCTACGGACTTCCTAAGATCCACAAGGAAGGAACACCCCTCCGACCCATAGTCAGCAGCATCAATTCGGTAACATACAACATTGCCAAACACCTCTCTACCATACTAGCACCTCTAGTTGGACACTCTGAACACCACATCCATAATTCGGAAGAATTTGTTTCCAAAGCAAAGATCCTGAAACTGGATACAGATGAAACTATGGTCTCCTTCGATGTGTCCTCCCTTTTCACCAGCATCCCCACCACTCATGCTCTATCCGCTGTCAGGAAGAGACTAGAAGAGGACAGCACCCTGGAAAGGAGAAGCCATCTCAACCCAAACCAGATCTGCCATCTTCTGGACCTGTGTCTTAACACCACTTATTTCACATACAGAGGTGACTTTTACAGACAAAAACACGGCTGTGCCATGGGTTCTCCTGTGTCACCCATTGTGGCCAATTTATACATGGAAGAAGTGGAGAAGAAAGCACTCAACACATTCCAGGGAACGGTGCCCACCCACTGGTTTAGGTATGTGGATGACACCTGGGTCAAAATCAAGGCCCAGGAAGTACAGGCCTTCACGGACCATATAAACACTATAGATGCCAACATTAGCTTCACCAGAGAAGACACCAAGGACAACAGACTGGCATTCCTAGACTGTGAAGTCCTCATTGGGACCGGTGGCAAGCTAGAAATAGGGATCTACAGGAAACCCACACACACAGATCAATACCTGATGTTTGACTCCCACCATCCACTGCAGCACAAACTAGGAGTCATCAGGACATTGTCACACAGAGCAGAAACCATCCCCACCTCCATGGATTCCAAAAAGAATGAAAAGCAGCATCTGAGAACAGCTCTGCAGGCCTGTGGATATCCAAATTGGGCCTTCACCAAATCTAAGTCTACCAGACCTAAAACAGCGACAGATAGGGCTGAGACTCAGAGTAAACGGAAGAACCTGGTCATTCCTTACATGGCTGGCGTGTCTGAAAAGATCAAACGGATTTTTGGCAAACACCACATACCTGTATATTTCAAACCCACCAACACACTGAGACAGAGGCTTGTACACCCCAAAGATCAAACTCCAAAACACAAGGAAAGCAATGTAGTGTATGCAATCCAGTGCAGTGAGGAGTGCTCTGAACTCTACATTGGAGAAACCAAACAACCTTTGTACAGGAGGATGGCCCAACACAGGAGAAGTAACACCACAGGACCAGAGTCAGCAGTTTATCTTCATCTAAAGGAAAAAGGACACTCATTTGAGGACATTAATGTTCACATTTTAGACAGAGAAGATAGGTGGTTTGAGAGAGGGGTCAAGGAATCCATTCATGCCAACTTGGAAAATCCTTCCTTGAATAGAGGTGGGGGCCTCAGGCATAACCTTTCCCCTATCTTCCTTCCTGCTTTGTCTTCTGTGCCTAGGAAGATTAAGACCATTTCACAAGCTCAACAGCAGCAGGGTAATCTTAACGATCCTCCTTTAGATGATAAAGGGACTTAGAAACAAACATCTCAAAAATAACCATGACCTAGCCCCAGGTGCAAGGTCACACAGCCAGCCTAGAAACATATTTAAGGATTCCCTTACTAACTTTACTCAGACTGAAGAAGCTCCTTGGATAAGGAGTGAAACGTTTCCACTAAGAAAATAGAAATCCAGTTGACATGATTCAAGCCACAGACTGTTCCACCTGGATGACTGAGAACCTTCATAGACATAGATAATGTAGCTTTACAATAAACTAGAAGTAGCTTATCTGGTCGTGTTCCCTGTCTGGTCTACCTAGTAAGGCTGACAGGTACTCTTCTCTCTTGGTGGTCTGTATAAATAAAAACATTATGCAGGATATAGACTGTGTAAAAAATCTGGTAGAAGTTATGTAAAGTTTCATATACAGGGACATGACTTAATATATCCATATGTCTTTCCCTGAGAGCTTAAGGGAAAGTGTGCTGTGTATACCATTCTGATAGAAGCTTAATACTAAGTCATTGTGTGGAAGACAGAATAAAACTTGAATTTGTTCTTGTCCCCTCCACCCCCACCAAACTGCTCACTGGTATTAACATGAAATATTTTTTTTCTTGTGAAGCATTAAAAGAAAATGAAGCACCAGTATTCTATTTAATAAAATCCACATTAGTGCTGTTGCTATAGAGTGCTAGGTGGTGTGACTGTACAGTCCTTTGGATTTGAAGAAGAGATAACTTCGGAGTGTGCAGAGGTGCTCACATAGCACCTGTTGGCAACTCCTTGAACCAAACACATATTTTCATACGATCACTCTGCCCTGTGGATGGCAGCTGCGTGATCCTTGAAAAACATGAGTCTTAAGAAGTTGCTGATAGTTGCTGTATGAGCCCTCTTTGCATACCATTAAGCATCTTTTCCCCTTCACATCTGAAGGACTGCATGGCCCTAGTATTTGGTGTATTGGAGGAAGGCTTAGTTCCATAAAAGGCTGGATTGATTAATGAAAACGTAACTCCTAAAATAATGGTTTACAACTTCTGTAGCAATATAAAATAGTAAAAAAATGTTTTGTGTAGAATTTGCACCTGACATGTACAGTCATGTGAAAAAGTACACCCCATTGACATTTTTGACTTTTTCAACATATTTCAACATACAGATACTTGATCTTCATTTCAACAATATTAATAGATAAAGAGGATATAACAAATTTCATGCATAATTTACATTTTGTAGTCCATTGTGTAATTTAAATAAACATAAATCCAAATTTCACATGTGGAAAAAGTAAGTACACCCCTACATTTATCACTACCTCAAATACCTAAAATTAGAATCAGGTGTACCAGATCAAGTGCAAATGATTAGAACATTGTTATAGGATCTGATGAGGCAAAGAGAGAGTTATTTGGCCACAGTACCAAAAGACATGTTTGGTGAAAACCAAAGACAGCAGTTCACCAGTAGAACCTGATACCAACTGTAAAGCGTGGTGGTGGAAATGTTATGGTTTAGGGCTGCTTTGCTGCAGACCCTTCAAACATCCCACAGCTGAAAAATTCTGCATGAAGCAGTGGGAAAAAATAGCTCCCAGTAGATGTGAGAGACTGGTAGACAGTTATAAGATATGCCTACTTGGGGGGGCAATACCAGGTATTAGAGCCAAGGGGATACTTACTTTTTTCATAGAAGGAAATGGCTTATCTCTTAATTTGTTGTTGAATAAACAATTGCAAAGTCAATTTGTCATTCTTTTTGTTTAATTACATCACCTTTATCTTCATATATTGTCTGAATGAAGATAAAATATTGATATGTCCACATATGTTAAAAAAGAAAAAGAACTTTACATGGGGTGTAATTACTTTTTCACATGATTGTATAGGGTACATGTTAATATTTCTGAATAAGATCAAGGTATTGGAAATAGTTCTTCAAAGAAAAGGAGGTTCTCTAAGATACTAGTCTCTAAATCATATTTCTCTAAGCTGTAAATTTAAGTAGCAGATGAATATTGATGCTTTCTGAAAACACCATTCTATAAACAACATTTTTGTATATGTGGGGCTGATTTCCACATTATACTTTAACTGTTGAGCTATTTTGCTGGGGGTAACGTTTTAGGTCATATTTATGCATATTCAAGATTTTTTTGTGACTGTTTTCAGTGAATTCTGTGGTGATATCGATAGCCTGGAACTTGGAGACATGGTTGAATACAGCTTATCGAAAGGCAAAGGAAACAAAGTCAGTGCAGAGAAAGTGAACAAGACACATGCAGGTGAAGTTCCCTCTTCTTTTGCTCTTTGTTTTAAACAATCGTTGGTCCTGGAGGGCTAGGGGGGGAATATACTTAATAATGATAGTTTTATGGGTGTCTCTTTCTGAGTGTAACTTTATCATATACTAGTGACAGATAATCCAGGAGCCGATAGGATCAATTAAGCCAGATTTGTTTCTAGGATGATTAGTCAAATGTTTGCCAATATAGCACACTTTAGGGATAATATCTAAAACAGGATATAAGTTGAAAAATATGTTTGAACACATGTTGCATTTCAAATGTGATCCTACGTCATGAGGCTGGCGTCAATAAGATCAAATCCAGTGCCTAGATAGACATTTTTACATAGTAAACTGTTTTTCCCCTCAGCAGGTCTAACCAGGTTCTTTCTGATAACTTTGTTTCATTTTGGGTCAAGGTAATGCATAAGAAACCAGTCTTAGGTTTTTCCTTAATTCAGTTGCGCGTGCTAGGGCATGAGAATGCAGTAGAGGCAATCAAGCAACACCTTAAGGACATTGATACTCAATCAGATCTGACATCCCTCCTTAAAGTTGTATTTTTAAGTAGCCCTCGCACCTCTTCCAGACCTGCTAGAGTTACCTTAGGTCAAATTACTGTCCCCAAACTTGGAGAGGCCTTATCTAGGCACAGTTCAGTGCACTCCCAGCAGCAGTTTTAGCAGGTACTCCATTTGAAACTAGAATATGCCCATGCAGAGAAGGAGCCAGTGGAACAGTCAGACATGTCTTATTATACTGTTTGTTTTATAATGATACCCACTGTCAGTTTATAAGTTTATAAACCTAACCGGATTTCCTGGTCATTCTGATTAGTTTTTTTTACAATTAGTACTTTCAGACTCAAATGATTCTATTTAATTGTAGCCAAATTTTATCACATAATATGTAAGATGTGTGGCAGTTTGATTGGCATGTGCAATTAATTTCATAACTCATATTAGTTTCATGTATGCAATGTGTTTTATAGATTGGTCATTAAGTAAGAAAGAATCTTATCTATGTGAAGAAAAACTGCATTTAGCATATTACATAGATTGTGTGAGCTTTTTCAGAGAAAAAATTATTGAAGGAAGAAAAAAATAGCCCTCAGTACATATATCAGAAGCTGGAAGTGGCCCTTGGCCTGAAATATGTGTACAACTCAAATGAGGCATAGGCTTCATGCAGCCTGTAGTTAAGTATAGCTGTCAAAGGCCTTGATGTGATCCTTAGGGCCCCCTTCAAACTTTCTACTTTTCTCCTTGCAAGATCTCTTCTTGCCATGTGCCTTTTTTCTGTGGCTCATTCAGAGTCCTTGATTTTTTTCAACCTTCCCTCATTTTCCACTTCTTCCGTTGGTTGTTAGACATGCAATGCAAAGACAGTATACTCACTGGTGATAAAACATAGCATGCTACTGAAATGAGGTACCAGACTGCATTCTAGGTCTACAAGTCCAATATACTCCCTTTTGGTCACGTTCTCTTTTTCCTACTTAGTCTTGCTCCTGAGCTTAATCCAGAGTGGTTTTACCAAGGCCAAGCAGATCTGTTTGCTATAATCCCTTTCTACCTCTTTGCTTAGGATGGATTATGTAAGAAGACCTGCCTTTGTTTGTAGCTAATAGGTATAGGAGAGTCTTACTTTGTCATATCTTTCCAACAGCCCAGTAATAGATTCTGTTGATTTCTCTCCCCTTCTCCAATAATCACATCCTGTTCCTCCTCTGATTGCTATCTGCTATTGCAGAAATCTTACTACCCTTCTCTCTTCTGTTTCAGTTCTCCATCAGATCAGACACTTAAATATGTTTTTGTCACTTTCTCCAGCCAGACAGTGTCAAAGAGGCAATATCATTCTTTCTACACAGGAGGAAATGTCTATCTCTTGCTGCTGCTTTTATTTGGCTGGCAATGACACTAAAGAAGAGAAGCTTGCAAATTCATGATTGTTAGGAAGATGGAGATTTTTGGGTGAAATGGTGAACTATACCTTCCCCTAGCATTCTAGCTGTAAACTTCTGATTTTCCATTGTAGTAAGCTAGAGACCAGATAATTTGGGGATTGGGAGGAACCTCTTTGCTTAGGGTATATTCATATATATATAGTGTGTGTGTGTGTGTGTGTATCTATATATGAGAAAATGAAAGCTAGGGATGTGTTGCACTTCAGATCCAAAGCCAAAAAGTTGCTTTGGGAGTGTACGTCATACCTGTTCAAGTTGTCTGTAGTAACTATATCTACATAGTTCAGTTATGTGTTGTATTTTAAAAAGTTAGTATGTCTTAGTACAGTATGTCCTGAATCCTCCCATCATTCAGCTTTTTAGTATGACCCCAGGCTCTGGTATTATGAGAAAATTGGAAGTTTTTCCCCCCTAAATTAAAATGCATTTTTTTCATGGTGGATTTTCTCTAGCTTAATAATATTTGGTTACCTTGTTCTACAAGCCACAACTCTTTTTAGTGATTATATATACATACACAGTTACTTAAATGGGGCTATTTTTTGGCGGTTGCCTACAGAATTTTCCTTGTTTTAGCCCATTTTTTGGCCAGTGAGCCTTCAAAACTGAGCAAGAAAATTAATTTCTGGCAAGATACGTTTTCATCACATAATCATTAGAAATGTCACTATACTTGTAAATGTCTTTGATTGTATATATATAGATTTATGTTAAATATTAGTGTGTCTGTCCCCTATAAATTAAAAAATGCCTACTAAGTAATAATGCTAGAGATGACATTCTGCATAGAGGTTGAAATATTGTTAATCAGAGATCTTGGAAAATTGAATTAGCATAGTAATCTAAATATTTCTAATAGTAATACATATTTATGATTACAATAAATAGAATAATTAAACTACCCAGTGTTTTTTATTAAATAGTAAACAGAGCATAACGTTCACTCAGCAAGCACATTCAACATTAGAAAAGTTGTGTAGCAGTATCTCTCATCTTATAATGTATATGTAGAATTTTTTGTAGGAGATGTGCCTCACTTAACAGTTTCTACATGCAGAAAGAACTTGATATACCTAATTAAATGGTATAGCCAGTTAGGAAGAAAATGCCATTTATGGGTTTAGATGGATAATTTAACATTATTAAAACTGATGAAGATGTTCTAATAGCATTGATTACATTTAAAATGTTTTTAAAAACCATGAATATTCTTTAAAAAGCAAGAATTAGCTTATTACTAAGATTCCAGCATTTTTCTGAATCATTTCATTGTGTCAGTAGGTTAAAACAATGTAGTTCCATCAAATTCTACACATTTTTTGTCAAAGCCTGTAATTTTCTTGCAGTAAATGGCATCACTGATCTTTTATTGCAGTAAATGGCATCACAGATGAAGCTGATCCAACTGTTTACACGGGTAAAGTAATTCGCCCTCTCAGGAGTGTAGATCCTACCCAAACGGAATACCAAGGAATGATTGAAGTTATGGAGGATGGTAAGTAATTTATATCCTCATTGTACCTTTAAATATGTTGATCTAGGTATGTATCAGGTAACTTTTCCATCCAGGAGTGTGTTAGTTGGACTAGGACTTGCATGCTATTCTGTAACACAGTAAATTCACAGAATTTAGTGTTTAGTTAGAATATTAGCTGCTACTTCATATTTTTTAATGAAAGCACATATTTGGTTTTGTGTTGTCTTTTCTAGGAGAAATGAAAGATGAGGTCTATCCTTTTGGAATTGTTGGCATGGCAAATAAAGGGGACTGTCTGCAGAAAGGAGAAACCGTGAAATTCCAGCTTTGTGTCTTTGGTCAGAATGGGCAAACAATGGCTTGCAACATAACACCTTTCCGTAGAGCCACCGTGGAATGTGTGAAAGATCAGGTAAGAAGATAATTCTTTGTGCATAGCTTGTGTTGTTGCTTGTATATAAAAGAATCAAATTCCAATAGAACAAAATATATGTAGCTCAGGGTTGAACTGTGGAGTCCTTGATGCCCTCTGAGCTTGGTTGTTTGCTTGTAGACATTTCATTACCCGACTAGGTAACATCGTCAGTGCTAGTGAGTGTGGGGTTTGCTCCTTGTAATCAGATTGATGGCAAACTGCTGTTATTCAAATCTTAACTGCTTAGCACAGGTGAATTAATTTTTCAAGTATAATGGCCTTGCTGAGGCCTATATTGCCCACCATATTTAAGATAGTGTTATCTGCTAGTTGTCATTTTAATTTTTATTTATAAAAATATTTATAACTTACTTTGACATTTTCCAGAATTAGATGACATTTTCAGGCAGTTTCTCCTTTTATGACAGGGGTGGGCAACGTCAGGCTCGGGGGCCGTATAAGGCCCGCGGGGCTCCCGCCCGCAAACCCCGCCCCTTCCATGCGATTGGCTCCCGCTTGCAAACCCCGCCCCCCAGTGCTTGTGATTGGCTCCCGCCCGCAAACTCCAGCCCCCGGTCCACGGAAATCCCAGAAACACCCCCCTGGTCCCCGGTTATAAATAACCAAATGGCCCTTGGCAGAAAAAAGGTTCCCCACCCCTGTTTTATGAGGATAGTACCTGCCAAATTTCAGACAGGTACTTTTATGTGCAAGTGGAGTGAGGCTTTGTAGCTTTATCGTTAGTCTGAAAAAGTTGTATACCCCCCCTTTTTTTAGCAGGTACCATGAAGAAAGCAAGCAGTGTAGAGCCACTCCTTGGCCCCAAAGCCTAACAAATATATAACAAATAGCACACTATTTGGAGGGGCTTTTTTGCTACATAACATCAATTCTGATTTCATACAAGAAATAATGAAAAATTTCTTCTATGAACTATTCTTGAAATAGTTCCTCATCCTGCAGTTGTATGGGAGATAGGGTGCATGATAGGAACATGAAATTTGGGACCATAAGCTCCTTGAGCCACTAAACCCGATGGATTTCATCAAGCAAAACTGCTGCATGGCCAACAGCAACATCTTACTGATGTAGTTGGTTGAGATATATACTCTTTATATTCTCTGCCCTGTTCTGCCAGCCTAAGCTAGTGCAACTAGCTCTGGTATAAGAGCAGCCTTATGGAGTATTATACTTGGATTATTTTCCTCCCTTAGACATCTTCTACAGTATGAGCAGGTAGTCTATAATGCAGAGCTTTCCAAACTGTGTGGCGACACAAAAGTGTGTCGCCACACACAGTCTGTTGTGTCGCCACACAACCCGGAAGCGCTGATCATCATCAGCGCTTCCGGGTTTTCCCGCGGCGGCACACCAACTGCAGCACGCAAAACCCGAAAGCACAGCAGCGCTTCCAGGTTTTTGCGCGCTGCCGCACTTCCGAGTTTTCCCACGGCGACACACCAACGCCGGTTGGTGTGTCGCTGCGGGAAAAACTTTGGAAAGCCCTGCTATAATGGATCTGCTGCTACTTTAAAATGGTCCCATGCTAATCTCTGCCTCTTCTGTCTTCTTCAGGATGCCTGGACTAATTTCAATAATTCCCAGCCAGTGCAGCCTCTGACATGCTAGTTGAAAATTGGGCAAATTTAATTCCAACACATCTAGAGAGCACCAGCTGTAAAAAGACTGGTTTCTACATCACTCCCAAACCACTGCCAGCCAGGACTTGGGATATTTGCAGGCATTTGTGCCTCTGCCTTCTTGTCCCAGGATTAACTACTTGAAATTCCTCTTTTGAGGAAGCTATTAAGATTGTGAAAAACATTTTCCTTGTTTGCATAGTAAAGAAAGCTACATAGAAAAAACAAAGAAACAAAATATAATATTAATAATTTATTGGCATTCTAATCAAAGCACCATATATATTTCTTTGTAAATTTTCTATTCAGAATTTTTTCATTAAAAATAATCCCCAAAATAAATCAGTATAATTTGATTGAAAGCTAACTCAAATAACTTGGTTAAAGTGGAGGTAATACTGTGTAAACGAAAAGTTTACAAGATAGACTAAGAACATCAGTAAATAAGGGGTGTAGAAAAATACTTTTTTCTGAAGTGGCCCAGTTCAAACCAGGAAGTAAAAAAGTCCATAAGATAATACAAAATTATTGCAGATGAAATACAGGTAGTCCTCATTTAGTGACCACAATTGGGACCGGCAACTGTCGCTAAGTGCTGTGATCACTAAGGAAAACATCACGTGACCGCGACAGGCTTATCACCTCACTTTGGTTGTTAAGTGAAGCACCACGGTGGTTAAGCGAAACATCACGTGACCGCAACTTGTGATTTTACTTCCACCTCTATTAACTCAGCTTGTCACAAGCCACTTGCGAAGCACACAAATAGTGATCACATGACTGTGGGATGCTGTGACAGTCATAAATGTGCGCCAGTTGCAAAGTGCCCAGATGGTGATCACATGACTGCAGGACTGACAGTTGTGAATGCTAGGATTGGTTGCAAAGCTTTTTTTTTTTAACACCATCATAACTTTGAACAGTTGCTAAACGAGGCAGTCGGTAAGCAAGGACTACCTGTAGTTTTCTGTTGTTCCTTGGTATATAAATGAGAATGTTGGTTTTGCATTTTATATTAATGTTCCTGTACCAGTTCCTCTTATAAATCTGGTACACTGCTGCAGTAAAATGTGAAAGCATTCTGTTTCATATTTGTACTGTAATTACATAAATGAATTCTAATTTTTACACTATTTTAGTTCAAAGTATAATTTGAACCTTAATTGTATGAACATAGGAATCTGCCGCATAGCACTGAGCTTTTATTCTTTCTAGTCCAGTGCTTTCCAAACTGTGTCGCGACACAACCCGGAAGTGGCGATGGCGCGTCGCCACCATCAGCGCTTCCGGGTTTTACCACAAAACACGAGGCCTCTGCTGCCGCGCACGCCCCCACGCCGCCGCCCGTGTGTTGCCAACATCGGGAGTTTGGAAAGCACTGTTCTAGTCCAACATTGTCTATACCAGGGCTTTCCAAAGTTCCGCCGCTTGCGACACACCGGCGGTGGCGGTGGCACGCGCGTGCACGGTGGGGGGGCATGCAGCGGCGGCGGCGTGCACGGGGGCGGTGGCTGCCGCCATGCACGCACGCGCCACCGCTTCCAGGTGGTGTGGCAACACACCACGCTGTGTGTGGCGACACACTTTTGTGTCGCGACACACAATTTGGAAAGCTCTGGTCTATACAGTTTGGAAGTGTCTTTTGAGGGTCTCAGGTAGTTTTTAAGCTCTATGTGGAGATGAAGCCAGGATTTGAACTTTATGCAAACATGTGCTGTGCAGTTTCACCAAATGTGGTTTATCTTTGTCTCTTCATAGTTTGTGTTTATTAAATTTATATCTTCTATTCTTCCACTGAAACACAGATTAAACTTGCTTTAGCAAGAGTGCTGTATCAAATACTCTAAAACAATGTGTATGACTTTTGTTCTGGGTTTGACAGCAGCTTTGTTTTTTTAACTGAGATAGAAATATTGGAATCATTCATGTCGTTCTACAATAAAAGGGGGCAAAAGCAGATACATTAGCCTTCTGCAATAGATTAGTAAAACTTCCAATTCCCAATATTTTAATAATTGATAATGTACCATAAGAGAGCCAGTTTGGTGTAGTAGTTAAGGCATCAGACTAGAAACTGGGAGACCATGAGTTCTGGTCCTGCCTTAGGCACAAAGCCGGCTGGGTGACTTTGGGCCAGTCACTCTCTCTCAGCCCTAGGAAGCAGACAATGGCAAACCACTTCTGAAATCTTGCCAAGAAAACTTCAGGGACTAATCTAGGCAGTCTCCGAAAATTGGAGACGATTGAACGGGGGGAAAAAAGTACCATAAAGTTGGTGTCAACTCTTAGCGACTTCATAGGATGATTTGTCCCTAACCTGGCCCTTCGAGTTTTCCAACAGTGCATCCATCGTCTGCTGGTTGTCCTCTTTCCTTCCACCTTTCCCAACATTATAGACTTCTAAAGAGAGTTAGGTCTTTCCATAATGTGTCCAAAATATGGTAATTTGAGCCTGGTAATTTGTGCCTTTAATGAGAAGTCTGGATTAATTTGTTCTATGTTCCATTTTTTTTTCTTGGCTATTCATGGTATTTTTAAGTCTTCTCTGACCCCAAAGTTCAAATTAGAAAGCCAATTTGCTTCTTCAAAATCCAACTTTCACTTCCATAGAGTGTCTGAAGGAAAACCATTACTTGCATGATTCTGATCTTTGTAAATATGGACACATCCTGGCATCTGAATATCTTTTGCAAGGCCTTCATTGCTACTCTACCAAATACTGTGGAGTATTTCATGACTTCTGGTTCCTTTACTGTTGAAAAGCAGATGCTCTTCAACTCTTCAGTATCTTCACTGTCAATTCCAAGGCTGGTTACTGTACTTGTCATAAATTTGATCATCTTTATATTTAATCCTAGTCCCATTTTTTCACTATGCTCCTTGACTTTCTCTATTAGCGCTTGCAGATCATTTTCAATTTCAGCTATCAGAATAGTGTCATCAGCATAGTGCACATTATTGATGTTTCTTCTTCCAGTTTTAAAGCCATACACCTCTTCCTCCAATCCAGCTTCCCTCAGTATATTTTCAGGAAATAGGTTGAATAAATAAAGGGAGCGTATACAGCCTTGCTTCACTCCTTTGCTGACCTGGAGCACCATGTTAAATTCAGACTCTAGCTTCCTGTCCTGTATATAGGTTTTGCATGAGGATAATGGCCCCGTAGTAATATAATCCATCCTACGGTCCCCCCATCTTGGATTTTATGTAATTTATTATTAGATGTATTTTAGATATTGTTTTTGTATTTTTTAAACTTCAATTGTTGTAACCCGCCCAGAGTCCCTTGCAAGGGAGATGGGCGGGGAATAAATTGAAATAATAAATAAATAAATAGATAAATAAATAATGAGTTGTTCTGGGATTCCATTTTTCCTTTTCTGTTTTAATAGTAATTTTATTAAATATTACAATTACAACAATACAAAATAATACAAACTAAAAGAATAAAAATAAAAAATAGGTGCAGAAAAGAAAAAAATAAGAATACAGTAAATAAATAGATAAAGAAGTGACTTCCCCCTTCATCACAGCAAGAATAAACAATTTTAGTAACTTATCACCTCTTAAAATAAAACAAATGATCTCTTCTTTCCATGTCCCATCTCTTATGTATAAACAAATCCTTAAAACCTTGTCCTTCAGTCCTGATGTCAGTAAAAGTCCACTAAGGGTTACCAGAGATAACATATCTGTTTTAACCTTGATCAAATAAGTCAACTTTATATTCCTTCCTTTTACTTCTAACAATCTTGATCTTTAGTCCCTTCTCACAAAATTCTTCAAAGCTTTAACAAGCCTTTTTTGTAGATCCAATATAGGAAAATTATCCAGTTCACTCTCATGGTTTGTTATTAGTATATCCTTTTTAATTATTAAGACAGCCGGTTTCTTTTGTATGTCCACTGTAACATCTTTTTCCATGTCATTCTTGTAGCCTATCCTTTTTAAATCCACTTTCAAATCAGTCTCAATCTTGTCAGATAAAACTTGTTCCTCTTCCATAACATATTTTAAACAAGTCTATCTATAGAGGCAGACACTCTTAAAAGTAACTTCTGGGTTCATTATTCAAAAATGTTCTTCAATATGTCCAATGTTAAAATATTTTGCTTCATTCTCAAATTGTGAGTTGAGTTTGAGTGTTCTTCTCCTTTAATTATAATCTTTAGTTCCCTCTAGTGTCCAATTTTTAAAGTCTTATTTTTTTTAAAAAGAATTCAAAACAAAAGCATTTTCCCACAGGAAGGATTCTTTATAATTAATTCCAAAATCTTAGTTCAAATTTATCTGGACGCTTAGTCAATTTGTAACTTTCTAAAATCGAAGTTTTAATCACTCTTTTGCTATTTATTCCAAAAAATATTTTTTTTAAAGTCCTTAAACTTGTATTTAAATCCTCTGTCGCTAAAGATTGAAGGAAACTCACCTAGTGCTGTAAAAACTTGTTGACTCGTCTTCAGTCCGCCATTTCTTCCCAGGAAGTCTTGGCATTCCATTTTTCCTAAGGAGGTTTCACAGCTTGACATGGTCAATACAAACAAAGGCCTTTCTATAATCAATAAAGCGTATACTGACTTCTTGTTGGTATTGTTTGGGTTTCTCAATTATCTACTGTCCATCAGCAGTACTGTTTCTAATTGCTAAGCTTTTTCTAAAACCAGCTTGAACATCTGGCACCCTTTCCATTTAGGGTTCTAATCTGCATTGGATGATCCTAAGTATTATTTTGCTAGCATGTTACATTAAGAATGTTGTATAACAGTTTGCATACTTTTGTTAAGTCACCTTTCTTTGGTTTTGGTATGTAGGCTGACTTCTTCCAATTTGTTGGCCACTATGTTGTTCTCCACATTTGTTGGCATAATTTGATTAGAACCTTTACAGATTATTCTTCTGTTGCTTGCCACATTTCTGAACATAATACGTTAATAATAGTAGCAGTAAAACATCCCTCCTTCAACCTAAACTATACTGTTGAATTTAAGAAAATCCAAGTAACTAGGAAATAATGGTTATTAGGTGTATGCAGAATATTCTGTGTATGAAACTGCTGTTCTTTAATTTCCTGTGCTTGAACTGAACCACAGGTGTTTCTAATGAACTGTGACTGTTGTGCTCTGGGTCAAACATGGGTATTATGGCAGAAGTGGCTCAAGGGTGTGAGAGAAAAGCAAAGGACATCAGCTGATGAAAGAGAGGGAGGGAAGGGAAGGTGCTGGGCAGATTTATGTCATTGCTAGTGGATATGTCATGTTGGGGAGATTGCTGTGGTGGTGGCTGAGGAGAAGCACAGGAAGGAGAGAATTAAAGCACTTGGAAGATTGGGAGTCAGGCTGAGTTGCAGAAGGAATGGGGGCAGCATACACCAGCTTTGTACTATAAAATCCATCTGGGATCCTTCCAGATTTGATTTCATTCAAAACCGAGAAGCCAGAACAACCATGTTCTGTGTTCAATCCTAAACAGTTGAGTAGAACCTCTAGGATAAGATAATTTGTTCTAAATGTGTTTTAACACCAGATTCCAGTTGAGTGGTCTCCAGTTTCTAGAACACAGCACCTGGAAGCCTAAAATTCACTCCTATTCTATAACATTAACATTAAGGTTATTCTTAATATCTGGAAGTATGGCCAGGTTTTAGAGGCCTTGTGTTTGGCTCGTTAACTAAATAAAGTAGCTGGACTTTCAACTTTTAATTTGGGTAGAAGTATGAAATTACTACTGATAGAGGGAAGCCCTTTACCAAATGTCTTTCCTCTTAATTTCTGTTAAGAGAGAGTTGGGATTTTTCTAAAACAGAAAATGTGTCCTTATGTCAGGGGGAAAAAAAATCAGCAATCTGAAGGGTATGGGAAAAGTCTGTAGAAAATATATTGTCTACATTGTGCAATTAATAAGATAATCTCCACTCCTCTTTCAGTTTGGTTTCATAAACTATGAAGTAGGGGACAGCAAAAAACTTTTTTTTCATGTGAAAGAAGTTCAGGATGGAGTGGAATTGCAGGCTGGTGATGAAGTAGAGTTTTCAGTCATCCTCAATCAACGCACAGGGAAATGCAGTGCCTGTAATGTGTGGCGTGTTAGGTAAGAAACTGCTAATTGTTGGCTGTATTGTTCTTTTCATAGAAGTAAATTAAGCAATCTGATCTCAGGAATATTACAAAAGATATTTCATTAGCTGTTCTTTTCTTGCAGCATTATATCAGTTTGGGTGAATTAACCTGCACCAGCATTGGTGCATGTTTTTTGCTTACAAAAATATATATTCCATTTAATTCACTGATGTGCTGATAAATAAATATCATAGCTTTGCAACCTTAATTGATTATTGTGAAGTTAAGCTTCACTTTGTGTTAATATAAAAATTACCATGTTTCATAGAAGTATCACATCTTTTGGAAACAAGTATATAGGAAAGCATCTGTCCACCTACTTGAGGGTATTTATTTGGTTTGCTCTGCATTTGAGCTTACATTTGGAAGTTTATTGTAGAAACCAAATATTCTGATTTTCATTTTATTACTCAACTTAGTAATCATTTAGGACTGTATGGGAGGGGAAATCAAAAGCCATAGTATTTTTATAATAAGTTAGTTCTTTTTCCCTTTCTTTTCTCATTCTCCCATTGATTTGGTTGGTTTCTATTAACAGTGAAGGTGCTAAGGCTGTAGCTGCTCCACGTCCTGATAGACTTGTTAATCGTTTAAAGAGCATTAATTTGGATGATGCCAGTGCTCCTCGTCTAACTGTTCTTCGTCAGCCAAGGGGACCGGATAATTCAAAGGTATGTTACAGGAAATTTGCCCAGTATTCCATAGTATTGGAAATTCAGCTTTTATGATAGAATGACATGATTTCTGATGGCCACGTCATTGGAATGGGAAGTTATGAATTTCTTACATTTCCTATTTGAACTGGACAAGGATGTGCGTAGGGCGGGAGTAGGCAATTTAGTATTATTGAAATGTTTTAGACTACAATTCCTATAATCCCTATTTTTAATTATTTCCTATAATTAATATTAGCTATTTCGCTGGAACTGATGGAAGTTGTACGGTAGTCTAAACATTCTTGGCAAAATGATGTCCATCAGGTCATGAAGAATCAGAAGGGGCTGAACAACGATGCTGGCATAAAGCAAAAAAGATAAAACAGAACATTTTGTGACACTTGATTAATATATATTGATATAGCACCTTATTGGGCCTTTGGTATTAGAGATTAAATCCAAAATAAGTAATGAGGATTGTTGTTGGGAAAGGAAGGAGGAGAAAGACAAGAAAGTATGACTATGAACAGACAGGAGTAACTTAACTATAATTGAGAATAAAGGTTGTCAGCCAAAGAATGGATGAGGAAGGAATAATTTTGAGGAGGAATTTGAAGAGAAAGAAGCTGTACCATTTGTTGAGGAATATGTCTTTGGTGTAAGTTTTAGCAAGAGAAGAATCATTTGACTGACTTTAAAGAATAAACATTCAGACCATAGAACAGAGCTTTCCAAACTGTGTGTCGGGACACGTTAGTGTGTCGGCTGCAGTGTCTGGGTGTGTCGTGGCTGCTGCTGCCGCCTCCGAGCCCTGCCAGGATTCCATGCAGGTCCTAGTGCCTGCCTTGTGCCTCCAAACCTGCCCTGCCAGGAATCCACGCAGGTTCTAGTGCCTGCCTTGTGCCTTGCTGCCTCCAAACCTGCTGTGATTCCGTGCAGGTCCTAGTGCCTGCCTTGTGCCCTGCTGTAAGAGAGTGTCGCGAAATGATGCATGTCTAAAAAGTGTGTCACCAACATGAAAAGTTTGGAAAGCTCTGCCATAGAAGATGGTAAAGTTAACACAGTTTGAAGGTGTCTCAAAATAACAAAAGGTAGACTTCAGAGAGAGCCAGTTTGGTGTAGTGGTCAAGGCATCAGGCTAGAAACCGGGAGACCATGAGTTCTAGTCCCACCTCTCAGAAAAAAAAGACTTCAGAAGAAAACTTTCATGGAAAGTTTTAAATATGAGGAACTTCTGCTGAATAAAGATGATGGAAAGCCTGTAAACAGTTTTGTAGAGAAGTATTGCATGGACTGAGCAATTGAGGTAGCTCAGAAAGACAAAAACTGATTTTAGTTGGTATCTGGTAACAGAACTACATATGGTAATCAGGAGGAGGAGGAATAAAGAAAGCCGATGCTTCATGCTGTATCAGCAGTGTATTTTGTGGTGTTATCTACATCTGTGAAAGAGTGAACAAGAAAAAAAATGGGAATAAGTCATTTTTCCCTTCTCAGGAATAGTTTATACTCACAGGATTTGATGGGATCACTCCAGGCAAGAGTGTAGAGGCTGAATAATAAAGAGCAAAATCCAAATCCCAAGACAAAAGTGTGTGCTTAGGGAATAGTGGTGTGAAGACTAAGTGAGAATACTGAATGAAAGTAGAAGATTTTATCTCTCATCTGTCAGGATGCCTTTTGTTTCAAGAGAATTTTTGTCAGCAGGGTGGGAAGGGAGATTATTTTTTGCAATTCTCTTTTTACCTTGCAGTCCTATCCCACTCCCACATCCAGTTATCTTTCACCTTGTTACAGAGAGCCTTTAGTTCTCCAGAACACCTAGGTGTAGAAGGAACTGCAAAAAGGGGGGGAAGAGAGTTGTGAAATTCTAAGATTGTCTTCCTCTCCAGAATTTCCCATTCTTTGTTCACTTTTCACAGAGATTCCAGAAAATGTATGTGTTTACCGCAAGTACTTTTAGGCTGCTTTGGTTCAATGAATCTAAATGGCTTACAGACAAAAATATACAATAAATAAAGTCATATGAACAATTTAAACCATAATTCAATTAATAACAACTATACTTTTTGTAAAACCATAATAGTGCCAAAGATGTCTGAGCTTGTCACAATCCAAATCCCCTAATGCCTACTTAAACAGCCAGGTTTTTAACAACTTTCTCAATATTAATAATAAGGATGTGGTTCTTATTTCTGAGGTTGGCTGGTTCCACAACAGGTGAGCTTTGAGAGGGGACACACGTCTCCGAGTCCCCTTCTTCCATATCTCACGGGGAGTAGAGACTGTTAATGAGGGCTCTACCAACTCACCTTGGGTGGACAGATTCTATATGTTCACTGAAAACATTCCATTCCGTGTACTATTTTTTTGCGCTCTTGATTCTGGAGATAATCATTGTGTTAATAATCTGCAATTATTTATTGTGGGCTCTGTGAGTCACACATAAGGGTTATGAAACGGTGTAGAGCATGTTCAGAACCTTCTAGAGCTTACAGAATTGTTTGTAGGAGCAGTATCCTCTACACATACCATGTGACTAAGTGTGGCTCCCCCAACTCATTTAGTTTGCTTTTGTCTATCAAACATTAGTATATTTGTCCTTGAACTCTGATAGTTCTTAAATACTGTTTTATTTAAAAACTTTTGTTTTAATTCTTCTTTAATGTTGCAACTCTTTTAAAACAATTATTCCCAGTTATACCTGTCTTCCAATTTTGTGTTTTACTATTGGTTTCTCCATGGCCCTGAACGTTTATAAAGCTAAATGGAAATCTTTTGAAGACTTTGCCTGAAAAGAAAAATTTGATTACCTTCCTCATATTTGGCATTTCTATTGTATTTAAAACAGCAAGACTTGGTTCTTCCTTCAATAAGGGTATACCTTCTGACCATCTCCTCCTTTTTTCCTTCAATGGGAGATACTTTTCTTTTTTTCTAAATTACTGATGAAGCATTTCATTAAAGGCTTGGCATGCCTCTCTCTTTGCATTTCTACCAATTCCATCTTGAAGCTTCTTCCTTGTTCTTTGTTAATTTTGAAATTCTTTGAGCCCATAGCTACTGTCCCATTTATTTGTTATGGAAGGCAGCATTTTTGGAGCAATAATATCAGCTGGAGAACTATGCCTTAAGAAAAAATGCTCTCTTCCTTATTTTCCATGGGGCAAAATAGTCTTTCACCCAGCTATCTCCTTCCAAAATTGGTCCCAATTTTGTCAACATTTTACAGCCCATTTTAGCTCTCAACCTGACACAAATAGAAATATTGCTTCATTCTCTTAATATTTGTTCCATATTTTACTTAGAATACATGGTATGATTCTGCAAAGACCAGCATTGATATCTGGCCTTTCAAATCCCACTTAAAGGATACAGTTTTTTCCCCTGGCACTTTTCTAAATGGATACTGGCAGCCATCATGCTTCATTCTAAGTTGGCTAAGCAAGAATGCCCCCTTCCAATCCATACTCACTACACAAGGACGACTTTTCAGCAGCCTTTCTCTGACAAATTTTCTAACTGCAACTATGCTGGGCTCTTTATCCAAAATTAAGACTAGACCTGCACTCCCAGAGAAGTGCAACTTTTGGAATGGTCACCTTTCTTTGATGACCAGACCTCTCCTGAGTAAGAAGCTGGCTATTCACCCATATGTGTGAATCACAGAATCTCTTCACCCTCTTAGTGTCAGATGACGTCACTATTCCTTTGGGTCCCATGTTGGCCTTAGGAATTGAAGGGGTTTGGTGTGAGCTACACTTAGTGGCATTGTATACATGGAAGGAGAGCCAGTTTGGTGTAATTGTTAAGGCATCAGGCTAGAAACCAGGAGACTGTGAGTTCTAATCCTGCCTTAGCCACAAAGCCAGCTGGGTGATCTTGGGCCAGTCACTTTCTCTCAGCCCTAGGAAGGAAGCAATGGCAAACCACTTCTGAAAAACCTTGCCAAGAAAACTGTAGACTTGTCCGGGCAGTCTCCAAGAATTGGACACAATTGAATGGATTAAAAAAAAATACATGGAGGATGAGGCTCCTGTCAAAAAAATCTATAAACTCGAAGGTTTCAAACAAAGCTCTATGCACGTCACAACCTTTCTCTGTCTATTCACAAATGACCATTCAAATAACTTCAGTTACAGGTAAGTTACTAGTTCTTGACCAGTATTTATCTACCCAGGATGGAAAAGCCAGTTTTTAGTCAGGATTTTGGGGTGCAATGCTGCTTTTAATTAAACTTCTTTTTATTTTTATTTTTTTTTGTTTAGCTTTGTTGTTGGGAAAGAACTATAATTAGTTTTTGACTAACTTGACTATATTCATGACTAATTTTTAACAGCAAAAAAGAATACACTAAGTAGGACTTGCAAACAGGAATGTGTGGAACATTCTATTTTCATTTTTGGTTAATTGTAGGAAATAGCTCAGGTCCACAAATTGCAAAGGACCAGGCTGTGTGGAGACATTTTAAAACATAGCATGTTTAAACATGGATAAGAGCAAGAAATGGGAGAAAGTGTGAGCTCACTAGCAAAATGAGTATTTGTGATGCCGATAGCTCTCTTTACTTTCACTGTTATTTCAAGATCCAATTTAAACTCATGATACTATTTTGCCATTTACAGGGATTTGGTACAGAGAGAAAGATTCGTCAAGCTGGTGTTATCGACTAACTGGTCTCAAAGCAACTAACAACATTGGAAGAAGGGTGGGGTCTGGTGAAGGGTACTGAATATCCTTTTATTCATCCCTTCCAAAATCTAAGGAGCTATTACACCAGTTTTAACACCTTCCTCATGTTATGTTTAAAAATAAATTTATGAAACAGTTTTAAAATATGCACAGTTGCATCCTGGAGAACCTAAGGTGGCGCCTTATATTAACACATTTTAGAAGCTTTTTGAATGGTGCATTTAAAGCAACTGGTAACTGCAAATCTACTTTGCCTCTTTAAGTAAACATTATAGACAGTTCTACTCTGGTAGACCTTATGAAATTCTGCACTGAAAAGATATATATACACAACATGCATATATTTTCCTTAATTCAATTTTCCTTAATTCAATTCTGCCAAGGTATTACTATGCCTTAGGTCTCAATTATTTTATCCTCTCCAAGGCAGGGAAGGTTGACTTTCTGTTCATTTTCATCCAGTTTTGAGGATCGTATGAGGATAGATACACTAACTGTATTATATAGAATCCTGTATGAGTACTCAGACATTTCTTTAATGGCCAAATGTTAATATTTTTATGTCTCATTTAAACTCGGATCCATTTAGCAAGCAAAATTATCTCCTAGATCTCACTGAACTTATTTTCCAGAGTAGACTACTAGGTGTTTTTTTTTTGTAATAATCTGCAATTAGCGTGCACAGTGCAGAATTTTATAAGGATAAGGTGTGCCATCAGTGTGGTAACTTAAAGATATTTAAAACAATGCACAATTTGCTGCTTACAACACTGCAGCTTCTAAACCTGGTTTATTTTACTGATTTAAAAAAAATTAAAAAGTTGTGCCTGAAGTGAATACATTTTTTTTTGCAGCCAACACCCAGTGTACTGTAAAAGAATACTTAGGCTTTCCATAGCTGTATTGAGACTTTCATCAAGGTGAAATAGTTGATGTCTGTGTGCTTTTTTTTCTCCCCTCCTTCCAGGCCCCTTCTCCCCACCCCTTCCTTCCCTCAGCCACACTTTATCAAGCAAGCAAACTGAATGATTGGTCTAAGTATTACTTTAACCAAAAAGATCAGGAGTTATTTTCTTTGAATAGAGGGCAGTACTGTGTTTTTTCCATGTTACCTCTATTCTCAATTTAGGGTTTTTCTTCTCTGGGAGATGCATTATCTTTGTAAAACAAACATTGCTTTCTCCAATTTTTCTGTTAATGGCAAAGAATGGAAATAGAATAAAGTTTTACTGATTTTGAAAATTTGCCTCTGTCTTGTAACTTCTTTTGTCTCTGTCCTGTAACTTCATTGACATATCCCACTCCAAAAATCTTCTTTCCTGCTTGTCCAGTTTCTATATTCTCAGAAGACATTCCAGACCCTGAATAAAAAATGAGACTTTCCCCATTTTTATGGATGATCAGGCAATGTAACAAATTTGTGCTCTTAACTTTAGGGGTTTTCAACAGCACAGACCACCATTCCTTTATATATCGTCACCAATAAATGTAGATAATGTCTTTTCTCTAATCCAGGGTTTCTCAACCTTAGCAACTTTAAGATGTGTGGACTTCAATTCCCAGAATTTCATAGCCAGCAAGCTGGCTGGGGAATTCTGGGAGTTGAAGTCCACACATCTTAAAGTTGCTAAGGTTGAGAAACCCTGCTCTAATCAAAGAAGTTAATTTATCCATCTCAGCAAGATCTGTCAACTTCACCAACCATTTCTCCATAGTGAGTAGTGTTGAATCTTTCCATCTCTGCATATAATAATATTGCCGCAGTAATCATGTATTGAAATAATCTTCCATGGTTTTTTTCTAACTGTTTATACATTAGTCCTAAAAGGAAAAGTTCTGGTTTCAAATGAATATTAATATTTAAAATCCTGAATCAAAGTATGTATTTGAATCTATTTTTTTTAGCTTTTCTACATGTGCACCAAGCATGATAAAATGTCCCTTCATATTCTCCACATTTCCAACATATATTTGAAGTGCCTTTAGATACATTTGTCTGGCGTCATGTACCAACGATACATCATTTTATAAAAATTATCTTTAAGATCATAACACAATGTAAATTTCAACCCTTTTGGCCACATATTTTCCCATTGGTCCATCTGTATATTATAAACAAAATTCTTAGTGCACTTTATCATACATTCTTTAACCTGTTCTTCCTCTGTTTCAAGTTTCAACAAAAGTTTATACATTTTAGCAATTACATTTTCATCATCAATGCACAATTGTACTTCTGTAAATTCTGTCTTACTTTGCTCCATACCATAAATTGTTTTGTCCACTTTGAATCTTTCTGATAACTGTAAATGGGAATAAAATAAATACAAAATAATAAAATTAATTAATAAAATAATACCCAAGTATTTTACTTTTTTCTCAATTTAAAACCAGTTTTCTTCATAAGTTTTATTTGATCTAATTTCATATTTTTTGTTAACAACTTTGCTTCTGATTTTTAACCTTAAAACCTGCTTACATACCAAACTCCTTTAATTTTCCCATTAATGTTTCTACTCCCTCTAGTGCAGGGGTCGGCAACCTTTTTGGCACCAGGGACCGCTTCGGTCGGAAATTTTTTTCCATGGACCGGGGGGCGGGGTTTGCGGGCAGCAGCCAATCAGACGGGGGTGGGGTTTGCAGGCCTGCCGCTCCATGCAGCATTTTTTCCTGGCACTGAGGGCATTTTCAGGGTCCCCGGAGCCTGCCCTTTCGAAGGGGCACCCCAGCGGGGTGCGGGGCGGACTTTTCCTCTCCCCTTTTGCTCCCCACGGTTTCGGCCCCTACCGGGTAGCTTCAGCACACCTCCGCTTCCCCGCCGCACAGCTGATAGGCGCGGAGATTTTCTACCCCGGGGCACGCCCCCCCTCAGTCACTTTTTGTGGTGATCCGAGGTTTTTTCGCCTCGCAACAGTGGCGCTCTGCCAAGAAAAGCTGTGGTTTCGAAAGGGCAGGCTCAGGGGCCCCGAAAATGCCCTCGGTGCCGTGAAACAACGCTGCACTGAGCGACAGGGAGGCGAAAAGCCAAAATTGTGGTAAACAGTTTATAGTTATTCAGTAAAGATATTGGTTGATAATTGCTTGTTAAAGTCAAATCTTGTCCCACTTCAGTTATTAATGCTATATTAGCCTCTTTCCAGCTATCAGGAATCTTTCCATTCTGTAGAATAATATCATTTGTTGTAAAGGTTGTAAAAGCCATCTTCAAAACATTTATAGTAAGAGGCCGGCAACCCATCTGGACCAGGTGCCTTTCCTGTTTTAGCCTTTGATAGCTTCACACGGCTCCCTTATTGTTATAGGCCCATTCAAAATTTGTCTCTGATTCTCTGTAATCTTCAGTAAATTATGTTTATGCAAATATCCACTTTTTCTGAGGAAATTAATTGCCTCTGTAAAAGCTTAATTTGGTGAGTAATAGTTGTCCTCCCTGGGGATTTTTTAAAATGTCCTCGGCTCTGGCAGGGAGGTGAAAAGCCTCGCCGCGCGCGAGCACGCTGCCGGGCTTCCTGGCACACAGCTGATCGGCGCGGGGGGCCGGGGTGGAAATTCTCCGCACCTATCAGCTGTGCGCTGGGAGGCCCGGCAGCGTGCGCGCGATTTTCACCTCCCTGCCGAAACCGAGGGCATTTTCGGGGTCCCCGGAGCCTGTCCTTTCAAAGGGGCAGCGGTGGTGGGCCATCAACGCTCCCGGGTTCCAGGACACCGCTGCCGCAGCTGCCCCTTCAAAACGGCAGGCTCTGGGGACCCCGAAAATGTCCTCGGCTCCGGCAGTGAGGTGAAAAGCCTCGCCACGTGCGTGCACGCTGCTGGGCTTCCCAGCGATTCTCCGCGCCGATCAGCTGTGAGCCGGGAAGCCCGGCAGCGTGCGTGCAGCGAGACTTTTCACCTCCCTGCCGGAACCGAGGGCATTTTCATCAGCGCTTCTGGGTTGTCACGCGACACAGTTGGGGCCCCCAGGCAACACAGTATTGTGTCACGACACAGTTTGGAAAGCCCTGTACCAAGGTACAGTAATCATTTATTTGCTCTAATTTTCATCAATTATGTATAACTTGCAATTGTTTAGTTTATTTACCCTTTCAAACAACCAACTTGGTCTTCAACACAAAATTTTCAAATTCATACTCCTTGCTACATCAAAAAAACCAAGCATTTGGTGAAAATCATGCAGATTTTCAGTCAACAAAACTGTCTTACCTATGAAAGTATATGCACATCCATATACCCAATCAACACATCTCTAATCTTACTACAAGCATTTGTTACATATTTATCAATACATATATTACAGGTAGTCCTCAGTTAATGGTAATTGGGACCAGGAACTCCATTGCTAAGTGACACGGTTGTAAAGCGTGCTTTACGAAGTTAAGATTGCACTGAATGAGACTTACGACGTCCTCATAATTGCAATCACACCAACTTACTTATGGCAATTCTAGTTGCCATTGTTAGGCGAATCCTGTGCAGTTGTTAGGTGCAACATCACATGATCATCATTTGCGACCTGCTGCCAGCTTCCCCATTGACTTTCCTTGTTGGAAGTCGGCAGTGAAGGTTGCAAATAGTGACCACATGACCACGGGATGCTGTGACATAATTGTGAGCCAGTTGCCAAGCACCTGATTACGTGACTGTGGGGACGCTGTGATGGTCGCAATTATGAGGACCAGTCATAAGTCTCATTCAGTGCCGTCGTAACTTCGGTCACTGAACAAGTGGTCACTGAACAAAGACTACCTGTACACAACCAAAGAACAACACACATCTTTGTCTTCCTCCCTGCTCAGTGTTGAACTGTTTGCTAAGCCAATACATTTGTTCTCACACATTTATTTATTTTATTTTTATCCCTTTATTATTTTTATAAATAACTCAAGGCGGCGAACATACCTAATACTCCTTCCTCCTCCTATTTTCCCCACAACAACAACCCTGTGAGGTAAGTTGGGCTGAGAGTGACTGGCCCAAGGTCACCCAGCCGGCTTTCATGCCTAAGGCGAGACTAGAACTCAGTCTCCTGGTTTCTAGCCCAGCACCTTAACCACTAGACCAAACTGGTTCCTGCTTTATTTATCTCATTTAGGAATCAATCTTCATATTTGCACAAAATGTTCTGTAATTCAAGCCTAGTTCACTTTATCATACTCTCTCTCACATTCACACATTTCTCCATGACCTGAAGAAAAAAAACCCCTAATCTGCATACCACCTGAAATAAAGCCACACTCCTCTTCCCAAATATTGCTCATTGTCCTCTTGTCCCCTTTCAATGTAACATGTAACACATATAACAAACAAATCCAGCTATAATTTTTCTATATACTCTTGCTACCTTACTTTTACTAAAAAGAACACATTTTTCAAATCACTAGGCACAGGATGAAGTCTTTACACACACATTAAACAAACTGCACAACTATTCCATTTTCATCTTCAGTTACATCATCTCAGTTTTCAACATTCTCCCAACATTTATGACTTCCTTTTCATCACTGGTACAGGGAAAGATTAGCATTTATAGCATTGATTTCAATTTGAGATATCAGTATCATTCCCATTGATTTGATTTGATTATGTGTCATCAAGTTGGTGTTGATTCTTAGCAACCACATAGATATTCTCCAAGAGGATCCGTCCCCAACCTGGTCCTTCAGGTCTTCAAATGGTGCACCCATTGCCTCTGTAACTGAGTCCATCCACCCTGCTGGTTGTCCTCCTCTTTCCTGCCACCTTTCCCAGCATTATTATGCTGATAATGAGATAAAGAGTCCCCTTGTGGGGGGAGATGGGCGGTGATATAAGTTAGAAATAATAATAAATAAATTATTATGCCTATTGTTTTTAACTTGTTAGCTTTATTGTAAACCGCCCAGAGTTCCTCTTTTGGGGGGAGATGGGCAGTGGCAAAAGTTGAAAAATAAATAAATAAATTATAGATTTCTCCAGAGAGGTAGCTCTTTGCATAATTTTAACCTGATCATTTATGCCTCAAGTGAGAACCCTGGGTTGATTTGTTTGATGATCCTTTTTTGTTTGTTTGTTTTCTTGGCTATCCATGCTATTCTCAGGAGTTTTCTCCAATGTTCAAAAGTGTCAATACTCTATTCTTCTTCAAAGTCCAACTTCCATAGTGTAAACCATAGGAAAACCACTGCCTGCACAATTCTGATCTTTGTAGGTATAGACACATCAGGGCATTAGAATATTTTTGCAAAAATTCATTGCTACTCTGTCACGTGGAAGTCTGTAGTGTATTTCATGACTGCTGGTTCCTTAACTTTTGATAGTTGATCCCAAAAGAGAGAAGCTATCCAGCACTTCAATATCTTCATTGTTAATTCTAAAGCTGGTTGCTGTACCTGTTGTCATTAGTTTCATCTTCTTTTATCTAATCTTAGTCACACTTTTTTACTGTGCTCCTTGACTTTCATTATTCAAGCTTGCAGATCATTGGCATTTTCAGGTATCAGAGTATTGTCATCAGAATACCGAAGGTTACTGAAGTTTCTTCCTCCAATTTTAAAATCACACTCATCTTCTTTCAATCCAGATTCTCTCAATATATATTCCACATATAGGTTGAATAAATAAGGGGAGAGTATACAGCCGTGTCTCACTTTTTTGCCAACCTGGAGCCAGTCTGTTTTGCCATGTTCTGTCCATACTGTGGCTTCTTGACCTAAGTTTTGCATGAGGACAATGAGATGTTCTGGGATTCCCATTTTTCTAAGCACATTCCACAATTGACATGATCAACACAAAGACCTTTCTATAATCAATGAAGCACATACTGGCTTTCTTTTCGGGGGTGGGGGTATTCTTTGGCTTTCTCAGTTAAGCCAGGTTGAACACCTAGCATCTCCCTTTCTATGGAGGGCTGAAATGTATGTTCAACGTTCCTAAGCATTATTTTGCGAGTGTGTGAAATTAAGGATATTGTGTAATAGTTCACACACTCTGTTAAGTCTCCGTTCTTTGGTATTGATATGTAGATCAACCTCTTCCAATTCATTGGCCACTGTGTTGTTCTCCAGACTTGCTGCCTTAGTTTTGTTAGAACCTTGACTGTTTATTAACAGTCATTTTTGCCAACTTTAGTCCTGTGTGCCACAAGCACGATCAATGCCTAGTTTTACCTCTAGCATTCTCACACTGTTCTTTGCAAGCTAAGAACTGTAATCTAAATACTACCCAGCAAGCCAACATGCTGTTGCCAGATCCCACGAGCTCCCAGGTATGTGCAGTGCATTTACACACTCAGAATGCGCTACCTTGGACTTTATTGAATTCACAGTACAGTATTGAGTTTCATGGGCAACAGACTGACCCACAATAAGATGACTCCATAATCTTTCTATCTCCAACCTGATGTTCCGTGCTAGCTGGGAACTCCAGGAGTTATAAACCCAGCCAGGCACTTGGGCCAGCCTGGGAACTCTGCCATAAGCTCATGGAAGACAGCAGGGGAACCTTTAACCGGAGACCAGAAAAGCTTTGTTCTAAGGCTGCTCTCAGGAGTATACCCCTAACCTCTCCTATTTGGATGGCGAGCTCTAAGCCTGCGTATAATGCCTAGAGAACTGTTTCAGATCGGACGAGTTGCCACCGCCCTTAGGAAACCGCGAGCGGGACTCCGGCTCTCCCCGGGCACAGCTCCCTCCGCGGACGTTCGGCACGGGTTGATGACGCCAGCTCCGTGCTACGTCGGAAGGGCGTTCCGGCGGCCGCGAAGCCTGGAAGTGAAGTAAGAGGAGGTTGATGCTTAACTTGCCAGCCGTTGCGAAGGGAGCGGCGTCTCTTCGCAGTCCTTTCTCTCCTAGTCTGGGGTGGGAGGAGGCGTGGAAACGGTCTGCCCCAGTCAGGAGAGACAGCGGTCTCTCGTCGTTCCCCACCCGGTGTTGAGAGGCGCTGCCTTGGAAGGTATTTGCTATCAGGGTTGGGTGTGCCCGTCGCTCCCGCTCGAATCCTGTCTCCCTGTCCTCGACGTGTGCCCGACGTGCTTGGTGCCCCTTTGGGAGAGCCCTTCCTGCCTCTCAGAGTAGGGCGTTCAGTTCAGCTGCGTGTGTGGGGGGCGGGGTGGTGGTGCCGGTGCTGGTCCTGCGATCCTGCTTATTCTCTGACTAGGATCCTGAGGGCTTAGTGCAGCCCTACCAGCTAGCAGCTGGTCGAGAAGGCTGGCTTGCGCTGTGTTCAGTCACACATGCCGTCAGGCTTTATTTAACCATGATTTATAGAGCAAACCATAGCTGATGTGGTTCTCAGTACACAGTAGACCGTAAGCGGTGGTTTACAAGCCACTGTGGCTAGGTTCATAGACAGCCCTAACCTAAAATGTGGTTTCTTTTTTTTCAAGTTCCGTGTCTTGTTAAAAAAAACCCTACCTACCGTGTCTTGTTGAGGAGAAGAGATTTCCTGTCCTTGTAACAATCCTGCAATAGAAATGAGATTGGTAATTTACACATGGCCACCGAGTATTTTCCTTAGCAGACTAGGAATTTGAGCCCTTTTACTATCAGTGCAATCTGATATATTTATATATTATTGTATTGTATTGTATTATTTATATAGAGAGAGACATACACACATAAGGAATATTTAGTTCAATTTAGTACACTACTCCCCTTTACATTTATTTAGGAGGAAGGCTAGTAATGTATGTGGTATTCCTTTCTTCTGAGCATATTTATTTATTTAATTTTTATCCCGCCTTTATTATTTTTATAAATAACTCAAGGCGGTGAACATACCTAATACTCCTTCCTCCTCCTATTTTCCCCACAACAACAACCCTGTGAGGTGAGTTGGGCTGAGAGAGAGTGACTGGCCCAAGGTTACCCAGCATATACGGTGAATATACTGTATATATATACATACATACATATATATACATATACATATACACATACACTGTATATGTATACACTGTATATACATATACAGTGTATATGTATATACAGTGAAGAATTGGGTTCAGATCAATCATTCATGTATTATCTTACTGTGTTTGGGTTTGTTGTACACCAAACGACCATCAACTTATTTTGTGATATCAAATGTGTTTGGTGTTTAACTTTCCTTCAGCTCTCAAGTAAATGGCTTCAGTTTTATTTTTTTTCCTGGGTGCTCGTTCAAGCTTTGCAAATATCATTTTGAAAAGCAAATTTGTTTTGGTTGGGAGTCTTATGCAAAAGTGACCTGTCACAACTATGCCAGTCTGAGTAGCTGGAGTGGGAAGAGGGGTCATTTTTTTTTTTGCCTGGAGGTCTCTTGACTCAGGATCTGGATTTAAGGCATTATATTAGTGCTAGTTCAGGGAGACAAAAAAAAAATCATCTTAGTGGCAGTACCTAATTAGGGATGATGGAATTGACTGGATGGATTGATGACTTTTTGATGGAGAGAGGAAGTCCTATAATCTTGGATAAGGTTGTGATGTATACATGCTTAAAAAAAAAGAAGCTGTCCCAGAAGTTTAGGGTAAGTGCTGCCTCTGTTTGGACAACTCTGAAACATCCTGAGGAAAGAGATTATCTTATCTATTTCCATGAGACCACAGTCCTGGATTTAGTGCTGAAATGGTTAGTTATCCTGATAGAAATTTAATTGCCAGGAGAGTAATAGGAAGCGTGTATCCCAATATCAAAAGCAACTTTTGATATTGACCATCTATTGAACTGATTCAGGGTTGGGCATTTAAGGCACAATTACATTGTTTTTTATCCTGCTTGTAGGATCTGTCCAGGAAGTGACAAGATACTTCTAAACTCTTCATGAAATTTGTGCCATGTGGTCCTAAGGGATGCTGTTTTATATTCTAGACCAGTGCTTTCCAAACTGGCGACACACTAACGGCGGCAGCGGTGGCGCGGGGGGCGCGCGGCGGCGTGCATGGCAGCAGCGGCGTGTTTTCTGCTAAAACATGGAAGCGCTGCTGCTGTTGTCACTGCCGCCATGCACGCCGCCGCTGCACGTGCCCTCGCACCACCACTGTGCACGTCCCCTTCCTGGTTGTGTCGCGACACACTAAACTGTGTGTTGCGACACACTAAAGTGTCGTGACACACAGTTTCGAAAGCTATGTTCTAGACCAGAGCTTTCCAAACTCTGTGTCGGGACACGTTAGTGTGTCGGCTGTAGTGTCTGGGTGTGTCACGGCTGCTGCTGCCTCCGAGCCCTGCCAGGATTCCACGCAGGTCCTAGTGCCTGCCTTGTGCCTGGCTGCCTCCAAACCTGCCCTGCCAGGATTCCACGCAGGTCCTAGTGCCTGCCTTGTGCCTTGCTGCCTCCAAACCTGCTGTGATTCTGTGCAGGTCCTAGTGCCTGCCTTGTGCCCTGCTGTAAGAGAGTGTCGTGAAATGATGCATGTCTAAAAAGTGTGTCACCAACATGAAAAGTTTGGAAAGCTCTGTTCTAGACTTTTAAACATCTACATTAGGAATGGACAATCTTTTAGTAACGTGATCCTTATTTTTTTGTTTTTCTTTTTTGTTGAGGCTTTTTGCTTCCATTCTCATCCATAATTCTGTAAAACAAAAATGTTGCATCACTGAAAATAAACCATTTTGCACTGAATCTTGATGGGATGGTTTTGAGGTGCTACAATACAGCCTGTAGACTGCATGTTTTCCATCCCTGTCCTAAAAGAATGGGAGACCTGGATATGTAAAGTAATATCTCTTTTGCTCCATCTTACCCAAGAAATGTGCCAGGTGCCAATTTCAATGACATTTTGCTCCCTGGCTAAAACCTACATCTTTCATCTGGCATTTGTGAATAGCTAGTGGTCATTGTTACTAATGTGATTGGATAGGTGAATTGTGTTTTATTCTGTTAACTTTATTGTTTCTACTTACTTTTTTAAAAAATTGTAACATCAGTGTATATGCTCTTGTTACATGCCCTTGGGATATTTTAATGGGGGGTGCCTTGCACATAGTATGATACATAATATATCTGCGTTACCAACAGGACCCTGAGGAAGGCAATGACTGAGTACAAGCTGGTGGTGGTAGGAGCTGGTGGTGTTGGAAAAAGTGCCCTGACCATCCAGCTTATCCAAAATCACTTTGTGGATGAATATGATCCTACTATTGAGGTGAGGCTTTGAGAGCATTAACATCTTTAGCATACTGAGTCTCTGTGTTAACATTTGTTCTTTTTTTTACTGCTATAGTGCTTCAGGTGAAACATGTTCTTCTAGATCAGCCTTTCTCAACTTTTTTGACCCTGGAGGAACCCTTGAAATATTTTTCAGGCCTCGGGGAACCCCTGCACATTCAGGCTCCAATATAGGCCAGATGTTACAAAATTATTATATTTGTTTCATGTGTAGGCCTGTATATATGCATTAATGGTGTTCTTAAACTAAAAATAAAGAATGAAACTTACCTCTTTAATGTGAAGTTGCCCGAATTTGAAATAATTTTTTAAATAAATCGTGATCTCCCAGGGAACCCCTAGTGACCTCTTGCGGAACCCTTGGGTTCCCTGGAACCCTGGCTGGGAAACCCTGTTCTAGATGTCTATGAAGGTTCTCAGTCATCCAGGTGGAATTGTCTGTAGCTTGAATCATGTCAACTGGATTTCTGTTTTCTCAGTGGAAACGTTTCGCTCCTTATCCAAGGAGCTTCTTCAGTCTGAGCAAAGTTAGTAAGGGAATCCTTAAATATGTTTCTAGGTGGCTGTGTGACCTTGCACTTGGGGCTAGGTCATGGTTATTTGAGATGTTTATTTCTAAGTCCCTTTATCATCTAAAGGAGGATCGTTGAGATTACCATGCTGCTGTTGAGCTTGCGAAATGGTCTTAATCTTCCTAGGCACAGAAGACAAAGCAGGAAGGAAAATAGGGGAAAGATTGTGCCTGAGGCCCCCACCTCTATTCAAGGAAGGATTTTCCAAATTGGCATAAACGGATTCCTTGACCCCTCTCTCAAACCACTATCTATTGTTTGTTTCAGTATTCAGGGATATACTGTATGTATAGGTACAGTATATGTATGTTTGTGTGTATCTATCTATCTATACTGTATGTATATGTGTATATTGTTATGTTATTCAAACATAAAGTCATTTTCCCAACCCCTCCCTGTCATGGTATAATCCAGAAAATGTTTTACTTTTTTATTCTGCTTATGGAAGCTGTACTTGGTGCTTAAACTTTTTGTTTTACCACTTTCTATGCTGTTAACCACTGAACACTGATATTTATTTTCACTGCCTTGAAAAATTAATTGGCAAAGACTTGATGGAAAGCATGTGGCAGACGATGCTGTAGGATAAAAGTAAAGATGAACAATCAAACAGAGAGCCATATTAGGCTTTGATGTTGTAGACCACATGGCAAAAGAAGCTGAGGTCATGTAAAAAAAAATAAAAAATTGGAAAAAAATAAATATTAATATGATGTTTAGTTAGATGACTGAATTTTTAAAATTTAGCATCTTGTGATCCCTACTCCTCCACATCTTACCTTATCTCAATTGATTATAATTACAAAAATATTTTTGCTCATGAACACTGAAGGATTGGATACTTACTTTTGAAATTGCATTTATGTTCCACAGGATTCTTACCGTAAACAAGTAGTTATTGATGGAGAGACTTGTTTGCTAGACATCCTGGACACAGCAGGGCAGGAAGAATATAGTGCTATGAGGGACCAATATATGAGGACTGGTGAAGGCTTTCTTTGTGTGTTTGCCATTAACAACAGCAAATCATTTGCAGATATAAATCTTTACAGGTAGGTTCTCCTTATGAAAAGAGATAAGATGGGGTGGGCACATTGTCCACTAGCTATCATGGCTTTAAAAGAGAGATGGTTAGTAAGATAATGATTAGTAACTGCTGAGATATTTTATTTAATATTGTATATCAGTGTCAAATGCAATTTTCAAAATGTATTGGACAGTAGCTGAACATAACCTGGTTACTGGATGGATTATAAATATAAATATAAATATAAATATACTGTAGGTAGGCATAAAATAGACTTGAAGGGCATCTTTTCAGCCTAATAGTTTTACCTGCATAGTAGCAAGTAGCAAGGGCGGAACAGATAGAACAGTTTGGACCTAATACCTTGGAGTGGCTCCGGCAAATGATGAACACCTGTATTACTGAACTTAGGATTCCAAGGCTTTGGAGACAGGCTAGAGTGGTAGCCTTGTTGAAGCCCGGAAAGGAACCAACTGATCCAAAGAACTCAACCAGTGTCACTCTCTGTCATCTTTACAAGTTGTTGGAGCGAATGATTCTTAATCAAGTGGCAGAGACTCTTGATGTAAAGATCATGAATGAGCAAGCTGGTTTTAGACCAGGAAGGTCATGTTGCGGACAAATACTTAATCTCACACAACATATAGAGGACGGTTATGAAAGAAAACTAATTACTGGAGTGGCGTTCATTGACCTTACTGCGGCATACAATACGGTCAATCATAGAAAATTTTACTTTCTTCTATCACTGCCCATCTCCCCCCACAAGGGGGACTTACAATTGCTGTGCAAGATAGACAACTTTACTGGAGACCATAAGCTCACCGGGGTTATAGGGAGTTTCCTTCAAAATAGAAGGTTTTAAGTGACTTTGAATGGTAAGAACAGTAGATGGAGGAAGCAAAAGAACGGATTACCACAAGGCAGCATACTCTCTCTGATTTTATACAATATGTATACTAACGACCAACCTGCCCCGGCCAACACTTGAATGTTCGTATATGCGGATGATACAGCGGTGGCCGTACAAGAACCGAGTTTTGATGAGTGTGCTGAAAAATTATCATGGGCTCTAGAAGAACTGGAGCAGTATTATGATGATAATTACTTAAAACCTAATCCTAGCAAAACTCATGTTATGTGCCTTTTATCTTCACAATCAAGATGCAGGGGTTGAATTGGATATTACGTGGAGAGGGAACAGATTACAACACTGTCCAACACCTAAATATTTGGATGTTATGTTGGACAGAACGCTTTCCTTTAAGCAACATTGCCTGAATACCAAGGCTAAAGTATGTGCTAGGAATAACATCATCTGACAAACTATGCATGGGGAGCCCAGCCAGCTATGTTACAAGTATCAGCTCTGGCCTTGAGTGTCTCTACTGCCAAATATGCGGCACCAGTATAGAACACATCGGCACATGCGAAGCAAGTAGATATCGCTGTGAATGAGGCAATGTGCATAGTGACGGGATGCCTCAAACCTACACCCGTTAATAAACTATATCCCCTTGTTGGCATTGCTCCACCTAAGATTAGAAGGGAAGTAGAAGCAGACGCTGAAAGAACCAAGCAAGAGACTGACTCTCGTCACCCTCTGAGCAGATATACTCCTCCAATTCGTCGACTTAAATCTAGAAAGAGCTTTATGGCAAGAACTAATATCCTAGAGGGGGCTGAAGAACAGAATTGAATAAGTAAATGGAGGAATGAGCTCACCTATTTGAGTATTTTACCGAAGGAGGAAATGGCTGCTGGAAACACTCTCCCTTATATAGTTTGGAGGACAATGAACAGGATGAGGGTGGGGGTACCAAGGTGCAAGACGAATTTATTTAAGTGGGGGTTGTTGGCTGATGACAATACATTATGTGAATGCGGAGAAATCCAAGACCTGGAGCATCTGATGCTGTGTCGATTACTGTCGGAGCCTTGTACAGTTGACGACCTACAGCAAGCTAATGACAAAGCTGTGGTGGTGGCTACATTTTGGCAGAGTACAGTTTGATCTGGACATGAAATAAATAAATAAAGTAGCAAGTAAATTTGATTTGATTTCTACCCCTTTTATCTAGAAATAGAGGTTCCATAAAATAATACAATATAATATTGGTTTTAATTCCCCCAATAGAGGGCATTATTTTGGCAGAATAATTCCCACAGGATTGCAAGTCTTTTCACTAGCCAGAGGCAAGGCATCAGTTGTATCTTGAGTGGTCTGTTCATCAGCGACAGCATAGACAGTGTCGGAAAGAAGTACAGAAAGTATGTGTTCTCTCTCCCATCATATCTTTCCCCAGAGAGCAAATTAAAAGAGTGAAAGATTCAGAAGATGTACCAATGGTATTAGTGGGAAACAAATGTGATTTGCCAACACGGACAGTAGACACCAAACAGGCTCACGAAGTAGCAAAGAGCTATGGAATTCCCTTTATTGAGACATCTGCCAAAACAAGACAGGTAATGGATTCTTGTATTTCTGCTCATCCCTCAAGAGAATAGCTAGAGCTATTGTTAGGTATATGGACAAATCTGATTGCGAAGGAAGGCATGACATTAGAACTTGCTGGTAGGAACAGCCATATTGTAGGCTATTTAAATTTGTAAGAACTACACTGCCTAGTCCTATTTGCATATTTACATTAATTACTAATCTAGTAGCTGAATTTTGAAGAAGTGAAATCTACTTTCCTAAGTTTTCCTTGTCACAGACCTGCATGGAATTTAATTAATAAGAAGTTCTTATACACTCAAGCTTTCTTTACTTTTAATTATTGTTAATAGCCGTGTAAGAGCAGTTTAGATTTGGGATGCAAAATCCTAGTTCTTTTAGAATGGGGAAGGACTCTTAACATTAATGAAGAACATTATTGGTAAATTCAGCATAGGGTTTTTCAGGAGGAATGTGAGATGATAAAGCATAGGAAAATAATTTATTTGCTCAAGACAGTATGTTTCTCATCTTTCCATTCAGGGTGTTGAAGATGCTTTTTACACACTAGTGAGAGAGATCCGTCAGTATCGGATGAAAAGGCTCAACAGCAATGAAGATGGGAATCAAGGCTGCATGGGGGTCTCGTGCCTTGTGATGTGATCAGGTAGGATTGGACTAGCTTACCTTTGACAAGTATAGTACAGTATAACATTTTTGGAGTATCAGTTATTGTGAAGACAATGCACGTTTGTTCAAAGAAGGAATGAAAGCCTGTGAATCTCAACTGGAGACAATCTGTGAGTAATGAAAGGGAATGATTTTTAGAAGGCATTGGAGCTTTTCTGTCTTCAAGCTGATGAGACCCTGGGTGTGCTTCTACAAAGCTCATTTACGTTGAAGGGTTTAGCAAAAAATACTCTGCATCCCCATCATTACTGGTGGAGAACGTTGCTTGATTATGTTGCAGATCAATTGAAGTTGATGTAATTGGTACCAAATCTCTGCATTATATTTTATAAAAACGAAAGTTCTAGCGGTTTGGATAGAGCACTCCTGATGATAAAACGTGTACTTTTAGCCTACTGGGCTCTGGAATTTCTTTTGTCTTAACTTTATATTGGCACACACTACAGTAACTAGTTCAGCCTCTGGAAATCAGTATTACGTGTATGGCTCTTCTTGAATTTTGCAGAGACATTCTGAGACAAAGCTGTGCTAATAATATTTTATGTGTAATGGAACAGAACTAACGAAACATATTTACTCTATTTCAGCTGTTTGAATCATCCAACCAAGCTCAAAGTTGAATCTTAATTCCACTGTGTTGCATTTCATGATGATGCCTTGGCCAGTATCATGCAAGTTGCCAGCTGATCAATACTAAAACATTCTATCAGCACCAGAAGAGACTGTTTCTGAACATCTACCTCTTTGCTCAGTTGAGCATGCAAAGAAAATCTCATATGTGATGTGTGGGATTTTTCACTTTTCTTTCTTGGGTAGGTTCAAACAGAGAAACTGATTATATGTGAACTGTAGAGGCCAAATGCTATGAAAAGATAACATCTCATTTTCTGGAAAGAAGGCTGGAATGAATTGTGATCATGCTATTCTGAAAAGCCATTACGTAGCACTGTATGGTAATGTTATGCTTGATTTCCTGTACACCATTTTAAAACAGGATAATATTTGTCACATTTCCTATACTATGTACTTAAATATTCCCATAGTACATTAAGTTAATCACACCTAGTCTGACCTCTCTAATTCTGGCCTTTTACAAAAGGGAAATTCTTTGATTATCAAGTGCCTCTTTACAAAGGCAAGCTACACCTTAAGCCTTATCATGCAGGTTGCAGCTCTGGTTCCTAGCTGACCCATCCTGAATGTTTGAAACTGACTCAGATCATTGGTCTGTGTAACCCAGTATTATCTATGCTTGACTAACAGTGGTTCAGTTTCTTAGCTTTATTGTTTTATCCTTCCTAATTGGGTTTCCCAATGAACTGAATGTGGGAACTTCTGCAGAACATATTAACTATCACTGGGCTTTACCGTCAGAGTTCTTTGCATCACTGCCTGAAAGGCACTTTGAGATTAAGATTCTCTTGAGGAAATAGGAGTCAACTGCTATTCTCCATTTTTAAATACATTCCATTAACCTTGTGCTTGAAGGTACTGGTGTTTCTCATCAGGGCCACTTATTAGCTGTGGATACTGTCAGCAACAGTCACTCCAGTATCAGTCATAAAACATGGCTGTATGAAGTTTGTGTAGAAAAAAACCTGTGCTATCCCAGCTATCTCTGCACTTCTATTTTTAGTTAAATTTCTTTATTCATTTAACATCTTTGTCAAGCACAGTGTCTTTATGCTTCACTAGTGAAGAAACTTACTTAGGGAACCAACTTCATTAGCATTATTCATTTTGAAAGCTCTCTCCGGGCTACTGCTGTGCAGTGAAACTAGAGGTGAAGAGCTAAGGTAAAATGGAACCAGAGGAGTAGAGGATGAATTTAATTTTCCTGCTGCTTAAAAGTAGGAATAAATTGATACTGTACATTCAACCTTACAAAATATGGAGCTGGATTCCTCAATAGCCTACATACCTCTATGATAAAAGAAGAGGAGCTGTGAGTTTTCCTTTTTGTAATGCTGCGAAGTAGTTGATTGAATAGATTATTTATATGATGTATCTAAAATCTGGTCCTGATTCTCATGTATATTATCATCTCACTTGCAGCTAAGTGAGTGAACTGCCTTCATCTGACAGTAGATGCTTAAAATGATGTGAGTGATATGAAGGCTGTCTGTGGTGACTGTTTTACATATACAAATCTGGTTGATGTGGTCATTATGTTTATGAATTCAAAGTTGAAGCACAGAAATGACTTCAATAGAAATTGAGTTTGTGGTCATTAAGTGCTTTACTGGTTTACAATATTGCCATTTTACTGCATAAATTCTAAGTTGGATAGAAAACCACTATATAATCCAATCTATCTAATCACCAAGTAAGAAAGTTGGCATAACATTATTTCCTAAATACATAACTTAATGGATCATTTCAGACATACTTTATCTGAAGCTAATTTCATACGGCCATACAATAATAGATGTGTTAATACAGTATGCTTTATTGCTGGCTAATATGTTAATTTTGCCAACCTAGCAATTCGAAAGCATGCAAATGCAAGTAGATGAATAGGTACCACTTCAGTGGGTAGGTAACAGCGTTCCACGCATGTCATGCGGCCACATGACTGTGGAAGCGTCTTCGGACAACACTGGCTCTTCGGCTAACAAACGGAGATGAGCACCGGCCCCTAGAGTCGGACACAACTGCACAAATGTGCAGGGGGAACCTTTACCTTTAATATGTTAATATTAAACCAAGCATCAAAAAGCTCGTTTTCTCAAGAAACTGATGTCACCTGATCAATAAATTAATGTTTAAAGTCCCTTTGAATGTTGCTCAGTGCTAGATAGCATTCAATTTTTTCTTAGTGTGACTCCTTTGTTCTTTAGTAGCTGTGTGGCATATACATTGGTGAAGATGGTGAAATTTGCTGAATTTCTATATGTCGGGCAGCTGTCTAAAGTACAGGAGCACTACTAGAGAACAAGGAACTGTTTAAATAGAACTACTGTGAATTGTTGGACTTAAAAGAATTATTGAGAAATCACACCCCTTGGTTGGCATTTGCAGTTTGAAAATTGTAATTCCAGGAGTCTGAAGATTAAATTTCATATTTGGCTCTGGTTTCTGCATGTTTGCAAATGAATACACATCTGAGAAGCACATAGTAATATATTAGTAATTTTCCATCTGGAATTCACTTGTTATGAATGATGTCATTTCACCACAAGTGAAACATTTTAGTTTAATTAAAAAGTTTGTAGGATTAAGTCAGCTAGTTGGGGTGATGAAGCAGTTCTCAAAGCAACTGTTTGATTCAGCATGTAAAACATTTCTCCAAAAGTTGATAAGATTTGTAATTCTTGCCTGTGAAATCTCCCGCGTTTACATTTGTATGGATGTAGTAGTGGCTGAGCCGCCACAATGTATTCACGAGTGGTCTGCTCTCTTCCCCAGATCACTGTTAGTCTCTTCCTGTAGCATTAAGTAAAAAAGGGATTCCACAGGAAATATTTGAAATAACATGCAGCAGTAACAGATATGAAGCTAAATCTCATGTATTTGGAAATTCAAGAAAACTACACAGAGATTATTTATGTAGAATTGTTGCTCACTAATTATCATGAACAGATATATAACTAAAACAACAGCATACTCTTGAAGAGTAGGGTTCATGCTTATGGTGTCTGCTGTTTGCAGATTTAAAAAGTATATTTTAAAATAACTCTTAAAACCATGTTCCTCAGCTAATCAGAGATGTCTTTGTTGTTGTTTTAGAAGACAATCTCACTGATTCATGTCATTCTACAGAAGCCCCTTTCCAAAACAAGTTGGATTCTCTAGTATACTGTGTTAACATTAAAGCTTACATATGGAAAAATCGATTAATTCAAGCTGGGCTTCCACTTAAGGGTCTTTGTTTTTCCTCTAATTGATTATAATAATGCTGTTAAAATTATACTAATAATGTTCTGTAAGCACTATACATATTAATTTTACTGGAGTGTTGATCAGAAATCAAGATTACAGTGTTTAATCTGCTTAATATTTTTAAACATTTTCAATAACTAAAAGGATATTCCTGAACTGCAGGATAATAGTATGTGTACTTATACAAAGTGTTGATCCTTTTTAAAGGGAATGGTTTCTATCACAGGATGAATGGCTTTTGTAAGTTGCCTGCTATGACATATGTAGATTATCTTTTTTTTAATGTTTCAGAATGTTTAATATACTAACTGTTTCAGAAATATTTTTGCCCGTGTGAAAATGTAATTGATCCACTAAAACTCATGGTCAGTTTCTTGTGTTAGCTGCTATCTGTGGTTTTAAAAAATGCCTATATTGATAAATTCTCTGCATTTTGATAAGGTACATTTGGACTGTTTGAAAGCAGAAGTGCCTTTGTTGCCTAATAAATTTGAGTTCCTGGAAGTTTATGTATAATTAGAAATTTCCAAACACAGCAAGTGACAGCACCTTGCCAATCTTTGCTGATCTTGGAAAAGCTAAGCAGGGTTGAGTAGGGTTAGTATCCCAAGACTACAGACTAGACGAAAAATTCAACAGACCGTCTCCCTTTCACCAACCTTCATACTATTGCCATGTAGTCATCAGGAGTCAAGATTCGCTTCAGAGAGACTTTAACATTCCCATCTTCTTTTTTATGTGTGCGTAAAATAATCATTGCGTATTGCTAGTCCCTTACTCATTGTTTAGCACTGCTTCCCAAACTTTTTCCTTCATTACCTAAAACCACTTATCAGAAAGTCCTTTTTACCCAAAGTAGGTAAAATACTTTAAGTCAGTTTAAATGTCCTTGTTATGATTGGGTAATGGGTTCGTGTGTCGTTACCCAAAGAAAAACCACTTTTACTCAATTTTGGGTAATTTACTAAGGTTTGGGAAGCACTGGTCTAGCACAATATATGATAGAGTTTGGACATGGTTAGGTTCTTCTTTCTACAGACAAAACAAGAAAGAATTGCAAGATGCTGCAGGTGTCAGTGAGGGCCATTGTTGCTAAATCAACGATGTCAAGATTCTGATCATATATAAGTCAGACGCAGCTAAAATAGTTCTTCTGGAGTTCTGGGGCTGATATTCTATCAGCTTATGTTTATTTGGATAGCAAAGTGACTTGTTTCAAGAATGCTATAACATTTACTGTAACACCTGGTTTCACTTTTAGTTATATGCTTATTTCAAGGCCTCATATAGCTGAATACCACAGTTAATACGTATGGGACAGTAGATGCTGTGTGGATAAAAAACGGGCCATGCTTCCAATGTATGGTATTTCATGGACTTACTCTCTGGATTTCCAGACCACTAAATGTTAAAGGTTGACATATTGTCAAAGCACTAAATCCAATTCCATTGTAATGTAATCCATTTTAACTGTGTTTAAGCAATGTTTTTTTTTCTAAAATACATAAATACTTCTTTGGTGTGTTTGTTCAATAATTGGGTCAGAAACAACTTTGTATTATGAAATGTGGGTAGGTCATAATTACCAGAACCTGTAACTATTGCAAGGTGAATTCCTTGTCAAATGAGTGTGGACCACCTTCAAAACATCAAAATGACAGTACATTTTGGCCTTGTCAGATCCCTAGATGGTTCAGTCAAGCTGTCCCAAGTCTTGTGCTTAGTCACAGACCTTTATCTGAATGTTTGGAAACTTGAAAATATTTTTGTTTGTTTCTCAGAATGGCAGAAAATGTCCATTTCTGTCAAAAAGGGGGGGAAAGCTTATGCTCCATTTACTTAATCTTTTTTTTCTAAATTACACTTTTAATATAGGTGAATTTCAGATTTTTTTTCCCTTAAAAGATAATTACTCTCATGAGTCACAAGGCAATCAATCCCTGAGTAATGGTTAAGAAGGCTAGTGTGATGTAGTAGTTGGTGTGATGCTAAAAGAGACCTAGGCTTGGTCCCCATTGAATCAAGCTGATCATTTGAGCTAGTTGCTCTCTCTGCCTAACCTACCTTATTGCATCGATCTGAAAATGAAGTAGGAGGAGGGGAAACAAAGTCCTTCCCCTACATTTAGTCTCTAAACTACAATTTTGCTTGACCTGGACAGCAGCCAGCCACACTGAATTTGCACTGTAGGTTCAGGTATAACATAGCTTAAACATTAAACATGCATTATTTAGTAGATGAGGTGATAGTCTTACTTGTATTTTCAAAGCTTCACAACTGCTAAAGAATCTTTTTAATGTGGCCTGTCAAGTGATAGCTACAATCTCTGGTATCCTTGCTTCACAAACAGCTTTCCTTTGTTCAGAGTTAGTGGAAAGAAGAAGATACTGTGACTTACCAATTGATTGTTAAAATTAAGTTATATCTGGTATAACTTAAAGGTTGAGTTATGGGATATACTGTATATCTGGCATCTCTCTTCTGTTATAACATGCATGATGCCTTGTGTTCCTTGAAGGAGTGCTCTAATGTATTAATTTTACTCCTCTTTCACCCCAAATGCAAGACAGAGAAACTCCATTTCATAACGCAAAAAAAGTATAGATTCTCTCTTGCCCATTGGAATGGGAAGAAAAGCTTTCTGGCAATACAGAGGACATTAAATCATCACTGCCAAATACTTCTGATTAATTCCTTAATCTTTCAACACATAGACAAATTGAGTCACAATTTCAAGTGGGAAACTGCTGGCATTTTACACTAAGCCAAATCTAAAAATGCTAAGGATTCCTGGAGGCTTGGCATTCTGACAAATCAGCCATTAACAGATACATAGGGATAAACCCCATCTACCTATTATTTGGATAATTGAGAAAGCCAAAAAATACCAAAAAGAAGTCACAATGTGCTTCATTGATTATAGAAAGGCCCTTGATTGTGTTGATCGTGTCAAACTGGAATGTGCTCAGAAAAATGGGAATCCCAGGACATCTCATTGTCCCCATGAGAAACTTATATACAGGTCAAGAAGCCACAGGACGGACAGAACATGTTGAAACAGACTGGTTCCGGGTTGGCAAAAAAGTATGACAAGGCTGTATACTCTCCCCTTACATATTCAACCTATATGCTGAATACAGATAGTCCTCGTTTAGCAACCACAATTGGGATTGGCAACTTGGACACTAAGTGACACGGTCACTAAGTGGAAAATCACGTGACGGCAACTGTGCTTATGATTTTATTTGCTGGGATAATTAGCAAGAAGGGAATTAATGTTTGTATTTACATTCATTGAAGAAGAGATTACAAAAGAGTAAGCAGGCACATGGGGAATACACATTGAAAGGAATGCACTAGCGCTGGCACGCTCGTGGCTCCCAGCCCTGAACACCCTAGGCAAACAGCTGGTGCTAGTGCATTCCTTTTGATGTGTATTCCCCATTGTGAGCCTGCTTACTGTCTTGTAATTTTATTTATTTATTTATTTAATTAATTAATTTTTATCCCGCCTTTATTATTTTTATAAATAACTCAAGGCGGCAAACATACCTAATACTCCTTCCTCCTCCTATTTTCCCCACAACAACAACCCTGTGAGGTGAGTTAGGCTGAGAGAGAGTGACTGGCCCAAGGTCACCCAGCCGGCTTTCGTGCCTAAGGTGGGATTAGAACTCTCAGTCTCCTGGTTTCTAGCCCAGCACCTTAACCACTAGACCAAATTGGCTCTTCAAATCCCTTCCTCTCCAATCTTTCCACTCTGCAAGGGAGGGAATTAAAAAAACGGGTCAGGCACAGGAGAGATTGTGCATAGAGAAAGCAATCTCTCCACTCGGGGGGGGGGGCAGAAATGGGTCAGGCACAGGACGTGTACTAACTGACTGTAATGGCAAGCACATGACAGAGAGAGGCATAGCAAAGTTCGTAAATGCGAGGATTGGTCGCAAAATTATTTTTTCAGCACCTTCATAATTTTGAATGGTTGCTGCACAAGGCAGTCAATAAGCGATATCTACCTATATCTATTAAAGGAAGCTATATTGGAAGAAGATGAATGTGGTTTTAAAATTGGAGGAAGAAACATCAATAACCTGTGCTATGCTGATGACACTACCCTGATAGCCGAAAATGCAAAGGATCTGCAAGCTGTAGTAATAAAAATTAAGAAGCAAAGTGAAAAAATGGGACTAAAAATAATATAGGGAAGACCAAACTAATGACAACAGGTAGAATAACCAGCCTTAGAATTGGCAGAGAAGATATCAAGGTGGTGGATAGCTTCTGCCTTTTAGGATCAACCATCAACAATAAAAGAACAAGCAGTCAAGAAATCTGCCGCACACTAGCACTTGATAGAGCAGCCATTAAGGCCTTGGAAAAGAAATTCAAATGCCACGATGTGTCCATATCTACAAAGATCACATCATGCGAAGACCTAGCGCTCTGCAAAAAGGCTCTAATGCTGGGAAAGGTGGAAGGAAAGAGAAGAGGACAATAAACAGCAAGGTGGATGGACTCAGTTACAGTGGCAATGAGTGCACCATTGGAAGACCTGAAAGACCAGGTTAGGTCATAGAGAAAACCTATCTATGTGGTCGCTAGGAGTTGAAAACGACTTGATGTCACATAATCACCTACCATTTAAAAGATACAACCTAAAGTCAAGGAAGGAAAGAAATTGCCCAGAGCACATCCTCCATAGCTGTAAACAGCACCCGATAAACAGTAATGGAAGAAACAATGCCCTAATCAAGGACCCATCAAGGAAGAAACCACAACCCTAAACAAGCTGCTATATATAAACAATCAGCAAGCTCAACTCTCCCATGCACTGATGTTGTTACCTAGCCTGGTAATGAAATATTTGCAGGAAAATAAGCTCAGAAGTCAGAACCCAACAGTTCAACCCCGAGCTATGTCTATTCTCTACTGTTGTTACTTCATTATGATTTCAGAAATGACTTACCGGTTGTTGGTAGTTACAGACGATTAATCTTGGTCTTGAAAGAAGCAATTTAAACTTCCAATTTTAATGTAATTTTAAAAAATATTTTATTACAATTTTTAAAAGAGAAATATCGAAAGACTAGCATACAAAAACAAAAGAAAAACAGTAATATTGGGACTTCCAGGGAAGAAATGGCAGACTGAAGAGGGCTCCACAAAAAGTGGAGCTGACGACCACGGCGGAATGAAGAGCTGGTGAGTAGACCAGCTCTTTGTAATTCCTCTCTGGACAAGGAGAGGACTTGAGATCACCCACAAGTGCTCCAGATAGTTGCTCCTCGCAAGGAGACTGCAAGATAGCAGTCTTTGGCGGGTTTAATGCTCTGGGAGATGAGGGAATAGCCATCTTGCTCAAACCGCGGTTGGCGCCTGTTTGGTTTTGGTTTAGCATATTATTATTATTATTATTATTTATTAAATTTCTATGACCGCCCATCTCCCCCTCAAGGAGGGACTCTGGGCGGTTCACAACATAACATCATTAAATGTTGTATGAAAACCCACTCCTGCCATTGTTTATAGTTCAGTCTTTTGTTTGAACTCACCTAATTTTGCCTAAGCAGACCATGGTTTAGCCTGTTGTGCCCACCGTTCCCAATATGTAAAGGATATTATTTGGCTGAATGTCATTTTGTCATTTTTGGCTTGGTACTTCATTCAGTAATTTTTATTCTGAATTAAGTTTTGTGTCATCTGCAAAAGAGTTCTCTGTACATTTAAGAATCCATTCTTCTCCTTATTGTCAAAGACTGAATTATAATGTGATGGATGAAATGTTTAGTTTATAGAGCTTAAGAAGGACATCCTCTCATACTTGATATCTGTGTCTTAAGAATTTTGTATGAAACATTTCCTTGGAAGTGCCTGAGCAGAGAATGACCTCAGTTACCTTCTTATTTTAAGCAGGGGATGTAAATTGTGTGACTTGTACTGGCCCAACAGAAGTTCCAGAGCCCTAGTTCTACTCTGCCAGCAACTTTGATCTTAATTTCTTCTCAAAAAGTCAATAGTATATTGATGGAATCTCTGAAATGAGCAGTAGCCTTAAACATTATTGAGAGGTAGACCTACTGCATAGGAAGTCACACATCTAAAGAAAGATCAGTTTGTTTATTTAAATGATGTATATGGCAGCCCATCTTACAACCTTGGTTCTGGGCAGTGTACAAAGATTAAAGCCAACAGTTGCAAACAATAACCTATGATGCCCAAGGTAGACAATACATCCGAATCATAAAAATCACATCAACAACAGAGCTTGTCTAACCTCCTGGCCCAAACAGCTGGGGAAACAGTGATAGGCCTGATTTACACATCACACTACATCAGGTTGAAAAACCTTTCTGGCTATGTTTTTTTGTTTTTGTCAGTAAGCTATGAGGGGGTGGGGAGGGTGCGAGGGATCTCACACTGTCTCAATGGAGGTGGCAGGATTGAAACACTCTCTTTTTTTGGTGGTGCCTGGGGGATAGTTGTAAGGAATGCAGGCATATTAAACCCAGTGGATGTTTAACACACCTATTTCAGCACTTAATTTTGAGAAGTGCCAGAAATGGACGCTTTGCTACCTTATCTTGGCAACATGATCTTGGCATACTATGATATTGCAAAAGTGCTATGAGCTAAGTGGAGCAACATGTTGCCCATCCATGCATTAAGCCAAGAGTAACTGGGTTTACAGAATATATACAGTAAGCCATAAGTTATGGTTTATAAATTACAGTAACTGAGTTCACAGAACATATGTTAGATTAGTACCATGTGTGATCTAGGCCACAGAGATCTAGATTGGGGAATAGTTGCTATCTAGGGATCAAATTAGTTTTTAATAGCTATTTGTTTGTTCGATTTATAAGCTGCCTCAATCATCCAAGTGACTCTAGGTGATGAATGTTAAAACGGTGACAAAAAACAGCAAAGCTACTGAACAATGTATATTACTGTGTTGAGGGAAAACACTGAACACAACCAAGAATAAAATACCAGTATCGGTGCAGAGTCACAAAACGTCCAGCCCCAGGGCCTGCTGAAAGAGCCACATTTTAAGGGCTTTTCTAAAATGACAATAAGGTTGGGGCTGTGCAGATCTCGAGGGGAATGCTGTATCTTTGTAGTTCTCTATCATGAGGCCACAACCCCCAAAAGATCTACTGTGCCAGCTCTTCTCCACACATTCTCTGTTCTCTTTCTGCTGACCCTACTCTAGTTCATCTGACTTTTTGAATAAAAGAAGTCGTAAGAGCTCAAAAGGGAATTAATGTTACTGTAAAGCCTGAAGGTCATTCTTGGTTTCAGATGCAGTTTTAATACCTTTGACATTCACTACAGAAAGAGTAGAAGCAAATGTAGTTTTACAGCCAGCTATAGAGGGCAGATAGCTTTCTGAAGACGGACTGAGAAACCTGGGCAGTGCTTTCCAAGGACGACGACGAGTTGGACCACAGGGCTTCAGTAAATTAACAGATATTGAGCTTGGCCTAAACACTAGGATCCAGAAATTGTCCCAATTGCATTTCAAAATGGAAGGATATCTGAGGAAATTCAGACAAGTCATTAGCTATTTTTGAAGAAACAGAATCTCGTAGTCCTTGTATTCAGTTCAGTGAAACCACTGAAATAACAGTCTCCTAGATATATTCTGACAGGATATGCTTTCAGAGGGGAAAAAAAGGATCCTTTCTCGGGGACAGATTTAATGTCTAGAAGTTTGCCTGTCTCTAAATGTCTGTCTGCCTGCCTGCCTGCTTATCTACTTCTGATTTTTTTCAGTTCCAGATCCTTGTCTTTCAATGTCTTTGTTTAGTTATTGTAAATAGTTTCTCTAAATTGTGGACAGGCCACCAGCTAAGTCTATATTCATCCATCCGGGGGCTAATAACACTTCTGTTCTTGCTGCAAAAGAAGAAAAAGTAGCAGTGGCAGATAGGCATATCTTTTAGCTATTTGTCAGCTAAACTAGTCCCAAATTGTGCAGGTCTCATTTATACGGCATAAGATCTTTGGAGCAAAATCCTTTAAGCTATATACACAGGGTGCTGCAGTTGAATAGGTTCACAAAATATATTAAACCAAACCCGCCAGACTTCATTACAGCTTAGGCTGATGCATGAGCCCAGCCAGCTTAGATTTTCTTTCACATGAAATCTCCTATAGCTGGAAGCAGAACCTTTTCCACTGTAAAAAAGGTAAAGGTTCCCCCCGCACATTTGTGCAGTCGTGTCCGACTCTAGGGGCCGGTGCTCATCTCCGTTTGTTAGCCAAAGAGCCAGCATTGTCCAAAGACGCTTCTGCAGTCATGTGGCCGCATGACGCACGCAGAACACTGTTACCTACCCACCAAAGTGGTACCTATTAATCTACTTACATTTGCATGCTTTCGAATTGCTAGGTTGGCAAGAGCTGGAGCTAGTGCGGGAGCTCACTCTGCACGCAGGGCTAGGGATTCGAACCTCCGAACTTGCGATCTTCCAATCGACAAACCTGGTGTCTTACCCACTGAGCCACCACGCCCCTTTCTTTTCCACTGTAGTGTCTAGCTGTTGGGCAGTCAATTTTCCTGATTTTTTTGTTTGTAGAGGAAGAGGGCTGTGGTTATTGATTGTGGCTTTTAATGCTGTAATTCATACTGAACATTTGAGTGAAGCATACTTTGTGAATCTGTCAAACGCATAATACAAATGAAACAAGCTGTCACACTCGGTACACATACCTGGAAAAATATTTTCATTTTTGTACTTTGTTTTAATAATAATTAATATCAACTTCATTGCTTTGGTTCAAAAATGGCTAAATAGGATGCAATAGCCAAGGCAGTGAGGCACACATTCAGATTACTGCACTCATCTTAAAAAGAGAGAGTAAGAGCTAAATGTTGTTCAAGGAGAAAAGGAGAGTGCCCATTGATGCCAACCAGAAGCCTTACATAGGATGCTGGCATAGTGTTTCAACGTATTTCTCAATTAACCCCAAATAAGCCTGTGGCTTCATTGGCTGCAGTGAAAAGTTGGTCTGGCTGCAGCTTTAAATAGTCTGTTGCTTACTTGTCCACTCCTTTTAGAGAAGAGGAGTTGGGTTACAAGAGCACAGATAAGTAATAAAGAGTGTTGGCTGGCTGTGAACCTTCACTCTTCCACTCGCCTACTCCAAAGTCAGTTCCTGGAAACTTTGCTGCAGTGGTAGGAAAATGCCACAGGTGAAAGTTCCAGGTACGTCTAAACTGGGTTGGTAGGTAGACTTATCTCAGTATAGCTAGATTGCGTCGTATGTATAAAAGCCATTTGCTACTTTTTCCCCTAAGTACGAGGGAAAAAAGAACTTGAATGAGGAGTTGGTAAGCCTTTTAATTTTCCCCAAATGAGTCATCTGGGCAGAACGGGAAACAAGTAGCTGTTATGCCACAGATGTGAAAAAAGGTGGAAGAAACTGTGAACTCAGTCCACCAAAACCCATTTCACCCCATCCCTGGGCAGAAACTGGTAAGGTGGTGGGCAAGGTGGTAACATGAGGGCAAAGAAATGTGCCAAATGATGCCAACCAGAATTACAGGAGTTACACAGAAGTTTACTATGAACCTGGAACTCAGTGCAGCTAGGAAACTTTCCGGGAGGGAGAGAGAGTTTATTAACATTAAAGATACAAACTGAAATGAAGTGAAGCTCTATTTGTTAAATATAACTGTTGCATTCAGAGGCAATTATTGAAATATTAACATTTTCTCAAAAGAATTAACAGACGTTGAGAATTTACCCCAGCAGCTTTTTTATGGAACATAAAGTATATACAAATGTATGTGGACTGTGTGTATTTATGTCCAGTTCATTGCTTTCCTCTGCAGAGTGCTTATCTTTGTAGGCAGGAGTCTCAGATCATGTTCATATGAGCTTTGGATAGATGATCTTAGGCTGACCATATTTCATGATGGCAAAACGGGACAGGGTCTTATGTAATATTCCATATTCATGAAAAAGATGGGTCCCCGCCCCCCGGTCTGCGCGATTGGCTCCCGCCTGCAAACCCCACCCTGGTCCACGCTATTGGCTCCCGCCTGAAAATTCTGAATTCTGGGAGTTGAATTCCGCACATCTTAAATTGCTAAGGTTGAGAAGCACAGGTCTAGAGTACTATATTTTCTTTTAGATGTTCTTTTTTTAATGAATTTGCCAACTGATGTACTATCATAATGTAGGAAGTTCTGTAATTTATCTTCCTCTGTGCTGAATGTTTGCATTTTAACATTTAAAGTTAAAAAAGAAAAAGGGAGGAGTTACATTTTATCCTTTTAAAATAAGGTTGATTTGATTTATCTCCTCTAAGATTGGTTTATTTCCCCAAAGGAGGAAGGAAGGACTGAATCCTCCAGTTACCATGAATCTACCCTACATAGCCAAGGGATAGCATTGTTGGAATTATTTCAATTTTTGCATTTTGCTCTTTTAAACCCCTCTTTTGTTCTTAGTTCTTAATCCCTGTCAGTTGCAGCAATATTTTTTTCACCTGCTCCCATATCACTCTATCTCATCAATTACAATCAATGCAAGGGAAATGCAACTTTTCTTTGTAGTGCTTTAAATACAGGTAGACCTCGCTTAAATGACTGCCCTGTTTAGCAACCGTTCGAAGTTATGACAGCACTGAAAAAGTAACTTTATGACCAGTCCTCGCATTTATGACCATTGCAGCGTCCCCGAGGTCACGTGATTGACATTTGGGCACTTCACAACTGGCTGGCATTTATGACCATTGCAGCATCCCGTGGTCAAGTGACCACCATTTGCATGCTTCAAAACTGGCTTCCAACAAGCAGAGTTAATGGAGAAGCCAGCAATAAAACTGCAAGTTGCAGTCACGCGATGTTACACTTACCGACCCACGATGACTCATTTAACAACTGAATGGGAAGTGACATTGTAAGTCCATAGTGGTCATGTGATATTTCACTTAGCGACCGCGTCATTTAGCGACTGAGTTGCCAGTCCCAATTGTGGTCGCCAAGCAAGGACTACCTGCATGCACAACAAATGGAACAGATGGCAATATAACTCATTAACCCTATACTGTGTGTTTTTATTTCTATGATGCATCTGCATGCATCCATATATCTATTCTCTGACATGTATGCACTAATGGTCCTCAGCTTCTTAAGTTAGCTTTTTTTGTTTCCACTTAAATAAGTCTCCAGTAGTAGCACTAAAAATCTATGCCTAAAAACCCTACCAGTCAAGACAAAGTATGTTGAGTTAGATGAGTCGATGTAGCTAATCATAAGTTATTTTTCTACCCTGCCTCTGTCAGCCCTGCGAGCTAGTCCAGACAAGAACCCAATACTGTGAGTCATAGCTTTCCAAACTGTGTGTTGCAACACTTTAGTGTGTCGCAACACACAGTTTAGTGTGTCGCGAAGTGGTGGCACGGGGGCGGCGGAGCATGCGACGACGGCAGTGTGCGCGGCGGCATGCCATCAGCGCTTCCACGTTTTAGCGAGGCTGCCGCCGCCGCCGCGCACACCACCACTGCGCGCCCCCCGTGCCGCTGCCGTGCACACCGCCGCGCCACCGCCGCCATTGGTGTGTCGCCAACGGCGGCACTTTGGAAAGCACTGCCGTGAGTCCTAACACTACCTTTATTGTAAGGTTACAGAAACAGAATCTTGCAAGTCTGAGAGCACATCTCTCCCCCCTTGCCTTCATGTTCCAGGGAACTAGGAAGGGTCCCTTCTGAGATGCTTAGCATTTCCCCATTCCTTCTGAGGGCTGAGATGTCTCTTATCTGACCGTTGCCCTGGCTGCGGCTCTTCCTCCTCCTGTCTCTCAAGGGTATTCCCACAGACCATTACAGCCCCCTTTTGCTGAGTTCTCCCTATAATCAACACATTTTTTCCAGATGGGTCGCTACTTCCATACTTTTTTCTTAGCACTACAACTTGTAGGGTCGATCTCTTCTTAGGGTACATACAAAGTTAATCTCCACCCTTCTGGTGGATCAGGCGGATTAAGATGACCTACTGATCTCTTGCCTTGTCCCAACAGAAACAGACGATGCCATGCGCTCCTTTGCAGAGATGGTCTTTGCCTCAGAGGTGAAGGAGGAAGGGGGACGGCATGAAATCTCTCCTTTTGATGTGGCAGATGTCTGTCCCATCTCTCATCATGAGATGCAAGAGCACATGATCCAACAGGAGAACACAAATGTTTCTGATAAACGGTGAGAATTGGGCACATGTGTGCTAGAGAGACAATCTGAAGAAGACAACTCCTGAAAGTTTGGATAAGTAACATCGTAAGACTGAGGTCTCTGCTATGGTTCCAGTGGTGCTTATTTACTACCTGCAGACACCTTTCTTCATACTTATCATGCTTCCTGCCCCACTTAATTTTTGATAGTAACAGAAATTATTTTAAGAGAGAAGCTGACATGATTCTGTAGCAACTTTTTATTTAACTCTACATAAAACCCATGTGCATTCTTAGAAAATAAAAATGAGAGGCATAGCTTTGTTTGGAAGGGTGGCCATCTAACTAGAAAAAGAACAAAGGAAAGCAGAGATGTACTAGGGAGTATCCTGCCAAGAGAGGCTAGGTGGGATACTAAGCAAAATGGCAAATAACATTCCATTTACCTCTTCATAGTAGCCATTTTATGAATAGGGAAGTTCAGCAACATGTGCTCGCCATTCCAAATATTTCGCCAGCCCAGAAAGATTGGGAGTGTGGCTGAAGAAGGAATCATGTCGGATTTATGTTACCCATATTACCAAACACATACTTCAGATACACTTACATACTGTGATGAGCAAACCTGATTCCTTGCTTGGGAAAGACTTTCAAGACTAGGGAGGTTTACATGTATGGGGTATTATTCAGTATGACTAATGCAAATGTGCCAGAACAGCCTTCATTTCAAAATATCTAATCTAATATACTTACCAGAGGTGGCCACGTATTTCAGTATGGCTGGCCTTGAAATGTAAAGGCTTTCAAAATCTAAGGGGGTTAGCTAGCTGGAATTACAGGAATGATAGCTTTTGCCTTGCATTTTCTAGTCAATGAAAATGCAGAGTGTTTGAGCTGTAGATCTCAAGGAAGTAGACTGGATTCTTTGTGAAGTTAACTCTGCTGCAGGTGGACTTGACTCCTCCTCTTGGCTGGTTAAAATAGCAAGAGAGAGGACCAGGAATTGGATCATGGGTGTAGTCAGTATCCCCTTGTGGGAGGGGGAGGTGCCAGTGGCCTTGGAAGAGGTACTCAACTACCCTTTTCTCAAGGGGCTGCCTTAGATCCAACACTGAAAGACAATTACTGTCCTATATCTTTTGGAGGAAGATTGTTGAAACAGTAGTGTGGCAACCATCCAAAAGATTCTGGAAGAAGTAGATTATCTGTAGCCATGACATCAGGATTCAGGTCTGGGTACGGGATGGAAACTGCATTGGTCACTCTCACTGATGATTTGTGGAGGGATTTGGATAGAGCAGGGGTGGGGAACCTTTTTTCTGCCAAGGGCCATTTGGATATTTATAACATCATTCGCAGACCGGGGGGGTGGGGCTTGCAGGCAGGAGCCAATCGCGCAGAAGGGGGCGGGGTTTGCGGGCGGGAGCCAATCACAAGCACCAGGGGTGGGGTTTGCAGGCAGGAGCCGATCGCATGGAAGGGCCAGACCAAATGATTTCGTGGGCCTTATATGACCCGCAGGCCAGACGTTCCCCACCCCTGGGATAGAGGGAACATGGCCATTTTCATCCTGTTGGACCACTCAGCGCCCTTCAGTACTCTAAACCACAGTAACCTTCTGAACTGCCTGCATGAGTCAGAAGAAGAGGACAGAATTCTTTGGTGGTTCTGTTCCTTCTTGACTGGTTGGGCAGATCCAGTCAGAGGTTGCAGGGGGGAGAAGTCGAGTGCTTGGAACTCTACTAAGGGGTGCCCCAGAGCTTGGTTCTCTCCCTCATCCTGTTTAATAATCACATGAATCTGCTAGGGAGATTCAGGGTGAGGTATCATCAATATGCTTATGATTCCCAGCTCTATATGTCTACTCCATCCTCTGGAACAGTCTGCCCTCAGAGGCAAGGTTAGCTTCTACTCTCATGGCCTTTAAGAGATTTGTTAAGATCTGGCTTTTCTGGAAGACCTGGCTCTTTGGAAATTGAACTGTTTGAGTGGGGCTGAGGATATGAGGATACAGTTATTAACTGGGTATTGTTTTTATAGTGTTAACATTGTATACTGCTTAAAGCCCTGCTGGACTGAAGCAGTATAAAACTCATATATATATGAATGAATGAATGAATGAATGAATGAATGAATGAATGCAAATATAGGAAGAAGGCCCTGAAGATGCAAACCAAATTCAAAAGGTCCTAGATCCATTTGGGGTGGCTGGCGCCATAGAGTCCTCCTCATTAGATGAGATCTTATCGCTACTTGGATTTTATATCTAATTTTATTCTCTATTTATACTGGTTGTTTGTATTGTATTTTATGTGTTTATAGTTTTAATGTTAATTTTATTGTAAACCGCCCAGAGTCCCCCTTTCTGGGGTAGATGGGCAGTGATAGAAATTGGAAAATAATAATAATAATAATAATAATAATAATAATAATAATAATAATAATTTACATATGGATCAATTCATATTCCTCCACTCCTAACAAATGAACAGACTTTAAATGTTCCAGAACAAGAAATAATAAATGTGGGAAATATATGATCAGCTGGACTAAACCGCTGCCAAAGTATGAACAGAGTTTGAGCTTGTCTTCCCTTCTTTTCACTGACCCCAGGAACAAGAGGCTTTTGCGGCTGAAAACCATTGCATTGGTTGTTCCTATTGTTCAGCATTCTTCAACCAAACTGTCCACTTTAGATGAGGTCGTCTCTACTACTGCTCTGTATGAAGATGTACCCAAATTTCAGCGTGTGCAGATCACAGGGGATTATGCTGCAGGGGTCAGTAGCTAAAGATGCTGAGTCATGTCTATCTGTGCCTTCTTTTGTCACTTCTTCCTTCCACCATCCAGATGGTTCGGATGGGATATTACCATTAGTGACTTTTCAATAACAATTATGTAAGATCTAATTTCCATTTGGTAACATTTCAGTGTACTATCCTATCAGCAAGTATTCAATAAGAGGACTATTATACTGTCTTGCAAGAACTACAAATAAACAAAAGAAACCACTGAAAGCAAAATGATATAGGCACTATTGCAAAGTAGATGTTGCAAATAAGAAGTCTTGCTTATTACTTATTGATTAGGGCGTGGTGGCTCAGTGGGTAAGACGCCAGGCTTGTCGATCGGAAGATCGCAAGTTCGGAGGTTCGAATCCCTAGCCCTGCGTGCGGAGTGAGCTCCCGCATTCGCTCCAGCTCTTGCCAACCTAGCAATTCAAAAGCATGCAAATGCAAGTAGATGAATAGGTACCACTTTGGTGGGTAGGTAACAGCATTCCGCGTGCGTCATGCCGGCCACATGACCGTGGAAGCGTCTTCGGACAACACTGGCTCTTGGGCTAACAAACAGAGATGAGCACCGGCCCCTAGAGTCGGACACGACTGCACAAATGTGCGGGGGGAACCTTTACCTTTACCTTTATGCAGGGGAAAATGCATAGTTTCAAATGAACTTAAACATTTTATCCTTTGCCACTCCCTGCAAGCCAGCAAGAGATCTGCAGAATGGTACAGACAGTATAAGAGCCTGTGACATGGAAACTACTATATGAAGTCAATATATTTCCTGAGATAAAGTTTTGTCCCAAGTAAAAAATATAGCTATAAAATCTTTGAAAGTAGAACTGAAACTACCACCATCCCTGACTAAATGGAGAGATTGTACTATATGCTGAGTACAATAACATAACAAAAGCCTGTAGAAAAGTGAATTACTGCTGCTTGTTCCCAATCCCCACACCACAGTCTAAACCCCAAAGGATACAGTCCAGAAATGGAATGGGAAAGAAAAGGTGCTAAGGTTTTCTTGTGATAAGTTCTAGCTGTGTTGATTAGCAGTAGCAACTGTATCATGAATGACCTAATCTGAATCCAAGACAAATGCATCATAAAACAGATTTAGTGAATCAAAAGAAATAAAAATGAAATCAAACCATTCAGATGCTTAGAAGAGGTCCAGCGTTGGCATCTTGTCACAGCTTTTGATTTCCTTTCATTGCTGTCTCAGATGATGGATCATTGGAGGAGATGGCTGCTGCTACAATATTAATTTATTTACAAGACATATGCCCACTTTTCATTATAAATATAATAATAATAATCTCAAAGCAAGGCTACAAGATTAAAACCAAAACTATACAACCCCTTAAAACTTTATACTGATGGACTCTCTCCTTCCCCTCATTACCTCAGATCTTCTATGTGCTCCATCCATTGGGTGACTCCCAATTTGGCAGAGTGCTTGCCCCTGCTAAGATTTGCAAGGACTTATAGGTTGCTAAGCATCTCCATCTCTCTCTCTCTCTCTCTCTCTCTCTCTCTCTCTCTCTCTCTCTCTCTCCCTCCCTCCCTCCCTCCCTCCCTCCCTCCCTCCATGGTAAGTCTTTCCAGGTATGAGGGTCTGATAGTTGCTATGTGCTGAGGTTTCATCTATTCCATCTTTACTGTTATTACTACAATAGCACGATGCATATAGATTCCATAGTAGACTTCTGTAGTTTTCAGCCATTGTTGTGAGTGTTTTATGCTCTTATGGTTATGAACTAATTTATAGGTAACCGTAGAGGACTTTGAATTAGTCTGCAAAGGTCTGTACCGTGCCCTGTGCATCCGAGAGAAGTATATGCAGAAATCTTTCCAGCGATTCCCTAAGACTCCCGCCCAGTTCTTACGCACCATTGAAAATGAGGTGTGGAAGCCCAATGAAGAGGTGTGGCCAGGTAACTTATGAACAAACTTCTTATTGGCAAGCCTTGCTGGGAGTACATGGGAAATATGGCGATGCTTGAAAGGAGGGCTGCTTAGGCTGCCAGTGCAGGATGAACAGGGTCGCGATTGGGGCGAACAGTTCCTGAGGGAGCCCAGTCACTTCCCCCTACAAGTGTTTTCCAGTGCAGAAATACCAAGAGACTGTGGAACCCAGTCGGCAATGCTAGTAAAAATCTGTTGGTGCAGAGACTGGGCACTAAAGATGCAGATACTTTGTATCTTGGCAGAGTGAGATGGGCTTTCTCCCAGGCCCCTGTGAGAGCCAGTCCATCAAATGCAAAAATGGAAGAGACGAACTCTCCCGAGGGAGTTATAGAAGTCTGATTCTCACGTCATCTTTGACTGAGCAAGTATGTTGCGTCTTCTGCTGATGCTCATCTAACTTTGCTATCTTAGGCAGATAGTCAGAGACCCTCTGCTATGGCATCCAGCCCTGGGTTTATGGCTAATGCAAAGGGAACGTGCTGATGTTCCATTATTCTATATGGGATACTTTTAAACTGGAGATATTGGGGATTGAACCTGAATCCTTCTACAGTACATGAAACAGAAGTGTTATGTCCCTGATCTCCCCTATCAGTTGCATGTAATTCAAACCTTAATTCTTTGGACAGAATTCTTTCTGTTACAAGTCCCTTCTGTAAGCAAGCTGACAAAACCTTGAGTGTTCTGAATGAGAACAGAGTTTAATCCCCTTCTCCCTTTACTTTTTAGAATAGCCGTAATGCAAGCATGGGCAAGCTAAGGCCCCAGAAGCAAATGCAGCCCTCAGCAAGCCTATTCTAACCTCATTTGCTTACCAATGTATCTGGGGGGGGAGTGAAAAGGGAGTGGGGATGAAGACGACTCCGTAGGGGAACAAATACACAGAGATCAGGATGTGTGTTTCATTCACTGGTGTTGTTAGCCTATGGTAGGTTTTTTGCGGTAAGACAGTTAATAGGAACAAACTGTGAGAATGTGATGCTGTATTCTGCAGGAAACAATAAAGAGAAAAGCAAGGGGAGGGGAGAAGTCTTTTGTTCAGATAGCCAAAAAGTCAGAAGTCAAAAGAAAGAATCCCAGCAAAGGTTCTTACTTTTGGCAACCAAGGAAAGCATAACTTGGGGGGATGGGATCTTCTTTCCCAAGGTCGAGTTATTTTCTAATGATTCCACAGATCTGTAGAATTTATTTGCATGTCTAGGGTGGCATAGGCCTTGTACCTTTCCTTGCCTCACTTGAGTGCTCCTTTGCTTGATTTTTAGTGTTCACTTCAGCAGTGAAGGATGGTGCAGATCCTTTGCGGTCTGACAATCTTCCGGAGAATCTGGACTATCATATGGAAATGAAGGAAGGGGTGGTCTATGTCTATGCTGACAAACAAGCTGCTGCCAGGGGTGAGCCCATGGACCTGTCCTACCCTAACCTGGAGGTCTTTCTTGATGACATGAACTTCCTGCTTGCCCTTATAGCACAGGGGCCTGTGTAAGTGTCCTAGAGCAGGAATTGGTGACTTTGAGGTGGAGAAAAGCAGCTATCAGCCTTCTTGAAGTACTGAGTGTCACAAAGTAGATGGAGCCACAGTACATATCAGCGGGAGGGGTGAGTTTGGGGAAGTTTTAAAATGTTTTCAATAGCAATATGCCTCGTTTCCTTGCAGCACAGCACAGGAAGCTGTGCTGTTAATTTTCAGCAGTCATGATCAGAGGGGCTGCACAAGGATGGTCTCCCCTAGAAATGCTTACCTGTGGTGTGGACCATCCACATAGAAACTGGGCCAGCCTAAGAGTGCCAAGTGCAGAAGTGCAAAATCCCCCAAAAGCGACTTTCTGAAATTAAAAGAAGTAATGATAAACCAACCACCACAAATTCCCTATATTGACACTTGAGGTCTGAAGCTGAATGCAGCAGCTGTACTCTGTCTTAGAGAAGTGTCATTCCTGCAGACGAAGCAAGGGCCGAGCTGTCCTACTTGGTAACAAATATGACCCTGCTGCCATGAATTTGGCTACCTCTGTTCAATTTGGAATGTGACATTTATTAGGCTGTCATTTATTAAGCTGACAATAGCAGGGACCATCAATGCCTGGCAGATGATGGTGGTACTGGCAAATGCTTTTCTTGCTGCTGCATCTGTGTTTTGTTCCTAATTCTGTGGGACACTTATGTGCAAGTATATGGTGTCTCTTGCAACTGTTGCAGAAAAACCTATACCAACCGAAGACTTCGATTCCTCTCCTCCAAGTTCAATGTACATGAGATGTTGAATGAGATGGAAGAATTGAAGGAGCTGAAGAACAATCCCCATAGGGACTTCTATAATTGTCGGAAGGTGAGGGATTTGGCTATACATTATCTCCTTATATCAGAAAGCATCATGTCAGACAAAGAAGCTGAAGAGATTCTCACGATGACTTTCACACTGTTATATTCTCACCTAAATACAGCAGTTACTGGCAATTATTTCAGAACATCAATCATCTCATTCTTGCATGATTTTTGGAAATACAGTATATATACATAACTGAGTAAAGTGTTAATCCATCTAGCGTTGTAAAAGCTCCGATGAGAAGCTCTGCTCCCTGAAATTCATTTCTTTCCTGCTTCTTTTCCTCTTTCATGCCTTTCAAAATCTTTTGATTTTCCAAAATAAGAAAGGCAGAATGTGTTAAACTAAGCACCAAATTGTTTCATTTGTTTCACATATTCTATTTTTTTAGACACTGGTTTTCTAAACACAAATTAGTGTGATTTTAAAGCACAGGATTTAAGGGCTCCCTCATTATGGTTTACTGAGAATCCTGGGAGTTGTCGTTTTTATAACTGGGATGCACTAGCCAATCTATTCGAATATCATTTTTATGATGGGTTCTGGGGGAGGTATTCCTCAACAGTAACCACCATCTTCTTCCCAATTGACCTTTGACTTCTCTAACAGGTAGATACACATATCCATGCTGCAGCTTGCATGAATCAAAAGCATCTATTACGATTCATTAAGAAGTCATACCGGGTAGATGCTGAAAGGGTGGTATACAGATCCAAGGATGAAACTCTAACACTCAGGCAGCTCTTTGAGAAGCTCGGTCTTCACCCCTATGATCTGACTGTGGATTCACTTGATGTGCATGCAGTAAGTTCCATTTTTCTTTCCTAATGCAAGAGATCTCTTTCTATTACTTGAGTATGGATAAGTCATACAGGTGGTTAAATCCTGCATCACTCTTAATATTAAACCAGCACTTATTGGTTTGTGTACCTGACTATGACTATTCCTTCATGCTGCAGGGCCGCCAGACCTTCCAACGCTTTGATAAGTTCAATGCCAAGTATAACCCAGTAGGGGCCAGTGAATTGCGTGATCTTTACCTCAAGACTGAAAATGTCATCAATGGCGAGTATTTTGCTACCATCATTAAGGTTAGATAGTATGATATATACATATGTTTGAGTCTGTGTGGGTGATCATTTGAGCATGAGGTAATCTACTGAAAGCAGAACATTCACCTGTTAATTCTGATTTACCAGGAAGTTGGCTCTGACCTAGGGGATTCCAGGTACCAATACGCAGAGCCACGACTTTCCATCTATGGATGCTCACCAGAAGAATGGCCCAAATTAGCTAGATGGTTCACCCAACATCAAGTATATTTGCCCAATATGAGATGGATGATCCAGGTACCCAGAATTTAGTAAGTACAAAAGGGTGAGGTTAGCATTTACGAAAGACATTAAAAGTTGGGCTCACTAACTAACAGTTTTGTTAGTTTTGACTCTAGCTAGGTTCTAATAGTTGCAAGTTATTATTGAGATTCTGATTTGAATTTTTAAAACAATTACCAAGCAGCTTAGAAGAATGAGAAAATACAGTTAAAAATGCAAAATTATATACATATACATACTGTACATACATACTAGTAGGTAAGGCTTTGTCATACCTACCATATCTTTGTCATTTGTCGATCAAGAGTGCTTCCAAATTAGGTTTTTACTGTGCAGTTGCCCACCTTCCTTCATTTTATATAGAATATAGGTGTCATTATCCTCCATTTGTAACCCATTTTGCCACATATTTCCATCTTTGTTTCCTATCATGCACATTAAAATCTATTAAAGAGGCAAACATTGAACAGCTTTACAATGTATTTGATTAATAGCACTAGGAGCATCAGTCTGGAAACACCATAAGAAATAGGGTAAGAGTATGCAGATGAAGGGCAGCTAGCTTTCACTTTAACTACCATATGAACTTAATGTACAAGGACAAGAAGGCCAGAACTTGTAATATCATGGGAAGTTCTAAGAGAATAACTTGCTCCAACAAAGACTGGTGATGGACTAACTGCTTATGATGTAGCCCCATCTAATCCACTCTCTGCCAAAGCCATGTGAATTCTTAAATGGCCAATTCCATGACCAAAAGGCTCATATTTCTCTTCTCTTACATTTTTCTACTAGCAAGTTCCCTTAAGCCACCACTGAGCTACAATGAAACATGAGATAACTGATTCCTTAATCAAATAAGGGCAATGTCAGTCTTCTTAGTTGGCTCGAACTTGGCTGAAGCTTCTCAGAAACTTCATGCAGTGCAGCTATTGTAACCTAGAACTGAAGCCACTTCAACTGGTTGATTGACTTCTGATTGTTAAGATAGCTTCTCTTGTCTTATCTCTCTTGGGTTTAAATCTGCTTTTTTTTCCCTCTCACCCTTTCTGTGGGCTTAATGAAAACCCTTCTTTATGCTCTGTGCTAGGTGGTATAAGGAATGAAGCTGGTGAAGCAAGAGCCAATCATTCCCAGGCTAGATAGAATTGTTATATATCAGGTATCATTCATGGCCATTAATAGAACAGTCAAGTATCTGTTGACTCAGAAGAGCAAGAGGAAAAAGCCTAAAATGTAAACTCTGGAACACTTATATAAGGGTTTTGGTTCCAATTTACTGCCTTGAACAAATCTGTGTATATATGGCTTCATTCTTGTCTGCAATAAAAAGACTAATCAAGCTGGGTCATGTCTGAGAGACTTGTGCCAAGTAAGCAAATTCCTGAATAAGGGCTTCAATGTCTGGAGAGCAAAGATTTATTGCTGAACCTTATGTGAAGCCTGACAGCTGGTAGTTGGTTATTGCCATTCTCAGGATGCCTGCCCTGGGAAACTCTAGCTCCTAATGTATTTCTCATGGACTAAGGGAAAGTGTGAGGTGGAATCTTCTGACTCTAACTCCAAGGCTGCAGCCATGGCCTAGCCTTGAGTCCAATTCATTCTTTTTTTAGTTCTCTAGGGCTAGTACCAATGTCTTTTAATGGTCACCCATGTAGGAGAGGTAAAAGGGGCTGGGGCTCACGCAATATATTTTCTGTTGTGACCTTCATGTTGTGGAACACCCTCCATCTTGAAAGTAGATGGCGATGATGGTGGTGATGATGACAATGATGGAAGAGGATTAGATTTAGAGGTTGCCCAACCAGAACGACTCTGGCATCTTACAGTTTAAAAACAGAAAAAATAGAGGGAGAATCTGAAGTGTCCAGGCAACCATATCCCATATGCCAAAACGAAACAAAAACCAAACCACAACCCAACCCTAAAAAACCCCACCACTGACACCACCACTCCCATTGTTGGCTTTCTAGAATTAGACAAGATTTTTTTCTGGGAAGCCGTTAAGGAATGAATGGTCACTGTTATACAGTACTTACCATTTTTAAGTTGCTTGTGTTACTGGTTTTTATTCTGTTTTTATATTTCGATGTTGTAAACTGCTGAGAGTCATTTCTGTCGAACCTGGTGCTATATAAACACAATTTGTAATAACAACAACTTTTGGAGAAGCTTGGGGGGGAGGGGTACATTCGAGACTTTGGGGAGGTGGCAGGTTTTACATCCTCACTGTAAACTGTCTTTCAGCCCATTCACTTCTGCTGTGGTGTAGGAACTGAGCTGAATTGGTTCTCTTTTTCCTATCCCTTCCCTCAGTGATGTGTTCAGGGCAAAGAACTTTCTACCACACTTTGGGAAGATGCTGGAGAACATTTTTCTGCCGGTGTTTCAGGCAACAATCAACCCCCAGGACAATAAGGAACTGAGTGTTTTCCTAAGTTATGTGAGTACTTCCTGCTATGGAAAGCCCCGGGCAGAGGACATGGTCCTAACTCCATTGTCAGAAACTGGCCATGCTCTTTAAAAACACATGCCAGAGGGCAGGGGTAATGCTATATCAAAAGTCTGAAGGTGAATCTAAGGCAGCACATCCTTAACTAGAGCAAGTTAACAACCCATCAAATTGAGGGTCTCGACCCTGAGATTAACCAGGAATAAAATATCACACCACTAGGAGATTTTAGCATCTTGGATAAAGATGGCCATCTTGTACAATATTTTCTTATTATTTGCAGGTCACTGGTTTTGATAGTGTAGATGATGAGTCCAAGCACAGTGGACATATGTTTTGTACCAAGAGCCCCAAGCCAGAGGAGTGGAACCATGAAAAGAATCCATCTTACACATATTACTTGTATTATATGTATGCCAACATCCTGGTGCTGAATCATCTTCGACGGTGAGTTCTGGCTTCACCTTGCTTTTGGATTATGCTTTGATACTCAAATTCCCTTTGCTAATTCTTATTTGAAATAATATTCTTAAGTTTGATGGTTCTGATAAGACTAACCAATAACTCTGGCAAGTGTATTATTGCCTAATGTATTTCAAGAATGCATTTGCATCAGTCAGATCCCTTCATCAATCCCAGCTCTTAGAGTCTTCATTCCAGATTCACTACAGAAGAAAGAACAAATGAATTTGGATAAGGTCAAGACTGTTGAATTCCCCCTAAGATTTAGATGTCCAATTGCTTTTTGCTCTCCTCTCACTATACGTTTGAAATGGAATGGAAAGTAGGGTGAGTGTGTGTGTCATAGTATCTAATTAAGTCTTAGCTAGCTGGATCCCTCTATGGAGGGATCCTTCTGTCTCATCCAATTGCTTCCAACCTAATTAACCCAAGATGTATATATAAAGGCTGCCTTACTATTTCCAGGAAGCGTGGTATGAACACCTTCCTGTTCCGTCCTCACTGTGGAGAAGCTGGTTCTGTTACCCACCTCCTGGCTGCCTTCATGACTGCAGATAATATTTCTCATGGCTTGAACCTGATGAAGGTGAGTTCCAGCATTCAAAAGAACTCAGATATAATGCATAGTTTTAGATACTTATATGATTTTCCTTCATAGTAATATTACACAAAGAGCTCATCCCCCTTGAGTTTGAAAACATGGTCTAGATGGCTTCCATATAGTACTTAGGTTTTCCCAGTGTTCAGATCCCATCATAGATTTCTAAGTGGGGATATAACTGAAATGTTGGAACTTTGTGTTTCCAAGTGCTGAGCAACAATTAATAAATAAGGTAAGCGGCACTAGGATTTATCCTGAGCATAGAAACATTACTCAACTTTCTCTTAGAACAAACCTGAGACCTGTTCTCTCAGCGAAGAGATTAGAGATCCTGCTTCCTGATTGTACTAACTCAGTCCTGCTGTCTTTTTCACCAGAGCCCCGTGCTGCAGTATCTCTACTTCCTAGCCCAAATCCCAATTGCCATGTCCCCACTCAGCAACAACAGTCTCTTCCTAGAGTACGCCAAAAACCCACTCCTTGATTTCCATCAGAAGGGACTGATGGTATCTCTCTCCACTGATGATCCCATGCAATTCCACTACACCAAGGTAGGAAGCCAGTTTCTTTCCTAGGATATTTGCTCTTAAAAATGGATGGAAGCTGGCAAGATGGATGGCTGCAGATTTGGCATTTGTCCTTTCAGTGCCTTTTTATTCCTCAGGAGCCTCTCATGGAAGAATACGCAATTGCTGCTCAGGTCTTCAAGCTGAGCACCTGTGACATGTGTGAGATTGCACGCAACAGTGTCCTGCAGTCTGGCCTGTCTCATGAGGTACGATGCTTACTAGAAAATCTCAAAGGTTGCTGAATACCTGTGGATATGACAAGGGTTGAACAAAGGGAGAAAAAGGGTACAGAGAAGGAAGAGAAGCAAAAGGAAGCTCCTTTTTTTAATTGGAGAAATTAGGGAAGAAGTGATTGGAATGCACATGTGACTCATTGCATCTCTTTGACAGGAAAAGCTCCATATTTTGGGCAAGAACTACCATGAAGATGGCCCACAGGGTAATAACATCTGCAGGACCAATGTGGCACAGATCCGCATGGCTTACCGCTATGAAACGTGGTGCTATGAGCTTGATCTTATGGCTGAGGGGCTGAAATCACCTGACTAGGTTGGAACAACGTGCACGCCAACTGTTGGAACCATGGAGCCAGCTGGAGGCAGAAAAATAGCATTGGCATTTAAGCATTAGCCAGTTATGGGGAGGAAAGATAGCCCTGACCATATTGTTTCAGCTTATATTATGGTATTTTTAAAAAAGAAAAGAAATGCAGCATGTTTCCTAAACTCTTTGTACTTCTTTGTTCTACAAACATCAGTTTTCCTAACATCCTGGATGAAAAATCTTATTACAACTGAGTTGAAACATTGTGTTAAGCCATTATTTATTTATTTATTTATTTTTCAAATTTTGCCACCGCCCATCTCCCCCAAGAAGAGGGACTCTGGGCGGTTTACAATAACAAAAACATTAAAACAATAAGCATAAATAACATCTAAAATATAAATACAAAACTACCAAATATAAATATAAAAATAAATATAAAATCCAAGTGGCCATAAAAGATCTAATTCAGTGAGGAGAGCTCTAAGGTGCCAGCCACCCCCAAGAATAACTACTCCCCTTCCCGCCCCAGGCGAGACGACAGAGCCAACTCTTCAGGTTCTTCCGGAAGGTCAGGAGCGATGGGGCTTGCCTCACCTCGGGGCAGAGTGTTCCAGAGGGCGGCAGCCACTGCAGAGAAGGCCCACTTCCTGGACATCGCCAAGCGGAATTCTCTTACAGACGCGGTCCGTAACATGCCCTCTCTGCATGATCGGGTGGGACGGGTCGATATCATGGGGGTGAGACGGTCCCTCAGGTAACCTGGACCCATGCCATGTAGGGCTTTAAAGGTAATAACCAACACCTTGAATTGGACCCGAAAGCAAACTGGCACCCAATGTAGCTCGTGTAGCAATGGTGTCACATGTGCCGATCTTGGAGCACCAAGAATTGCCCACGCAGCTGCATTCTGGACCAGCTGAAGCTTCCGGATACTCTTCAAGGGTAGCCCCATGTAGAGAACATTGCAATAGTCTATACGGGAGATGACCAGGGCACGAGTGACTGTTCGGAGGGCTTCTCGATCCAGGAAAGGGCGTAACTGGCGCAAAACACGAAGTTGCACAAAGGCCCTTCTGGCCACAACTGCCACCTGCTCTTTGAGCAGGAGTCGTGAGTCCAGAAGAACCCCCAGATTCTGCACCGGGTCTGTGGAAGTGCAACCCCATCCAGAACTAAAGATGACAATTTCCTGGATATAGAGGAGCCATTAACCTACAGCCACTCTGTCTTACCAGGGTTCAGCCGAAGCCTGTTCTCCATCCAGAACCCCACAGCCCCCAGGCACCGAGAGACGGCAGTCACCGCATCACTTACTTCACCCGGGACAGAGATGTATAATTGGGTATCATCAGCATACTGATGATACCTCATCCCGTGGTGACGGATGATCTCACCCAGTGGTTTCATATAGATGTTGAATAGGAGAGGAGAGGCCCCGGAGGAAGGAGGTGAACCAGTGCAAAACCATGCCGCCCACCCCCAACTCCCTGAGCCGCCCCAAAAGGATACCATGGTTGATGGTATTGAAAGCCGCTGAGAGGTCAAGAAGAGCCAGGATGGATGCACTACTCCCATCCCACTCCCGCCAGAGATCATCCATAAGTGCGACCAATGCAGTTTCTGTCCCATATCCAGGCCTGAAACCTGACTGGAAGGGGTCTAGATAATCCGTTTCATCCAGAATCCTCTGAAGTTGCAACGCCACCACCTTCTCAACCACCTTCCCTAAAAAGGGGAGGTGGGAGACTGGATGAAAATTGTCCAGCACAGTAGGGTCCAGCGACGGTTTCTTGAGGAGGGGGTGCACCAGCACCTCCTTAAAGGCAGCCGGAAACACACCCCCTCTCAAGGATGTATTAACCATTGCCTGGACCCAACCACATGTCACCTCCCGGGCTGCCTTCACCAGCCAGGAAGGGCATGGATCTAGATGACAGGTGGTGGCATTTACAGTCTGGAGGATCCTGTCCACTTCCTCGGGTCCAACAGGATAAAACTGTTCCCAGATAACTGGGTAAGTACGTTCCCTCGGCATCTCCACAGACCATGCCTCATGCTTGGAGTCCAACCTGGAACGGATCCGAGCGATTTTATCCTGCAGATGCTCAGAAAACTCCTCTGCATGGCCCTGTAAGTGGGTCACTGGGCCCACCTTCCCCAAAAGGGATCGAGTGATCTTAAACAGGGCCGTCGAGCGGCATTCTGCGGACGCAATAAGAGCGGAGATATATTGACGTTTCGCCACTCTTACCGCCACAAGGTAGGCCTTAACAGTGGCTCTAGCTTGTGTTCCGTCGAATTTGGTCTTTGTCTTCCTCCAGCGGTGCTCTAGATGTCTCTTAACCCTCTTCAAATCCCTCAGCTCCTCCGTGAACCACGGGGAGTGTCGGGTTGAATGGGGCAAGAGAGGTCGCACAGGCGCGATCCTGTCCAAGGCCCCGGCCGCCTCCCTATTCCAGGATGCGGCCAGGACCTCCGCTGGACCGTGCAGCAGATCCTTGGGTATAACCCCCAGCTCCCTCTGAAACCCTGCCGGGTTCATCAGTCGCCGGGGGCGGACCAATTGAATAGGTCCAGCCTCCCTGCAGAGGGGGGCGGCGTAAGAGAATCTCAAGGCCACCAGGGCGTGAACTGACCATGACAATGGGGACAGATGTAACTCTCCCCTCAGATCACATTGCCACTGCTCTGACAAGGAAACCAAGTCCGGCATGAGGCCACTGTCTCGAGTCGGGTCCCAAATAATCTGGGACAGGCCCATGGCTGCCATGGTAGCCATGAACTCCCGAGCCGCTTCCGAGGCACGCCCCAGGGACGGCAGATTGAAGTCCCCCAGAACCATATACATTATACTAAAGTATTGATTGATTTAATTTGATTTGGTGCCAAATAACTCTGGGCGGCTCACAATACAATAAACAGAATAAAAACAATATAATAAGAACAATAACATATAAAACAAGAGCCACACTGGAAAAGTGGGAAAAGAACAAGATGGTGAATCTGGCAGATCACACAGAACATATACCCCAATATCCAGCAAGGGGCTCCAACCACCCAACCCAAGGCTTGGGAGAACAGCCAGGTCTTTAAGACCCTCCGAAACATCATCAAGGTGGGATAAGTATACTTGGCTGAATTCACACACAACTGACATCATGCAATGTCTGGGCCCGAGCATCCCACACTTTTCCTTTAAATGGACCACTACCTTGTTACTGGAAGATTTTGAGCATCATGGAAGCCAGAGGGCATCTGATGGCACATCGCACTCTTGACCCTACCAGACTGCAGCAGACCCCCAAATTAAACTAAGATTCTGTTTTACTTCAATGGCTGAAATCTCAAGATAACCAATCTCACAAAAGTTAGAGCAAATATGGCTGAATTTTGCAAGATTTGGCAGTCCTTCAAGATTTCGTGCAATAAATCCAAATCTGCATATTCACTGTCAACAAATGGGTTCTGCCTCCTTCCTCACAGGATTGCTCCTGCTAAGGATTCCAGCCGGCTACACCCTTGTGCAGAGATTATAACGGACTCAAACAATTCCCACAAGCAATTTTCATTCTTCCCCTCCCCTCCCCAAGGCTCTTTTTGTTTTTTGTGCCTGCGAGTCAGTGTTGACTCCTGGCAACTGCCTGGACCAGTCCCTGAAGTTTTCTTGGCAAGATTGCAGAAGTGTTTGCCATTGCCTCCTTCCTAGGGCTGAAAGAGAGTGACTGGCCCAAGGTCACCCAGCTGGCTTTGTGCCTAAATCAGGACTAGAACTCACCGTCTCCCGGTTTCTAGCCTGATGCCTTAACCACTACACCAAACGGGCTCTCCCCATGGCTCTTAGAGAAACTGAAGTTACTTGGTCTTCACTGAGCTGTCTTTTGAATTTGGGGGGAGGGATTACCTGTTAATTAAAAAAAAAAAACATTTTATACTTTTGCAAGCCTCAACGTACTTTGTATTATTATTACTTTTCATTCAGTGATATGATTTTGCTATCTTTAGTAAAAACTGGCTATTGCGATTTCATGGTTACCAAGCAGAATGTAATATTGAGTGAAAATGTGCAACAAACATTATTTTATTGCAGTAGTAAAAACTACCTGTCTGGAAAGGGAGGATCATGCTGACTTCCAGCTCTGATCAGACAGTTAGATCTTTCTACTGTTCAGCTGCCTTCTGCATACTGTCATCAACACCAGCAGGCAAGCTGCCCCGGTTTCCTGTGTTTATATTCACAGCTTTCTTAATAGAAAGTTGTTCTTTTGATAGAAGGGTTAAAGAAAAATATGGTAGTTACTCGAAACCAAGTTAGGGCCCTTTTAGATTTTTGAATTGACATAGGAGATGCATGTAAGTATAGATACAAAGTACAACCCAGACTCTACAGAAAGAACAAGAAACCTTTGGCCTTCCAGTTGTTCCAGGCCTCTGACTCAGCCCCTTCGTGCCCCTGGCGAGGCTTAGTTAGTATTGAAGTCTTGATTTAGATCAGAGGGTCTCATCCAAACCTGGTCCTCGCCAGATATCACTGTGAGAGATTCATCCCCCAAACAGGATATCCCAGAGGTCTTTTTCCCTTTCCAGATCATGAATCTGTCCATTTAGATCTATTAACCATGATACATCTAGCATCACTAACAGGGCTACCTGCTGAGCTGTAAAAAGCTGGGTGACCAACAGATGGCAGCAACAAAGAGCTGGAGGTCTTTTTGCCTTTGCATGGACAAATCCATGTATTTTCTAGGCAAACTTTTTGCAGAAGTAGTTTGCCTTCTTCCAAGGACTAACAGAGAATGACTGACCCCAAATCATCTAGCTGGCTTCGTGCCTAAAGCGGGACTAGAACTCACAGCCTCCCAGTTTCTAGCCTGATGCCTTAACGCAGGGCTTTCCAAACTTTTCAGTTGGCGACACACCAACGGCGGCGCGTGAAAACCTGGAAGCGCTGCGGCGGGCGAAAGCCCGGAAGCGCCGCCACCGCCGCGGCGGGTTTTTGCATGCTGTCACCACCGCAGCGCTTTTGGGTTTTCGCGCGCTGCCACCACGGCGCTTTTGGGTCTTCATGCGCAGCGGCGGCAGTGGCGGTGTCCTGGTGTGCCGTACGAAAACCCAGAAGCGCTGATGGCCCGCCGCCACGCACACTGCCGCGCATGGCGGCGGTGGCGCACCATCAGCACTTCCAGGTTTTTGCACGACACACCTGGGCCCCGCAGGCGACACAGTACTGTGTTGCGACACACAGTTTGGAATGCTATGCCTTAACCACTACACCAAACTCGGGACTAGGATATCTGACTGTTAAAGCAGTAGATTTCCATGCATGTTCATGGAAACATTACAATATACAGGTGTAAGAGCAGCTATATAGCTAAGATACTTGGGTTGTTGGGAGATACCAATTTTGAAGCAGGGGTCAGTAGTCTGTTCTTTAATGTTGATTCATTTAAATTTCTGGTTTTAACATTCTGATAGCCAGCCTCTTTCAAATGACATTTTAATCTGCAAATTACAATTCTATATGTGATTAGGCAAAAATAAAATCAGTCAAGTACTCCAAGCTTACCACAACCTCAGATATGCAGACCTGTTTTGCTTGAAAATTCTGAATATTTAATTCATTTTAAACTGAGACAACTCTGACTACATCAACGTATGGAGCAGTTAGTGCCACAATTACTATGTTAGGCATTAAGATAACAAAAATCTTGGATGCTTTTCACTGCCAAAGTTACCTTTTATCATTAATATTATTTCATGGTTATCCATCATACTACAGTAGGTCTGTCGCCATCTACTGACTCCTGTTACAGTTACTCAAAATACTTGCTAATGTTGGATGATACCAGGGCTTTGAGAGGTATCTACTGGAGTTGGGTGGCCAATAAATTTAAATAAAAACAATAATGCTTACATGTAAATAAAAACCCCAATAATATTGATACATAGATTTCAAAAAACCATATAGTACTGATAAGTGACAAAACAAGTCAGCCACTAGTGTTATGATTTCAAAGCTTGGTTGTAATTAGTTCACTATAATACATTAATTTTTTAAAAAACAACTTGAGCGTCCTGGTGTGTAATAAAGCAAGTCTCATTTTAAAATACAGACCAAAGGCAAAGGGATTGACTGTTAGCTGTATGCTAGTCTTGTGCAGCTAATGACCACCATACCGAACCCAGACCCTTACCCATAGATTGTGGCATGGTAAGAGCTTGACCATTCCTCAAGTTGTGTACACATTACACAGATCTACTTTTAAGCTTATGAAAGATGTAATCCAGGAATCTAGGAAGGCAGCAAAATTTGTAGATTGTCGTCCTAGCACTAGCATCAACAATCATGTCCACCCCATCTGCATATTCCATTCATACTTTACTATCTGCATAATGACAAGAGTGAGCCACCTTCCAGATTAATTCAAAGGCAAACTAAAATGAAACTGGCAGAGCAGTTGCATTCAACTATTGGGGGGAGAAAAGACTAAAAATATTGGGATTACTCAGAAACTTTATTAGTTTGTTTTCCTGGAAAAAAAATCAACACTTAATCATCTGAAATATATCACGATGATGATACAGGATGTTCTCTAGGAATCATCATCATCATCATCATCATCATCATCATCATCATCATCATCTTCATCTTGTATAATTCTCTCCCTTTCAAAGGAGCCCAGTATACTGAGTGGATCACTTTCCTTTCGCAGATTTAGCCTGGTTATTGAACAGAATAGCCCCACCAACCCAGCCCTGCACTGAAGCCTGTGTTCTGCCCCCAGAATGTTATGATTCCTGATTTTGCAGAATTCCTTCGAAACTTAGCCACAGTTCTGGAAGAAGATCCTGTGAGTTAGTCATGTGTTTTGCACCGTGCTGCAACATCTCACATCCTTGCTCTAAAGAGCCATTCTCCTTCCTTAACCTTCATGTGTAAACAACAGCTTGCAGCCATTTGTTTTAACTGTTTTCCCCATTTGCTGACCTGAATGAAGTGACACTATATCGCTACAGGTTCTAAGGTGTGAATGTGAGAATGTGTGAAAGGGTTTGCCAGTCCTAGCGGAGCCCAAATCTCTCACAACTATTCAGCTGCAATGGTGAAGTGCTTGATCTTCCCTGGTTGGAGTGGGTGGGTGGGCACTGTGCCACTACAGCACCCCCGAGGATGAATGCTCAGTGGGTGATTCTGCAGGGTGTGTCTTCTGTGGGTGTAAGGAAAAGACTCCGGTGACTTCCAATGGCATCATTGCATAGAGAAATCCAGCTCTGGCAACAAATGCAAAACATCCATCTTGCCTTCTGCTTTAAGAGTTGCATCCGGTCTGGGGTAAGCTGATATTCTGAGGAACCATAAAGAATTTAGGATTGTTGTCTTCTTTCCCTGAGATATTCATGACCTTGAAGAAAATCCCCGTTTTGTTGTTCCTTTTTAAAAGAAAAGTTGGGATGTTTCAGGGTCTTCTTGCCCTTCCCATCATTGCATTTATCTACCATCTCACTGGTTTCGAGCCTTCAGGGAACCTCTCCAGCTGTGAAAGCTGTCATCAGACTGGGAGATATATCAGTAAGAAGTGCCATTTGAGTATCTCCTGAAAACACTACAAAGGAAAATATTTAGGCTGGATTAGGCCAAAGGTCTCTCTAAAAGACTTTGATCCCCATAGCAGCCAATCACCATGAGAACTCTACAAGGCTGACATGGAGGCAAACACAGCATGCCTGTCGCTTGCGATCCAGCAACTAGTATTCCCTTGCCACTGATCCTGGAAACAATACTGCAATAATCAGCAGCAGCCCTTGACAGGTTACCCTCCAAGAGTTGCCCAAATTCTTGGTTTTATCTTCGTTCTAGTAGTATATAACATACTGGCCTCGCAGCTGAAAGTTGTGACACACTTTGTCTATGTTGGTAAATCTACATAATCACAATTACCCATGAATAACCTGGGTTGTGTAAAGTTAGCTATTGATATTTGCGGATCCAGAATTGGCCTTTATAGCCACTTACGGATCCACTGTTAAAATTTTACCTTTGGAAGACAATCTTACTCGGCTACGAGTGATCGCCAATGATTCAAATTGGATCTTTCAGGTGTTTAAAAAATATTCAAAGGTAGCACCAAATACAGCTTTATATTGCTTTACATCTTAAATATCATTTTTGATCCAGTTTTCACACCCATCTGTGAAGTAGGCCTGAACAATCCCATAGCATCTGAGTTAGTTTCCCTGTGATTGGTTTGCTGCAAACTAGGGTTGCTCAATTATTCGTAAGAAAAAATGGCAGGAGCTGCTCACATGTCTGCGGAACGACCTGAACGTCCGTGTTATCTGTGCGATGCGACACGCGCACATCCAAGGCGGCGAGCGAGGAACGAAAAGTTGTGGTCGGATTCTGAAGACCAGCCAAAGCCGCGGCATAACAACGAGCTAACATATTTTCCTGGGAAGGCGCCTAAAGTTTCGTTTGTTTATTTGTTTTTGTTTTTGCCGAAGGGAGCTCTGACAGCATGTTTGAGCCATCTGTTGCCAGACATTTTTCCTCCCCGGCCGCCCGTGGGGGAATGGATGGGTGTAGCACACAGCTAAGAGCGCCCGGCAAACCAGCCACAACGAACCAGCGCTGCGCCCACGTGTACCGGGGGGGAGGGGGGCAGAGAAGAGGGGGCGGGGTTCTATATTAGGCGAAGAAGGGCAGGGCTTGGCGTCGGAACGACGGAGGCACTAGCCAATAGGGCCCTGCCCAAATGTGTCAACTTCGGAGAGCGGCTCTGCTCTGTTCTTGCAAAGTTGCAGGCGAGCGGCGGCGGCGGCGGCGGCAAGAGCCAGACGAGGAATTCAGTGGGAGCGCGGGAGCGATGGAAGCCGGTGAGTTGGGAGAACGTGGGAATTATCCTGCCCTTGAGCCTCCTGTCTAAGCGAGAGGGGTTGTTTGCCTAGCTCGGAGCGAGGGCTTTCTCGGCTTTCCCCCAGGAGACTGGCAGGGCATTTGACCGATGTTTCTAGTGGAGAGCAGGCTTGAAATCCAGGCTCTGGTTCGGACACCGATGCTGCGCCCAAACCTGTGTGACCCTCGGAGATACTTTATTTGGTCCCCTCCCTTCCCATGTGGGTGTTTCATTAGGAGGAACGAGGCGCGTTAGAGAAACTTCTTCAATCCTCAATCCTGAAGAAGGCCAAAGAATGGCAAATCCTGCTTGAGCTCGTTCCCCAAACGCGTCGCTGCCTCAAAAAGAGAATGACTTTCAGAGCTGACGAGCTCGTGCCCATATAATAGCTGGCGGGTGGCTGGGATATTCTTGAAGGCTGAGACAGATCCTACTGTCTGAGTTCGTTTTTCCTGTAGTTCCTCTTAAATAATAATCTGTGTAATAGGGTGTGTGGTTGATGCTTTATAATAAGACTGTTGCTAATTATTTCACCTGAAAAAGTAGTTCTCCACAGAACTCATAGTTAAATTAATGAGTTCCATCTACAAGATGGGGTGATGGCCACTGACTTAAATGGCATTTGAAAAGGTTAAGAAAATTCACCCAGAAGAAGGCTGCTGCTATTATTATTATTATTATTATTATTATTATTATTATTATTATATTTATATTTATATTTATCCTCCATGAGGTGGCAATGCCAATTTCTGGAGGAAAGCAGTGGGCAACTGTCCTCAGGTTCTGCTTGTTGATTTGCAACTGGCTTCTTGTTGCTATTAGAAGGAGTGGTTTTTGGTCTGGTAGATTTGGTCTGATTCAGTGGCACTCTTTTTATCCTGTTGTAGTGACAATTAATGGCATTGGTTCTGGCTTCAACTATTACCTGTTCTGGTGTCCAAAGAAAATGATGTTGAATGATTGCTCTGACTGTCCATCACAGCCAGGAGCAATTTTGGAGTTTTGTGCTTATTTGTTTTGTGTTCAGTCTTGAACTTCATATATTTTATGGGAAGCATGCTGATCCTAAACAATATGTATTTATGTGAAGAATAGTTTTTTTTTGGGGGGGTTGTCTGTAGGCTAGGGGTGGGGAACCGTTTTTCTGCCAAGGGCCATTTGGATATTTATAACCGGGGACAGGGGGTTCTGGGATTTCCGCGGACCGGGGGCCGGAGTTTGCGGGCGGGAGCCAATCACAAGCACTGGGGGGCGGCGTTTGCGGGCAGGAGTGAATCGCATGGAAGGGGTGGGGTTTGTGGGTGGGAGCCCCATGGGCTTTAGGCGGGAGCCCCGCGGGCCTTATATGGCGCACGGGCCTGATGTTGCCCACCCCTGCTGTAGGCAGTACAGGACCTTGAATAGAAGCAGTACTTGAATTCACCATGTGTGCCTTCTTACTTCTGAACTAGGAAGGCAGCTGCATGCACACATGCTGAAAATGAAAGGAGATTCACTGACCACAACTTCTTGTTACCGTCAGATGAATCTGTTGCTCAAACCTGTTTCTGGGTTTACCAAAATAAATGTTAAAAGATCTATTACTGGGTCTGTATTGATATTTGAATCTCAGGGCGTTAGGATTTTTAAATGCATATTTGGATTTAAATGATAAGTAGGAAATCTAATGTACAAAGCTAAAACTCAGAATGGAAGTGTTCAGGTCAGCAAAATAGTCCCTGAAATAAAAATGTTGATAACTTCTGGGAAATATATGCCACTCTGGATTAAAAGAAGGTGAGTGGCAACTTTCTGGAAGAAGGTAATGACAACAATCTGTGCTCTTAAAAACTGTGTTTGCAAACTCCAAAGGTTTGTGTTGGAGAAGAGTCAAAGTGTCTGCTTAGTTGAATTTTCCCCCTGCAATGTTTTGAAGCAGTTTCACAGCAATACCAGGAAATGGTGTAATGGTGTTCTGTGACCTTTTATTATATTTAGGAGAGAAGGACAATGCTGCTTTTCCTAGTAGAGAAACAAAGGGAAAATGTTGGCTAAGGAGTTTTGAATGCCATAACAGCCTCTTTGGGATCAAAAGGGACTGTCATTTTATTGAGTTGTCAGATTCTTGAATTTGCTGACAAGAGAGCTAAGAACCTAATGCAAAGGTTAGCAGACTTAAGGCTTATGGGATATAATTTTTATATAGTATTTCACATAACTCCAAGATTCACCAGCTAGAACCTGTTTAAATAAATAAATAAATAAATAAATAAATAAATAAATAAATAAATAATATATATATATATATATAGGCGTACATTTTGTTTTAATTATCAGCACTGAACAGAATTCTCAATTTCTCCATATAAAATAAGATTTGATTACTGGTAGTAAAATTTATGGGGATAAATGATGGTTTTGTTATTTTCTTTGTTAAGTAAACAAGTGCCAGACATCCTTGCTCATCTACTGCAAATTGCTCAGAAATTTACCAGTAGATCCCAATCTACTTTCTGTTCACCCTGTACCAATGAATTTGAAGGAAAGATAAATGCAAGGAACTATTGCTCTCTGTATTGTCCTGTTAAAAAGGGAAGCCTCAAATAACAGAAGAGGCACTAAGGATTTCTTGGCCCTGGCAGCTGTTTGCAGGAAAAATGTTTGTTTTCTAATTTTTTAAAAAAGAAAAAAAAGTTCTTTTCTACTACATCTGGCCATTAAAAAAATAATAATAAAATTTGGATTAGGGGGAATGAAATTTCTTCAGTTTTGTTGGCATTGAAATGGTTTGGATTGTTATATTTTTTCCTCAAAAATTCTTGTTTTAAATAGAGTTCTGAGTATAATCTCTAATCTTGTTGTAAGAATCAGGAACTCTGTTTAATAAGCCAAAATACAGATTTTAAACCTAACTTCCAACTGTTGTGCCCATTCTTTTGCACAAGAAGCAAAATATGCCAAACTTTAGGGTTAACTATAACTCTTTTTGGGACTCATTAAAAGTAGTGAGATTCTATCCCTCTTTGAGAGAGTCAGCGGAGTGTGAAGCAGTTCTCTGTGGATGCCTGAAACTTATACTGCAGGGGTCCCCAACCTAGTGGCCCACAGCCTGTTAGGAAGTGGGCCGCACAGCAGGTGAGCGGTGGTGGTCTGCGCGATTGGCTCCCGCCTGCAAACCCGCCCACGTCCATGCAATTGGCTCCCACCTGCAAACCCTGCCCCCATCCATGCAATTGGATCCTGCCTGCAAACCCCGCCCCCATCCATGCAATTCGCTACTGCCTGCAAACCGCGCCCCCCATCCATGCGATTGGCTCCCGCCTGCGAACCCCACCCCCCAGGTCCGCACAATTGGCTCCCGCCTGCAAACCCTGCCCCCCTGGTCTGTGGAAAAATTGTCTTCCACGACCGGTCCCTGGTGCCAAAAAGGTTGGGTACCCTTGTTATACTGTACATCTTGCCATACTACGCTGATGACTTGATAATATCTACGAAATCTTTGTGTCTCTGCATGCTTCTGAAATAGCCTTTGAAACATCCTTCATAACCAGACAACTTTAGCAATATGTGTTTGTGTGGTGGGTGATACCTGTATAGCTGGTTTGCCACTCTCACTGGGTTATAATTTTTTTATAATCTGAGGAGATGAATCGCAAAGCTGCTTTTTCTATAAAACATGCCTGAACAGCCACTTGGTTTCACTTTTCCAATTAACTGCATTTTCCAGTTGAGTGGCTGCAGTTTCTCCTCTTTAAGCTCCTTAAGAACAGAGAAAGAAGAAGTTACAGCTCTTGGACCAGAGGAGTTTTAACAGTGGGACCCAAGGAAGAGTTTTTTTTTCCTAAGGAAGGTCTTTCTTCCATCATTGACAAAGTGTGAGCCCCATTTAGTGAACTACACTGAATTCTGAATCTCCTCAGGATTTGGCCTTTCAGAGATGCTTTGCCACATAATAGATTTTTAAGATTAATCCCTCTAATATGGTAAATGTATATGGATTGGGTTCCCACATCGCATTAAGTCATAATCTTGTTTGCTGATTTAGATGTAACTTGTGTAAACCCAGACAATGATGACTTGTAGGTTGTTGCTTATTAGTTTCTGCAATAACATTCAGTGACCTACCAGTGATCACAGATTATATTTAAGTGTAGATAAATTGTGCAAGTGTTTATTTGATATGTTAAAATAATATTTAAGATAAGTTATCTATTTGATAGCTGTGTGACAAGATTTACCATAACCTGAGACTTCCTTTACAGTATGTATGTTTTCACAGTGTTGTATATCAGGTTTGCCAGTTGCTCCCATGAACCGTGCTTCACTTCTTTAATATCTGTGATACTGTGATGAAATAACTAGTCATCTTGTATTTTCTCTTTTTTTTCCACCTTGGCAAATCCTTCTAAGAAGTGTAGCCCTTTCTATCCTATTTCCTGCATTGTATCCTGTATTCCCCATTTGTCAGATTTACATGGAGAATCTTGGAAACTTTTTCAGTAGGACTGCATTGGTTGTAATGGTATGTGAGAATGACCTTGGGAGACAGGAGGAAGAGTTGCAGACTGGACAACCAGCATGTAAAAGATGTCTCAGTCCACAGAAGGAGAGGAGGCATGGGAAGCATGTCAGAAGGGGCCCTCCCTAGTTTTCCGGAGAGTAAAAGGAGAGGACGGGGTAAATACTTGCCATCTTGCAAGATTCTGTTAATGTAACCTTACAATAAAGATAGAGTTAATACTCATAAGGGGCGTGGTGGCTCAGCAGGTAAGACGCCAGGCTTGTCGATCGGAAGGTCGCAAGTTCGGAGGTTCGAATCCCTAGCCCCGCGTGACGGAGTGAGCTCCCGCACTCGCCCCAGCTCTTACCCACCTAGCAATTCGAAAGCATGCAAATGCAAGGAGATGAATAGGTACCACTTCGGTGGGTAGGTAACAGCGTTCTGCGTGCGTCATGCCGGCCACATGACCGTGGAAGCGTCTTCGGACAACGCTGGCTCTTGGGCTAACAAACGGAGATGAGCACCGGCCCCTAGAGTCGGACATGACTGCACAAATGTGCGGGGGGAACCTTTACCTTTACTAATACTCATAGTTGTGCTGCTTGTTTGGACTATCTCAAAGGGCTAACATTGGTCTTTCTGCTTTGGTAGTCTTCCTGTAAAGTGATACACCACATAGGGTAATTGATGATGAAATCTTAACCAAGTAACAGGATATGGGTAGAATACCTAGGGAAAAACATTTCTGAGTGGTTTGGGGGGTGGCTGAGGCTGGATGGTGCTCCTTTTCCGTGGCAGCACCAGTTCTTTGGAACAGCCTCCTGATGATGGAGATCAGGCTGGCTCCTCCTTGACACTTTTCTGGAAACTTTTAAAAACTGAGTTGTTTTGGAGGGCCTTTCCTTGGGTTTATTCCTGATGCTATCTTGCTTTCTGTTTCTTGTTTTATTCTTTGTCCTTGTCGTTTTTGTGTCCTTATGTTTCTATGTGAGGTTTTATGTGGTTATCATTGTTGTTACGATTGGCTTGATTGGTTTTAACTGCACTGTAGGTGTTTTAATTTTTGTTTCGATAGTGTCATCCTATCCAGGTAAACCAGACAGGAAACACAACTAGATGAACTAATTCTACTTTATTGTAAGGCTACATTAACAGAATCTTGCAAGTCTGAAAGTACAAATCTCCCACCCTCCCTATTTATCGCTTGAGTGGTCAGGGCGGGTCTTTCCTAAGTTTCTTCTTTAGACAGATACCCTCTCATGGACTTCCTTTCCTTTTATCTGATCGTTCCCTAGGCAGCACCTCTTCCCTCTGTTCTCCAAGGTCACCCTCACATTCCATCACAGATAGCTTGTAAGGTGCTAAGGGTCATTTGATTGTGGCAGGGCAGAAGTAAAATAAATAATTAAATACATGTATAGCTTTTCCTTTACAATTTAATGTGAATATACCATTGATGTGCATTCGTGGGTGAGCCCAGTAACTGCCAGTCCTTGTCTCCAGAAAATTCTGGATCATTATAGCTTATCCGTATATATCATCCTTCCAGAATCTATCACCACCTAGATCAGTGTTTCTCATGGCTGGCTGGGGAATTCTGGGGGTTGAAGTCCACACATCTTAAAGTTGCCAAGGTTGAGAAACACTGGCCTAGGTGGTTGACTTGCGATTCACCCTTCCTAGCCAAATAGCTGAAATTGCTGTAACACATCTGGTGGTCCTCACATTAAGGAAAGCTTATGCTTGCCTTGCGCCCTTATACGTGTAGAAAGAGGTAAGCAAAAAACCGAGCTTTTACTTTGTGAAATAAATATAATTGCATTGTGTAGAACACTTGCAGATTGCATGAAAAAAAGTTTCGGATTGTATTCTTGGGTAAAATCAAGATGATATTCAGTTACAAACTGATATGTTTAGTTATTTATAGCAAACAAATAGGATACATGGTAGTCCTCGACTTACGACCATTCGTTCAGCAACTGTTCGAAGTTATGACGGTGCTGAAAAAATGGACTTACGACTGGTCCCTGAAGTTACGGCCATTGCAGGGACTTCTTGGCACAAAGGGCCAGGCCGGGCACACCTCGCCAGCAGCGGGAGCAAGAAGATGGCAAAGGTCAGTTGGGGCGGCAGAGCACAGGGTGGCAGGGGCCTCAGAGTGCAAGGTGGCGAGGGCAACTTTGGCTGGGACTGGGCTGGGGCGGCTGCGGCTGCGGCTTCCAGGGGCGCTTCGTGCTGCGCTGTGACTCAGGGGCTTCTTGCAGCCCCAGAGCCATGGCGCATCAAGAAGCCCTGAGCCGCAGCGTGACAAGCAGCCCCAGAGCCACATGGTTCTGGCGCTGCTTGCTGCCTTGCAAGGCAGGGTGCAGGGCAGCCAAAAGGGCAGAGATGGGGGGGAATAGGTGGGTGAGGGGAGTTGGAGGCAGTCCCTTACCTTACTGAGCCTTGGGGCTGGGAGGGACCAAGCCCGGAATGGCTTGGACTGGGGTGGGTCCTCGACTAATAACTGGTGAAATTCGCTTAACGACAGCAACGGGGAGTGCTGGGATTGCCGTCACTAAGCAATGCAATCATGTGATGTCGCGCTTTAGGACTGTGATGGAATGTGAGGGTGGCCTTGGAAGACAGGGGGAGGAAGAGATGCTGCCTAGGGAACAATCAGATAAAAGAGAAAGAAGTCCACAATAGAGTAACGGCCAAAGAAAGAAACTTAGAAAGGGCCTTCCCTAAGTGCTCTAGTGGTAAATAGGAGGGCGGAAGATTTGTACTTCAGACTTTCAAGATTCTGTTAATGTAGCCTTACAATAAAGTAGAATTAGCTCATCTTGTCATGTTTCCTGCCTGGTTTACTGGGAGGGCTGACAACAACCGCATCACTTAGCGACTGAAATTCTGGTCCCAATTGTCGTAAGTCGAGACTATCTACATTACTTGTAAAATAGATGTCTTTAAGAAAGGCCCTTTTCAGTTTTGTGGGAGAATGTTGTAGCCCTATATTCTAGTGCTTAGAAAAATGACAGTCAAGAGCATGTATGACTGGCACTCAAAGCTGTGCAAGATGCAAGATGTGTAAAATGCTTCCGTTCCACCAGAAGCCTTCTTGCAGGGCTTAGCAACCTGATGCCTCCCAGCTATTTTGGTCCACAAATTCCATAGGCTTTAATCAGAAGATCTAGTGGTCAGGAGTTGTGGGGATCCAAAACATTTAGAGGGCACCAGGTTGTCTATCCCAAATCTATGGTGCTGCGTGCTCCCCAGGAAACCCAGCCCTACTAGTCTATATTTATGTAGATTGCAAGGAATTGTTTCCCCAGCGCTTCCCCTCTGCTGCTTTGTGTCAGCTGTGAATCTCTGGGCCCTTTGCCAGATTCTTAGCCTGTATTTGCCCTGGCCTCCGGATAGGAGGGAAAGGGTGTTGGCTACCCGGGTTGCTAGATAGCCTTGTTCACATCACAGTGCAGAGAAGCAGCCCTCTGCCTGGCACGGTCTTCCTCTGCCTGGACACTCGTTGCAGAATGCCTGGGGAAAATGCAATTGTGCTTGGTTACATCTTTGGCTGCTGGTCAGAAATAAGGTTTTCTGTGGGTATTTATTTGAATAGTGGTGGGGGAGACTAGCTTTCTAGTAATCTGGTTTACACATTATGCTTAGCTATAATGTTTATTTGATTTTATCTTCATGTGTTGTTGACCCAGGGATTGTTGTTTGTCCGTAGTGATTTATTCCTTACATGTTGTGCACACTCAGCCATTGTGGTTTATTCAATAAAATATGGGTTTATTAGGATTTGGTGCAGTGTGTGAATTCAGTCTGTGTCTGCATGGAGCCTGAACCTTCAGCTGATGACATGGGTGGGTTCCTAGAGCAGTCTAAGCTAAAATGCAGTTGGCTAGTTTATGATGTGTCTATTGTGTAAACATAACCATGGACTGATTTGTCAGGTCTTTGCTTCTCTGCATCACTTTTGGATTGCTTCCTGAATTAGCCTTTTCGGTATCCTACTCATTTTTGCCCGATTGTGCTATTTCCCTGCTTGCTATGTGATGGAAGCATATTTTTCATAAAGCCTTATATTACAGATACAATACCCACCACTCAGTTCATTTCTTTTGCCGGCTCTGTTATAGAGCCAATTGCTGCTGTGAAACTCTTTGGGCTGTCTCACAGTTGGTGCCATGGTTACCCATGAGGCACACTACTTTCTAACAAAAGCCCTTGGCTTTGTCCTGCAACTGAAGTGTTACAATGCCACCAGTGAGCCAGTGCTAAGGGCACTGGGTCTCTTTTCCGCTCCCTGTAGGAGTTGCAGGCAAGTGTCCATCCTGGTCTAGGTTTCGCCAGACAAAGGTTGCACTGGTTACCCCTGCCTCTGAGCTAGTGATCTACTTTTAAGAAGGGAGAGTCATGTTTTGTTTTCAGTCCCTATAGAAGAGAGAAGTGAGCCAGCTAACCATGTAGCCCTTACTGCTGATCACAAGTGACTGATACCTAAGCTGCTGCTTTTTCAGCTCAAAATGGGAAGTGGGGCTTCTTGTCCAAGGTTTTATGTTAGAGTTCTGATCAGGTATGGTGTGTTGCTACTGGATGTGCAGTTGTTCTGTGAACACTGAAGCGAAGTTAATTTTACTTTGGTCACAACTGGTTGCAATTTTGTCACAGAGTGAGAGTATCATCTCTCACTCTGGCCTTGAAGATTGAATTTGCAACTCTTTTCCTAACAAAGAGCCAACTTTTTCTTATTGCTGCATTTCCATTCTGTCCTAAGAAAACCTTAATGCAGGGCTTTCCAAAGTTTTCCCGCAGCAACACACCAACCGCCGTTGGTGTGTCGCCGCGGGAAAACCCGGAAGTGCCGCCCTTGCAGCAGCGCGCAAAACCCCGGAAGCGCTGCTGCCGCTTTCGGGTTTTTGCGCGCCGTGGTTGGTGTGTCGCCGTGGTAAAACCCGGAAGCGCTGATGATGATCGTTGTGTGGCGACACACTAGACTGTGTGTGGCGACACACTTTTGTGTCGCGACACACAGTTTGGAAAGCTCTGCCTTAATGTTTTAACTTTTTGCTGACATCATTCAGATGTCGAAGGTACCATATTTTGGGGAGAAAGGAGAAGATGATGATAATGCTGCACATGGTTCAAGTCTCTGGAAGATTCTGCCAACTCAGACCTGCTTCTCCTCTCCTCTCTCCTTGCCTGCCACAATCCCTAGATCAGAGCTTTCCAAACTTTTCATGTTGGTGACACACTTTTTAGACATGCATCATTTTGCGACACACTCTTACAGAAGGGCATCATTTCGTGACACACTCTTACAGAAGGGCACAAGGCAGGCACTAGGACCTGCTCGGAATCACAGCAGGTTTGGAGGCAGCAAGGCGCAAGGCAGGCACTAGGACCTGCGTGGAATCCTGGCAGGGCTCGGAGGCAGCAGCAGCAGCTGCCGCCGCGACACACCCAAACACTGCAGCCGACACACTAACGTGTCCCGACACACAGTTTGGAAAGCTCTTCCCTAGATGAACCACCATGAACAGTAAATTATTTTGCATAATCATTATTGTTTTGTCCTCTGTTGCATAGAATAGTATGGCCAGAGACAACAGAATAAAGAACTCCTCTACCTTATAATTGTACAGAAGAGTTTTGAAGGGTATAGCTTTTATCATGATTGAAGCTCTGGCTGGGTTTGTGCAATACTGTATGTAGGGTTGAAATGTGGTTGGCTAGTTGCAGCTCAGAGTGATATGCAAAAAAAATGTAATTAGTTTATGGGCTAACATGTGCTGACTCAGGCAACTACAGTAGTTAATTCAGCAAACCATGGGTTACTGTATTGCATGAAGTCAGTCACTGTGTCATGGTATGACTCAAAGTGTCAATGAAGGTTCTCAGTCATCCAGGTGGAATTGTCTGTAGCTTGAATCATGTCAACTGGATTTCTGTTTTCTCAGTGGAAACGTTTCGCTCCTTATCCAAGAAGCTTCTTCAGTCTGAGCAAAGTTTGTAAGGGAATCCTTTAATATGTTTCTAGGGTGGCTGTGTGACCTTGCACCTGTGGCTAGGTCATGGTTATTTTGAGATGTTTATTTCTAAGTCCCTTTATCTTCCAAAGGAGGATCGTTAAGATTACCTTGGTGTTGTTGAGATTGCGAAATGGTCTTAATCTTCCTAGGCACAGAAGACAAAGCAGGAAGGAAAATAGGGGAAAGATTGTGCCTGAGGCCCCCACCTCTATTCAAAGAAGGATTTTCAAGTTGGCATAAACCTATGACTCAAAGCATTTGCTGAAATCCAGTTCTGTAGCAGTATCCATACAGCATGCTTACCCATGGTCTATTCAGTTCAGTTTCTGGGTTCACATGATGCACTGTATTAATCATTACAGGTTGATATAACACAATAGACTAAAAAAAATGATTAGCTAGTGTGTGGCTCTGTAGGTTGTATGAACACAGCTTATATCTTGTGAGGCTTGTATTCAGGGACAGTGAATGAACTGTGCAGTGTTTCCTTGAATGCAACTGAAGCTCCATAGTTCTTTTCTTTCATTTCCCTTTGGCTGCCCCAAAGAAACCCTGCTGCAGCCTTTCCTTTAGGAATCCTGCCAAGAAGTTATACTGAATTATCTTAAGTTACTAACACCTGCTTGGAGCCTGAATTTTTTTAAATCAAGAATTAGAAAGTACATGGTTGGATGTTGGAATCCTTTCCATGGGGCAATAGGTTGGTGGACAATGTAGAGTAGCCAAGAGGGAAGACAGCAAGGGCCTTGTTGTGAAAGTATTAGGACTGGAGAACAAAGTTAAGTACTTATTTCATTGATTTCCACAGGATGGCAGTACAATTGATTTTCTTCACTCAGCTTGTTCTGAGGAATGAGGTGAACAGGGGAGCAAAATAAATGTGAGATGTGCCCTCTGTTTTCTTCAGGGAAAATGTTGCAGTATTTCGGGTATAATGGTGTCACTGGGGCAGTTTTGTGCCCCTGAAAGCCAGCAAATCCTTGGCTATGGGTTGATAGCAGTTGATGTCAGCTACATGACAGAATAGGGGATTGAAGGGTGATGAATTCTGGGAGAGGAACAGTGGGATTGGAGCCGAAACCAGCTCCTGCCTAATGTAGTGTCCTAGATGAATCACTCTTCCTGCTCCACACCTTTTCTGGAGATGAGTGAAACAGGGTGTTTCTAAAGAACTGTGTATTTACTAACAGTAAATGATATTTTTTAGATAAACTTCTTATTCCCTCTGGCAGATCATCTACATGAAGGAGTCATCATTGAGAGATCTCTTGATGCCTGTAGCTAGTTTGGCTTATGATGAAGGATTAAGTTGCTATTGAAATGTCTCCTAGTTTTCTTTGGTTAAATTCTCAAGATAGTTAGCATAGATTAGAGCCAAGTGCTCTAATCACATGCTCTGCCTTCTTTCCCACACTCAACATGGTGAAAATATAATTAAAGTATAGTATATCCGCCCTTTCAATATATCAACAGACTGGTAGAATATCTAGCACTGTGAAAATTTTCTGAGCGAATTATGGAAAGGAGAAAGATTGTGGCTGTGTTCTCATCTAAGCCATGGTTTACTCAGTTCTCCCAGTTTTCTGAATTTGCATGATAGACTGAGCAATAAATAAACACGTGTAGTGACTGGGTTTTCGCAACAAATTGAACAAGCTAGCCAGCCCCATATTAGTCTAGTATGTTGTGCAAATGCAGGCAGTTTTCATGTACTTTCCCTACTTGGGAAGGGCATTTCAGATCTTTGTGGGAAGTAGTTGGTGTGGAATTGTTGCTCCTTTTATGAAAAACCTGTGTTTACCCTCTCCATTCCATACTGCTATTTTGAGGCCCTACATATTTTACTTAGTGGGGCAAATAACAGATGTGGTACCAATCGAAGAGAACAGATGTGGGCCAGATTTACACTTAGAAAATGGCATGTGAGGAAAAGGTTGCCACTTGCCATGATCTGATACCTGTTGTTTCTTCATTTCAGATAGGGTTTGAAAAGTATGTCTGGAGATTTGAATTTTTTTAAGTTCCTCATGAAGTTTTCTTGGTGCATGTTTTTTTTTAATTCCCAAATGATGCAAGTATCCATCTCCTTGCCTAATCTCTTTTGGTACAGTGCTGAAAGTGTACATATAACCAGGGAGTACATAATAGAATCAGAGTTGAAAGGGCCATTAAGTCTAGCCCCCCAGCTCAGTGCAGGAATCCAAATTAAACTTCCTTAAGAAATGTCTATCCAGTCACTGCTTCAACTCAACCAGAAAAGGAGAACCCAGCCTAGGTAATTGTTGGCACCGTTAATCTACTGTTAGCATTAGGAAGTTTCTACTAACATTTAATTGGAATATGCCTTCTTGCAACTTAAATCCCTTATTTTGTATCTTGCACTCTAGGATAATAGAAAACAGGCCAGTCTTTTCTCAAGGCATGGGAAGTAAACAGAGAACCCCCAAATTAACAACCAGCATTTATGGAGGGTTGGGTGAAGAGAAATGGCAAAATACTGTAATCCACTTCGTTCAAAGCTACATCAACTACATCATTGTCAACTCTAATGTTAGCCAGAGTTGACAATGAGGAGCGGTTTTACTTTCCCCTACACAGATTTTTCTTTAAATTCCTTCCAGTTCCTATCACTAGGGGAAAAAACATGCCTGCACTAATCTGAGGGAGGGACAGGTACAGGACCCAATCGTGGAGCCTCATGGGAAAACAGGAAGACATTGGATCCAAGGGTTATTTCTGCCTCAACCCTAGGACATCCTATTTGGGTGCTTACTGCTGGCTGCAAGTATACGCCCACTGAATTTTCTCTAGGCATATTGGGGACCTCAAAGCTGGAGGGACCTCCTGCCCTTTTGGCAAGTTTCTTCTCTGCTGTGAAGAAACTCCACCCTAACCTAACTACCCAAGAAGTTTGAGTTGGCTCTCCAAGTCCCAAAGAATATAGTATCTAGAATATTTTCTTTGACACTTGGTAATCCAAAGGAAACACTCCTAAACTATTCTTAAATGGAATGTTTTGTAACATAAGTACAATAGATCCAGAGACTGAAATCACCATTTTCAAGTTAGATTGGCCAAAATAAAGATATTCCACATTTTTATACACTATTGTATCAGGTTGGGATTTTATTTTATTTTGTTTTGGTTTGTTTTTTTAAACCCAGCTCTCTTTAGTGAGAGTAGAGCAAAGGGATGTTATATTTTCCCACTATCAAAATTTGTATGGTGTTAGAAAGCCTAAAAAAATAGCAACATGAATGAGTTTTTACGTGCACTGCTACAAAGCTAAGTTTTACGCTTGATTGCTTCCTTGACTTTTTCTTAGCACAATGCAATCTTCATTCAGCTAATTCCTTGTTCTGAAACAATATTAATCCCCAAGCCCATGTCAGCACTATAACTTGGGGCTGTGCAAATCCTTTGAAAGAACTGTTTCAGAACATGTAGGGGCCTGTACAAAGCATTTTTTTAAAAAAAACTGGTGCACCCGGCTATCTCTGCATGCATGTGTGTGTACACAGCTACTTTGCTCCACATCCTTCCCAGCAAAGTGAAGAGAACGTGCGTGCAGAGACAGCAAGGAGCAGCATCCAAAGCAGCTTCACAAGTCTGGAAAAAAATGTGGCTAATTTAACAATTCAGAAAGATGTGTTTTTACACATTTCTGAGCATTCTGAGGCACCTCTTAAAGCATTTGCCCAGCCCTATTTTAAAAGGTAACTACTTGGTCAGGTAGTCTTTTTTGCAGGGACATGACATGTTTGCGTATGGATTTGATTTTAGGGGATTCAAATGGAGAGCTGAAACATCAGCTGGATTGAAGTCTGCGGTTTCCAAATGATGAATCCTGCTTGAACTAGTTTCATTAGCCCTTCTTCCTTTTTACAACAAGCAAACATGCTTCCTTGCATGGCTGAGGGGAACCTCCTGCAGAAAGACAAAAAAAAAATAGACCATAACCAAAAGAAATCTGTTCCTATTAGTATCCCACTAATTGAAGGGATGTCAGCACTGTATCCTTCTAGCAGTCATGTTATAGTAAGTACATCCCAGAATGACCTGATATACCATCTTCAATCATGAGTGTTTAACACAGCCATCTCACTCTTGTTGTAATTCGGGCAACTTATTCATTTAACAGTTCTTGTCACTTTAAGAATCATCTCAGAAAATATTTTTGGTTCTCGTCCTTGCCTGGGCTGGCAGAACTGTTTCATGATTTGGAAGCAGCTGGAGCCAGCATTTTTGTTTTTTGACTCATCCATCTTTTGGATTTGATTCCACATTGGCAGCAAATGTTTCAGTAGAATGGTCTCCTGGACCGATACTACCCATTTGAGAGTTTTACACTGAGTCACACTAGGAACTGAGTGTTTATTTATAAATTATACAGGTAATATTGAAATTGGGTGCAGCTAGACAAATGAATAAAACCATGTAAAATTGCAAAAAAACATAGACCAATAAGAGCAACACACTAAATAAAAAAAGGTAAAGGTTTTCCCCTGTACAGTCGTGTCCGACTCTAGGGGCCGGTGCTCATCTCCGTTTCATAGCCGAAGAGCCAGCGCTGTCCGAAGACGCTTCCACGGTCATGTGGCCGGCATGACAAACGTGGAACGCTGTTACCATCCCATGGAAGTGGTACCTATTCATCTACTTGCATTTGCATGCTTTCAAATTGCTAGGTTGGCAAGAGCTGGGGCGAGTGCGGGAGCTCACTCCATCACGCAGCGCTCGGGTCTCGAACCGCTGACCTTCTGATCGACAAACCTGGCGTCTTAACCACTGAGCCATCGCGCCCCCTCTAACACACTAAATAGCAGCATTAATTTAATACAAAGCCTGAGTAAACACATACTGTAGGTCTTCAATTGACACTAAAAGCTAATAAGACTTGGCATCAACCATCCCAAAAGAGGAAAGCAATTGCTCAGCTGGAGGACTTGTTTCTAGAATGGCCTCTGTTGGATGGCCATGGAGCAAACATCTAGCAAAAGTGGCCTGATTTAAATCAGAAACGGTCTGAGGTCCCTGGCTAGTCAGACAAATGAGGTAAATAGATCAGATGTTCCCAAACTAGGGGTCAGGAACCCCTGGGCGGGTGTCACAGTTTTTTTTTAACCACATCAGGCTTGTGTAGGTAAAGTAGGAAGACTGCCAACACTCTCTTCAGGTTTCACTCCTCACTTTGCCTACACCAGCCCAGGCAGTAGTGGACAGTTGTGGTACATCAACACTTAAGAACCCCAGTGAAACATAGTTTAAAATTATTACAAGTTGATGGAATATTTATGTCTTGCTCATATCTGATTCTAATGAAACATTCATTTTATTAATGGGCAGAGGTTTTAGGGGATTGTGGTAAATACAAGTTTGAGAACCCCTGGATTTGTATAAATTGTTCTGGGTACAGTGTATTTTGCAATATTATGCTACCATCAAGAGGAATTATTTATGTTTACTTGCGGTACATACCGTATATTGTGGGTAATGATTCTGTTATGAAAGACTGTGGTTAGGAAAAGAATCAGCAGACATACAACTTTTCTCCAAACTCTGGGTTGCCCCAAGCTACCCTTGATGTATTCTTGAATGAAGGAATCTAACCATACATTGGGTGTAAGGTAAATGCGATTTTCAAATAATTCTTTGCCAGCATTGGTTGAAAGGAGTCTACAACTGTTGTGCAAATTCTTGTCAGTTATATCCATGCATTACTCAGTTCCAGCTTAATGTCATTTTTGGACCAATTAAAATATAGGAGCAAAATCCTTTAGGGAAAGAGTTTACAGGTCTTAAGAGCAATTGTTTCCTTCCTGAAGCCTTCCTGAAGATATTTCTAAAAAGTAATTCAATCTTAATGCTGTTGGTGTCCTCTTTCAACTCTTCCTTTGCTGACTAATACTGAAAGTTGCATTTCTAAGACAAATGACCTGGTAAGATAGATGAGTTGGCAACATTTCATACTTCGTATTTCATTGTTAAAGAAAGGGCAGGCAGGTCCCAGAGATGCATTATTGCCTCTAGATTCTCCTTCTTCCTACCTCGACTCTTCCTCTGGTGCAGGAGGCTGGTGATTTGAGGATGCTGAGCAAACTGCAGGAGTTTGGATTTTAATCTGCTAAACTGGATATAAGAACAATGAATATCTTTGGAGTGGAAGGCCCTCCAAATTCAGAATTGCTTTATATAAATGCTTTGAATTGGGTACATAGCATATGTGCACTCTGAAAAAGTATTCCCAAGGAAATTATGAGACTCACCTGCATTTCCAGAAGTGGGTCTCTCAACCTCAGGTGAATAATCTTTGTGACTATAGCGAATGGGAGTAGCCTGTTTGATGAGCATTCTGTGCAAGGCATGGTAAGGCTTCCCATGGAACTGAACTTCTGATGGGGGTATAGAAACACTTAGCTTTGTTTTTATCGATGTATCTCAAATGGCCAGAAAATTTTTCTGATCTCAATATTTAAGGAGACTCTAATCTGTATTTGGATGGGGAATATCAAAAAGGTGGTTTAGGAATCCCATGTGCTCACAAGTGATCAACTTCTATGAACTCAGCTGGCTTCTTCCGATACAGTCCAGTACTGTGAGACAATGTGTACTGTGATGGTTGATGCCTTTGTTCTGCTATAGTATTCTGCTGTGATAGCAGGATTGCAGCAGTCCTGGTTTATGCAGGCAAAAAGTACTTTCCCTGGGTGGGCTTGATCTCAGCAATGAAGAGAGCAGTGATATTCAATCATGCTGGCAGTTCTCTAGTTTTGAAACTCCTGGCTTCAGGAAATTAAATTAATTCCTGTTGGGAACTTGTGCATGGAAAACATTTAAAATGTGTTTTGGCTTACAGTGCTGGGAAGAGGTTAGAAAAAGTGCCTGTCACGTGGCATGTGCGTTTTCCAACTGCCCTCTCTCCGGCAAAGAGATCAGGAAAGGTGCTTTCTTTTTGAGTCCTGGCAATGCTGCAGGGGGAATTTTAAAGGAAAAAAAGAAATCCATCTCTGGAACAAGCTCTTGAAATTTAAACACATTTATTGATATGTTTTTTTGCTTATTACTGATGGTCAATATCCAACAAAACTTCAAAGATGGGAAATGCATTTGTTGCAGCACCACAGAATAAACCTTGTGCTTAATATATTTTAGATATAAAAGCTCAAGACTGGAAGGCAGTGATCTTTTCCAAGATTTTTCAGAGTGAGGGAGGGAGGGGAGGAGGGAGAGGCTGGGCTCATACATCACGGAAAGTCAAAACTAAACAAACCAAAATTTGGCATAATGTGTTATGTGAACCCAGCCAGTGTGATTTATTGGTTAATGTGTGGGGAGAAACCAGCCAGATAAGTTTTACTTGGTAAACCATGGTTAAACAAGGCTTAATTAAGCATGTTGTGTGAGCACAGCAAGAATGGGTGAGAAGGTTTATTATGAATGTGGTTTAGAGAATTTTAATCACTATATAATGTGACTTGGAGACTGTTTATAATAATATGTTAGGGACAAATGTGATTGGCTAGCTTGTGGCTCAGTATGTTGAGCAATTTCAGCCATTGTGGTTAGTTTACAGTTTAGTATATTGTGTGAATTCATGTAAAATAGATGAGTTTAGTTAACAAAAAGTTAGTATATTGTATTTTAGCAGCAACTTTTGATTACTTTTTAAAAGTGAAATTAGGAGGGCATAAAGATGATTTAAGAAATTGTAAATAGATATAATACATTAAATTATTTCTGAAGTCAGAAATTTAATTCACATTATGATCCAGCTGTTCTTGCAAAAAATGCTAATTACTGGTAACCAAAGGAAGCTTCAATGTCTGTCTTCATTTGTATCGTTTTGCTGTCTTCAGATACCATCCATTGACAACAGTGGGAGAATAGAGACAGATGTAGTAGTCCAGTTTTTCGTAAAGAATAACATGATTATACAACCATCTTCAGGAGCTTGACACCATTTGAGTTACATATGGCAGGGGGTTATGAACACTTAGGTGGTTCAAGGCATTTCCTGGTGGAGTTTTTCTCCTTAGAAGCAAAAGTTGGACATATGTACTGTAATGAGAAAGATGCCCTGCATTCTCTAGGAATGAGATGATTGTTGATAGATTTATTCTTTGTGTTTTTGTTTTCAGATTTGATGAACCAAATAGCAGCTTAGTTTGCTAAAATAAAAAGTAAAAAGTCAGATGTATGGTCCTTTAGCAGGAATGGACAACTTTTTTTGCAGCCAGGAGCTGCACTTTTGTTTACAAATACTTTTGACCTTTTTATTAGATACTTACATGGAGCAGGGGATTAAATTCAGTGGGGTAACTCTCCTCTTAAAACACTATGTTTCTATGAGTTCCAAGGAACATAGGAAAGTATGGGTCATCATACTGTCACTGGAGTGGGTGGGAATCAAATTGTTTTGCTTGTTTTGGAACTTTACATGTTGCCCATTAAAAGCCTTAAAGAAAAAAAATTGATTTGGACAAATTAAAGGGAGAAATTAGTGTCCAGTTTTGCCCCTTAAACCCTTTTGCACTTACAAAACCCCATTGAAACCACTTTTGCCCTGCCTAATTTGAGGAAATCACACTCAGGTTCGTGACATCTGTGGATTACTCGTCCTACTTTAGAAGGTCACCGACTTTTAAGAGGAGTCCTTGGTGCTCTCTGAGCCTTGCTGTTTTCTTGCAGACGTTTCATTGCCAGACTAGGCAACATCTTCAGTGCGAAAAGGGAGTGGGACTTGTTCTCTGTTTATATACCATGGCTTGTCCTGCTTGTGTTGGTGGAGGAGTTGTTCTCCCCTTAGGCGTTCCTTGATTGGGCTGTTGTTTGCTGCTTGGTTGATTGACTGAGTTAATAGTTCCTTGATTAGGGTATATTGTGCTGTTGCCTAGTCTGGCAATGAAACGTCTGCAAGAAAACAACAAGGCTCAGAGAGCACCAAGTCTCCACAGTTCAACCCTGAGCTACAAATATTCTCTTCCATTAATTTTAAGAGGTTCCCAAAAACTTTCATAAGGCTGTTGCTGTTTGTGATGGCTCAGTCAGTTCTATTGAGGGTAACTTCAGTAGACCTTCTGCCTCCCTAATGGGAGAACTTAAATGCTGTCAGAGAAGCAGCCAGTCTGGCAGTCTGAATATGGCCATGTTCAGCCAGTATCCTGTATCTCTTTAATCCAGATATTTTACCTTAAATTTATTGCCAGTTACAGCATCTGGGTTAAAGGAGTACAAGAGGGTGGCCTTTGATTCTGATTTTGGTAAAAAGTTGTACATGGGGCATGGTTCCATGATGACTGTCATTCCCTAAGGTTTTTCTGTCAGTGTATTGGACAGACACAGCTTGCTGGTCATAGCCACAACTCTCCATTGAAGACTGGCAGAGTTACTGTCCGCTAAGCACCTTACCAGAACAGGATGGTAGACCTTATCAGGACAAAAGTCACCTATTTTGATGACAGCCACAGTTACCTGGTTTGCAAGCCTGTGCAAGTTCAAATACTAGTATTCCATTGGGTGTGGAGGTCCATAGAGGGTTGTGCCTTGAACAAGAATAGCCAGTATTTCCCATGAGACAGAATAGAATGTGACCATACAGTATTTGAAAACTTCATCAGATTTCAAGAGCAACATGCTAAAGACATTTAGAGAAATTTGCTTTGAAAAAGAAGTAAATAGCTTTTTGTGAGTCAGTCAGTATCTAGGCAGAGTCACTGCTACCTCGTAGGTGAATGCAGCGAAGAGTGTTAAATTTGGTCTCCCTTTGAAAACTAGACATGCCATTAGACTGGTCTGGCTAATATTGCCTGGACCCGATGTCTTGAAAAATTTTGTAGAAGTTTAGGGAATGTCATTTGGGCAGGAGAAAATGTAGAAGGGTCAATTAAAGGTGATGAAAACCAAAAGCTGAACTTCTACATTCAACAAAGACATGTGATAAAGCTTTTCTTTTTTAGAGCTGTTTTAAATTTGGGTGCATGACTACTTCCTCATGTAAAAACAAAAACTTCAGCATGCATAATTTTTCCAAAGTAGAAAGATTTTACAGTAGTTCTTCTTTTAATACCAGTCTTCAAAAAATCCCCCCTTCCATGATTTTGTAAGAAGTGGCCCTGCTCACATCATACACTGACCCATAAATTAGGCAACCACATTTGAGCCAACTATACTGTGCAAATCTACTCCATGTGGTTAGTTCATGATCTGTTCCTACCACACGTTAATCCATAGTTAATTGAATTAACCTGATTGACTGTGTTTACACAGCATACTACTGAAAGTGGCCATAATGGATGGATTTGTACAACATACTGAGCCAGAAATTAGTTGACTACGTTTTACATTTTACGCTAGTGTGTTATATGAGCAAAATTTGTGTGGTTCATTTGAAGTTCAATGTGTTGTACTAACCCAGAAACTGAGTTGATTAAACCAAGTTCAATCAGTTTAATTCAGTTAACTAAGCATTTTATGTGAACGGAACCAGTCTCTTAATGGAGCTAACAATCATATGACACCTGCTCTGCAAGGTGGATCAGGACAGTCTCAAAAAGATCCCCAGGTATGTGGGTTAGCTAAGTATGTGGGTTGGAAGCAGGAGTCAGAGTCTGGCTTTGAGAAGAGAAGAAGTGACAGACAGTGAAGCATTGAGGAAAGGAATCTCCATAAAGATCTGAAGCAGACAGGCAACACTGGTTTCTTTTCCTCTTTCTGTGAGAATCTTGGGCTGTGAGTTAAAAGCTTTGCACATTTTGTAAGGTGGTTTCTACCCCTGGCAGTTGCACTACCCTTCTTCTCTTAGGTTTCCAAACTTTCCATAGATCTTTTGGAGACCATTAGCACTTGATGCCAGTCTGCTACTCTGAGGAATGGCCTTGCTCTATATCAAGGCAGAAGGAATATAGACAAAAGGGATATAGAACAGGGTGATTCCCTTGATTCCCACTCAAGGTGTTTCCAGACAGGTTTGTTTATACTTAATTCTGTGTGGGGCTAGAGAAGAGCAAGAGAGCCTGAACTGTTCATGGGAACAGAACAGTCTGAGAGAGTGAGAACTGCTTCTGTGGTGCCAGGATGAGTGCTGTGAAATTGTGCAGGATCCCTATGGGTTATGGCAGTGATATTTGGGCAGGCCTGGGGTGTCTGTAGGGGCTAGAGGTCAAGGAATTCTTTGCTAATTGGAGAGAGTACTTCCTGTCACTGAGGACCCTATTGTTAGTTAAGGGCTGGATTAATCATGACATCCTTACAGGATCTTTCCATTTAGAATCCTCATCTCAATTTCCATCTGTACAAAGGGTTGGCAACGTTTTGCATGCAAGCGCTACCTTAAACACCTTTTTTGGTCCTCTAAAGCAGGGGTCTCCAACCCCCGGGCTGTGGACCGGTACCAGTCTGTGGCCTGTTAGGAACCGGGCTGCAGAGCCCGCCCATCGAGCTTCACCCATGGCCCGCCCATGGCCCGCGTGGCGAAACCGGTCCCTGGTGCCAAAAAGGTTGGGGACCGCTGCTCTAAAGGCTGCAGAGGATGTATACAGTGATGTCACCAAGAGCCAAAATATCTGGGCCACTTTTTATCTATTTTGTGGGGAGCATCAAGGAACAAAATAAGTATGTTGAGATTTGCAGGGACTAAAATAATCTATGTATTCCTTGTTTTCTTAAAAGGAAAAAAAGTGTAATCTGGGATGGAGCTGACATGGGGCTGGATGAATACATGCAAGCTGGGCTATGTCAAAGAAAACTATGGCAATGCTTCATCTTCTGAAAACTCCAAGAGTGAAGGGCTTTCTTAACTTCCATCTTGGTACAATGTTCCTGTATTTCTCTCTCCAGTTATAGCAGCTTGGGATCTGAGCAAGCAGAAAAAGGAATGGCAGCAATGACTTTTGTCAGTTGCTGGTTGGCTCATGTAGCAAACCTCGTGAATCCAGAAAATGGGTAAATTCTAGAATGGTGCTTCAGATTTAATTCCAAAATGATACTTCAGAATGTGTCAGAGTGCAAGAGTAGTACGCGACTGCACTGATTGTGCTGGTATCTCACACTGTTTTTGTCTTTGTGAAACAAAGGACTTCCCCCACTGCATAGTTAAAATACTATCCCACAGCCTTTGATGCAGCAGCAAACAATATCAGCATAACATCTGCTGCCTTTATTGTAAATTCCTACTCCACTTATTCTGGGTTGCCATCAAATGGTGGTGTCTTCATTTGCAGCATGCAGGGCATTTTAAGGAAAGGCATTTGGTGGATTCCCCTGCCTTTGTTTCCTTTCCTTCCTGCAAAGCATTACTGACTGGTGGAAGAACATCCATCAATCATTTTCCTTAATGTAGGGATGGGATGGGGCTGGGCAAGAGGCAAGTTTTGACAGATACTGTAGGTAGGCTGGTGGGTTTAGCCATCTGTCAGCCTCACTCCCCACTTTGCACAAGTGTTTTGTGTGGGTGAATTCAAAGAGAGCCAGACTAACAGCTGACCGGCATAGGTGGGAGAAATTGCACGGTGAAGCAGTAGAGCCTCTCCATTGTGCTAGTCTTATCCTTCCTTCTGAGCCAGACTTCTAAGCCAGGAATTAGCTCCGAGTCCTGGTTGATACCGGGGAGAGCCCAGTTTGCAAGAGTTGGACTTCTTTTTCTGTTTTAGCATTGTTTTAATAATATGACAAATGCCTAATGAGGTAGTCTTCAAAATGTATCTGGGTGAATCAGATGAGTGTACATCATACAAGTTCGGTTGCTAAAAGGCTTGCATTAGCTGCAACTTCTGTCAGATATATACTTAGTTATAGTGAAAAAGGTAACAAAATGTTATCAGTGAATAAGCTGCAAACCAGGTCTGCTGCTGTGCAGTATAAGGAGAGAAGATCAGAATACTTTTTGGTTTGTTTTTAGTAAGTGGGTCTTGTGGAATATTAAAAAATAATTGGTTTATTGTGACATTAGCTAATTGGGCCTTCTCGTCCTTTTGATAAATGTCCTTTGTCTCTTTTTCTACAGAATAGCATCAGGACACCCTTCTTCTTTCACTGCAAAAGTTGGATCCTTCCACAAACTGGGTATAATTAGCGAACAGGAGTTTGACTTTTTGAAACTACTAATCTCTAACCTTCATCCAAAGGCGGCATGCTGTGATGGGGCTCTTCTGCGTGTAGCTTGCCTGCCATGCACCCCACAGGGAGTGTAGATACCAGCTTTTCCCGTACGGCTGTGCAAACATTGTCCCGTAGCCACTGCCGGAACATAAAGCAAAAGATTTCTCAGTGGGAGGGTCGGACAAAAGGGGGCTGCCAGGAAGAAAGGCAGAATCTGAAGGATTTTGGGGTCAAATATGGCCTCAACAGCAAGGAAAAGCCATCGGGACCTGCACACGACAGGAGTATAGAAGGGCTAGCAAATGTTCAGCGTTTAGGTTTAGATTTCTGGGAGAACTCTAATCTCTGCTCTGTGACTGAGGAGGAGGAGGAGGAGGAGGAGGAGGACCACCACTTCCAAGAGGTTTCCGGGAACCGTGCAGTGGAGCAGCTTTCCAGCGACATTTTTTCCAAAGCAGAGGATGCTCTGGAGTGGCCACGGGAGAGGCTGCCCCCTGGGAATTTCTACACCTCACGGGACCTGTGGAAACAGATAGAAACCCTTCCTTCTGATCAAGTAGCAGCTGTCGCACTGGACTTAAAAAGGAAATGGGAAAGCTGTGGCTCGACAGAGAAGGAGGTGAATATAGCTCCAGCAAAGAGCCTGGAGAACATATATTGTGATGTGGAAGGCCAGGAAAGGCAGCCAGCCATCAACCCAGTGCCCAAACCACGGAGGACTTTCCGTTACCATTCTGAGAAGGACCAGGCAGACTTTGCTATTGGAGACCACAGCGATAAGAAGCCATCGGAACCTCAGTGTAATGGGAGCTATCCTGCCACTGCCTCCCATGAGTCTGAGCGCAGAGCAGCCAGCAGAGGAATCCGAGGCAGGTCTAAGAGGTGGGTTGCAGCTTGACTTCTTCTGTAGGATCTGGGGAAGAATCTAATTTGCTTTCTTTGTTGCAAGCATTTATTAAGACTGCAATGTTCAGGAGTAGTAAGTCATTTGTGGAGAAAATCTATGTACGTGGGGCTGTACATGGGGCTGCCCTTGAAGACACCCAGAAGCTTCAGGTGGTCCAGAATGCAGCGGTGCGGGCAGTAATGGGCATGCCTCGGTATGCCCATGTAACACCTCTGCTTCATGAGCTGCACTGGTTGCCAATTTGCTTCTGTGTGCGATTCAAGGTGCTGGTCTCTACTTATATAGCCCTACATGGCATAAGGCCTGGTTACTTGAGGAACCACCTGTCTCCCATAGTATCTGCCCAGCCGGTTTGGTCTGGCAGGGTTGCTGTGCTCCAGGTTCCATCGATTAAACAATGCCATCTTTTGGGACCCCAGAAGTGTGCCTTCTCTATTGGAATTCCTGCTCTCTGGAATGAGCCCCCCCCCCCAGTTTTGAATGGCCCCCACCCTACTGGTATTTTGAAGCGTCCTGAAGATGTGGCTCTTCGCCCAGGCTTTTGGCAGGGACAATTTACGCCCTTTTTCTTCCTTTCCCTTGTTCCCATCCAGGTTTGTTTTCTCTGCCTTCTTCGTTTGTTTTGTGTTTCTTGTATTGTTACTTGTTTTTAAATTATTTTAACAATTTGTAAACCACCCAAAGTTGCTGGGAGTTGGGTGGCATATCAATATCAATATTATTATTATTATTAGGTTGCTAAGAGTCAACACTGACTTGATGGCACATAATCAATCCAATCAATCAATCAATCAATCAGTAAGTCATCCACTTTGGGTCATTTTTCCTCATACAAACTTCCATGAGGAAACCTGCAGAATTGTGGAGAAAGTACAAACATTTTTCCATTTAGAAAATTGCTTCCATTTGATTAGATATTTTTGTTCATTGGAGTGCAGTACATGAATGAAGAGAATATTAACCTTTAGCAGTATCTGCAAAACTGTGTAATAACATCCATCCCTGTAGGTGCTTTATAGAATGTAAATTATTTTTCAAACTTTGGCATGCAAAGTGTTGCACTAAAATAGAATTTCAGCCTTGAAAGTAGAAACATTTCATTTGTTGCTGTGTAAGAGGAAGCTATGTGGTCATAAAATAAGGCTTAAAATGGGTAGGCGGTCCCTGATATGACTGCATTTGAAAGATAAACAAATGTGCATATGTCAGATTCATCATTAATATATGATGTGGATTATCCTGGTGCAGAAATGTGTTTCTTTTTTAAGTGGAGTATATACAATTTATTTCTCAGTGTGCATGGATATCTAACTTGAATGACCAACAGCCCTCAGAAATTGCAGATGTATTTCCTACTTTCGGTCATGTAAAATGGAGTATGATAAGAACTAGGCTGACCATATTTCCTTGAGACAAAAACGGGACATTGGGATGGCAAAATGGGATGGGGTCTTATGGAATATTCGATACTCATGAAAAAGATGGGTCCCCGCCCCCCCGGTCCGTGCAATTGGCTCTCGCCTGCAAACCCTGCCCCTGGTCTGCACGATTGGCTCCCGCCTGCAAACCCCGCCCCCCAGTCCACGCAATTGGCTCCCGCCTGCAAACCCTGCTCCCCGGTCCGCGCAATTGGCTCCCGCCTGCAAACCCCGCTCCCCAGTCCGCGCAATTAGCTCCCGCCTGCAAACCCCGCCCCCCGGTCCCTCCTTTGCCACGTGCTGATAGGCGGGAGGGCTTCCTCTTCCGGGCTGCCTCCAATCGGCAGCTCCGGCTCAGATCCTCCTTCCGTGCCATTCCCGCCAGGTTTAAAAAATGGGACAAAATTGAGATTTTTATCAAAACGACGGGACGGTTGAAAAACGCTAAAAGAACGGGACTGTCCCATTCAAAACGGGACGTATGGTCAGCCTAATAAGAACACTATCACTAATGTGGTTCACATAGTTCACTAAGGGCTATTCTCCACTGTTGAGTTAAAGTGCTGTCTGTTCATCCTTGAGTTGGCGGAAAATTATACTGGCATGACTTTTTCTGCCCCTATTTCCAATCCCTAGTCTGTCTCTCTTGCCCATGGTACTGTCTTGGTTATGCATATATAGTGCATGGTAGGCAAAGAGATTGGTTGATTCCTCTGGCTTTGCTATTCTTCCTTTTTTGCGTGTCATCAACCAAAAAAAAAAAATCTGCCAGTCACAGTGCTACAACAGGAATGTGGCAGGTCTGGCTGCAGCAGTCTGCCCATCATCTCTAGGCTTATCCCTGTGCTCTTTCTCCTTTACCTTAATATGTCATAATCCAAATTAATTTAATTAAATTAAATTAAATTTAAAAAACAGACTGGAGTCATGGAGAGATGATGTAGCTGAGTCACAACCAGCGGTTTTACATAGAATATATCTCCTATTCCTTATTTTTTATAGGCAACAAATCCTGACTTCCAGATTCCCTCATGCTTTGTTTTGGAGACAATGGGAGTATGGGGTTGGTCCTGTCATTTCAGTTTTGCTGTTGCAGTCCTATACTAAACTGATAAGGGCCATCGAGTTAACACACTTATAATAGTGCTGGCTATACTGTTATTTGTACTGTATTATACTGTGCTGTTTAGGGAGGCAACTGCAGAATGGCAGCAAATGAGGCTGCTCAGGAACTGGAGGGAGGGGATGTGCCCACGTCAGACTGAAACAACCAGTAAATGCTGTTTTGATTTCATTCTTACTGGTTATTTGACTTTGTCTCTGGCATAATGGATGGCAAAGCATAACGGATGTCACACACATTGTGGCTGCCATTGAGAGCTGTTGCTTAAGGGGGAAAATGCTGCTGTAACACTGTTACAGTTTAAAATAACTTATGGACTGGGGACAAGATGAAGACAATATCGTGGAGACTCAGCATAAAAAAAATAGCATGGGCATGTTTGAATCATGGTTAGGTATAAGAAAGTCCTAAGGCAGAGCTTTCCAAACTGTGTGTCGGGACACGTTAGTGTGTCGGCTGCAGTGTCTGGGTGTGTCGTGGCTGCTGCTGCCTCCTGGCTTCCACGCAGGTCCTAGTGCCTGCCTTGTGCCTTGCTGCCTCCAAACCTGCTGTGATTCCGCGCAGGTCCTAGTGCCTGCCTTGTGCCCTGCTGTGAGAGTGTGTTGCGAAATGATGCATGTCTAAAAAGTGTGTCACCAACATGAAAAGTTTGGAAAGCTCTGTCCTATGGTATAATATGGTTTGTTTGATTTTGGCTAAATACATTCTGTGAATTGAGCCATTATGGCAGATGTGCTCAATCTCAAACCCCAGGGCTTTATGTGACCTCTCAAAGCCCTGGATGAGGCCCCAGACACCTTCAAAAGTTCTACCAAAAAGTTGTGTTGGAAAGGAAACATTTCAAAATAAAATAAATGATTGTGGAATTCTTGGTGCTCTCCGAGCTTGGTTGTTTGCTTGAAGACGTTTTATTACCCAACTAGGAAACATCATCAGAGCACCAAGAGTTCAACCCTGAGCTACAGATATGATCTTCCATTGTAAATAAATGATTACAAAGAATAACTGGAGAGTAATTGTTTTAGCTAGATTTAACTTTAAGTAAATGCAAATGTAAATTAAATGAAAACAATTTCCCTTTGTCTTGGTCCCATGTCTTAGCTTTTGTTTTATGCCTTCTGCATACAATTCAAAAGCCAAGAGTGGCAATTGGGCATTCCCAAAATTGTGCAGGTTGTATAATCACATCCTACTATGCAAACCATGATTTAGCATGATGTGTAAACCCAGTTGCTGTCTCAGAATTAAGGAGGCAGCTAGAGATACATCCTTCCTGTTGCACTCAACTTGATGGCACCTGTTTAAAGTTTAACATGATGTCAATGAAAATAAATCTATATCTCCCCTTATTTGGCAGGGGTACTCTAAACAGCTAGGACACAATTTGCAGGAAACATTACTAGGCCCAGTAAATAACTTCAATTAGTTAAATAAAGGAAATAATTGTTTATTCAGTGTGAAGATTGCCTGGAATCATTCTGGAATCTGATGGTGTACAAAACTTACATACATGGATAAATATCTCCTACTTTCAACTTGGAAAATCCATTTCATCTTAGATGACTAGATAAGTGAATGGTAGTTTTAATGAAAGAAAAAACACATTTCATGAATCACTTGAAGATTTATTCAGCTGCTCCTAATGCATAGCATGTGTTTTGTACAGTTGTAACTAATTTGGGGCAGATGGACAAAAGTGTGTCTAACTCTTACTGGCTTGTGGTCTTTGAGTAAGAGTATAAGAATGAAAGGGATTAGAATTTTCGTCTTTCTTCCCAATGCTGGTGTACTCATGGTGCAGAACAGCCTTCTCCAACTGGATGCCCTCCAGATGAAATTGTCTGCAAAAATGTAGGGGACACCAGGTGCAAGAGAGCTGTTGCAGTATCTAAGATCTCTTCTCTTTCCTGCCTTAGAAGAATAAACACCAAACCAAGTAAAAAATAGGTTTGTTTTAAAGCACTGTGAGAATCCAGTTTTTGTGGTTTGCAAACTATAGTTCATGGTTTACATTGTGTAACTACAGTATTTCCAGGTGTGGCTTGGTTAAGTAAACTGTGCTTTAGCACCAACTAAATTTATATTTGTTGTCTCCCTTGCCCCTTCCACCCTGCATTACTGGTGGATGATTGAGAAAGACAGATTTTCCAAAATTGTGCACATAATTTTATTTTCTAAAACAGGGCTTTCCAAAGTTTTCCCGCGGCGACACACCAACCGCCGTTGGTGTGTCGCCGCGGGAAAACCCGGAAGTGCTGCCGTTGCGGCAGCGCGCAAAAACCCGGAAGCGCTGCTGCCGCTTTCGGTTTTTGCGCGCCGCCATTGGTGTGTCGCCGCGGGAAAACCCGGAAGCGCTGATGATGATCAGCGCTTCTGGGTTGTGTGGCGACACACCAGACTGTGTGTGGCGACACACTTTTGTGTTGCGACACACAGTTTGGAAAGCTCTGTTCTAAAACATTCCAAGAACAATTTTATGCTAAAAATTATTTTAAAATATATATTTAAAATTCATCAATTTCTAGGTAGCACACTTTTAAAAAAAGCTAGGAGATGAATAGCTGTGCTATGCATTTGCATATGACATGTGATGATAACATATCCTATTCTTATTTATAGAAAGTCCTTTGAATTTGAGGACATCCAAGGTTATCGAAACCGACTAGCAGCCATGGAGTACGAAAAGCTTCATGAAGAACTAAATGGCACCACAAGTGTCTGTCTCTATTGCACGCAGTCAGAGGACAACCTCTATGAGGATATTATTGGTAAGGTTCCAGGTCCATTTGAAAGAAACAAATAACAGTCTTCTGGAAGAAAAGTATCTGCTATTGTTCAGTTCTAGGGAATTCCAGAATACATATTCCGATCCCCTGTGCTGATACATTCACGGATATCTGATGAATACACATAATTTCTCCCTTGGAAAGCAGGGGATTAAGGACAATTGTTTGGGGATTTGCTTTGATTCTTCTGTTTGTCAGTAGCTGGGCAAAACTTGATGCCAGTTTGTGCCTTGAAAAAATGTAATTGCAAATGTATATGGTTGGCTTGTCTACCCCGTGTTCTGCTTCAAAAGAATTCTTTTTCCTAGATCCTGCAAAAGAGAATCCCTATGAGGACATTAAAGTGAAGCCTTTGTGGAGGATCCCATCTACTTGGAAGCTGCCTCCCCCCCGAAATACCTTCAAGCCACCCAAGGTGAATGGACATTTAGGGATTGCTCTGTTGGTCATCTCCAGTTAATATTGGGCTTTGTGCCTCTGCTACACTGGGATTAGGCATTATCATACAGAAATCTGAACAAAATGAAGTTAATTGTGTACATTGCTCCATGATTTATAAGTAAATATGTGCACTGTTTTGATGCTGTGGCTTTATTCACATGTGGATCATCACGCTGCAGTTGTTCATTGAAGAACATAAGAGGTATATAAACTCACTTTTAAGAGAATGGATGCCCATGAAGCTGATTTAACTTTGTTTCATTTCTCTTTAATCTGAAGAGAATACTTTGCCCTTCCATGCAGAGAACCAAAGCAAAAAAGGAATAAAAGGAGAAAATTGTACAGTATGTATAAGTGTTTGTGCATAGGTATTCCTTTTCAGATATCCTGTTCAATTCAACCTTATTTGAACGTAATGGGAAAGGTTAGAATGAAGAATGTGAAAACAGCAGCTTACTCTGTTGTATAAAAGGAGAGATGAGAGGAGTAAAAAGGGCTGTAGCCTAGTGGTACACAGCATATATATTGCATATAGAAGGTCCCAGCTTTAGTCACTTTCCATCTTCGGGTGGGCCTGAGGAATATCAGCCAGGAGGATCTCATTCAATATGAGGCAGTTACCTGTATTTCTCTGATGATGTGTGGGCTCAATGCTCCTTTCCCATGAATTCTAAGATTTGGTTTGATTTGATTTATAACCTGCCTTTCTACTCTAGTGAATACTCAAGGCAGTTACAAAAGTTAAAAACAACAACAAAACAGAAGGTAAAAAGTTAAAAAATACATTTAAAAGCAATGCTAAAATTAACAATTTAAAACTCTGGTGAAAGTGATGTATCTTTATAGACTATCTTAAGTAGAGGGGAGTCCAAATTAACTCTTGGATGCTTTTCTTGGAATGCATTCCACAGCTTAAGAACAATGGAAGAGACAGCATCTGAAGTTGGGCAGCTTCAGAAAAGACTCATCTGTAGAGGTGGTTTGTTAGATAGTCAGACCCTAAGTCATTTAGTGTTTTAAAGGGAGATACCAACATTTTAAATTGTGCCCTGTGGGCAACTGGTCACCAATGCAGATCAGTCAATACATGTATCATGTGATATGTATATTCTATACCAATTAGCAGTCTAATTGCTGCAATTTGCAACTCCTGGACACCTTTCAGGAGTGGATCCACATAGATGTGATCCTTCACGATTACTAGTGTAGTTTCCCATCCATTTAACCAACCAACCAACCATTTCTCTTCGGTCCCCTACCTACTAATACTTACATGGCCATTGTTGTTGAATTAAATCTTCCAATATCTCTTACTATTGGCCACTCTGGCTGGGATGCTGAGATTCATCGTTTAGTAACCTTTAGAGAATCAGATGCTATGTGCCTATTTAGATGGTTGCCTAAACCATGTTAATATCTGTAACCTACCTACTACTTACCAAAGGTACTTACAATGATAGCTCCAAAATGTTCCATCCCAATTTATCTTTTCGTACTTAGTGAATTGGAGGATGGGAGTGTTTTGCCTGCTCTTTTGTCTCTGAAGGTTTGGAGAAAAGGAGATGATTCCCTGGCAGATGAAATTATAATAGCTACTATTGTTAGTGCCTGTTTTTCTATGCTGTTCCTGAAAAAGGAATGAACCACATGTTAATTTATAGGTGTTTAATGAAGTACTGACAGCTATCATTTAAAAGGAAGAACTGCTTTAGGCAAAAGCTATTTTACACAAAGAAGTGAGAGGTGGGGACATAAATTGTTCTCATGTAACCGCTTACCCTAACCCTAACCATGAAAAAAACTTCATGATATTTAAGTCATGTTTTTATGGGCAGTTTAGCCCCAAAGCTGATTGTTGTGTTGTTTCTTTGTGGGATTTAGTTACTTGTTGGGTGTAATCAGGTTGGTTTTGATTCTGAGTGACTGCATGAACCATCCTGCCCGATCTGCAATACTGTAATAACTTGTAGTTCTCCCAAGGACATTCCTGTGGCCTGTTTGATCCTGTCTATCTATCTAGCCTGTTGTCTTCTCCTAATTTCCTTCAACCTGTCAAGCAGAATATTTTTTAAAAAATCCATCATTCACTTGCCTCACATGTCTGAAGTTCTTGAGTTTCTGCCTGCTGCCTAAAGGGAGCAATCAGCCTTTATTTGATCCAGGACTGATTGATTGCAGTGCATGGTACTCTTAATAAGCATCTCCAAATGCATAATAGAAGTCTCCTATCTTCTTTCTCTTGCTCTTTTTGGTTCCAATCCAACCATTGTTAATGTATGCTTACTATATAAGTTACACAGATATGAGAACAATACGCAACCTTGTCTCACTGTTTTCCTTATTCTGAACTACTATGTTTTCCTCCAAATTAAGTTCTTAGAGTAGCTTCTTGTTCATCAGAAAGCTTCCTCAGAAGAATAACTGGTATGATTGGGCAGAGTGGGCATGCTCCAGGTTCCCTCTATTAAGCAGTGCCATCTGGTGGGACCTAGGAAGTGTGCCTTCTCTGTGACAGCAACAACCCCCCCACCCCGAGATTCATTTGGCCCCCACCTTGACTGTGTTTAAAACTTGGCTCTTCCCCCAGGCCTCGGGCTGGATGAGCGGTGGGTTCTCTTCATTTTTTGGCTAGGATCTTTGTTTTTTCAGACTTTGGAGTTTCCCACCTGTATCATCTACATTTTGTTGGCAGTTTTATTGTGCACCGCCCAGAGTCACTGTAAGATTGGGTGGCCTTATAAATTTAATAACATTTAATAATTTTATTTTATGGATGGTAACATAAAATAACTCTTTATTTAAATGTTTATCTATTAATGTTAACTTATTCTACATTCTGGCCTGATCTCCACAAGGTTTTCTCTCTCCATTTTATTTTAATGCTGAAATCTTAAGCAAAACTTGGTGAAAATTGGGTCAGTAATTTGTTATTTTTACAACACTGTTTTCCAGTCTGTAGATTATACAATGTTGTTCAGTATTAGTTGACATGAATCTGTTACGGCTTTAACTGCCTCTTCTTCTGCGGCTTTAAACGGTTTAGTAGATATTTCATCTGCACCTGGTACTTTCTTATTTGACAGTGGATTTATAAAGCAGTGAAAACTGCTTTGTTTTGAAGCAAAATCTATGAAATCTCTTCTTTGATTATTCTTGAATGGCCCAACCTTAGCTGTAAATTTTCTGGTGATATCTCTGATGCTCTTAAATAGATTCCTCATTTCCTTTTCTTGTTATCTTACGCTATACGTTCTTGACTGAGATATCCTTCCTTGCCCTTTCTTGCTTGATATTGAAATTTGTGTTCAGTTCTCATGTGTCCTTCTTGTTGTTTAAGGTAATAGGGTCCTCCCTCTTTCCCTGGTCTTCATGATTGCTTGTGCTGAAAGTCAGCTGGACTTTTTCCTCTGTGAAATTTTGGATTTTTTTCCACTTTAGTTTTCCTATCTCTTCCTATAGATGTTCAGTACTGTATAAATTAAACATACTATATATGTTGCTTACATTAAGCAGATGTGTTCTTCATCTGCTCTTTTTAATTTAATTTTCTAAGCTTACCCTGTATAAAAGATACCTTTGTCAAGTTCAACGCTCAATGACTGCATCCATGCAGGTTTTTTTTACAACATTATGAGAATAGTTTGTTATTTCTTCTGGGATATTTTTCTGCTTTTTAATCTAGCCTACAGAACTGGGATTTCTGGTGATTTATTTATTTATTTATTTATTTATTTATTTATTTATTTCTCATATTTCTTGCAAGCAACTTTTCTTTTGATTTTCCCATCCAAATACTAATCAGGTCCAATCCTGCTTAGCTTCTGAGTTCATGATGACCTCCGTGGGATTTATTACCTTGATCAATCTATTTATGCTTTGTGGAGTCCTTGGTGCTCTCTGAGCCTTGTTATTTTCTTGCAGACGTTTCATTGACAGGCTAGGCAACATCTTCAGTGAGAAAAGGGAGTGGGACTTGCTCTCTGTTTATGTACCATGGCTTGTCCTGCTTGTGTTGGTGGAGGAGTTGTTCTCCCCTTAGGCGTTCCTTGATTGGACTGTTGTTTGCTGCTTGGTTGATTGACTGAGTTAATAGTTCCTTGATTAGGGTATATTGTGCTGTTTGATTGTTCCTCTGGTGCTAATCCTGGTGTTAATCTTTGCATATCTGGGTGTTGATTGCTGGCAAGGAGGTGTTCTGGTCTTCTGGCTTTTCTATTGTCTCTTATGAATGGTATGTAAATGTTGTTTACCTCTATGTGTCTGTTAATGGCTGCTTTGTCTGAGTGCCAAGCTTCCAGGAATTCTCTAGTGTTTTTGGATTTGGCTTGGTTTAAGATGCTCATAGTTTCCCAGTTGAAAGTATGGTTGAGTCTGTCCATGTGTTGTGAGATTAAGGAGTTTTCATTGTGTCTTCTGACTGCTAGTTGGTGTTCGTGGATGTGTTCTGCTAGTCTTCTGCTGGTCTGCCCTACATAGTGGCTATTTATGCTTCTCCTACATTTCTCTGTTAATTTATAATCTGGTACAGTGGTTGAGGGCCATGATGGGTGTAATGATGAATGCACTCCTGGAACTTACATCTCTCTTTTCTTTCTCTTTTTGTAATCCTAAAGAGAATTCATGGGGAAAGGGAAGGATTGGGACTGTGGTTTACAAGGAGGGCGGATTTAACTTTTCCCCTCATTGCACAGTTCGAACAAGGAGCTCCCATATCTATTAGGCTCACCATTACTATACAGTGTTTCTTTAGAGGGAAAGGAGAAGGGGAGATGCCCTTCCTTCCAAGGCCTTATTTAGCATTCCATATAAAAAGGGAGGGGATATCTAAGTAGATTTACCTGCTTGTGCTCTCCCCAATCCAAGAATTATTTTTATTCCCTCTGACTTTTAATTATATTTATTGAACATTTTCATATAATAATAACAAACCAAACTTTTAGAGCTTGCTGCTTTCACTCTCCTAAAAACCAGGCAGTCCTTTTGCACAGTGTGGTATATTGTTTTCCAGTTGGTATCTGTTTGTATCAAGTTCAGTAGGGATCACTTTCTTTGTAAAACATCAGCATTCCTTTTTCCTTCTTCCAATTTTCTTTAGCTTCCCCACAAGCCACACTTCTTTCACCGTAAGACCTTGGAGCTAAGGAACACACGGATCTGCTTGCGTGGGAAGTTGGCGAAAGATACAACACTACCTGTTACGTTGACCGAGTGGAAGTTCTTCAAAGCAGGAGAGGCTGGAAGCAGGAAGAGGAAAAATCTTTCCCGGGTGAGGAATGAGCCAAAACATTAATAATTAGTTGCTGGGCAAATTCCATTTTCTGTTGTCATTTTCCTCTCCCTACCTCCTCTGTACCACGGCCTCCTGTTGGGTTATTCCTGTCACTTTCGAGTGAAAAGCGATGCTATTCCTGCTTGCTTTCTTAAATAATTCTTTACTGCATCATTTAAGTATGAGAGTTGTTGTGAATATCAGATGATCAGATGTTATTGTAGTTTTTAACTGTTTTAATTGTACTTTTAACGGTTCTGTTTTTAATTATTTTTTCTTTTATTGTGTGTGCTGCCCAGAGTCACAAGCGTGAGATGGGTGGCTATATAAATTTAACAGATAGATAGATAGATGATAGATAGATAGATAGATAGATAGATAGATAGATAGATAGATAGATAGATAGATCTACACTGATCCTCCTGAACTGGGTGCCCCCCAGATGTGTGGGGATGGCAATTCTTAAGAATTCCCTGTCTGGCTGTCATTCAGCTGGCTGAATTTGGGGAGTTGCCATCACACTACATCCAGAAGGTCTTACAGTAACAGTGGCTTGTTATTTCATATGTCCTTTGTTTTGTATTTGTCAGGTTTGTGTTCCATTCCTGTATCATGTCAGTTCAGGGAATAATGTATAAGTCTTCCCTTATATAATATTTTCTGTCAGTAAAACTGAGGTGCTCTGGCTAGTCAAAGTGATCTGAAGTTGGATCTACTTAGGCTTCTCTAGCACTTTATCTCCTGCAGCAAAGGTGCCTACTTCCTCTTTATTTTTTGAGAGCTGTACTTCTTTCCCCATCTGCAGTATGTATGTGTATTTACTTTTTTGATATTTATTTATTTATTTATTTATTTATTTATTTATTTGTTTATTTATTTTCTATCCCGCCTTTATTATTTTTATAAATAACTCAAGGCGGCCAACATAGCTAATACACCTTCCTCTTCCTCTTTTCCCCACAACAACTCTGTGAGGTGAGTTGGGCTGAGAGAGAGTGACTGGCCCAAGGTCACCCAGCCGGCTTTCATGCCTAAGGCGGGACTAGAACTCACAGACTCCTGGTTTCTAGCCCGTTGCCTTAACCACTAGACCAAACTGGCTCTCAATGCAGGGGGAGGTGTGTGGTCGTCTTGTCAGATAGAACATAAATTAAACCTGTGTTCTACATGAGGAGATTTTAAAAAGCCAGTTAAAGTTGTTTTGCTTTCAATTTGAATTCAAGATAATCCTAATAAAATAATTATTGGGGCACCATATTACTTAAAAAGACCTGAGTAGGAAAATATTTGCAGCTGAGTTTAGCTGGAATTACACTTTATTTTTGTTTATCTGGACATCCTGTCCTGCTCTATTTAGATTACCATGCAGGTTCACTAACGAGAAGGCACTGGCAAGATGTGGCAACATGTAGTTAGTACACAGTTCAGTTCCCACTTACACTAGGAGTTAATTTTATATTTTTAATAGGAGGGTGTGTTCCTGAGTGAGGATGGTTTAAGTGACCTTGAGTTCATTTTATTTTGCTTGGATGTGTCTCTCTCGGGTTGCTTATTCCTGACTCAGGACTTCAACAGCTTCCAACTGTTCTGTACTTTAAAGCTGCTGAGCAGCTCATTAAGGATGAGGCTGTTCCATAAAATTTAAATATAACTTTCCTGGTGTGCTTCTGGCTGCTCCCTCCTCTGGGTGAATGTGTAGCGGAGATGTGCATGTAAGGTGAACACTGGAAAAAACACCGAGAAGCATAATTTACCACCTAGAGTTGTATAGATTTGGGGCAGTCTGTAAGTACTGTTAATAAATAAATACATAAATAAACACTGCCTATTCATTGAAGAATAAGGGGCGTGGTGGCTCAGTGGGTAAGACGAAGTGAGCTCCCGCACTTGCCCCAGCTCTTGCCAACCTAGCAATTTGAAAGCATGCAAATGCAAGTAGATGAATAGGTACCACTTTGGTGGGAAGGTAACAGTGTTCCGCACGTGTCATGCGGCCACATGACCGTGGAAGCGTCTTCGGACAACGCTGGCTCTTCGGCTAACAAACGGAGATGAGCACTGGCCCCTAGAGTCGGACACGACTGCACAAATGTGCGGGGGGAACCTTTACCTTTATTCATTGAAGAAATTAGAATCTTGTCCAGTTGGTTCTTTTCTATCCATCTTAATATTTTAGTAATTTTTAATAATCTACAAATTAACTGTCATTTAAGCAATCTCACAATCATGAAATATTGCAAGGGAAAAGAACTGCAGCTCAGACATTGTGTCTATTTAAGAATTTGAGCAAAAGACGGTCCCATTTCTGGTTACTAAAAGGCAAAAGGCAAAAAGAGTCACATAGTTAGTGACAATTTATTTCCGTTATGATAGAGGGAATAGGTGGACAGAAGGAAAGCTAGCATACATCCCAGGCCAAATTTGCTCTCTCTTTAAGTATTGCATATCAATATTTCTCGGAGCATACAAAGGTGATTAATTGAGCCAGGAAGAATGATTAAAAGTCCCATGTGAGCATCCTTCCTCAGACAAAATGATCCCCCCAAGCACATTCAGAAATGTAATTTACTGAGAGAGGAAGTCATGTTATTCTCTCATCCTGAACTCACAGGACTTGGCCATGATTGCTGGAAGAATGCTCAAGCAAGCCAAAAATTCTTCTTCAATTCCAGCATGGAAAATAATGTGTTCTCCAGCACCTTGACATCATGCATTCAGCTCCCAGCAGCATTTTCTAGTCATTCTTGAAGCCATTACAAATTTTGCAGCCACAGAGTTTGCAACAGTCAGCTTAAAACATGTGCAATGGGAACATACATTTCCAAAGTCTCTGTCCTGTACATATATTCCAGAAAGCTTCAGTCTTAGCTCCCTGATATACTTTTACATGGTACCATATATTTCTGACTCCACTTCATTTTTTCATGTTTGACATCCAAAAGTCTGAAGAATCTCTTAAATCAACAATTTAAAAGCAGGGCTGGGAAAATTTGGGAGGAATGGAAAAGAAGCTGAAGGAAGGAGTGGAAGAAATGCAGAGTTTCTTGCATAGGTACAGACCTTTCCTGAGGTCAAATGGTACTGCCTTTGCCCTGAGCAGTAGACTGGATCTCTGAAATCCTTTTTTTTCCTTTTTACTCCACTTAGGTTGCTATGGTCAAGAAAAGAGTTGGAACTAGAAACAGTTTACCTGCTAACTGTCTTCTGCATTTATATATGACTTGCGGTGATGGGAACAACTGGACCCCACCCTGTTGCCTTTGCTTGGAATGCTGAATGCATTCTTGAAGCCGGGCAAGAGAGAACTTGGCCTGCATGCCATTGTCTAAAATAGCAAGTAGTTGAGCAGGAGCTGAGATTGTCAGCAAGTCTTGACTAGACATGCTGTGGCAAAGAGCTTTCTGTCTTCTGCCTATGGCTTGAGATACTTGACACCTCATATGATGATTGATGGGTCGGGCAGCTACCACCACTCCCGTTGAGCATGTGGCTGTTTCTCTGGAAATGGTGGAAACCAGCCATCCGAGTAAAAGTGTACTTAAGCAAAGAATAATACAATTATGTTCTAATAGTTGGTTCTTTACTTTTTATCTGGGCAAATGGCAGCATTTAGCTGACCTTGGCTGATCACAGAAGCTAAGCAGGATTGGCCCTGGTTGGTAAATGGTAAATCACTCCCATAATGCTTGCAAGAAACTGTGTGGACGCAGACACAAGATCAAGCTGAACTGAAGGGCATCTTTACCTTCAAGTAAGCCTGCACACACACACAAAAAGCCGTAATGCATGGAGGAAGTGCATTCTCTGCATAGCACCAGTGAACCTATTTGCATAAATGTTTTGTTCAGTTGAGCTTTCATCATGGATTATAATATTGTTGATATTTATTTATTTATTTATTTATTTATTGAATTTCTATAACCTCCCATCTCCCCCTCAAGGAGGGACTCTGGGCGGTTCACAGCATAATATCAATAAATACAATAAAAACAATAATAAAAATATAAATACAATAAAAATACAATAAAAATACAATAAAATCCAAGTGGTAGGTGGTTCTTACAGTGACGTTAAATATATTTAAAATATTGTTGATATCCAGAGTAAAGATGGTGACCAAAAAAGGATAGGCAGATAATGAGAAAGCATAGGTCTGGAGCATGGTGGTCCATTGGATGGACCACCATGGCATTCCCCCATTATGGAAGTGATTTGCCACTAGCTTTTTTCCAGGATTTTTTTAAACTTCCTAGTCTAGAAAACAGCCTAGAACTCCCAGGCATTCCCCCATTTACCAACCAGGGCCAATCCTGCTTAGCTTCTGTGATAAGCCAAGGTCAGCTAGATGCTGCTATTTGCCCAGATAAAGAGTTCATTCTACATCTAGAGTTGCTTCGAGCGAGATGGGCGGTGATGAAATTTGAAAAATAAATAAATTACTATGCAGATGAGGGTAGTCTTTTCTTCTAGAGCAGGGGTGGGGAACCTTTTTTTATCCCAAGGGCCATTTTGACATTTATCACATCACTCGAGGGCCGGGGGGCGGGGTTTGCGGGTGGGAGCCAATCGCGTGAAAGGGGGTGGGGTTTGCGGGCAGGAGCCAATCGCACGCACTGGGGGCCGCCACGCCCGGTGCCATGCCTGCCGCACCTGCCCCCACCACGTCCGCCGCTGTGCCCACCGCTGCCGCACCTGCCGCCACGCCCAGCATACCCGCCACGCTTGCCATATCCACCGCTGTGCCCACCGCTACCGCGCCCGCTGCCGCCACGCCCACCATGCCCGCTGCCATGCCTGCCCCGCCACATCCGCTGCTGCGCCCACCGCTGCCGCTGCACCCGCTGCTACGCCCAGCATGCCCGCTGCCACCATGCCTGCTGCCACGCCTGCCCCCACATCCGCCACTGCGCCCACCGCTGCTGCACCTGCTGCCGCCACGCCCACCATGCCCGCCGCCACGCCTGCCCCCGCCACATCCGCTGCTGCGCCCACCGCTGCTGCACCTTCTGCCGCCACGCCCACCATGCCCGCCACCACGCCTGCCCCCACCACATCCACTGCTGCGCCCACCGCTGCCGTGCCCGCTGCCGCCACGCCTGCCATGCCTGCCGCTGCACCCGCTGCTACGCCCAGCATGCCCGCTGCCACCATGCCTGCTGCCACGCCTGCCCCCACATCCGCCGCTGCGCCCACCGCTGCTGCACCTGCTGCCGCCACGCCCACCATGCCCGCCGCCACGCCTGCCCCCGCCACATCCGCTGCTGCGCCCACCGCTGCCGCACCTGCCGCCACGCCCAGCATACCCGCCACGCTTGCCATATCCACCGCTGCGCCCACCGCTACCGCGCCCGCTGCCGCCACGCCCACCATGCCCGCTGCCATGCCTGCCCCGCCACATCCGCTGCTGCGCCCACCGCTGCCGCCACGCCTGCCATGCCTGCCGCTGCACCCGCTGCTACGCCCAGCATGCCCGCTGCCACCATGCCTGCTGCCACGCCTGCCCCCACATCCGCCGCTGCACCCACCGCTGCCGCACCTGCTGCCACCACGCCCACCATGCCCGCCGCCACGCCTGCCCCCACCACATCCACCGCTGCCCCCACCGCTGCCGCCACGCCCACCATGCCTGCCCCCACCATGTCCGCCACTGCGCCCGCCGCTATGCCTGCCGCCGCATCCGCCACCACACCCAGCATGCCCGCTGCCTCACCCGCTGCCGCCACGCCCGCCATACCTGCCGCTGCCATGCCCATGCCCGCTGCCGTCACGCCCCTGCTGTGCCCGCTGCTGCGGGCCGGATTGATTGCTTTCGCGGGCCTTATACGGCCCACGAGCCGGATGTTGCCCGCCCCTGTTCTAGAGGCATGTATGTTTCCATCAATTTTTCTATTATAGCTCTGAATAATACTAGCCTGTGTATAAATGTGATTTGCAGACTTTCTGTTTGGTGCCTGAGTGCTTGTGAAACATACAATCTCTCTTGATGATTGCTTTGTTATTGGGTTTCAGCTTGTATTGAAGATACAAGAGATCTTTGATTCCAGACGAGGAAAGAAACGTGTGAAGTTGGTGGTGCAGACTGGAAAAGAACTTTCTCCAGCCAGAGGTATAAATTCTGGGCTGAATGCAGTTCTTCTGGTTAATTCATTAATAGTGTTAATTCTGAGAATTCCCATGAGAAATACTATGGATCTGTGATTTACTCCTTTTTTATCCTGCTGCCCCTTTAGGACAGTATAGAATTTTTGTTGCTAAAATGAGAAGAGCAAGGTTCCTTGTGGTATTTTGTGTGTGTGTTTGTGTGTGTGTGTATACAGCATCTTACCAATAGTACTTCCTGTTCTACATGACTTTCCTCTTCCACATGTGCTGAAATACCAAGCTATAGCCAAGTGCTCTTTATGTAATTTACATTTTGCAAATCAGTGATGCCAACTTGCCTAGTAATGTTAAGCAATTGATGGTGATGCATGCTCCCTCAGACCTTTGCATTGCATAATGGAGAAGGTGCCTCCCCAGAACTGTATAATGAGCTTGACTTGCTTTATTTAACACCTGACATGTATGTGTATATGCTTTCTAATTGATGCTTTGACTGGTTGGTGCAACTGTGCCCAACTTTCAGAGCCATAGGAACATAATAGGATCATTGCCCTGTCAGATTGCTTCCAACATTTCCAGTTTCCACCCAGCTGACAAATTCTGAAGGAAACTTTTTGTCATTTCAGGTGAAACCAGTGGATATGACAGTGAACCAGAGAATCTTCCAAAAAGTGAGTGAGTGAGTCACTGGGCCTAAGACAGCTCAAGTGGCATAATTGTACCTGCCAGATAATTGCCGAGAGTGCCTAGGCTCTGCACAGATTCTACCTAGCCAATGTTGCACTTTGGGACTGAGATCCATTTGAATAATTGGCAGGCTCACTAGTTGCTGGACAAAATGGATGCATTATGAGCATTTAAAGGCTTGTAAGATTTAAAATGTACTACTCAGCACATGGAATAGTTTACAGGTTTGGCAACTATTTGGGATCAGAACTTTGGTGTGAGGACTCAATTCCAGAAATCCACTGATTGAGAGGAAGAACAGTTGGGTTTAGAACTCAGGATAGTCACTTTTAAGCTGTGTTAAGCTGTGGGGTTCCTCAAGGGTTTAATGGCAGTTGCTTAAGAAGGAAATCAGTCATGGGGAAAGGCTTTCTTGAAAGACAGCCTGTTTGGCATTCTTAATTTTTAGCTGCAATGTGTAACAGCAGATAATTGTTATGTATGTCAGTAGCGAAGGATGATAGTTGCTTTGCATATATCTAGTAGCAGTTGTAGCAGTACTACTTTCGTTTAGAAAATGTTTGAACCCCTAAAAAGCTTACGTGGTATAGCAGTGAAGGTGTCGGACTAGGAGTGGGGCGAACCTTCTACCTGGTCTAGTCTACCTTCAGCCACAAACTCACTGGAAGGCCCTGAGCCGGTCACTCTCTCTCAGCCCAACCTACCCCACAAAGTTCTTGTTGTGGGGGAAATGGGAGGAAGGAGCATTATGTATGCTGCCTTGAACTTCTGTACAACAAAGGCAGAGTATAAATCTAATAAATAACTAAATGGCAGTAAAGAAACAATAAAGTGCCAAGAGGTCTTCTATGATGGGAAGCTTTTCAAAGCTATTCTTCAAAGAGAAGGAACACATCGTCATCTCTTTTCAGAAGTCTGAAAGGTGGCGTTCAAAAAAGGAGAGCATGTTGTGGTGCCTATCTGCTTCTGCCAAGAAGTGGATAAGTACAAATAGTAAGTTTGATTTGTGTAGAGTGTTTTTTGTGATACTGTACCAAGGCCTGCTGTAGCGACACAAAATGTAACATCACTTCGTTCAGACTACTGTGATCCTTGGTGTTGGCACATGTAATGGTATGTGGGAATGACCCTGAGAGACAGGAGGGAGAGCTGCAGACTAGACAATTGTCATGCAAAAGGTATCTCGGTCCACAGAAGCAGAGGGGGTGTGGGAAGCGTTTCAGAAGGGACCCTCCCTAGTTTTCTGGAGAGTAAAAGGAAAGGACGGGAGAAATACTTTCAGTCTTGCAATGTTAATGTAACCTTACAAATAAAGATAGAGTTAGTACTCCTAGTTGTGCTTCTCGTCTGGACTACCTCAAAGGGCTAACAGCATAGCACAACAGTGCCTGCTGCTCTTCAACTAGGTTCCCCGCTGCTCCTCTTAAGCGTTTCAGACAACTGCAACTTGCAACCGCATGAGACTCCCATCTCTCACGGGCCATAGCTTGGCAGCGGTGGCTGGTTTCTGCAAAGAGCAAGAGAACAGGCAACAGGGTTGCCAAAATGCTGAAGGAAAGTTAATTGGGGCTGATTTTCAGGTGCAGATCTGGACCTAACACGTAAAGGAGAAAGCATGTAAGACTGGATAGGCAACAAGTTGCTCAGGATAGTTGTGTCTTTTGTCAAAGTGAAGGGAAAACAGTCTGCCCAGGAAGGAAAGGATTACCTTGCAAGAACCTTGCTGTTTCATTGGGCTGTAATTAGAGGTCCTTGCCAGTTTATAATTGCATAAACGTATTAATAAGGAGTCAAAAACGACTTGATGGCACATAATCTTCTTCTGCTTCCGGGTCAGATGTTCCTCCCTTCTGATCATTTCCAGTGCTGCCTCTTGAGAACTTTTTTTTCTTTCACTGAAGCTAAAGAAGCCAAGTCATGTCTGTGTCTGTCTCTTGCAACATTGTGAAACGCCCTTCGCTGGGAAAAAGGAGTAACTGGAGTGAAATTATATATAATGCTCGGCCCTTGCATGTAAACACTGGAGGAAGAACAACTAGAGCAGCAGGCTCCAAACTGGCTCTGCATCGTGACTCATCTGTCCTAATTGGCACCAATAGCCCTGGACACACCAGCATTTCCTGTTCACCATGCCTGGAAATTGTCAGAATTAAGCTTTGCATATAGCCTAACATAGCAATTCCTTGGTAATAATAAAGGCACAGTGCCAAGCAAGCATAATTATTTTCCTCCCTTCCTTCCTTCAGACAGTTTTGTGAAGGTGGTCAGATCAGCATTTTCTCTAGAGAGAGGGAGACACTTGCTTATCATATGCTGTAGCTATTTATTTGGTGTCACTGCAATGTTCATAACTTTCACACTGCTGCTTTAAAGTGTTGTGTGCATTTAGAATGAGAGGCTTTATGTTAGCTCACCACGATGGAGGTAAAGAGGCCCATTCCGTTTGGATGTTAGGCTTTGCAACTTGTTGATTTGGTATGAGTTTATTTGTATGCTTTTTGATTGGACAGTTAGGGTATTATTGCTGCCCACATTTTCTCTTGTTTAGGGGAATACTGTTATTCCAGCAACACAGCTATTACTTTTAGGCCTGCTGGACGCAGCTCTAAAAACTGACCTGCTGTTTAGCCTGGGGAAACACTTACCATTTCTGCAGTCTCCCTACCTGATGAATGGAAGCCATGCCATTTCCCCATCCAAGATGCAAGATTTGGCAATTGAAGAACTGCTTCTCTTCTGTAGGTCGCCATAAGCGCCTTCTGCAGGTCCAGGCTCAGTCCAAGCGGAACCCACACTACCAGACGTTGGAGCGCGACCTCATTGAGTTCCAGGAGCAGCAGCTCTTTGAGCTCTTTGTGGTGGTATCTCTGCAGAAGAAGCCGTCCGAGGCAACATACACCCCACAGGTTATACAACAGTTTCCATGTAAGGTTGGTGCCTGTTTACTTCTATCCATGCTCCACAAAATTAAATTTAGGTGCTTTTGGTTGGCCAGGAGGGAGGTACCTTTACTCCTGTTAAAGTGGACCTAAGAACTGGCAGTGCAAAGACAAGATGAGCACTCTGCCTTTGCTGAGCTGGGCTTCCGCTGATCCAGAGTCTGTTTTTGGAAGCTCAAAGTGCCACATTGCAGGGGAATTTGTTCTGGATTTAGCTCTTATTGGACTCCCAAAGAGAAATCCCTCAATCTTTCTGGGCTCAGACTCTAATAAATGAGCAAGTTAGCGCTTTGTCTGCCTTGACTGTGGCTAAGTATAGATCAGTGTTTCCCAACCTGGCCAACTTCCAGATGTGTAGATTTCAACTCCCATGTGAAGTCTGGGAAGTGAAGCCCACACATCTGGAAGTTGGGAAACACTGGTTTAAGTGATGTAGAATGTTTATACAGTAGTTGTGTTCTTGTCCGCAGCAGTATTATTTATGCTACAATAAACAGAAAAACAACATGATATCTTATATATGAGTATTAACCATATTTCTTTGCAGTTTTCACGGTCTGCTCTGTATGATCTCAGCATCATGCAAAAGAGTATGATTTCAAAGAATAGTTTTCCAAGGCTTACAGTGTATTGCAGAGGTGCACAACTTTTTCTGAGCCTAAGTGGTGAATTTGTCCTTTGAATGGGATGCTAGTAGCTAGATTCCAAAAAGTAGTGGTTGGGCTTGAAAAAACTCAAATTTGATTTTATTTACATTTAGAATTATCTGTATTCATATAGAGCTAGCTTGATAATTCTCTGGGGATATAAGTAATTACTTCTGCATTCAGAATTACAATTTGGTAACAATTTCGGGAGGCATCATTCCAAAATCTGATAACATTCATAGATTTTGGACAGATTTAAACCTTCTAAATGCACATTTGCATCCTCAGATATGTATTTGGAATCCAGTGAATTGTGGGAAGAAGTTTGAGGGAGGAATTATTTAGAAAAAAGAAATAACGGGTCGAGGACAGAAAAGATTTTCCTATATTTGTTTCCTCTCCTCCAAACCACCATTTCTTTTGGAAAAAGCAGCCATCAAGTATACAAGTTATACTGATGTAGTTGGTGGTGCTCATTCTCTTCTGCAGATTTTGGTGGACTGCAAAGTGGTTTACAAAAAAAGCCAGAAAAGGACCTTGGTTTCTTTGGGGAAAACATACCCTAACTTCTTTTGCTGCATGCCTAGGAGTAGACTCAAATAAGGAATGAAATACAGCTGAACAACAGTAATCCCAAAGCTGTGCTGATTTAATCCAAGCTGCTGTTGGTCACCAAAACAGTGCTGGCCTACATTGCTCAGAAATGTAGTGAGTAATGACCCACAGGGTCACATGGTTGTTGCACTCTTTATGTCACTGCTGACAAAATGGATGATGGCATTTTGCCAGCCCATTTGTTGTCTTCTGCCTAGGAGATGTTTTGTAGTTTGTTAACAAGATTTGCACAGAAGGGTCTTTCAGGCTGGGATTTAGCAAGAAAGTTTACTCTAGTAATTATGGGGCAGTGATTATATAACATGAGCACCATTATTACAGACTTTCACCAGCTCCCAAAATAGTTCTGTTTCCAAACAGTCTGCCAGTCACTTGCTTGAATAGGCCATGTAGTGAAGGAAAACTTCAAAAGGAATAATGCTGTGAAACTGATGAAACTATCTGAAATTTGTTAGCCTTTAAAAAGTTCAGTCTTTCAAAAAAATATGCTGTGGAAAGTAGCTCATTAAGAACCTAGAATGAATAGTGAGGAGACAAAAAATTGGGATTTGATATTGCTCAAGAATCAGAATGTATTGATGGATGTATTTGGAATCTTGACAATAAGTTGTGGACACTTTCACAAAATGGCTTCCTCAGATGGTTGCCCGTTCATAAAATGGTTGTCTTAATAGATCTGGCAAGTCACAAAACATTTCCAAACTGAATTGCAACAGCTGCCATTTTCATTTGCTATGAATGCATATAGGGCTCACGTGATGCTCAGAAACCTTTTTCAAAATGAATTCTAGAGGCAGATGGCTTGCCTTGCAGATGACAACATTCCATTTATATTATTTAAATCATCTGTTTAATTTTAAAAGCTTGGTGGGTGTCTTGAAAGGTTCTTTGAATAAATTGGTGCCCACAGGTTCTAGATACTGTTGGAACATAGTCAGTGTCTCTGTATCTAATTTAGGTAAATCTGCGTGGAGGAAAATATTAGCCTGCTTTTATTTGTTTGCTGGTCTGATAATTTTTTTCCACTTGCAGCCTGACCATCCTTTCCGTCAGTCTAAGGACACTGAAGACAGACTGAAGGTCATCCCTAAATTCTGTTTCCCTGATCCCAAAGACTGGTGTCCAACATCAGAGACAAAGAGGTGAGTGGTAATGCCCAATGACTTACTCATTTTGATCAAAGAATTTTGAGGCATACTGGAGAATCACTCAGCATTCTTTGGTGATTAATCCTATTGTTGGTTTAGTGACCACATTTTACAAGACTTACAAACTGGTGCAGCATTAAGCACAATTTATTTCAAATCTGGTCTCCATTACTTAGCTACATTAACAAAACTTTTCCTGATGTCTTCAGCAAAATAAATGTCTTAAACAGCAGCCTTAAATATGAATTTCCAAAATGTCTGAGTTTCTTCATAAAATTGTACTAGTGTATATATGTATACACTGTATATATGTATACAGTGGTTGTTTTGTTTTGTGTTTTGTGTTTTGTGTTTTTTTTATTTTTATTTTTCCTTTTTTTCTTATTGTTTTTCTTTGCTTTCTTTACCCTTGGTACTGTGATTGTTCTGTTTTTCCCTCTGCGGATCAACTTGCTTTTTTTTGTTTTGTTTGAATTGTAATTGTAACCGCCCAGAGTCGCTCTTTGAGTGAGATGGGCGGTGACTAAATTTGAAATATAAATAAATAAAAATAAAATAATTGTTTTATTGAAACATATTTATTTTTTCAATAAAAAGCAAAGTCAAGAACAGGATGCATGGGAGATGGTAGAAAAGATTGGCACTGGAACTGTCCCACTCTCTTGATGGAGAGGCGGGCTTACCTGCTTTCAATAAGGAACATTACCTCTCTCTCTTATTCTGTTCTATGGCAGGAGAATGACATAAGATACCGTGCCATTTTGCAAATTGAAGAGATCAGTTTTTTAAAGAAATTCCTTCAATGGCATTTTTTAAAAATAAAAAAACAACTTGTGTGCTTGTTATTTTCAGCCCTCTAACGCAGTGCCACAATGGCCTAGATATTGCTGGCCCTAGCATTCTCCATCTTACTTACCACTGTGGTGAAGTGGTCTTTCTAAGCTGCCAATTATGGTTATTTGTGGTAGGGTGGAGATCGTGGAAGGCAACGTGCTGATGAAATATCTTTTGTAAACCTTCTGAAGCCTCTGAACAATCCCTGTATACGGGAAGTTGATTGGAGATGTACGTTTTATGTCCAGTTGTGATGTAAGAGCTCCCTGCAGCCTTGCTTCCTTAATCAAACTAACAATTTTTATTTGTGTTGTCCAGTGAAACTTTTTCCTTTGTGCTAACTGGTGAGGATGGCAGCCGCTGGTTTGGATATTGCAAAAGGCTCTTGGTAAGTAGTCCCCTGTGTTGTTGTTATTATTATTATTATTATTATTATAAGCCACCTGACTCCCAGCAACTCTTTAGTGTAGAAACTATATGAAACAATTTGTCAAGTGTTCCATTGGGAGTGAATGTAGGTATCCTGCTGTCCCGGAATTTTGCAGTGGAACATCATCAAAATCCACTAACATTCATCTATCCCTAAATCAAAAATTTCCAAAAAGTATCAGAAGAAAAAGCACTCTAATATGTTGAGGGAAATTGCATTTTAAAAACTTGTATCACAGAAACTGACACTTCAGAGAAAGTCAAGCACCTATGAAAGATGCTAGCCTAGGGAATTATTAAATTAGTGGGACACACATATAAAGCCTCCATATGCTTCGCTGATGTTGTGAATTTTGTATGATTTTTTAAATAAACCCCTAAGAAAAGAAGCTGGATCCAAATACTGCCTTGCTAAGGCTGACAATAAAGCAGATAGAAATGTTTAGCAATTTGTATTATCTTCATTGTGCAGGAGCTGGTAAACAGCAATTACCTGTTAGCAATCTTATTAATAGACAGTTTTCAATGTGCTCCAGTGCTTTGTACCTTAGATAGATGAGCCAGATGTCGAGATAAAGAGCTCAAACAGGTAGTGAGAATGGCATGTCAAATAGGAAACAGAAGGGAGGGAAAGCCATTGTTAGATACTGGGATGCTTGAGTAACTCTTTCTTCCTATCGCCTTTTAGCCAGAAGGGAAAGGAAAGCGGCTACCTGAGGTCTACTGCATGGTTAGCCGCCTAGGCTGCTTCAACCTTTTCTCTAAGGTGAGGAAACTGCCTTTGAGTTCATAGCAAGTATTGCTGCTTGCCTTGCAAAATGCCTGCATAGGTGGCTGTTGACTGTGGGACTTACACCTCCTTTTAGCGCAAAACGGATCGCTTAGAGCAGGCACAGCCACCATTTCTCTGCAGAGGACTCAACGTGCTTGGGAGGAATCTGACCTGGGGGCAGGGTGTGGACAGAGCCCAAGCCCAGAAGTGGTATAGCTACCCATTCAGTTTTGTTCTGGTGGGCCTGTTTTCTGTTTCCAGCTACTGAAGCTACTGAGAGGAAGGGCAGCTCTGTAGCTTGTTTTTGCCAGATCCCTGAACTGATTATTTGCAGAAGACGGAAACACATTGGCCACTTCAGGGCTGGTTCTAGAGCTAGGCAACCTAGGCAGTTGCCTAGGGTGCCACATTTTAGGGGGCACCAAAATTGAAAAGACTCCTGAAATACACAATATGAGTGTATAAAATCTGATAATCTTTCCTTGTTGCTTTAGAACTTTTTCTTTCTATACTTTTCAAAAACACTCACAAAGTCAGAGTGGTAGTGAACTGCACACTAACCAGATGTTGCAAGTCACCAAGAAGAAATTCTTATTATAGCTATGGACCTCGGGAAGCTGATATATTACTGAAGCAAGACAAAGGTCTGATAGGATGGCACTGAGCAAGTGAGTCACATGACTATCAGCTTATCAAAGTTATACCCGGAAAAGTGGTAATGGCCCACACAATGTGCCAGTGTGCCTGCTCAAAGGTTAAATATAATTTTGCAGAATTGTTGCCATATGACAACAATTGGTGATGATGTAATTAAAATACTGTGACTCACAATAAATAGGGTGAAAATGTCCAAGAAAAGAAAAAAATTGTCTGAGGCTGAAAACCATAAGTGTAAAGCTCAAAAACTCGAAGAAAAAAAGAAACACGAGGTAACTTTTCTGAATTTCCTAATAAAATCGGAAGATGAGCCGAACCATAGGAGTGCCAGAATATGACTTTGCCTAGGGCGCCAAATTGTCTAGAGCCTGCCCTGGCCATTTTAATCTCTGGATCATAGGGAGGAAGAGAACTAGTATTAGTATTTATGCATCAGTAAAAGTTGATTTCACTATCTTCAGAGTTCTCTAAATTGTGTCTTGATTTAAATAGACTTTTTAAAACCTGCTTTCAACTACCCATAGTTACTTCAGAGTGAACTAACTTGTCTCCTGTCCTGAGCAGCCAAGGGTAATTAATTTGATCCAGTTTTCAACTTACCATTTCTCAATTCCTTGGAAGGCACAGGTGCCTGTTATAGGAAATATATCTACTGCGATCCACATGGACCCGGTGATGTTGCCATACTGATTTGTAAGATGTGCATAATATATACCTTGCAACCAGAATTTACTCATAAATATACTGTATGTATAATATTGATGATTCTGATTGTTGAGTAGCCTTTCCAACCTGGTACTTTCCAAAGGTGTTGGACATTAACTCCTCACATCCCACAGCTGGATAATTAAGGAAGTTGTAGTTCCAACATATTTGAAGGGCACTAGAGGATTTGAGTAGATAAACCTGCTTTGGCTCTAGGATGAATTGTGTCCTGCTGCAGAATTTTATTTAATGCTTCCATAATAAAAATGCACGGTGTCAGATGTCCACCAAAATGCCGAGGATAAATTCTGAAAATGGTGGACATGAGTTAAGAATGAAAGAACAATAAACAGAGGAGAGAAACACTGGGGACAATTCATCCTGGGAAGCTCGTGGGGGCTAGGACTACCCATCCTTGTGGATGGCAGCTCCGTTTTCAGGTGAAATAACCTGAAAAACTGGTTTCTATGAAGGTTTGATTTATTACCGCAAAATATATTGTAAACTATAAATGTACACATTGAGAGCCACTTTGGTGTAATGGTTCAAGGCATCAGGCTAGAAACCAGGAGACCGTGAGTTCAGTCCTGCCAGCTGGGTGACTTTGAGCCAGTCACTGTCTCTCAGTCCTAGGAAGAAAGTACTGGCTAGCCACTTCCAACAATGTTGCCAAAAAACCTGCAGGAGTCAAGACTGACTTGAAGGTGTGCGCACATGTGCGCGTGCACACACACACACACACAGGCAAATTGCACACAACCTGATATGCATTAAAGATACAAAATGTTATTTCAGTCCTCTCTACTTTTTCCTTCCTTTCCACTTTCTTAAAGGGAACCAGTCAGGTAATAGCAAAATCTTTTTATGCAGATATTAGATGAAGTGGAGAAGAGGCGTGAGATGTCCCCAGCCCTAGTGCACCCATTCATGCGCAGTGTCATGGAGGCACCATTCCCTGCTCCTGGGCGTACCATCACCGTGAAGAGCTTCCTGCCAGGAGCTGGCAATGAGGTAAAAGCTAAGACCCACTGTAGTTTTCATCCAACGGAGGCCTCTGTGGTTGCTGTGATCTATTCTAACAGATACCAAAGAAGGCTTATTTCATCATCCAGATAGAAGTAATGGAATTAATGTGACTAAAGCAAACGGAAGGCTGGCACTCTTTATTCTGGATTCTATTTGTCTGGTTTGTGTGTCCCTGCTGGCCACCCACCCAAGCAAGTGCAATAAAGTGACTTATTTCTCATCCATGGTTCTTTTTCCTTTCTTTGCTTTTAGGTGATTGAGCTTTGCCGCCCACTGGACTCCCGATTAGAACACGTAGATTTTGAATGTCTCTTAAAGTGCCTCAGTGTCTCTCATTTGATCCAAGTCTGTGCTTCTCTTCTGCTAGAAAGGAGGGTGATCTTTGTTGCTGACAATCTAAGGTGACTCTTCCATGCCACTACAAACTTGTGGTTTTTGTTATGTAATGCGTATATAGGCTAGACAAAAATGTACAGGCAGACAACCTTCGGCCCAAAAGCAGGCAAATACATTTCATTTGAGTGGGAAGAGTGTACATTAGCGAATGGGGTAACTGTTTTTGAAGCAGCTTTTCAAGAGGAAAAAAACCATGTCATTCTACCCTTACATGTGTTTGCTTAGAATATTTAGTGCACATGGAACCAGAATTAAATACTGTACTGGAAATCAGGCATAGTCTGCACATTTGGGAGAAGTGCATAGGACTGCCCTCCAGGAACTGTAACACCTCCTAATGCTGGAGAGAGATACTGTACGTGACTGCTCCTCTATCTAAAACAGTTTGCCCCGGAGCACTAGCATGGTTGGGACAATTCCAGACCAATCTCTTCTCTTGGGTGTATCACCCAAAACATCTTTAATTCAGGACAGCATTCAGTTTTGCACTTCACTTGGAACCTTTTCTGTTTATTTTCTTATGTAGAACCATTTCATACATCACTTTTTAGCTTGTTCATATAACAATCTCTTGAGGGGTTCAGACACTGATGTTTCATTTACTGATACAAGTTTCATACTATGTTCTTTCCATATAGCACCTTGTCCAAATGTGGCCATGCTGTGGTTGCAACCCTCTACCCATTTACCTGGCAACACACCTATATCCCTGTCCTGCCAGCCTCCATGATAGACATTGTCTGTTCACCTACTCCTTTTCTTATTGGCATCCTCTCCTGCTCCTTAACACATCTCCAGGACCTGCCTATAGAAGAGGTGAGATCTACAAAACCAATGCAGAGCACTCTTACTATGCTGTATTAGTAAGGAAGCTGCTAAAGGCTTATGGTAATGACTGCATAACTAACTTACTTTTAAAAACATGCCAGTCCATCTATGAGTTCAGAGACACACATTGATACTCTGCTGTTTTGCATTTTGAAATGTGAGACATGTATTTGTCCAAAGGCTGTTCCCACAACTAATGAAAGCAGAACTTTAAAAGTCTTGCTTTCTCTGTTGAGTGTTCAGGTGGCCATATCCAGCCAATTATCAGGCTTATAAGAGTTTTCCCTTATTTCTCCAAAGGAACTGAATTTAAATCAATGCTATGGAATAGTAAACCTGTTGCATTCCAGATTGTCAATAATTAATGAGAATTGCAGTAATTTAATAAAAAGGGCAGCCCTGTGGTTAGCTGTTAACATTTCATTCAACTGAGAAGGGGGCAAGGGGTTGCTTGAAGCAGTTGAACACATGCATTAATTGCGTGCCTCTTCCTTTTCTTAGGTACTGATCGTTGATCTCTGTGCTGATAAGTTTCTGCAAAAGGTGAATAAAACAATAACACCTAATACTGTCTGCTTTGCCACATGAAGTAGCAGTACCAAGCTGCTGTGACAGTTCTTTGGCTCAACCCCAAAAAACTAAGCATGATCTGACCTGGTTAATATTTGGATGGGAGACCACTAGGGCTGTAAGTTAGACTGGAATATTGAAAAAAAAAATCCCAGAAGAAGGAAATAGCAAATCTCTGTTGCCAAGAAAACTACATAGACGTGTCCATGTAGTCCCTAGGAGTTGAGCTCAGCTCCAAGGGAATCTTCACATTTTACACTATTGTCTACATTACAGAAAGCAAACATGTTGCAGTTTGAGTTAGATGGAAATAAACACATATAAGAAAACTTAAATTAATTAAAGCAAGCTGGCTGTGCTCTCCGGATATTGCTAATTCTTGAACTGTGGCTTAGGAAGATAGGCGGACTAATGTTAGCGTATTAGAAGAAGCGAAAACCACCAGCATTGAAACAATGATCATCCAACATCAACTTCGCTGGACCGGTCATGTTGTTCGAATGCCTGACCATCGTCTTCCAAAGCAGCTACTTTACTCCCAACTTAAGAATGGAAAACGGAATATTGGTGGACAGCAAAAGAGATTCAAAGATACTCTCAAAGCTAATTTAAAAAAATGTAATATCAGCATTGAGAACTGGGAAGCCCTAACTCATGAGCGTTTCAATTGGAGGTCATCCTTTATTAATGGCGCTATGGACTTTGAAGAAGCACGAGTACAGGGCGAAAAGGAGAAAAGAGCTAAAAGGAAGGCACGTCAGGCAAACCCTCATCATGACCGTCTTTCTCCCACCTGGAAACCTATGCCCTCATTGTGGGAGGTTGTGCGGATCCAGAATTGGCCTTTATAGCCACTTACGGATCCACCGTTAAAATTTTACCTTTGGAAGACAATCTTACTTGGCTACGAGTGATCGCCAATGAATGAATGAATTTTTAAATATGGTTAGTTTAGAATACAGTTGAGAATAATCATATCCTGTTTTGATTGACGTAAAACCCAAGCAGATCTTCTAAGTTTCTGCTTATAATCAGATTGGTGGTAGGGATAGGGGGTGGTAGTGTACATGCATATGAATGGATAAACTCATTCCCATAACAGTAAATTGTCTGAACATGGTCATTATATTAAATGCTTTCTTGGCCTTACATTTTTATTTTAATTTATATAATGATGGAAGTGCTGAATTAGAATCACAGCACAAGGGTAGGTTTATTTAAGCTTTTCCACCCGCATTATACTGTTATCAACTCCACCCCTATGCTGCAATATGCCACCAATAAATAACAGGGTTCACACTTCCTTTCTGTGTTCCTAATTGGTTCACCTAATTGGTTCAGCTGCTGTTTACAAATAATCATATAATACAGAAGGCCAAATCACATATGCAGTGTAAGATAGAGTGTAGCACTTAGGAAAACCTTCAATGCACTTCTCCCTCTCTACTTCCCTTCATTGTCTAGACAGATGTGGGTTTTTTGCTTTGTTTTGTTTTTCTGCTCTGGACAGCTATTCCTAAAATAATCTGTCATGATGTTGTTCTCTGCTGGTGTCCATTGTCTGCTGTTGACTGAGGTGCTGCCTTTGCAAGCAAAACAAATAGAGACTGACAAATTTGCTTATTGTCATATTCTGCTAAGCAGAAGTTAAAGGGGTGTGGGGTTTTGTTGTTCTAGCCAATTGTCTGAAGCCATTGTTAATTTTAGCATCAGGATGCTTGCAAAAAATCCCTCCCTTTGCAGTTTCTAATACGGAGAGTATTTTGTTGTCAACTTCCACATTTTTATATTGGCAATTCATATATGGACCCTGTTGTAAATCAATTTATTTGTGGCTAAATTTATTTGCACTTTACAGTATGTGGCCTAATCATGCATCTGTACACTGACACTGAAGTTATTTCATAGAGTTGTAGGTACTGATGCTTACCTACATTTTGTTTAGCTTTCAGCACAGCAATATCACCCCATTATCTTCTCTCTGTCCCCACTCTCTTTTTTATTTCAAAGGTTTCAGATGAGGATGAAATTCTACCTCACAAGCTTCAGGCTGCACTTGTACAGATCTTAGAAGAAAGGAATGAAATCTTGTCTCAGGAACGGTGCTACACACAAGGTGACATTGGTTGAAAAATAATTCTGCCCCAGATCTTGCTTAGAGGAATGGATTTTGTGTTTGTGCTCTGAGTGAATCCATGATGGGGTGAAAACCAGCAAGAATGAAGTCCAGCTAATGTTTGTCTTTCCCCCCAAACCACTGAACTTTTAAACATGTTCTTACATCTTCAATTCACAAAAATGCTCCTGCACACTAACAGCTTCTTCTCCATTGCAGTACTTCCTGGACTGACTGTGTAACACCGCATCTCTTTCTGTAGGTGATGTGACGCTGGACTCTCTAGTATCGGAGGCTTTTGTGCGCTTCTTTGTGGAAATTGTGGGGCACTATTCCTTGCACATGCATGTCACTGAGAAAGGAGAGAGAGTATTCCAGCGGGAGCCCTTTCGGAAGTCCCATACGTCCCGCAGTGTGCGTCATTTCCTAGATATCTTCATGGAGACACAAATGTTTGCTGGTTTCATCCAGGACCGAGAGCTACGGAAAAGTGGGGTCAAAGGTGAGATGTTTGTGTAGAACAAAAATAGTACAAATTCAAAATGACATTCTCTCTACAGGTATCTGCTGCCTTTCTGCTGGGATGTTGAAGCTATTGCTGTCCTCAAATCATTCGTTGTTCTGAGCCTTAGTAGGTTTCAAGCCTGGAAACTGAATGTTTATGGCTGCCACAAACCAAAGCATTTTTATAGCTAGACATAGAAGACTCAAGTGATTTAATAGTTTAATAAGGGCAAATATCTCTTGCTTTTAAAATACTCTTTTAAAGCTGCTTTAGTTGCACCAGAAATAACTGTTTTCAAAGCTCTAGTCCTTGACAGCTTAAAAAGTATCTAGAAGGTAAAGTCATGCTTAACTTGACCTTGACTCTTGGTGACTACATCAACACATTCAGGTTGTTTTTGTGCTAATGAGAGGGAAGTGGGTTGCCACTGCCTTCTTCTAGGATATAGGATTTTCAATTTCCTAGTCTAGCTGACAGCCCTGGGATTTCCTAGGGTTATCCTATCCTATCCTATCCTATCCTATCCTATCCTATCCTATCCTATCCTATCCTATCCTATCCTACTACCTAGGTCTGACCCTACTTAGCTTTTTTGAAATTAGTCAGGTGTTGCCATGTGTTGTGACATTGCAAATGTGTATAATTTAAATGCCTTCAGAATTAAATGTATGTACATTTAAATGTCTTCATTGGTTTATTGATGAACAAGAAAAACACTTGCAAGTTCAATGAACAGATACAACTCTTTCCCTTCACTTTTGACAGGTGTGGGAACCTAAGATCCTCTAGATCAGAGCTTTCCAAACTTTTCATGTTGGTGACACACTTTTTAGACATGCATCATTTCGTGACACACTCTTACAGCAGGGCATCATTTTGCAACACACTCTTACAGCAGGGCACAAGGCAGGCACTAGGACCTGCGCAGAATCCTGGCAGGGCAGGTTTGGAGGCAGCAAGGCACAAGGCAGGCACTAGGACCTGTGTGGAATCCTGGCAGGGCTCGGAGGCAGCAGCAGCCACGACACATCGAGACACTGCAGCCGACACACTAACGTGTCCCAACACACAGTTTGGAAAGCTCTGCTCTAGATACTGCTGAACTAAAATTCCTTCCAGATGGTGCTGAACAAGCAGCTCTTGGCCATGTTGCATGGGAGTTGCAGTTCAACATCTGGAGGGTCTCAGATTGCTATCGTTGACTAATGACAACATCAGAATCTGAGAAACAGAACTCACAAGAAGTTGTGCCTTTTATGAGGTCTGTCTTGACTTCAACATTTGCTTCCATAGTTAGGAAGAGCAAAGGGGAAAAAATGGAAATATTCAGCCTTGTCTTTTTCCCTGAGAAATAACTGTGAAACTCGATCTCAGAATATGGGGATTTGTTTGCATCCATCCATTAATCCATCCAAATTGTATAACTTATTTGTGTGTGCGTGTGCATATTTCTGCAGTGAGTTATACACTGTATATTTGGCATAACTTTGATGCTGGAGAATTGGGAGATCTTCTACCCTTGAGTTTCAAACATCCTCTACACATCCTTTTGATTTTTCTCATGTGTATTTTTGCTTCTTCAGAGCTGAACTTTTAAAATGTAAAAACAGAAAATAAGAGTGCTTTCTGTAGCAAAGGCACCTTTTGAAATGCTGTTTTCTTTTTCAAGGCTTGTTTGAAGTTCGTGCCTTGGAATACTTGGAGACCATTCCAGAGTCTGAGCCAAGTGGGATGAACAAAATCCTTCGCAGTCTGGGTGAGTCACCCTCCGTTTTGTTCTTGGCTAGTCTAGTTGCTTGTGATTTGTATATCTGTCCACTCATATCTTGATAATATTACTCTTTTCCTAAGATGGTACTGGAAACTAGACAGATATTCATGGTGTAACTTTCTGTTGCTCTGGATTTTGTTTTGATGAGGGCTAGGATCTTCCATTTGAAAATGCTTAATATCCAAACAGTATCTTTCTGTAGGAAATTTAGTAATGTGGTTGTAGAAGACCTTTTGTTTCTTATACTTTAACGGGGTTTGCACTTCAGCTAAGCTATGTTATTTATTATTTGTTTCATTTATAATCTACCTTTCTGTCAGGAGATCAAGGCAGTGTGTGGCATGCTCACCCATTTTGCTTGCTACAGTTCTGTGGTAGATCAGGCTTTTCTCCTAGTGAAAATGTACAGCATTGCACTGGAAGTTAATACTGGGACCCAAACAAATGGAACTTAAAACAGCTTCTAATAGTAGTGCTCCTATTCAAGGTTGGAGGCAGCCATATCCATTGCAAGGGCCAAGCAGGGCAACTTCCCTCCCTTCTCCCTGTTGCTCCTGGCTTGGACTTCTGCAAGTCTTGGCCTTTCCCCAACCATCCTTCTATCTCTGCCTTGGTTTTTTTGCCTCATTTGACTATAATCCAGACACCAGTATTTATTATGAAATGTGTGATTTGTCTGAACTCGCTCAAATTAATTTAATACTAAAAATTACATAAATGGATGTATTCAGAATGCTAAGATCAAGGCTGAAAGAACTGTTTTGGGCATATTGAAGGGCTTGATTTGTAAATTACCACCATCATCCCTTCCTCCCTGTCACTCAAAGTATTAACACCAGTTGTGTGCTAAAGAAGCTTAAGATTTCAAGAGCTGAAAGCCATTTGGATTGCATCAGGCAAATTTCTTGCAGAAGACATTGTATAATTGGGGTGCTGCTACTGAAGGCTTTCTTAGCACTCCTTGCATCTCATTTATAGGGGCATCTGGAGAAAAACCTCAAAAGCTATTTTTAAAATTTGAGTGTTAATAGGAGACACTTTTAAAATATTGTATTCCACTCTATCATTCCCTGAGGGAGAAGTTTCTGTTCTGAAAAACCCAAGCCTAAAATTCCAAAACTAGCCACTTTGAATTCTGACTCAGACAGACAAACCTGGTCTGTTCTTTTCATTTTATTTGTAATTGTCTCACATACGGTGACATATCAACCTTCTAAGATTTCTTTTTAATCTCCTGCTTTATTTCAGGTAATAAAATGAAGTTTCTACAAAAGAAGTGAGAAGCCAAATGCAGAATTGCTGCTAAGCTTGATTTTAAGATCCTGGCAAGCCATAATGAGGTGGCTGTATTGCTGTGGTATCCTACTGGATTTTTCAGGTTCCACTTACAGGAACTTCAGATGCCTGGAAAAATGAGCATCAAGTCTGAGCGGCATCCTTGATCTCTGTTCTGCTTGGTCTGGCTGAAGTATTACTGAGCAAAAAATGAACTTCTGCTTATGGAGATGGTCTATTAAGCAGAAATAACAGAAGAAACTATATTCTTATTTATACTGCATGGCCAGAAAAGATTCTCCCTTTATCCTCGTGTTATTAAAAAATATGCTCAAAGCAATCCCAAGGATTAAGCTGGTACCTTTTAAAAAGAGGAATGAACCAGGAAAGAAACCAGGAATCCAGCAAAGTGGTCTATGCCAATATTTCCCCGAACAGATCCTTTGCACAAGAAAGCTTCTCCTAAGGCTGGTGGGAGCTTATAATCTCTCCTTGTCTATAACACCATCCCATCAGATATTCTGTTGGCTTGATCATTCACGGTTGTTAATTATTCTTTGGACATATTACTGCAGTGTAAAGCATTTTATTTTCTCAATATCGAAAGCAAAACAAGAAATCTGTTCGTTTGCTATGTTAGTCTTAATTGTTGTGAATGTACACACTGTCTAGTTACAAGTCCATCTCATATATGACAGAGGATATACCTCACACTAAAGTACTGTTTACTTTGCCAGGAAAAGGCTGTTTGTTCACAAATGGAGCACGAACATTTTTCAAAGTAAAGATGACACTGAAATAGACTGATTTAGTTTGCTACAGAACTGTTGTGAAGGGACAGATGATAACTTTCATACAACTGCATTTTGCAATGAAAACTGGAATAACAAGTGATTCTTCCCCTGAAGCATCATTCTGCCCTTTTCCCACAGCTGAATATCATCAACAATATTTTTCCTCATCTAAAGTTAAGTCTGTTAACTGCTTTCAATAAATACTGAATTCTCTCATTAGCCACTACTGGAGGGTGCCTAGAATTTGAAATAATCAATTTAGGGTTTATAGCCTAAATATTGGATTCACATAACACATTAATCAAATATGACAGAAAGTCTAGGTTCACACATTGAGCTAAGCCATAATGCAGTTTGTGTTGTGCAAATCCAGCTACTCTGGGGTTTAGACCATGGTTATTGGCTTGTAATGGATATACTCAGCCAAATGTGATTTATTCAATAAATAATGGTTAAATCATGGTTTACTATGATGCAGACTTACATCAATCTCATGATTAGTTACATTAACCTCTGCAGATCTCTTGTGCAGTATATAGCTAATGGCTTCTCTTCAGTAAAACGTTGCCATATGTTTACACTAGCAAAAGGTTTTCGACTTTGTTATGTTGCCTCAGAGTGAGCAAAAATGTCCTAAGTGAAAGGCGATTCTTCTGAATCTTTGAAGTGCAGAATGCTGAAGAACTGGGCTGGTTTCTCTGCTGTGTGGTTAAATTGACCTTTGGATGAAACAAGTTTGTGGCTTGCCTGTATCCAAAAAATGCTGCTTTTAATGGAGAGTCTTTGTTCCCTTGTAGCATGTGAGGTAGATCTGTCCAAGAAGAAGGAAGATCAGTAAATACATAGGAATATAATATGAGAAAACTGGTGAAATTTTATCATGAATCCAAGCTTTTATTCAGAGTATGAACACTGCATCTATCTTTGAAGCAGAAATAATTGGCAAAAGTTTGACTTGCTGATTCTCCAGTAGGAGTCAGACACTGTATCGAAAGGCCTAGGAAATGTGCTTTTTATCTTCATTTGGCCAAAATCAACAGCCCACCCAATGTAAGTAAATTCAGAACACCACTTTTTGGAATCTGGTGAGATTTACTCCCAGGTTAGTATACATGGGATTCAGACAGAGGGCTTTTCTGCACTGTAGCTTTCAGCTGCTTGTCTCTCATAATAAACAGCCTGAAAATGAAGCTGGCTTAAGAAATCTGTTTCTGGATTTCAATCTGTTCCTCCATTTTGGTCTCAGTGGTGGTCAGATATTCTATTTGGACTGCGATTAACATGGCCCATGACTGATAATTTCTCTTCTGCTTTTCCCTTCCACCTATGCCATGAAAGTGGGTGCTAGCTGCTTTCCATTCAGTTTTGAGGACTGGGGAAAAAACCACAGATTGCAGTTCTTGTCACTTGATCTAAAAAGGGAAAGTTGGCAGAACTCTCATCAGTTTCGCTCAGTTAAAGCAAAAGAAAACCAAGAAATGCCCAGAATTTCACCATCCTATGGCTGAACATGCATCCCCACAGTTCCTGTCTCTTGGGCTAGAAGGGGAAACTGCTGAACCTGTTAAAATAAAGAAAGAGAGAGAAATGGTCAGCATTTACTATTGCACTACTGAACTGCTGTATAAAAGATCAAGGTCCAACCTTTCATGGCATGCATTCCAGTATAAAATGGCCTCTAAGTCAAACCAGACTGCCCTGCTTGTGCCAGAGGAGAGGGGAAAACACTACTTTTGACATGGATCCAGAAAACTTAGATGGTGGTTGCTGAGGATGATGCATTCCATTCCTGCCCCACCAAAATTGTAGGCGGCTAATCTTTGAACTGGGCAAGGAAGTGTGGATCAGCCCCTGGATGGGGTCAGCCTTCCTCCTTCACAGCATCCTCTAGATATGTTGGCATTCATCTCCCAGAATTCAGTCACCATGATCAGTCTTGCAGTCTAAAATATATGGAGGGCACCAGTTGGGGAAAGCTATACTGGAGAATATCAGAAGCACAATATACATATTTCTGAATGAGATGACAGTGACACAAGCAAGTCCCAAACACAACATAATCTGATTTGGTTGCTTTGCAGGTTTCAGAATCTGGCTTACCACTGAAGTGGTTCTGAATATGCTGCACCCTCCCTGTTTCTTGAATAGCAGCAGTTAACAACTGATTTTTGGAACATGCTTCAGCACTTAAACTATTGCTCTTATTCAGAAGAGCAGGAAGAAAACTCCTGAAGCCTTGAGCTTCTCTGAGCCATGGCCACTTTTGAGAAATAATTGGGTTATGTTCCTTGAGACTTTGGGTACTTCTCAGTGGTCATCCTTCTTCCTTGTCGTGTACGTGTGGCTGTTTGTTTTGCTCATTCTTTATAAAGCTTTAATTTATGATGTACAGATGAAACCAAAACTGTATGTACAGTGATCAAACTATATCAAAATCTTTTGGGAACTGGTTTGAATAAAGTGTACTATTTTTTGTGTTTCGATGAATCTTTGTTTTATCTGTTGGAGCTGTGTGGCCACTGTCCTGTATACTTCTAGTTTTTCTTCACTTCTTGCTCAACCCATGAAACCAGGGGGAACACACAATGGCTTCATTATAAGTCTAACTTCTGTATTTTAAAGTTTTTTACGAGCTTTGAGAGGTGCAGGTTGTACAGAATGTGACCCACCTCATAGATAATATTGACAGAAATGCATTACAGAACTTGCTGTAAATTTATGGGCATAATTCAGGATAATTGTAAGGAAGATGACCTTAATGGAGATATGAAGATGCCGTTGCCTAGGCAAAAGGAGCTACAGCATTTTTTTAAAAGTCCAGAATGTCCAGATAACATTCAGAAGTGGCTCAGGCAGACATCTCCCTAATTCACGGAACTATAAGAAGGAGGACGTGGTACAGCATAATCAGACTTGCAAGATACTGTTGTTATAGCCAATCTCAATAAAAGTAGTTTTAGCCTTCCCGTGGAGTTGATTTCATGGTCTGGTCTATATAGTGGGGCTGACAGTGAATGAAGATGATTACGTGCCATCAAGTCAGGGTCGACTCTTAGCAATCACATAAATAGATTTTCTCCAGGAGAATCTGTCTTCAACTTGGTCTTTCAGGTCTTTCAATGGTGTACCCATCGCTAGTGTACATCCACTTTGCTGCTGCTCATCCTCTTCTTTTTTCAATCACCTTTTCCAGTATTACAGATTTCTCCAGAGAGCTAGGTCTTCATAACGTGTCTGAAATATGATAATTTGAGCCTGGCCATTTGTACTGTGAATGAGAACTCTGGGTTGATTTGTTTGATGATCCATTTGTTTGTTTTCTTGGCTACACATGGTATTCTCAGGAGTCTTCTCCAACACTAACGTTCAAAAGGGCCAATACTCTTTCTGTCCTGCTTCTTCAAAGTCAAACTTTGGCTTCCATAGAGTGTCATAGGGAAAACCATTGGCTGCATGATTCTGATCTTTGTAGGTATAGACTTCCCAGCATCTGAATATCCTTTCCAAGGTCTTCGTGGCAAGTCTATCAAATGCTAGTCTGCGGCATATTTATTGACTGCTCGTTCCTTTACTATTGATACTTTATGCCTTAACTATCTACCACTTCAATATCTTTGCTGTGAATTCCAAGGCTGGTTTCTGTACCTGTTGTCATTAGTTCTTTAATTTTAGTCCCATTTTTTCACTGTGCCCTTTGACTTTATTACTAGAGCTTGCAAATCCTTTGCATTTTCAGCTATTAGAGTTTCCAATCCCATTTCCTTTTATATTCAGCATATAGGTTGAAAAAATAAAGGGAGAGTATACAGCCTTATCTCACTTCTTTGCTAATCTGGAGCCAATCTGCTTCACCATGTTCTGACCATACTGTGGCTTCCTGACCTGTATATAGTTTCATAAGAGGACAATGAGATGTTCTGGGATTCCCATTTTTCTAAGCACATTCCACAGCTTGATATGATCAACACAATTGAATACCTTTCTATAATCAATGAAGTACATACTGACTCTTTTTTTGTTATTCTTTGGCTTTCTCAATTCAGCATGTCTAAGCAACAATGTTTCATGTTCCTCAGCCTTTTCTAAAGCCAGGTGGAACATCTGGCATCTCCCTTTCCATGTAGGGCTCTAATGAGAGTTGAATATTCTAAGCATTATTTTGCTAGTTTGTAAAATTAAGGATATTGTACAAAAGACTTAATAGTTTCCTTTCTTTGGTATTGGTATGTAGATAAACCTCTTCCAATCTGTTGGCCATTATATCGTTCTCAAGATTTGCTGGTATAGCTTGGTTAGAACCTTTACTGATTCTTCTTCTGTTGCTTGCCATATTTCTGTAGATATTTCATCAATTGCTGTAGCCGTCTGACTTGGTAATGACCAGAATGCTGATTTAACTTCACCTTCTAGTACTAGAGGTTCTTGTAAGTAGGGAATGTCTTCTAGAGTATCTTGGAAGTTGATATCTCTACTATACAGAATTTCAGTATACACTTTCCATCTTTGTTTGATCTTTGAATCAGTTACCATCTGTCCATTGATGTCCTGTAGCATATCAGTTTGAAGTTGGAATCTCCTTCTGAGTTCAGAAATCTTTTCAAAGACTTTCCTTGTTTTTCCATGTCTGTTTCCATGTTCAATGTCTCTACCAATGTTGTTGTAATACTGCTTCTCGTCTCTTCTAACAGCTCTCTAGAATTCTTCATTAAGTTTCTTTCTGAGATCTCTGTCTTTTTAAGCTTTGGCTTCTCTTTTCTTCTTGGCAATTTCCATGGTTTGTTCTAACAGCCAGTTTGCTTTCTTCTGTTTCTTGATTTTGGCAGTCTGTCTTCACACTCCCCCTTAACAACTTATTGAAGCTCATTCCATAGTTCCTCTGATTCCCAATCAATGAGGTTCAGGATTTCAAAGCAATTTTCCTTGAAAATGGTGGGTATATTCTCAAATCACATTGTGGAAACTGGTTGGCTTTCTTCTTCCATTTTAGCTTAACTTGGAATTTGCACATGAGCAATTTGTGATCTGTTCCATAGCCAGCCCCTGGCCACATTTTGTGGTTATACCTGAGCTGCTTCACCTCCTTCTACCAATAATATAGTCAACTTGATTTCTGTGTATTCCACCTGGTGATGTCCATGTATATGGGTGTTGTTTTGGTTGTTTGAAGACTGTGTTAGCAATGAAGAAATCATTGGATTCGCAGAAACTGATTAGCCATTCTCCTGCTTCATTTCAGTTTCCTAAGCCATATCATCCAACTACATTTTCTTCCTTAATACTGTTTTTCAAACTTTGGCATTCTAGTCTCCAACCGCTAGCAGCACATCTTGCTTGCATGTTCTGGCGATTTCAAATTGAACTTGATCATAAAAGTCATCAATCTTTTCTTCTTCTGCATCAGTGGTTGGAGCATAAACTTGGATAATTGTCATATTAAAGGGTTATCCCCAAAATCTAATTGATATTATATGGTCATTGATTGCATTGTAGCCAAGTACTATTCTTGTTATATCCTTCCTAAGAAAGCAGTGCTATTCCTTCTTCGTTTTTTATGTCCTGAGTAGTAGACATTATGTTCTGATTGAAAGTGTACAATTGTAGTCCATCTCAATTTGCTGTTGCCCAAGATGTCAACATGTACAGGTAGTCCTCAACTTACAATTGAGACTGGAATTTCTGTCACTAAGTGATGTGGTCGTAAAGGTAAGTGGCTGCTGCCGGGTGGGAGAGGGAGTGAGGGGTACACAGAGGTGTGGGAAGGGTGCGTGAGGGCTGCGTGGGTCAGGGAGGGCATGCAGTGGTGCAGCGTGGGTTGGTAAGGTGCATGGTGTGGCATGGGTTGGGAAGGGTGCGCATGCACGAGGTGCCGCACAGGTCGGGTGCGTGGGGATGCAGCACGGGTCGGGAAAGGTGTGCAAGTGGCTGGCATGGGCCAATTTTCCACTAGCCAAACACATTTTATGTAAATATAATTGATTTAAATTTTAGATATTATCACTTCTTTGTAATTTTAGATGTTATTATACTTATATCATTTTAGTGTCTATTTTATAATTTAAATATAGACTGTATCCTGGACCTCACTCATAGATGTTAGTTAGGTTTTATAAATGTATTTTAACTTTGTCTTAAATTTTCTTTCGTTTATTATCTATTAAGATAGATTTATATATATTCACTAAGCACTCTGCTTGTACTGGTCTACAGCTGTAATAAATAAAATTGAATTGGCCGGCATGGCGTGAGCCCAGAGGGGCTTGGGAGGGTGCACGGGTGGGGGACTTGCGACCTTCCCTGCCGGCTTGCAACCTTCCCAGCAACTTGTGACCTTTCCTGCGAGCTTCCCCATTGACTTTCTGGGGAAGCCAGCAGGGAAGGTTGCAAATGGCAATCACGTGTTCATGGGGTGCTTGGCAACCTGTCATAAGTGTGACCGGGTTGCCAAGCACCCAGATCATGATCATGTGACTGCAGGAGTGCTGCAGTGGCCTTAACTTTGGGGACTGGTCATAAGTCCCTTTGTTCAGTGCTGTTGTAACTTTGAATGGTCACTGAACGAATGGTTGTAAGTCAAGGACTACCTGTAGGCAATTCATTTAATCTTTCACTGTGCTTCTTATGCTCCATGTTCCCAGTATAATTTTGTCTCTGCAGCTTCAGATTTTCTTTTCCTGCATGGCAACATCAGCAGCTAGATGTCCCAAAGGGTTTATTCTAGCCATGTCATAAACACCATTAGTACTCTGAAAGATCCTCAGCAGCATGTTGAGTGCCATCTAACCTGAGGGGCCCATCATCTGTCATACTGTCATATTGTCAATCATTTTATATTTTCTATCCATGTGGTTTTCTTGGTAAAAATACAGGAGTGGCTTACCATTGCCTTCTCCTGCAGGATGCCTTTGTCATTGTCATTAAATTGATCATCTGCCTCCAGCATCTTCCTATATCGCTGCTGCCCCATATAGGTACCTGCTTGCTTTAGCTGGGCAGCTGAGATGACCTTCACATCTTGGGTGACCCTGCTGGGAACATATACTCTTGGCATACACTCCTGACGTTCTTTGCTCATATCTGTCAGGAACGTTTCCCCCACATGATGAGGCAGTGCAGCAAGATTTGGGAGGGATAATTCAGGCTACTGTGAAATTAATCTTTTAAATTGTCAATACATATAGAAAAGGCAAGATCCTACACAGAGCGTTCATACCATAATGTTATTTAGCATTATATCACATTAATACTATAATGTATAGTTTATATTATGCTACAGTATTGATCATAGTATATACGGTAATACTATGATGGTGTTGAATAACAAGTTTCTAAATGTGAGGCAGTCTTTTGATTTGTGAAAGAACAACAACAAAATCCACAGGGGTGGGGCAGAGGCTTTTGGCACTTTAATAAAAAGACATAGAGCAAAATGTCCTTATTTAATGCAGGGCAAGCCATAAATGGACTCCAAAATATGCTAGGCCAATTTAACATCTAACATCCTTGCTCCCCCCCCCCCCGTTTTCTTTCCCTGTAGATCAGTGTTTTTCAAACTTGGCGACTTTAACATGTGTGGACTTCAACTCCTAGAACTCCCCAGCAAGCATGTTGGCTGGGGAATTCTGGAGATTGAAGTCTATACATTTTAAAGTTACCAAGTTTGAAAAAAACACTGCTGTAGATGATAAGGGATATGTTTCCTTTGGTATCAGCTCCCTAGCATACTAGGGGATGTCTCATTCCTTTTTTTTAGCAGTTGACTACATAATGTACTTTTCGCCTACATTTGGGACACTGAAAGTCTGTAACCCACCCACCCAGGAACTCTGCAGAGTGAGATACCTGTTTTTTCAAGCCGCTTTCCCCCTCTTGCGTTTTTCAGACGTGTTGGACTGCAACTCCCAGAAAGCATTTGGCCAAGCTAGTACGGAACTGCGGGAGCTGAACTCCAATCACCTGAAGAGAATGAGCTGTAAGTCTGGGAGGAGCGAACTAGCAGCTCGTGCGAACCGCACGCGATGCGCAGGCACCGATTGGCCATAGGATTTCTTGCGCGGTGGATCATTGGCAGAGGTGTATATCCGCGCAGGCGCAGTGAGAGGAGGAGAGGCCTAGGCGGAGCTCCGCAGTCGCGGGGTAACTCAGGTTGAGAAGCGGAAAGGGCTCGTGCGCGGTCTGCTATGGCCGGCCCGGGCTTGGTGGCGGGCGAAGTCGCCGTAGACGCGCTGCCCTACTTCGACCAAGGCTATGAAGCGCCGGGTGTCCGGGAAGCGGTAAGTGGCGCGTCGGGCAGGGCGGGAGGCGGACTGGGCTCCGCTGCGCTTGTCGGAGGAGCTAAGCGAGTCGCTGTCCGCTTCTCTCTCAGGCCGCGGCGCTGGTGGAGGAGGAGACGCGGCGCTACCGGCCCACCAAGAACTATCTGAGCTACCTGCCTACGCCGGACTACAGCGCTTTCGAGGTGAGCACGGCCCGTGTTTCGCGCGGGATGAACGGATGGGCCAGAAGCCGGAGCACCCTCGGCACGCTTTCGGTGGCTGGGCTGCGCCCGCCATTCAAAAAGTGCAACGACGGCTTCCCTAGTTCGATCCAACGGAGTTATGCGACTGGGAATTATGGGAGTTGGAGTCCAGCGTATTACAGGAACACCAACTTAAGGAAATGCCTCTTGAAACCATTTAGACATTCCGTTATTTTCTCCTGTTTATATAGAGAAAAGGAGAAAACCACACTCCCACCAACACTGGCAGGGCAAGCTACTGTATATAAATAGGGAGCAAACCCCACACTCACTAGCACTGATTATGTTACCTAGTCAGATAATGAAACATCTGCAATCAAACAACCAAGCTCAGAGAGTACCAAGGACTCCATAGTTTATGTCTGTTGCATGATGTATTGATTATAATCTTTCACCTACTGCTTTTTTGGACATAATTAATTTGTCATTAATTTGATTCATAGACTGAAATAATGAGAAATGAGTTTGAACGCCTAGCAGCTCGACAACCCATAGAATTGTTGAGCATGAAAAGGTAAGACTTGCTATCTGTAGGTGCGATGTCTGCATCTATGTTAAGGCAAAACTTAGAACTAAAGCTTGGTATGTTTTGAAATATTAAAAGGTAACATTTCAGTTCTTGCCTCATGATGACAAGCAAGAACTGGGTAGTAGTCAATAATTCTCTGCATCTTCAAAAATTAGGAGATCTGCTTTTGGAGTTGTAAATCATCATTTTTTCAGAAAAGATGGGTGTGTGTTTTGCCAATATCTTTGGAAAAAACAGACAATGAGTCATTATTTCTGCTGTTAGAAGCCCTGAAATCTTCAAGTATTTAAATTATGTTTAACTCTTACAAAACTGATACATTTATAACTTTAAAATCTTAAAAATAAATAATGGTTTATGTATCACTTACATTCCTTAATGAGATACAATGGTTTTTCCTCTCATTTTTATTACAGATATGAGCTGCCTGCACCCTCCTCTGGGCAGAAGAATGACATTACAGCATGGCAGGAATGTGTTAATAACTCAATGGCTCAGCTGGAACACCAAGCAGTTCGAATTGAAAATTTGGAGTTGATGTCTCAGTATGGCTGCAATGCCTGGAAAGTATATAATGAGTAAGTTGTTTGTTGTAGCCTCAGTCATTCCTTGAAAGGGATTATCTGGAAGATTTGATATTTCATTTCCATTTTCTGGGGCTTTGTGTTTTTGTTTTTTTGTAATAAAAGAATGCTACCAATTGACTTAATTGATAAATTAAGACTGATGTTACTGCCACCACCCAGCTACAGGTAGTCCTTGTTTAACCTCATTTAGCGACTGTGCGCAATTACGGAGGTGATGAAAAAATAACTTTATGACCAATCCTCGCATTTACAACCTTTGGAGGTCCGTAAAGCAAAGGAAAGCTGAAGTAATGTCATAACGTCAGAGTTGCTGGTCCCAGTTGTGGTCGCTAAACAAGGAGTACCTGTACTGCTATGAATCTTGGCTTTCTGTTGGAATGGGAAGCACATATTTTCCGTTGAGGCTGAAACCTACTACTAGTTACTTTGTATCACACAGCAGGCACTAATTCCTTTTTACTTGTATATAAACATACAAAATAGGTTTTGTAATTTCTTTCAGAAGATCAGATGTACCTGAGGGACCGTCTCGTCCCGATAACGTCAGCCCGCCCCACCCGTGCATGCAGAGAGGGCATGCTTCGGACCCCCTCAACAAGAGAATTCCATCTAGCGGGGTCCAGGAGGCGTGCCTTCTCTGCGATAGCGCCCGCCCTATGGAATAGCTTGCCCCCGGAGGTGAGACTGGCCCCCTCCCTCCTGACCTTTCGGAAGGCCCTTAACACCTGGCTCTGCCACCTGGCCTGGGACAACAGAGGCGGGAGTGCCTCCTGGGGTTGGCTAGCCCCATAGCAACACTATCTATGCTACGTTCCCTACGTCCCCCATCTTGTATTTTATCTATTTATATTGTATTTTTAGACTTTTATTGTATTGTTTTTAACTTTGATTGTTGTAACCCGCCCAGAGTCCCTTGTATGGGAGATGGGCGGGGAATAAATTGAATGAATAAATAAATAAATAAATTTACCACTCAAATATTTTTATTGTAAGCCAAGGTCCTTGCCACAGCTAATGTTTTACGTTGTTAAGATATATATTTTAATTTAAGATAGTTGGTGTATAGTATGCTAGCTTTCAAAGCATCAGTCTCCAGTGTCATTTGTATTTCAAACTATTCTTTTGGTCTTTGTAAGGCTTCTTAGAAAATAAAAATGATGGGTAGCTATAGCCTATTGTTTAGTTTGGAAGAAAAATGCCCAAAACAAGCAGCGATAATAGGGAGTGGCCTACAGGGGAAGTGGCAAGAGGGGGTCAAGAACTGTTCTGGTAATCGGTGCCATGTAACTGATTGTGTTCCATATGGCACCAATTGTGTATACAGGCAAGCTCCCCAGCAGCCATTTTGCAAGAGCATCCATATATTCTAAAAATCTAAGATAAATTCATCTTCTGTAAGTAGGGGAAGATTGCTCTAATAGTAAAATAAGGTTGGTGGAAAATGTGATATATGAGGTTCAGAAACGGGCAGTTCTTTCTTTTCCCTCCCAAAATATACTGCTTCCTTTCATGGGCTTTGTTGTTCACTGTCACCTTTTAACCCATTCTATAGATTCCTGTTAAGATTCTCACCAGGTAGTCTTCCTGGTGGCTTTAACTTCAGGAAGAAATGTAGGGGAATTAAAAGCACAGTTTGTGAGAGACCTTTATGTGTTTTATCAAGACAAGTTGATTGTAAGGTTCACACCCAAAATGAACTCCAAATTTCACTGGGCAAAGCAGATTATACTTCCAGTTTTCTCTCCAAATCCTTTCAACCCCAGAGAACAAATTTCGTACAAACTAGAGGTTCTCCGAATGCTTAGAATCTACAGTGAGCAAATGGAACAATAGCCTGTTTATCTCATATAAGATATATATAGGTGACTGGGGGAGAGAAGTAACATCCTTCCTCAGCAGGTGGGACAGGAAATATATCTCACTGGCCTACTTGGCCTGCAACAAGCAGCCCCCCTTGGATATCACAGTCCACTCTGGTCAGAGAAGCAGTTGCTACATTATCCCTGTCAGCAGGGATCCTCTTGATAAACATTTGTAGCACTGCAACATGGCAGAACCTAGAAGTTTGTACTTGCAGAAGGGTCTGTGGCTGTTCCATACAGCAGGGGGTGCTATAACCCTAACTCTCCCCATAATACTGCTATAGTAGGTCCCTTTCCTGTTGGCTCCATCTTCAGATGAGCAAGAATGGTGCTTGGAATTACTGTGAGGTAATACTTTGTTTTACTTTCTTTTTATATTTGAATAATAATAATAACTTGTGTTTTTGTCCACTGTTTAGGCATTTAGTCCACATGATTGAACAGGCACAAAAAGAGCTGCAAAGTTTAAGGTAAGAGCTGCTTTTTGCTTTGAGTCAGAAGAAATTCTACTGTGGAGTTTGTTTGCATCATTTTTACCCTGCCCCCTTCAACAGACTCTTCACAGTTCATATCAAGCTATAAGTATATAAAAAACAATAAATTAAAAATATCCAATAATTAAACATGATGTTAAAAATTAAGCCCCAAAAGGCTGAACAGAACTGCCAGATTTTTACTACTTTCTGAAATATTAAAAATGTGGCAACCACTTAGATCTCAGGTGTAGCAGGTTTCAGAGAGAGCGGTCTGCTGCCAAGAATGCCTGTTCCCAGGCTTCCATCATGTTGACATCTCAAGGAGATGGTATCCAATGTATCTATTCCTACACTGCTCAAGCAGGATGGGCAGATTTTATTTGGAGGGACTGGTCCTGTAGGCAGCCTAGATTCAGGCCATATAGTGTTTTGCAGATCAGTATCTCCCTTGAACTTGTATTCAGAACATACTGGTAACCAGTGTAGTGCCCGCAATATGGGTGTAATACTTGTGAAGTAGCTCTGACTTTCCAGCATGGAGGCCATTGCTTTCTGGATCCAGTGATGTTTCTGAATCGTCTTCTAAGGAGCCTCACATAGAATGTGTTGCAGTGATCTAGTCTTGAGGTAATAAGGACATGATTAATTCAGTAGGGCTTCCCACTCAAAAAAAAAAAAGATCCTAACTGGTAAATCATTTGAAGCTGAGCAAAAATTGTCTTGGCCACAGATTCCACCTGTTGATCCAGTAGACTTCCATTTATATAAGGAATGCACATTTATATAAAAACAATATAGTTAGATTTTGAAACTTTTTTTCTAATGGGTAGAAATGGTTGGTTTGTAATATATTCAAAGTTAATGGGAAATGTTTTCATTTATTAGGATACATGTAATCAATAGAATTATTTATTTATAATTATTTAAAATAATGTATATAAAATTAAAATAGATTTTAGGTGTGCTGTATTGGGGTTGATACAATAGGCATCTGCTTTCTGTTGGATTTCCTAGGCATGCCTACATGGTGATAGTTCAGGTTGATTGCCATTCTCTTCTGGTTAATGGATCTAGAATCTAAAACTATTCTGCTTTTCTCTGTGAGCATCATGAAATGCTCTGAGTGTACTCAGTGAGCTGTTTCATTGTTACAGTGTCATTTTTAAGACCTGTACTATGGGTGTTCATAAATATAAGGATTATTGTTCTTACAGTAAGCATGCAATTGTACAGAAGACTTTGTTCTTCTAATTGGGGCATTGGGCTGCAGAATAAATAAGTATATAATTCACTATGCCATTTTCTTTCTTCCAGGAAACACATCCAAGATCTTAACTGGCAGCGGAAGAACATGCAACTCACAGCTGGCGCTAAACTTCGGGAAATGGAATCTACGTGAGTAGTTTTTCTCACCAGTATCCTGTGCTGCTCTTAAAACAATTTCTATAGAACTGCTGCAGTAATCTGTTAAGATGCAACTGGATTTTTAGCTTATAAAACATTTCCATCTGTAGAAATAGAAGTTAGCAATTGCAAGATTGTTTTTATTTCTCAATAATGCAACAGATGCTTCTGCATATTGAGAAAACAACATAAGAAATAAGAATTTTTTGAAATACTATCTGGAGCAGATTATTGGAGTTCTTAAATGTTGCGTAATAACTTTTCAAAGTTGCCTGGTGTGTGTCATGCCATGACATAATGTAGTTTATTTGGTTTTGTTGGCTATCCAGCCATTATCTGTTAAACATGGCTTATGGCTTAGCAAAATTTGTGAATCTTGGCAACTGTGACTTAGTCAACAATTAGTCAACATAGTTAAGCAAAACATGAGTTACTGTATTGTATGAACCAGGTTGTAGTTTCCTGTTTCTATGTATTAGCAGTTCCATGCAGTTTTAAGACTGTTGCCTTCTCACATTCTCCCTTCTCATCTATATTTTCCTTTCACCAACAGCCATGTTGTTTCTGTGACCTCAGTTAAAGTTCTGTCTGTGTTACCCACATTCTACTAACTACTGTTTGCACTCCTTTGCTATCTTTATGTTTTATTGACATTATTTATTGCATATCCCAAGATGAATATTCCTCCTTTCAGCAGTAAAATGTTTTTTCTTTTTCTTTTTTCTAGATGGGTGTCCCTTGTCAGTAAAAATTATGAGATTGAACGAACTATTGTGCAGTTGGAAAATGAAATTTCTCAAATTAAGCAGCAACATGGAGAGGCAAATAAAGAAAACATCCAGCAAGACTTCTGAGTCTTGCTTTAGTCTTTTGTTGCCCCGTACAACATTTCCTGAAACCTGTGCATGACTGAAGATCTTGATTTCTCTATGTGTATAATGATGCAAAAGCCATTGTCTGTATTAATTGATTCTGAACTTTAGCTCAAGAAACTGATTGCGAAGTCCAAACTTCTTCAGAAGATTTATTAATTTTTAGCATGAGCGTTGTGGGGGGATTTATTTTTATGAAGGATTGTATCTTTTTTTAAAAGGAATATAAAAATAAAATCAATGTAATCTTCTAGCAAGAACAAAGCTTTGCAGTTGAAACATCCTGTGGCAAAATTTATGTTGCCAATGATTGCCAAAAATACTTTCAGATGTTACAAAGCAATTAAAAAGATCTAAAAGATGGAATAATTTACTTATATTTTATATTTGCTCTTGAGCAAAAAATGGATTACATTATGTGTGTATTATATGCAAATATGTGTGGTGGCAGCAAATACCTTTGTTGTAAGTGTCAAGATAATATATCAGATTAGTCAAAATGGTATAATGGGATTTTCCCTGTATTGTTACTTAGGAGAAGTGGGACATTGCTTTGGTTATTTAATTTTAAATACAGTAAACCCTTGGTTTAATAGAGCTTGGTTTTGCAGACTTCAGATACAATGAACACATTTTGTGTTTGGGCTTCACCCTATTTAATGGACTAATGTCCTTCAAATCAAGGTTTTGGTTTTACTGCAAATGATGTTCACATCAGTTATATAATTACACAAATGATGTAAATTGAAATAGACTTAACAGATACCTCTTCCTCCCAATGGTCTCCTCTTCCTCCCAATGGTCTGTTAAATCAAGATTTTGCTGCAAATAACATCATGTCATTTATATAGTTATGCAAATGATGTAAATTGACATCAATAAATTCAGATTTAATAGACATCCCCCCCATAGTACTTAAAAATAGAGAACCTTCCTGGCATAGTAACTGCTGTGCACATTAATGGCAAATTCTTGATAATGGTAGCATGCTGCCAGGTAGTTTTAATGGACTGAGAAATATACTAGTGGTCCCAGAAAGTGAAATTTTCAGAAGGTGGTGTTTAGTTCTATTGTGCTTAATGTATGCAGGTGCATCTTGTCACAGATCAGGATTTCATATCTCATAACATTCTAGTTATCCTTAGGGGAAAAGTATCCAAGGTGACTATATGGGTTGTTTCCTTCTCTGTGTTGCTGGTTAGCCTAACATCAGAGGATTGTGCAAATGTGTTTTTCTGCTCCTAGAAGTATGTGTTTGGTCATTTTTGGCTGTTATAAAGCCTCGAGGGTAAATTGCACTTCTCTCTCTCCAAAGCATATGGTGCAGCAAAGATTGCTGGGGAGCAATATTTCTGTTTGTACCATTGTGCAAGTACTGATGTACTGATCCTTATTTTTCTGTATTGTCACTGGTCTTTATTTACTTGACTACAAATTTGTATTCAGTTCTCTCCTAGAATAATGGTCAGTTGGGGTTCATTTGCAGCTTCTGTAGCAGCTTCAGTTTGGTTACTAGATACCAGTAGTCAATATTATCTTCAAACTGGAAGTAGAATGAACTCTATGCCAAATTGCTTCTTTCTCGTATGGCAGTTTGGACAACGGTGTGGATTTTCTCTATCCCCTTCCTCCTCCTGACTAAGATGGAGCACAGGGTACTACAGAAGGAATGATTTCCTCAGGGCTCTTATACAGAAACATTTCTAAACTATAGTTAAGAAGCAGTCAAAATGTAGGCAGGAAGAAAGGATAAGGAGTGAAAAAGAAGAGTACTGAATGATGGAAAAATTATAGTGTAGTATAGAAATTGTCAATGAAAAAGTGGGAAAATCTTGAAAGATGAAAAAAATCAGTGGAGAGATGGGTGGGAATGTTCATTCTGGTTCATTGTTTTTGTCCTTGCTTCTAGGATCTTGCTGATGTTACACTATTTCATCTGTTAAAATCCACTTAGCTACATTAGCAGCTTATCACCTAACCAGTGACAAGCCATCTTTTCACAGTTCCTTTTCCAGGGCTTTCTTAAGGGCTTGAGGAAGTTTAATTCTCCATCAGCACTGCCTGCGTCAGCAGGAGATCTGGATTTCACCTCCTTAAGGCTAATGCTTCCACTATACAAACCTCAGCCACACTTCTGCAAGCAGGAGTATAAGTTACAGATGTTTGTGCACATGCTACTCAGCATAAAATTGGAAAATGTACTGGAGTATCAGGATTATTTAAGTCAAGTTTCCAAAGTGTTTTGATGACATTTGATGATTGGAAACCAGCTTTTAGTTCCCTTTTTTCTGTGATACCTAAACTGTTTTTTGCCTGTATATTTGTACTATGCTATTTTGTTCATCACTTTTGACAAAGACTTCATTCTGGTCCTGATGTTTTTAATACATATTTGAAGTTCTGTAGAAAAAATCAGGGAGGGACTTTAGAATGCCAGATAAATTTGGTTCCTGTAATCAAAAGTATGTTTGTGTATGAATCCAGCATGGGTATTCTGCAAAAATATATATATTGTTTTCTAAGTTCAACAATCCACTGTGATTTTGACATAGTTTTTAATTCTGCTGGTACTTTTAAAGAAGACCCCACAACCATACCTTCTGTATCTATTGATTTAACTCCAATATGTATGCATGTTTAAGGATTAGATTACAATGGCTGATTGAAAAGAAAGCTAGTGTAGAAATGTTCAATTCCAGGCTACAGGGAGGAGGGTAGGAATATGTCAGCGAGCATTGTGTGTAATACAAAATACATTCACTATTAATTTAGATGAACTTAGAAAGTTGGAGCCACTTCAGTTAGCAATAGTTGTGAAAAAAGATGATTGTAAAAACTTGTAAAACTCCACAGCTAGCGTGCCTATGGTGGCAATTTTAATGAAATAGGAATAAAAACTGGCAAGTGACATTTTCAAACAAGTTTGGACAGGGATTTTAAGGAGTAAAGGAAATGAGCAGTACAAATACTGCTTACTAAAATTTTTGAATGGAATGAGCACGGTCTTACAGGAGAATGGATTGTAATACATCTAAATGATGGTTCAGGAAGGCTGTACCTGCTGCTCCTTTTTTCATTTGGAAAGAGCTGGCCTTTCTACCCAGATGATTTGAGAAGCTGGGTCCCAGTGGCACTTGGGACTGAGACCTCCCATTGTACTTGCTAGATTTCCTGCTGCACCTGATTTTTTTTGTATTAAAAAAAAGAAGAAGCTGCCATACTGCATAGTGAAGTGTGACAACATTTTTATTTTCAATAATGTCTCTGGGAACCAAATGAGTCTTAAGCTTTGTTAGGAAATATGAATGGTGAATAACTGCAGCATTATTAGGAAGTGCACTTACCTATCCAGAAAAAAAAAAGATACGTAAGCCAGTGGTAGCAGGAGCATCCTGTGGAAGATCCTCTGAGAAAGTGGCATGTGTCATTCCCATGAGGTATGCCTTGTAATTGGTCATGTACCCATGGCAGCCATTTTGTGAGCTGTTTTTTTTTCCATCCCACCTTTATTATTTTTACAAATAACTCAAGGCGGCGAACATGCCTAATACTCCCTCCTCCTATTTCCCCCACAACAACCACCCCATGAGGTGAGTTGGGCTGAGAGAGTGACTGGCCCAAGGTCACCCAGCTGGCTTTCATGCCTAAGGCGGGACTAGAACTCGCAGACTCCTGGTTTCTAGCCCAGTGCCTTAACCACTAGACCAAACTGGCTCATGTTAAGTACAGAAACACTACACAGCCATTTTGCAAGAATACAGCTGACCGGCCTTTCGCCCTTTGATCTACAACATCCAGTTAAATTGCTTCAAGTACAATATGGAAAGTAAGACACTATGGCTGGGATTCAAATTAGGTAATTATAGTTCTGCTTTGCAATGAGATTTACTTTCTTCACATTGCAACTTTTCCAGATCCCCTGAAAAGTACTTGAGAGTCTTTAAAGCTATTAAGGGTGAACAATCCACAATGCCAAATGCCACAGCCACTGATATGTAACAAGTGAAATAAAAGTTATTCATACAGAGCTAAACTGCATTTCTTAATTTAAAATATATACGCTCTACGTATTTGCACTGAAATTTAATATAGCTTCAACATGTACAAACTTAGAGAACACCTGTTGTGTTGATACTAGACATACCGGTATTTGCCAGGATTTCAGTTCTACCATCTTATGCATACTCCAATACCCACAGTATGCTGTCTAAGAAGAGCTAAGATGCAACATCCTCACCAGAGGTGTGGATGATCTATTTTGGAGAGAGAGATTACAGAATTAATCCCTCTAATTATTTTTTCCATCCCATTCATTGACAAGCAGGGATGCTCAGTTACAATTCAGCATGTTATATTGCTTCCTGTGGAGTCCATGGTGCTCTCTGAGCCTTGTTGTTTTCTTGCAGACGTTTCATTGCCAGGCTAGGCAACATCTTCAGTGTGAAAAGGGAGTGGAACTTGCTCTCTGTTTATATACCCTGGCTTGTCCTGCCTGTGTTGGTGGGGGTGTTGTACTCTCCTTGGTAGTACCTTGATTGGGTTGTTGTTTGCTGCTTGGTTGATTGACTTCCTTTTTTTTAATGCTATGCAACATTTTCTCTTTGACGCCCAAGACTTTCATTCTTCACCTACTTTCTATCACTATGCTCAGTTCCTGACAAAAGCCAATCCCACCCTATCCCCTTCTTGAGAAGGGGGTGCACCACTACCTCCTTCAAGGCAAGTGGTACTACCCGTTCCCAAAAAGAGGCTTTAACCACTGCTTTAACCCAACCACATGCCACTTCCCAGGAGGCCTTAACCAACTATGAGGGTAATGGGCCCAGAACACAGGTGGATGAATTCACAGCCACGAGGACCCTGTCCACTTCCTCAGGATCAACCGACTCAAACTCCTCCCAGATAACAGGGCTTAGATGTGTCTTGGTCACTTCCAAAGGACCTGCCAGTCGGAGTCCAACTGCAAGTGAAGTCAAACAACTTTGTTTAGCAGAAGCTGGGAATATTCCTCACCCAGGTCACCCAAAACAAGGATGCTGGGCAGCTATCTGCAAATGCAATAAGAGTGGAGAAGTAAGTATGTTTAGCTGCCCTGATCACCACAAGGTAAGTCCTAATTAGGTTTGTTCTTGAGCTCGGTCGACTTCATTCTTTGTCTTCCTCCAGCAGCACTCTAGGCGTCTCTTGTGCCACTTCATCTCTTGGAGCTCTTTGATAAACCATAGTGCTCTACGAGACCCACATACACAGAGTCTGCACAGGTGTGATTTGGTCCAGGGCCCCCACCACATGCTCATTCCAAGCCATGATAAGGGTGTCTGCTGAACCATTTGCCAGAATTGAGGGGAAAAAACCAAGTTCCCTCTGAAACTGCACTGGGTTTATCAGGTGCCTGGGGCAGGCTGATCAAATAGGCCCCACCTCTCTGCAGTGATGAGAGGCTGTGGAGAACTCTAGGGCCAAAAGAGAATGATCTGTCCATGGCAAGGGACCGATGTTAACATTCCCCAAATCCAGATCACGACGCCGCTGCCCTGATCTAATGCGTGACACCCTGCGTGAGTAAGACCATGAATAAATTGGATCAGGTCCATGGTTGCCATGGTGGCCATGAGGTCCTGGGCTACCTCAGACCCCAGGCCCAGAGAAGTCAGATTCAAGTCGCCCAGAACCAAAAGCCTGGGAATCTCCACCACCAACCTGGCCACAGAGTCCAGGAACACAGGTGGGGATGCCACTACTATGCAGGGAGGAAAGTAAGTGAGCAGCAATCCCCACTGATCCCTACGGCCCAGCCTCACAAAGAGGGTCTCACATCCAGTGATGTTTGGGGCAGGGCCGCTAAAGGCCACCAGAGACTCACAAATAACAACAGCTACTCCCCACCTCAAAGGGGGCGCGGTGGCTCAGCGGTTAAGACGCCAGGCTTGTCGATCGGAAGGTCGCAAGTTCAGAGCTTCGAGACCCTAGCCCCACGTGACGGAGTGAGCTCCCACACTCACCCCAGCTCTTGCCAACCTAGCAATTCGAAAGCATGCAAATGCAAGTAGATGAATAGGTACCACTGTAATAGGCTTTATTACAGGCTGACCTGGAATTAAGCAGCAGCAGCCAGGGTTCCCCCTTCATGGATCACTGCCTTGTCGTGGTGAAGGGGCTTGCGTAACTCAATGAAGTCAGGTCAAGACGGACAGGTCATGACGGAGAGTTCTTACAAAATGTGGTCCACTGGAGGAGGAAATGGCAGCCCACTCCAGTATCCTTGCCAAGAAAACCCCATGGACAGTACCAAAAGGCTAAAAGATATGATGCCGGAAGATGAGCCCCTCAGGTCGGAAGGTGTCCAATATGCTACTGGGGAAGAGCGGAGGGCAATTCCGAGTAGCTCCAGAAAGAGTGAAGCGGCTGGGCCAAAGCCGAAAGGACGCTCAGTTGTGGATGTGTCTGGAAGTGGAAGGAAAGTCCGATGCTGTAAAGAGCAATATTGCATAGGAACCTGGAATGTAAGATCTATGAATCAAGGCAAGCTGGATGTGGTCAAACATGAGATGACAAGATTGAACATCGACATCTTGGGAATCAGCGAACTAAAATGGACAGGAATGGGCGAATTTAATTCAGGAGACCGTTATATATACTACTGTGGGCAAGAATCCCTTAGAAGAAATGGAGTAGCTCTCATAGTCAATAAAAGAGTGGGAAAGGCAGTACTGGGGTACAACCTCAAAAACGACAGAATGATCTCAGTTCGAATCCAAGGCAAACCATTCAACGTCACAGTAATCCAAGTCTATGCCCCAACCACTGATGCTGAAGAAGCTGAAGTTGACCGGTTCTATGAAGACCTACAACACCTTCTAGAACTAACACCAAAAAAAGATGTCCTTTTCATCATAGGGGACTGGAATGCTAAAGTAGGAAGTCAAGAAATAACCGGAATGACAGGCAAGTTCAGCCTTGGAATACAAAATGAAGCAGGTCAAAGGCTAATAGAGTTTTGTCAAGAGAACACGCTGGTCATAGCAAACACTCTTTTCCAACAACACAAGAGATGACTCTACACATGGACATCACCAGATGGTCAATACCAAAATCAGATTGATTATATACTTTGCAGCCAAAGATGGAGAAGCTCTATACAATCAGCAAAAACAAGACCTAGAGCTGACTGTGGCTCAGATCATGAGCTTCTTATCGCAAAATTTAGGCTTAAATTGAAGAACGTAGGGAAAACCACTAGACCACTCAGATATGACCTAAATCATATCCCTTATGAATATACAGTGGAGGTGAGGAATAGATTTAAAGGATTAGATCTGGTAGACAGAGTGCCTGAAAAACTATGGACCGAGGTTCGTAACATTGTACAGGAGGCAGCAACTAAAATCATCCCAAAGAAAAAGAAATGCAAGAAAGCAAAGTGGCTGTCTGATGAGGCTTTACAAATAGCTGAGGAAAGAAGGAAAGCAAAAGGCAAGGGAGAAAGGGAAAGATATAACCAACTGAATGCAGATTTCCAGAGAATAGCAAGGAGAGATAAGAAGGCCTTCTTAAATGAACAATGAAAAGAAATCAAGGAAAACAATAGAATGGGGAAGACTAGAGATCTCTTCAAGAAAATCAGAGATATCAAGGGAATGTTTTGTGCAAAGATGGGCATGATAAAGGACAAAAAAGGCAGGGACCTAACAGAAGCAGAAGAGATTAAGAAGAGGTGGCAAGAATACACAGAAGAACTATACAAGAAAGATCTTAATGTCCCTGATAAATACGATGGTGTGGTCACTGACCTTGAGCCAGACCTCCTAGAGAGTGAAGTCAAGTGGGCCTTAGGAAGCATTACTAACAACAAAGCTAGCAGAGAAGACAGTATCCCAGCTGAGCTATTTAAAATCCTAAAAGATGATGCTGTTAAAGTGCTGCACTCAATATGCCAACAAATTTGGAAAACTCAACAGTGGCCACAGGATTGGAAAAGGTCAGTTTACGTTCCAATTCCAAAGAAGGGCAATGCCAAAGAATGTTCAAACTACCGTACAATTGCGCTCATTTCACATGCTAGCAAGGTTATGCTCAAAATCCTACAAGCTAGGCTTCAGCAGTATGTGAACCGAGAACTATCAGAAGTGCAAGCTGAGTTTCGAAGAGGCAGAGGAACTAGAGATCAGATTGCCAACATTTGCTGGATCATGGAAAAAGCAAGAGAGTTCCAGAAAAACATCTACTTCTGCTTCATTGATTATGCTAAAGCCTTTGATTGTGTGGATCACAACAAACTGTGGCAAATTCTTAAAGAGATGGGAGTACCAGACCACCTTACCTGTCTCCTGAGAAACCTGTATGCGGGTCAAGAAGCAGCAGTTAGAACCGGACATGGAACAATCGATTGGTTCAAAATTGGGAAAGGAGTACGACAAGGCTGTATATTATCACCCTGCTTATTTAACTTATATGCAGAGTACATCATGAGAAATGCCGAGCTGGAAGAATCACAAGACGGAGAAGATTGCCGGGAGAAATATCAACAACCTCACATATGCAGACGATACCACCCTAATGGCAGAAAGTGAAGAGGAACTAAAGAGCCTCTTGATGAGGGTGAAAGAGGAGAGTGCAAAAGCTGGCTTGAAACTCAACATTAAAAAAACCCAGATCATGGCATCTGCTCCCATCACTTCCTGGCAAATAGAAGGGGAAGAAATGGAAGCAGTGACAGATTTTATTTTCTTGGGCTCCAAGATCACCGCAGACGGTGACTGCAGCCATGAAATTAAAAGATTCTTGCTCCTTGGGAGGAAAGCTATGGGAAACCTAGACAGAATATTAAAAAGCAGAGACATCACCTTGCCGACAAAGGTACATATAATTAAAGCTATGGCTTTCCCAGTAGTAATGTATGGCTGTGAGAGTTGGACCATAAGGAAGGCTGAGTGCTGAAGAATTGATGCTTTCGAACTGTGGTGCTGGAGAAGACTCTTGAGAGTCCCTTGGACTGCAAGGAGGTCAAACCAGTCAATCCTAAAGGAAATCAACCCTGACTGCTCATTGGAAGGACAGATACTGAAGCTGAAGCTCAAATACTTTGGCCACCTAATGCGAAGAGAGGACTCCCTGGAAAAGACCCTGATGCTGGGAAAGACTGAAGGCAAAAGGAGAAGGGGACGGCAGAGGATGAGATGGTTAGATAGCATCACCGATGTAATGAACATGAATTTGAGTAAACTCCGAGAGACAGTGGAGGACAGGAAGGCCTGGAGTGCTATGGTCCATGAGGTCACGAAGAGTCGGACACAACTAAATGACTGAACAACAACAACAACAAGCCAGGGTCCAGAGCCACCAAAGCTCCAGAAACCAGGTCTTGGGGATGAACATAGGGGTGAACATATGAACATAAGACTGTAGCGGTCTTAAACACTGAGGCTGCCTTCCCTGAGAGCAGCCCACCCCCCATCTCCCACCATATCTCCCCATGCCCGTCACCACTGCAATCCCTTCCCCTGTTCTCTCCCCCCTTTTACCCACCAGCTTCCCCTCCCTACCCCCCCAAAAGCAGAGGGACCCATCCCAACAATATTCTCCAGATTATCCTGGATTTTTGGAATTGGTGCATCAGGTGGTAAATCTTTCTTGTTGCCATTCATCTGGCAGGCCAGGACAATGTTTTAGCAGATGTCCTACACTAGGCACCCTCCGTCTTGCACATCTGAAAGCTCCACTTGAGTTTTCATTAAGATTTTTCACTGCTGTGGGACACTGATCATTGTCGTCTTTGCTATCCACGACACTAGGTGATGCCAGCAGTACTGCACCTGAGGGGCCTTGGTGCTAATTCTTTGGTCTCAAGAAATTTCTTGACCTATTTCCTGTGTTACCAAAATTATGAATAATAATGAAGACTGCATCCTTCCACATACATACAAACCTTGTGGCCACATCACCCTTGTTTCTATCAGTTCTCTCCCAATCTTATCCAGATCTGGATAAGATCATAAATGCTAAGTATTTATTGAAGATAATTATTTGCTTCATTTCTGAATAGTCAGCAGATCACTTAATGTCTGTTTCTCATTCAAGGGAGTTCCTTTACATCGGAAGACTAAATGCCTTGCCCGATAATCACTAAAAGTTGGGGTGGGGTGGGGTGGGGGCTGTTTTGTTGCCTTCTTCTGCCTTTTAGTGAAACAGTTCTGAAAGGGCTTTGGGAATTCCTTTCTGCAGCATATTCAGATGATCCCACCTTGCAGACAATATACTGCAACACTATACAAGGTTGCATTTCAGATTGTAAAGTCAGAAGAGGACTATATATTTCCTTTACTGAGATTATTTTTTAAAATTGTCCCAAAGTTGATGCAAAATAGACAGTTCCTGTGTGAAAAATGACCCTGGTAGAAGTTCATCATGTTGCAGACGTTAATCCAACTCATATAATCTATGGTATGTTAGCTGTTTAAACTTAAAAACCATGTTAAAAATTAAATTAAAAATTAAAACCACTTTTGTTGTTGCTGTTGTATTTGGCAATCTGAGAATGGCTCAGGGAAATACCAATATCTAGCAATTGATATAATATGATCATAGGTGGTACTGCAAATTAATCCATAGAATGTTATTTTTATTACTAAAATGTGTCTTGTTTTTTTACTTACAATCATACAGTCACAATAACTTCCTGTGGGTTGGTCTTAAATTATAAAAACAGTCAGCTGAGTGTCCTGTTTAGAAGTGATGTCACAACTGAAAAGAGGATGGAAATGTGGTCAATTTTATTTTTGGAGGGTTTTGCAAAGATGTCATATCATACATCTGAACAAACTTCCTCTACCAGGTCTTAGAACAGCCATGTATTAATTTACAAAAAAATCCCCTCGAAAACAAAACATTTGCATTGGCTAGTTTACATGGATAGATGCCCATTTAGAAATAAAACTGCTATATTTTGTAATAAAATAGAATACTGGAGAATGTTTGTGATCTGTGTACTTCCTCAGGTTTCTGACCAGATGCTAACCCTGCTTCCCCTTGGGATTCCTTTTAAAAAAAAACTTCATTTGAACTGGATATCTTTTCAAATAGATAATTGCCCCTGTAATTAACATACATGGTTTGTTTGGCACAAAGCCATGGGTTGTTTAAACCATAATAGACATATTTATATAAAGTAGAAACCAATGTAATTCAGTGGTCTACTGCTGCTTTTTAATGAAATTATCCTGGGAATCTTCAAGGACTATAAAAAGGTGTCTTATGACCTGTGAACTGTGTCTGCCTCTGCCTAGAAGTTTGCCCTTTTCTACAAAAACACCTCTTGTGAGACCATATTGGCATGAGACATTCCCTTTGTCTTCTATTTGTGTAACCTCTGTGTCCTGATGACACATTTTGCTTACCAAGCATACTGCTTTCTCTTCTTTGTATGCAGCTCTTTAACTGTTTGTCAGGGTTCGCACCAGTGTGAAGTCCTGACATGGGTTGCATATGGGAGGTGAGATGGACAAGATACGTGTCAGCAGCAGTGGACTCTGAGAAGAAGGGGGAGGATGGGTACATTCCAGTAGAGGCGGTTGGAGATTGTTTATAGCAGAGACTTGCTCCAAGGTGGTTCTGTCGGTGCCATCTGGGAACGTCTGGGAGATGAATGCAGATTGAGTGGGAAAAGTAATATGCAATGGCTTCATCAGTAGGAGGGGCTGGCACGGAGCGGGGAGAGGGAGTTTATTCAACGGTCTGAGCGGGAAAACATCATTCTGGTCTTTGACCATGTATCGTGTTACTAATTCTTAATAAAGATTTCTTCTATATCCTTAATAGCTTGTATTGAGAAATCCTGAGTTTGGGGTTTAGAACGGGATTCATCACACTGCTGTTTCAGGTTTATCATGTTACTTGATCATAAAATGCCTGCCATAGTATATCCTCTAACTGAGAAGCATTTACTTCTAACAATAGGTTAGGACAATACTAGAGAGCAACCATTTTGGATTCAAATGACATGGTAAGTTTGAAATCACAATTAAAGAGCTGCAAGTTGAAGGTGTAAAATAGCACTATATGCCGTTGCTAATCAAGATTTCTTCCGGAGTGTGTAATATGAACACAGCTCATTTCAGACAAGAAAAGCCTTCAATTCAAATTACTAAATAGCCATCTGCAACCTCTTAGTCATTTAATGTGAAAAACAGACATATCAGTGAGCTTGACACATTCTGATCAAATATTAAACAGGTTTTAGAAATGTAGGCTTCTCCAAAATTTAAGTTCAGAGATCATTCCTTTCGTAATTTTAATATCTCATAAATGTAATGATAAAATTCATATTTAAACAAAACTTGTTCACTTGCCTTTATCTGTCCTTCTCAAATGCCAAAATCAAGGTATTTCCCCCAATATTTCATACATCCTCTAAAGCAGTTTGCAAGCACAGTAAAAATAGTTAATGACAATCTTCAGGAGCCATTTAAAAAATGATGCCCTTAATTAGACAAATGTAAAGGTTCCCCCTGCACATTTGTGCAGTCGTGTCCGACTCTAGGGGCCAAATGTACTGACATGGAAAAGATTTAAAAACCCCGATTGTTAATCAAATACTTGTTACTTCAAAAGAAGAAAAATTATTTTGTGGAACTTGGGAAGTATTTAAATATATTAAACAGTGCTAACTATCTACAAAAAATATCTTTAGACAAACTGCCTTTCAAAGTAATTTTTATCATGTACAGGATTTAAATTTAAAAAGAAATGCAATCTAAATTGTCTTGTTACTTTTCTCAGAAAATCAACAGATGAATCCCTTTTATCAATAATTAAATTATAGTATTTTTGGTCATTTTCAAAATTCCCCAAAATCTTCTGTGATTTCCCTTTTTTAAAAAAAAGAATTTTATTAAGTTTCAAAAAAAGATACAGTACAAGATACAGAAAAACAAAAAACTACAAAAAAAAGAACTAAAAAAGTGAAAACACAAGAGAAATTTTTTTAGATAGATTAAAAAAAGAAGTGACTTCCGACTTTAAACATCAAGGATATATAGCAATTTCCCATAATCAATCCCTTAAGGTAAAGGTAAAGGCTCCCCCCGCACATTTGTGCAGTCGTGTCCAACGCTAGGGGCTGGTGCTCATCTCCGTTTGTTAGCCGAAGAGCCAGCGTTGTCCGAAGATGCTTCCATGGTCATGTGGCTGCATGGCGCGTGGGGAATGCTGTTACCTACCCACTGAAGTGGTACCTATTCATCTACTTGCATTTGCATGCTTTCGAATTGCTAGGTTGGCAAGAGCTGGAGCTAGTGCGGGAGCTCACTCCGCACGCAGGGCTAGGGATTCGAACCTCCGAACTTGCAATCTTCCGATCGACAAGTCTAGTGTCTTACCCGCTGAGCCACCACGTCCCTATAATTAAACCAAAATCACATTATCTCTACAAGTCAACCCCTTAGCACATTATAAAAACCACTAAATACCATTGCTCCCTCCCTTTATATTAAAAAAGAAGGAAAAAAAAGTATAAATCACCTAATCAACTTCGCCCCCGAAAATAACAATTACTTAATTATTCCGTTCCTACTACTATACATTTCTGTCTACTATAATAAAGATCAAAAATAGAAAAGCATGTAAATTGTCTACCATTATAGTTAATAATACAAAAAACATGAATACAAAAAACATGAATAAGAAAAAACCTTAATAATCACAATCTCAGTCATTAATGATAAGTATCAACTTGTCCATTTATAGTTTTATCATAGATTTGAACTGTACCTCAGATTCACACCTAATCTCTTCTCTAACACAGGAAGTATCATTTTCCACCTCAGTTTAACTAATACATTGTCAAAGCAATTATGAGGATTTGGGTGAGGCAACACCTAAAGCCACATCTTCCTTTGTATGAAAACAATTCTATCAATTTAAATGCGTACCTTAGATAAACAAAAACAAAAATTCTCCAGCTTGTTATCCCACAACTGATTTTCACGTTAAGAATCTACATATTTTCTTAGACAGATGTACAACTGCAAAATATCACAATTTTAAGTAGCCTCTCGGCAATTACTGTTTTCTTCTTAACACCCACATTAATTCTACTATGTTCTACAGCTGATTTTGAAACTTTCTGGAAACAGGGAGAAAATATGTTGACTAGATCATCATGTATTTGCTTGCACTTTTAATGATTGTGGATACTATAAATAGCTAAGGAAGTTTATTTGTATTTCATTTAGCTTTATGTTGCTTCTTGCTGTTTTCAGTGGTTTTAGCCTGGAATATTGGATTTATGTTTTAATCTTGAAAGCTGCTTGTGAATCTTCTGTTCAGTTCTAAGATATTATATGAATATATTAAATTAATGGCTGAATGGCTGACATCTTTAATTTTAACTTTAACTTTATTGTATATAGTTCCAGAAAACAGTGTGATATGTGTATGATTTTTATTGTTTAAAGGGGTCCCACTTACAGCAATAGTTTATGTGTTTATATACTTTCATACTGCTTCCTATGCTGAAACATCTCAAACAATATATATTAAAATAAATAATAAAATAAAATAAAATAAAATAAAATAATAAAATAATAAAATAAAATAAAATAAAATAAAATAAAATAAAATAAAATAAAATAATAAAATAAAATAAAATAAAATAAAATAAAATAAAATAAAATAAAATAATAAAATAATAAAATAAAATAAATAAAACAAAACAAAATAAAACATAATAAAACAATAAAATGAAACAATAAAATAAAATAAAACAATATATTAAAACAATATTCAATAAAACATACTCATTTAAAGGACAATGCATTCTGCCAATAGTCATATTATGGAGGCCTGGGAAAAGAGAGGAGTTTTCAGCAGGCCCCAGATGTCAGAGACAAAGCATTCTAGAGTGTGGGTGCCACCACGGAGAAGACCTACCTTTCCAAGAGCAGTTGCCAGGTGGCATTTCAGCAATTCTCAGTATATGTAGCCGAACCTGCCCTGATGATCTCAGCGACTGACCAGGTCTATAACGGCAAAGGTGATCTGATAGGTATCCAGGGCTCAAGCTGTTTACAGACTTTTGTGTCAAAACCAAAACTCTGAACCTGGTTCGGTAGCTAATTGGCAACCGGTGCAATTCCTTCAACAAAGGTGTAACACAAAGATGCCTCGTTTAGCAATCTGTAAACACATATACTGCACCAGCTGATGCATGAGGCTTTACTGTGAACATGAACCATGTAGGGCTTTAAAGGTGACAATCAACATTTGGATTGCATCCAGACGCCAATTTGTAATAAGTGCAGCTCTTGAAGAAATGTTGGCATCTTGGCAAACTGACTGGTGCCTATAACTGCTTGAGCTGATGAATTTTGGACCACCTATAGCTTCTAGGTGATCTTCAAGGACAGCCTCATGTACAGCATGTTGCCACAGTCCAAATGAGAGATGATAGAGAGCAGATGTTTCTAATCTTTGATCCTCTAGTCCTTAAATGTCTTCTCACCATTATGACCAGTGATCACTTTATGGGTACCCATACTCTCCTCTCCCATGCCTCCCTATTATAAGAACATCCCACATTCTCCATTCTTACACATAAACCTACTTGAAGAAATCTGAAAGAAAATATTAAAATTCCATAGAATAATGTGAACAATCACAAACTCAGCCTCCACACCAAACACATAGGTATGAATTCAAAGATATTCTCCTCTTATTCTACAGTTCAGGTCTGTGCAGTGTCTTTCTTGGGAATGCTTGTTGCTTAATTGCTTGTTGCTTCCTGGGATTGCTTGTTGCTTAAACTCATAACACATGGACAGACTCAACCATCCTAGACCAAGCCAAATCCAAAAATGATTAGGAATTCCTGGAAGCTTGGCATTCAGACAAATCAGCCATCACAGAGATTAACCACATTTACACACCATTCAAAAGAGACAATAAAAAAGCTAAGGAGGAAACAAAAAGACCAGAACACAGCCTCTCCAGCAGCCAACACCCAGATAAGCAAGGATTCACACCAGACAAACAAGCAGAAAACAATACCCTAATCAAGGAACTACCAAGGAGAAAACCACATCCTCACCAACACTGGCAGGGAAAGCTACCGTATATAAACAGAGAGGAAACCCCACACTCACTAGCACTGATGTTATCTAGTCGGGTAATGAAACATCTGCAAGCAAACAACCAAGCTCAGAGAGTACCAAGGACACCACTACTGTACTTGTAAGCATCTATTTGGTTGTAAAGGAACACAATGCTAGGTTAGATATGCCATTAGATTGAGGTTAATTTATTTTATTATTAATAATAATAATATTATTATTATTGACTTATTGCTGTGAAGGAAAAGAGGCAGGGAGGTAGTTTTTCTTTTTTATAAATTTTATTGAATTTTGAAATACATATTAAAAGTTAGAACAAGAAATAAAGAAAGAAATACAAAGTAAGAAAAAAGTGAAAGAAAAGTGAAGTTAAGAAAATAATATACAAAAGAAATATAGAAAATAGATGGCCTCCAATCTGTCTTTGGTCTTTAAGTACAATATTTGCTTTAAATGTTGGTCTTTCATACAATACACAGGAACTTTTCTTTGTCATGTACATTTCAATTTCTATAGTCCAATCTTCTAATCTTCATGTAGATTTCATCTTTCTATCAATTCTCCAATAGTCCATTGTTAAGGTTATTTGGTTAAAGCATTCTATGCAGAATTAAACGCATGGCATTTTCTTCCACTGTGTCTGGCCAGAGAGTGGAAAAATACAAGTGAAAACAATCTACATTGTTTTCCGCATTGTAAGTTTGGTTCTCAAAACATCTGAGACGTAGATGGCAGGTGCTGAGATATCTCTAGCTAGACAAAATAAACCCGTAATCAGAATCGTTCTCAAAACAAAACAAAAAGGCCAATACACAACACTGCCATCGTGTGACGCTTTATAGTAAGTACAATTACTACCAGAAATGCTATACTAAAAGAGATGCTCATGTTTAAACCAATCACATGTGAGCTATGAACCATGGGTAGTCCTTTATACTTATGTTCTACACATATATGTCTTCTGTTCTTTATGTAGACTGCTATCTGCATGTACTTGTATCTGAACTGTAACCATGCCTGGTCTTTGCCTGGTCTTTGCACAGACCATGATGTTTTTTTTCCCTCACTTCTGGTGATGGAACTCTGCTTATGCTTTGATTTTACCTTTTTGCAATAATGCACTATACATCCATTATTGCCTTATGCTATCAATAAAGATATTGTTAGCCTTACAACACGTTGTTTGGATTACTTCATTGCCTGGAACCCCGCATAGTTAACCATCACCTAACAGGTTATGGTGGCCCAGAGAGAATTTTGTGTTTTTCTTTGCTGCGCTGGATCTAGCTGTAACAACGGGGTTTGTTTTTAAGGCTGCATTTTGAAGTAAACGTGTTTTTCTTTGAGTGGTCAGCATGGCTGCTGCTGCAGGGCTAACCAGTCTGCCCTTTGAGCGTTTGAATGGCACAAACTATCGGACCTGGTGTGTGAAGATCAAGTCTTTCTTCCTAAAAGAAGGTTTGTGGAAGTATGTGAAAGACGCACCTCCAACCGGTGCTATTACTGAAGAAGTGCAGTTGTGTTTGGATCGTGCTTATGGCAACTTGATTCTGGGACTAGAATCATCACAGCTACTGCATATCAGTAATTTGGAGACCGCACATGCCTGTTGGGAAGCTCTTAAAGCCCTTTATTCCAAGCAAACCTCTGCTGCCATTGTTGGTATATCACGTCAGCTTTACAACTTGAAGCTTTATGCTATCAATAAAGATATTGTTAGCCTTACAACACGTTGTTTGGATTACTTCATTGCCTGGAACCCCGCATAGTTAACCATCACCTAACATCCATCTGTAATTTCCACTCCTTGAAGTAATATCAATTTAAATGTTCTTTACTGCATCAATTTCCATTTTTACATCCTTATTTATATCCTTGATAGAATCCAATTAGTCTTAAAACATATATATAGCAAGTAAAGGCCTTATTTTGTCTCAACAGTAATTTATATTTTATTCTAATTCTAATAAAATAAAATATGTTCCATTCATACATATCCATAAAAATAACCCTAATTTAAACTTATTCTATATTTAGGGGAGGTAGTTTTTCAATTTCCTTTGCACCCAGCAATGTGCTGTGGAACAAAGATCACCGTTTATCCCCTTCCTCCAGGAAGAACTCTGATACATTCTAGTGCCTTTTCCAAGATAAGTAGGAGCCCTTTTATTCACTAAATGGAAAATCTGAATTCAATCTATTGACTCTGAATTTAGGATACACTTGTTTATTTATTTTACTGTATTTGTAACCCATCCCAGTCCCAAAAGACTCTGCATGGTGTACTACTTCGAACAAAATAACATAATCTAAATGAATATCAAGAACAAAAGATAACCACAAAGAAAACCACAGATAAAACCCCAAATAAAACCCAAGATAGGCATCAGCAATGGCTATTATGCAATACCATTTTTCAAGTCAAGTGGAAAAGCTATATTAACTGGATCTATTTTCCAGAATGTACACTGCATCCAGTCTTTATCAATACAGGATAAACAGCAGTTGCTAACAATTCAAGCATACATGTTTATGGAGTCCTTGGTGCTCTCTGAGCCTTGTTTTCTTGCAGACGTTTCATTGCCAGACTAGGCAACATCTTCAGTGCGAAAAGGGAGTGGGACTTGCTCTCTGTTTATATACCATGGTTTGTCCTGCTTGTGTTAGTGGAGGTGTTGTTCTCCCTTAGGGGTTCCTTGATTGGGCTGTTGTTTGCTGCTTGGTTGATTGACTGAGTTAATAGTTCCTTGATTAGGGTATATTATTGTTGGGGTTTGATATACCCAGGAATTTACAGCTAGATATAAATTATACTGAGAGGCTTGATATTTAGGTGAGAGGGGAAATATTCTGCAGAGTCACCCAATTAGCAGCCATTGTTGTAGTGATGATGTGTCAGTGTGTGACTCATACAACAGGTGCTTAGAGTTAAGTTGGGTGTGGTGGATAATGAGAGTGACCTATAAGGTGATTGGTCAGTTTATATATAAATACAGAGATGTCCTGTATTCATTCTTCTCATTTATTCCCATTTCTACCTCTGTATGCTGTATCGTTGGTTTATCATTTGTTACCTTTGTGGAAGTGATCTGTAAATACGTATGTATATAAGTAAATAGGATATTTGATGTAACTTCTGTTTGGAGTCTATTTACTGCATAGTACTTGGATCGCTGGTGCCTAGGAGAGAAGCAGGCCGCTCCATCCGCTCGCCCTGACAATTATGCTGTTTGATTGTTCCTCTGGTGCTAATCTTGGTGTTAATCTTTGTATATCTGGATATTGATTGGTGGCAAGGTGGTGTTCTGGTCTTTTGGCTTTTCTATTGTCTCTTATGAATGGTATGTAAATGTTGTTTACCTCTATGTGTCTGTTGGAAAAATCCAAGATGGCGACCGAATGCCGGATGCTGCTCTAAGGTGGGAAATTCCTGATATTTTTAGATCTTTACCCCCCAGTTTTGCCACGCTAGTTGTGGCGTTGGGGGAGATTGGAAAAGCTTTTGGCCCCCATACCTGGTGTGTGGGTGGTGAGACCGGTAGAAAACCCTTGGACAGAGCGGCGGTTAAGTGGCGGTAAGGGGCAAGGAATGGCAGGCCTGGTTTTTACGACGTGGCGGCAGCTACAGTATCTCCGACAACACTTTTGTGTTGAACTTCCTCCTTTGCTGGAGTTTCCTCCTCCTTCCCTGACGGATGAAGCAGTGGGATGAGAAATCTTGACAATGTGAGATTTAAGCCTCTACTCACAACAAACTCACAATAGACTCACACAGTAGTTAACAGCAACCTTTTATTAAGCTTTTGCAAAAGCTGGTGCCTCCACTGTCTCCGCAAGTTCGGTTGGCATGGAGCACACCCGAATACAAAGATACATGGGGTTTTATACATCCTTGCCCCGACGGTTTACAATACCACGGCCCGCCTAGTACATTTCTAATCTCTACCCCTCCCTTTCCCCAGATCCCCCTTCCCATCTTATCTGGCCAAGATGTACCCTGCCCTTGTCAAGGCGTGCCCTACCCTGGCCGAGGTGTGCCCCTTGTTACAAGGTGTGCCCCTTGTTACTTTTACTCTTATCTTATTTTCCTTCTCCCTCAGCCTTCTGTTAGACCCTCTTCTTCTTGGGACTAGGTAGTGCAGTAAATATGTGGTTTTTGTTATCAAGCAATGTGGTTTTTGTTATCAAGCAAGCCAAGCGAGCGTTTTAGCCTTCTAAGTTCCTAGAATGGAGCTGCCTTCTGTCAAAAGAATAACTGTCACTTATTTTTACTTATTACAGCAACATCTTAGCAACACTACGCAGGGAACTTCGGGGGCACGGCAGACCTGGGCGACGTGGGGGCAAACCCCAATGCAACAGACTGGCCTTGTGGCAGTTTTTGATGACGCGGTGGCAAGCCCCAGTGAATCTCGGGGGGAAGATCGGCCCCGGTGGCACAGACTTCGACATGACTGGTGGCAGAGTGGGCCCCGGAGTCGTGGTTTGGACTTGACGGTGCAGCGAGTGGTGGAGCAGTGGACCGGCCTTGGTGGCATGGTGAGCCAGGCGAGCCCTGTAGCGGCAGTTCGGCTCGGAGCTGTAAAGAATGGTGGTGGTGTGCTGGGCTTTGGAGGGATAGGCCTAGGCCTTGGCCTTGGGGGTGCCTTAGATCCCTCGGACAGCTAGCATCCTCAGGGGGACTTCTCAAGGTCTCTGGACTTTTATACCAATTTTTATACTGATGACAACGTTGAAAGGACTGCCTGGGGTCTTTTGGCCCTTTGGCTGTTAAATATTTGGAGCGGCTGACGGTGTCCGACGTGGGGCCTGAAATTGAGGCCTGGTTATCCCCTCCCAACCTGCCAGATATGGCAGGGATTATTAGGGTCCCTCCAATGTGAATGGGTGCCCCCTCCCACTTGTGAGAGATGAGGGAGGGAGCCTGGGTGTGAATGGTGTTTGTTAGAACACTCGCCCCCTGAGTGAGAGACGGGGTGAGGGGTAGTGGATGTTATGCCCCCCTGCTGTCCAGTGAGAGAGGCTGGGGGTTGGCATAGTGAGTATGTGGGTGATGGTTGGGCCTATCAGCGCCGAGAGCGAGAGCTGGTGCGCTGAGGGTCCATCATCCCCTTGTGGTTGTTTGTATGTGTGTATGGTTGGATGAGAGGATGGAGGGATCCCAATTCCAAACCAGGGATTCTAGAGGTCCAGGACAAGGGGCAAATGGATTGGAAAACCCTGGGGGATGTAGGGCGGGGCATTTAATCGAGGTGGTGATGGGCAGGGGATGTTATGATGGAAGCCAGAGGGTGAGTCATCTTCGAGGAAGACGCCCCAGGTGTTTATTACCTGTAGCGTGTTCCGACCCTCCGGGCTTAAACCTAGGCCCTGGACAAGCAGACTCATGGGGGCCCTGGTCTCTGGCTGCTGCTTCTTAATGCCAGGTCAGTCAGCAACAAGGCCCCCCTCATAAGTGACTTGATCACAGAGGAAGGGGCAGACCTGGCGTGTATTACCAAAACCTGGCTGGGCCCAGAAGGAGGAGTAGCTTTGTCAGATATGTGCCCAGCCAGGTTTTGGGTGTGGCACCAGCTGTGAGAAATGGATCATAGAAATGACCACTCACGATCTCTCTGAGTCAAAGTATAAAAGCAAAGATTTATTTCACGTTTGCAAAGGCGGGTGGATCCAATTGCTGCAGGCAAAAAGGACCACACTTCATTACATATCTCAGCATCTTATATACCCTAATTTCGTGGCCGAAGGTGACCCTCATCTGTCCCCATTGGCTGAGGTACCAGGATGTTACACTCTTGTTTCCGATTTGCCTATAATTAACACATTTTAGCTATTGATTACATTAAAACATCCTATGCATTTTTCAATCTATGGGGGGCTTAGCGGAAGCCTTATCAGGTTGTGTGTTGAACAATGGGATTTCCTCATAAGTCATGGTTTGACCTCGCAGTTTGTTCTGACTCTGATACGTGTTTGTGTACACATTTCCTTATTTCCTTGGGATGATAAGACCTATCTCTGTCCCCCGTCTCCCCTTGTCTCTTGTGTAATTTATTATCTTAATCACTGTTATCCTAAAACATTGGATTCTGATCATCTTGCTTGAACTTAAGCTGTCATCTAAGTTTCCAGCCACTCAATCACCAAGAGTTGGTTTAGATGTAATATATATAAAAAATTGCAATGGCTATTACCAGTACAAATTATTTTGTTAAAAATTAACTGATTTGTATATCCCTCACACAGCCGAGATGCCAGGGCAGGGGAGGAGGGCTGGAAGTTGTCATCCGAGAGTCTCTAGTGACCTTCAGGGGCGCTGCTCCACAAGTAGCCGGTTGTGAGACCCTGTTCTTCAAGTTGGGTGCCCGAGAGCAATTGGGAGTGTTGCTGCTGTACCAGCCTCCCTGCTGCATAGCAACCTCCCTGCCTGAGCTGCAGGAGGCCGTCTTGGGGTTGGCAGTGGAGTTCTCCAGGCTTATTGTTCTGGGGGACTTCAATCTGCCATCCCTGGGGCAGACCTCGGAGGCAGCTCGGGAGTTCATGGCCACCATTGCGGCTATGGGCCTGACCCAGATCTTTCGGGACCTGACTTGAGACAGTGGTCTCACACCGGACTTAGTCTTCTTGTTGGAGCAGTGGCAATGTGCTCTGAGGGGAGAGTTACATCTTTCCCCTTTGTCATGGTCAGATCACGCCCTGGTGGCTTTGAGATTCTCCTATGCTTCCCCCCTCTTCAGGGACCCATTCAATCGGTTCACCCCCGGCGACTTATGGACCCAATGAGGTTTCAGAGGGAGCTGGGGGTTATACCCAAGGACCTGCTGCACGGTCCAGTGGAGGCCCTGGCTGCTGCCTGGAATAGGGAGGCGGCCAGGGCCTTGGACAGGATCACGCCTGTGCGGCCTCTCTTATCCTATCGAACCTGATACTCCCCATGGTTTACGGAGGAGCTAAGGGTTCTGAAGAGGATTAAGAGACGTCTAGAGCGCTGTTGGAGGAAGACAAAGACTGAACCCAACTGAACACAAGCTAGAGCCGCGGTTAAGGCCTACCTTGTGGCGGTAAGAGCGGTGAAACATCAATATTTCTCCGCTCTTATTGCATCCGCAGAATGCCGCCCAGCAGCCCTGTTCAGGATCACCTGATCCCTTTTGGGTAAAGGGGATTCAGAAAACAATCTACAGGGCCGTGCTGAGGAGTTTTTGGGGCATCTGCAGGATAAAATCGCTCAGATTCGCTCAAAGCCCCCCATAGATTGAAAAATGCATAGGATGTTTTAATGTAATCAATCAAAGATGTAATCAGATCAGGGCGTGATCTGACCATGACAAAGGGGAAAGTTGGACTCTAAGCGTGAGACATGGTCCGTGGAGATGCCTGGGTACTTACCCAGTTATCTGGGAACAGTTTGATCCTGTTGGACCCGAGGAAGTGGATAGGATCCTCTGAACTGTAAATGCTACCACATGCCAATTAGATCCATGTACCTCCTGGCTGGTACAGGCAGCTTGGGAGGTGACGTGTGGCTGGGTCCAGTCGATGGTAAATGCATACTTGTGGGAGAGGGTGTTCCCGGCAACCTTCAAGGAGGCACTCGTGTGCCCCCTCCTCAAGAAACCATCGCTGGACCCTGTTGTACTGGACAATTTTTGTTCAGTCTCCCACCTCCCCTTTATGGGGAAGGTGGTTGAGAAATTGGTGGCTTTCACTTCTGGGTGTCGGGCTGAGCGGAGCGACGAACCCAGGCTCCGAGGCTCGTTTCCGCAGTTTTCAAGCAGCGGCGATTAAAAAGAAGAAAATCGCCGAAAATTCACCCTCGGAGAGAGGGTGAACAGAAGATCTACCACAAGGGTCGCCGGATTTGCCGCTCTCTGCAGACCCCCATATTTCCACCACGGGGGAAAGCAGTTTGAAGCGGCGAAAGGCAGCTGGGACTGTCAAAAAGCTCTGTGGAAGCCACGAATCTGAATAAGATAAGTAGCTCCTCACCCGACCTTTTAGATGCACCTTTTAGTTTTTTAAACTTTAATTGCCTTATTAAGCTCTAAGATTTATCTCTGGACTTGTTAAATAATTGCTAGTGGTGGTTTTCTCTTTCCTGTCAAAGACTGTCAAAAGGTGGGAAGGAAAAGCTAATTGACTTTGCCATAAATGAAAGTAATCTGCCATTTACTTTTACTTGGATTTAAATTTTCTACTTATTGACTATTGCATACATTTTATTCTGGAAATATTTTATTTGGACTTTGTTTTTACATGGAATAATTAATACTCTGCCTCTTATTCTTTTTTGGTGATTATTGTTGGGGGGAATTTTTCTTTTTCTTTTTACAAGCCTTGCTTTAAATTTTTATGCTTTGTTTGAACTTACTATATAGAATTGGACTTTTTAATATGTGACCTGAGAGAAGAAGTGATTTGGATTATTATTGCTTTTTCTTTTCTTTTTATATATTGCAAATAATTTTACTACAACTCTTTTGTGCTTTTGTGCTTCAGTTACTTTTGGTTGGATTGAAGAGTTACGAGTGGGCGTGAGAAACTTTGGAACTGTTCACTTTCTCTAGGACTGTTTTGACTATAGTAGGGGGGGGAAAGCAGCCATCTGTTGCTTTATTTTTGGTTTTTAGATTATATAGGCTTATTTACCTAATTGATTACAAATGAACTTTGAAGACAACTATTTTTAAAGGACTGCTTTTACTTTTTGGAATTTTTTAAGTTCTTCCCCCCCCCCTTTTTTTATAAATACTGCCACTTTTTTGTATTTTCTATTTTTTCTCTACCCTCTCCCTTTCCCCCCCTTTCTCCTCTTTTTTTTCTCTTACAGGAAAGTACCTACACCATGGCATCTGTGGTATTGAGAAAGAGAGATAAAGAAAAAGAAAAAGAGACTGGAAGAGCATCTACTGAAACTGCAACACCTGCATCATCAATGGAAACACCACTATCAGAAATGAAAAAAATACTTGAAGCAATTGCAGCATTAAACAAGAAAGTGGAAGATTCATCGGCCAATTTGGGTCAACAAAATAAACAGATGGAAGAACAAATTGCATCTTTAGATAAGAAGATGGATAAGAAGATGGAAGATATGAAAAAAGAAATTACCCAGGACATAAAATATGAATTTAAAAAGGAAATACAATCAGTTAAGGAAGTTGTGAACTCTCTGTCAGGTGAACTTAAAGATATGCAAGGTCAGATACAAAATTTAGAGACTAAATCAGAATATGCTACTAAAGAAATTGAACATAATTTGGATATTACAGCATTAGCAGAGATGAGAGAGAAGGAACATATGTTGAGATTGAGAGCAGTTTCTGAGCAAGCAAATGAAGATATAAGAGAAAGGATTATTTCTGAATTGGCAAAATTTTTGGAGATAAAAGAACAAGACTTAGATTTGGAAATAGATAAAATCTTTAGAGTGAATTCACGTTATGCTAGAGAAAATAAAGTTCCTAGAGACATATTGATATATTTTGTGAGAAAAGTGGTAAAAGAACAAATTTTGAAGAAACATTACAATAAAAGATTAAATATAGAAGGAAAAGAAATAATTATATTAAAAGAAATACCTTTAAGAATATTAAGGAAAAGAAGAGATTATTCCTTCCTTACAGACAAATTAAAACAACACAATATCCCATTTAGATGGGAGAAATTAGAAGGTATATCGTTTACGTTCAAAGGGCAGAGGTTCAGAATAACTTTCATTTTCAAAGCAAAAGCATTTTTAGAAAAATTCAAGACAGAAATGGGTGTGATATCTGGAGACTTGGAAGAAGGAGGTGCATCATCTAAAGATAAAAAGAGGAATGAAGACTTATCCGAGATGGGAGCTGCAGGTCTGGACTTGAAAAAGGGATTTTAACTATCAAAAGAATTATGGAATATAAATATTTGACATGGAATATTAATGGAGAAACGCCCCACAGAAAAGAAGAAAGATTTTTCATTTCTTGAAAAAATTGAAATTGGACATAATTTGCTTACAAGAGACTCATATTTGCAAAAAAGACACTAAATATCTGATTCAAAAACAATTTGGAGAAGAATTTATTTCGGCTGGAAATAAAAAACCGAAAGGGGTAGTTCTGTATATACAATCTAAGTTAAACCCAAAATTAATATTAACTGATGATGAAGGACGTTATGTTGCAGTTGAAATTAATATACAAGGAACTAAAACATTGGTTATTGGACTTTATGCACCAAACATGGACAAAGGAGTATTTTATAAAAATTTGATGGACAAACTTTTGGATCAAACTTATGAAAATTGGTGTTTTATGGGTGATTGGAATGGAGTAATTTATCCTAAGATGGATAGACAATCACAAAAAGAAGTGAAGAGTACACAGGGAAAATTGCCACAAACATTTTTTGACTTAAAAGAGATGTGGGACTTACAAGATATATGGAGACTTATGAATGGGACTTCTAGAGAATATACGTATTATTCAGAAAGATTTAAATCACATTCCAGAATAGATATGATTTTGATATCTAAAAGTCTAATGATGGACATTAGCAAAGTTGAAATATTACCTAAGACTCTTTCAGATCATAATCCAGTAATGTTGACTATTAAAGGTAAACGGAATGTATTTAGATGGAGATTAAATGAGTCAATGTTTCGGAAAAATTATATAGTTGAGACATGCAAAAAAAAAAGTTAAGGGATGCCAGCAAAGCATATATGAGGGGTTATTTTATCCAATATAATGCACAAATGAGGAAAAAGAAACAAGAGAGAATTCAACTGATTCTAGATGAAATAAAAAGTAAAGAGATATCTTTAAGAAATAAGCCAATGGACGATACTTTCTTTACTCAAATTAAATTTTTACAAAAACAGATATCGATGATATTAACACAAGAGATAGAGACTCAAATGAAATTTTCAAAGCAAAAGTATTTTGAACATGCTAATAAACCAGGTAGATGGTTGGCTTATAAATTACGGAAACAAAGACAAAAAAATTTAATTTCTAATATACAACATGAAGGAAAAGTTATGGTGAATAATATAGATATACAAGAAGCTTTTCATGATTATTATTCCAAATTATATAAAAAACAAGAAGTTAACTTAATGGACATTGATGAATATTTGAGTAAACAGAAATTAACTGTTCTTGATGACCAACAAAGATTAATGCTTAATAATCCTATAACAACAGAGGAAATGGTAAAGGCTTTCAAGAAAATTAGTAGTGGAAAAGCACCAGGACCGGATGGCCTGTCAGCAGCTTACTATAAATGTTTCGAGGATGAATTATATTTACCTTTACAGAAGACTATGAATTCGATTTTGGAAACAGGAATAATGCCAGAGACTTGGAAAGAAACACATATAACATTGATCCCTAAAGAACAACAAGATTTGACTTTAACTAAGAATTATAGACCAATATCTTTATTGAATAATGACTATAAGATTTTTACAACTATATTGGCAGAAAGAATGAAAAACATTCTTAAAAACTTTATTCATCAAGATCAAGCAGGATTTTTACCTAAGAGACAGATCCGTGACAATGTCCGAAATATATTAGATACAGTATATAGGAATATCTGGAACAACACTATGAAAAACAAGCTGCCTTGATATTTATAGATGCTGAAAAAGCCTTTGATAATCTGAATTTGCCTTTTATGTTTAAAGTATTAGAAAATATGAATTTTGGAGGAAACTTTATTAAATGGATTAAATCAATATATACTCCCCAATTTGCAAAAATAATTGTCAATGGAGAATTTAGCAAACCATATGAAATTCAAAAAGGTACAAGACAAGGTTGTCCATTATCTCCACTTTTATTTATATTGGTATTAGAGGTCTTATTGCGAGACGTTAGACAAGATGAAGGTATACATGGTATTAAGGTTAAAAAAGAAGCCTATAAATTAAGAGCCTTTGCTGATGACTTAGTCTTTACCTTGGAGAATCCACTAGATGGAATTGAATCACTGATACATAAATTGAAAGACTTTGGATCGTTAGCAGGGTTTAAAGTGAATTTACAGAAAACAAAAGTTTTGACTAAAAACATGGACCATCATCAACAAGAGAAATTGAAAGAAATAACAGGATATTCTTTGGAAGAAAAAGTAAAATATTTGGGAGTATATTTAACAACTAAAAATGTTAAGTTGTTTAAGAATAATTATATCCCGCTTTGGATAGATATTAAAAAAGACTTGGATCAATGGGAAAAATTACAACTATCATTATTAGGTAGAATTTCAGCAATCAAAATGAATATCTTGCCAAGAATTTTATATCTTTTTCAAACATTACCTATATTGGCATCAGAAGAACCTTTCAAACAATGGCAGCATGATATTTCTAAGTTTATTTGGCAAGGGAAAAAACCAAGAATAAAATATAAAGTTTTACAAGATTCAAAGGAAAGAGGTGGACTGTGTCTACCGGATCTGAAATTATATTATGCTGCTTGTTGTTTGGTATGGATTAAAGAGTGGATAGTTCTGAAAAATGAAAAATTATTGAATTTGGAGGGTCATGAATTAAGATACGGATGGCATGGATATTTGTGGTATGACAAAGTGAAAGTTAATGTGGATTTTAAAAATCATTATATTAGAAGATCTTTGCTAAGAATTTGGAACAAATATAAATTAACTTTATGTTATAAAAGACCTTTATGGATTTCCACACAAGAAGCATTTCATAGAACAGAAGTAAGAGCTAGAGATAAATGGCTGACTTATAAAGACTTTTTAAAAAAAGAAAAAGGACAATATAAAACTAAAGCAAAAGAAGAATTGGCTTTAGAAGGATATACTTTTCAATGGCTTTCCTACATGCAACTTGTAGAAAAATTTAAATCAGATAAAAAAGAACTTGAATTTGAACAAACCAAATCGAAGGCGGAATTGGACTGAACACAATCTAGAGCCGCTATTAAGGCCTACCTTGTGGCGGTAAGAGCGGCGAAACGTGAATATTTCTCCGCGCTTATTGCATCCTCAGAATGCCGTCCGACGGCCCTGTTCAAGATTACTCAATCTCTCTTGGGTAGGGTGGTATCGACCACCCACCTGCAGGGCCGTGCGGAAGAATTTGCTGAGCATCTGCAGGATAAAATCGCTCGGATTCGTTCTAAGTTGGACTCCATGCATGAAATGCAGTCTGGAGAGATGCCGGGAGAACGGTCTTGCTCTGTTATCTGGGAACAATTTTATCCTGTTGGACCTGAGGAAGTGGACAGGATCCTTCGAATTGTTAATTCCACCACATGTTATTTAGATCCCTGCCCTTCCTGGCTGGTGAAATCAGCCAGGGAGGTGACATGTGGATGGGTCCAGGCCATGATTAATACATCCTTGGTGGAGGGGGTGGTTCCAACTGCCTTTAAAGAGGCACTGGTGCACCCCCTCCTCAAGAAGCCAGCCCTGGACCCTACCATCCTGGACAATTTTCGTCCAGTCTCCCACCTCCCCTTTTTGGGAAAGGTGGTTGAGAAAGTGGTGGCTTTGCAACTTCAAAGGACCCTGGATGAAGCGGATTATCTAGACCCTTTCCAGTCAGGTTTCAGGCCGGGATATGGGACGGAGACTGCATTGGTCGCGCTTATGGATGATCTCTGGCGGGAGCAGGATGGTGGTAGTGCATCCATCCTTGCTCTCTTGGATCTCTCAGTGGCATTTGATACCATCGACCATGGTATCCTTTTGGGGCGGCTTAGGGAGTTTGGGGTGGGCGGCGTAGTTTTGCGCTGGTTCACCTCCTTCCTCCAAGGCCTCTCCCAGTCGGTGGTAATAGGAGAGGAGAGATCTGACCCTCGGCCCCTCTTGTGTGGGGTGCCGCAGGGTTCGGTTCTCTCTCCTCTCCTATTTAACATCTACATGAAACCGCTGGGCGAGGTCATCCGACACCATGGGATGAGGTATCATCAGTATGCGGATGATACTCAATTGTACATCTCCATCCCTGGTGAAGTAAATGATGCAGTGACCACCCTGTCCCAGTGCCTGGGGGCTGTGAGGGTCTGGATGGGGAAAAACAGGCTACAATTGAACCCTAGCAAGACCGAGTGGCTGTGGATTGATGGCCTAGCGTCTTCTGGGAAATTATCATCTTTGGTTCTTGATGGGGTAGCACTGCCCCATTCGGAACCGGTGCGGAACTTGGGGGTCCTTCTAGACTCACGACTCCTGCTCAAAGAGCAGGTGGCAGTCGTGGCTAGGAGGTCTTTCGCACAACTTCGGTTGGTGCGCCAGTTACACCCATTCCTGGATCGCGACGCCCTCCGAACAGTCACTCATGCTCTCGTCATCTCCCATGTAGATTATTGCAATGCGCTCTACATGGGGCTACCCTTGAAGACTATCCGGAAGCTTCAGCTGGTGCAGAATGCGGCCGCGCGAGCAATTTTGGGTGCACCAAAATCTGCACATATAACACCTTTGCTCCGCAAGCTGTATTGGGTGCCGGTTTGCTTCCGGGTACAATTCAAGGTGTTGGTTATTACCTTTAAAGCCCTACATGGCATGGGGCCAGAATACCTGAAGGACCGTCTTATACCCATTTTATCGACCCGCCCGACCAGGTCATTCAGAGAGGGCCTGCTACGAACCCCATCAATTAAAGAATGTCATCTGATGGGGTCTAGGAGGTGGGCCTTCTCTGTGGTAGCACCCACACTGTGGAACATCTTGCCCCCAGAGTTGAGGCAGATCTCCTCCCTCCCGACCTTTAGGAAAGAGCTGAAGACCTGGTTCTGCCGCCTGGCATGGGAAGGAGGAAAGGATAGTTCCTCATGGGGGTGGCTAATTCCTTAATTTATTGTCCTTCGTTTTAATTCCACCTCCATCTGGATTTATAATTATTTATTATTTTATATGCTGTACTTTGATGTTTTATATTTTGTTTTAATCTATTTTATTGTAAACCGCCCAGAGTTCCCCGTTGGGGGAGATGGGCGGTTATATAAATTTAATTAAATAAATAAATAAATAAATAAATTGGAATTTGAGATACAATTATGTGAGACAGATGAACATTTAATACAGAGCTTTCCAAACTCTGTGTCGTGACACAAAAGTGTGTTGCCACACACAGCGTGGTGTGTCGCCACACCACCCGGAAGCGGCGGCACGCGCGTGCACAGCGGCAGCGGCGCGGGATCAGTGCTTCCGCGTTTTAGCGGAGGCTGCCGCCGCCGCCGTGCGCACGCCGCCGCACGCCCCCCGCGCCGCCACCGTGCGTGTGCCGCCGCACACCCCATGCGCCGCCGCCGTGTGCATGCCGCCGCACACACCCCGCGCCGCCGCCGTGCATGTGCCCGCCGCCGCCGCCCTGCCGCCGCCGCCGCCGGTGTGTCGCCAGCGGCGGCACTTTGGAAAGCCCTGATTTAATAGCTAAAATTAAAAATTGAAATTGAAAATTGAAAATTTAAATTTAAATTTAAAATTTAAAATTTAAAAATTAAAATTGAAAATCCAAGATGGCGATTGGGAGCGGTCGCCGCTGAGCGTTGCTCCGGGAGAGGGGTTCCTGGTCTCCTGAATCCCACCCTACCTGCCTTTTTGTTACCTGGAGGTGTGGGTAGGGGATTTTGTGAGGTTCCCTCGGCTTTCATTTCTAGACCGAGGTGGGGAGATGGCTGGACCCCCCCGGGTGGAACAGCAGGCGACGAGGCGGCGAAGCGGGGCAGCAAAACGCGATGGCCGTTTGGAGGAGGAGAGTTGGAAAACGGCGAAAACGGCGAAACGCGGTGCTTTTCCCTGCGGGCTTTGGGGGCTCGGGCGAGCCCACTGCGGACTGGGCGGACTCCCAGTGATCCCTGGTGACTTCTTACTATTCAGTCAAGGACGCGCGGCCCCTTGGCGGCCCTCTGGTGTAGCGGAGGAAACGGCGGAGTGGCGGAGTGTAATCAGAAGCCTGTGGGCCTTGTGGACAAGTACTCCACTATATTTTTGGGAACTTGGGGCCAAAACGGACTTTGACAAACCCCCGCAACTATTAATGGACCTGGCGAGCCCCAGAGATTTAATATACACTGGAGGCTTGCGAGACCTTGGCACTACAACAAGACGGGAGAGCAGAGCAGCGGAGCGTGCTAGGTCTTGGGGCACACCGATTTGGACGATCTTTTGGTGGGCCTGGTGGTCTTTAACTGTGGGGGCGGGGGTCTAAGGGGGGACGACGGGTTCAGGAATGGGGGACCAGCCATAATATCCCCCGGAAATTAACAACGGTGGAAGGTTTTTATTGGACTTTTAACTTTATTTTAACAACTAAGAGGAAGCCCCCATCTGTACCCACATTTATTTATAGGCTGCAGAGATTTTTTAGGGTCCCTGTAGTGTGAATGTGGCCCCCCCTGGATGTGAGAGAGTCAGGGGGGAGTCCAAGATTGTGTGATAGTATGTATGAGTGCCCACACCTGAGTGAGAGGCAGGTGGTGGGCAGGAGTGGATGATATCTCTCTACGACCAGTGAGAGTGGTTGTGGGGGGACATTGTAGGTGTGGTTGTGGTGGTTAGGCCCTTTCAGTGCCGAGAGCTTAGGCTGGTGCGCTGGGGGGGGCCTACCATCACTAGAAGTTGACTGAGTTTGAGAGATGTGTGCGTGTGGGAGGGGACCCGTGTTTCAACCTAGGGTCTTTGAAGGTCTGGGAGTGGAGGCATCTGGACCTGGAAGCTCTGGGGGTTATGGAGTGGGCTGCCCTATCGAAGTGGTGACGGGCCGGGGATGTTATGACGGGAACTGGAGGGCGGGCCATCGTTGGGGAAGACGCCCCCGGTGTTTATTACCGGTGGCGTGTTCCGGCCCTCCACGTTCATACCCAGGTCCTGGTCAGCAGATCCTTCAGGGCCCCGGTTTCCGGCTGCTGCTGCTTAATGCCAGGTCTGTTAACAACAAGGGCCCCCTCATATGTGATTTGATCACGGAAGAGGGGGCAGACCTGGCATGTATCACCGAGACCTGGCTGAGCTCGGAGGGGGGGGTAGCCCTCTCTGAAATATGCCCAGCCGGGTTTCAAGTGTGGCACCAGCCGAGACTCAGGGGCAGGGGAGGAGGGGTGGCGGTTGTAATTCGAGAGTCTCTAGTGGCCTTCAGGGGCACTGCTCCGCAAGTAGCCGGTTGTGAGACCCTGTTTTTCAAGTTGGGTTCTCGAGAACAGTTGGGAGTGTTGCTGCTGTACCAGCCTCCCTGCTGCGTAGCAACATCCCTGCCTGAGCTGCTGGAGGCCGTCTCGGGGCTGGCGGTGGAATTCCCTAGGCTTATGGTTCTGGGGGATTTCAATCTGCCGTCCCTGGGACGTGCCTCGGAGGTAGCTCGGGAGTTCATGACTACCATGGCAGCCATGGGCCTGTTCCAGATTATTCGAGACCCAACTCGAGACAGTGGACTCACCCCGGACTTAGTTTTCTTGTCGGAGCAGTGGCAGTATGCTCTGAGGGGAGAGTTACATCTTTCCCCTTTGTCATGGTCAGATCATGCCCTGGTGACCTTGAGATTCTCTTATGCCGCCCCACTCCGCAGGGAGGCAGGACCCAATCGATTGGTCCGCCCCCGGCGACTAATGGACCCAATAGGGTTTCAGAGGGAGCTGGGGGCTGTACCTCAGGATCTACTGCACGCTCCAGCGGAGGTCCTGGCCGCAACCTGGAATAAGGAGGCGGCCGGGGCCTTGGACAGGATCGCGCCTATGCGGCCTCTCTTGCCACACTTGACCCGATACTCCCCTTGGTATACGGAGGAGTTGAGGGTCTTGAAGAGGGTTAAGAGACGCCTAGAGCGCCGCTGGAGAAAGACAAGGTCTGAATCTGACCGAACACAAGCTAGAGTCGCTGTTAAGACCTACCTTGTGGCGGTAAGAGCGGCGAAACGTCAATATTTCTCCGCTCTTATTGCGTCCGCAGAATGCCGCCCGACGACCCTGTTTAAGATAACAAGATCTCTGTTGGGTAAGGTGGAGTCTGTGACCCACCTACAGGGCCGTGCGGAAGAATTTTCTGAGCATCTGCAGGATAAAGTCGCTCAGATTCGGTCTAAGTTGGACTCTAAGCGTGTAGCACAGTCTGGGGAGATGCCGAGGGAACGTCTTTGCCCGGTTATCTGGGAACAGTTCGATCCTGTTGGACCTAAGGAAGTGGACAGGATCCTTCGGGTTGTAAGGGCCACCACATGTCATCTGGACCCATGCCCTTCCTGGCTGGTACAGGCAGCCCGGGAGGTGACATGTGGTTGGGCCCAGGTGATGGTTAATGCATCTCTGGGGGAGGGGGTGTTCCCAGCTGCTTTTAAAGGGGCTTTGGTGCACCCCCTCCTCAAGAAACCATCACTGGACCCTACTATATTGGACAATTTTCGTCCTGTCTCCCACCTCCCCTTTTTAGGGAAGGTGGTTGAGAAAGCGGTGGCGTTGCAACTCCAGAGGATCCTGGATGATACGGATTATCTGGACCCCTTCCAGTCGGGTTTCAGGCCGGGATATGGGGTGGAAACTGCATTGGTCGCGCTTACAGATGATCTCTGGCGGGAGCGGGATGGAGGGAGTGCATCCATCCTAGCTCTTCTTGACCTCTCAGCGGCATTCGATACCATCGACCATGGTATCCTTTTGGGACGGCTCAGGGAGTTGGGGGTGGGAGGCGTAGTTCTGCGTTGGTTCACCTCCTTCCTCCAGGGCCGTTCCCAATCGGTGGTAATAGGAGAGGAAAGGTCCGACCCTCGCCCCCTCGTCTGTGGGGTACCGCAGGGTTCGGTTCTTTCCCCTCTCCTATTTAACATCTACATGAAACCGCTGGGTGAGATCATCCGTCACCATGGGATGAGATACCATCAATATGCAGACGATACTCAATTATATATTTCCATCCCTGGTGAGATAAGTGATGCAGTGGCTACCCTTTCTCAGTGCCTGGAGGCTGTGGGGGTCTGGATGGGGAACAACAGGCTTCGACTGAACCCTGGTAAGACGGAGTGGCTGTGGATTGATGGCTCCCGTGGATCCAGGAAGTTGTCATCTCTAGTTCTGGATGGGGTTGCACTACCCCATTCAGACCAAGTGCGTAATTTGGGGGTTCTTCTGGACTCACGGCTCCTGCTTGAAGAGCAGGTGGTAGCCGTGGCCAGGAGGGCTTTTGCACAACTTCGTGTTGTGCGTCAGTTACGCCCTTTCCTGGATCAGGAAGCCCTCCGTACAGTCACTCATGCCCTGGTCATCTCCCATATAGACTATTGCAACGCGCTCTACATGGGGCTACCCTTGAGGAGTATCCGGAAGCTTCAATTGGTCCAGAATGCGGCTGCTCGCGCAGTTATTGGTGCGCCTAGATCAGCGCATGTGACACCTCTGTTGCGACAGCTGCACTGGGTGCCTGTGTGCTTCCGGGTCCAATTCAAGGTGTTGGTTATCACCTTTAAAGCCCTACATGGCATAGGGCCAGGTTACCTGAGGGACCGTCTCATCCCCATAACATTGAACCGTCCCACTCGGTCATTCAGAGAGGGCATGCTACGGATCCCGTCCGTAAAGGAATGTCACCTGACGGGGTCTAGGAGGCGTGCCTTCTCGATAACGGCGCCCACCCTTTGGAATATGCTACCCCCGGAGGTGAGGCAGGCCTCATCGCTCCCAGCCTTCAGAAAGAGCTTAAAGACCTGGTTCTGCCGCCTTGCGTGGGGGGAGGGGGGGAACAGTTCCTCTTGGGGATGGCTGGTGCCATAGGGCCCTTTTAAACATCCAAACATCATACCACCGCATCTTGGATTTTTATATTTAATTTTAATATATTAGAGTGTTTTATTGGGTTGTTTTAATTGTCGGATTTTAATTTTTGTGTTTTGTAAACCGCCCAGAGTTCCCTTGCGGGGAGATGGAGCGGTATATAAATTGAAACATAAATAAATAAATAAATAAAATGTATAAATTATTGTTTAAAGGTTAAATGGTAGAGGAACAAGTTAAAGATTGCATGATCAAATGGGCAAAAAATATTGGGCATAATATTCAAATGCAACAATGGGAAGATATGTGGACGAAAGGACTAAAATTTACTTTGTGTTATAATTTGAAGGAAAACTTCTATAAGATGATGTATAGATGGTATATGACCCCACAAAAATTAGCTAAAATGTATGGGAATGTTTCCAACTTGTGTTGGAAATGTAAAAAAAAAGGGGGGTCATTCTACCATATGTGGTGGACATGTGAGATTGTAAAGAAATTTTGGACTCAGATACATTCATTGATGCAAAATATTTTACAAATTTGAGTTCCATTTAAACCAGAACTATTTCTATTGGGAATAACAGAAGAACAAATAGGAAAAAAAATTACAAGAATAATGCAATACATGATTACAGCAGCAAGACTTGTATATGCACAAAATTGGAAAAATCAGATCACACCTACGATACAAGACTGGATGTTAAAAGTGATGGACATGGCAGAAAATGATAAATTGACATGTTTATTAAAAGAAAACTCAAATTATTACTTTCTTAAAGAGTGGAAACCATTAACGGACTATTTGCAAAATGCAGGAGGGGCAAAGCTTATATGGGGATTTGAAGATTAAAATATATATAAATTGATATATTAGACAAGAAATGTTTTTCAATGTTATATATAGACCTAGCATGTAAGATAATTTTTTTTAAATTACTTCGACCAGAGATAAATTGGAAGTTGACTAATTTCTATGTTTCATCTTTTTTTTCCTTTGCTTTACTACACTTTTTCTCTTCTTTCTTTGATTTGTATTTGTATTTCTTTTTCCTTTTCAAACTTTTATCTATGTATATTTAAAACTCAATAAAATATATTAAAAAAAGAGAGAAAGTGGTGGCGTTGCAGCTCCAGAGGATTCTAGATGAAATGGATTATCTAGACCCCTTTCAGTCAGGTTTCAGGCCCGGATATGGAACAGAAACGGCATTGGTCGCACTTATGGATGATCTCTGGCGGGAGCGGGATGGGGCAGTGCATCCGTCCTGGCTCTCCTTGACCTCTCAGCAGTGTGGGGGTCTGGATGGGGAACAACAGGCTTCAGCTGAACCCTGGTAAGACGGAGTGGCTGTGGGCTAATGGCCCCTCAGTTTCCAGGAATTTGCCATCTTTAGTTCTGGATGGGGTTGCACTGCCCCAGACAGACCCGGTGTGTAACTTGGGGGTCCTTTTGGACTCACGACTCCTGCTCAAAGAGCAGGTGGCAGTCGTGGCCAGAAGGGCCTTTGCAGAACTTCATGTTATGAGCCAGTTATGCCCTTTCCTGGAGTGAGAGGCCCTTTGAACGGTCACTCATGCCTTGGTCATCTCCCATATAGAGTATCGTAATGTGCTGTTCATGGGGCTACCCTTGAAGAGTATCCGGAAGCTTCAACTGGTCCAGAATGCGGCTGCGCGGGTGATTTTAGGTGCCTCAAGATCAGCACATATAACACCTTTGCTCCGCGAGCTGCATTGGGTGCGAGTTTGCTTCTGGATTCAATTCAAGGTGTTGGTTATCACCTTTAAAACCCTACATGGCATGGGTCCAGGTTACCTGAGGGACCGTCTCATCCCTGTTACATCAACCTGTCCCACCCGGTCATGCAGAGAGGGCATGCTACGGACCCTGTCTGTAAGAGAATTCCATCTGATGGGGTGCAGGAGGCGAGTCTTCTCTGCAGTGGCTCCCACCCTTCGGAACATTCTTCTCCCAGAAGTGAGGTTAGCCCCCTCTCCTGGACTTCAGAAAAAAACTGAAGACCTGGTTCTGCCACCATGCTTGGAGTGGGGAGGGGAATAGCCATTCTTGGGGTTGGCTGGTTCCTTAGACCTGCCCTGGACCGGCCTTACCTGCTCATTACTTGGATTTGATTGTATTTTATATTTCTATTGATATTTATTTATGACTTTTATTGAATTCTAAATTGTTTTATTGTGAACCGCCCAGGTTCCCTCCTTGGGGGGGAGATGGGCGGTGATATAAATGTGATGGATGAATGAATGAATGAATGAATGAATGAATAAATGGTCATTTCACCATTCTGCTGATGAACTTGTTAAAAGGAAAACAGCAACAACAAAGAAAGGGCCAGCATTTCACTGATCTGTTATGGCAGAGGGGTTATACTTTTTCAGGCTGTGGAACCTGTTAGTTAAAAAAATGTTTTCTGGAACCCCTGATCTAGAGGCAAGGTTTTAGCGATAGAAAATTGGCTGTGTTTGAGTGACCTTTTTTTTTTAACTCTCAGTCTCTCATGGAACAGTTTGAAAAACCCTGCATTACTGACCCTGTAAAGAGAGCAAAAAATTAAAGGTTCAGACTTCCATGGCACTGTTTAACTTGGTACCAAGAACCCAAAATAAATTCACACCAAGACGAGAAATAGAATAACCCTTTTCATTGAGCTCAAGTAATAGGGGGCGGCTTCCTCTGAAAAGGAGCGCCCTGAACAAAAGAGACATTTGTATTTATACATTTCTGATCTCTAACACATACATCACACAGGATATAAGTTTTTTTAGGATTTAACAAAAGTGTAAAGGTGAAGATTTCATTAAAAGATTACAATATCACAATTTAGTTTACAGACATCACAAGTTAGTTATGAATATCCCGGAATTTTGATAAGGAGAGGGGTCTGGTGTTAGGTGGTTATCTCACAGGGATTCTGTGAGATAAACAGCGGTGGATGCAATCAAGATTTCCTTCCTGTGAAGAGATTATCTTATTTGTTTCATTTAAGATTTTCTGTGATATCTGCAGTTCATACATTCTGCTGAGCACTGCACACATTCCAGGGGGGGGGGGTTGTTAATATAGTTGAATCCTTCAGCACGCAGCCCAGTATGAAATGGCTGCCAAAGGTAGAAAGTGGAGACTGTGTGTGTCCACCAGAGCTAGCATCAGGCAGTTGGAATTGAGGCATTTGTGTAGGATGGAATGAGCACAGCAGGTGGACTGGACTATCCTACTTCTGAGACAGCAGAAAGAAAAACACCACTTTTGATCTGGAGCCAGAAAACTCAGATGGAGGTTGCCTTTCCAGCATGCTAAGGGTGGGCTCCGGACGACATCAGATTCTGCCATCCCACAACAGTAGATGGCTTGTAGGAAGTGCTGATCAGCCGGCAGATGACCTAACAACTTTGTTCTCTGTTGTTCAGAGCATATTCCCCAGTCTGGCACTAAAACTCCAGCCTTATTTAAGAATTAATTATGCCAGCTCGAATGTGGAAGACACCACCTTTTTAAGTAGAGGCTAAAATATGTGCAATACACCAACTTTTTAAGTAGAGGCCAGAGGGGATGCTGTAACAGCAAATTCTTTTTGAAATTTGCGCAGACAAACCCAGTTGCTCCGAAGTTGCCGTGCAACTACACCTGCTGAAATTCCATTATCTACACAATTATTAAAAGTGGAGCAGTGCTGTCATTTCTTGCACCTAGCCTGGCATTAGACAGAAGTCTCTGAAAATCAAGTCCTTTAGAAGCAAATTACGTTGCTCTTTCATCGTAGCATCTGCGATTTAGCCCATTTGGTTCAATTCGGATGCTTCAAACAAAGTATCACATGACTCTAATTTCCTTCCAGTCGCCAGCCGCCAAAAATTATCTAGACATCCACGTATAAGACGCTGATGCGCGTGCGCCGCTTCCTTACAGGTCCTAAAGAGTTGCGCGCCTGCGCTCCCCTCTACATTCACGCCGTTCGCTTTATACATTGTAGAGAGGTTACTGACCACCTCCACCTCGTTTTTTTTCTTAATGCGCGCACGCTCGCACGTTCCCTACCCCCCCGCCCGCCTGCTCAGTCTCCGCAGTCCACGCTCCAGAAGAGTGTCGGAGGCGCGCGCGCAACCTGATGGCGTGCGTGCGGACGCATGCGCGGTCCGATGCGTGAGCAAAGCGGGGAGTCGGGTTCAAAGGAGGAAATATGGCGGAAAACAAAGGAGGAGGAGGAGGAGGCGGCGGCGGTGGCGGCGGGGAGGGGGCTGGGGAGGCCGGGCCGACGGGGGGTGGTCCCGAGCCTGCCGCTGCGGCGTCGGCTGTTGTTGTCACCTCCGCGGCGGCAATTGCGTCCCCGTCCCCTCCGGCCCCTACCCAGCCCGAGGAGAGGGAAAGCCCCGCCGCGGTGGTCCTGGCTGCGGCGGCGGACAAGGGCCCAGGGGAGGCGGAGGCCGCGGCGCCGGTTGTAGTAAGCGTAGGCCCCAGCTCCACCTCTATCCCGGCGCCTCTGGGCCCCAGCCCTGCTCCCCCCGCTCTGTCCAGCGCCGCGCCGGGCCCGCTGTCGCTTCTAGACACCTGCGCAGTGTGCGCGCAAAGCCTGCAGAGCCGGGAGGCCGAACCGAAGCTGTTGCCTTGCCTTCATTCCTTTTGCCGGCGCTGTCTGCCGGACCCTGAGCGCCAGCTCAGCGTGCCGGTGCCCGGCGGTGCCAACGGGGATATTCAGCAGGGTGAGTGCGAAGGCTGCGGGCATAGGCGGTTGCTGTCGGTGACGGAGATCTGACTGGGGAGGAAGCCCGGCTAGGTGTGTACCTAAGGGAAGGGGCTTTGAGCAAGGTGAACGAATAGAGAAGAGTAGGTTATTAGAGTGCTTGTGACTAAACTGGCACCATTTTGCTGTAGATCAGATCAATAACCCCGTATGATGCAGCGATCCATGATGGGTTAGAAAAGGAATTCCAGGACTGAATTCCTTTATAGGAGGCTTGTGTCAAAGGCAATATAGGTGTGGACATAAATGTTTTCCTGATGAGGTTGAATAGTGGTGATAGGATGGAACTGGTCTGGAGCATATATTTTGTATAGAATTTGGTACATTTGTTGCTGTACAGCATCAAGCCTGGCCTTGGAGAATCTCTGCGTGCCTAGATGGTCAGTTGCAGAGAGGCCATATTAGATTACATTGCTTTGAGGAGAACATTTAAACCATATGGATTCTACAGATGACTGTCAGTAATATTTAATTGATTTTATTCATTGGTGAATATAAAACAAAGAGCCAGGTTTTATTGGTGGGTAGTCCAAGTGTGATAAGTTTTATTTTCTTCTCTTCACAGTCACCTTCAAAACACAGTATGTCATCTCTTACCATCAATGGTCAATAGACACTAGGCTTTGTAGAATTTGTTTTTGTTAATTCATTTGTATTTTCTTTTATTAAAAGTTTAGAATTTTAATAAAATTAAATAATTTTGAACCCAGGAATGTTTGTTTACTTGAGTACTTCTACACAATTTCTGCTTCTAGTTCTTTGTATGAGTAATATTGTTGAGAGTGGTGAGAATTTTTTTATATGATAAAACTAAACATTTGGGTATCAGTAACTTGCAGAGGCTATTTCTTCTTAATTTGAGAATCGCATAAAGTCTAATCCTAACTGACAAATTGTAACTGTTTCCAACATTCCACTCTCCAAAAGACTCCTCCCTCCCTTATTCTACAGTTCAGGTCTGTGCAGTGCCTTTCCTGGGATTGCTTGGCTTTCCCTTACAGTTCCTGAGGGATCCTGGGAAAAGATGTAGTTCCTCTAAAGTGTTGCATAGAGATACTATATTCACTCTTCAAAGCACCTTTTGGAGATCAAATTCAAATCCTGCCTGCCTGTCTTCCATTTGTTTTACAGATCTTTTCATTTCAGTGGCTTGCAATTTTTTAGGAAAAGCAAAATCAGTTTTAAGGATTGTCCAGCACTTTTTGTCTGTCTTTTAGTTGCTAGTTATCCATGTGCTAGAAGCCTTTAGGAAATCAATATTGATGCTCACCTTGGACAGAAAATGATATTGGATAGTGTTTTGTTCTAGACAGTATTATTGAGAGTAAATGAAATGTTTGTCAACTGCTTCTAGACTTTCTCTAATATTGCTGGTTTTTTCTTTTTCAGAATTCCACTCTAGGATACTTTTCCCTCAATCCAGATTCTCTGAAATACGTTTTACATAAGCATTTTTTGCAACTTTGGGAGATATGAATTAAATAGATTTTCAGATAATTTTGCCTAGCATAATTTTGTGGAGTCCTTGGTGCTCTCTGAGCCTTGTTGTTTTCTTGCAGATGTTTCATTGCCAGGCTAGGCAACATCTTCAGTGCGAAAAGGGAGTGGGACTTGCTCTCTGTTTATATACCATGGCTTGTCCTGCCTGTGTTGGTGGAGGTTGGTGTTGTTCTCTTGTGTTGGTGGAGGTGTTGTTCTCTCCTTAGGAGTTCCTTGATTGGGCTGTTGTTTGCTGCTTGGTTGATTGACTGAGTTAATAGTTCCTTGATTAGGGTATATTCTCTTTGATTGGTAGCATAATTTTCCTTGAATTTGGTGGGTATCCAGCATCAGACACTACATTATATATTGTGGCTCTCCCCCCACCCCAGGATTTTGTACTCTGAACTTTTTGAGACTGGAATTTACTGTTACTTTCTTTCAACTAAGCATCACATGTGATGAGATGTGTACACACAAACACACACGTTTAATAAATTATTATTATAAATGCAGTTTCCATGAATTGCTATACATTTTTAAAAACATTCTACCTGAGAAAACTTAACTGTACTAGCATCCATAAACTGCCTATGATGACTGGTTAATCCTTACTTTTAATGCTATAGCTATAGCATTAAAAGTTGAGAGCTATAGTTTTTCTAATTTCAACTTTACCATTTTTCCCTAGAAAACACAAGGAATTTACAGTTTATTTTTGAGTTTTCTGAGGTGATTCAAAATATTTGATCTTATTCTATGTCAGAATGATACTGGTACAAGGTCTTAACAAAGTAATTATCAACTAGTCTAGTGGTTAAGGCAACGGGCTAGAAACCAGGAGTCTGTGAGTTCCAGTCCCGCCTTAGGCACGAAAGCCGGCTGGGTGACCTTGGGCCAGTCACACACACTCAGCAAAATGATTGATAGATAGATAGATAGATAGATAGATAGATAGATAGATAAATAAATAAATACGTTTTTACATTCTACCTCTTCAGATAGAATTAATTGGGTGCTTTCAATAATGTAGCCTTGAAACATTGACTGTGAAGCTGAAATTCCTAAAACTGGTTTCACAGATTTCAATTCTGGGATTAGGATTCATTGCACATTAGACTGATGACCATCTGTATACAGTATGTTTTATGAAGAATATATGTAGCTAATCCTGTTTACTTGAAGTATTTGGGTGTGTTGTGCTTACATGCTGAAAATGTTGAGATTTGACAACCTGTTTTGGACATAATATTAGACCATAGGTTAATAGTATGTAAATGTATGTAATCCATTTTCTCTCTTCACTGTTTGTAGTGAGAATATTGGGAGCATTGTTTGTCATTATGCCCAAATTGGGGGGAAATGTAATCATATTTTTCAGTATGAGAAGGTTGTATAATACTGCAGATAGTCACAGGCGTAAATGTAGAGGAAACACTGCTCTTTGAAAATTATTATAGTATACAATACAGAAAAGTAACGTTTAATCTATTTTTCATCTTCCTGAGAAAGTATCTGTATCATCTATAGATATCAAACAAATAGATTGAATGGCAATGTTTATCATGGTTTCTGCCTTGATGGAGCCTCTTTTAGAAAAAACAATGACAACATTTGGAAATATTTGCTCATAACTTATAACCAGACTAATCTAGTTTATGGGCAATTAGAGAGAAAGGAGCTGATGCTTGGTCTACAATAAAGAACTCTGATAAAATGGACTGTATTGTAGGAACATTTTTAATCAAACCATTGGTCTATATAACTTTGTATTGTCCAGACTAACCTTTCTCAATATGATGACCTCCATGTGTGTTGAATTTCTGTTATTTCTATTATTCTGAGCCAGCATAATGTTGATCAGACCATACTGGCCTGAAATTAGACTCAGTCCAATACATCAGGAGAACCTCAGGTTGAGAAAGGCTGCTTTAGGCTATACAGGTTTTAATAGCTTTTCCCAAATCTGTTGGGGTATGTTACTGAGATAAGAGATTATAAATTGTTCCATAATAGATTAAAATTTCTACCTTCAATCTTGAAATCATTATTTAAAGGAAGAGAAGAGATATAGTATATGTTACTTTGAGCTCCTGTGGAAAAGTCGACTGAATAAAAACGACAGGTCTCTTGTATTACCCTTTCCTATGCAAAAGTTATGAAGGATTTTTCTTTGAAATAAAACCTTTGGAATTGAAGTAATTCAAATCAGCAAAGTAATATATATGCTGTGACTTGGATGTGGTTCATTTTAAGATGGAATGAAACAGTATAGCTTAGATTATTCTATAACTAAAATAATTTAATTTATGATTGCAGTCTAATTTAAGACAAGTTTAGTGAAGGGGTCTTGGTACAGACTATTTTATGAATTGAAGCAAATGCATTCCTGTTCGTTAAATCTTAAGAGTAAGTAGTAAAGCTGATTGTATATCTGTTCATATGTGTTCAGATGGACCACATATTTGAGTTGATACTCTGTAGAAGTTATTCATTAAAGTTTTAATAAATTATAACTCATAATTCTGAAAAATAAATTGGTTTAAGAATTGTATTCCCATTAGGTACTGAGACTAATTTAGCAGCATCAACAATTAGTTCAAATCTCATTTGGAATGTAAGTCACTTTGCAATAATGAGTAATTAGAATACATTGAATTATTTAAGTTCAGCAAAATGGTTGTATAAAATTGGACAAGGGGGTTGCTTGCAGGATGTCAAAAGTGTTGATGTAGCCATTTGCTCCTAAAGGGTTTGGTTCTATAATGCCTGTGTTTAGGCACATGAACCTGTAATATTGATACCATTGATATTGTAAAATTGATACCATTGATCATGGTATCCTTCTGGGCTGGCTCTGGGATTGGGGGTGGGTGGCACAGTGTTGTGCTGGTTCTCCTCTTTCCTCTGGGGTCAGTTCCAGTAGGTGTTGATGAGGGAGACAGGTCCAGCCTGCAGCCCTTCCTTTGTGGAAGCCTCAGGGCTTGGCACTTTCTCCCCTCCTGTTTAACATCTACATGAAGCCACTGTTTAACATCTACCATTGGGTGAGGCCATCCAATGGTTTGGGGTGAAGTATCATCAGTATAAGGGGTGTGGTGGCTCAGCGGGTAAGACGCCAGGCTTGTCGATCGGAAGATTGCAAGTTCGGAGGTTCAAATCCCTAGCCCTGTGTGCGGAGTGAGAGCTGGAGCTAGTGTCCCGCACTAGCTCCAGCTCTTGCCAACCTAGCAATTTGAAAGCATGCAAATGCAAGTAGATGAATAGGTACCACTTCGGTGGGTAGGTTACAGTGTTCCGCACGCGTCATGCGGCCACATGACCGTGGAAGCATCTTCGGACAACGCTGGCTCTTCGGCTAACAAATGGAGATGAGCACCGGCCCCTAGAGTCGGACACGACTGCACAAATGTGCAGGGGGAACCTTTACCTTTTTACCTATCATCAGTATGCTGATGATACTCAGCTTTATATCTCCACCCTAGGTGCTTGACTGATGCCATGGAGGTTCTGTCTTGGTGCCTGGAGGCTGGGGGGGGGGGGGCTGGATGGGATTCAACAGGCTTCAGCTCAACCCAAGCAAGACCGAGTGGCTCTGCGTTTTTGGACCTCCTGGTTCTGTGGGCCTTCTATCTTTGGTTCTGGATGGGTAGCACTGCCCCAGACAGACCCAGTGCACAATCTGGGGGTCTTCTTGGACTTGTGGCTCCTGCTTGAGCAGGTGGCAGCTGTGGCTAGGAGGGCCTTTGCACAGCTTCAGGTCATGCTTCAGTTGCACCTATTCCTGAACCGGGGTTTCTGCTCATGGTCACTCATCCCCTTGTGACCTCCAGACTGGACTATTACAACATGCTTTACATGGAGCTGCCCTTGAAAAGCATTTGGAAGCTTTAGCTGGGGCAGAATGTGATGGCACAGGCAATTAATGATGTTGGCTATTTGGCGCATGTAACACCACTGTTCTGTGAGCTGCATTGGCTCACATTGTGCTTCCAGGTGCAATTCAAGGTGCTGGCTGTCACCTTCAAAGCCCTTCATGGCTTGGGACTGGGCTACTTACAAGACTGTCTCTCCCCAGTTATTTCCACCCAACCTACCTGGTCTGGCAGGAGGGGCATGTTCCGGTTGCTGTTGGCTAAGGAGTGTTGGTCAGCAGGGCCTAGGAGGAGAGTCTTTTCTGCCATGGCACCCGCCCTTCGGAACATCATTCCCTCTGAGATTAGGTTAGCCCTTATCCTGCTGGTCTTTTGCATGGCCCTGAAAACTTGGTTTTGTGCCCGGGCCTCTGGCCCTGGGCCTCGGGTGTGCGATAACACCCTGCCTCTTGGCTTTGTTGATGGTCATTTTACGATGCTCAGCTGCTATATGTTTTTATTTTTATATTATGTATTTTATATGTTTTATCTCAGAGCTTTCCAAACTGTGTGTTGCGACACAAAAGTGTGTCGCCACACACAGTCTGGTGTGTCGCCACGCAACCCGGAAGCGCTGATCATCATCAGCGCTTCCGGGTTTTCCCGCGGCAACACACCAACGGCGCAGCGCAAAACCCCAAAAGCGGCAGCAGTGCTTCCGGGTTTTTGCATGCTGCCGCAACGGCGGCACTTCCGGGTTTTCCCGCGGTGACACACCAACGGTGGTTGGTGTTTCGCCATGGGAAAACCTTGGAAAGCCCTGTTTTATCTATTGTATTGTAAGCTGCCTAGAGTCATGTATGTGAGATGGGCGGCTGAATGAATGAATAGATAGATGGATAGATAGTCTGTAGTATGAACAGGGAAATAGGCTAGCATGGGAAAAGGTTTGGGCTGTTGGTTATGTACATAGGATAAAATTGGGAAATTTTCTCATGTTCTAGAGAATGATATAATTTAGAATTTTGATTTTACTTTTATTATGTGAATGAAACTAAAAAGAGAATCATATGTTAATTTTAACATATTTGACCTGAAATATTTCAGGAGAAAAAAAACTAAGGCATACTTAATGTAATTTTTAAATAGATTTTTTTAATTAGAAGGTTTAATGTTAAGGTTTAAGGTAATGTTATTACCTTACATTATTTAAATGTAACCCCCCCAAAAAAACCTAATACTAATAATGAATTCTAAGAACCAAAGAAGATATGCTGACAGACATTCGTTAATTTCAGATAATTATTTAAAAAATTAGCACATGTGGGCAGAGCAAAAGTTATCATTACTTTTATTTTAAATTCTAGAATTGGGACAAGTGCAACTCAAGGACATCTTTCTTGCCTTGCAGCACCCTTTCTCTTTCTAGTATTTTGATACAGGTTTAAATATGTTTCTTGTACATATGTCAGCTTTAAAAAGTCAGTAGGAACATGCAAACAAGGAGAGGAAATTGTAGAAAGAATGGCAGAGGGAACATCTTAATGGGCTTTAATGATCAGGAGTTTGAGCTATTAGCAGCTATTAAGGCCAGCGCTAGACACAATTATTCACAGTACTATTTGAGTTCTAGGCACTTAACAAGCTGTGAGGAAGAATTTCAAACAATGCATGCTTCTAATCAGGTAAAAGGAAAAGAAGAGCCAGTGTGGTCTAGCGGTTAAGGCACCAGGCTAGAAACCAGGAGACTGTGAGTTCTAGTCCCGCCTTAGGTATGAAAGCCGGCTGGGTGACTTTGGGCCAGTCACTCACTTTCAGCCCAACTCATCTCACAGGGTTGTTGTTGTGGGGAAAATAGGAGGAAGGAGTGTTAGGTATGATCCCCACTTTGAGTTTTTTATAAAAGTAATAAAGGGATTAAAAAAACTATATAAAAAGTGAATCTTAATTAAGTTCATTTGAGAGACTTAATCAGTTAAGTATCTCTTAAGTGATGGGGGAACGATCCAGTAACATTGAGAATTTATTAGAATAACAATGGAAAAGCAGGGAAGGAAATTCTAGGGTAGAGGAACAAAGAGGAAGAAAAATGTAAAGGTAATTTGTCCTTTTCTGTAACCTAAGAACACTGTGGGTAAATACACAATATAAATAGAACAGCAAGGAAAGTAAAAAGTAAAACAAGGGGAAAAGAAAAGAGACTTTCTTCTTAAAGCTACAGTAGCAGGAATAAAATGTAATAACATGAAAGGATGTAATGGTATGTGGGAATGACCTTGGGAGATAGGAGGAAGAGTTGCAGACTAGACAACAGTCAGATAAGTGGCAGCTGAGTCCACAGAAGGAATGGGGGCTTGGCAAATGTCTCAGAAGGGACCCTCCATAGTTTCTTGGACTGTAAAGGCGGCGGGGGGGAGAGATGTACTTTCAGACATGCAAGGCTCTGTTAATGTAACCTTACAATAAAGATAGAACTAGTACTTCTGGGTGTGCTTCTTGTCTGGACTACTTCATAAGGCTGACATCGGCATAAGAAATATAAAAATTCCGGAACAGAGTTAATTGGTTTTTCAATGAGGTTTAAGGGTATTTCCAGTTTCGTTACTACTTGTATTTTTTCACATTGATAATAAATTTACAGTTTTTGACAAATGTGATTCAGAACTAGTGCAACTTTGTATTTTGCTAATTTTGTATCTGTAGTTGACTTCCTTTTACAATTATTAATAAATTTACAAAACAGATAATTTCCCATTGGAAAATTTTACAAGCCACATCACTTAAAATAGAGTACCTTCTGTAAACCTCATAGAGACTGCTTTAGTTTTAAGAGAATGACATCAACTACTTGATAAATGATGAATAAAGGTAAAGCCATTTATTAATGTGTCAAATGTTAGTTTCTTCTCTGTTTTATCTTATTAACTTAAAAGTTTTATTTATTTGAAATAAAATTTCAAACTTATTTGTCTTATTTATTTGACATGAATGTATAGTCATAAAGTTTTACTTGCACATTCTGTTATGCCTATGTTCCATAAATACTGTTTGTTCCTATTATCATAGGTACTAGGAAGGGCACAAGTAGTTAGGCAATGGCAGCAGGAGATAGTGGCATCTTTGTGAGTTTTCTCTTTGATTACTCGCAATTATTGCTCATTCCAGAAAAGTACCTGAATGACATGTTATGATTAATGCTTTCAAGCTAGGCTGACCATACGTCCCATTTAGAACGGGACAGTCCCGTTATTTAAGCATTTTTCAACCGTCCCATCGTTTTGATCAAAATCTCAATTTTGTCCCCTTTTTAAACCCGGTGGGAAGGAGGACAGGAAGACAGGAAGGAGGACTGGAGCCGGACTTGCCATTGGAGGCAGCCCGGAAGAGGCCCTATCAGCGCGGCAACTGGAAGCCCGGTTGCCACGTGTGAGCCCAGCAGCAGACACAGCACCACAGTCCACCTGGTTCCTGCCTCCTTACCTGATCCTACCGGTGCCGCTTCCTCTGAATCTGAGATTGTCCGCCCAGCAGTGGTGAGGCCAGGGAAAGCAGGCACGGGAAGGTTGTGGAAAGAGGGTGCGGGGTGCGTGTGTGTGTGTCTGTTTTGGTGCATTTGGTCGCAGGGAGGCTGGGGAAAGGGGGGGTGGGGTGCGTGTGTGCGATTACTCTGAGCAAGTAATCACACACACACACGCCAGCTGCACAAACCCACCCTCCCTCCCTCCCTCCCTCTGTTCTTGCTCCCCGGCAATCTCCAAGCCAGAGATGGCCAAATCTGAAAGCTGTAAAATGAGTTGTGCTGAGCTTTGCAAGACATTTTTCCCTGGAAAAATTGCCAACAGATTAACCCACATTTTGACATTTGTCTTCCATTGTGAACTGGGGGAGGAGGCCTGTTTTATGACAAGTCTATAGGTGATGATTACCTAATAATGATGCAGATAATTAAAGATGTAGGGTGATATATGGTTTCACAGCACTTATAACTGCTTAATCTTAATCTTATTATGATTTTATTTACAAAATATATTTATACACTGGTTATTGAACTCCCTCAAATAATTTTTAAATACTTAATAGATGGCATTGTTATTCCTTTCCCCCCCAATAATTTTAGAAAGGCAATTTGTTATTGGAATAATGAAATGTAGAGTGCTTAATCCTTCAGCAAGGCATTTTAATTAATTGTTTTAATTGATTCCATTTACTAGAGGGAAGAAAAGATATACAACTTGTCATACTTACTTGGCTGCAGTGTTTTGACCACTTTCTAAAATTCAGTTTCATTCGGGACAGAGGGAGCTTGCCACTAACTAAATAGAAAATTGAGTTGCACCCCCTGTATTAATTTCCAGGTGGGTCACCATGTGCATGATCAGGCTTGTGTATCATTATAATCAAGTGTCAGTTGAAAGCTTGGGAGCCTGGGAGGCACACAGAAGTAAGCCTGTTTCCTGCGTAGTCTATAAGTGAGCTTCTAGCTGTAGGAACATCTTTGGAAAGGGTCTCCACTGATGATCTAAGTAACCAAACCGGTTCATATTGGAAGAGGTGGTCCCTCAGATAGTCAAGCCCTAAACCATTTAGGCCTGTCCTTCTGCCCCAGCTCGCTGCCGCCTCCAGTCTTCAATAAGGTACTATGGGAAGTTCCTTGCCACGCCCCCTATCGTTGCCAAGAAGTTCTTGCCTTGCCTTGTCTTGCTGCTGTCAAGCCAAATCCAGACCCTTGCTAATCTGCCTTCCTGCAGACCTGTCTAGTCCAGTCCAAACCCCAGTGTGCCTTAGTTCGACCTTGTCCTATATTTCTAGTCTTGCCATATTGTCAAACTTTGACAATATGGCAAGACTAGAAACATATGACCAATTGGCAGCAGGGCAAGGTCTGGGTCAAGATTCCCTTTGACAGTCAATATTTGCAGGCAGGACCCAATTGGGTAGACCGGGGGCAGGGTTTGCAGGCAGGAGCCAACTGGGTGGACCGGGGGCGGGGTTTGCGGGTGAGAGCCAATCGCACAGACAGGGGGCGGGGTTTGCAGGCGGGAGCCAATTGGGTGGACTGGGGGCGGGGTTTGCAGGTGGGAGCCAATTGGGTGGACTGGGGGCGGGGTTTGCAGGCGGGAGCCAATTGGGTGGACTGGGGGCAGGGTTTGCTGGCAGGAGCCAATCGCACGGACCAGGGGGCGGAGTTTGCAGGCGGGAGCCAATCACGCGGATCGGGGGTGGGTTTGCAGGCAGGAGCCAATCGCGTGGACCCCTGTCCCGTTTTTTCCATCCCAATGTCCCGTTTTTGTCTCAAGGAAATATGGTCAGCCTATTTCAAGCATACATTTATTCTAAAATTCTATCCCAAGTACTGTACTTTCTCTTGTTTAGCCTTTTCTTTGTTCAGAGCTGATACCTGCCCTATGCAGTATACAACTATATGTTATTTGTAGTTCAGTTTGTTGAATAACACCACTTGCCTCGTTATCCTTCCAGTTGTACATTGTATATCTTTTAATGGATTTCATTATAAAGCACTCTTCCAGATGTTGGTTGCCAACTTGTTGATTTTGTATACAGTATTTATGAAAGTATTTCATGTACTTAACTCAGTTTTTCAAATAAGATCTCACAATTTTTAGATCAAAATGCATTACTAGTTTGCATGTTCCTATGACTTATAGATATAAAACACAGAGAGAATGTATTTAATATTTTTAAAAGTTATGAATATGCCTTTAGGTCAGGGGTGGGGAACCTTTTTTCTGCCAAGGGCCATTTGGATATTTATAACTGGGGACCGGGGTGGGTGGGTGGGTGGCGGGGTTTCTGGGATTCCCGTGGACCGGGGGGCGGAGTTTGCGGGTGGGAGCCAATCACAAGCACCGGGGGCGGGGTTTGCGGGCGGGAGCCAATCGTGTGGAAGGGGTGGGGTTTGCGGGCGGGAGCCCTGTGGGCCTTAGGCAGGAGCCCCGTGGGCCTGACGTTGCCCACCCCTGCTTTAGGGGAATGAAATATTAAGAATGGAAGAACTGAATGAAGGAGAGAAAATGTTAATTTGTAGTTTCAGAGAATTAATCCAATCTTTCTGTGCAACAAGACACAGAAAGACTAAAATAATAACCCACCTCATATTCCCAACCTAATGTGAATCAGTTTCATTGGAACCATTTATTTTGGGTAGGGTTGAGCCTGCATAATCTTGATTCAGACCTGTGCACTTTAATGATTCATGCATATATGATGGATTTACATATGCCAAGGATTTTTTTCTGTAAAGGATTGGATTCTGCAGACAGGATAATTGTTGATTTCTTGTGTCCTGGGAGCAATTTATTTTTGCCTTATTTGACTTGATAAAGATTGATGGGAAGTGTAATTTAGGCTGTCTTCATATTGTTTAATCTGTTATGTTTAATATAAATTATATTTGCAACATATACAATTTTTAGCATCTGTGTTGGTTATGTTTGCCTTCTGGGAGATTCCCCTTCATTGGATAGTATGCTGACAGATTTATTTCTTTATATTTACTTTTTAAAACGTGGGTGGGATGATTATACCAAGTTTTTTCATAAGGGGAACACATGATTATTTTTTCACTATTATTAAATATTATATTTTGTTTTATTATTAAACACAAATTTTAAAATTAAAAATGTTATTCACCTTTTGTTGCAACGTAAGTATTTTTTCTGGACAAATGCTAGAGTGCTGCATACATACTTTGATATATATAAGATAGGGGAAAAGGCTTGTTTGCTATTTATTTGTCAGTCTTATAAAAAAGGAATCTACTTGAAAAATATACAGACTCTAAACTAATAAAATCATTTATAGGATGGTGATGTGAGCTGGCATGTAGGTTGAAACAAATGAAAATATTTAATGGATTTCTGTGGCTGGCATTGCATATGATAAAACATAAGATCTCCTGTTTTATATCAATACCTAGTCATTTAATTATAAATAAGTGAACATGGTACTTATCCATTTAAAAATATACAGCTAATGAGAATGTTATTATAACATTATTCTTGGAGGGATGCATGTTTTTTAAGTCTAACTGCATTTAGACTTGATAGCTGCTAAAATGTCTTCAATACCCCGCCCCACTGAATCTCTAGTAAGTTATACTTTAAAAATAATTTGTACCTTAGTGTAAATTTGTTTCAAAAATCTGTATATTGGTGGTTGACCATTGAGAATACTAGATTTGTTAGCCAGACTGGGAAGTAAAAAAAAAAAACACCAGAAGAAGGCAATGGTAAATCCCTTCCATATTGTTACCAGGATCTTCATGAATGCAGTCACCCCAGAATTGAGTCAGGAGTTGATGAATTAACAATATAAATGAAACACTTAGTTTCTTCATTCACTTTATTTCACTTTTTAAACTGGGGAAGACAGTAGAAATAAGTTTTTCATGACCTGGAACAAATTTAACACATAGAGAGAGGCTGAATTTCTGACATAACCCTGTCACATTCTGTTTCTGAAGGTACTTTGTCAAGATTGTAGGCTCATAGTTGCCTGTACAGGTAGTCTTCGCTTAACGTCCATTCATTCAGTGACAGTTCAAAGTTATGACGGTGCTGAACGAAGGGACTTACGACCAGCTTGGTTCTTTCCAACATGCACCCGCCTCTGCACCTCACCCAGGGTCGTCTTTTGCAAAAGAAGCCTTGTGCATGAAAGAAGGGCCCTGGCTGGGGCGCGAATGGAGGCCCTGGCTGGTGCATGAGAGAAGCCCCTGCTGCACTGGCACGAAGGAAGACCCCAGCTGGTACAGTAGTGGCAAGTGGCGCAGCGGGTGCAGCGGTGCAGGCAGGGCCAGGGGCAGCTGGCGGCAGCGGGTAGGTGGGTGGCCAAAATGGTAGACAGGGGGAGATAGGCAAGTGGGGGGAGTTGAAGAGACAGAGGAGGCGTCCCTTACCTTACTGAGGCTTGGAGTTGGGAATAGCCAAGCTGGGAATGGCTTGGATTGGGGTGGGTCCTCGCTGTGGGATTTGGTTAACGATGGCAATAGGGACTACCAAGATTGCTGTCGCTAAGTGATGTGGTCACATGACATTGCGCTTTATGACTGCATTACTTAGTGAAAGAAATTCCAGTTCCAATGACTGTCGTTAACTCAGGACTACCTGTATAGCAGAAAGCCTTTGTTATGAATCTAACCTTTGTTTTTTTCCCCAAATAATTTTAGTAGAGATTACAGTAAAAAGAATAAAAACTATACAAACTACAAAAATATTTTAAAAAATGTGAAAAAGAAAAAAAAAGTAATTTCCTCCCTTCATCCCAACAAGTACACACAATTTAAGTAAATTTATCGCCATCTCTTAAGGTGCAACATATATACTCTTCACCCCATATCTCATCTCTTAACTCAGCCTTTCTCAACTTTTTGACCCTGGAGGAACCAATCAAAGAGAAGGGTTCCTGGAGGAACCCTTGAAATATTTTTCAGGCCTTGGGGAACCCCTGCACATTCAGCCTTATAGGCCAGAATTTACAAAATTATATTTGTTTCATGTGTAGGCCTGTATTATGGGCATTAAGTGTTTTTAAACGAAAAATAAAGAATGAAACTTACCTCTTTAATGTGAAGTTGCCTGAATTTTAAATAATTTTTTAAATAAATAGTGATCTCTCGGGGAACCCTTAGTGACCTCTCGGGGAACCCTAGGGTTCCATGGAACCCTGGTTGAGAAACCGTGTCTTAACTAAAAATGAAATTGTCATTCATTCCTTATCAGCAAAAGTCCAGTTTTGTTGTTGTTGTTCAGTCGTTTAGTCGTGTCCGACTCTTCGTGACCTCATGGACTATAGCACGCCAGGCCTTCCTGTCCTCCACTGCCTCCCAGAGTTTACTCAAGTTCATGTTCATCACATCGGTGATGCTATCCAACCATCTCATCCAGTCCAGTAAGGTTTATCAGATATAACTAATTATCTATCTTAACCTTGATCGCATAAGCCAACCTTGTATTTCTTCCCTATCCTTTTAACAATCTTAATTCTTAACCCCTTCAAATAGAGTCCCACAGTTTGATTTCTTGTCATCTTTTTTTTTATCCTTCCCCAAAAGATCTTTTAGAACTTTAGCAAGTCTGTTTTGTAAATACAGTATGAGAAATTCATCCTTTTTTTGGTCACTTCTCAGAAAGTCCTTCAAACAGATCTCTTTTGTACATCCAGTTAAAAAATAATAATCCATATCTCTTTTCTGGCTTAATAGTTGTATATCTCCTTTAGGCATTAAAGTATCATCCTGTTTCATTTGAAAGTCCAGTAGGTCCTTTTCTGCATCCTTCTCATTCCTTGCCACACTGATATCCACATTCAGATTAATTTCAAATTTATCCAGGGTATCTTGTTCTTCTTCCATTGCATCCTTAACTGTCCATTTATCAATCAATTCTGAGAGTCTCAAAGACCATTTGTCATAAACTTTCATAAATTTTTCATAGTTTTCCATCAAGTCGCTCACTGTTGGAATATCTCCTTCCATTCTTTTGTTGTCCTCCAGCTCCCTCTAGTGTCCAACTTTTAAAGTCCCATTCTTTTGTTACGGCTAGCGAAAGGGTAAACCAGAGCTTTCCAAACTCTGTGTCGCGACACGTTAGTGTGTCGGCTGCACTGTGTAGGTGTGTCGTGTGAACATAATGAGAAACCTCTGAGTTGGACGCTCAGCGTCTCAAGCGCCTCGCTGCTGCTGCCTCTGAGCCCTGCCAGGATTCCGCACAGGTCCTAGTGCCTGCCTTGTGCACTGCTGTAAGAGGGGAGCACTGTCCAAGCCTTTCCCTGCTGTAAAGGGGAACTCTGTTTCCATGAGATATGTTGTGTTCCTATACATTTCGCTATTACAATTTATGTATGTGTCCATATCTCTTATAAGTTAGTTTAACCTCCGGTTTGCTAGTGAAACTGAATTACTGTGTCATGAAATGATGCATGTCTGTGTCACCAACATGAAAAGTTTGGAAAGCTCTGGGGTAAACATGCTACTTTCTCATGGGAGGAATTCTTCCAAAAAGTTAAAATTATAGTTCCAAGTCCATCTGAGCCCTTAATCCGTTGTTAAGCTTTCTAAAATCCATATTCTAGGCACCCTTTAGCTGTTTAATCCAGAAAGTAATATTTTTCAAAAACTTTTAAAATTGTATTTAAAAATTCTTTCTCTAAGGAGAAGGCAACTCACCTAGCGAATGCAGTACAATTTGTCATTCCAAATGGTCTTAATCCTTCTGAAGCAACAGAAAAAAAAACGCAAGTCCAAAGTGATTTAAGAATTGAGGCTCGGTTGAGCTTAATGTCCTTAAAAAATGCTGCGTTTTGCTCAACTGTGAGCAAAGATGGTTCCTCCCTCGACTCCCAGCCACTCAACCCATAAGCAAACTGTGAAACGGCGATTCCTGCGGTTTACTCATGAGGAGCGGCTGTAAGGAGTCATGTGGGCTATCTCAAAAATCTCTCCTTAATCCAGAGAGAATTTCGGCAGCCAGGATCCTGCAGCCCACACTGATCTCTGTCATAATGCTGTCCTGCTGCAAAAGGGATGTCTAGCTCACCATGGCTCTCAACCGGAAGTCATGAAGCTAACCTTTAAACTTTGGGTGGTGCAAAATTTTGAATTCTGTATCCTTGAGGAAGTAAGAATTTGATGTAACTCATTCTGCAGGAGATAACTTCTGAACTTAATAATACTGTGCTGGTTACAATGTTTTCAAAGACTGAACTCTATGTATTTTCTAATCAACAACTTTTCTGTTATTGAATGTCACCAAAGGCACAAACTACTAAAACAATATTAAACAGAGCAAAGGTAAAGGATCCCCCCGCACATTTGTGCAGTCATGTCCGACTCTAGGGGCCGATGCTCATCTCCGTTTGTTAGCCAAAGAGCCAGCGTTGTCCGAAGACGCTTCCACGGTCATGTGGCCGCATGACGCGCGGAACGCTGTTACCTACCCACCGAAGTGGTACCTATTCATCTACTTGCATTTGCATGCTTTCGAATTGCTAGGTTGGCAAGAGCTGGGGCTAGTCTGGGAGCTCACTCCATCATGCGGGGCTAGGGATTCGAACCTCTGAACTTGCGATCATCTGATCGACAAGCCTGGCGTCTTACTCGCTGAGCCACCATGCCCCTTAAACAGAGCAAAACAGCATATAAAACTAATTGCTATTTAAAAAGATATGTTAAAGAAATGTGGTGTCTCTTTTCTGAAACATGAAGACATTCCTTGCTCATTAACACCATCATTAGATGCTCTGTTTTATTGCTGTGAAGTATAAGGATTATTTCAGCAAGAGAAATGTTCTTATTTATAGTTAAGTGATTATGTAGTGGTAGAGTAGTGTCCTGGAAAAAAAATGCCAGCACTGTAGTAGGGCATGCACTTGCATGTAGATGCACAGAATGGCACCTCGCAGTAGGGCCAAGCATCAGTGTCCTTTGACTTTTCTCAGTAGCCTAGCCTCATAGGGAAGAAAAGTGTATAACATCTAAGACTGTTTGGAATGAGTAGGCTGATTCAGTAAGTAAATTCAAACCTCCTATTATGTATATCAAGGTTAGAGAATTAATGGGAGTGAAAAACAAAGGGAGAAAGAGAATTGAAGTACTAATCAGAACAGTTTCTCACAGCCATGCTGCCATTGTTCATAAGAAATCCAGCTGTTGTAGAGGGTCTGCTCATTTTGATTAATTTATATCAGAAAGAAATTAGATTACTTAAAATCATTGGTGTAAATAAAATTTCACATTAATTTATTCATTAAATTTTAAACAATAAATGTGACTGTTAAATCACATTAAACTGTTTTTGCTGTTAAGGAAGCTTTTTCTAACATTCAACTGACATGGATCTTCCTGTAATTTAAAGCCATTATTCCACATCCTACCTTCTTGAATGACAGAGAACAGATCTTGGCCCTTTGTGTGATATTTTACCTCCCACTCTTCCCAAGGTTTTACATTCTGAGATCCTTCACTCTCTCCTCATAGTTTATAGGCTCCGATTAACCTCATGGCCCTTCATTAGTTCACTTTGCCTGAATCTTTCTTAAAATGTGCTCTTCTGAATTGGATGCAGTACTTAAACTGGGCTCTGACCAATGCAGAATAAAGTGTGTTAGAAGATTTCAAACAAAAACACCCCCGTTCCATATTTTTCCTTGGCAAACCTCCATTTTCTCCACTGCAACATTGCCTTCTCCTTGAGCAAGGTAAAAGGTTAAAAATTACAAATAGAATGGGTTCTATGCAAAAGGGGGGGATGCCAGAGATTAAAAATATAAAAGGAAGCCAACTGCTTAGACAAAGGATTCCCTTCTGATTCAATCAGAAACCTTGGAACACATGGTCAGCTCATTCACAGAACTTAGCCAGCCCTTTCAGGTAGACCTTCTTTCCCAGCCAAACAGATTTCCATAATCGAATAACAAAAGATTCCTTCCAAGGTGCACATTCCAAGTAGTAGACAAAGCCACAGCCCGCAGGGAACCCAGCCGATCAAGACAGGAAACACAAACAGCAGGGGGTCCAACCACAGAGTGCCTCCTCTCTGAAATCTGGCAAATTACACTTCTCTCAAGTTCCTAGGGGGCGGGAACACCTTTGCATAGGAATGGCCAAGCTCTCCTATATAAATGGCCTGTGGGGGAAATACAGGTGTGGCCACCTTCCAACCAGCATACTCTGTACCTTGTACTCTGTATATGCTCTTGGGAAATAAACCAGCAAACCTCTGTTCCAGCAACTGCCTGCGTCTTTTCATTCCCGGCTTGGGACGAACCTTGGTAAGATTCCTTCTGACAAGTGGAACTATTAATTACCATGATTTGGTTATCATATTTTTTAGTGTATTATATAGTTGCATTTGCTTTTCTGGCTGTCACATCAACCTGTTTGCTGATAATTCAGTTTGCAAACTGCTATTCCAAGATCTTTTCATGAGTACCATTATCATGCCAGGTATCTCCCATCCTGTACTTGTGTATTTCGTTTCCGTTTAGTAAATACTGCATTTGCCCTTACCAAATTTAATTCTGTTATTTTCAGTCTGTTTCTCTAACATATCAAGATTATTTTGAATATTATTTCTCTCCCCTTCTTTTCTTTTCTGTACCTCATCCAATTTGCCATCTTTGGATTTGAAAAGTATTCCATTATGCATACTTTTTAACTAGTACCAAATTCTGAACATTTTCAGTTAATGCAAATTCTCCTTTCTAGGCCTTTTAGTTAATTGGACTGTTTTGAGTTCATAATAACTTTGCTGTATTTCCTGTAACTATGCCAATTCAAAACTGTGGCATATAATTTCTGGAGAAATGCTTTTTGCTCCCTTTTCTCATGCTTAATTAGTGCTATGTGGTAATACAGGCCTCACAATTGAAAAAAAAACAGTTTTATGGAAGATCTGGATAGATGCTGGGATTTTTACATTGGCTCAACTAGTGATGATGATGATATTTGCTGTGGTAAAAGATAAATACATTTGTCAGTTGCAACCCATGGTAGTATTTATAATTACAACTCTGAAAAATAGCATGTTCATAGGTGAATTAAATCCATATCAGCTTGGCGAACATTTTCAGAGAATATTCTAATTCCCTTGTCTTCATGCTCTTGTGCTTCTGTTTCAACCTTTCTGATTTTTTTTTGTTAGTGATTTATGCATTTAAGCATGCTGTGAAGAAAATATTTATACTCTCAGTTCTAGCACCTCATCTGAAAGATGAACATTTCAGAGTATGTAATTAACATTTGACATTTGCTGCTGCAAGATACGGCAATGGCCACTAGCGTGGCTTTATATAGGCTTGGCCAAATTAATAGATTAAAAGATCTGGCAATTGATATGTGAAACCTTCATACCGAATTGTAATGTGAGTCCTGTCTTGCAGGTGTTTACAGTAGGTGACGTAAAAGTCTCTTCAAATTCATACATTCTATGATTTTATGAATATCAGTTGTTGCAGAGCAAACAGATGAGAGATCGATTTCCTTTTTACGCTCTTGTGAAGCTTTATGAAGGTGCTTAGATGGCTCTTCCAGAAAGCAGAATCCTGATCTAACCTACTCTGATCAGAATTTTTAAATGTTCCTCATCTGGGAAATTCTCCATCACCTCCATCATTTTTAATAGGAGAAATTTTCTTACATTCAATATTTGAAAATGAACTTTTATTAAATCTGTGTATTCTGAGAAATTGCTACTTTTATTTTTTGACTGTACCAATAAAATGATTGTGTTTTCCTATTTTGAAATAGTTAATGTGGTTGCTCTTTGTATAATGTTATTTTCTAATTCACAGTGCAGTCTTACAGTGAGAACAATGTTATTCTTGTGTTTTTTTCTGTAGTATTGAAATTAATTAGAAGATTTATTATAAAGATATTTTTAATTGTCCCTCATCTTTTTCTCAACTCTGTATGAACTTCCACTGGGATTAATTATGTGTATAGCATTGTGTAAGGCGACAGTCAATGTATTTCAGCCTTAGTTGTTTTTAAAAGAGACTAACTCAATTCCTTAAAAATAAATCTTAATTTGAAATTACAGAGGCTACATGCTCAAGATCATGCAGTAACACACCATCTCATCTTTCATTCTTAGACAAAGTTATAAAATATTTATTTCATTTTTCTTCTGGATCAAACTTCTTCCTTAATTCTATCGTTTTAGAAAAGTTCCAGATTCTATATCCTGCTGTGAAAGCTTCTCATCCCTGTGGAATTCAGTGGTGATCTTGTTTATCAGAAAGAGACTAATACAGAATGGTAGTACAGAAGTTTTGAAAGCTGGTTTCATCTGCTGCTGATGTTACTATGCATGATAATTACTCAATGATTTTATTTACTTTATTTATTTACTTAATGATAATTTGTTCTTAAGAGGCAACCCAGTACCTATCTAACATCAGCTTCTTCTTGAACAATCAGTTATCTCAAATATAGCCAATTCATGAACTCTTCAAAAACTTGTTTCAGGATAAATGTGCCATAATTTGTGGCTTGATCCATGCCTCTGCTGGCTACTTGGAGGACCAGGGGGAATGTGATGAGTTGGGTTCAGGAAATAGTCAAGGCTTCATTGGGCAAGGGGTGTTCCCACATACATTGAAGGAGGTGATGCTGCTCCTCTCCTCAAGAAGCCATCCTTAGACCTGACAGTTTTGGATAATTATTAACATATTTTCAGTCTTCATTTTTTAGGAAAGGTTGTTGGAAAGATGGTGAGGTGTCAAGTACAAAGCACTCTCAAATAAATTATCTGGACCCATTTCAATTTAGATTCAGACCCAGTCATGGGATGGAAACAGCATTGAAAGTTCTGATTGATTACCTTTGTTGGAACATGGATGGGGAAAGTGTAGCCCTAGTCTTTCTAGATGTCTTGGTACCAACATTGGTATCCTTTGGACTGCCTGTGAGAGTTGGATGTTGTGACTACTATGATTCTGCTCCTACCTGAATGGATGGTACCAGTCAGTGAAAGTGGAGGAGGAGAGGTTGGCTGATGGTCTTGTACAATCCTTCAGGTTTTGATTATTTCCCTCCTGCTGTTTAACATCTACACTACATGAAGCCTCTGGGAATGTAATTTGTGAGTTCAGTGTGCTGATGATGTTTGGCTGTACATATCTATCCTGTGCAAAGCCAGAGTTGCCATAGAGGTCTTGAACTGGCCTTTGAAGGCTGTTCAGTCTGGGTGGGGTGAAACAGAATGAAGCTGAACCCAAGTAAGATGAAGTTACTGTTTGTTCAGAAAGGTTTTCTGTCAGCTCCAATGATAATTCTTGAGTAGGTGGGGCACTCCCTGTGAAAAGCATGTTTATGATGTTGGAATCATCTTGGACTCATGGCTTCTTATAGATAGAAGCCATGGGCAGGAGGGCCTTTGCCCAGCTCTGCTGGTGTGTCAGTTGCAGCCCTACCTAAAGTGGGAGGCCCTAGCAATGGTGTTTCATGTATTTAATGCAACTCTTTTGGATTACAGCAATGTGTTCTACATTGGATTGCCTTTGAAGATCTCTCAGAATGTAGTTGCTACAAAAAGCAGTGACCTGTATATTGACCAATCAAAATCTCCATAATAATATAATATCTGTTCTACAATTGATGCATTAGGTTTCTGGGTGCAATTTAAAGACTGTTTTTAACCTATAAAATCCTATATAAGGACTGCCATCTCTGTTTAGAAGCAGCCTACCTGATCCACCCAGTACATATTTGTTAATAGTCCCCCTGGCTCACAGAGGTTTGCAGGCAGTGTTTTTCAATTGTGGGTCCTTACTATTGGAACACTCTTCTTCTGTAAGTTAGGTTAGTATCCTTATTGGCCTTCTGGAAGCCAATTAAACTTTTCCAGAGGGCGTTTGGGGAATGAATACTCACCATTCTGTTTAATGCCTTTGTATTATGATATTATGCTGTTCCTCATGGTTTTATTTAATTAGTATTATGCTTTTATCTTGTCCTGTTTTACGTTATAAACTGCCAGGAGTTCTGTTCTGAGTCTGGTAAAATAGAAATATAATAAACAAACAACTTATCTCTCTTTGGGCCATCAGGAAAGTAGCAATTGTGAGGAGGGCCTCCTGGTCCAGGAATGGGCACAATTGCTCACAAAGTGAGTATGTGCAGATCCTCCTGCTCCTTGAGCAGGAGCTGTGAGTCCAGGTTTATCAATCCAGAATGGGGTAATGCAACCCCATTTGGGACTAAAGATGGAGAATCCCTGGATCCACATGGTCCAAATATCCACAGCCACTAGGGTTGAGCTTGAGCCTATTCTTCCCTATCCAGATCCCAACAGCCTCCTAGCACTGGGGCAAGATTTTGACAGGATCACCTGGTTCGTGTGGGATTGAAATGTACAACTGGGTTTCACTGGGATGCTGATGATATCTGACCCCAAACTGATGGATAACCTCACTTAGCTTTGTTAATCAGGAGGGGCAAGAGCTTCAAGCTCTGCAGCATCTCACACATCAGATTTTTCAAGGTTGATCTTTTCCTCCCTGTCAAAGGAGTAGAACCACCCAATACCATGTTCTCCCATTCCGTAGGCAGTTCATTCCGTAGGCATGTTGATGGAACCGCCCAGAGTCCCTCCTTGAGGGGGAGATGGGCGGTTATAGAATTTTGATAAATAATAATGGCATATAATGCTGTTGAGAGATGAAGGAAGGTTGGGAGTTTCACTACCCCTGTCCAAGCTCTGCCAGAGATCATCAACAAGCGTGATCAGTGCTGTCTGAGTACTGTGCCTCAGCCTGAAACTTAACTGAAAATGGTCCAGGAAATCTGTTTCTTCCAGGGCCCTCTGAGCCTGCAGTCTGACCACCTTCTCAACAACCTTCCTTGTGAAAATTTCTAGGTGAACATTGTCCAGGACTGTTGGGTCCAGTGATGGCCTTCAAGACAAGTGGAACCATCCCTTCCCTTAAAAAAGCTAACATGCTACCACATGGACCCAACTGCATGCCACCTCCTGGGGAGCTTTCACTAGCCAGGAGTGGCATGGATCTAATAAACAGGTGGCTGGGTTAACAGTCGTGAGGACTCTGTCCACTCCCTTAGGAGTTACAGGTTCAAACTCATCCCAGGTAATCACATAAGGCATGGTTCTGTCACTCAATAAAGCTTGCCCACAGTCCAATCCTGAATACCTCTGAGTGACTTTAACTGCCAGATACCTAGAATATTCTTCACAGCAGCCCTGCAGATGATTTGGGGGCCCATCTCTCCTCAGTAAGGAGCAGGTCATCTTAAAAAGTACAGAGTGAGAGGCCACATAGGAACTATTTATCCATGGCCTTTGTTGCTTGGCCATTCCACTTGGGGTGGACTGCTCTAATAAGACCTACCTCCCTGTCACTGGCAAGCTGAGAAGCAACCAGAGAATGATCTGACAATGACAGAGGACTGATGGTAATGTCAACTACTACCAGATCACATTGAAATTGCCCTGAGATACAAATCAGACTGAAAGTATGACCCCTGCTGTCTTTTGGGCCCCCGATTACTTGCATCATGTCATGGTGGATAAACTCCTGAGCTTCCCCATACTCCACATCTCCCAGGGGCAGGTTGAAGCAACAAAGTCAGCATTTCCGGCAGGGATGTTACTGTACAGCAAGGAAGCTGGTACAGTAACAACCTAACTGCTCTCTAGAGCAGCGGTCCCCAACCTTTTTGGCACTAGGGACCGGTTTTGTGGAAGACAATTTTTCAACGGACGGGGGGGGGGGATGGGGATGGTTTCGGGATGAAACCATCAGAAGTGGTAAATAAAATAATGGGTGGGCCACGCGCGGACTAAAATAAGTGTCGGATTCTGACTTCTTATAAGGAGCGCACAACCTAGATCCCTCGCACGCACAGTTTACAGTAGGGCTTGCGCTCCTATGAGAATCTAATGCCGTCACTGATCTGACAGGAGGCGGAACTCAGGCGGTAATGCGAGCGATGGGGAGCGGCTGTAAATACAGATGAAGCTTCGCTCGCCCGCCCACCGCTCACCTCCTGCTGTGCGGCCCGGTTCCTAACAGGCCACAGACCGGTATCGGTCTGTGGCCCGGGGGTTGGTTACCCCTGCTCTAGAGCACAGCTTCAAACAGATGGTCTCACATCTGGTTAACTCTGGAGCAGAGCTTTTGAAAGCCATCAAGCTATCCTGGATGACAGTTGCCACCCACCCTACCCTGGGATCATGGCTGATGCCAGATTTGCAACCCAGTTGGGTACAGCTCTGAGAAGGAATTATCCCCCTCCGGGCCTATCCAGGACTTGGTTGACTGCCAAATCCTGGATGAGAACCGCCTTATTACATACCAACCTGGCATTCAGTAGTAACAACTGGATTCCAGGGCTACCAAAGATCTAGTGACCTGGCATTCCACCCCTGAGGGCTGGAAGTTGGGATCGGTACAACCATTGACTCCCACCAACTCTATGAATGGCCCACCCTCAGATTCCTGTCATATTTTCTTCTGCCTGTCAGGATCCTGATCTTACTGCCTGTTCTCTCTTTCCCCACATAATGTCCCCCCTTCCCCCACACCCTCTGAGAACATGGAACACATTCACTCCTTCTCACTCCACAACTCCCCTGCCTTTGTTGCTGTTTACTCAGTACATCTTTGGTTCTGGATGGGATTGCAGTACCCTAGGCAAAATTAGTTTATTATCTGGGAATCCTCCTGGAGTCTCAGCTTCTGTATTCGGAGCAGATGGCAGCTGTGTTTAGAAGGGTCTTTGCTCAATTATGTATTGCCTGCCAGGTATGATCTTGCATAGACCCAGAGGCCCTATTTAACAGTAACATACTTAATCACCACTCATTTAGGCTAGTATAGTGTCATATGGGACTGCCCTTGCAGACATCACAAAAAGAATGGATTCCATGTAACACTCTGGTTTAGGAGCTGCACTAATTACCAGTTATTTTCTAGGTGCAATTCAAGAAGCTGATTGCTACCTATAAAGCCTTATATGGCTTGGGATCTGGATGTCTGTCTTAGTGGTTTCTGCCCAGCCATTAAGATTTGGAAGAATAGTGTCTCTTCAGGTCCCTTCTTTAAAACAGTGTCATCTGTAGGCATCTCCCCTTTCCCCCTATTCCCCAAAGTTAGATTAGTTCCCTTCCTAGTAACATTCTGGAAAGTCCTTAAGACTTGGCTCTTGTAAAGGTCTTTGAATGCCTAAGTGCTGTGAAGAGGAAGACCCTCTGCTATAGAATGTGCTTGATTTTTTACTCTTTGAAATGGAGTTTATTGCAGCTGTACTTTGTTTATTTGCTTTCTTTTTTTAAAAAAAGTCCTTTTGATGTTTTTAATCCTCTTACAGGAGGTAAGCTGCTCAGTTTTGTGGAATAGAGTGGCATGAAAGCCACAGTAAATAAATAAATTTCTGTACAATTATACGCAAGTGACCAAAACAGTGCTGATTGAAAATTTATTTTAGGAAAAAGAATAAAAATGGCTGTTCCTTTTTAATAAGAAGGATGGGTTACTTGTGGCTATTTGGGTGATGCTGGACTCACAGTTTTGTCCAGGCAAAATTCAGCATGGTTAGTGTCTAGAAATTATGAGAACCAAAATCCCATAAAATCTAGAGGTTGCAGATTACCTATCCATGTCTTATATGGTTTGCCTTATGCAAATGATTATAAGCTAGTCGTTGAATGTACCCAAAAAACTCTTAGTTGCCTGATTACCCACATACTTTAAATAGTGTTCCTCTCAGGGAATTTGAAATATTTCTTGTTTGGCCTTTGTTGACATAGAAGACTATTGAAGCAGAAAGTATTCTTACATCTTATATTTGGGCACACTTTGCTAATAGATTTAGAAAAATATTAGAGAAAAATATGATCAATCTTCAATTTAACAAAATCAAGTTAAAAAAATCTAGAAAAGTTTAAGAAGTATCCTCTTTTGGTTGCAGTTGGTGTGATCAGATGCCCAATTTGTCGCCAGGAATGCAGGCAAATAGATTTGGTAGATAACTACTTTGTCAAAGATACATCTGAAGCACCAAGCAGCTCTGATGAGAAATCTGAACAGGTATGACACTTCCAGCTTTTCCTCTTCGCAACATGATTTGATTTACATTATGTGTTGGATAATATGTTATGCATTTTGGTAATTTCCAGAATATGTCAATATTTCAACATTTGAAGATAACATTTTTCTTGATTTTAGGTATGCACCAGTTGTGATGATAATTCTAGTGCTGTTGGGTTCTGTGTGGAATGTGGAGAATGGCTTTGCAAAACATGCATAGAAGCTCATCAACGTGTAAAATTTACAAAGGACCATATGATCAGAAAAAAGGAAGATGTCTCTTCAGGTGAAATCTTTTTAAAATATTTATTGAGTAATTTACTGAGTAGTTATGATGAAATATTTCGAGACATGTCTTCTACTTAAAATAATGCAATCCATACCGTGTCATTTTGGTAAGAAGGTTGAAGAACTGCATGTACTCAATTTAAGTCAGTTGAAAAATAAATAATATTGAATGTTTATATTGTGGATGACTTTATTCATCTGGGATGTTTAGACAGCATAGTGCAAATTGCCATTGCTACCTTATAATTTCATTTATATCAATATTTTAGGCCATTTTTTTAATGTCCTTGAGAGATGTTTTAAATAATATATATGTCTTATATTTAAATACTCCGTTTTACAACATCTACAAAACAGTTTAAAATCATGTCAGAAATAATCTGACAAATATAGTAAAACTAGCAATGCTAAAACAGTGTAAAACAGTTGAATATTTAAGGCCAATATACAGTGCATTCGGAAAGTATTCAGACCCCCTTCACTTTTTTCAATTTTGTTACGTTGCAACCTGATACTACAATCGTTCAAATTCATGTTTTGCCTCAGTAATCTACACTCAGTGCCCCATAATGACAAAGTGAAAACAGAATTTCAGAAATGTCTGTAAATTTATCAAAAAGGAGAAACTGAAATACCACATGTACGTAAGTATTCAGACCCTTTGCAACAACACTTGAAATTTAGCTCAGGTGCCTCCCATTTCTCTTGATCATTGCTGAGCTGTTCCTACACCTTGATTGGAGTCCACCTGTGGTAAATTAAATTGATTGGACATGATTTGGAAAGGCACACACCTCTCTATAGAAGGCCTCACAGCGGACAATACATACTGTATCAGAGCAAAAGCCATGAGGTCAAAGGAACTGCCTGCAGAGCTCAGACAGGATTTTTGCAAGGCACAGATTTGGGGACGGCTACAAAAAAAATTCTGCTGCACTGAAGGTTCCCAAGAGCACAGTGGCCTCCATAATTTTCAAATGGAAGGAGTTTGGCACAACCAGGACCCTTCCAAGAGCTGGTCGCCTGGCCAAACTGAGCAATCGGGGGAGAAGAGCCTTAGTAAGAAAGGTGACCAAGAACCTGATGGTCATTCTGACTGAGCTCCAGAGAGCCTGTGTGGAGATGGGACAAAGTTCCAGAAGGACAGCCATCACTGCAGCCCTCCACCGATCTGGGATTTATGGCAGAGTGGCTAGACGGAAGCCTCTCCTCAGTGCAAAATACATGAAAGCCTGCTTGGAGTTTGCAAAAAAGCACCTGAAGGACTCTCAGACTGTGAGGAACAAGATTCTCTGGTCTGATGAAACCAAGATTGAACTGTTTGGCCTCAATTCTAAACGTTATGTCCAGGCACCGGTCATCACCTGCCCAATACCATCCCAACAGTGAAGCATGGTGGTGGCAGCATCATGCTGTGGGGGTGTTTTTCAGCAGCAGGGACTGGGAGACTGGTCAGAGTTGAGGGAAAGCTGAATGGAGCAAAGTACAGAGATATCCTCAATGAAAACCTGTCCCACAGTGCTCAGGACCTCAGACTGGGCCGAAGGTTCACTTTCCAACATGACAATGATCCTAAGCACACAGCCAAGACAACACAGGAATGGCTTAGGGACAACTCTGTGAATGTCCTAGAGTGGCCCAGCCAGAGCCCTGACTTGAACCCTATTGAACATCTCTGGAGAGACCTGAAAATGGCTGTCCACCGTCGGTCCCCATCCAACCTGATTGAGCTTGAGAGGATTTGCAAAGAAGAATGGCAGAAAATCCCCCAATCCAGGTGTGTAAAGCTTGTCATGTCATACCGAAAAAGACTCGAGGCTGTAATTGCTGCCAAAGGTGCTTCAACGAAGTAATGAGTAAAGGGTCTGAATACTTACGTACATGTGGTATTTCAGTTTCTCCTTTTTTACAGACACTTCTGAAATTCTGTTTTCACTTTGTCATTATGGGGTACTGAGTGTAGATTACTGTGACAAAACATGAATTTGAACGATTGTAGTATCAGGCTGCAACATAACAAAATTGAAAAAAGTGAAGGGTGTGTGAATACTTTCCGAATGCACTGTAAGTGTTTATCTAGGAAAAGCCTGTACTTCTATACCTGATACTGTGATGTACTAGAGGACTTATTAACAGCTGATCTTAAAATATTTAAAATATGTCCAGGTTTAAGAGGGAAGCAAACACACTGATACCTCTTATAACTAATGCAAAATAGAGGTCCGATATTCTGATTGCTAGGAGCATTTTGCATCAGTTAAAGTTTCTAAACTCTCTTAAGAGGCAGTCCTGCTTGATTCAAGCAATTGGTATCCATCAAGACAATCTGGAGTTGTGAAATAGTCCACTGTACAATTTTAACATTTGCTAAATTTCTGTGTCTAGCTACCTTGGATTTGAGAACCATTCTGAATGGCTAAAATATTGTTTGACAATCTAATTTCAGCCACTTTCATGGTGTTGTAGTAGTGTCCTCTGTTGGGCAGAAAAGAGGATTCCCTTAGGAGAACTGAACAAACCTCAGATGTTTGTTACACTTAACTTCAATAAAAAAATGTAATTTGACAGTCTTGCAGGATTCACTTTTAAAAGAACTTGAGAGTGACCAACTAGTACAAAGGAGCTATGTAATATAGAGGGTGGTATCCACGTTCTGCAGGAGTTGAGAAAAGCTGAAAGGTAATTGAGATAAAGCAGTGATCTTAGAGCAGAGCTTTCCAAACTTTTCATGTTGGTGACACACTTTTTAGACATGCATCATTTCGCGACACATTCTTACAGCAGGGCATCATTTCGCAACACACTCTTACAGCAGGGCACAAGGCAGGCACTAGGACCTGCGTGGAATCCTGGCAGGGCTCGGAGGCAGCAGCCACGACACACCCAGACACTGCAGCCGACACACTAACATGTCCCGACACACAGTTTGGAAAGCTCTGTCTTAGAGGCAAAGAATTAAAGAGAAAAAAGTAGTTATAGAGGTAAGATGAGACAAAGCAGGTTAGTTTTGTAAATGTGAGTAATGGTGGCCTATTTACAGCAAAAAATTAACTTATTTTTTTCTTAGGTTCACAAATAAATGTGAAGACCCCCTTTGTCACCTTTAACTACAGTTGCTTTGGCTGGCTAAGTAATTAAATAGCCAGCCATGAGTTATTGCAACTCATCTGTCCCTCTTAATCGTATGAAGCTGGTAATATACAGTACTGTTTTGCTGAAGGAAGGTCAATTAGTTTTGCATTTCCATGAGTGCCTGGTATATTTCTGGAGGGAGGTAAGCAGCTTAAATAGATGGTCCTTGTCATACTAATTTGAGGTAAATGAAGCATTATTTCAGTCAGAAGAAACCAAAATAATGGTAAAGCAATGGTCTTAAGCTAGCTTTCTTTGTCTACATTACAAATTATATTAGATTCCTTGGAATTTTGGTTTGTGCAGTGACTTGGACAGTCTGTCTCTTTCAACACAGAAGCTGTTGGAGCATCTGGTCAACGTCCTGTTTTCTGTCCTGTGCACAAACAAGAACAGTTAAAACTTTTCTGTGAAACCTGTGACAGGCTGACGTGCAGAGATTGTCAATTATTGGAACACAAAGAACATAGGTATAGTTGTCTGTCTCTTCCTAATCTACCTTTTCTTATAGCAGATAACTTTGAAAAATAATCCTCAAATAGTTACTATATTTAAAGGTCTTCATTCCTTTTTCTTTTGTGCCAAATAGGCTTGTAGCAATTTGGGCTTTTGTTTCCAGTTCTGATTCAGTTAGATCATATGACAAAAATAATAAGTAGCCATCTGATTAAAAAATCTTTGTCAATCTAATCATGACTTTTAATTGTTAACATTATATGCTTGTACATTAGTAAAGCAATATTCTTTGATTTTAGATTATGCATGAAGCAGGTGCCATTTTAGAAAGAAACATTCCCTCCAGTATGGTGGTGGTGGGTGGGGAGAAGGAAATGTCTCTTCTAAGTTAGTACCAGTGCTTTTGGTTCTTGTAAGTACACTTGTTTAAAAAATATTTTTTTTCTAAAATATATTGCCTAATTAATCAGGAATATCTTTTTAACAGATCAAAATTTCATAAATAGCTTAAAAATTGCATCATTAAACTTCAAGAAATATCTATAGTTTTCTTTTGCATTGTCTTTTTTAGATCAGCATTAATAAGTTTAATAAAATAAGGATAATAAATTTTAATGGTAGTTCAGCTGCAAAGCTTTCATTATATGATCTAGGTCTGTGCAGCACTTTGGATCCTGAGGGGAAAAGGTGTTTTGGAGCACACACAGGAATGCATCTGTAGGTAACTTTTTAAACCAAAAAACTATTTTCCTGAATTCACTCTGAACTTTGGAGGATAGCAGCACAATGCCAGGAATAGATACAGATGTTTAATTGTTACTGACAGATGCTTTGTGAGCACCCCCATATCATCTGAAGCACCTTCCCCATTCAAAACGGATGCACAGCTCAAATAAGATCCTTGAATTGATTAAGAAAATTGCTGGAAAAAGTTACATTTAACAAATTGATGAATTATTACCTGCTAAGTTTTTACTGGTATCAGCAATGGTACTGCTGATATTTTAACCAGAATTGAACTGTTCTTTGAGTTCAGCCCATAGATTATAGCATAAGGTTACATTCTAATTGTTTTAAACACAGTTTTTAAGAGAGATGTAGTGGTAGAGTAATGATTAGTTCTAGTAAATTCAGTTTTGTTGAGTGGGCAAAATAGAACTTTTGTGCAGAAAATGTGTTCAAGTCGTGCAAAAACAATGCAAATTCTGTTCTGCTAGAATTACAGATTTGGAAGTCTATGTACTTTATGAGTACTCAATTTACATCATTTTTGTCCATGATGTCTGTCTATAAATGAACAGATTATATATATGTGATAGCATAAATATATGGGAAGCATTCTCCCCTCCCCCTTTTCCTAATTCTTATTAGGAATCTTAATCTGCATTAAGTAGTTACTAGCATTAGTAAAGATATAAATAGTAATATATTCTTATTATGTTTATATTGATTAAGGTTATCATCTGTTAGTTGAAGACATTAGTTTAGATATAAATAGATATAAAGACTCCTTTTTCTGGTTAAAGCTCTTTATTCTAATACGCAGGTGAAAATCTGCACTGGTGTAGATGGATCCCTGACTAAGAGTATACCTACTAATGTCGATGTTAGGGTTGCGCCTTAGCACCTGTGCTCTTTAATCTTTATGTTAATATGTCGATGAAGGTTCTCAGTCATCCAGGTGGAACAGTCTGTAGCTTGAATCATGTCAACTGGATTTCTATTTTCTCAGTGGAAACGTTTCGCTCCTTATCCAAGAAGCTTCTTCAGTCTGAGCAAAGTTAGTAAGGGAATCCTTAAATATGTTTCTAGGGTGGCTGTGTGACCTTGGCACCTGGGGCTAGGTCATGGTTATTTGAGATGTTTATTTCTAAGTCCCTTTCTCATCCAAAGGAGGATCGTTAAGATTACCATGCTGCTGTTGAGCTTGTGAAATGGTCTTAATCTTCCTAGGCACAGAAGACAAAGCAGGAAGGAAAATAGGGGAAAGATTGTGCCTGAGGCCCCCACCTCTATTCAAGGAAGGATTTTCCAAGTTGGCATAAATGGACTCCTTGACCCCTCTCTCAAACCACCTATCTTCTCTGTCTAAAATATGAACATTAATGTCCTCAAATGAGTGTCCTTTTTCCTTTAGATGAAGATTAACTGCTGACTCTGGTCCTGTGGTGTTACTTCTCCTGTGTTGGGCCATCCTCCTGTACAAAGGTTGTTTGGTTTCTCCAATGTAGAGTTCAGAGCACTCCTCACTGCACTGGATTGCATACACTACATTGCTTTTCTTGTGTTTTGGAGTTTGATCTTTGGGGTGTACAAGCCTCTGTCTCAGTGTGTTGGTGGGTTTGAAATATACAGGTATGTGGTGTTTGCCAAATATCCTTTTTATCTTTTCAGACACGCCAGCCATGTAGGGAATGACCAGGTTCTTCCGTTTACTCTGAGTCTCAGCCCTATCTGTCGCTGCTTTAGGTCTGGTAGACTTAGATTTAGTGAAGGCCCAATTTGGATATCCACAGGCCTTCAGAGCTGTTCTCAGGTGCTGATTTTCATTCTTTTTGGAATCCATGGATGTGGGGATGGTTTCTGCTCTGTGTGACAATGTCCTGATGACTCCTAGTTTGTGCTGCAGTGGATGGTGGGAGTCAAACATCAGATATTGATCTGTGTGTGTGGGTTTCCTGTAGATCCCTATTTCTAGCTTGCCACCGGTCCCAATGAGGACTTCACAGTCTAGGAATGCCAGTCTGTTGTCCTTGGTGTCTTCTCTGGTGAACCTAATGTTGGCATCTATGGTGTTTATATGGTCCGTGAAGGCCTGTACTACCTGGGCCTTGATTTTGACCCAGGTGTCATCCACATACCTGAACCAGTGGGTGGGCACCGTTCCCTGGAATGTGTTGAGTGCTTTCTTCTCCACTTCTTCCATGTATAAATTGGCCACAATGGGTGACACAGGGGAATCCATGGCACAGCTGTGTTTTTGTCTGTAAAAGTCACCTCTGTATTTCCCCTATTTTCCTTCCTGCTTTGTCTCCTGTGCCTAGGAAGATTAAGACCATTTCACAAGCTCAACAGCAGCATGGTAATCTTAATGATCCTCCTTTGGATGATAAAGGGACTTAGAAATAAACAGCTCAAATAACCTGTAGCTTGAATCATGTCAACTGGATTTCTATTTTCTCAGTGGAAACGTTTTGCTCCTTATCCAAGGAGCTTCTTCAGCCTGAGCAAAGTTAGTAAGGGAATCCTTAAATATGTTTCTAGGTGGCTGTGTGACCTTGCACCTGGGGCTACGTCATGGTTATTTTGAGATGTTTATTTCTAAGTCCCTTTATCATCTAAAGGAGGATCGTTAAGATTACCATGCTGCTGTTGAGCTTGCGAAATGGTCTTAATCTTCCTAGGCACAGAAGACAAAGCAGGAAGGAAAATAGGGGAAAGATTGTGCCTGAGGCCCCCACCTCTATTCAAGGAAGGATTTTCCAAGTTGGCATAAATGGATTCCTTGACCCCTCTCTCAAACCACCTATCTTCTCTGTCTAAAATGTGAACATTAATGTCCTCAAATGAGTGTCCTTTTTCCTTTAGATGAAGATTAACTGCTGACTCTGGTCCTGTGGTGTTATTTCTCCTGTGTTGGGCCATCCTCCTGTACAAAGGTTGTTTGGTTTCTCCAATGTAGAGTTCAGAGCACTCCTCACTGCACTGGATTGCATAAACTACATTGCTTTTCTTGTGTTTTGGAGTTTGGTCTTTGGGGTGTACAAGCCTCTGTCTCAGTGTGTTGGTGGGTTTGAAATATACAGGTATGTGGTGTTTGCCAAATATCCTTTTTATCTTTTCAGACACGCCAGCCATGTAGGGAATGACCAGGTTCTTCCGTTTACTCTGAGTCTCAGCCCTATCTGTCGCTGTTCTAGGTATGGTAGATTTAGATTTAGTGAAGGCCCAATTTAGATATCCACAGGCCTTCAGAGCTGTTCTCAGGTGCTGATTTTCATTCTTTTTGGAATCCATGGATGTGGGGATGGTTTCTGCTCTGTGTGACAATGTCCTGATGACTCCTAGTTTGTGCTGCAGTGGATGGTGGGAGTCAAACATCAGATACTGATCTGTGTGTGTGGGTTTCCTGTAGATCCCTATTTCTAGCTTGCCACCGGTCCCAATGAGGACTTCACAGTCTAGGAATGCCAGTCTGTTGTCCTTGGTGTCTTCTCTGGTGAACCTAATGTTGGCATCTATAGTGTTTATATGGTCCGTGAAGGCCTGTACTTCCTGGGCCTTGATTTTGACCCAGGTGTCATCCACATACCTAAACCAGTGGGTGGGCACCGTTCCCTGGAATGTGTTGAGTGCTTTCTTCTCCACTTCCTCCATGTATAAATTGGCCACAATGGGTGACACAGGAGAACCCATGGCACAGCCGTGTTTTTGTCTGTAAAAGTCACCTCTGTATGAGAAATAAGTGGTGTTAAGACACAGGTCCAGAAGATGGCAGATCTGGTTTGGGTTGAGATGGTTTCTCCTTTCAAGTGTGCTGTCCTCTTCTAGTCTCTTCCTGACAGCGGATAGAGCATGAGTGATGGGGATGCTGGTGAAAAGGGAGGACACATCGAAGGAGACCATAGTTTCATCTGTACCCAGTTTCAGGATCTTTGCTTTGGAAACAAATTCTTCCGAATGATGGATGTGGTGTTCAGAGTGTCCAACTAGAGGTGCTAGTATGGTAGAGAGGTGTTTGGCAATGTTGTATGTTACCGAATTAATGCTGCTGACTATGGGTCGGAGGGGTGTTCCTTCCTTGTGGATCTTAGGAAGTCCGTAGATGCAGGGGATGGCTTCTCCAGGATACAGACGGTGGTAGGTAATCCTATCGATGGAGCCATCATGTTCCAATTGTTTCAAACTGTCTATTACCTTTTTCTTGTAATTGTTGGTGAAAACACTATAGATGCCAACATTAGGTTCACCAGAGAAGTCACCAAGGACAACAGACTGGCATTCCTAGACTGTGAAGTCCTCATTGGGACCGGTGGCAAGCTAGAAATAGGGATCTACAGGAAACCCACACACACAGATCAATATCTGATGTTTGACTCCCACCATCCACTGCAGCACAAACTAGGAGTCATCAGGACATTGTCACACAGAGCAGAAACCATCCCCACATCCATGGATTCCAAAAAGAATGAAAATCAGCACCTGAGAACAGCTCTGAAGGCCTGTGGATATCCAAATTGGGCCTTCACTAAATCTAAATCTACCAGACCTAGAACAGCGACAGACAGGGCTGAGACTCAGAGTAAACGAAAGAACCTGGTCATTCCCTACATGGCTGGCGTGTCTGAAAAGATAAAAAGGATATTTGGCAAACACCACATACCTGTATATTTCAAACCCACCAACACACTGAGACAGAAGCTTGTACACCCCAAAGATCAAACTCCAAAACACAAGAAAAGCAATGTAGTGTATGCAATCCAGTGCAGTGAGGAGTGCTCTGAACTCTACATTGGAGAAACCAAACAACCTTTGTACAGGAGGATGGCCCAACACAGGAGAAGTAATACCACAGGACCAGAGTCAGCAGTTAATCTTCATCTAAAGGAAAAAGGACACTCATTTGAGGACATTAATGTTCACATTTTAGACAGAGAAGATAGGTGGTTTGAGAGAGGGGTCAAGGAATCCATTTATGCCAACTTGGAAAATCCTTCCTTGAATAGAGGTGGGGGCCTCAGGCACAATCTTTCCCCTATTTTCCTTCCTGCTTTGTCTTCTGTGCCTAGGAAGATTAAGACCATTTCGCAAGCTCAGCAGCAGCATGGTAATCTTAACGATCCTCCTTTGGATGATAAAGGGACTTAGAAATAACATCTCAAAATAACCATGACCTTGCCCCAGGTGCAAGGCCACACAGCCACCTAGAAACATATTTAAGGATTCCCTTACTAACTTTGCTCAGACTGAAGAAGCTCCTTGGATAAGGAGCGAAACGTTTCCACTGAGAAAATAGAAATCCAGTTGACATGATTCAAGCTACAGACAATTCCACCTGGATGACTGAGAACCTTCATAGACATCTCAAATAACCATGACCTAGCCCCAGGTGCAAGGTCACACAGCCACCCTAGAAACATATTTAAGGATTTCCTTACTAACTTTGCTCAGACTGAAGAAGCTTCTTGGATAAGGAGCGAAACGTTTCCACTGAGAAAATAGAAATCCAGTTGACATGATTTAAGCTACAGACTTTATGTTAATGATTTACCAGTTTTTTTGCATGTGGCAAATACACATATGCCCCGAATCTTTAATAGATTTATTAATATTCTATTATATGCGGACAGTGTGGTATTATTAGCCCATTCTCAAATTGGCTAGAGAAGATGCTGCAAAAGCTAAGTTCCTATAGCACTCTTAATACTCTAAATCTAAAGTGTTGGTATTCAGTAAAAAAAATGTGAAATACAATTGGCAAATAAATGGAGAATCCATTGAACAGGTGAATTCTTATACCTATTTAGGGGTGACTTTCACTAACACTGGATCCTGGATGAATAATTTTAGGAGGGATGCGGCAAGGGCTGAAGCAAGTACCAAAAGGTTATACAAACTATTCTACCACAACGAACCATGCACTTTGACACCTATCTTGAAAGTCTTTAGAGCCAAAATAATTCTGATGATGACTTATGGAGCTGAATTATGGGGTTTAAACGAATCTATCCCACTTGAACAAATTCAAACGTGCTTCCTGAGGCACACTTTAGGAACTGATAGGAACACATCTGCCTCAGCAGTCAGAGCGGAATTAGGTTTTTATCCTCTAAACAGTTATCTGATGATCAAAGTTTTTTCATACTGGCTGAAGATTCAAACAATGGACCCCAACAGACTCCCTAGAATCTGCCTAACTGAACAGCTATGTATGACATGGTCTAATACGTGGGCTTGTCAACTCTACGATGTTATTTTACGTTGCGGGCTCTCTATTCAGCACTTACTATCCAGGGCCCCCCAAGCAAGGAAAATTTTTATGCAGAGAGTTATGGACATAAGTGCCCAAACTGACTTGGAGCTTTTAGCCAAAAATAGATCTTTAAAATGGTTGGCTACTAACAAAACAAATTTTCAATCTGAGAAATACCTCTCTATGAGTTTGCCCCAACCTTTAAGAAGGGCTTTTTCCAGAACAAGATTTGAGTTGCTGGATTCAATGGCCAAATATGGATGCTTTCATAACATCCCATATATGCGGTTCGTCCGATATTGAAAATATTTCTCATATCCTGTTTAACTGTCAACTATGTGCATCCATCAGGCTTAAATATTTATCTCCACTATTGGAAAGAACAGTGTACTGGGACCTGAATTTTAGATTGTCTTATTTTCTCCAGGGCACTAATATGTATATTATACATAGAATTGCTATGTTTATACTGAAGGCTGGGGCTTTAAGATCCCAATATATTGAACAAATTGAGGTATCCTGTAAAGGTGATTCTCTCATCTGATTATTGTCTCTTTGTACTGTGATCACATATATATGTACTTTATTTTATTTTATTATTGTATCCCTGATTATGCTTTGCTTATGTTTTAATCCTATTTTGCTATATTGATAACGGTCAATTCGACTAATTAATAAAAATGAATGAGTATAAATATTCCCCTGTGCAAGTGAATTAGAGATTGGCATCTTCTCAGCTACAGAGTGAGACAGATGAAGATAAAAGTGAATGCATGGAAATACCTTTAACCAGTTGCATCCAAGCTATTATCTTTCTATTTTTCCCCTTGGTTAAATACTTCAAAATTTTAAGGACATTAAATTATTTTAGTTCCCATCTGTTTTTAAAATAATGTATTGTCTGTCACTTAAGATACTTTGGCAATCTGGATATTAGCATTGTATAAATAATAGATATGTATCATATTATGTCACCTATTTTAGTATTTGTTTTTAATTAGTGTACCTAGTGTACCTAGAATATTGAAGTAGCAATAGGGAACATGTAGTGGACTTCTTTTTGATGGACTATTGCAATAGTTTAGCTGATTATCATATACAGATTGTAATCTGGACAAACACAATAGACAGATTTGTGTAATGGATTCTGGTGATAAAGGAGACAATATGTCTTCAAAGTTCTTAATTACTGTACCTTTCCCAGTTAAATGTTTAAATAGAATATTTCCATGTATTAGGAGCAGTCAAGATTATCATCAGTCTGCAAAAACATGGCTATTTTCATAGGCTCGCTTCTGGATTTCATATATGAGCTGTTTTGATAAAATACACAGAATACAAATAAAGTTCTCATATTGCTTAGAGTCTTAAATTCTTGGAGATAAACTATTTTGAGACATGAGACAAGCTAGGATATGTTTTTGATGGCTTAGAGACGCATCTGTTCATATGCAATAAAAATATTTGTTGGAAATGTCTAAATTCAGAAGAACCTGTTTTTTTAATACCTGTACAGTATGTGGTGATTTGTCATCTTATGAATAAAACATAATAATACTCTGTCACTTCATAGTATGTGTGTTGTATTTTCTGGTTTGGAAGGTATCAATTTTTGGAAGAAGCATTTCAGAATCAAAAAGGTGCTATTGAGAATCTCTTAGCAAAACTCCTTGAAAAGAAGAATTATGTTAACTTTGCAGCTACTCAAGTACAGAATAGGTAAGTTTCATTAGAAGTGCTGATAAATTGAGTTTAAATTGAGTGAACCATTAAAATTTCAATATCAGATGGCCTTCCTTAAAAGTAAAACAGTTGGTAACAGTGATAACCAAGTTTACACAACTGGATCCACTATACCAATGGCATAAAAGAGTGTATAAGGCACACAGATAACCATGTAGAAGCTTTTGTATAAATGTTTATTTTCAGGGATACTTAGCTACTTTGATGTTTCAATCTCAGGTGAAATAATTTAATGTTTTTTCTCATTTGAAAAGTCATTGGGAGGTATTGCCAAGAGTAGTCAAGAAATATTGGCTCACTTAACCAGCCATTTAAAATTCTACTTGTCAGAGCCTCTTGAGTCCTGCTGGCAAATAGCTGTGTCATCTTGCTGAGTGTAAAAAAAAGCAAATTTACATTAAAATATGGTGTTAAACTCAAATGGGAAACTTTTATTAGCTGTCCTTGCTTGCTCACTCAGTTTGCTGTCTAGAAATTGGTTGACTTATATTTCTCTTACAGGCTTTGCAGAAGCCTTTCCTTTCTCAGTAGGAAGGATTCAGTCATGCATAATAAGCAATCAGTAGCTCTCAGGACTTAATTCCATCTATCTTCAGATTACAGCTTTGATAAGGAGGAGTTTTTCCTGTCTCTCAGAGAAATATTAAGTACAACCCCTTTGCTACCCTAGATTAAAATACAGTGTGTATACCATGAGTGCAGTCACTACAATACTGTGTACATTGTGTGTAGCACGTTGTAGCACAGTGTAGCACATTGCTTTGGCAATAATAGCAGGATAAACAACTATAGGAGAACAAATGGTTACCTGTTCTAGAAGGAAGGTGAACAACAGATCCCTAGGTGAAATAGCCAGGGATTTTTTAGTTCTAATAAATGATTTTAGTTTAATTTTACTCCTTTCTTAATGATCCAGAAAACCCCCAAAGTATTATAATTCACAACATGTAAAACACAGCTTTCCAAACTGTGTGTCGCGACACTTTAGTGTGTCGCAACACACAGTCTGGTGTGTCGCCACACAACCCGGAAGCGGCAGTGGGGGCGTGCACGGCAGCGGTGCGCCATCAGCGCTTCTGCATTTTAGCGGAGGCCACCGCCACTGCCATACACGCCCCCGCCCCTGCGCACCCCCCGAACCGCCGCCGTGCACGCCCCCGCACGTGCTGCCGCACCGCCGCCGCTGCCGCCGTTGGTGTGTCGCCAACGGCGGCACTTTAGAAAGCACTGATGTAAAAAATACTTTAAGAAACTCAGAAGCAGATTTAAATGCAGAAGAGTGCTCTTACAATGTAGTAAAAAAACAACCCTTAAATATTTTACTATAAGAAACAGCTGTGATTTTTAATATTATCTTTCCTTAAGATAATGATACCTTGTATGAATCTGCATCAATTTATATGTTGAAAGTTCATTTGAGTGAAAAAAAATCATTTTGAAGATGTTGTAATGTAAGTGCCTGATGACAGATCTCTCTCTTTTCAGGATAAAAGAAGTAAATGAAACTAACAAACGAGTAGAACAGGAAATCAAAGTGGCTATTTTTACCCTCATTAATGAAATCAATAAAAAGGGAAAATCTCTCTTACAACAGCTTGAGGTACAATTAAATGCAAAAGTGAACATAATGTGATTATTGATGTGTATTATTTCTTTGATTTAAATAACCTTTTAATAGCCTTTTTCTTGATATTGCCTGTTGCGAAGTCAGTGGCAGCAAACTTTTAGCTTACATTTCCTTCCACTTTAATGTGCCCTTAGGAAGATCAGAAGCATCCATTTTCACTTTGAAGCAAAACTCTGGGAAATTTTGTTGATTTAATTTAAACTATAGTTTCTCCAAGCAAGTCTAGAATTGAACAGGTTTATAAGTATGGTGTATTAGCATACAGTACTTTAATCCAATCTCTGCAGGGTTTAAGGCATTTGTTTTTCCCCTTAAGACTCCCCCCCACCCAGGATTGAAAATGTTGGCCTATCCAGTGGGATAGGTGCTCTTAAGTCCACAAAAGGGGTTCTAGCAAATGACCATTCTTGATCTGAATGATAGTGTGGTTTCTTTGGTTTTGGCTTAGCACTGTCAGGGCTCAGTCAGTGGCCAGAAAAGTCCAGACTAATTTGGTGGATTAAACTGAATATGAGAGTAGGAATGTAGAGAATATAAGCAAGCATCTATCATCAGTAAATATTAGGAGGGCTAGAGACAATAGGAAATCCAAGTCTCCTCTTCAAAGGGGGTGGGGCTGCAAGACAGTGCAAAAAGTTTGAGATCTGCTTAGGTATAAATTCTGAATTACCATTCCTCCCTGCTTGGAAATTATCAGCTGTCTGTTGTGGTTACTATTTCCTGGCATATACTATAGATATAGGTATTTCTAGTTGTGCTTGTCATAGTCTTTGTGGGAGTCTGACAAGAACATTATATGAACCCATCCAGTTGTGACTTATTTAACAAACCATAGTTAAATGTTGTACGATGTATAAAATTGGACGCCATGACAGGAGCTGGAGGACGGGCCATCTTAGGGGAAGACGCCCCCGGTGTTTGCTACCTGTGGCGTGTTCCAGCCCTCCGTGCTCAAATCTAGGCCCTGGACAGCAGTCTTATGGTTGCCCTGACTTTCGGCTGCTGCTTTGTAACGCCAGGTCAATTAACAACAATGCCCCCCTCATATGTGATTTGGACATACAGACCTGGCGTGTATTACCGAAACCTGGCTGGGCCCGGAAGGAGGCGTACCTGTTTCGGAGATATGTCCAGCCGGGTTTCAGGTATGGCACCAGCCGAGACTTCAGGGCAGGGGAGGAGGGGTGGCTGTTGTCATCCAAGAATCTCTAGTGGCCGTCAGGGGGCCTGATCCACAAGTTCCCGGGTGTGAGACCTTGTTTTTCAAGTTGGGTTCTCGGGAACAGTTGGGAGTGTTGCTATTGTACCAGCCTCCCTGCTGCGTAGCAACCTCCCTGCCTGAGCTGCTGGAGGCCATCTCGGGGCTGGTGGTTGAGTTCCGCAGGCTTATGGTTTTGGGGGATTTCAACCTGCCCTCCCTGGGGCGGACCTCCGAAGCGGCTTGGGAGTTCATGGCCACCATGGCGGCCATGGGCCTGTTTCAGATTATCCAGGACCCAACTCAAGACAGTGGCCTCACTCCAGACTTAGTTTTCTTGTCAGAGCAGTGGCAATGTGATCTGAGGGGAGAGTTACATCTTTCCCCTTTGTCATGGTCAGATCATGCCCTGGTGACCTTGAGATTCTCCTATGCCGCTCCCCTCCACAGGGAGGCTGGACCCATTTGATTGGTCTGCTCCCGGCGACTGATGGACCTGGTAGGGTTCCAGAGGGAGCTGGGGGTTATCCCCGAGGATCTGGTACACGGTCCAGTGGAGGCTCTGGCCGCTGCCTGGAATAGGGTGGTGGCCGGGGCCTTGGACAGGATCGTGCCTGTGCGGCCTCTCTTGTCTGGTCGAACCCGACACTCCACTTGGTTCACGGAGGAGCTGAGGGTTCTGAAGAGGACTAAGAGACGCCTAGAGTGCCGCTGGGGGAAGACAAAGATTGAATCCGATGGAACACTGGCTAGAGCCACTATTAAGGCCTACTTTGTGGCAGTAAGAGCGGCAAAACATCAGTATTTCTCCGCTCTTATTGCATCCGTGGAATGCTGCCCGGTGGCCCTGTTTAAGATCACCCAATCCCTTTTAGGGAAAGGGGAGTCGGAAATCCATCTCCAGGGCCATGCGGAAGAATTTTCTGGGCATATACTGGATAAAATCGCTCGGATTCGCTCTGGGTTGGACTCCGAGTGTGAGACAGAGTCTGAGGAGATACCCAGGGAACGTACTTACCTTGTTAACTGGGAACGGTTCGAACCTGTTGGATCCGAGGAAGTGGACAGAGTTCTCCGGACTGTAAATGCCACCAACTGTCAATTAGATCCATGTCCCTCCTGGCTGGTGAAAGCAGCTTGGGAGGTGACACGTGGCTGGGTCCGGACGATGGTAAATACATCCTTGAGAGGGGGGGGGTGTTCCCGGCAGCCTTTGAGGAAGCGCTGGTGCGTCCCCTCCTCAAGAAGCCATCGCTGGACCCTACTGTACTGGATAATTTTCGTCCAGTCTCCCACCTCCCCTTTTTGGGGAAGGTGGTTGAGAAAGTGGTGGTGTTGCAGCTCCAGAGGATTCTGGATGAAACTGATTATCTAGACCCCTTTCAGTCAGGTTTCAGGCCCGGTCATGGGACGGAAACTGCATTGGTTGCACTTATGGATGATCTTTGGCAGGAGCGGGATGGATGCAGTGCATCCATCCTTGCTCTTCTTGACCTCTCAGCAGCTTTCGATACCATCGACTATGGTATACTTCTGGAGCACCTCAGGGAGTTGGGGGTGGGCGGCGTGGTTCTGCGCTGGTTCACCTCCTTCCTCCGGGGCCGGTCCCAGTCGGTGTTGATAGGGAGCGAGAGATCCAGCCCGCGAGCCCTTCTTTGCGGGGTGCTGCAGGGCTCGGTACTCTCTCCGCTCCTTTTTAACATCTACTGTACATGAAACCGCTGGGCGAGATCATCCGGCACCACGGGATGAGGTATCATCAATATGCCAATGATACCGAACTATACATCTCCATCCTGGGTGAAGTAAGTGATGCAGTGACTGCCCTGTCCAAGTGCCTGGAGGCTGTAGGGGTCTGGATGGGGAAAATCAGGCTTCGGCTGAACCCTGGTAAGACGGAGTGGCTGTGGATTAATGGCTCCTCGGCATCTGGGAAATTGTCATCTTTAGTTCTGGATGGGGTTGCACTGCACCAGACAGACCTGGTGTGTAACTTGGGGGTCCTCTTGGACTCAAGAGTTCTGCTCAAAGAGCAGGTGGCAGTCGTGGCCAGGAGGGCCTTTGCTCAACTTCGTGTTGTGCACCAGTTACGCCCTTTCCTGGAACAAGAGGCCCTTTGAACGGTTACTCATGCCCTGGTTATCTCCCATATAGACTACTGTAATGCGCTGTACATGGGGCTACCCTTGAAGAATATCCGGAAGCTACAGCTGGTCCAGAATGGAGCCGCACGGGCAATCTTGGGTGTCCCAAGGTGGACACATGTAACACCTTTGCTGCGCGAGCTGCACTGGGTTCCAGTTTGCTTCCGGGTCCAATTCAAGGGGTTGGTTATGACCTTTAAAGTCCTACATGGCATAGGTCCAGGTTACCTAAGGGACCGTCTCATCCCCATTACATCGACCCGTCCCACCCAGGCATGCAGAGAGGGCATGCTACGGACTCCCTCTGTTAAAGAGTTCCATCTGGCGGGGTCACGGAAGCGGGCCTTCTCTGCAGTAGCCCCTGCCCTTTGGAACATTCTTCCCCCGGAGGTAAGACAGACCCCTTCTCTCCTGGAATTACTAAAGAAACTTAAAACCTGGTTTTGTCAACAGGCCTGGAGTGGGAAGGACAGTGTTCACTCTGGGGATGGCTAGCTCCCTAGAATGGCCTGAGAGTGGCCCTTTTTACTCATGGACTGAAGAAGAACCTCTGCCATCCGGATTTTATTACATTTTATAATTTTATAGTTATTTTACTGTATTTATAACTATTTAATTAATTGTGTTTTTACTGTAAACCACCCAGAGTCCCTCTTGAGGAGATGGGCGGTGATAAATTCGACAAGTAAATTAATAAAAATAGAGCATAATGTTAACTTCTGCTTTAGCATTGTTTGAAAAATTCCACTGTCTCCTTTTCTCAATATGGCAATAGTCTATATTCATTAGCTATCTTATTTCTATGTCTGCAGTCAGGAGCAGTTTAGCTGAGACTGTTGGCTGGAACTCTCTACATTAATGCAAGTGCTGAAGGGTTATGCCACCAATCTGTTCAGTTTCGCTGTGTCCACCATAGCAGCTGCCTTGTACAGAAGATTCTTAGTTTCTCTTCTTGAGGGCAGTTGAGCTGAGTTCCTTTTCATTTAATTTTTACTCAGACTTAACATTAAGTTTTGTTTCCTCTTCATTATGTCCATGTGTTTATTTTACATTTTATTTTTTGTTATCTTGCAAGTATATCCTTAGCCTTGACTTTTTGACTTCAGAGGCCACACTTAGAAAATCTACTGTTGTGAGAATACATTGCCCTTACAGAAGGGAAAGGATTGTTATAAAGTTGATTCCTGTTGTTTTTGTCAGGTATTCAAGAACAGGTTTATTATAACAAATCATCTAGTCTTCATATGTTTGAGAATAATACTTTAAGATAATGTGATAGTTGCCAGTGCAGGCATTTATACCTTTACTATCTTCTTCCACTAAATGGTTAAATAAATTGCAGTTAGCAAACTTATACAAGGCATGGTCTAGTCTGCTCTGGTCTGGTTGTTTCACTGACTGCCAGATCCCTTATTTGCCAGTATGGTATTGATAAATGAATTTGGATTAAGAGTGCTGCTTATCTTAGTATAAGAAAAGACTCCAGACTGGTACTTCCATAAAACATTGTGGTATAACTCTGTTATCTATATCTTTGACTTCCAAGAAATTGGAGACCATTTCTGAATTCAGAGAAATTGTTAGGAAGAATATTTTTAATCATTTGACCTCAACTCCTTCATTGTTCAGTTTGCTCAGTTAAAAAAAAAACTGAAGAAAAATCCAGATTGCTGGATGGAAAAAAGCAGATATTAGATTCAAGAGGTGTTCTTTGCTACATCCCTACTGAATTGTATTTTTCTAGTATCAGCATTTCCCATTACAGAAGATGAACTGTCTTCTGGGGCACTTCCAGAAAACAAAGTTACTGAGATAAGGTGTTTTTACAGTAAGGCCATGAACAAATTAATACATTAGTCTTTGAAGTCATGGCTAGTGCCAGCATACTGCCAAGAAACTTTTCAGAATATTATGCAGATACGACACAAAAGTCTAGGTTGCCTATAGATTTTCATTTTCCTGAAGAGTGCCTCTATTCAGTATTCAAGCTGTATAGAGTTCAGAAAATGAGAAATATCACCAAGGAATTGAGTCTGGATATGTAGTTGCCACCATAATCCAGGTTCTGGAACAGATACTGCTATAGTACACTAACTTCTTGATACTGTTTCTTCTGACATCTCTCCTCTTTTTGAACTCCAAGGGATTTTGTGGACTAGGGCTACATTTGGCCTTTGAAAGGCTTATCAGAGACAACACTCTGAAACAAATGGGCAAAGCCAGAACAATTACTATATTTGATTTAGCTGATTTGATTTAATTTAAATGTTTATTTATTTAAATTAAAAATACGATTTTCCCCTATGTATTTAATAATTTTCCCATTCTGCCACTTTAAATATTACCATTTAATAGAAATATCTGGAATTACGAAGGGGCTGCACTTCATTTTTTTTTCTGTCACCAGGGTCGCAGCTGCTTTATCTCTTTGATGCATTTAGATACTTCTGCTGATTCTTGGGTTTTGAAGTTGTCTGGAAACTTTTCTTATGCAATTGCACTTTTCTTCCTCTCTGTTGGAAGACATCTCTGCTCTACTGTGCAAAGGAGTGATAGAAGAGGTTTATTGTGATTGGCTAGTACAGTTCTTTAACATACTTCACTCTTCTCAAAAAAGTGATGTGTCACGTTAAATCTTCAGAATGTCAACTTTTTTATTACAGTGAAAGAACCTATGTAGCCAAATATTCTTTCCTCATGCACACTGAAGTATTATTTACTTATCAGAAGTAAAGTCACCTTCAAGTCAATCTCAGCTCCTGATAACTTCAGGGACACATCCATTCAGTTTTCTTGGCAATAAGATGCAAGCACTTTGCCACTCCCTGCTTGTAGAATGTCTTTTTTAGCTTCCTAGTCTGGTCTTAGCTTTGGAATTCCTGGCAGTCTCCCATCTAGGGACTAATTAAGCCCAACCCTGTTTAGCTTGCAAGACAAATTTGGCCATGTGTTGCCACCTGCTGAGACATTTATTATACTGTATTTTAAAATTTGTTTTAACTTCAGTTGAGTAGCAATCATAGCAAGCCACACTTCCCATTGGTAGTATTTTTACATTCTTATAAATATTAACATAAAAGCTAATGAAAACTCTTGGGAAACTTCCCCCATCATTTCAGGTTCCTAAACTTAGTTGAAATTTATCCATGATTCTCGCAGAATTTTCATCACCACTACTTGAACTTTTATATGACCTCTGACTGCTGACTTTTAAACTGTCTTTCTTAGTGACAGTCACATCAGTATAACAGCCTAACAAACTTTATATCTTGTGTATTGACCGTATATAAAATTCCGCAAAACAGAGTAGTTCGTTGTCCTGATTTAAATCTTATGAAAAATACTTTTTTAAAAAATTCCATCTCCCTGCTAGTGGTAAATCAGCTTGCTGACCACTCATGTATATAATGCAGAGACCATTGGGAAGAACAGGTTACTTACTTGCAGCTGTAGTTGTAGTAATCTGTTCTTTTCTTGTTGTCAGTGTCAGTTGGCACAGTTTCTGACCTTTCTCAATGAGGGCCTGCCAAATATACTCAACTATACAATGTTTCTTCTTGCGGTTTGACGTAGAACCCTAACTGTGAATAAACCAATGTGTAATCAAAAACCCGTAGTTACAGGTAAGCAACCTGATTTTCCTATCTAAAACTGTTTACATGATTGTAAACATTCATTCTAGAACAAAGTAAAGGCACCAGTTGCCGAAGCCACTTGATTGTGTAACTCTAAAGTATGCTTCTTTCTTGTGATGTCTTATTAAAATCTTTGTGTTGAGTGCAGTATGATTCGTTTCAGATCTCTTACTAGTACTATTTTGCTTTTTTGGATTTATGTTTTCTTATTTTATTTTCTCTTATTTTAAGTGTAGGACAGGCTGCTTGATGGGAGTTAGAAGCATGGTAATAAAGCTTAGGAAAAAAAAACCCATCTAGGTGAAACATCTCCTGCAAAACTAACTAGATAGATTACAGCAATGTTAGAAATAGTGGTGCTAAGTGTTACGTACAGTATTTTATTCTATAACCGTATTCTGTCAGTAGAAATTTTTAAGTTGAGGCTAGAAGGCCGTCAATCAGGCAGTTTATATCAGTGTATTAATCGGTTGTGGTACTAGATTTGCTTTCCCCAATCTGATGCCCTAATGTATTGGATTACAACTTCCAGAATTCTAATAGAAAACCATGATACTTGGGGAGGATCAAAAAGGCTGGACTAGATCATTTTGAATAAAGTCTCTTTCCATACCATGGATCTGTTGAACACAAACTTAGTAAAATAATTGCAGAAAACAAATATTGAGCAGAATATAACAGAGAAAGAAAGCATGATTAAATTAATTTTAATTATGCTGAATGATAAATACTTTTAGGGATAAAGGTAGAATTATACTCAGTCATTATTAAGCTTTGTCATGCTTATCATAGTGTCATTGGGTTTGGGTTTAATTAGAAAATGATGAGATCTGTTTAGATTAGACCTAATGGTGGAAAGGGGCGTGGTGGCTCAGCGGGTAAGACGCCAGGCTTGTCGATCGGAAGATTGCAAGTTCGGAGGTTCAAATACCTAGTCCCGCGTGACGGAGTGAGCTCCCGCACTAGCCCCAGCTCTTGCCAACCTAGCAATTCGAAAGCATGCAAATGCAAGTAGATGAATAGGTACCACTTCGGTGGGATGGTAACAGCATTCTGCATGCGTCATGCCGGCCACATGACCGTGGAAGCGTCTTCAGACAGTTCTGGCTCTTCGGCTAACAAACGGAGATGAGCACCGGCCCCTAGAGTCGGACATGACTGCACAAATGTGCGGGGGGAACCTTTACCTTTTTAATGGTGGAAAACATTACATATCTTATCCTGTATTGTAAAGTTGATGTTTCTGAAGAATGAGTTGAAATACTGTAGGATTTTGATATTGCGAAAGTAATTTACACATTCTACTGAGAAATCATACTTCTGTTCCATGGTGTCTACCGTTGCATTTCTCAGAAGTGTGGGGTACCCCACTTTCGCTTTTAATTTTAACATGACTTGCTGTGCTAATTAAGAGACATCATTATAAAGCCTAGTCTATAAAACAATTACTAAACTTGTTTTTAAATAAGATAGTCACTTAAGGATGCCTATTTTGTTCATTGCTTAGCAATGGACACAGACGGAATTTATTCAAATTCTGTCAAAATACAGGTGAAGTGCTAGATTTAAACACTGAAAGAAGCACTTCCCTAAAATAAAGTAAGTATAATGCAATTCACGGAGTAATAATGATGATATGTTTTAGGACTGATCTTCAATATACATTGCTTTGAGCATTTTTTTAGGCAGCAAAGCTATATATGTTTTAAATACAAAACAGTAAAGTTGTAAGTAAATGGTGTTATTAGATAATGAGACAGATGAGGAAGATCTGGTATTTGTAACTAAGATTAAAAGCACTGCTGTAATTTGTTGTATAAAACTTTAATATTGCTGTCTCCAGATTTTAGAGATGGAGCTTAATTGTTTAACTCATGTCAGTGTTACTGTCTGTGAGACTTTGGCTTGTGGATTTGATTTGTTAGCAGTCCCTATTGTTTTTGAAACTGATAGTATTCTGAAGTGATATTATAGTGGAATTTACTGTTTAAAGAAAGTTAAAAAATCTCTGAGACCCACAATTGCTCTTTGGGTACCATTATTTTTTAGAATAAGTGGTACCATTTTGAAATAGAGATCTTAGAAGAGAACACTGAAAACTCCATAATCAGAAGGCAGATGGTATTGAGCTTGTCTAAATCTGACCAGTGCTTGGATGGGAGGAGGCTTAGTTTGAGGTTGCTTATAAATGAAAAGTGGATATAAATGCAATAAATAACATTAAGGCACAGCAAAACCACAATTTTAATTGAATTGCAATTACAACTTTAGTCTTACATGTGAATCTAATTTAGGAATACTGCCTTTGGAAAGCATAATTGTTAAACTGTATATGACATAAATATATTTCCATGCTGCAAAATTAAAAAATACCCTTGTATTATTATTAGAACACTTACAGTGTCTCAATGCCTGCTAGATCCCAACATTGTGATAAGATTTGTTATAAATCTTAACAAATATATAACAAATCTATAACAAATAACAATTTGTTGTTGCTGTTAGGTAATTTTTTAATTTATTCAATATATGTGTACTCTCTCTGTTCAGACTGTGACAAAGGAGAGACAGATGAAGTTAATACAACAACAGAATGATATCAGTGGTTTGTCAAGACAGGTGAAGCATGTGATGAACTTCACTAATTGGGCCATTGCAAGTGGCAGCAGCACTGCATTGCTCTATAGCAAGCGACTGGTAAGAAAATTCAGGTTTTATAACTGCAGTTTGACTATAAATTCTCTTCTTGCAATGAAACAGAAGAATCTTTATGGAAATCCATATCTTTCTTATTCTTTAGTTTTGAAGGTAAGTACCTCTGATGAAATTTTGCCTGGTTTTCACAATTTTTTCAGCATAATACTTTATATTTGAAAGAATTTGGAAGAATTTGAAAAGAATTTGGAAGAATTTGAAGACCTGGTTCTGCCGCCTTGCCTGGGATGGGAAAGGCAATAGCTCCTCCTGGGGGTGGCTGGTGCCGTAGTGCCCTCCCTATTATTTGAGATCTATTAGCCCTTGGATTTTACACTTATTTATTCTATTTATACTGGTTATTGTAATTTCATGTTTGTATTTTTAACTATTGATTTTATTGTAAACCTCCCAGAGTCCCCCGGTTGGGGGAGATGGGCGGTGATATAAATTTAAATAATAAATAAATAAATATTCCAATTGTTGATATCTAAATTACTGTTGTATGTTTGAAAGTCATCTAACCCTTGATAAATTTGTTTCATCAAAGCCAAGCTGTAAAATCACAATCCAGGGTGTTAGAGATTTTGAATGCTGAAATGGGGTGGATATTCCCTTTCTAGCAGTTACTGTGTTTTCTCACCTGAGACCTATTCCCAAAGCTATGCAAGAGTTAATATTATGCCAGATTGTTAATGTCAACTTTACCAAACATGATGTCCTTTTCAAGCAAAGATCAGAATAATGTTACTAAATTTATACAAATCATTACAATTCAATTTTAAACAACATATTAAACCTAGTCTGAATGGAATCATATTGTCTGATCTTGCCTCTCTGTCTATACAAAGCCAGTTCAAAGAGTGAGAATTGACAATTGAGCTAAACTTTAGACACTTATTCTTCCAGGAATACATAATCACCTTTTTCTCTACTGTCCAGCCTTAATTGACTATATCATTGCTAAAAGGAGATGGAGGAGCTTATTTATAGCATCAAAGACATGGCCAGGTGTTGACTGTGGAACAGATCATGAACTGCTCATGTGCAAGCTCCAAGTTAAGCTAAAGAAGAAAGCCAGTTAGTTTCCACAATATGATCTTGAACATATACCCACCATTTTCAAGAAGAACATCAGGAATCGCTTTGAAATCCTGAACTTCATTGATAGAGAACTATGGAATTATGGAATGAACTTAAAGAAGTCATTAAGGATGAATATGAAAAGAGACTGCCAAAAATGAAGAAAGAGAAGAAAGCACACTGGATGCCAGAGCAAACCGTGGAAATTGCCAAGGAGAGAAGTCAAGCCAAGAAAGACAAAAATCTCAGAAAGGAACTTAATGAAGAGTTTCAGAGAGCTGTTAGAAGAGACAAGAAGCAGTATTGAAACAACATCTGTAAAGACATTGAAGATGGAAACAGACATAGAAAACCAAGGAAACTCTTTCAAAAGATCTCTGAATTCAGAAGGAGGTGCCAACCTCAAATTGCTATGCTAAATACATTCAGTGAGACCAATGTTGTCTTTTCCATTTTGAATTCAATTCAGTACTGCTGTTATATCTAATTTCCTTCTTTTTCATCTCTGATATCCTTTTCAGTGCTTTCCTTATCTGAAGAGTTCTGAGCAATTAGCTTTTCATATAGGGAAGAAGCCTCTGAAGTCATCCTGATGATTATCTTTTTTGTTTCCATAAAGAATTCCAATGCAAATGGGATTTTCCATTTGTATATAATTTGTATTGTCGAAGGCAATGTATATAATTTGTTTAGTTCATTGTACACTTGCACTAATACAAATTGTTTCCTTTTTCCTAGCATTCTTGGAGAGACATCTTGAAATATTTCAATTTGCTTTCCTTCTATAATCAAAGGTGTCTCTCTTGTTTAAAAATCTGATGAGGATATCCCAAGGCATTTTTTTCCTTTGTGCAATTTTTAAAATTTATCCTAAAAATATACTTGATGTCTGGGAAGTCTCCATCTATTTTTAAATAATCTTGCATGAAGATTTTGAAACCACCTTTGAGATCCACCTTTCTAAATTCTTCAGGGATGCCTCTAAATCTTATGTGTAATTGTCTTTGCTGAAGTTCTAAAGTATCTATAGTTCTTTCCATTTCCTGACTCTTCAAATCTTGAGCTTCCAATCCTTGTTTCATCCAGCAACCACACAGAAGTGGTTTTTAAAGCCAGTCACCCCAAACTGATTGCATCTGCTTCACTTTCCCCTCCCTTCCCCCATTTTGGATGAAGGGTTTGGAGAATTTCCAAAAAGAACTAACTGCAGGATCATTGCTGCCATGATTTGGACTTTATAACTATTTTAATCGTCTTTTCAACTGTTCTTGCATCATAACAAGAATAGAAGAAAAGGGAGGATCTAAATGCAGCAGAAATGGACTTGTGGTGAGATGAACTTTTATTAGTTTCGGAAATCGTTATTAGGTTATAGGACAAAATTATTAGTTAGGGAGAGCTCTGGAGTTGGAAGTAAGTGGAGAACTGGAAAATAGACTCCATTGAGCTGATACAGAAGTTTGATGTAGAGTTAGATTTGGATGTGGAATTAGTATGCTATTTGCATAAAGGAGTGATCTGCAGGCTTTAACCAAACTGTTTGCAAACTAACTGCTTTTGTGATTGCCTGTGATTCATATAGAGCTAGAACAGTGGTGTGAGTGATTGTTTGGGTGGAAGTAATTTGGCTAACCTTGAACACTGGATTTTCAAAATAAGACTGTTTTATCTCTCTCTTTCTCCTGTCATTGTGAATTAACAAAGACTGAATATGATATAGCCCACTGGATGGCACCAAAGGACATAATTTAATTTTGAACTGTAAATTGCCAAAAAAACATAATTTAACTAAACTGTGAACTAAATTTATTGTGTGTGTGTGTGTATATACACATGCATGTGTATATATATACAGTTTATTTAATTTTCTACAAATTGAGTGGATAGCCAAAGGGAGGCAAAGAGAGAAGAATAAAAGGGTTCTGGAATGGTTTATTTGTTATTGGTAATTGGTGAGAGAAAGATTTTAAGAGGGTCAAAGGAAAGAATATTTAAGGGTTAAGAAAGTAGGAGGGGAAAGGTTTGGAGTGGGAGAAATGGTTAGAAGTGGTGGCCACCCTACTGAGTTTTTCGAGCTGTTCTATTTATTGCAAAATAGAGCAACTTGAAAATAATAGATTAAATTGTTTGGTCATAGCAGCATCATAAGAGGAGACTGTGTATGGAAAATATCTTTATGGCTTATAAAGAAAGAAGGGAGAGACGAACAATGTAAAGAGAGGAAGAAAAGAGATGGGGAGGAAGAGGAATCAGGCTCTGACATACTTAACGAACTGTTCAAAAAATGAACAACACAAATGTCAGCGTTAAATGAAAACGTCCAACTATCACACGAGAGAGTATTAAATAAAATGGAGGAAATAAAGGCAGAATTAAAAACTGAAATCATGAATATAGTGTAGAGTGTTTAAGCCAATAAATTTTTTAAGTGTGCCTGATGAAAAATTAGAGCAAATAATTGAATTTGGTAGAATGTTTACTAAAGATGGGAAAATGGATGAAGAAGTTTTAAGATGTGCAAATGCAGGTAGAAAGGTAGTAGGTGGCTTGGGTTCTGTTAATACAAGTGCAAATAGTTGTGTGTAAGAGTGTGCTTTATGCAAGTGAGAGTTGGGTATGTCAGGCGAAATATATAAGTAAGTTGAATACAGTGGGAATGAGTTACTTAAGAGGTATATGCGGTAAAACGAGACGAGACAAGAATGTATGAGTGATGAATAAATGTAGATTGAGTACAAAAATGAGCACTGAGTAGATAAAACATACACTGGAGTCGTTTGTTTCTTATACAAGAGAATGAGGATTAAATCTCAGAACAAATATATGAACAAAAAATGAATTGGTTAGGAGGGAGGGGAAGATGGAGAAATAGGTTGTTGTCTGGAATTGATGAGATCTTCAAAAGGAGAGAGGTAAGAATATAAAGAAAAAAGGAGTGTATAAAGCAGTGTATGGAAGCAAGGCTGGCTTACAAGGATAGAAAGGTATGGAGAGGTAGAGTGAATAGTGTTGGTATAATCTAGATTTAATTAGATTCAGTTTTCTTTTTTTATTATCTTTGGCCTTTAATTTCTTTTGCTAATTGCTGCTTACTTTTCTCTATACTTTGTATAATGTTGCTTATTCAAAAAGGGAATAGTGTGTTGGAGATGAATGGAACTAACTAACTTGCAATTAAAGGGTGGCTTTTAAAAACTCTTACTTCCTGCCCTCTTTTAATGTCACGGCTCTCACAATTGGTAATTCAAAATAAGAGTAAATTATAGCATGTATTGAGCTTTTTTTTCTTGCTAACCCATTGGGAGGGAGGATTTTTCTTGGGATAATCTTTTTCTATTCAAAATTGCCTGGTTTGGTTTCTTCTAATATAAAATAGTTTAATTCCAATTGATTATCTGTTTTTGAATGTGGGCACAATTCAAGTTTTACAAAATATTAAGAGAATTATTTAGATTTATTTAAAAAATGTGTGAAATCTATTGTTTGAAGCTAAATCCTCCTATCTGTATTCTTTAGCATTATTAGTATTTAGGACACTAATTTTCTTGTGATGAATCAAGAAATCCTTTCTTCAAAGGATGTAAAGTAGAAATTTACCTTCATAATTATCCTACAATACAGATAAGAAAAGAGTGAATTTTTCAATGTCACCCATTTGCAAATAGCTTACATTTTAATATCTTCTTTATGCTTTGCATAACAGTAATCTGAGACTATTTGTCTTGCAGATCACTTTCCAGCTGCGACATATTTTAAAAGCACGGTGTGATCCTGTTCCAGCTGCTAATGGAGCAATTCGCTTCCATTGTGATCCCACATTTTGGGCAAAGAATGTAGTTAACTTAGGTAAGTGTTCCATTTTTCTGATAGTTTTAATGTGTACAAATTTGGAATTATAAGTAGCATGTTCTCTGTAAGTAAAGGTAAAGGTTTCCCCGCACAGTCGTGTCCGATTCTAGGGGCCGGTGCTCATCTCCGTTTGTTAGCCGAAGAGCCAGCGTTCTCTGAAGACGCTTCTGTGGTCATGTGGCCGGCATGATGTGTGCGGAATGCTGTTAACTTTCCCACCGAAGTGGTACCTATTTATCTACTTGCATTTGCATGCTTTCGAATTGCTAGGTTGGCAAGAGTTTTACATTTATGTTCTCTGTAGTGTTCCTTATAAATCTAAGAGACTTCCAGTAAAATAAGTGGAGGTGGTTTGTTAGTGGAACTGTTCATATGGGGAACGATATGCCTTCCTTAAGATTGAAGGTATCCTCCAGGAGGATGTTCAGAGGCTCTGTGCACCTTAACAGACCATATAGACATAATGAAGTATAATTTCCTTGTGTAGGCCTGGATTTAAACCAGTGATACATATGCAGCCACAACCCAAATGTGTTTCTTTTTCTACCCAGTTGGCTTGCCTTTTGCATGTACTTCTTGTCACTAGAATACTTTTGTTTAGAACAGATCTTTGTTCACTTGGTAATTGACCCTTCTTGATAATAGGTACCAATGCTTTTCATGGAAAGGCACTGTGAACACGAACAGTGAAATGAGATGTATAGTAGTGGCAATGGGGCATGACAATTGTAGAGGAAGAGAGTGAGAACATACATGTTATTTGAAAAATTACTCTGTACAGAGGAGTGGTGTTCTACATAATTGCATGGTCATTGTCTTCTACTTCTAAGAGTGTTAGAAAGTCAAGTGTTTAATTAAAGAGGAAAGTAAATTGGAGTCAATCCAACTTAATTTTTAGTGTATCCGTTACAGTTAACATATTTTTTTCAGTGGGAAGAAATGGAAAATTCAGAAGACTATAAATTTAGCATTATAGATAACAATGAGGCCACCTACTGAAAGCCTTCTAAAAGATAATCAGAAATCAGATTCCAAATAACCCCAAAATATTTTGCTTAGTACAGGCAGGAACTTTGTCTTCCTTTCTTACAAAAAAAAAGCAGAAAAACAAGATATAAAGTACCAATCGAAGAGAAGATATAAAGTGCATATAAAGTGATATAAAGATATAAGATATAAAGTGCAAGGTTTACAGGAGCAGACCCTCTCTCTTTCAACAATAATTTTCTTTGCAGTCCTTTTCTTTGCAACCCTTGTGTGTCCAGTATAAATTCTGGAGTAATGGAGTGGGGACCTTTCAAACTAAGCTTATTTCAACAAATTGGTGGCTGAGCAGAAAGTATGAGATTGTTAGCATAGAGACGTTCTAGCTTCCAGTGAAAAAGAAAAATCCAGGGGAAATCAGAAGTCTTGTCTTTCATTATAGCCCTTGCATTTTCTATATGTCAAAAAGGGAAAATACCATGATAGGCTGATTCCAATAATATAGCTTCAAAGTTGTGTTTAAAAAAATACACAGATTGGTCCATGTATTCCATTTATATCTTCTCAACACGTATCAAATATACTGTATATATTTCTATTTCTTAGAGTGAAATAGATCCCATTGAGAATACCTTTAGATTGAATAAGTAAGAATCAGTAGGGCACCAACTAAATTATAAACAGCCTTGTAGGTATGCACAAAGGCTTATATGTCCATACCAGGTTTTTCCCATGTTCTTCTCCACCAGCAGCTCCTCTTACTCTGTTGGAGGATACTTTTGAGGTTCCCCGAACTTCAGGGCAGTGTGAGAGGATGCTTCTGAAAAGGGGGAGATACCAGAACTCCCTATTACATGTGCAGAGCTCACCATATGGTCCTTTGGATTGGGAATATACGTTGGGAACTGAAAAAGGTATTGGAAATGAAATGTTACAAAACTGTTTCAAAAGATCCTAGAGGGTGCAGAAATTTTTAAACATGTATTTTATTTTATTTTATTTTATTTTATTTTATTTATTTTATTTTATTTTTTTTATTTTATTTTATTTTATTTTATTATTTTATTTATTTATTTATTTATTTATTTTTTATTTTATTATTTTATTTTATTTTATTTTATTTTATTTTATTTTATTTTATTATTTTATTGAAATATATATTTTCAGTACAATTTTTGATAAATACATATGACAATAATACAATGCCAGGATTATTTTGAAACTGAGATGACGGTGGGTATCATTGTCAGATTCTTAAACCACAATGATCTTTCAGAGAAGGATCTTCCATTCTGATCATTGGTACTACAGTGCAAGAATAGATTATATTCCAGCGATAGTGAATATCATTTTTTAAAAGAACCTTGGCCACTATTCTGGAGAAAAGAGTATTCGTTATTTTATACAAGAACAAACTAATACTAAATAGGGCTGTGCAATGCTTCAGATTTAGTTTCAACTGCAGAGGGCAGCCATGCAATCCTGGGAAAAATGCAGCTGCTTTAAAGAGTGGCAGACAAGTAATTTTGTAATCAAATTGAAATATTGAAGAACCATTATATTAAAATGTATTAGAATAGTAAGAATAAGAGAAAATTGTTCATCAAAGAATATTCAAAATAGGGGTTTTTAAATACTGAAGAATCTTGAGAATAACTCAGAGTCTATACTTTAGGCCATTGACTACAAGTGTTAATGAGATTTTGCTGATGTAAATTAAAATTACAGTTATTTTTTCTTCCTTTTAATTTTTTTTCCAATAATATATCTCTATAAAGACTTGAATGAAAATATGTAATGGTATGTATTATACAAAAGAAATAAGATAAATAAAAGTTTTTCTACAGCTATGCATCGAAGTTTATAGAAAATCACATATACTGTATGTTGAAATTACATGCTACTTTTTTGGGGGAAATGTTCCATTAACTTTAGTTAGATCAAAGTTTGGTCTAGTGGTTAAGGTTCTGGGCTAGAAACCAGGAGGCTGTGAGTTCTAGTCCCGCGTTAGGCACGAAAGCCGGCTGGGTGACCTTGGGCCAGTCACTCACTCTCAGCCCAACTCACCTCACAGGGTTGCTGTTGTGGGAAAAATAGGAGGAGGAAGGAGTATTAGGTATGTTCGCCGCCTTGAGTTATTTATAAAAATAATAAAGGCGGGAGTAAGTAAGTAAGTAAGTAAGTAAGTAAGTAAGTAAGTAATGCAGATATATTAAAATCCATATCTTACATACCCATTAAGTAAAAAAAATATAACTTTGAATCTTTTAACATATAAAAATACACTGAGTCCTTGGTGCTTTCTGAGCTTGGTTGTTTGCTTGCAGGCATTTTATTACCCAACTAGGTAACACCAACAGTGCACTGATGATGTTACTTAGTTGGGTAGTGGAACTTCTACACGCAAACAACCAAGCTCAGAGAGCATCAAGGACTCCACAGTTCGACACTGAGCTGCATATATTTTCTTCTATTGAAAAAATACACTAGTTATGTGTTTCCAAAGCTTCATCCCTTTCTGTGAAGCTAATGTATACTAACCATAAACATTTCATTATTAAACTTTATTTAAAGTACAAGCTTTGTAGTTAATCAATTCTTTCTCCTATTGTCTAGGTAATCTTGTTATTGAAAATAAGCCAACACAAGGTTACACTCCTAATGTAGTAGTGGGACAAGTTCCTCCAGGAACAAATCATATCAGCAAACCTCCAGGGCAGATTAATCTTGCACAGCTTCGGCTCCAGCACATGCAACAGCAGGTGTTTGCACAACAAAAACACCAGCAGTTACAGCAGATGAGGATGGGGCAGCCTGCAGGGCAAATCGCTCGCCAGGCAGGTCCACAGATGCTGCAGCAACAGGCAAGTCTTCAGACTCTTTAAATTAAGATACTCATAGAAACCCTAAGATAGCTTTCAGGCATAGAATTACATACATTTAAAGTTTATATAGGGATACATTTTGTTAATTCTGACTCATTCTTCAGTGCAGTACAGCTTATTTTCCTGCCTTATAAAGAAGGGGAGAAAAATTGGGAAAAGAGACTAGCATTTTCCCTCATTTTAAGAGGAAGAGCTTTATAAAATTCATTGTATTTTGTAGCCTCCACGGTTGATAAGTATGCAGACCATGCAGAGGGGTATGAACTGCGGTGCTTTCCAAGCTCATCAGATGAGAATGGCTCAGAATGCAGCTCGTCTCCCAGGGATACCACGCCACAACGGGCCCCAGTATTCCATGATGCAACCACACTTACAAAGACAAGTATATGCTGTGTGCACATTTTGTTTCCCACCTTTCATTTTAGAAAAGTGATTCAGCTTGCTTTATATCAGTATAATTTAGATATGAACATGCTTTCAAAATTAAAGGCCATCATTTCTATTCCTATACTGCTTGCTATTTAAGAGAACATGAAATTTAAATCTTGTTATAAGAAATCTGAAATTAGATGAACAACATGCAGAGTTTTCAAACATAGGACTTGCATAATATGTGGCTATAGGTAGTCCTCGACTTACGATGACAATTGGGACCAAAATTTCCGTTGCTAAGTGATGCGATTGTAAAGTGCAATCGCATTGCCTAGCGACGGCAATCCTTGCAGTCCCGTTTGCCGTCCTTAACTGAATCCCACAGTTGTTAGGCGAGGCAACTTCCTGCCGGCTTCCCACAACGAAAGTCAGTGGGGAAGCCAGCAGGAAGTTGCAAGTCCTCGACTGGCAGGCAGGCAGGCAGGTAAGTGGCTGCTGCCAGGTGGGGGAGGGTGTGCGCAGAGGTGCATGGAAGGTGTATGAGGGTGCGCTAGAGGCGTCGCATGAGTCAGGGAGGGTGCACAGGGGTGCTGTGCAGGTTGGGGAGGGTGTGCGGGGGTACTCCGCGGGTTGCAGGGGTGCGTGAGAGGTGCAGCATGGGTCAGGGAGGCGCGTTGGGGTGCGGGTCGGAAGGGTGCACAGGGGTTTGCGAGTAGCCGGCGTAAGCACTGAGGGGCTGGGGAGGGTGTGCAGGTGGGGGAGACTTACCCCAGTGACTTGCGACCTTTCCTGCCAGCTTCCCCATTGACTTTCTGGGGAAGCTGGCAGGGAAGATTGCAAATGGTAATCACGTGATCGCAGGGTACTTGGCAAATGGTCGTTAAGTGCAAACAGGTTGCCAAGCGCCCAGATTGCAATCGTGACCACGGGGACACTGCAGCGGCCATAACTTTGGGGACTGGTTGTGAGTCCCTTTGTTCAGCGCCATTGTAACATTGAACGAATGGTCGTAATTCGAGGACTACCTGTATTAGTTTACCACAATTTTTTATTTATTTTTTATTGCTTTGATTGTTGGCTGGCCAATTTATTAAATCAAAAGAGCTTGTTCTCTGATAAAGGAAGAATTATAAGCTTCAAAAAAACATCAGCATTAAGCTATGAACCAGAAAAATGCTATGGTTATTTTGACTTATTAAAAGTATAACAGGTGAAATATGAAATGTTGCCCTACTTTGTAACTAACTTAATGATCATTTCTATTTTTTCCCTCTCTTCTCTTCTTGTTAGCACTCAAACCCAGGACATGCAGGTCCCTTCCCAGTTGTTTCAGTACATAACAATGCTATCAATCCAACAAGCCCTACAACAGCTACCATGGCAAATGCTAATCGTGGTCCAACAAGCCCATCCGTAGCAGCAATAGAGCTTATTCCATCTGTAACCAACCCAGAAAATCTACCTTCCTTGCCAGATATTCCTCCCATACAGGTTAGTATTTATTTATTTTTATTTATCTTTCAATTTCTATCACTGCACCATCTCCCCCATAGGGGACTTTGGGTGGTAAATTAAATCAAATAATAATGAAAGTTAATTCTTACCGAAGTTAACATTTAAGAGTTTACACCAGCCTTTCTCAACCTTTTGACCCTGAAGGAACCCTTGAAATATTTTTCAGGCCTCAGGGAACCCCTGCACATTCAGGCTCAAACACAGGCCAGAAGTCACAAAATTATTATATTTGTTTCATGTGTAGGTCTGTATATACAGTATGCATTAACAGTGTTCTTAAACTAAAAATAAAGAATGAAACTTACTTCTTTAATGCAAAGTTGCCTGAATTTGAAATAATTTTTTAGATAAATTGTGATCTCCCAGGGAACCCCTAGTGACCTCTCGTGGAACCCTAGGGTTCCACGGAACCCTGGTTGAAAAACCCTGGTTTACACAGTTGTACAAATGTTTAAAAATTTTATTAAAAAAAGATAACATCCTATGTATACATTCATTTCTTTATAGAATACCTCTTTTCGCACTGGAGACTGTAAGAATGACTAACAAGATTTGTGTTTAAGTCTTCACTCAGTCATGAAATTTATTGGACAAATTAATCTGTCCCAGGTTAATATCTCTCATGATCAAGGGTGTCCACAGGGGATATTAAAAAAAATGAACATGACAGATGCAACTATGTGTTGTCTATATTCTGAAGATTTGGCTTTTGCCCTCTTTGGTATAAATGGTTTTAAAGCATACCTAGTGACTTTCTCCACTAATTTAACTCTATGAAGGTTCTCAGTCATCCAGGTGGAATTGTCTGTAGCTTGAATCATGTCAACTGGATTTCTATTTTCTTAGTGGAAACGTTTCGCTCCTTATCCAAGGAGCTTCTTCAGTCTGAGCAAAGTTGGTAAGGGAATCCTAAATATGTTCCTAGGTACCTAGGAACATATTTAGGATTCCCTTACCAACTTTGCTCAGACTGAAGAAGCTCCTTGGATAAGGAGCGAAACGTTTCCACTAAGAAAATAGAAATCCAGTTGACATGATTCAAGCTACAGTCCACTAATTTAAGTTTCCGTCAGAACTGGGAGGAGGAAGATGGCAAGTTTTTTTCTTCTTAAACTCCTGATGCACATCCTTAAAAGTGTCTCCAGAGTGTGAAGGAATGTGAATGCACATCTGCTTGCACAGCATTGGGTTCCACTCTTAGTTGCTCCCTAAATTTATTTTGGATTGAAATTAATTTTTATGCTGTTTTGAATTCCTGAGTATCTTAAAAAAGAGACTTGACTGAAAGTTACATATTTGCAAATTGTTTCCTTTTGTCTATTGTGCTAATTGGTTTGTGGGGGGAAAAAAGCATTCTTTTTTTTTAGCAGATTGGGAATATATGGTTCCTTTGTCTGCTGTCCTTGTCCTATATTATGTATAGGATAAAGAATACAATAATGTACCTTGACTTCAGCAAAACATTGTGGGCTGGATGGGAGGGTAATTAATTGGATACATAGCTGACTTAAACATCTTACTTGGTGTGTACCAGTGGTTTCTCATCATCATATTGGAAAGAGATATCAAAGGGTGCTTCAAAGATCTGCAAAGATCGAAGTATTTTTATTAATGATCTGGATGAAGAAGCAGAAGGAATGCTTATCAGATTTGTAAATGACATAAAATTGTATGGAATAGCTAATAACCTGTAATACAGAAATAAAATTCAAAACAATCTTGTTTAGTTAGTAAAATAGGTTGAAAGTAACAGAAATTTAATAGGGATAACCACAAAGGTTTTCAGTCAGGAAATAAAAATAAAATGCCTAAGTATAAGATGCAGGTGTTAGCTTGGTAATGTTATTTGTAAAAAAGATATTGAATTTGTGATTGATTGCAAATTGTAAACTGAATATGAACCAGCAGTGTATTATAGCTACAATAAAGTGACTGATTTTAGGGCACATCAACAGAAGCATAATTTCCAAATCATCGGAACTAAGAGATGCATTTTATTCTGCATTGGTCACAGCTCACCTCAAATAGTGTGTCCAGATCTGAGCATCACATTTTAAGAAAGATTCAGACAATCTTTCTGAAAAGAGCTATTAAGATAATCAGAGACTAGAAACTAAATATTATGAAGTGAGGGTGAAGGATCTAGGAATGTTAAGCCTTGAAAAGACTGAGGAGGGGTGCTATATCTGTTCTCTATCATCCCAGAGTGTAGGACATGGCCTTAATGTCCTAAGTTACAGGAAGACAGACAGACAAACTTTCTAACAGCATGAAAAGTTTGGAATGGAACCTATTACCCAGAGAGGTTGTAGTTTCCATTTGCTGAATGTGTTCAACCAGAGGTTGAATGTTATCTGTAATCAGTTTGTTTAATTTGGATTCCTGCACTGAGCAGGGGATTGGTTTCTTCTAACTCTGTGAATCTAATTAAGACATGGCTCAAAGCAAATAATTGGGTACAGATGAGGAAACAAGCAACTGAGATTATAAATAGGTAGTGGAAACTTCCCTCTACTACATACCAATAATGTAGTACTACCAGAGTTTGTAACTTGCTTGTGTCTTAAACATCCTTGGTTCTTAAGATTTTGTAAGAGTTATTATATTCTGAGCTGAGTTTTTACTGTTCGTTCATAGTCATGCTATTTCCTGTGTTCCTAAATATTCAGACAGGAGTCAAATAAATAGAAATACTGACAAATATTCAACTTTGTTTTCCCCATTATATTGCTGGCTTTAATTTTTTGATATCTTTCAGAGAAAATACAGATATTTTCAAGTGGTCATTTCTAGCATACTGCATTTAGACTTGGCATATTCACTGTATGACTTGTTTATTTCAGCTGGAAGATGCTGGTTCTAGTAACTTGGATAATTTACTAAGTAGATATATCGCAGGCAGCCATCTACCCCCTCAGCCCATAAGCAGTATGAATCCCTCCCCTGGACCCTCGGCCCTATCTCCAGGCTCATCAGGTAAGTTGGGAAAGATGCGATGGCCATTTTAATTTCTGTATTTAAAACAACCAACACTTATTTTGAACTGTGGAGTCCTTGGTGCTCTCTGAGCCTTGTTGTTTTCAACAGAGAGCAAGTTCCATTCCTTTTCACACTGAAGATGTTGCCTAGTCGGACAATGAAATGTCTGCAAGAAAACAACAAGGCTCAGAGAGCACCAAGGACTCCACAGTTCAACCCTGAGCTACAAATATTCTCTTCGATTGGTACTTATTTTGAAATTTGATCCATCTTTTTCTAATAACTTTCACAGTAATGTTGGTGAATGTTTCTTGCTTCAGTGTATGGACTTTTTATATTATCACTGTTTAGTTAAATTTAATCAAAGTACTTTTTTCCATGAGTAGGCAGATTTTTTTCTCATGTAATAACATATATATGAAAAGACCATAAAATAATCTTATAACCTCAGTCTCAATAGAAAGAAGGGTTTAGCTAGTGCAATTAAAATCTTCCTGCCCCAGAAGGGCTAAAAATGGAAACCAAGATTAAATAAAATACCATAACTTTTAAATTTGCACCAGGACCTTTTATCTCCAAGATGATTCAGTGAGTGTGCAAAAAGTTATTCAAAATAAATGTCATTAATGTAAAGCCATTGCTTTTCCTTTTAAATGAAAATATGTTATACTTTATATGGTAAATGGTAAAATATAATACTTTAAACTTTATATGGTAAAAGATAAACATCTGCTTCCGCAAAATACTTAATATAGTTTCAGTTTGTTAAGTGAGCATGACAGCTGAATTAGATTTAGAAGACTTTGGTTCCGAGTGCTGGTAGGCGTCTACTAAATTACATAATTGCTGGGATTAAAAAAATGTAATACTTTAAAGTATGAACTGCTGAAGTTGTGTATTGCCAGAAATGTTCCCTGTGATACGCTGTTGTTGTAAACTCATTCATCCTTCTGTAGGTTTATCCAATTCTCATACTCCTGTGAGGCCACCCAGTACATCTAGCACAGGCAGTCGAGGCAGGTGAGTGTATTGGCTTCAAAAACAGCATCTCAATTCTAAAGGTGTGTTGAAGTTTCCAGAGTACTGAATGCATAGATGGGAAAATAAATTCCAGTTTAAAAGAAAGGTTGGGACTTTATAATTTATCTATGCGTCAAACGGCGTGGAAGACATAACTAAATATTCATTTCAATTTCTGCATCACATAAAAAGTAAAGTCATTATCTAATGTTTTTATTGTGCTCATTTACAATTTGAATATATACTTACAGTGGAAGAGAGTACCCTGAAAATTGGGTTGTTCCATTTGCTCCAGTTGTTGTTGTTTATTCGTTCAGTCGTTTCCGACTCTTCGTGACTTCATGGACCAGTCCACGCCAGAGCTTTCTGTCGGCCGTCACCATCCCCAGCTCCCCAATGGTTGAGTCCATCACCTCCAGAATACCATCCATCCATCTTGCCCTTGGTCGGCCCCTCTTCCTTTTGCCTTCCACTTTCCCTAGCATCAGCTTCTTCTCCAGGGTATCCTGTCTTCTCATTAAGTAGCCAAAGTACTTCAGTTTTGCCTTTAATATCATTCCCTCAAGTGAGCAGTCTGGCTTTATTTCCTGGAGTATGGACTGGTTTGATCTTCTTGCAGTCCAAGGCACTCTCAGAATTTTCCTCCAACACCACAGTTCAAAAGCATCTATCTTCCTTCGCTCAGCCTTCCTTATGGTCCAGCTCTCACAGCCATAGGTTACTACAGGGAATACCATTGCTTTAACTATGCGGACCTTTGTTGTCAGTGTGATGTCTCTGCTCTTAACTATTTTATCAAGATTTGCCATTGCTCTCCTCCCAAGAAGTAGACGTCTTCTGATTTCCTGGCTGCAGCCAGCATCTGCAGTAATCTTTGCGCCTAGAAATACAAAGTCTGTCACTGCCTCCACTTTTTCTCCCTCTATTTGCCAGTCATCAATCAAGCTCGTTGCCATAATCTTGGTTTTTTTGAGGTTTAACTGCAACCCAGCTTTTGCACTTTCTTCTTTCACCTTCGTCATAAGGCTCCTCAACTCCTCCTCGCTTTCAGCCATCAAAGTGGTATCATCTGCATATCTGAGATTGTTAATGTTTCTTCCAGCGATTTTAACTCCAGCCTTGGATTCCTCAAGCCCAGCATGTCGCATGATGTGTTCTGCGTACAGGTTGAATAGGTAGGGTGAGAGTATACAACCCTGCCGTACTCCTTTCCCAATCTTAAACCAGTCCGTTGTTCCGTGCTCTGTTCTTACCGTTGCTACTTGGTCGTTATACAGATTCCTCAGGAGGCAGACAAGATGACTTGGTATCCCCATACCACCAAGAACTTGCCACAATTTGTTATGATCCACAGAGTCAAAGGCTTTAGAATAGTCAATAAAACAGAAATAGATGTTTTTCTGAAATTCCCTGGCTTTCTCCATTATCCAGCGGATATTGGCAATTTGGTCTCTAGCTCCTCTGCCTTTTCTAAACCCAGCTTGTACATCTGGCAATTCTCGCTCCATGAATTGCTGGAGTCTACCTTGCAAGATCTTGAGCATTACCTTACTGGCATGTGAAATAAGTGCCACTGTTCGATAGTTTGAACATTCTTTAGTGCTTCCCTTTTTTGGTATGGGGATATAAGTTGATTTTTTCCAATCTGATGGCCATTCTTGTCTTTTCCAAATTTGCTGGCATATGGCATGCATCACCTTGACAGCATCATCTTGCAAGATTTTAAACAGTTCAGCTGGGATACCGTTGTCTCCTGCTGCCTTGTTATTAGCAATGCTTCTTAAGGCCCATTCAACCTCACTCTTCAGGATGTCTGGCTCTAACTCACTGACCACACCGTCAAAGCTATCTCCAATATTATTATCCTTCCTATACAGATCTTCCGTATATTCTTGCCACCTTTTCTTGATCTCTTCTGCTTCTGTTAGGTCCTTACCATCTTTGTTTTTGATCATACCCATTTTTGCCTGGAATTTACCTCCGATGTTTCTAATTTTCTGGAAGAGGTCTCTTGTCCTTCCTATTCTATTGTCTTCTTCCACTTCCGCACATTGCTTGTTTAAAAATAATTCCTTATCTCTTCTGGCTAACCTCTGGAATTTTGCATTTAATTGGGCATATCTCCCCCTATCTCTGTTGCCTTTTGCTTTCCTTCTTTCTTGGGCTACTTCCAGTGTTTCAGCAGACAGCCATCTTGCCTTCTTGGTTTTCTTTTTCTTTGGGATGTTTTTTGTTGCCGCCTCCTGAACAATGTTGTGAACTTCTGTCCATAGTTCTTCTGGGACCCTATCTACTAAATCTAGTCCCTTAAATCTATTCTTCACCTCCACTGCATATTCCTTAGGAATATTAGTGAGCTCATATCTAACTGATCTGTGGGTCTTCCCTATTCTCTTTAGTCTGATTCTAAATTTGCTCCAGTAGGCAGGGCTAAAATATTTGCCACAGTCCTTTGAGTGAGAAGAATGCCCCTTCCATTTATGTTTCTGCCTAGCCCCATGTGCCAGCTATTATTTCTCTTTCTCGTCCCCTTGTGTGTGTATACATTCCTCTTGTTTTGCCAGGGTTTTTTTTTTTGCCATTTTCTGGCAAAAACCGCCCATTGGGGTATTTCAGCTCTTTCACAGTAGCTTCTGCCATCATTCTGCCCAAAACCTAGACCACCACCACATTATCAGATAGATTCAGTCCAGTGTTGTGGAGGGAGTCACAGACATTCTGTAATGACCCCAATCCTTTGAGGGATTTTTTTCCATAGGCTCCCTTGAGCAATACATCTATAATTGCAACATTGGCTTTATATATTTAATTACTAAGGACGTTCTTAAAGTGCTCGCAGAATTATAGCTCCTGTGGACTGCTTTGGTATATCCCAGTTTTCAGAAAAACCTTTCTCACTGTAGAAAAATGGAACATTATACTTACTATGAAAATTACTTTTCTACAGTACATGGAGGATAATCCATTTATCTCTGGTGAGATAATAGTGTTGCCATGGGAAAGGACTAATGTGCTTTTTATTCTGTCTGGGTTTTTTACTTTCTTTGGATCCACTATTACTTTTCAGACCTATAAATGGAAGGGAGTGTATTTTCTCCCACTCTAATGATTGTTACAAATCTTTTAGTCCTGCTTACTACAGGTAGTCCTTGCTTAATGACCATTCAGCGACCATTCAAAGTTACGATGGCACTGAATTAATGGTATTTATGTCTGGTCCTTGAAGTTATGGCCATTGCAGTGCCCCTGCGGCCACATGATCAAAATTTGGGCACTTGGCATTTACGACTACAGGGTGCGCTTCAACTTCCCCCAACCCACCTATCTCTCCCCCCATCTGCCCTTTTGGCCGCCCTCCACTCTGCTGCCCTGCCCTGCGCTCCGATGCCCCTGCCGCCTGGTGCTCTGCCGCCCCCAGCTGACCTTCGCCGTCTTCTTCCTCCCGCTGCTGACAAGGCACGCCCGGCTTGGCCCTTTGTGAGCGCAGCCGGGCCAGGGGTGGCTGCTGCAAGGGGTGGGAGGGCGCGCAATCTGCTGATGAGTGAAGAAGGCCTTGCGCAGCCAGCAGCTGCCTCATGAAGCGCCAGGGCAGGCGCGCCTTGTCAGCAGCGGGAGGAAGAAGATGGCGAAGGTGAGTTAGGGGCGGCAGGGGCAGCGGAGCCAGGGTGGCTTGCGCGCCCTCCCGCCCCCTGCAGCAAGCATGCCTGGCCCAGTTGTGCTCGCACCGGGCCACAGCAGCCACTTACCTGCCCACTGGCCTGCTTGTGAGCCACCCTAGACTCGCAACTTCCTGTCAACTTCCCCATTGACTTTGCTTGTTGGAAGCTGGCAGGAAGTCGTGAGGAGGTCCTTGCTTAATGATCCACAATTCTTGCTTAATGACGGCAACAGGGACTGCTGGGATTGCCATCAGTAAGCCATGCAGTCATGTGACGTCACACTTTAATGGCCGCATCGCTTAGGTAATGGAAGTTCCGGTCCCAATTACTGTTGTTAACTGAGGACTACCTGTAGTAAGCAGTAGTAAGACAACTCGGTTCTCTAGATCAGGGCTTTCCAAACTTTTCAGGTTGGTGACACACCAACGGCTGCACGCGAAAACCGGGAAACGCCGCCGCCGCGGTGGTGCGCAAAAACCCGGAAGCGCCGCTGGCGGTGCTTCTGGGTTTTCGCGCGTACAGTAGCGCTTCCAGGTTTTCGTGCGCGGCAGCGTCGGCGTCCTGGTGTGTCGTGCAAAACCCCGAAAGCAGTGATGGATTGCCACTGCCGTGCGCGGCAGCGGCGCGCCATCAGTGCTTCCGGGTTTTCGCGCAACACAGCTGGGCCCCTCAGGTGACACAGTAATGTGTCACGCCACACAGTTTGGAAAGCCCTGCTCTAGATATCCTCCACTTACTGTAGAAAAGGAACCATTATAGTAAGCTTTGTGTTGCATTTCCTTAGTCTTTCAGCCCCAATCTTTTTTCTCTATAGATTGGGAGAAGACTGGACTAAGTATATGTTTAATAAGATACATTATTCTAAATTCTAATCTTTCTGATGATTAATCTCCTGCCAGGCTTATAAAGCCTGAGGTTGTGAATGTTGAACCAGTAATAAAAACCAGCCATGGGGTTTGGTCATTATCAGAGCACAAGGGTTTCCTATGTTATAAATGCTAAATACTTAATTCATTTAAAGCAGGCAAAGGTAATCTTTTGATGGCCTGAGAACTTCACTTAACATTTTTTTAGGTGTCCAGAGCCTGCAGCGGGAGGGCTGTTTATTCAAAGCAGCTAAGGTGTTCAGGGGTTATATGCAGTCTTGGAGCCACAGGTTGTCCACCCCTGATTTAAAATGAATTATTCTCTTGTAAAACCCAATCTTGTACATGTATATTGAACTTTAATTTAATGCTAATATGTGTTAATGCTGGGTTTCTGCACCTCCTCCTATTGCCCCTTCTCTTTCTTTTTATGGCCTCCCCCAAAAGATCAGAAACTTTGCTATTAAGCCAGTCTACCTTGGCTGTTGTGGTCTTCCGGGCTGTGTGGCCGTGTTCTGGAAGTTGTGGGAGTGAGGAGACCTGCCTTAGCTCCGGGGGCAAGATGTTCCAAAGGGCGGGCGCTGTTGCAGAGAAGGCTCGCCTTCTGGACCCCGCTAGGTGGAATTCTCTGATCGATGGGGTCCGTAGCATGCCCTCTCTGCATGACCGGGTGGGGCGGGTCGATGTTCTGGGGATGAGATGGTCCCTCAAGTAACCTGGTCCTATGCCATGTAGGGCTTTAAAGGTGATAACCAACACCTTGAATTGGACCCGGAAGCAAACTGGTACCCAATGCAGCTCGCGCAGCAGAGGAGTTACATGTGCCGATTTTCTGGCTCCAATAACTGTCCGCGTGGCCACACTTTGGACCAGCTGAAGCTTCCGGATACTCTTCAAGGGTAGCCCCATGTAGAGCGCATTGAAATAGTCTATATGGGAGATGACAAGGGCGTGAGTGACTGTTGGGAGGGCATCCCGGTCCAGGAAAGGGCGTAATTGGCGCACAAGCCGAAGCTGTGTAAAGGCCCTCCTGGCCACGACTGCCACCTGCTTTTCGAGCAGGAGTCGTGAGTCCAGGAGGACCCCCAAATTCCGCACTGGCTCCGAATGGGGCAGTGCCACCCCATCCAGGACCAAAGATGACAACTTCCTGGATTCCGAGAGGCCATCAATCCACAGCCACTCCGTCTTAAGAGGGTTCAGCTGAAGCCTGTTGTTCCCCATCCAGACCCCTACAGCCCCCAGACACTGAGACAGGGTGGCGACCGCATCACTTACTTCACCCGGGATGGCGATGTATAATTGAGTATCATCAGCATATTGATGATACCTCATCCCGTGGTGACAAATGATCTCACCCAGCGGCTTCTTGTAGATGTTAAATAGGAGAGGAGAGAGCACCGAACCCTGCGGCACCCCACACAGTAGGGGTCGCGGGTCAGATCTCTCCTCTCCTATCACCACCGATTGAGACCGGCCCTGGAGGAAGGAGGTGAACCAGCGTAAAACCACACCGCCCACCCCCAACTCCCTGAGCCGACCCAAAAGGATACCATGGTCGATGGTATTGAAAGCCGCTGAGAGGTCCAAGAGAGCCATGATGGATGCACTCCCTCCCTCCCGCTCCCGCCAGAGATCATCCATAAGTGAGACCAATGCAGTCTCCGTCCCATGTCCTGGCCTGAAACCTGACTGAAAGGGGTCTAGATAATCCGTTTCCTCCAGAATCCTCTGGAGTTGCAGTGCCACCACTTTCTCAACCACCTTTCCCAAAAAGGGAAGGTGGGAGACCGGACGAAAATTGTCCAAAATAGTAGGGTCCAGGGATGGTTTCTTGAGGAGGGGGTGCACCAGTGCTTCCTTAAAGGTCACTGGAAACACCCCCTCACCCAAGGGTGTATTAACCATCGTCTGGGCCCAGCCACACGTCACCTCCCGGGCCGATTTTATTAGCCAGGAGGGGCAGGGGCCTAGCCGACAAGTGGTGGCATTTACAGTCCGAAGGATCCTGTCCACTTCCTCAGGTCCAACAGGATCAAACCGTTCCCAGATAACAGGGTAAGTACGTTCCTCTGGCATCTCCCCAGACTGTGCTTCACGCTTAGAGTCTAACTTAGAATGAATCAGCAATTTTCCCCTGCAGATGCTTTGCAAACTCCTCCGAACGGCCCTGCAAATGGGTCACTGATTGCATTCAACCCAGAAGCGATCTAGTAATCTTAAACAGGGCCGTCGGGTGGCATTCTGTGGAGGCAATAAGAGTGGAGAAATATTTACGTTTTGCCGCTCTTACCGCCACAAGGTAGGCCTTAACAGCGGCTCTAACTTGTGTTCGGTCAGATTCAGTCTTTGTCTTTCTCCAGCGGCGCTCCAGACATCTCTTGACCTTCTTCAAAACCCTCAACTCCTCCGTGAACCACGGGGAGTAACGGGCTGAACGTGGCAAGAGAAGTTGCACAGGCGCGATCCTGTCCAAGGCCCCGGCCACTTCCCTATTCCAGGCTGCGGCCAGGACCTCTGCTGGACTGTGCAGCAGATCCTCGGATATAACCCCCAGCTCCCTCTGAAACCCCATAGGGTCCATAAGTCGCCGGGGGCGGACCAATCAAATGGGTCCTGCCTCCCTGCGGAGTGGAGCGGCATAAGAGAACCTTAGGGATATCAGGGCGTGATCTGACTAGGGCAGAGCTTTCCAAACTTTTCATGTTGGTGACACACTTTTTAGACATGCATCATTTCACGACATGCACTAACAGCAGGGCATCATTTCGCGACACACTCTTACAGCAGGGCACAAGGCAGGCACTAGGACCTGTGTGGAATCACAGCAGGTTTGGAGGCAGCAAGGCACAAGGCAGGCACTAGGACCTGTGCGGAATCACAGCAGGTTTGGAGGCAGCCAGGCACAAGGCAGGCACTAGGACCTGTGTGGAATCACAGCAGGTTTGGAGGCAGCCAGGCACAAGGCAGGCACTAGGACCTGCATGGAATCCTGGCAGGGCTCGGAGACACACCCAGACACTGCAGCCGACACACACACACAGTTTGGAAAGCTCTGGACTAGGGAATGTTATTTCTCAGAATTCTAGAAGAGGGATATTTAACTTATTTAACTTTTATACTTTTCAGTTGTGGTTCATCAGGAAGAACTGTTGAGAAGAACAATATTAGCTTCAAATCTGACCATGTAAAAGTTAAGCAAGAGCCTGGCACAGAAGAAGAGGTTTGTGGTTTTTCAGGACCTGTGAAGCAAGAAAAAACAGAAGATGGCAGGAGAAGTGCCTGCATGGTAAAATTCTATTTGTGTATTATACCATTCTGACACAGGATCATTAAGCAGTGGGGAGAATTGAAGACACTTGTAACTTTCTACAGAGCACCCCTCTTTATATATAAAAATCAGTAGCTTCTGTTTCCACAGATGTTACTGTAGTTCTAGAAATATTTAACTTAATTCTACCTCAGTACCATGTTTTGTTTTTCTTGAACCTGTCCTTGACTAGATAACTAGAAAACCAAGTTGATTTGGTTCAAAAATCAAACTTAGACAAAGTGCAAACTAAGGTGCTTGGCTTAGTATGAGCCAATTGTCATTTATTCAATAAAACATGGTTAAACCTTGGCAGCATGATGTGTATCCTAGAACATTGAACTGGATCCATACTTACTCATGTTTAGAATAGCTTACTAAAGTAAATGGGAAAAGAAGGGACATAAAAGGGAATGTTTCTTAGTCTTTCAACTTGTGCCTTTATTTTAGCTTAGCAGTCCTGAGAGCAGTTTGACGCCACCACTTTCTACAAGCTTACATCTGGAAAGTGAGTTAGAAGCACTGGGAAGTATAGAAAACCATGTAAAAACTGAACCAACAGAATTGAATGAAAGCTGTAAACAGTCTGGACATAGTCTTGTAAATGGCAAGTCTCCAGTACGTAGCCTCATGCACCGGTCTGCTAGGGCTGGAGGAGAAGGCAACAATAAAGATGATGATCCGAATGAAGACTGGTGTGCTGTGTGCCAAAATGGGGGAGATCTATTATGTTGTGAAAAGTGCCCTAAAGTTTTCCATCTGACATGTCATGTACCCACTCTCCTCAGCTTTCCAAGGTATGAAAATACTATTGTGCTACATGCCACAAGAGCTTGGTATGATTATTTGCAGTAAGGTATAATATTGAATATTAAAGGTATGATGCTAGGGAAAGTGGAAGGCAAAGGGAAGAGGGGCCGACCAAGGGCAAGATGGATGGATGATATTCTGGAGGTGATGGACTCGACCGTGGGGGAGCTGGGGATGGCAACGGCCAACAGGAAGCTCTGGTGTGGGCTGGTCCATGAAGTCACGAAGAGTCGGAAGCAACTGAACGAATAAACAACAAACAGTATTGAGGTGGAGATGGCCCCTCTGCAGGTTGTGACTGTTTATAGTGGAATGATGTGTTCTTGGTGCATTAGGACTTATGATTATTAATATTGGTGGTTTTAAAATACTGTTTTAAAGTGGTCTAAAAATAAATGTGTAATAAATAAATACTACTATCCTACAGTCAGTTACACTGTAGCAGTTACCAATTCTCCCCAAAGCATATAAGAGGTGGTGGAATACAATACTTTGTTTCTTGTGCACTGTTTAATTTGAAACCAAGTATAATTGCTTCACCCAGTGGCCAGTAGCAGAATGTCCTGTAATGGTTATGTAAGTATGCTTTACATAACCATTACAGGAGATTGTGCTACTGGCCAACAGCCCTGTTCTGTGTGAAGCATGCATATGCATGCATGCATGCATGCATGCATGCATGCATGCATTCATTCATTCATTCATTCATTCATTCATTCATTCATTCATTCATTCATTCGATTTATCACCGCCCATCTCCCCCGAGAGGGACAATTATACTTGGTTTCAAATTAAACAGTGCACAAGAAACCAAGTACTGTATTCCACCACCTCTTATATGCTTTGGGGAGAGCTGGTCTTCATAATCATACATATGCAAGGCACTTGGTTAAAAAGAAATTGTAGGTTGCAGTATGTTAGGCACAATCTTGTGGCATTATAGGAACTAAAAACCTTGTGACAAATGAATTTGTGTTTCAGTTATTTTAGGAAAAAATGTTGGACATAATTCGTATTTTATTTCTATAATTTTTCTACAAAATCCTCAAGTTTTTGCAAGGCCAGTACTGATTGTAATACAGGCAGTCCTTGCTTAGCAAACACAATTGGGACCAGCAACTCCGTCGCTAAGCGAAGCACGTGACTGCAACGGATTTAAGACATCACATTCTGTTCAGTTGTTAAGCAAGTCACCGTGGGTCGTTAAGCAAGACATCACGTGACCGTGACTTGCAATTTTACTGCCAGCTTCTCCATTGACTCTGCTTATCAGAAGCCAGTTGTGAAATGCTCAAATGGTGATCGCGTAACCGCGGGATGCGGTGACAGTTGTAAACACCCGCTGGTTGCAAAGTGCCTGAATGTCGGTCATGTGACTGTGGGGACGCTGTGACGGTTGTAAATATGAGGACTAGTTGTAAAGTTACTTTTTCAGCACCTTTGTCACTTTGATCAATTGCTAAACAGGGCAGTTGTTAAGTGAGATCTACCTTTAATCAGCATTATGGCATTGAATACGGCATTTGTCCAAATATGACTGTCTCTTGAAATACCTTTTCAGTGTTAAGAAAATATTCTAGCGTCTGTATTAGCTCTTAATCAGTCTGTCATTAGATACATGCCATCATAGGTTCTCATGGGCTTCAACTAGCATTGCTGGCCTTTGCAGTCTCTGAATCTTCCTTTCCCGTTTTTTAATATTCTGGTTTTGGGGAGAGAAAATCTTAAATTCTGATTGAAAGAAAGAACTGCTTTCAGGAAAAATGATAGAATATATTGTGTCCCTATGTACTGTATATATATGCATGATTTGATTAATTGGAGTTTTAAAATTTGGATTTTCTATTTTTAGATATTTAGGGGATTTATAATATGTTATCTAGATTTCTGGATGAATTATTTATTTTCTTTTCTAGTGGAGAATGGATATGTACATTTTGTCGAGATCTTCTCAAACCTGAAGTAGAATATGATTGTGATAATTTGCAGCACAGTAAGAAAGGGAAAACTGCACAAGGATTGAGTCCTGTGGACCAAAGGGTAGGTGTCTCGTACTTCAGGTATCTTGTCAAACCAATGTAACCCAAAGCTATTGGCTTTTTTGTATTATATGTTCCTTTATTTAGATTATATTTGATTTTACATAGTCAGCAACTGTCTGCCCCATTTTGTAAGCCAAACCAAGAAACCAACTCTATGTGAAGGCTAAAACTACCTTTATTAATATTGGCTATAGTAACAGAATCTTGCAAGTCTGTCTGTGCTTTGCTCTCTCTCCCCCCTCCCCAAATACACATGTAAATTAGGGAGGTTTCTGCCTAAGTCTTTTACACATGCCTTCTTGTTTTAGACTTAAGCCATGTTTTCCCTCTTGTCGCTTTGTCCATTAAGGTCATCTTCCTTACATTCTACATCTACACTAAATATTGGGCATCACAATAATTTTTACTGGAAATGATCTGTTTTTAAATTGCACTTGATTTTAATCTTTATGGCTATGTAGAGTGTGTAGAGTATAGCTCATCATAAACATTTGAAAATGAACATTACAAATTTCCAGTACAACACTTAAAATACAGCAGAGTCTAAGGGCTTGCCATATGCTTTCTTATATGTTTTGTGCTTATTTATCAATGATGTATCCAGAATTTACATCAGAACAGCTAAAATGTTGGCAGCCCAAATAATTTGGATCATGAAGATAAACTATCTGACAGTTGTACTTGTACAATATGGAACTTACTTAGAACCAACCTTTGACTCCAGAAAAGCGCTTTTAGATAGCAGCTGGAATGCGCAAGATTTTATTTTTCTTAATGATTTATTTTGATTATTTATTTATTGGTTATGCCAATTTATATGGCCACCCATCTGAGTCAAGTAACTTTGGGTGGCTAACAAGGATAAAAACAGGAACATACATATAAAACCAATAGAAACGAACAATCTAAGAAACGGTAAAAAATCAACCAAACCAAAAACCAGAACCTGGCTCCATTAACATCTTGGCCCTAGGCCCGAAGGAAGAGTCAGGTTTTTAAGGTCAACAGGATTAGTGCCATCCAAATTTCAGGGGGGAGGCTGTTCCACAGCTCAGATGCCACAACAGAGAAAGTGGTTTTAAACATTATTGTAAATTAGTTTTGAGCAGTATTTTTGTTGGAAACTAGTACATACTGTTTTGGAATAGGCAAACCTGTGTATTAACATAGCCTTGTTAGTTCTGGCAGTAGTTTTTTTTTCTGTATCTTTGGTCTTGAATTGTATCATATTTACCCAATAAGAAGATGAGATATCTCTCTCTCCGCCCCCCCCCCAATATAATTCACTGTGCATTTGCAGACTGTCTTACATTTGCTGAGAATAGAAGCTCTTGAAAACTAACTGATGGGGAGAGGGGCAAATGGTAGGAAACATCCTTCCCAACAATCATAATCCTAATACTTTAGTTACTTTCCATTTCCAACAATATTCTATAGTTTGCATCCTCTCCCTTATTCATTGTAGCAGAAGTACAGAGCCACCTATTTTGGTCAAAAACTTTTTTCTATCCCTGAGCACTAGGGCTGCTCTTTGAGGCTGTTGAGAGTTAATATCTAAAATATCTCGAGGGGACAAAGTGGCTTATCCCTCCCTGCATGATCCCATATTTTGCAGTTGACCACAATAACATTTGCCTTGAATTTTAACCCTTTTTATAACTCCTAAATTGGGCTTGTCTATTTTTTTTAATATTTCCCTGACCAATTACCTCTTCGTCTTGTCTTACTCTAGCCATTTCTTTTTTCATAGTCTTTTTTCTTCTTCCTGCATGCTCTGTCTTTTTCTTCTTTTTTGCTATATCTGTTACAATAAAGGGAGGAGAATTTCTGTGTGTTAGAGAGAAGGACTGGTATATACAGATGCGGAAATCAAATAATTTTATAAATGAGATACTTAATTTTATTATCACCTATTAATCAGTAGTTAATTCAGGTTTTTTTTTTGTCCTATCCCATTTTTGTTATGAGGGTTCTGGGATGTGTGCATGTGTGTATATACATATCTCTGAACACAGGCAAATGTGTCATTGTTGTTGTTGTTGTTCAGTCGTTCAGTCGTGTCCGACTCTTCGTGACCTCATGGACCATAGCACGCCAGGCCTTCCTGTCCTCCACTGTCTCTCGGAGTTTACTCAAATTCATGTTCATTACATCGGTGATGCTATCTAACCATCTCATCCTCTGCCGTCCCCTTCTCCTTTTGCCCTCAGTCTTTCCCAGCATCAGGGTCTTTTCCAGTGAGTCCTCTCTTCTCATTAGGTGGCCAAAGTATTTGAGCTTCAGCTTCAGCATCTGTCCTTCCAATGAGCAGTCAGGGTTGATTTCCTTTAGGATTGACTGGTTTGACCTCCTTGCAGTCCAAGGGACTCTCAAGAGTCTTCTCCAGCACCACAGCTCGAAAGCATCAATTCTTCGGCGCTCAGCCTTCCTTATGGTCCAACTCTCACAGCCATACATTGCTACTGGAAAAACCATAGCTTTAACTATACGGACCTTTGTCGGCAAGGTGATGTCTCTGCTTTTTAATATGCTGTCTAGGTTTGCCATAGCTTTCCTTCCAAGGAGCAAGCGTCTTTTAATTTCATGGCTGCAGTCACCGTCTGCGGTGATCTTGGAGCCCAAGAAAATAAAATCTGTCACTGCTTCCATTTCTTCCCCTTCTATTTGCCAGGAAGTGATGGGACCAGATGCCATGATCTGGGTTTTTTTAATGTTGAGTTTCAAGCCAGCTTTTGCATTCTCCTCTTTCACCCTCATCAAGAGGCTCTTTAGTTCCTCTTCACTTTCTGCCATTAGGGTGGTATCGTCTGCATATCTGAGGTTGTTGATATTTCTCCCGGCAATCTTAACTCCAGCTTGTGATTCATCCAGCCCGGCATTTCTCATGATGTAAAATGTGTCATACACACATTTATTTGGAGAGTGGGATTTCCAGGATTGGATTCAGCAGGAGTTGGTAACCCTAAAATGACACGGTTGGGTAGGATGTTGCACAGGATTTTTCTATGTTTAAAGAAGAAATATTCTGTCTACTCTTCACGTTTTGGGGGTTAGGTCAACTTAGATTCAGGATTTTCTTCCTTTTGAGTAATTGTGGTACTTTAGTTTGCTATATGAAATTACCTGAAGCGGAATTAACTAAGTATACTTTGTGGGAATGGGGATAGCTGAAGGGTATGCTTAACAAGATGTACTTGTTTATCTCACAAACAGTAGCAGATACAACTATTAAAATTTGGCAAAGTATCACGAAAAAGCCTTAAGTATTTTTAATGAAGAAAAGTGATTGGGGACATGCTAAAGGCTTCTAAAATTATGAATAGATCTGATGAGGATGAATAAAAAGTTTAATTACAAGTTTTGAACCAGTATCTGATGTCAGTAATAGGCATGAGGGAAGTGAACAAATCTATTCAGGATTTATCTAAGAAAGGCAGACGATTCTGTTTAAGGAAAATGAATTCATGGTATTAAAAATCCTTTCAAAAACTCTTGATTCCCATTGTACTGGAACCAGTATGCCCAAAATTCAGTAGTGGCCAGAAGTACCTATACATACCAAACCCAAGTTTGCCAGCTACATCCATTCTTTGAAATGCCAGATGGATCTGATCATAGAGTTGGAATGGGTATTTAAACATCTATTCTACTTATCTCTTGAGTGCCAGAATCCAGTTTAAAGTATATCTGCTTATGCTTAAACATATTCAGTGACAAGCCCACCACCTCCCTATGCAAATGTTTCTCTTTTCTCAGCTCTTAACATTAGATAATTTTTTCCTAATATTCGACTGTCATCTGCTTTCTACAGTTTAAGATGGTTATTCCATGTTCTGTCTTTTGATGGGAGAACAGGTCATGGCGTCCTTCTGTGTGACAACCCTTTTGGTATCATAACTCTCCATAGTTTTTCTCTTCTAAAAGTTAAACATATCAGTTCCCTCAGTCTGTTTTCATATGACTTAGTTTACAATAAAAGGTAAAGGTTCCCCCCGCACATTTGTGCAGTCATGTCTGACTCTGGGGGCCGGTGCTCATCTCCATTTCTTAGCCGAAGAGCCAGCGTTGTCCGAAGACGCTTCCAAGGTCATGTGGCCGGCATGACGCACGCGGAACGCTGTTACCTACCCACCGAAGTGGTACCTATTCATCTACCTGCATTTGCATGCTTTCGAATTGCTAGGTTGGCAAGAGCTGGGGCTAGTGCGGGAGCTCACTCCGCATGCAGGGCTAGGGATTCGAACCTCCGAACTTGCGATCTTCCAATCGACAAGCCTGGCGTCTTACCCGCTGAGCCACCACGCCCCCTACTAGTTTACAATACCAATTCTTTATTGTCCTTTTCTGAACCCATTCCAGTTTTTCTGATACTACTAAAGTGTGGGGACCAGAATTTGACATAGGTGAGGTCTGAGTAATTTAGAATAGAGTGGAAACCATTACTTCCCATGATGTACTATACTTCTATTTATCCAGACCAAAAATTGCATTTGCCTTTTTTGCAGCTGCATGATGCTGCTGACTCATATTCAGCCTGTGATTGATTACAAATCCAAGATCCTTTACATGCATACTATTGCCAAGACAGGTATCTCCTATTCTATACCTGTGCATTCGATTTTCATTTTTCCTAAATGAACAACTTTTATTCGTCTCTGTTAAATGTCATTGATATTTTCAGTCTACTTCTTTAACTTATCAAGGTGATTTTGAATTTTGTTTCTATCTTCTAGTATATTACCTATCCCACCAAATATTGTGTCATCTGCAAATTTGATAAATATTAACTCCACCACATCATCCAAGTTACTGATAAAAAGGTTGAGAAGTACCACGGAAGGGTATCCCTTGTAGCAGCCCATTAAATGCTTCCCACCAATTTTATGAGAAGCTGTTGATAAGCACTCTTTTATTGTGCTTTATCATCATATGATCCAGGCCACACTTAACTAGCTCATTAACCAGGATGTTATGGAATACTTTGTCAAATGCTGTGCTGAAGTTGGAATGTATTATGTCTGCTAAGGAAACTGCCCAGTAAAGAAATGAAATAAACTTGGTCTGGCAAGATTTAACAAATCCATATTAACTTCTAATAATTACTGCATTATTTTCAAAGTGCTTTCATATGATTGTTTTAGGATCTGTTCTTACTATTTTCCAGGTATTGAGAATAGACTGATTGATCTTCAGTCTCCAGATATTCTTCCTTTTGCCTTTGGAAGACTGGACCAACTTCTACCCACTTCCAGTCATCTGGCACTTCACTTATTCTCAAGATTTCTCAACATTAATAAAATGAGATTATCAGCAAGTTTCTTCAGTACCTAAATTGCTATTAATCTGCCCCTGGAGTTTTGAACTCATTAGAGGTAGATAGCATTTCCTGATCATCTATCTGTTGTCCTCTGCACATTTATCCCACTCTTTAACAATTGCCCAGTGGAAAATCTATTTTCTTGCTGGAGCCATCTGAGTCAAAATAATTGAGAAGTTCTGCCTTTTCTTTATCATTTTGCTATAGTCAGTGAGCCGCTGGTATTCTTTTTTTCTTTCATTTTGACATAACCAAAAAAGCCTTTTTTTCCTTACAGTTCTTCACCAGTGTTATCTCATTGTGAGTTTTGGCCTTCTTGTACAATTCCTTTAGCCTCTGCCATTCTGGGCTATCTGTACTCTTCTTTGGTAAATAGTCATATATGTGTCCTTGTTTAATTTTCAGGTTGTACCTAAGCTTTCTTGTGCAGCCACATTGGTTTCTTCTTTCATTTTTTATTCATTGGAAATGTACATGATTGTGCCATTAGGGCCCTTTTTTTCAGAAACTTTGAAGAACGCATGTCAATCTTGAGCTTCTTTTCTTCTGTCTTTAAATCATTCTTTTCATTATTGAGTTGATTAAAATCTGATTTTTGAAATCTAAGATACATATTTGATTTCATTCAGCTTTAATTTTCTTTAACATCAAGAACTCCACTATTACATAGCTAATTTTGCCTTAAGTTCTTACTACTTCTGCATTGTTAAGTCTTCCCTTGTGTTTATTCCAACTTCTGAAGGAGAAATTTGTGAGAAATTTCCTGGAGGGAGCATGCGTGTCTTCCAACATATGTGAGCATAATTAAAATCTCCCAATGCAACTACTTTGTGCTTCCTTAAAAGATTTACAGTTCACTTCTGGAAGGGATTGTTCACATCTTTATTGGGAAGTAGGGCATAGATACCAATCATCATGTTGCTTTTATTCCATCCTTCATTTACTGTTCAGTTGTTGTTACCAGTATCATCAGATGGAGTTCAGAGCAGTTGTGGATATTTTTAATATAGTGTTAATTATTCCTTTCTCTTGCTTCTGTTTCTTTTGAATAAGTTTTATATTGGTACATTCTCACCCTATGTAAGTGAAGTGAGATATGTCTTGTATATTTCCTAGAGCCTGTGCATTAGAATATAGGCAAAAAATGCCATGAGCTTTGTGAGCCAATGTCTTCCTTGTTTATTTTATAATCCATAATGTAGCTATTCTCTACTTCCTCTTACAGTGCTTAAGTCCTTATCTGAAATCCTTACCTCTAGGTTTTTGTCTCCAGACCCCACAGAATTCAATGTAAAGTTGTCCTCATCAGGCTTGAGATACTGTGGCCAAATAAATTCTTCCTTATCCCTTTCAGGTAAGCCTGTCTCTTTCCAGCAGTCTTTTATCCAGAAAGTATAGATCATGGCCCAATCTCTCATAGTGACAACATTTTTACACATACAGTATTATTTTCTTTGTTTCCAGTCTTCTTTCAGTCAACTGAAAGGATATATGAGAACACTATTCTACTCTCTATTGGGGGCGTGATGGCTCAGTGGTTAAGACGCCAGACTTGTCAATCGTAAGGTCGGCGGTTCGAGACCCGAGCGCCGTGTGACGGAGTGAGCTCCCGCACTCGCCCCAAATTTGAAAGCATGCAAATGCAAGTAGATATAGGTACCACTTCCGTGGGATGGTAACAGCGTTCCGCAAGCATCATGCTGGCCATATGACCGCGGAAGCCTCTTCGGACAGCACTGGCTCTTCGGCTAAGAAACGGAGATGAGCACCGCCCCCTAGAGTCGGACATGACTGTGCAGGGGAAAACCTTTTTTTTTATTCTACTCCCAAGTTCTTGAGTTTCCTTACTAAAGCTTTAGGATCTAAGAAGATACTGCCAAGAATGTTTACAGGTAGCATTTATCTTTACAGGGTTGTTCAATAAGAGATAAATATTGGTAGGCTTAATGAACAGTTTGGTAAATCCTTAATGTATGCTTTTAGGAGACCACACTCTTCATAGGCCAGTGAATCAAGCCAGCACACATTTGTTTCTGTGCCTCTTGGTACTCAGCAGGGTTTTCTGTTCTGTGCATTCTGTATATGGTGCATCAACACCAATACAGAAAGAACCTTTGCCTGAACTTTATAAATCCAAGAAGATTTTAAAGAGTGTACTCAATACTGCTCTTCCCCTCAGTTTCTTTTCAAACATGGGAAACAGCAACATCATAAGGATTCTTTTCCAAAATGTCTTTGCCAAGCTAAGGCCTTTTAACCTACTTTCTCCAGGTTTATCATTCTTTTTCTATCTATAATAAGGCAATTTCAGACTGTTGCCTTGCTCCTTGCATATCCATGGGCACATGGATGCTTTGGGAAGCCATATTATAGATGTATATGGCTATGCATTGCCAGAGTTTTATGAAATAGCTGTAGCATCATTACTGATCTAGTTTCAGAGCAATCTGCTTTTTGCCATGGATCCAGTGTCATTGACTTACAATCCACCTGGTGCTATTCTTATTCCTGGCCACAAGGCCCTGTTATTTTATTTTATTTTATTTTATTTTATTTTATTTATTTTATTTTATTTTATTTTATTTTATTTTATTTTATTTTATTTTATTTTATTTTATTTTATTTTATTTTATTTTATTTTATTTTATTTTATTTTATTTTATTTTATTTTATTATTTTATTTTATTTTATTTTATTTTATATTTTATTTTATTTTATTTTATTATTTTATTTTATTTTATTTATTTTGTTTTGTTTTATTTTGTTTTATTTTATTTTATTTTATATTTTATTTTATTTTATATTTTATTTTATTTTATATTTTATTTTATATTTTATTTTATTTATTTTATTTTATATTATATTTATTTTATTTTATTATTTTATTTTATTTTATTTTATTTTATTTTATTTTATTTTATTTTATTATTTTATTTTATTTTATTTTATTTTATTATTATTTTCTATCCCGCCTTTATTATTTTTATAAATAACTCAAGGCGGTGAACATACCTAATATTCCTTCCTCCTCCTATTTTCCCCACAACAACAACCCTGTGAGGTGAGTTGGGCTGAGAGAGAGTGACTGGCCCAAGGTCACCCAGCCGGCTTTCATGCCTAAGGCAGGACTAGAACTCACAGACTCCTGGTTTCTAGCTCAGCACCTTAACCACTAGACCAAACTGGCTCTCTTATCAAAGAAGAATGTGATGGCTAGTATCCACGGCTCGGTATCAGCAGCTACATGGACTTTGGTTTTGGCAGCCTCAACATCAGGGACATTGGGCCTGTTCTCCATGCCAGCCCACTGACTCAGGCCCCTCAATCCTTACTAAGTGGTACTAACAGTATGAGGAATCTTCAAGTAAGAAAGTTACATATAATTAGGATGTGTCTCCTTCAGCTGTTTTGATTGAACCAAAGTAGCATTTGCTGTCTCTGCTGTCGCAAACTATTGTATTGTATTAGACTAGAAAAAGCACGCTTTACCTATTCAGCTCTTTCTACCACAGATCAACTTGGACATGATTTTGTACCAAATGGCAAATTAAGTCAGTTTTCCATATTAAAATTGCAGGGTGATGTTGTATGGAGCTTGACAGATTCCCTTTTAGGCCTAAGAGAAGGAATTAGGAAGGATTCCCTGTGTTTGTTCTACTTTTGCACTTCATGTATTAGCTGTTCAGGTTGTGAGAGATCAGGATACTTTTGCACATCTCCATCTCCATTTTTTTAAATTTATTTTTTTTATTTTTATCCCGCCTTTATTATTTTTATAAATAACTCAAGGCGGTGAACATACCTAATACTCCTTCCTCCTCCTATTTTCCCCACAACAGCAACCCTGTGAGGTGAGTTGGGCTGAGAGAGAGTGACTGGCCCAAGGTCACCCAGCCGGCTTTGGAACCATTGTTGGACTGGGATATTTTTCCTCATTGAGATTCCTGTTTACCTCTGACATGGTAATTACCATGACCCAGCTTACTAGAAACAAGATTTGCTTGGTTCTTGAGTGTTTATAGCTATGTAAAGCAGAGTTTTGCCAAAGTAACTGTCATGGACTTGCGCCCTTCAGTTTGAGAGCACCTGCAACAAGCCCTTCAAATGTCTGTTTCAGTTCTACAGACATAATATTACCTCCTGTGGTTCCCTATGCTTACCCAACAAGAGATAATAGAACCTTGTGTACCAAATCTTTGCATCAGCATATTGCTTCCCCTTCACTCTAGCCCAGTCATCATTCTTTGCTACTGCAAGAGACAGATTATGAACCTGTGAATTGATCTGAGAGAACCCTTACTTCTCTCTCAAACTAGCAATCAGAAATCAGCTAAGTCTTCATCTCTAAATAGACTCTGTGATAAGCAAATGCTCCGCAAGGCAGAGGAACTGGGCCTAGATGTTCTTAACTAATTGTATCCGGTTATCCGTATTAAATATAGTGCTACCAGCAGTTTTAAAAGCAACTAAGGAGAAATGGTTCCTTTGCTGCTAAAAGATGTTTGGAAAATGTCAGTTGAATGTGTGGATAAAACTGTTGGTTACTTTTTCATCATTCCTCCCCAATTCTATGGTGGCTGAGGCAATGCAGGCCTAGGTCTATATGGCTTCAGTCAGCAGGGAGGGATATGAAGTTAATGCTGGGGGTGTCATTCTACCACTATTGTTGCTATTTTCTGTCTAGGGAAGCAGTGAATACAATGTTTTGTGTCCCAGCTACTGTATGTATAGACTACTCTTTGGAAATCAGGTAAACTCAGGGCTCATTTGAATATCTGCCCTGTCACCTGATTTGCAGGCTTACTTCCATGACCACCTCTTTTCCAGTATGTTGGGATAGGTTTTTTTCTTCTGTAATTTACAGGGGCCTCATGCTGATTTGAAGATTTTACATTAACCTGAGGATAGATGCTTAGAAATGTAATTTTTCTAAGGAAGGAACATTGATTCACAACAGTAGATCTTAATTTTAATGATGATTATTTCACTTGGGATCTGGTCTCAGATATCTTCAAGTTTGCTGTTGGTACTGACTACCAGTTTCAAGTACTTCTTTTTGACTTCTTTGCCCCTCAAGTTTGTTCACAGATTTTGTAGTGGTGGTTTTGATATGTCTGTATATGGACATCTGGCTCTTATTAGAGTCCTCTCATTACTTTCTCTGCAGTCATGTCTGCTTTGCCCTGGGCCCCTCTGAAATGTAGGCCTATACGTAAATTATGAAATCCATCAGGCCCAGTGCCTTCACTTCATTGAAGCCATCCTTGATGCCATGCATGTTTGGGCCTTCCTACTGGAGAAGCAGTGCCTCCCTTAGTGGTTATGTCAAGGATTATTGGGACACATCATGCTATACAGGTAGTCCTCGCTTAACGACAGTAATTGGGACCAGAATTTCCATTGCTAAGTGATGCTGTTGTAAAGTGCGACTTCACATGACCGCATTGCTTAGCGACGGCAATTCCGGCAGTCCCTGTTGCTGTCGTTAAGCGATGATAGCTGGTTGTTAAGCAAGCATCTCCTTGCAACTTCCTGCCAGCTTCCAACAACCAAAGTCAGTGGGGGAGCCGGCAGGAAGTTGCAAGTCCCAGGCTGGCAGACAGGTAAACAGCTGCTGTTGGGTGGGAGGGTAACAGCGCAGACTGCAGCAGCATGCTGAGGTGTTTTTGGGCCCAGGGATGGCTGCTGCCGAGTGGGGAGGGTACGTGGGTGGTTGTAGTGGTGCATGCATTTTCAGGCCCAGGGGTGACTGCTCTTGGGTGGGGGAGGGTAAGTGAGAGCTGGTTGCTAAGTGCCCAGATCACGATCACTTGACCGTGGGGGTGGTGCAACGGCTGGAACTTCAAGGACCGGTCACAAGTACCAGTTGTCCAGCAGTTCACTGCTTCTGGTCGCTGAACGAGTGATCGGTAAGCAAGAACTACCTGAATTGCTTCAAAGGATATCCAACTGTTGGTTCTGATTGGCTCCACAACCACAATGGTAACACATAGGTTAGGGATATAACTTCTTCAACATTAAATGTTCAATCTTTTCTTTCCAACCCCATGCACACCCAGCTTTGAAACATAATAAAGGTCTACTATTCTTTTCTCAACTAGGTTTGCTGGTTTTCCCCAATCCATTCCCAACAGTGATAATGGAGCATATATTTGAGATGGGAGCTCACTACAACAAGCCTGGAATTCATCCTAAAGTTTCCATTCATATCATTTTTTAAAAACAGCTGGCATCTTGCAGTCTGTCAGTGCATTTGAAACTATTCTATTAACCATAGAATAGAACCAAACTAACCATACTGTTTAGTTTGCATTCAGCAATTCAACCAATTTTATACGTAAGCAGGGATGAATGTGATCTTATTCCTTGTTTTTCCATGAAACTTTGGTTGTTTTCTCACTTGCCTACGGCATCTGGGCTCTAGAAGTCAGATAAGCACTAGATGGAAGCAGAGAGCTAGAGTTTTCTGTATTTTTGGCTTCCACCTAGTGGTAATCTGGATTATTTATTTATGTAATTAATTTGATTTAGGTGTCACCTGACACCAAACTGGGTGGCTCACAACATAGCAGAGGGGGGCCAATATGTCAGTCTACTGCGAGACGGCTTTGCAAGTCTTCAGTCAGTGGGGAGCCAATAATTTCACCATCATGGACAATATGCAATGCCAATTTCTAGGGTGAGGACTGGGAAGAGATCCCTGGGGATGTATATATGCGTTCTTTGACTAAGCCACTTTTCTATGTATTTCCTCCAATCCTTTTGTTTACCAGGAGAATGAATCAGCTTCAACACAATCTAAATCAGTGAATTCTCATTGTTTTGTGATGGACCCAGCAGTAGTAGCATTTCTGCTCTTTTACATTTGAAGAACTGTAGTTACAGAAGAACTATAATTCTTCCTTCCCAGAGGTCTGAGCCCATTTCTTGGTCCCATTTGTGCAGAATACCTTCTAAATCTCTTTGTTTCTGGCAGTTACTCTTACTCATTGAATTTTTTCCTTCCTTTAGTTATTATCCTGGACAGTTTTGCCTGTGTTTGGTCTTTTTCTAGCTCTTTCTCTCCATGCAGTTGTCCTTTGTCATGAGTGAGCTGAAGTTTGGCCATTTAATGTTCCAATGCTTTTACTTTTTTTGTCAGGCAGTATGATAAGCCTGAATGGTGCACGTAGAAGCTATTGCTGTTTCTGGCAGCAATACCACAAGTTTGACAACTTATAATCAGAGAGGTGCGTCCACCCATCTTCTGTTCTTTATAGCTTTTAGGTTATCATCACCAATAAATACACCTTGGTTTCTTCTTGCTCCCTTCATAGGTCTGCTTCTGAACTAATTTTATTGGGCACTTCTGTTGCAAATGTTGCTGACATGCTCCAATTCACCTAATTGTGGAACACTTGCTGCCTTATTTTTTAAAAATATATCTAAAGCAACTTTTGTTTACTTAGAAGGGAAGACACAATGAGCAGTCAAGCAAGTTATAGGACACACCCTTTCAATCAGTAATCATATTTTTTTTCTCACAAACCTGAGCATATTGCTTTTCTAATTCACGTTTTTGTATTTTGGGGGGATAGTGGCATGGACTATATGGGATTTTCAGGTGTGTTTAGAGGGTTTTAACTCTGCTAATGACCATGGCCAATTGTGGGAAGTAAGTGATTTCATTGCTTCAACAGCTTAATTGAAACTGAATACGTGTAATTCACTTTGCTGGTTATAATGTAACAAGCTGTACATGACTTAGGATGAATTGTCTCCCAGGAACCATAAAACTGCAGGTATCTCTAATAATTGGAAGACTATGTCCCCCTGTATAGATCTGTTTTAAAGTTTTGGGGAGACATTTCAAATTGAAGTATATTTGGCAGGAATTTGAGGTACTGCCTTCTGAATGGCTATTCCCAGGCTTTGGAATTCTTTGCCAAGGAAAGCTGCTTTTCCCTGTCTGCCTTCTGCTAGTGGGCAAAGACTATTTTCTTCAATTAGGCTCATAAGCTGGCTTATAACTATGTTTCATGTGGATTTCCCGTATCATTTTGATTGATACTTTAGTTGTTTGGATTTGTTTTTACTTTATTATATTTGCTTTATTGCTATTGAACAGCAGTTAATGGAAAGGCAGACTAATAATATTGATGCATGGAATATGTTGTTCTCAGTATTGTGATAATAGTGTACATGGTTTTTTAAAAAAAGAATTTGAGAAATATATACTGTAGATGGTGGTTTAGGCCTGTCAGTGACTCTTACCTTGAAAGGATACCTTGACATTCAGAAGTAGCACATACACTTAGAAACATGCTGTATTGTAAGTAGTTTTTGAAATGCTTTATAATCCTGAAGGTTACTTCCTTGTGACTTTGTTCAGATCCAGAGCTGTGAAGGCAAAAGGGAATTAGTTGCATGGAAATTTAAATCTTTATATAACTGATCTCTGTTTATTCCAGGTAATCTAGATGTTTGTCTGTTTGTTTGCAGACTGAATTAGGCTTTGAGAATGTTATTTTTCTGACAATTGTAGGATAGATATATAACTAGTTAACAAAAATGCAGTCTTTTAAGAATGAAGCAGTATTAATTGAATTTGTTTTTCCTCTGCAAGAAATGTGAGCGCCTCCTGCTTTATCTCTATTGCCATGAGCTGAGTATTGAATTCCAAGAGCCAGTTCCAGCCTCGGTGAGTGACTTCATACACATTATTTGGAGATGATAAAATGCAGATTTTACTTTTAGGAGTCTGGGGATCAGCATTTGTCAGTCATAGTTGCTATTAGGTTATGAATGTTATTTTGCAGTCTGTACTTTTTAGTATCTGTTCACAAAATCCTTTGGATCAGCAGAGTTGAAGGAGCTATAGACCAGAATCCCCACATTTAAAATAATATCACAATTTCACATTTTCTATTGTATTTTTTCAAATAGTTTTCAAAAAGTTTGACTGTGATGATTTTAAAAATAAGAATGCTTCACATAGACAAAATTCTACCATAAAAGCATACTTCTTAAATTTTCTCTTTTTTTCTGAACAGATACCAAACTACTATAAAATAATAAAGAAACCCATGGATCTATCTACAGTAAAGAAAAAACTGCAGAAGAAACATTCACAACACTATCAGACGCCTGAAGATTTTGTGGCAGATGTTCGGCTGATCTTCAAGAACTGTGAAAGGTTTAATGAAGTATGTTAACTTCCAACCTGTAGAATTGTTTTGGCTGATGAAAAAAACTGCTCTCTATCTTCACACAGACATTAATCACAAGTGTTTCCAAATTCTGTGTGTGGGATGGAAGTAGATTAGTGTCCCATGTATAAGCTGTACAAAGATATGGCTGGGCACAGATGGAGCTTCAGGCTTACAGTCTCTTATTATATATAGAAATGATAATGTGAATTGGATCCTGAGAACATGCTTGCTCTTCTAGTCTCTTTACTCATTTTAATAGTGAACCAATTAGATGCTGGGTTGCATTAGCGTATGTTCACAAGCTGTTTCACATTGGGCCTCTTCTTTTTTGTGGGGAAATTTTCCTTTTATTAGCACATTGTTACCTAATCCAAGCAGCTTCAAATGAGAAATTTGCCCCAGAAATCCTCTTTGTGTGAATGATTTGATACATAAAAGGCATTAAAAGCAATGGAAAACAGGATAGGCCATTAATAAATAATTTTACTTATGGATTAAATACATGGTGTGTCCATACATTACCTTTATATCTAGAGCCTTTTGTGCTCATATAGAAAATGGTAAACAATTTTCAAAGTTGTGTAATCTTAAATCAAGATTACATCGAGATTTTGATGTAATAAAATAAATCTTAAATCAAGATTTAAACATGCAGAGGGCTTAGTAGCTAAATGACCTATAATAGTCAGGGCAGGAATTGTGATGGAAATAGCTGGAGGAGGGTACTGATGGCTATCTGGCCTTCTAATGACAACTGAGTAGCTGTTGTTTAAAACTGGACACTAAACCAGATGGACCCTCTATCTGCCTCAATAGCATTTTAAAAAAAGTTTGGAAACTATTCTGCAAGGAAGTCTGTTAGGCTCCATTTTTTGGTTGAATATCTTAATTAGATTCCTTATTACAACATTTGAAAGTCTATCTTGCTAATTTAGACAGTTCAGATATCAAAGTCCTCTTAAACATTAATTAAACATTAATGATTGGTAATTTTAAATATATAGAGAAAAAAATATTACCTAGATGGCAATGTGAGTATAAAAATGAGCTCTGAAATAATATGTGTTTTTTGAAACATATTTTATTACATGTGCATCAAAAATGTGGCATGTGAACTTCAATTAATACACAATATTTGTGAAAAAAGAAATATATAATAGGAACCTAAGAGATTTCTTGAGCAAGAAAATTGGTCCAGATTTAATCATACTTAAATTAGATCTGTTAACATCTGTAGAAAAGACTTGAATCCAGTTCATATCTATATTGTGGCCAGGTGGGCCTTTACACAACTTCGAGTTGTGCACCAGTTACGCCCTTTCCTGGATCGGGAGGCCCTCCGAACAGTCACTCACGCCCTTGTCATCTCCCGCATAGACTACTGTAATGCGCTCTACATGGGGCTATCCTTGAAGAGTATCCGGAAGCTTCAGCTGGTACAGAATGCGGCGGCGCGAGCAGTTACGGGTGCCATAAGATTGGCACATGTAACACCTCTGCTACGCGAGCTACATTGGTTGCCAGTTTGCTTCCGGGTCCAATTCAAGGTGTTGGTGATTACCTTTAAAGCCCTATACGGCATAGGGCCAGGGTACCTGAGGGACCATCTCGTCCTGATGACGTCGGCCCGCCCCACCCGTGCATGCAGAGAGGGCATGCTTCGGACCCCCTCAACAAGAGAATTCCATCTAGCGGGGTCCAGGAGGCGTGCCTTCTCTGCGACAGCGCCCGCCTTATGGAACATCTTGCTCCCGGAGGTGAGACTGGCCCCTTCACTCCTGGCCTTTCGGAAGGCCATTAAGACCTGGCTCTGCCGCCTGGCCTGGGACGACAGAGGCGGTAGTGCCTCCTGGGGTTGGCTGGCCCCGTAGCAATATGATCTGTGCTACGGTCCCCAATCCATCTTGGATTTTATTTATTTTATATTGGATATATTTTTATATATCTTCTATTCTGTATAGTTTTTAAATTTTTTTAAATTTTTAAATTTTAATTATTGTAACCCGCCCAGAGTCCCTTGTATGGGAGATGGGCGGGGAATAAATTAAATAAATAAATAAATATCATCTAACTTTAAAACCATTATTGTTTATATAATTCAGAGGCAACTCCCATTGATTAGTGGGTTTTATTTAAATATGGTTAGAGACTCTTGAAAAATAATCCTGAACTCTCTGTAGGACAGAACTTGAAAATCTTCTGTTTCATTTGTTTTAAGGTGGATTAAAATCTTTGTCCTTGTTTAATATTAATATCTGCATATTCTAATTGTAAAATTCTAATTGTAAAATATCAAAAATGTAAACGTCTAAAGTTTTAAAAGTATTGAGTTACCCTAAGCAGCTGGAACTTGACTTTTAAACTTGGATTGTAATAGGTGAGGCCAAAGAATTGTATTTTTCAAATAAAACTGATTTTAAGAAAAGTTATTGCACTCACGGTGAAAGGAAAATCTCATGGGCACATACATGCAGCTAGAACTTCAGGACAGACCAAGAAAGAAAGTTGCCCTCTTTTCTTATTGCAGCGGTTACATTTATAGCATGACAAGGAGGACTGAACTGGAAGGTGGTGGGCTGGCACTTTCTTGAGAAGAAATAACAAAGGAGTCCTGATGGAGGAAATGACTACTGGCCATTTATAACACAACTGTCCCTATTTACTGCGAGGCTTAACTTTGGGTTTCTGTGGTTGGTATCAGTTTTGCAGGACTGATCCTTTGTTAATGGATCACATACCCAAAATTCAACAATGGGGCCTTATGAAGTGTCACCTCTGTGTCACAGATTTTTAGAAATAAATTGCCATCATGGCTGAGTTTAATCATCCATTCCTGTACAGTCTCATAACTTTAGAAGGGATTATAATTTCCTTTTTTTTGACTCTGGTATCCTTTTTAGATGATGAAAGTTGTTCAAGTTTATGCAGAAACACAAGAGATTAATTTGAAGGTAAGCTTTTCAGACCATGCACACTTGCTGAAGAGATGTGCATTACCAATTGGTGAATGTTACTATCTTTTTTACTTTTCAGGTTGATTCAGAAGTAGCACAGGCAGGGAAAGCAGTTGCATTATACTTTGAAGATAAACTTACAGAGATATACCCAGGCAGGATCTTCCAGCCTTTACCTGAATTCGAGCAAGAAGAAGAGGATGCTGAAATAACAGATGACTCAGATGAAGATTTCATACAGCCACGTAGAAAACGCCTAAAATCAGATGAAAGGCCGGTGCATATAAAGTAAACTGATTAAATGGACCCAAACTATTGTACAGAAAAAAGTATTTAAGTGTTCCTGGGATATTATCATGGCTTTAGCAGCCATTTTATTGAAACGGATAGTGTTCAGACAGTATTAGATTACAAAAAGCATTTGTACAGAAACATTCTTGTCTAAGGGGGAAAAACTTTCAACTTCTGTTACTGCTTTTGCGTTTTGTGTGTTTGTGGTTTTTTTTTTAAGTGATGGATTTTATTTTACTTTTTCACTCCTTCATTTGCAGAGGTTTGAGATTATTAACATTCATATAAGAAGCAAGTTTTTATATGATGACATTTGTATGAACAATGAACTCTTGTCACTACTTAATAACTATTTCTGCAGGATTGGACCAAGACAAATCATATTTCACTTTCATACTGGGCTGCAGTTTAAATTCTAAGCAACCTTTTTCTTCATGCAACCACAAGTGTGATTTTCTTTTTTTTATTTTTGAGATTCAACATCTCATCTAAGTGATAATGCAAGTATCATACTCTGTTGGGTCAAATAGCTAGGTTCTACAGCCTTACTATGTATAGAAGTATCATAACATCATTAAATCATCTTGAATTGGAGAATGCAGGAGTGTGAGTTCTTCATATGTGCTTTATTGACTGGTTGCATTTCATGCTTTTAAGTAGGATTCATGATATTAAATGGAAGTCCTATGCACAGTACACTTCAGCACCCTTTTTATATTTCACCTGTTTTTCTCCCCTTATAAGGCAGGATGTTGGCTGCAAATCTGGTTATATAGATTTTAGTACTTTCAGAACTAGGCTATGATGTTAATAACTGGTGACTGTCCAGTCTTCCCTACTAACAGTTTCTGATAGACTGCTATCAGCAAACTATAACTTTGTCAACTACCAAATGTGTAAAATTTCCTGTATTCACTCTGTCTTATTTGTAAATAATGGTACTGTAAATTCTTTCAGGCAGCAACATTTGCTGGACTGTTTTTAAGCTAATATGTATTCTTACTAATGTTCCTAATCAAGAACAGATTTGTAATATGCTCTTTATTTCTTAAACTGTTCATAATTTGAAGTTCTATGTTATTTTGTTAGAGCTACTCAGTTTTCTTCAGAAGCAGCTTAAATGAAATATTGAAGAGAATAATGTGCCCTTTGAGGCTAAGTTACTTGTCCACGCTTAAATCTAGAAAATGGACCAGCATATCAGACAGAAAACCTAGGTGAATAATAATATGCAGTAATTGTGCATAAGTAAGCTCTTCAATCTGCCTTGATAGCAACTTTAAGAGAAAAAAAATCTGCATTATTGTAATTCAGTGTTGAACAGGTAAAAATCCTTATATGCTTGGCTTAAGTCTGTATTGAATTATAAAACTATTTCAAACCCTTGTATAGAATATTTTATTTTTATGCCAGTTTCAAAAAGGCAAACTACACTGAGGTGACCAAAATAAAATTTTACTGTGACATTGAGTGTAATTCATTATGGCCAATAGTTCACAGTATATAAAGAATTGATCTATACAGCAGAGTTGAATAGTTTCTATTATACAGTGTATTCCTAATTATCCCCTAAAGAGTTTTGACTCAAATGCCTGAGTTCATTTTCCCTATACAGACATACAAAGAGGCAAACAGGATGATTCTCTAACATGAAAAGTGATTAAAGATATTTATGACTTTAATCCACTTTCATAGATAATCTTTAACAGTATATTCAAAATGGAAGGATCCAAGAGAGTCCAGGGATTAAGTATTTTCGCAAAAGGTTTTATTTAACAAATGAAGTAATTCTAAATTGTCTGTTATATGCATATATATTAGCCTATATTATGACCAAATTAAACTTAGAGAAGAAGTCAATTCAGAGAGATTGGAAGAAAGTTTCATGATCATGGCTGTCATGGCTGTCCTTTCCATATATAAAAGGCAACATTCTAGCTGGGCTGTGTCATGTTTTCTATATATAGTATCACTGATTATCCATTTCTCCAAATGTAGAGATGAGATTATTCAGCTGAGAGTTCTTATATACAGGTAATCAGTGTAGCCTAGTTTGAATTTCACTTTTTATTTGCAGTTGAGAATATGAGGGTGAATGAGAGCTTGTTCTCTCTGTGTGTTGACTATACAACAAGTTCCCACAAAATATTAATCCATGCACTTATTACAAGCATTAAATGCAAGAACAAAATGCTAAATATCAGTTGGATGAAATAGTACTTCTTATGTATACTGCAGTTCTTTGTATCTCAATTTATAATGGATCTATTTGTTACTTAAGTAAAATATATGCAGATTCCTTTCTGCAAAAGGGAATTGGTGTTGAGCTAAATTAGATTTCTTTTCCAGCCTTGAAACTGCAATAGAAAAGTAAATAATATATTCAGATTTTAGTGTATTCAAATTGTATGCCTTTTTATTTTTTGAACAACCATAATTTGAGACATGTTGATTTGATCATGTACTATCTGAAACCTAATGGATAATAACATTCTGCATAGACTACAAATTGCCAGAGTCTGTTCATGAAGAATATATTCATAGATGGAAATGCTTTGTGGTCTTGATGAGATTTTCCCAGTGACGGTAAGAAGTGTACCGCAAAATCACTGTTCTGCCACCTGTACAGTTGAAGAGAAGCCTGTGTTTGGCAGATCATGGATTCCTGTGCAATTATTGAGCTATACTGGGTTTGAAAACATACTTTATATTGGAGTATGTTCTTTGTATATCTGGTTTCTAGTGGATAGTGGAGCTTTCCTTGCATGTGAAATGGATTTACCTGGGCTTCATAAAATGCAATGTAATTTATATCTGACGTGGTCCCAAAATACTCTGTCATATAATTTGACTCTCAAGCTATGATTTCAAATAGTCTTGTTGAAAAACAAAAACAAATCTCTTTTCCTCATTGTATAGGTTCCAAACATTTAAGTTAATCCAAAGAAAAAAAAGGCAGTTTGCTTTGAAACAGGAAGGACAACAAGTGTACAGCGTGCTGATTGTGGACTTCTCAATTACCTCAGCAGGTCCCCTGCCTTGTAATTACTAGTGATTAGTGTTAGTTTAACCAGCTAAGTATGTTCAGGTCTTACTTAACTGTGCCCTGTAATTAAGTGTCCTATCATATACTATTAAGGCTGATTTACTATCCAAAAAAGGGTGTTTTTGCCCCTAGCTTTTAAAGTAGATACTGTATGCTGTAAAATGTAGATAGCCTTTTTCATGAGAAAAATTCCCATTAATAATAATTGAGGTGGCATTGACTGTCGGCGTACTCAACACTGGATAGAAAAGCAGAATGTTTTATAAACATTCCTGCAAGCCACTGCATCAAAGTAGTATTTTTTAACAAATCACCCCAATTTGCCATTCTGTTGTATAATGTAGTTTTATTAGCCAGTCCTATTTACGTGAAAGTTATGGCAACACTATCTTGAAGTTGAAAATGTAACGTGCTGGATGTAGGCTTTCTCTCTTACTTTTTCCACCTCTTCTTAGCAAAAAGCAATAAAACTGCTTTGTCTGTTGCCTGTTTAGCATGGCAGGAATCCATTTCCTTTGGGTAGTGGTTTTATAGGAAGGTTTTTGTATGTGTATCACCCAAGTCTAGCTTTTAACAAATAAAGTGTGCAGTTATAGTGTGGCATTTTATTTTAAAAATTGGGGAAAGTTAACATATTTTTTTAAGAAGTAGGTGTTTCAGTAAATAATGGAGGTACTTTTTTAAAAACTTTATATGCCACAATTTACATAGGCCTATTTCAAACTAATTCATAAGATTGTGATTTCGGATATGGCTACCACTTCTTTGTTTCAATGGTGCATGTGCAGTAACTTGACCCATTGTAGGTTTTTGTGCGCCCCCCCCTCCCCTTTGGTCAATTTGCTACTCTACTTTTAAAATGCATCCTAATCAAAATTGTTTTGAAAATTGAAGCTATTTTGATTTTTAATTTAGTAGCTGATTGACAATGATAAAATACAGCTTTTTTCTATTCAATTCTTTTCAAGTAGGGAGCTGCTGTTTTCTTTTAAAATGATCTGTGACTTTGTATAAACAAATTCAAAGAATTTTATAGATCTCACACGTTTCAACATTCCCCTTAGTGTGAACATAAATTTTGAAATGGAAAGTGATGCATGTTAAAGGCCTGCCAATGTAGGCATTCAATTCAAAATGCCATTAAACATGTATATATCAGGTCGATAAAAGATTTGTGCAATTGAAAGCCTGTTTTAATTTTATATGTAAACATACAAATCAAAGGGTTCAATTCCCAGTATTCTTTCTTTCTGGTAATTAAAACTGGTACTTTTTGCACATAGTTAACTTTACTGATTCTTTTTAAAAAGTGCTGTTTCTGTGGTATTGTATTCTCTGAATAATATTTAATTTTTTTTTAACAAGTTAACGTTTCTAATTGTTCAGTTCCTGTGTTTTTTGGCTGGTGTGTAATAAAGGCATTTTTCTTTACATGATTATTTAATACATTTAGCAACCTGTAAATATTTCTTGTTAAGTGCTCTGGAATGTGGTGTAGCAATTGTACTAGAACAGTTTCAAAAAAAGCATTGTTTTGAAAACCACTTTGTTTTGGTTATTTCTATTAAATTAGAAAAGGAAGAACTTTTCAAATGAGTATTGTTTTGTAAACTCAAGGCCTTCCTGGACCTATTGATACTGTTTTATATGATAAATTATTAGCATGGGAAAATTTTAAAAATCTGGGCAGCATCTACACAGTGTCTTAAGAATAAAGGTTATGACTTAGCATTATTAAATACACATATGAGCCTTTTACAAGGTCTCTGTATGGGTGGATGTAATTCATTTTTAAAAAGCAATTTAAACATGCATACAGAAATAAAATCCTCAGTGTACACAGTATGGCGTTTCACTTTGACGAATAAGACTGAAGAGAGAACATTGCCTCAGTTATTAAAAAAATCCGTATTTTCCATCTTTCTATTCAGGGTGCCCTTCCACTTTGAACATCATGTATTCTACAATATTAACTGTCCTCCTCCTATGTTTTATTCACCTGTTTGTACCTGAGTGTAAATAGACGAGCTGATGTGGAAGGTTATTTGTGGATTTCATTTAATTATGATTGCTACAGAGGCTATAGATGATAAGAATGAAAACCTTTATAGAAAGTAAGCAATGTTATAGCACTGCTTAATGAAATGTGAAGAGCTTGATTTGCAAATTAGCTTTGTTCCTTGCTGTGTTACCTCATGACAAATATTTTTGCTTGTTTGTGTCTGGAAGGTCTATTCCCATAAATGAATACACACGTAGCCACTGTGAAGTGAGCACAATATTGGTTTTTCATACAGTTAGCTCCTATCTATAATCCATAGATAGATAGAAGATCCAAACTTCACTATCAAACTGACCACCATGCTGAATTGGTTATCCTTGGAGAAGACTCTGGGCCAAACAAGTAGTGCTGCGAGTCGCTCAGATGGCAAAGTGCAATCCATTCTTCTCTTTGAGAATGAAGTACAGGGCTTAGTCTTGCCAGCCCATCTGCTCCCTTCTCTACTGTGGTATTCAGCCTAGCTATCTTTGTGGGTTTTGTGCTTTCATACTCTTGTATTGTCTCAATTTAACCTCATGCGCTTCTTGTATTTTGAGGAAGGAGAAGTCTGAATGTTAATCTTTGGAGTTTATACGTATAGTCTTTTTTTCTTTAGATACTTTCCACCTAGCCTCTTTTTACTGCTAGTGAGTTGTGTGTGTTCATGCTCCACAAATGGGCAAACTACACACCAGCAAACAATAGGCCTCGCTGGTTGTTGACGTACCATATTGAGAGCCCTGTGGGTGGAAAGAGGATAGAAATAATATAAAATTATTAATTATGAAGATAGTTCAGTTTTGGCATCTGTTGTGTGGAAGAAGATAGTTATAGTTCAAGGAAAGGAAAACTTTCCAAGAAAAGTATATTTCCATTCAAACTATGTATTGGGAAATAAGGTTTGAACTACTGCCATATACTAAAAGCAAGGAAGATTGGCAGAGGCTACTTTCTCTATCCTTATCTTTGTAAAAACATCAACAATTGCATGTCCGAAGAGGCTAGTAGTGTTTACTGGAGTGTAGGAATATCTCTATAGGATTGGCTTTTTCAAACAAAATACATCTTCCATACTAGCTGCATTTAAAACCTTTCAGGTTTTTAACTCTCTAACAAACATATAATGGAATTAACACATTGCCAAAATAAGCATTAGAGAGGAGATAAAAGAATGGTAGCTAGAGAAATAAAAAAACTATTGATATTAGCCATGTCTCTCTGGATATTATGCCCACAGTCAGGATACTACAACATAATAGGTCCTTTTCCTGGTTTTATTTGACTAATCTCAGAAGGTAGAAGAGCATCAGAGATGATATTCAGGTTCATATTGAAGCATTAGAAATCCCAGTTTGACATCATAGGATAAAAAGTATGATACATTTAATAATGCATTAAGGCATACTGGAAAACTTTCTGAAATTGATCTACAGCCCGGAAAGTTGTTTAAGAATTAGGAAGTAGGTGGAAAAGTACATTGCATGATCAGTTGCATAAATATTCTCTATTGAAGACAGTCCCATGTATACTGGTATATATGTAAAGGTAAAGGTTCCCCCCGCACATTTGTGCAGTCGTGTCCGATTCTAGGGGCCGGTGCTCACCTCCGTTTGTTAGCCGAAGAGCCAGTGTTGTCCGAAGACGCTTCCACGGTTATGCGGCCGCATGACGCACGCGGAACGCTGTTACCTACCCAACGAAGTGGTACCTATTCATCTACTTGCATTTGCATGCTTTCAAATTGCTAGGTTGGCAAGAGCTGGAGCTAGTGCGGGAGCTCACTCCGTCACGTGGGGCTAGGGATTCGAACCTCTGAACTTGCGATCTTCTGATCGACAAGCCTGGCGTCTTACCTGCTGAGCCACCACGCCCCGGTATATATGTATATATTTGTGGCTGTGAACTGCCCAGAGTCCCTCCTTGAGGGGGAGATGGGCGGTCATAGAAATTTTATCTATCTATCTATCTATCTATCTATCTATCTATCTATCTATCTATCTATCTATCTATCTATCTCAGTCCAATTAGGAGATTACCAGAGTCAAAAGTGTCTGCTGCATTCAAGACCTGAGCCTCCATTTGTTGTTTGTTTTCTGATGATCTTTCCAAGGGGCCTCTGTTTGTTTGTTTTCTTTCCAATACAATGTGCATGGATAGAGTGCATTGAAAATAAAATTTAAAAATACTAAAGCAGGTCATCCAAATGAAATTAAAAAGCAAATAGTGGGGTAGATCCATTATATTTTCATACAGATTCAGACATTCCTAAAATGTCCATGTTCATGTCAACCTGAAAGATGCTAAAAATGAAAGGCTTTTCACAGATTCAACAATTTACTCCATTTTCAGACACAAAACTCTAAAAAAATGCAAAATTGGCATTCATGTTTTAATGACAAGTCTTATGAACTCTGGAAATTGAAATCATTGCCCTATTTTAATTTGGTACAATACTCTGCTAGGTCTCCCTAAAGAGAGAGCATTGCTAAATGTTATCCTTGATTGTTTATTAATAACATGGGTGCATGCTCTGTTACTAGAAAGAAAAGTAACCATCAAAGAACTAGACTTAAACACGTTTTTCAGAATATGTAATAGGCAGCAACTTCTAAACTTTTCTATATATCGATTTTATATTTAATGTTCCTAAGTTCAGCTTTGTTTTACAGTTGTAATCAAAATTATTCAACCCCCATTGCAAATCAGGTTTATTGTCATAATTTACAGACTTTCAGCTGTTTGCAATGAAAAAATCAAACAAAAGCAATTGAAATAGCTCAACACAACAAATGCTTCAAGTGGTGTCCCCAAATTCAACTGAAAATGCAACTTATAATGACTTTTCCAGTCTCAAAATTATTCAACCTCCTGAATAGAATCTGTCACAACAGCACATATACTGTACAGTATGCAAAACAGGTGTTGTCTCAAGCACACCTGATGCAACTAATCAAGGGCTTCATTAGTTGCACCAGGTGTGCTTGAGCTGGAACACATGAAAGACCTGAGCTGGCTAGGGATTTGTTGAGTGTCACGTTTGACTGCATGTTAGAAATATGGCTAAGTCAAAAGAATGGTCCAAAAAGGTAAGAGAAGAAATAATCGCCCTTCACAAACAAGGAACAGGATACAAAAAGATAGTGAGGGCACTGAATGTGCCTAGAGACACTGTTGGAAGTATAGTTCACAAGTTCAAAGTTACAGGAACAGTGGTTACACTACCTGGACGGGGCAGAAAAAGGAAGCTGTCAATGGCTGCAACCAGATTTCTGAGAAGGCAGATTGGGAAAAACCCTCGAGCGACTGTAAAAGACCTGCAGCAAGACTTGGTGGCAACAGGCACTGAGGTTTCAGTGAGCACAGTAAGGCGCGTACTAAACACAGAAGGTGTCCATGCCAGAACTCTGAGACGTACACCACTACTGACCCAAAAGCACAAGAACAGTTGGCTCCAATATGCTCAAAATCATATAAATAAGCCACAGAAGTTTTGAGATTCTGTTCTGCGGAGCGATGAAACAAAACTGGAACTTTTCGGCCCGATGGATCAGCAGTATGTCTGGAGGAAGAAGAATGAAGCATACACTGAAAACAACAGTCTGCCTACAGTTAAGCATGGTGGTGGCTCGGTGATGCTCTGGGGCTGCTTTGCATCCTCTGGCACTGGAAACCTGCAGCATGTAGAAGGCAAGATGGATTCATTGAAGTATCAGGAAATCCTAGGAGAAAATGTCATGCCGTCTGTAAGGAAGCTGAAGCTTGGGCGTCATTGGACCTTCCAACAGGACAATGATCCCAAGCATACCTCAAATTCCACTAAGGCTTGGATGCAGAAGAAGTCCTGGAAGATTCTACAGTGGCCATCACAGTCACCTGACTTGAACCCCATAGAAAATCTCTGGTGGGATTTGAAGAAGGCGGTTGCAGCATGCAAACCCAAGAATATTACTGAACTGGAGGCCATTGCTCATGAGGAATGGGCTAAGATTCCTCAGGAACGCTGCCAGAAGCTGGTGTCTGGCTATGCATCTCATTTGCAAAGGGTGCTCTACTAAGTACTGAAGATGCTTGCCATGAAGGGGTTGAATAATTTTGAGACTGGAGAAGTCATTATAAGTTGCATTTTCAGTTGAATTTGGGGAAACCACCTGAAGCATTCGTTGTGTTGAGCTATTTCAATTGCTTTTGTTTGATTTGTTCATTGCAAACAGCTGAAAGTCTGTAAATTTTGACAATAAACCTGATTTGCAATGGGGGTTGAATAATTTCAGTTACAACTGTAGATCTATGTATAAAGATTACAGATTAATGGAGAGGGGCATTTGCTATTATTAAGATGTATATTTCAGGTCAACTGTAGATGGTGATTATGGTGTACGTGTTGGGTACAAATGAAATGTTTGGGTCCAGACCTGTTGCCAGCTTAACTTTTTTTTTTAAGGGTATGTATAAAACATTTACAAGAACAGCCTCAGCGTCAGCCTGGCTACAAATCTGTTCAGGTCTTTGTAGTAAAATACTCAAAATTGAATGCTACAGAAATGTAATACCATCACAAGAAAAATTCTTTTATAAGTAATAAAGTCTGATTGCCACAGTTACATGAGTAACTGCAAAATACTTACTTTGCAAAACAGTCTGTCAACATTTAGATCATGAACTCTGGGGCAGGAGCCAATCATCTTAGACATTGCAAAGTGTTTTATAAATGTTATACTAATTTACAGCAGCAGCAATACTACCATTTGGATCATTTAGGAAGAGTAGTATATAAGGATGCTTTGTATTCTATTAGAGCAGTGCTTTCCAAAGTCCTGCCGTTGGCGACACACCAACGGCAGCAGTGATGCAGGGGCGCAGGTGGCGGTAGTATGCACGGCTGCGGCGGCCTCGTGTTTCATGCTAAAACCCGGAAGCGCTGATGGTGTGCTGCCGCCACCGCTGCACATCCCACCGCCGCAGCACGCGACACGCCATCAGCACTTCCAGGTATTGTCGCATCACACTAATGTGTCGCGACACACAGTTTGGAAAGCTATGAGAGTTTTCAAAATGCAAGATAATTCTGAAATTGAACAATAGTTTGCTATTATGAAAACTAGTAGTAGTAGTAAAAATAAGCTGTATGCAGGATTCCCTTTTTAGTGGTTCCAAATTATCTAACAAGATGCATACAAATTAAGTGTAATAAAAGCTTGATGATAAGTTCTGTTCTAAAGCAGCAGTGAATAGGGGCAATGTGAAGCAAAAAAATGAATTGTGGGATGATTAACCTTTTACCATTTGTTGTCCTCCTCCTACATTTTTTCCAAACAGTTCATAATTTCCTATTTATGAAGTTTTATTATAGCAATAATTGTTTAAGAGAGAAAATGAGGTTGAAGAATAAATGCCACTCTGCAACAAAATGTTCTCTTTCTCCCTCATCCACTGAGCAATACCTAAGTTGCTCTTGAACTTTAAAATATTAGGATGTACAGTAATGTATAATTAAATCCAAGCTGATCACATGGCATCTATTGTGAGAAATTACAGTACAGTGAGAACACATTGCATATTAATCTCTTTCAGCTGCTAAATTATTTAAATTTTGTTTCACAACTGTTTATATTATGTGGTAAACTATATACTAGTGAATATAAACATAGACTAAAGACATGAATTAATAGAGACGGGTGTCTCTATTATTAATGTATATGATGCATGCATTTGCATTGTCTAACAAGAGTGAGGGACCTGTGGCCTTCCAGATGTTACCGAGCTGCATCTCAAAGTAGCCCCAACAAGTATGATCAATAATGAAGGACCTTGGAACTATAGTTCCACAAGATGTGGAGGACCACAGGTTTCACACCAAATCTGGGGAACCAGATAGCTTTGATGAGGTTAAGTAAGTAAAATATCTTTTAAGTAAGTAAAGTTAGAGAGGCTTTGCAGGGGGATCTCTTCCTTTTGGACCCTTCTAGGAAAAATAGTTAATGCAACTGCCTCTCTCTTTCGGAATTGCTAGTCAAAGTTATTCCACTATGCCTGAGTGCCAATCCAATTCTAAAAGATAAGTTATTTAGGGGTTTTCATAATTTACATTCTGTAATCTTAACCAGTTGCTTATCTTAATATGCCTTTGTGCATTCGGTGTATATAAACATCTGAAGTGTGTTTAGCTGAATGTGCTTAGAAATGTAATGACTGATCAGGAATTCAAGGTTAATCAAGATTTGCCATTATGTGAAGATATCTATGTTCAGCTGAATACCCTTAGAAAGTGAGTCACACGGGAAAGAAATGCAGAAAGTACAGATGAGGATATTTGTGGCCATTCATAAAATACACGAAGGTCCAATCTCCCTCAAACTTGTGAGCCTGGGAGAATTACTTAATAAACTTTTCTAAAGAAAAAGATGCTAAACGTAAAATTCCTCTTTGATGGCTCCCTTATATACAACATTTGTTGTTTATTCGTTCAGTCAGTTCTGACTCTTCGTGACTTCATGGACCAGCCCACGCCAGAGCTTCCTGTAGGCCGTCGCCACCCCCAGCTCCCCCAAGGTCGAGTCAGTCACCTCCAGAATATCATCCATCCATCTTGCCCTTGGTCGGCCCCTCTTCCTTTTGCCTTCCACTTTCCCTAGCATCAGCATCTTCTCCAGGGTATCCTGTCTTCTCATTATGTGGTCAAATTACTTCAGTTTTGCCTTTAATATCATTCCCTCAAGTGAGCAGTCTGGCTTGATTTCCTGGAGTATGGACTGGTTTGATCTTCTTGCAGTCCAAGGCACTCTCAGAATTTTCCTCCAACACCACAGTTCAAAAGCATCTATCTTCCTTCGCTCAGCCTTCCTTATGGTCCAGCTCTCGCAGCCATAAGTTACTACGAGGAATGCCATTGATTTAACTATGTGGACCTTTGTTGTCACTGTGATGTCTCTGCTCTTAACTATTTTATCGAGGTTTGTCATTGTTCTCCTCCCAAGAAGTAAACATGTTCTGATTTCCTGGCTGCAGTCAGCGTCTGCAGTAATCTTTGCACCTAGAAATACAAAGTCTGTCACTGCCTCCACGTTTTCTCCCTCTATTTGCCAGTGATCAATCAAGCTGGTTGCCATAATCTTGGTTTTTTTGAGGTTTAACTGCAACCCAGCTTTTGCACTTTCTTCTTTCACCTTTGTCATAAGGCTCCTCAGCTCCTCCTCACTTTCAGCCATCAAAGTGGTATCATCTGCATATCTGAGACTGTTAATGTTTCTTCCAGCGATTTTAACTCCAGCCTTGGATTCCTCAAGCCCAGCACGTCGCATGATGTGTTCTGTGTACAGGTTTTAATAGGTAAGGCAGAGCTTTCCAAACTGTGTCGGGACATGTTAGTGTGTCGGCTGCAGTGTCTGGGTGTGTCACAGATGCTGCTGCCTCCGAGCCCTGCCAGGATTCCGCGCAGGTCCTAGTGCCTGCCTTGTGCCTTGCTGCCTCCAAACCTGCTGTGATTCTGCGCAGGTCCTAGTGCCTGCCTTGTGCCCTGGTATAAGAGTGTGTCGCGAAATGATGCATGTCTAAAAAGTGTGTCACCAACATGAAAATTTTGGAAAGCTCTGAGATAAGGTGAGAGAATACAACCTTGCCGTACTACTTTCCCAATCTTAACCCAGTCCGTTGTTCCGTGCTCTGTTCTTACCGTTGCTACTTGGTCGTTATACAGATTCCTCAGGAGGCAGACAAGATGACTTGGTATCCCCATACCACCAAGAACTTGCCACAATTTGTTATGATCCACACAGTCAAAGGCTTTAGAATAGTCAATAAAACAGAAATAGATGTTTTTCTGAAATTCCCTGGCTTTCTCCATTATCCAGTGGATATTGGCAATTTGGTCTCTAGCTCCTCTGCCTTTTCTAAACCCAGCTTGTACATCTGGCAATTCTCGCTCCATGAATTGCTGGAGTCTACCTTGCAAGATCTTGAGCATTACCTTACTGGCATGTGAAATAAGTGCCACTGTTCGATAGTTTGAACATTCTTTAGTGTTTCCCTTTTTTGGTATGGGGATATAAGTTGATTTTTTTCCAATCTGATGGCCATTCTTGAGTTTTCCAAATTTGCTGGCATATGGCATGCATCACCTTGACAGCATCATCTTGCAAGATTTTAAACAGTTCAGCTGGGATACCGTCATATCCTGCTGCCTTGTTATTAGCAATGCTTCTTAAGGCCCATTCAACCTCACTCTTCAGGATGTCTGGCTCTAACTCATTGACCACACCGTCAAAGCTATCCCCAATATTATTTATTTATTTATTTAATCAAATTTATCCCTGCCCAACTCCCCCAAGGGGGACTCTGGGTGGTTTACAACAAAATATAATCAATAATGTACAATTATAAATAGGTTAAAATACAAATTAAATAATTTAAAATATAAACAATATAATAAAATCCAATGACGGAATCTTCTGAGTTCTTAAGTAAAAAGTAAAAATTATCCTTCCTATACAGATCTTCCGTATATTCTTGCCACCTTTTCTTGATCTCTTCTGCTTCTGTTAGGTCTTTGCCATCTTTATTTTTGATCATACCCATTTTTGCCTGGAATTTACCTCCGATGTTTCTAATTTTCTGGAAGAGGTCTCTTGTCCTTCCTATTCTATTTTCTTCTTCCACTTCCACGCATTGCTTGTTTAAAAATAATTCCTTATCTCTTCTGGCTAACCTCTGGAATTTTGCATTTAATTGGGCATATCTCCCCCTATCACTGTTGCCTTTTGCTTTCCTTCTTTCTTGGGCTACTTCCAGTGTTTCAGCAGACAGCCATCTTGCCTTCTTGGTTTTCTTTTTCTTTGGGACGTTTTTTGTTGCTGCCTCCTGAACAATGTTGCGAACTTCTGTCCATAGGTCTTCATAGCATGTTTTAGGAATTATATGGAGAGGCCTTGAAGTGGATGGGCTGACATGATACGTTTGCACAAGAAATTTCAGTCTACCTAAGTGCTTTTCCCATTCTTGTTCTGAGCTTTCACCCAACCTGCAACATAAGTACAACCGTAAGGGTAAAATCTGAGGGCTTTAAGTAATAAATGGAAACGTGCCTGAGCAGATCAAGTGGTTGCTTTTAGAGAAGGAGGCTCTCCTGAAATAGTCTGGGATGATGGACATCACTTTTCTACCAGATGATGGAACACAATGCAATGGTCAAACACTGATCATCCTGTTCTGAACCCCGTTTGCTCCTCTGTCAATGCATTATCTTGAATCATCTAATCAACTATTCTCCAATAAAGATGCCTTGTGTATATTTACTAATGATACTTAGGTATCTTTTTGTGAGATTTAACTTCTAGACTAGTGGTGTCCAACTTAAATGATACTGCCCACTGGTGGGTATTCTTTGATTTTGGATGGGTGCTACAAATATGAAGAAAATTATGGCTGTGCTCATCCAGCTATAATTTTTTAAAACAATTTTTAAAAAGTGTATAAGAGGTCACAATTTAGGTGGCAGAAAACTTATTGCATACATGTTGTTGTTTATTCGTTCAGTCGCTTCCGACTCTTCGTGACTTCATGGACCAGCCCACGCCACAGCTTCCTGTCGGCCGTCACCATCTCCAGCTCCCCCATGGTTGAGTCTGTCACCTCCAGAATATCATCCATCCATCTTGCCCTTGGTCGCCCCTTCTTCCTTTTGCCTTCCACTTTCCCTAGCATCAGCTTCTTCTCCAGGTTATCCTGTCTTCTCATTATGTGGCCAAAGTACTTCAGTTTTGCCTTTAATATCATTCCCTCAAGTGAGCAGTCTGGCTTGATTTCCTGGAGTATGGACTGGTTTGATCTTCTTGCAGTCCAAGGCACTCTCAGAATTTTCCTCCAACACCACAGTTCAAAAGCATCTATCTTCCTTCGCTCAGCCTTCCTTATGGTCCAGCTCTCGCAGCCATAGGTTACTACAGGGAATACCATTGCTTTAACTATGTGGACCTTTGTTGTCAGTGTGATGTCTCTGCTCTTAACTATTTTATCAAGATTTGCCATTGCTCTCCTCCCAAGAAGTAGACGTCTTCTGATTTCCTGGCTGCAGTCAGCCTCTGTAGTAATCTTTGCGCCTAGAAATACAAAGTCTGTCACTGCCTCCACTTTTTCTCCCTCTATTTGCCAGTGATCAATCAAGCTGGTTGTCATAATCTTGGTTTTTTTGAGGTTTAACTGCAACCCAGCTTTTGCACTTTCTTCTTTCACCTTCGTCATAAGGCTCCTCAACTCCTCCTCGCTTTCAGCCATCAAAGTGGTATCATCTGCATATCTAAGATTGTTAATGTTTCTTCCAGCGATTTTAACTCCAGCCTTGGATTCCTCAAGCCCAGCACGTCGCATGATGTGTTCTGTGTACAGGTTGAATAGGTAGGGTGAGAGTATACAGTCCTGCCGTACTCCTTTCCCAATCTTAAACCAGTCCGTTCTGTGCTCTGTTTTTACCGTTGCTACTTGGTCGTTATACAGATTCCTCAGGAGGCAGACAAGATGACTTGGTATCCCCATACCACCAAGAACTTGCCACAATTTGTTATGATCCACACAGTCAAAGGCTTTAGAATAGTCAATAAAACAGAAATAGATGTTTTTCTGAAACTCCCTGGCTTTCTCCATTATCCAGCGGATATTGGCAATTTGGTCTCTAGCTCCTCTGCCTTTTCTAAACCCAGCTTGTACATCTGGCAATTCTCGCTCCATGAATTGCTGGAGTCTACCTTGCAAGATCTTGAGCATTACCTTACTGGCATGTGAAATAAGTGCCACTGTTCGATAGTTTGAACATTCTTTAGTGCTTCCCTTTTTTGGTATGGGGATATAAGTTGATTTTTTCCAATCTGATGGCCATTCTTGAGTTTTCCAAATTTGCTGGCATATGGCATGCATCACCTTGACAGCATCATCTTGCAAGATTTTAAACAGTTCAGCTGGGATACCGTCGTCTCCTGCTGCCTTGTTATTAGCAATGCAACGAATAAACAACAACATGTATGCAATACATGGCATAAGACCTGGTTACCTGAGGGACAGTCTCATCCCCAGAACATCGACCCGTCCCACCCATTCAGCTAGAGAGGGCTTGCTACGGACCCCATCATTTAAAGAGTTTCACCTAGCGGGGTCCAGGAAGCGGGCCTTCTCTGCAGTTGCGCCCGCCCTTTGGAATATCTTACCCCCGGAGCTGAGGCTGATGTCCTCGCTCCCAGCCTCCCGGAAAGGCTTAAAGACCTGGTTCTGCCGTCTTGCCTGGGAGGGAAACGTCAACAGTTCCTCTTGGGGATGGCTGGCCCCTTGAAGCCTCCCAGTGACTTATTTTAATATTCTTCTTGGAATTCATATTTTGTGTTCATGTAATTTTATATATTTTTAATCTCTATTTTGTTGTGCACCGCCCAGGGTCCCCATTGGGGGAGATGGGCGGTAATGTAAATTTAATAAAATAAAAAATAAAAATAAATAAATGCTTCTTAAGGCCCATTCAACCTCACTCTTCAGGATGTCTGGCTCTAACTCACTGACCACACCGTCAAAGCTATCTCCAATATTATTATCCTTCCTATACAGATCTTCCGTATATTCTTGCCACCTTTTCTTGATCTCTTCTGCTTCTGTTAGGTCCTTGCCATCTTTGTTTTTGATCATACCCATTTTTGCCTGGAATTTACCTCCGATGTTTCTAATTTTCTGGAAGAGGTCTCTTGTCCTTCCTATTCTATTTTCTTCTTCCACTTCCGCACATTGCTTGTTTAAAAATAATTCCTTATCTCTTCTGGCTAACCTCTGGAATTTTGCATTTAATTGGGCATATCTCCCCCTATCACTGTTGCCTTTTGCTTTCCTTCTTTCTTGGGCTACTTCCAGTGTTTCAGCAGACAGCCATCTTGCCTTCTTGGTTTTCTTTTTCTTTGGGACGTTTTTTGTTGCTGCCTCCTGAACAATGTTGCGAACTTCTGTCCATAGTTCTTCTGGGACCCTGTCTACTAAATCTAGTCCCTTAAATCTATTCTTCACCTCCACTGCATATTCCTTAGGAATATTAGTGAGCTCATATCTAACTGATCTGTGGGTCTTCCCTATTCTCTTTAGTCTGATTCTAAATTTTGCAATAAGAAGTTCGTGATCTGAACTACAGTCAGCTCCAGGTCTTGTTTTTACCGACTGTATAGATGTCCGCCACCTTTGGCTGCAAAGGATGTAGTCAATCTGATTTCGGTGTCGTCCATCTGGTGAAGTCCATGTATAAAGTCGTCTTTTAGGTTGTTGGAAGAGAGTGTTTGTTATGCACAGTGAGTTGTCTTGGCAAAATTCTATCAGCCTATGTCCTGCTTCATTTTGTTCTCCCAGACCATGCTTGCCTGTAATTCCAGGTGTCGTCTGACTACCCACCTTAGCATTCCAGTCTCCTGTAATGAAAATAACATCTCTTTTTGGTGTATTATCCAGTAGGTGCTGCAGATCCTCATAGAACTGATCTACTTCTGCTTCTTCAGCATCTGTGCTTGGGGCGTATATTTGGATCACTGTGATGTTAAATGGCTTACCCTGAATTCGAATTGAGATCATTCTATCGTTTTTTGGATTGTATCCAAGCACTGCTTTAGCCACTTGATTATTAATTATGAAGGCTACTCCATTTCTTCTGTGGTCCTCTTGTCCACAGTAGTAGATCTGGTGGTCATCTGAAGTGAAGTGGCCCATCCCAGTCCATTTCAGTTCACTGACACCTAAAATGTCTATATTTAATCTTGACATCTCACCAATAACCACATCCAATTTGCCCTGGCTCATAGATCTTACATTCCAGGTTCCTATGGTGTGTTGATCTTTAGAACATCGGATTCGTCGTTCACCACCAGCACCGTCGGCCGCTAGCCGTCCTTTCGGCTTTGAGCTAGCTGCGTCATCACATCTGGGGCTAGTTGAACGTATCCTCTGTTCCTCCCCAGTAGCATTTTGACCATCTTCCGACCTGGGAGTCCCATCTTCCGATGGTATACCGACATATCTCTGGTTGTACTGATCCATTTAGTTTTCACGGCAAGAATACTGGGGTGGGTTGCCATTACCTTCCCCAGGATCGTATTTAGTCTGACCTCTCTGCCACGACCTTCCCGTCTTGGGTGTCCTTTCACGGTTTAGCTCATGGTTTCATTGAGGTGCTCAAGCTCCAGCACCACGACAAGGTAACGATCTCCTTTGCTGGAGATTGCATACATAGAAATATTAAAAAAAACGTTGCTGATGAAAAATAGGTTGAAGTCTTAGACTGAGGATAGGCAACTTTTTGAGGACAAGCCCCACACTTAACATCTTTGTGTGTGTATGGGAGAGTGGTAGTTAAGACCATAGAGCAGGTCTGGGATTTTTCATTGGGAAGGAGATCTCTATTAGGGCTTGTGAGGCAGTTTGTTGTGTGTTTCCAGCCTCAAATGAGCCAGTGTAGTATAATGGTGAAACTGCTGATGCAGGACTGGGAAGACCCAGGTACTAGCTTCCCCTCACCCATGGGAGCTCACTGGGTGACTTTGGGCCAGGAGTTCCAGACCCAACCTCCTAGGACTGTTGTGGGAAAAAATAGGAGGAAGGTGTGTTACAGTAGGTATGCCACCTTGAGCTCCTGTACAATAGTGCAATAGTGATTGCACTATTGCCACCTTAAGCTCTTGTGTTTTGCCACTTTGAGCTCCTGTACAATTGAGCAATAGTTTGGAAACATGGGAGTACATATTGTCTGTCCCAAAGTTACAACATTTTCTTTTCCAGGCATAAAACTTGTCTTCAGTTAGATCATTGTCAAATGCAAATGAAAATCAAGCAAAATTCTGAAAATTTTGCATATCAAAGAAATATGCATGGTTTACTTATTTTATACTTTTTAACATAAAAACAATCTGCTGGAAATGTTATACATGCTATTCTACCTTTGAAGTGAACTTTAAAGAGAAAAACACTTCACTTGCCTTGTTTACTTTGCTTCAGATGCAGACAAGCTGCTGCTGAGCTGGTCTCTCCTCGTGCTTTCTGGGCCCATAACCTGTTAGAATGTGTGTTTTTCTTGCACACACAGAGTATCAGAAAGTGATTAGCATTGGAGACCAATTGATGACGCCAGTCATTGTAGTAACTTTGTTGCAGTTATATTTGTTACTCATACAAACATATATTTACAGTTATCTTCCAGATCCCTGGGAGTGTTACAAATTCCACATACCAGATAGTAGTAACAAGCAAACAGGAGTAAACAGAAAGAAGCAGTGAACAGGAAGGCAGGGCGGGCAGGCAGGTTCTTTTATACTCTTCAGCCTGGATCACGTGCTGCCTGACCTTTTAAAGTTTGTAGGTGATTACCTAATAAGGTTATATTGCTGTGACTTACTCCTCAAAAGAATAATACAACAACAGAAAGCAGCCAGAGAGATTGATACTTTGCTTGCTTGGGAGAAGACTCCTTCTTATCACAGTGCCAATCATTCAATAATTAAACACCCTGCAGAAATTTTGGTGCTTCTACAGTCAGAGCCCCAAGTTTCCTTCTACCCTCTTTCTATCTTCTGCAGAGTCATACAAACATTTGGAGCCTGATTTTCTCCTCCACAGACAGATGAGAATTGTATTTAGTCAAGAGACAGATGATGCACATGGAGAAAGGAGCTCTCATACTAAAAAAATGAGCTAACATAGGTTCTTTCATGCTTTTATTTTCAGTTTCATTGTTGAAAGAAAATCCTCAATTTTTCAGCAAGCTTTACATTGGCTCACTTTTATTTATCCAAATATTTGCCAGACCTATGCAAAGATTTGCTCTGCCCCCATCTAATACTACATGACTTTGAACAAATTGGAAAACATGTTTTATTTTTGGTTAATTTACTAAGAAGCTTTTCCTCTTCAGACATGCACATTCACAGTAAAAATCAAGAAAATTTGATTGCAAGCTATGAAGCTATGTCTCACAACCCATGTGCATGCAAAAGTTCTCAACCCTTGTGCAAAAGAGGCCCTGCAAGTTAAAGAAAACAATACTCCAATAAAATATTAGTTTGGGACCTCACAGGTAACTGAATAACATTTGTTAGTCATCTTAGGGATTATGTTAGGGATTTTTAAAATCTGAAATCACTCTTTGGAAGCTCAAAGAGCACATTACTCAAGAATATACAAAAGAATGTTATTAGCCCTCCCATTTGAAAAGAAAATCAAGGGATAGCTCCTGATTCTACCCAGATACTACTAAGTTCAGTGCCACCCTATGGTTATTCTACTGTATATACTTCACTATTCTCAGACCCTTCGCAGCACTCTCTATTTCCTCATATAAAACTTTTATATACATTCATGGAGCTAAGACCTCCCCTCCCCCTTTAATTATGATAAAAGTTGTCTGATATATTCATCTCCTGCTGTCAGCTGAATAAGTTACATCAAGTCTGTGATATGAATTGCAGAGTCTGTGCAGATGTGCCCCAAGGTCTAGCACCTGCTACAAGCTAGGAGTATATAGCTAGGAGATTCCACACACACAAGCGTCACAAAGAGAGAGCTGAATTTATAAAGCCATGGATAATTATTATCTAAAACCAAGGCCATAAATGGTTATCTTCTCTTAAAATCACTGGAAATTGTCTGCAGATTTGGAGATAACCCCAGAATAGTTTTGACGATGGGCAAAGGTATGGGAGTTGCAGAAGTGCATATCTGGTCTTTCATGATTTTCAACTGAATGCCATCACTGCCCAATGCATAAATTAAACTGCAATTACCTTTCTAGATATTGTTTGCAATCCAGCATATGTTGCAGCATTTCCCAGAATTTCCTTCTCAACCTATAGCAAACTATGTTAGTTGTCAAATCAGTTGAAACTTTGACTCTCTTTTCAAAGTTTGCAATTGTGGCTATCTCAGATCGAGTTCTGCTTTTGTATCTTTAGCTCTTGCCTTTGAGGTATGTGATATAAATTCAAGAAATTGGTGTGACATGTCATAGGTTATTTTGGACCTGAAGCAAGCTGCTGACCTTTTCTTCTCCCTCTTTCTATTTTTTTTACTGACCTGAAGGTAAAAAAAGAAATATTGAACTGTTTCTTAAGAAACAATTTCTTCTTTGTGGTCTTCTTGTTTTACTCTTTTATTCTATAGTAAATCAAATGGCTGATCCTGTGCTAGTTTGGTTTATAACACATTTGACAATAGATGCTGAGCAGTGTTTTTTCATCAAAGGACTGTTTCCCTGCAGCCACATTTTATTTATTAGAGAACCACCCAAAGTCTTTATGAGATAGGAAGAATGAAGATATTTCTTCACCGTGGCAAGATTGGAAAACTGAAATATTTATTTCTTGGAGAGAGTTAAAAAGGTAAACTCAAGAAAGAGACAATGTGAATAACCAGAAATAGAAGTTTCCCTCACTTTATGGAAATTCACTATTATGTGAATTTGCTATTATGAGAGTGATCGCTTTTGTACAAGAATTCACTTTATGATGAAAAATTCACTATTTGGGATTTGTGCCAGCATACTGTGAGCTCCCGCACTAGCTCCAGCTCTTGCCAACCTAGCAATTCGAAAGCATGCAAATGCAAGTAGATGAATAGGTACCACTTCGGTGGGTAGGTAACAGCGTTCCACGCGTGCCATGCGGCCACATGACCGTGGAAGCGTCTTCGGACAGCGCTGGCTCTTCGGCTAACAAACGGAGATGAGCACCGGCCCCTAGAGTCGGACACGACTGCACAAATGTGCGGGGGGAACCTTTACCTTTTTTTTACTGTAGTTACTTTGTACCAAAGGTCTGGAAACCTGCCAAGACTTCTTCCTGTCAAAACCACTTGAATATTTTCCCACCAAACCCCCTCACTCATGCATTTACCATTGTGTTGTGCAGTTGTTCTGGTTGTGTGTCCTCTATCCCACTTACTTCTATACCTGTAATAGTTACTACATTTACTATAGGGTCAAAATGACCATCGACATCTTGTGCAACCCCTTTACCCACAATGAAAAGGAAAAAGACCTCTCTAACACTAGAAATAAAGTTGGATATGTTATGTTGCATCAAAGCTGATGAAGGATCCTCAGGCCTAGGATGTGTTTTTAACCGGGGTGAATCTACTGTGTATAACATAACAAACAGTGCCATAAAATTTGTAGTGCTATGATTCATTCTACCTCTTTATCTGCCATTAGAAATTAGAAATTCAGTTATAGATAAAAATGGAGAAAATGCTTTCACTGTACACAGAACGCAAGGCAAGGAAGAACATACGTTTGAGCAATGTAGTGCATAAGAATAAGGTTTTAAAAATGTATTAGCACATTTGTCAATGCATTGGGGTTACAAAATTTGACACCAAACCCTGCAAGCCCTTTTTCCCATTGGTTCAGTGCATCACTTTATGCAAATGTGTTTTATGAAAGGCTTTGTGGGGAGCGTAAACATAGCATAAAGAGAGAAGCCTATAGGCACATGAGGTGTTACATGATTGGCCTTGAAGTTCCTTGATTAAAACATGAAAAAATGAAGGATTCACTTGGTAACATAAGAAAGGTGGGATGAAAATTGTTATGAAACAAGTAATCATGATCCCCACACACATGCAGACAAATTTCTACAGATAGAGCAGGAAGATGTTCCCTGATATAGGGAAAATTCCTATCTAATAATAGGAGATGCTTGTAAAGCTACATTCACCATAGCTTTTTCTTATGAGCAAGAAAAAACAACACTGAGATACCAAGTTATCAAAATATATGAGTATTTGTCAGGGTTCATCTCTATGAATCCTGCCATTGGGATAAAGCCTAGTATAGTGCTTGTAGAGTAGTTAGGAGGGGGGATGGCAGTTGAGTGTTATGTCTGGTGGTGGAGGCTGGAGACAGCTCGGCCAAGGTCGCGCACCTGCAGCAGAGTGGAGATGGGAACGTTTGCCTCATGAGATCATCGGTTGGTGAATTGGCGTGCAAGGGGGGAAGTTAAGAGGGAATAGTTTGGCGGGAATTGGCATTCAAGTCTTTAGGAGTGCTTCAATTAACATGTATCCTGAATAAAGCTTTATCTGCATTTCACTGATCTGCATGGAGAAGTGTTTATTGGGACATTGTTGTTGAGATCATCACAGAAAGACTTGAATCTACAATCCAGTCGGTTTATCCTGAGGTTACAATTGCTAACCCCAATTAGTGCCTCCTGAGTGAGAATCGACTCGTCCAAGCAATTCCCAGCATGGAGGAATCTATGGAATGTTTCCAGGCGGGGGAAGAAGAGCAGCCAGGCACTTCTACAGGTTTGGAAACAGTTTCCAAAGAAGGAAAAATTGTGGCTTTTGAACCAGAAATAGGCAAGAAGAAAACCTCCAAAAAGGGGCCCCGGCGGAGCGGAATAGAGGCTAACGAACTGCCCATGGCACGTACCCACAGAGCGGGTGCAGAATGGTCCGTGGGAATTGGAGGTGGCCTCCAGGCAGGGATGGGGAAATGAACTGCTAAAACCAGAGTTACCCAGTCCCAAAGGATGGCTTCACTGGAAGCAAAGACTGCACGTATTGATTTTGAACTGGAGACTATTAGCCAGCAGCTACAGACTCTCATTCAATCCGTGAAGCAACTGGCCCTGGCTCCAAAGCAGGAAGGGGGGCCAGTGGCGGACTTAAAGCCTACTTTGATGACCACGGCAGCGGAGAGTGGCATGTCTAGAGGCGAGGAAGAAGAGGATGATTCTTCAGAACCTGAGCTGGAGGTGACACAACCTCCAGTAAGTGGATTACAAAGGGGTCAAGCCAGGGTGTTTGCAGTAAACAAACTGAAAATGCGGTTTGACGGCGACCCAGGGAAGCTGGCTTGCTTTATGACCCATGTCAGGGGTTTTATGGAGGAGTTTGAGAGCTCTTTCCTGAATGAAGAGGCCAAAGTGAGGTATGTCTCAAGTTTCCTAGAAGGAGAGGCTGCTTTATGGCTGGTGGTGTTGCATGACTCAAAGGCTCCTGAACTATTAACTTTTAACAGCTTTATGTTAGCATTGAGACGGAGATTTGAAGATACACTATCTAAAATGTCAGCTAGGGTGCAACTGCAACAACTAAGTCAGGGAAACCGGACTGTAGCAGAATATGCTATGGAGTTTAAAAAACTTATAAGCATGGTCCCTGGCTGCCCTGAATCGTTTCAGGTAGAATATTTTCAGATGGGATTGAAACCTGAGATTCTGGAAATGGCAGCGGGGAGAGGGGACCCAGACACCCTAGAAGAATGGGTCCAATTAGCAGGCAAAGCAGAGAGCACCCAATTAAGACTGAGATCGTGTAAAAAGCTGCAGAGTTCTGGGAAAAAACCGCTGGGACAACCCCAGGCAAAGAAACCGTTCAGAGCAAATGCTTGGGAGGAGGAAAAAGAACACAGAGCCAAAAGGGGCTTGTGCTTTAAATGCGGCAAAGAGGGACATCGTATTAGCAACTGCCCCCAAACAACCCCTGCGGTAAAGACAAAGCCGGAAAGCCACCCTTCCAAGCCATCTAAGCTGCCGCTACGCAAGGGAACAGCCCATGCTTTGGATGAAAGCAAGACGCTGGAATTAGTTGGTGGAGAGAACGACTCCACTGATGAAGAATTCCTGCTGTCGGGAAACGAGCGACGCCTGGTCTAAGATGCGCCGGTGGCCAGGCATTCACAGATCGGCACCCAGATTCGTTGGTGAGTGGAGATTGTCCTACTATGGAAGTTAAGATAAAACTTGAGACTTTAGATGGGAGGGATCAGAACAATCTGATGGCGATGCTGGACTCGGGGTGCTCAAGATGTTTGATGCATCCTGCTATTGTTACGGGACTGAGACTTAAGTTGCACAAATTAAAAGTTCCCATCATATTTTGCCAGTTGGATGGGTCAGTTATGAAAGGGGGCCCAGTGGAATACTATACAGAAGTCTTGAAAATGACTATTGGGACGTATCAAGAGACTATTAGGTTTATTGTGGCTCCCATATCCAGTCAGCCCATAGTGTTGGGGCTTAAATGGTTGAGGGAGCACAACCCTCATATTGATTGGGTCTCTGGAGAAATGGAATTTGCAAACGGTTCGTATTGGGGAGTTGAGCGGGAGGCTGCAGGATTGTGTGTGTTACGGGAATTAGCTCAAGCAGCTGTGGCACCGTCAGCGTATGAGGAGGAGGGGGAAATCTTTGTAGAGACTGAGTCAGACCAGATGCCCCCTCATCGGAAAACAGACTGTTCTTTGCAACTGGAACCTGGGGCAGTATTGCCTAAGCCTAAGCTGTATTCAATGACTCATAAGGAATTGCAAGAGCTGAGGAATTTTATAGATAAAAATTTAAAGCGGGGATTTATTGAACCCTCCACGTCTCCCATGGCAGCTCCAGTGTTATTCCGGAAAAAGAAAGATGGTTCTTTAAGACTGTGTACTGACTATCGGGGGTTGAATGCTATTTGTATTTCCAATCAGTACCTGCTGCCTTTGATGAAAGATATGCTTGCTCAGCTAACAAAAGGAAAAATCTTCACTAAGCTGGATTTGAGAGAAGCATATTTTAGAGTACACATAAAGGAAGGAGATGAGTGGAAAACTGCTTTTAATTGCCAGCTAGGTTGTTTCCAATATAAAGTCATGCCGTTCGGATTAAGGGGGGGGGGGCTGGAGTCTTCATGAGCTTAATTAATGAGGTTCTGCATGAATTCCTATATCAAGGGGTATTGGTATATTTGGATGATATATTGATCTACACAGAGACCATGGAACAACATGTAAAATTAGTAAAATCAGTCCTAAAAAAAGCTCTTAGAAAACAAGCTATATGTTAAGGTGTCTAAATGTGAATTTCATAAAGAAAAACTGGACTTTCTGGGTTACAGAATATCACATCAAGGCATAGAAATGGATCCTGCCAAAGTTAAAGATGTTTTGGCATGGGAAACACCCAGAACAAAAAAGCAATTACAAGCTTTTCTGGGATTTGCAAATTTCTATTGCCAATTCATTCCTTCTTTCGCTAAAATAGCGTTACCGTTAACGGATATGTTAAAAACAAAGAAATCGGCTGATGGCGTATTAGCAAATAAGCCTCAGACAAAGTTAAAATGGACGCCAGCTTGCCAAACGGCTTTTGAACAATTGAAGCAGCTGTTCACTGCAGAACCCATTCTAAAACATCCTGATCCAGAAATCCCATTTGTGATACAGACAGATGCGTCAAACTCAGCAATTGGATATGTATTATTGCAAAAAGACAATAATAATCAATTAAGGCCCTGTGCATATATTTCTCGTAAGTTTACTGAGGCAGAACAGCATTGGCTGGTTTGGGAGAAAGAAGCTTTTGCAGTGCGACATGCTTTAGCTACCTGGTGACATCTGCTGGAGGGTTCTCCACATCCATTTGAAGTCTTTACTGACCATAAAAACTTGGAAGCCCTTAAAACACCTCGGAAATTAAATCCTAAACAAATCCGTTGGGCCGAATTTTTCAGTAGGTTTAATTTCACGTTGAAGTATTTACCAGCAGGGAAAAACTTTCTAGCAGATGCCTTGTCTAGATTACCGCAACATGACACTCAAATGGAACAAGTGGTATCTACAGTAATGTCTCCACAGCAATTGGGATTATCAAACCAGGAGGAGCCTGGTTCTGAGGGTGCCCCTTCACCTTTACCTGTACAATTAGAAGGGAAGGTTGCTCTCACTCAACGCCAAGCCAAACAACATCAACCCTCATGTGAACCTTCCTTAGAAAAAGAACTTCAGGAAGCTATGGTGAATGATGATTGGTGGAAAGCTCACAAACAAACTTTAACAGAGACTAATGGGGTGTGGTGGAGTGGAGACAGACTATATGTTCCTGAAACTGTGAGAAAAGCTATTTTACAACGTTGTCATGATAGTAAAGTTGCTGGACATTTTGGGTTTGTAAAAACTTTACATTTGGTCAGAAGGCAATTTTGGTGGCCAACTCTGAGGAAAGATGTTAAACAGTATGTATTATCGTGTCATGTCTGTGCATCCATGAAAAAGGCGCCAGGAAAACCTGTGGGACTGTTACAAACAGTGGCTGAGCCAACGAGCCCATGGAAGCAAATTTCAATGGATTTCATCGTGGACTTACCTGAGAGTAAAGGCAAAACTGTAATATGGGTAGTGACTGATCTGTTTTCCAAGCAAGCCCATTTTATTCCTTGTAAAGGGTTGCCATCTGCTGGTCAACTAGCAAAGTTATTCATTGTACACATCTACCGAGCGCATGGCACCCCCTTGCGGATTATCAGCGATCGCGGAAGTCAGTTTACCGCCAAATTTTGGAAATCATTTTTAAAATTGATTGGAACTGAGCAGGGGCTTACTAGCAGGCATCACCCCCAGGGGAACGGGGCTTGCGAACGACTTAACTCCGTATTAGAGCAGTATTTACGTTGTTATATCAGTCATCAGCAAGACAATTGGGTGGAGTTGTTGCCCTTTGCTGAGGTGGCCTATAATAATGCTGTTCATCAAAGCACTGGATTTTCCCCATTTAAAGTGGCCACTAGTCAAGACTTTGTCCCTATTCCAGAACTGCCTGACCCTGCCATGATTCAGCCTTCTGATCCTGTATTGGCAGATGAATGGATTACAAAAATATGATCGAATTGGCCTGTGATGCTGAAAATCTTGCAAGAAGCTAAAGACTCTTACAAGACCTTTGCTGATCGTAAACGAACTCCAGAATGGCCTTTGGTAGTGGGGGAAAAGGTTTATTTGTCTACAAAACATCTGAAATCAACTCAACCTTCCAAAAAGCTGGGTCCTAAGTTTATTGGGCCTTTTCCTATTGTGAAAGTGATCAACCATGTGGCCGCTCAGTTAGACTTGCCAAAAAACCTTCGTAGAGTACATCCTGTGTTCCACATCAGTTTATTGAAACCAGTTAAACCTGCTCCCCAGTGGCATCCAGATCCAGTGACACCTCCACCTATCATGGTGGGAGATAACGAACATTTTGAAATCCTGAACATTTTGGACTCCAGAATGCATAGGGGCAAATTGCAGTATCTGGTTCAATGGAAACATTTGCCTGTGGGGTTTGAGGAATGGGTTGATAAAATTCATGTGTCTGCTCCAAGGTTACTGAAGAAATTCCATAATCAGTTCCCTGCTAAGCCTGGTTAATTGTACAATTGTTATTGTTTCTCTTTTTCAGACCTCCATGCCTCCCATTGTGTTGCAGCCTAAAGAGTTCTGGAATTGCTCAATATGTCTTTATGTTCATTTGTATTTTTTAACCTTTCTTTATTGCCATATTACTCTTTCTTTTGGAAGGTCGGCATGTCAGGGTTCATCTCTATGAATCCTGCCATTGGGATAAAGCCTAGTATAGTGCTTGTAGAGTAGTTAGGAGGGGGGATGGCAGTTGAGTGTTACAGTATGTCTGGTGGTGGAGGCTGGAGACAGCTCGGCCAAGGTCGTGCACCTGCAGCAGAGTGGAGATGGGAACGTTTGCCTCATGAGATCATCGGTTGGTGAATTGGCGCGCAAGGGGGGAAGTTAAGAGGGAATAGTTTGGTGGGAATTGGCATCCAAGTCTTTAGGAGTGCTTCAATTAACATGTATCCTGAATAAAGCTTTATCTGCATTTCACTGATCTGCATGGAGAAGTGTTTATTGGGACATTGTTGTTGAGATCATCACAGTATTCCCTTCAAAGGAATTAATTTCTTTTCATTCCCCACACTGATGCCAAATCTGTCCTGTTTGCAGTCCAGCTCAAATGTCTAGTGACTTCAAAACTATGAAGATTAGGAAACATCTACTTGAACACAGTGCTATGATATTCCTTATTTCCAAGGCAAACTTCACATGGCTGTTGTGGGTCTTCCGGGCTGTGTGGCCGTGTTCTGGAACTTGTGGTTCCTAACGTTTCGCCAGCATCTGTGGCCAGCATCTTCAGAGGGCAGGAGCACAGAATTCTGTGCTCCTGCCCTCTGAAGATGCTGGCCACAGATGCTGGCGAAACGTTAGGAACCACAAGTTCCAGAACACGGCCACACAGCCCGGAAGACCCACAACAGCCATTGAACTCCGGCCGTGAAAGCCTTCGACAATACATCAAACTTCACATCTTTATAGAATCCACAAAACTATACAGTTAAAGATTGTGTCCTTCCTTATGTGGATTGCAACACTGAAATCACAGGTGGGCAACCTAGACCCCCCAAAACCCTTTTTGTGGAACTTCCAGTGCTCCTGGCCACTCACCAGGCCACCAACCTTTGGCAGGGAGATTGCCCAGAAACAGTGGACAGATTCCTGCTGTTCTGAGTCATAAGATGTAAATATTATAGTATCCCCTAAATATGCTTAATAAATTAAAACAAAAAATAAATCCACTCCACCAAAACCTGCCAAATGTCAGGTCATTTTGGTGAGGTCAGACTGTCCATATAATATAATCATTTTGCCCATTGCAAGCCTGGTCCACCTGAAATAAAATGTGGCTTTCAAAGGTTTGGCTACTTTTGCTTTAAATATAGCTTTAAATATAACATTTTTCTGTTTAGGATATATATTCATCTATTGACTTCTGTCTCAAATACTATGTCAGTGCAATGCTGAGCAAGTTTACTTGACTCTAAGTTACACTAAATTCAATAGTATTTACTTCCAGGTAAGATAAATTTCTAATTCAGTAAGCAATTCCCTCCCAAATTGTTCCAGAACAACATCACAAAACAACTAGAAATATCTGCAATTTGGAAAAACTGCTGTAACCTTGATTAATTGGATTAGAATATAAATCTACTCATATACCAATGAAAAGATCTCAGAGATTACCCAATTCCTGACAAGATTCACTGGTTCAAATGAAGATTCAACTGAGCAATGCAAATTATATAATTTATATAATATATATAATTATATAATATAATTTATATAATATATACTGTATAATAATAATATAATAACCTCTAACTTAGGAAAAGAATAGTCTATGAATCCAAATAAAAAATGTAAATTGTGCAGATTTTCTAGAATACCAGAAACTAATAAGAGGTTTATGCTACTTTATAGAAAATTGTGTTTTTATTCCAATCTGACTGCAATAAAATTGTATTGATGATGATGATGATTTAATTTCCAGTGTTGTGAAATAATCTCTGCTTTCAATCAGGAATGACCTATGTATGTTGTGTCCCTTTTAACCTTGGTGTTTATTGACATGTTAGAGAATGCCAGACATCAATACGTCTCTATTCTGTTTTCTTTTATGGAAAGGATCAATTGTCCTTTACATTCATTTGAATTTTCTCCAGGTCCATCTTCATGAAAGAAAAAAGAAAAACAAAACCAGATTCTTAGCCACAGGGACTTCGCGTATATTTGTGTATGTGTGTGTGCTCACACTCTAAATATTGTATTCGCATAACATTTATTTCTATGTAAATAGTGGTTGAAAAATATTGTTTTCTAGCCTGCCTTTTTCAGGGTTTTTTTGATCCTGTGCAACACCCAGCTTTCCCACCGTATCAATTTAGGGATGCCAACAATTAGCTGAAACTAATCCTGAAAATTCTACCCCCAGATAAATATGTGCACATGACATGTCTGTTCATATGTGAAGGTACATGTACTTATCTGTCCACCCTTCAGGGTAGGCCAGATCAGGAAACAAATCACCACAAGAAACGTGGGAACTTTATTGTTATAGGGTATAATAACAGCATCTTGAAAGCCTGAGAGTTTCTCTCTCCCCCTCTTATATTAAAGAGAATCAAGATGGGGCAATCTGAGTCATAAGATGACATAAGAAAGTTTCTTTCTCACCCTCTCTTTCAGGTCTAACCTGATGCTTATGTAAGTGCTCTTGCATTCCTTCTTCAAGGTTATCTCTATGCTCTTCTACATTATCAGAAGCTTCACTTCCAAAAAAAAGGTGGGGGGGGGCAGGGCCATGAAGATATCTATATCTGTAAATAATAACTATGAATTATAATTAATGGTCTGTAAGGACACCAAAACCTGGTTCTGAAGGAACTAAGCCAGAGTCAAAAGGGTTGACCTGTCTTATAATATTATAGGTAGCAGGAGAAAGGATGGTTTCTACTACTTCCATTTGTTTCTTAATAAAGAAAGTAACACAGAAGAGACTGACCACTGGAGAATAGGAAATGACAGCATTCTCATGGGGCATCCAACAAAGATATTGATTTACCAGGAGTTGGGATCTTTGAAGAGTTGTTTGATTATGTTTGTATAAATTAAATTTGAAAAAGATTAGAGCTATCAGATAATCACCAGATGGAAGCAAAGAGTTAGGAGTTTTAATATCGCTTTGATTTTATTTAGTGATCATTGAATCTTTACATACCAAATCTGGTAGCTCTAAGAAGACAGGTATACAGCAACTAGTTAACAATTGGAGTTTATTAATATTTATAGTAGAAACTACCATATCTGGACTGCAAAAATCCAGGTGAGCACTGCATGGCAGCAAAGAGAGTTTTCTGTTCTTTTTGCTAGTGGTCAACTGGCAATGATATCCCTAACATACAGGTTAAGTGCCCTGCAAAAGTATGTTAATGTTGCAGTTAGAAGTCTGGTGGCTGCATACAAGTCTTGCCTCAATTACTAAGCCCCCAAAATAATGAATACTGTCTTCATCTCCTGTATTTTGTTTCCCTTTCCGACTATTTCTTCCTCCCATCCCAACAATTCACATGCATAATCAGGGATGTACATCTACACATTTCTCAAAACTCTGGGCTGTTAATAAATAGGTGGTAGCCCATGAAAGCTTATGCCATAATACATTTGTTAGTTTTTAAGGTACTATTAGATTGTTTTGCTGCAACAAACTCACAGCATGACTACCTTTCTGGTAAGAGTTCCTGGACTCTCTTCCTTCCCTTCAATTATAGTAGAAATCTGTGACCATTAAAGTTTGTGGAGCTTAAAAAGCTTAGTCTCTTTAGTTCATTTATTTAAAAAATGTATTGTATTATTTTTTTGCAGTTGTTTACACTTGGATTTTGGTGAAAGTTTGCCTATAAGATTGGTGAGTTTGGAGTTGCAAATATCATGAATACTGATCTGAAAATGCTGTTGCAATCAAGCTACATTTTGGATACACCTCATATTAAATCCTGTGAACCCTGTCTTGGGGTTTAGGACAATGCTTTGTTTGGCAGCTAGTAATGTTCTCATGCATTGAAATTGCACAACAGTGAAACCATCACACAAGTCAGCTGAGCCACTCATCCGATGAAAGCGATGGAACTCAGAATCATGCTTATATCTGCTATAATGAGGATGAACATTTCCAGACTCTGGAACTTGAGAATTAAAGCTTATTCCACCATGCTATTTCTTCTGTCTCCTGTGGGGACACAGTGAAAATTACTTGTTTTTTTACCCTTCTGTTTTATTGTGATTTCTCTAATTTGTGCACCACAAGGCTACAGCATGGCCAAATGCTTACCTGTACTTACTTTATGTCCCTAGGAGCTGAGCTACTGATTTGTTGGATATTATAGCTAGGAGTTCCATTTCTGCTGATCACTGAAGCATTTATTAGTTGCAAATATTAATTGTACAGCAATTGTTTCCAGCATCTCAGCAATTCTTTCTGATTGGTAGATGCCCAGAGGCCTTTCATCAGCAAGATATGGAGGGATTTCAGTTTGAACAGCCTAATTGTGCTGAGTATTTCAGAAAAAATGAAAACTGGCAACTGTCTTTAGTTTTGTTCAGATAGATGATGGACCCAAGAGACATCTTTTGCTATGGTGTACATGGAATTGTGTGGTAAGACAATCACTTCCATTGTCCTCAGCAGTTGGCAAAGAAATGGTACCATTATCCTTATCACTCTGGACAATAAAACAGGTCCCATACAGTCAATCAAATTACTTCTGGAAGCTCATAGGCTTCTCATAGCTAACTGTTGGGCATTATGAGAACAAAATCTTGGAGAAGGCAGGCCTTTGACCTGATTCGATAGCTTTTCTTATGTTTTAATAAGCTTTCTCATCCTGAGTTACCTTTCTCATCAGTATCTTCATCCTACCAAGTTTGAAGGAGCTTTTTTTGAGTCACATTTCAGATTTAGATATGGGGAAGAATAGTTGTTCCTATGGGCTCAGCCCAAGATCCCACCTACCGATTCCATGTACATTGAGATAGGTTTCTGTTCAGTAGATAGTTGCTTATCTTCCTCTTTTAAGGAGACCCTCAAATGAGAATGGCTATTGATCAATCAATCAATCAATCAATCAATCAATAAGGTGTTGCCAACTCCAAAGTTCATTCTAATCTCTGGTGTTTTGTTATGTGGGATATTGTTTATAGCAGAAAACGGAAGAGAATCTTGCAAATTGAGTAGGCAATCTTTTTGCAGCTGGGAGCTACACCTTTTTCCAGGATTTGGTTTTTTTTGGCCTCCAAAAGCCCCAGGAGGGTATCAATGACATGTTTATGTAATTGGAGAGGGCCATGTGGAAGTTGGGAGTGGGAATCATTCTAGGGTAAAATAGCACTGCTAACCCTATTTAAAGCTTAATGCAACTATAGGGCTTATTTGGGAAAAAAATAAGCAAAAATTATGTCATTGCAAATTGGTGATTTGCCACTGAATTTTGGGAGCACAGGACTTAGCTGGGTCGCTCAGAGTTGTCCATAGTAGTTATAAAGATTTATTTTCTCAGTGCAAGAATCCAGTCATATTTTGCTTGTATTTCATTTCTATTTCATATTCTATCCCCAGAAGGGCTCCTGAGGCCAGGAAAAGCCACGAAGAATTGTGACAAGAAGAAACCAGGGCAGCCATTGTCAGCCAGCCATATTTCTTTGTAACACCTGAATCAAGAGAACCCGAAGACAGCCGAAGTTGGTGCTTGAATGCAGTGATAGGCTGGATGATGACCTATAATAAACTGAGGCTGAATCCCCAAAGGTGGAAGCACTGAGCGAATTGCTGGCTTTAGGGGCTGTACTCTTTTCAAAAGAACATGGTTGCAGTTTGGGGGTGTTCCTCGATCCCTAATTGCCATTGGAGGTCTACTTGTTTTCTGCGACCAAGTGTGCCTACAGGCTGAAATGTCAGCTGTACCAGTTCCCGGGCAGGGACCAAAGTAGTTAATGCTTTGGATTACTGTAATGAGCTGTGGGGCTGCTCTTGGGACTGGCATGGAATATATTGAATAATGTGGTTAAATTACTGACTGGGAGCCAAATGTGCACAGATTACACCCGTGTTAAAAGGTCAGCATTGTCTGCCAACCTGCGATTCAAGGCGTTCAAAGCCATAGTCAGTTCAGGAGCAGTTTACTTGGAATGATGTCTCTCATCAGCCTCCTGGCACCTAGAATCTTTAGCAGGGGTCTTGGTCTCTCTGCCACAGTTAGTAAATTGCTGCTTGGCAATGATGCAGAAGGGGGCCTTCTCAGTGGCACCTTTGCTCTGGAATGCCCCCCCCCCCCCCACACTCAGGTACACCAGGCCACAAAACCAGATTTAGTCAGAAGTGGTACCATTTTTTAAATAAAATATTTTTGGGACACACAAGTCTATTTTAAAAGCTCATGGCCACCACCATAAAATCATGAACTTGGAGCTGTGGTATTGAGGTTCCCTCCTGATTTAGCAGTTCTTTCAGTGATAGCATGGTATCTTAGGCATGTCTGTGAATGATGGGGAACTATGTCCTATCTCTTACTTATTCAGAGGGCCAGTTGATTATGAACACTTAATCTTTATTTAAAAATAACATTGTATGAAGTGATGCAGGATAGGGATATCAGATCTGACTACAAAAAATCCAAATAAACAGTAGATGGCAGCAAAGTGGTGGTGGTGGGGGTTCTGTATCTATTTTCTCCCATGGTCATTTGGACTTTGCAGCTCAAATCTGGTAGCCATATTATAGGATGCAAATTGTTTCTCTTTAAAAAGCCGCATGAAGAAAACCCCTCCTCTGTGCTTATTTTTATAATCAATGTTCAGTTTTTCAAAAGGACTTGCCTTGCCTTTTTCCTTTTCTTTTCCCTCCTTTTCTTTTGCCAACTATCAATGGTATCTCTCTTCTCTTACTCCCTCTCTTCTGCATATCTTCTTAGCTTCTTTCTGCCTGCCTTTCTTAGAAGGAACTGTCCAGGTACTGTACTATTTCCTCATAGTATGTTTTAGGTTAGTAATTGATTCAAAAAAGATCAAATAATGATGGAAGGAATAGACTTAGATTCTGCATAGTAGGGATGTCAACATCTAAGATACCTTAGAATATATTCTCTATCTATCTATCTATCTATCTATCTATCTATCTATCTATCTATCATCTATCTCTATCATATTTATACCCCGCCTATCCCCTCCCTATCAGAGGACTCTAGGCGGCTTACAACATTGCAATTCATATATATTTATACATTCATATTAACAACGTTTTTACCACGCGCTCAGGGAAGGGGTAAGGGGACCGACTCTTTTTTCCGTGGGTATTGGACTACATGTCCCAGAATACCTTGCTTCAGAGTCGGCTGCTGACGTCCTGGATGTTGCTGTTCGGGATTCGTCGTCTCCGTCTTCGCCGCCATTCACGAGGTCTTCTTCACTCCGGAGGTGACCCCGACAGGACGCCAGCAAATTCTCCTACTTTAAGGTGGTACCCATTTATCTACTTGCAATTAGCTTTCGAACTGCTGGGTTGACAGGAGCTGGGGCAAGTGACGAGAGCTCACTTTGCCACGTGGGGATTCGAACTGCTGACCTACTGATCGGCAGTCTTACGGTTTCAGCGGTTTAACCCGCTGAGCTACCGCGCCCCTTATTTACAACAACCTCTACCTCTACTACTAGAAGACAAAGTTAGATCAACACTCCAGTCATTACTAAGTTGGAAGATACCTACAGAACATGGCAAGCAACAGAAGCAGTATCAGTAAAGGTTCTAACCAAACTATACCAGCAATCTGGAGAACAACACAGTGGTCAACAGATTAGAAGAGGTCAGTCTACATACCAATATTAAAGAAAGACTTAATAGAGTGTGCAGGCTATTGCACAGTATATTTAATGCTGGGAAAAGTGGAAGGAAAGAGGAGAACAACCAGCAACAAAGTGAATGGACTCAAATATAATGGAGATGGGTGCACCATTGGGAGACTTGTAAGGCATAGTTGGGGATAGATCATCCTGGGGAAGTTCTATCTATGTCATTGCTAAGAGTCAACAATGACCTGATGGTACAGAATCAAGTAATGTTTTAGGCATCTTTTAAAAATCCACCTATGACTGGGGACTTTTCAGGATTTGATAGAAAATGCAGTGCAAAATTCCAATTAAAAAAAAATCCTTTTATTGAGAAACACATTAAAGTAGGCACCAGGATCATTTTTGTTTTCCTAGTTTCACTTAACAAGTTTAACTAATTGCACTGAATTCCGTTGCAAATTCCTCCCTCCTTCCAGCTCTTAATTGATAACACCATGTTGCCCTTTTGCCCTTTAAATTACAAAGTGAGAGCATTTTTTCCATACTCAATACTTCAGCCCAAAGCAACTCAAAGCATATATATTTGCAGATTATGATATGAGCTTAATATATGTATTACCATATTTTGAACCCTACTTATAAAGTTAAGGAAGGGCTTACTAAGATTAGCGTCCATTTTCCCTCTGGGAGTTAGGCTAGCAGCTGGCTTTTCTCTGGGTGGTGAAACCTTTGAACTATTGTCCTCTGCAGTCCCTGGGGATCATCTGAACATGGTGGACCACATTCTGTGATGCATCCTTCTCTTCAAGTTTTCAGCTTTTCTCTGGATCATACCAAACAACTCTCTTCAGCAAATGTCTTCAGGCTAACAAAACGTCAGCAGTGTAAATGCCTCTCAGTCCAACTCAGATTTACCAACTCACATTGTTCTTTATTAAAACTATAGATCTTGATTAGTCTAAGTCCAGCTTAGTTACCAGCTAGTATCTGTGTTCCAATCCTCCTCCCTCCATCTTCACGGAGTCCCCACTGATGATTTCTTAAAACGTCACCTCAAAGAAAGTCAAGCGGACCTTTCTCTCCTATGAGAACCTTTCCTATGAAAACTAAATTATCCCTTGTATTGCCTTCGACAATACATTATCCCCAATTTCCTTATCAGCAAAGCTAGCACAAACTAGCAGTTGGTGTTTGGGTGTGTGTCTTCATGAAAGTATGGATACATGGCAAGGCAGTAAAAAGTCATGTGTGTCACATTACCTCTTTATGTTGGTCTCCCCCAGTCATTAATTCTACCTATTTCTGTTTTCAGTGACCCTTCCTTTCTGTTTTCCCAAGTTTTTCTTCTGTTTTGTACTCTGTTTTACTCTTTTCTTCTGAAAATATTTCAGTATTTTCTTTAATGAGAAATGTAATAAATAGATAAAGAAATAAGAGCTGACTTTTGCTGCCATCATTGCTATTATAATTCTGGTATGATAGTGCAGTCCTTCCTTTTGGTTCAGAAAGTTAGTACATCTTGTAGTAAATGGAGGTTGCTGTACACTGAATGCTGTTCCCACATAAATCTCTGTACCTGTTGTAGGTTAGTGATGGATGAGACTGAATCCCTTCAATCTCTTGTTATTTCCTCTCTCCTATCACTGCTTGATGGAAGATTTTGCAGTTCTCTTTTCCTTAACTGTATCTCTGTCTGGAAAGAAAAATGAATCCAGGGAAGTTTATGACTTGGATATGTCACATGTCCAAGACAGACTTTAATATGACTTTTGCCACTGCCAGTTTCCTTTCTAGTCAGAAAAGTCCTTAATGCAACATTAGTTGGAAGGTATTTTTCTGTGTTATAACAAATACAGTATTTTGATTAAGGAGCTTTCCATTAAGAGCTTTCCATTAACTTTATTTAAGAGAAAAGTATTTTAGCAAACCTTACTCTTAGTTTATTTTTTTTATAAAGCTTTATTAATTTTTTCAACATATACTATATAAAATACATAAAAACTAAAAAGAATGAAACAAAGAATACTACAAGAAAAAAGAAAACTAAAAAAGTGCCAAAATACCAGAAAAAACTATTACATGGTGGCTTCCAACTTTCTACAACAAAGATAGATAGATAGATAGATAGATAGATAGATAGATAGATAGATAGATAGACAGACAGACAGACAGATAGATAGATAGATATATCATTATCTGTCCTGTTCTGACTAAGACCGACACAGGAAGCGGTTTTAAAGATCTTTATTTATAAGTCACAGAAAGCAGCCCAATTTATGCTAGGAGACAGTCCACATGTGGCAGAGTTCTGGGATAGGTCCATTGCAGAAGGCAGACAAGGCACGGGATCGGAGCAAGGCTCAGAGGCAGGAGCTTGTTCAACAACAGGGCAAGGCCAGAAATCTTCCCTCAAAAGATCGCAGAAGGCAGCCCAATTTACGCTGGGACTCGGTTCACACGTGGCTGGGTTCTGGGACAGGTCCTCTGCGGAAGGCGTGGGAAGTTCGGGAACGGGAACTTGCATGGCAGCCGGACAAGGTGGAAGGGCAGGAAGACTCACCAAGGCGGAGATGAGGCTAGGCTGGAGATCCTCAGAAACCCCGGCGGCAGAAAACGGCTTAAGTTCAGGCTGGTGCGCAGCCACCGGAAACGACTGGAGTTTGGGGACCTGGACGGTGGCAGTGGGACAAGGCTCAGATGCAGGAGGCAAGGCTCTGGCAGAAATGGACTCAGGGACTTGGTCCAAGGCGGCGGCAGGGTCCGGCACAGAAGTGGTTTCTCAGTCAGCGGAGGCACTAGGCTCGGGTCTGGGGGTGCACATGGCAGCGGAGTTGCGTCTCACAAAGTACGTATGTGGCTGGTGCGAACGGTTGTCTCCGGTGACCGGTGCTGGCTGTGCTTGCCTTTTTATCCTTTGAATTTTGTGCCGTTCGTGTGCGGGAGCCAATCAGGCCTCATGCTGCTCGACCCGCCTTTCCCACCTTCTCTGCCATGTGCTGATAGGCAGAGGAGCTTCTTCCGGGTGACCTCCAATCGGCGGCTCCGGCTTGGATTCGGATCTCGTGCCATCCCAGCTTCCTCCTGCTTTCTCCACTATTGGCCCATCTTCCTCTGACTCGGAATCCAGCGCGGCGGCAGGAACCGATTCACTCCTGACATTATCAATCTCTTACTCTAGTTTAAACTAAGATAAACATTATTTCTATAAAGCATTTCCATCTCTATATGACATTATCCTCTAAAACAAACTATATCTCCCTCTTAAAAAAATAAAAAACCTTTTCTAACATAACTATTCGCCTAATAAGCAAATACTCAAATATTATCCTACTTCATTAAAATTTTACTCCTCTCTGCCTACTAAAATAACAAAAAAAAATTATCTACATTTGGTTAATGTCCTTTTACCCAAGGTAAAATCATCACCAAAACAGAAACATCAGTCTAAACCTTTAAGAGACCATCCTGATAAACACATTTAAACAATTATCCAACTTCAAAATAGACTAAGGCATTTACATATCTCAGTATTACACACAAAGCTTTCCCCTTACAAGTCTCAAATTCAGCAGCCAGCCTTGATTCTTGGTCTCGATTTTCCAGGAACACAGCCAATCATATCTCTCCCTTTGCGCCTGAAACTCTTCTTTCTTCAGAATCAAAGTTAACTCTCCACAGTCCAATTTTTCTCCCTTCACTTTTTGACTTAGAAATGTTAATCCTCATTTTCTTCTTTAAAGAAGGAGCACTACTCTCAAAGTAGTTTCCACTGTTGTCTTCTTTTTCAAGTTGTTGGTAGGCCTTAGACTCCAGAAGTTCTAGGAGATGATCCAGGGCTTGGGTGACGTTAAGATAGAGTTCTTTAAAGATCGCTTTCATTTCTTCCATGTCTCTCCACGGTGTGTTATCAGGAGAAAAAAGATGTAAACAAGAGCCATTCTCACAGGAAAGCAGAGGCAGATAGCTCAAAATTCAACTCAGCAGATTCAACAAAGTAGATAAATCTTTTATAATCCTCAAAACATTAAGAAAATGGCAACAAAACAGCAAACATCTTTAAATCCCAATATTAGAATTTAAATATTAAAAAAGCCAACTTTCCAAATTAATAAATTCCAAAAATAATGAAAATCACCAAGAGCTTTGCATTTCTTTATTGCAAAAGAAATCTCTTCAGTAACAAATAAACAAACAAACAAAAACCCTTGGTGTTTTAGAAATGGGATGGCAAGATTTGGTGTCTGTTTTATGGCTTCGGTGCAGCCCTGAACTGTATGACATCCGTGCCTCCCAGCATTCTCAGTCACGGATTGATCGCAGGGACTCCGTTCTGTGACCCCCCCCCCCGCAAGAAAATGCTATCTGGAGAACAAAAGGGATGACTTCCTGGATTCTCCTTACCCGGAGAATTCTTCAGGCTGCAGGGACCCAGCCTGTGCCCAGAAATGCTGCGCCGTCAGCCCTGCTTAATAAAGCAGTACCGTTCAGTCTGCCATTCCCCACAGGAAGCCCCTTACTCTTAGTTTAGAGCAATATTTCCAGATGAGTCAACTCTGTTCCTAGAATTCTCAGCAATAGTCATGCTGACTGAGGAATTCTGGGAGCTGAAATCTACACATCTAGAAGCTGACCAGGTTAAAAACACTGGTTTAGACTATGAACCTTAAGGCCTCCTGTTATTTAAAGGTTAAAGATATGAACTTTTTTTCTGTAAAAGCATATGTTCTAATTTATCTAGAATATTGAGAGCTGAGCTCAGAGACCTTTATATCTAAGTAACTATAGATTGCTCCAGCTTTCTTACCATACAATTGGAGGTTTGCATTTTACTTAATTAGGAAAAACAGTTTGGTATCAATGTATGGATTCCTCACTTCAAATATTAAAATAGTTTAAAAGGGTTTGTAAAGTTACCATAAGGAAGAATAAGATTCTGGAAGACTAGTTTACTGTGCCTAATGTGACCTCTTTTTCCCATACTTTAATTTAATTCTTTATTAGGCATTATTAGGCCAACACAAAGGTCGTAAAATAATTTGGAAACCTTTGTGTTCACTAGTCAACTGGATTTCTATTTTTCTCAGTGGAAACGTTTTGCTCCTTATCCAAGGAGCTTCTTCAGTCTGAGCAAAGTTAGTAAGGGAATCCTTACTTACTTGGCATCCTTACTTACTTGACAATCCTTACTTACTTGACAATTCCACCTGGATGACTGAGAACCTTCATAGACATTTTGTGTTCACTAGTATACTTCATCAGCAAAACATCCCATTTCATTCTACTTGGGACACAATTCAATCACTGTCATTTCATCTCTGTTAGCCCAACTTGACACACAAAGCAACATCTGAATAATATATAAAGAAGGGAGGACTACTTAACAATTTAGGTTGCAATATATTTATATCCTATGTACAGTATGTGCCTACTTCTGGAAAGTAGCACCGGGATGATTTACTGATCCTATAATCTGTTGAATTTTAAGTGCCAGTACAAGTAACTCTGTCTTCCCTAGAGATCTACCTCCTGCTGATCAGAATACAGACTGTATTGGTGGTAGTACACACCAGATGGTGCTATATCATATAGTTTACTCTGAATTGCGGTTATGTGTGCATTTATGTATATATCATGTGGGGACAATAGATGGAATTTCCACATAATTTCTTTATCTTTCAACATCATTTGTGAACAGCATCTAACACATATGCTGTTTAGCCTTGTTTTTCATTTTATGTAAAAAAAAGGAGGAAAAAAGAAAGAAAGCCCACAAACATTTAAATATATCTGGTGTACTAAACAAAAATAGTCTTACTTATATAGAGTCATGTTATCTAATTATGTTAATAATTTAAGTCAGATTATTTATAAAAAGGGGGGGATTAATTACATAAATAAGTAGATGCAGTCCAAATGTACAAATAACTGTTCAAATGAGACTCTCAGTGGTGAAATGCTTGTTCAGATAAAGGAACAGAAATGAATTCTTCAGATCATTGTGTAATTGACTGGAAATGGGTTGCAGTTTTATTTTGCTTTGTCTTGTGCAATCTTAAAAGCCTGCAATAAGCATTTATGTTGTTCTCCTCTTATTGTCCAAACCAGTGATCTATAACTTAAAAGAACATAAGTAGCTACAAAACCCAATGTATCTTTCAGAACAAAATTAATATGTAAGCTAACTTTACCCCAAGGGAGCTATTTATAGTACATGACCCCCCTCATTAGAATCAATATTGCATTTGAACACTGTATTTCCAATTATTAACCTAATCTACTAATCTCTTCCTTAAAATACATTGTAAGGTATTTAACAGAACTTAAATTTTTTTGTTGACTTAACTAGAATTAATTCTATAGAAATGTAACATATACAGTAAGTGTCGAAGTAGTTTCCCATTGATATACATATACTGGACATTCCAGTTCCTTCTTCCATGCTTCCCTATATTTTTGAATATCTTATTTAGTGCATTCTAATGATTACTTATAAATAGCTTTTATGAGCTTATTATTTTGAAAAGGACATATTACATTTTCTAGCGCTAGATGGGTTCTGGAGCCCTAAAGCTGCTGGCCTTTATCTAGACTGTTATTGGTATTTTAACTGAAGATATAGCCCATAGATTTCCAAACTGTGTGTCGGGACATGTTAGTGTGTCGGCTGCAGTGTCTGGGTGTGTCGCAGCTGCTGTCCTAGTGCCTGCCTTGTGCCTGGCTGCCTCCAAACCTGCTGTGATTCTGCACAGGTCCTAGTGCCTGCCTTGTGCCCTGCTGTAAGAGTGTGTCGCGAAATGATGCATGCCTAAAATGTGTGTCACCAACATGAAAAGTTTGGAAAGCTCTGATATAGTCACTTTGCACATTGTAGCAAACGGTACTTAGGTTGCAGCTCCTCAAATAACAAAAAATCATTAGAGGATTCTGTCAGCTGGTTTAAAATATACACTCCATACTCTTTTCAAACTTTTTGACCGAAGGATTACCTTGCCATTTTCAAGGATCTGGGGCAGAGGGGAATTTTGACAAACTCTACTGAGACCGGTCCCCATCCATGGGGTGGGTGAGGCAGTCTGGTAAAACAAATGCTGTGCTATTGGCAGTTGCCTCAAACCGAAAGCAAGTTTCTCACAGATCTTGTTAATACTGTATTTATTGATCTGAAAGGGATAAGGTTATAGGAATTCAAGCAACTGAATTATAAGTCATACAGAACTAATTTATCACCTGAAATATTTTAGGATGGAGCTGTATTCTGTTTCTTCTTAATGACTTTCATGTGAAGTGGCAAGGAGCTGGACCTCTTTGCAGATAACGGAAAGCCTTGCAGCAGCTGTCTGTTTGCCCAAGTGCCTCTTGTCCTGTGAACTAAGCACTAAATCACCTCTCCCTTCAAACCCTCTTTCTCCGCCATCCTCTCTCTCTGGGCCTAAAGAACCCATTTCCCCCTCCTCCCTCCTGCGAAAAACCTCTGGTTGGAACACAACATCTTCCCCTCTTCCCACAAAGAAGGGTCAGGCAATTCTCCCAATTAGGACTGGGAGGGAGCAGGTGAGCCGTGTGTGTGTCTACTTTAAATTACACCTATACAATGGCTAGAGTTTCACTGTGCTTACAGTACTCAGTTGCAATATGTTCAGAATCCACACATGCTTAAAACCTAAACAGCAAATGGCTGTCTACCCCTGACTGGTGCCTTCCAGATATGTTGGAATTTAGCTCCCCAAGGCTCCCACCTGTTGTGACAATTGGTCATCCTGGATGAGGTATTATGAAAGAAGCAACTATAATCTACAACCAGTTGGCTGGTTGGCAATCCTGGTGGAACTATAAATGTTCTCCTGTGACTATCTCTTACCTCTGTGCTTTTCATTGCCAGAGGAAATTTATTTATTTATTTATTTATTTATTTATTTATTTATTTATTTATTTAATTAAATTTATATAACCGCCCATCTCCCCCAACGGGGAACTCTGGTTTAAACCTACTAAATGGTTTAGTAGTTTCTGATCATAGTTCCAAGCTTATGGTTTCAAGGCTGAAGAATGGCAAGGTATCTTTGAAGAGGCCAAATTTTCTATTTTTTAAAAACAACAACACTAAAAGGAGTCAGATACATAAAATGTACTTCTGCTCTAAAAGAGGCCCAAAGTAGATTCTTGAGGAAATATTTTGGATTCAGTACTCAGTCATTGGCGATCACTCGTAGCCGAGTAAGATTGTCTTCCAAAGGTAAAATTTTAACAGTGGATCCGTAAGTGGCTGTAAAGGCCAATTCTGGATCCGCACAACCTCCCACAATGAGGGCATAGGTTTCCGGGTGGGAGACGGTCATGATGAGGGTTTGCCTGACGTGCCTTCCTTTTAGCTCTTTTCTCCTTTTCGCCCTGTACTCGTGCTTCTTCAAAGTCCATAGCGCCATTAATAAAGGATGACCTCCAATTGAAACGCTCATGAGTTAGGGCTTCCCAGTTCTCAATGCTGATATTACATTTTTTTAAATTAGCTTTGAGAGTATCTTTGAATCTCTTTTGCTGTCCACCAATATTCCGTTTTCCATTCTTAAGTTGGGAGTAAAGTAGCTGCTTTGGAAGACGATGGTCAGGCATTCGAACAACATGACCGGTCCAGCGAAGTTGATGTTGGATGATCATTGTTTCAATGCTGGTGGTTTTCGCTTCTTCTAATACGCTAACATTAGTCCGCCTATCTTCCCAAGTAATTTGCAGAATTTTTCAGAGGCAGCGTTGATGGAATCTTTCAAGAAGTTGGAGGTGGCGTTTGTAGAGGGTCCATGTTTCACAGGCGTACAGAAGGGTTGGTAGTACAATGGCTTTGTAAACAAGCATTTTGGTCTCCCTGCGAATGTCCCGATCCTCAAACACTCTACGCTTCATTCGGGAGAAAGCTACACTCGCAGAGCTCAGGCGATGCTGAATTTCAGCGTCGATGTCAGCTTTTGTAGATAGATGGCTGCCGAGATAAGAAAAGTGATCGACATTTTCTAGTGACACACCTTTAAGCTGGATTGATGGCGCTGCGGAGGGATTGGTTCGAACTTGCTGGTAAAGCACTTTGGTTTTTTTAATGTTAATCGAGAGGCCAAGTTTTTCATATGCTTCTGCAAAGATGTTTAGGATAGTTTGAAGATCTTCCTCGGAGTGTGCACAGACTATGTTATCATCAGCATATTGAAGTTCTATAACAGAAGTTGCAATTACCTTATTTTTTGCTTTCAGCCTACTAAGATTAAAAAGCTTTCCATCTGTTCGATATATAATTTCTACACCAGTAGGAAGTTTCTCTTCAACAAGATGCATAATCATAGCGATGAAGATAGCGAATAAGGTTGGAGCAATAACACATCCCTGTTTAATGCCGGATTCCACTTTAAATGGATCGCTTTGAGAGCCATTGTTATTCAGGATTGTTGCCATCATGTCGTCATGGAGTAACCGCAAGATGTTCACAAATTTATCAGGGCATCCGATTTTCAGAAGGATGGTCCAGAGAGCAGTACGATTTACAGTATCAAAAGCTTTAGTCAGATCAATAAACGCCATGTACAGAGGGCGGTTTTGCTCCTTGCATTTTTCTTGAAGCTGTCGTGCAGTGAAGATCATATCTACTGTTCCCCTGGAAGGGCGGAAGCCATTTTGCGTTTCAGGGAGGATGTCTTCTGATACAGATAGGAGACGGTTTGCGATGATCTTTGCCAGGATTTTGCCTGCTGTGGCTAGAAGGGAGATGCCTCGATAGTTTCCACAGTCTGTTCTATCACCCTTTTTAAAGAGAGTGATAATTATGGCATCCCTAAAGTCTGCTGGAATCTCCTCCCTCATCCAGATTTTTTCGATGAGCTTATGAAGTTGTTGTGTAAGTTCAGGCCCGCCTTCTTTAAAGACTTCAGCAGGAATCCCATCAGGTCCACTAGCTTTGTTATTTTTCATTTGTTTAGTGGCTTTGCTGACTTCCTCCAAACTAGGGGGTACTGCAAGCTCATTTCTTATTTGTTTTTGTGGGATTTGCAAGAAGACTTCATCAGCCACAGTAGAGTGACGATTAAGGAGATTGTAGTAATGCTCTTTCCAGCGCAGTGCAATAGACTCTTTGTCCTTTAGAAGTTTAGCACCATCTACTGAGCGTAAGGGATTTGTACCATGGTTTGTTGGTCCATAGATGGCCTTTATGGCATTAAAAAAGCCCCGTGCATCATGAGCATCTGCAAAATGTTGGGTTTCTTGGGCTTTTTTTATCCACCATATGTTCTTAAGTTCTCTAGTTCTTCTTTGGACTTCTGCCTTTGCACTGGCGTAGATTTTTTTCTTAACGGCACAGTTAATATCTTTTTGCCATATCTGGAAGGCTTTCCTTTTCTTGTCAATAATATGTTCAATCTCACTATCGTTCTCATCAAACCAGTCTTGATGTCTCTTAGTCTGGTATCCGATAGTTTGTTCACAGGCTGAAATAATAGAAGTCTTCAATTTAGTCCAGTGTTCCTCAACATTTTCAGGAAGTTCCATAGGCAGATGTTCCTTGAGAGTTGATTGAAAGCAAGCTCGTTTAATAGGATCTTGAAGGGCCAGTGTATTCATTTTACGCCTTGGTTTTCTTCCTTGGAGCCTACGATGAGGGACAATCTTTATGGCCATCGTGGATCGAATTAATCGATGGTCTGTCCAGCAGTCATCGGCGCTCGTCATGGCTCTGGTGAGAAGTACATCACGGCGATCTCTAGCACGGACAATTACATAATCTAAAAGATGCCAGTGCTTCGACCGTGGGTGCTTCCATGATGTTTTAAATTTATTTTTATGGCGAAAGAGTGTGTTAGTAATGACAAGGTTATGCTCTGCACATTTAGTCAGAAGTAAGATTCCATTCGTGTTGCTGTTGTCAACTCCTTCTTTCCCAATGATCCCTGGCCACAAATCAAAATCCCGCCCAACTCTTGCATTGAAATCGCCCAGGAGGATAATTTTATCCTCCTTTGGTATCTCTGATAAGATGGTGTCCAGCTGGGTATAAAATTTTTCCTTGATATCCTCATCTGCATCTAGTGTTGGTGCGTAAGCACTTAGGATAGTTGCCTGTTGGTTTTTGGCGAGTTTTATTCACAGAGTTGAGAGTCGTTCGTTAATCCCAGTGGGAACTTCTGACAAGAGCTTCACAAGGTCGTTTTTGATAGCAAAGCCTACCCCATGTATTCGTCGTTCTTGTTCAGGCAGTCCTTTCCAAAAGAAGGTATAACCTCCTTTTTCTTCCTTCAACTGTCCTTCTCCTGCTCTTCGAGTTTCTTGGAGTGCTGCTATATCAATATTAAAACGTCTCAGCTCCCTTGAAATAATGGCAGTCCTACGTTCAGGTCGTTCACTATCCATATTGTCTTGCAGTGTCCGTATATTCCATGTTCCAAAATTCATGTGTTTTTTACGACCGCTAGATGGTGACCCCACTGGTCGCGGTAATCCAGTCAGGGAGAAAATGAGGCAGACTATGTTTAGGGCACCTTTTCTAGCCCCCTCCCCATATGGGGTGAGCAGAGTGGATCCTAAATAGGGCTGCTCAGTCGTGGATACAGCTGCCGAACTACTCAACTGCCTCGATCCTTGAGTCAGGGCGACTGAATCCGTATCCACCGCCCATGTGCTGGTCCATGACTAGGAGCTTCCGGATTTCACAGTCCTGCCCCCATTGCCATTCATCAGTCGCCATGGGACTTTTGGTTGTTTTGGGTTTGGTGTGGTTGGAAGACGCTTGTGCGTGAATTTGTTTTATGTGTGGAGATCGGTGCACAACGATCAGCACACAACCTTCACAGAAAAAGGCTCTAATCCAATGGCATGGATACCATGACGATTGGTGACCTTTTGTCTGCTGCAGCCTTCATCCGCCTTCGCAGCCGTTGTAAAAATACACCTTGTTATCTTCCGCCTGTTCTGCCGTTGAGGACTTTCTTGGATCGTTTTTTTCTGGTTCCTCCCCCTGGACCTTACCGCCATGGGTGACCCTGCCAGGAGTACATGACTCCCGACGGCTTCGCTCACAGGGTTCATTGGGAACACACAAGCCCACTCACCACAACAAGGTGACGATCCAGCGAGTGATACAGCGATACAGCGAGTACTCAGTAGGGCTATGAAGAACCTTGTAACCCACTTTGCAATTGCATTCTCAGCTTGGTAAATAGCTCAACTTATCTTTGTTGGGCCTCCAGAGAACTATCCTGACCCATTTCCAATTCTTGAGCATAATTTGGGAAACCTAGAACTTTCCCATTCCATTATCTAGCATGGGACCATAAATACATGGCTTTCTAAAAAATCAGAGTGATAGGAAATTTGCATTATACGTGAGAGATTTTTGAAGGCATGTAACTCAAAAAACAGACACCAATTTCTGTTGAATATTAGTGCCTGGCTTTTGAGTTACATGCCTTCAGAAAATCTAGTTTCAAAAGGCCTATAACTTTTTCCCCATCAAAGTGGAGCACATTTACGGGAAAGCTATTAAGGAATGAAGCATGCTAAATATGATATAAATCAGTACAGAGCTTTTCAAATTATGTTCTTTTAGATTCTGGTAATTTTATAAAAGTAGTATTTTTTGTTTTGTTTTGAACCACTGGGTTTGCAGCAAACAGTGCTAATCTATTTACAGTAGACATTCTGATTTGAGGGCAGACCTGCCAGTCACTGAATATAATACCTCTCCAGTTCATCCTTCCTCCGCACCCACTCAAGCATTTTTTGAGTGCAAAATATAGTATTTTGATGGGTGGTGCTTCTCTTTCCACCCATCATGCTGTGTTTCTAAATTACATATTGGGTAGTGCTTCATGGAGGATTTTAAATAAAGTACAAAGCAATTTAGACACCACCATCCTCCCTGAACAAATTAAAAACCACACTGAATTGCCTCATTCTATTCTTGGTTCATGAAGGGGGCACGATGGCTCATTGGTTAAGATGCCAGGCTTGTCGATTGGGAGGTCGCAAATTCGGAGGTTTGAGACCCTAGCCCCGCGTGACAGAGTGAGCTCCCACACTCGCCCCAGCTCTTGCCAACCTAGCAATTAGAAAGCATGCAAATGCAAGTAGATAAATGGGTACCACTTCGGTGGGTAGGTAACAGCGTTCTGCGCATGTCATGCTGGCCACATGATCGCAGAAGCATCTTTGGACAACGCTGGCTCTTCAGCTAAGAAACGGAGATGAGCACCGGCCCCTAGAGTCGGACACGACTGTGCGGGGGAACCTTTACCTTTTTTTATTCTTGGTTGGTACCTAGTCAAAGCACAGCCCAAGGTCACAGAAAGGATAGAGGCAGATTCTAAACATCCCTTCCTAATCTCCAGTGATGAGTTCAGCAGATGGAAACAGAAAAAAATTCATCAAAAAAGTTCATGATTTGGAATGAGTTCTGCTGGTTCATGTAATGATTCTGACCCCCCACCCACCTCCAATACACTCACGCTGCCAGAGCTTTTGCTTCAGCAGTGATCAGCATGTGACTCAAGAGCTGAAAGCTGGCTTGCGGAAGTCTGGCATATTAACATGCTGCTAGTAACCCATGAAAATGCTATGAATACTGGACAAAATAGTGTACCTCATCTCCTGGTTCTAAATTCTCTGTGGTTGAAGCAAATTGCCAGAGATACCATTGTACTTGGTGCTCCAGACTACTTTTTATACACTCTTGTCTTCTCAGTGTCCAGTTTTACATCCTTAATAAGCAAAAGATGGAAGTAATACTTGAGACTTAGAGCTTGATGTGAATTTGCTGTTCCCATTTACTCCCATCTTTCTTATTAGACACTCTGTCGTAGGAATTCTCTCTTGCAAATAATTTCTTTGAGTTATACAAATACATTGTTGAAATTCTAAATTAAGGATAATGCATGTACAGTATGATGGATTGGAAAGATATATGCTTTGCTCATTGCTAGAACTTCAGCAGATGCCAGGCATTTACCTCTGTTTCACTGCTCCCTTTGCTGTAAAATTAAAATTTAACAGAAGCATTTTGATAATTTCTTATGCAGATTTGCTCATAAAAAAGCTGGATTCCACCAGGGAAACAAGTTATTCCTGTTGGATCCTCCTTTTCAGCAAATAACCAGATGCAGTTCAGCACATCTTTTGTTCCCTGTTGGCCACTTTTCATTAAACAAACTGACCTCGTATGCATGTTACTTGTTCCAGAAGTCACCATGGACACATCACCATGGAGGTTTGGTGGGAAAAATCAACAACTTTTTCCTGACAGAGCATCTTTCTATTTAACAAATATATAAAAAGCTGAAATTCAATAGCTACAGATTCTTTTTTGGGGAGAGCACAGAATCATTTTACAGTTGCTTATATTGAATTCTATTTGCCATTTTAATGCCCATCCCTCCAGTTTGGAAAGATCCTTCTGGATTCCTTCGGAGTTTCTCTTTGTTTTAACCATCTTAAATAATTTGATGCCACTGGCTAATTTAGCCATTTTGCTGCTCATCCCTAATTCCAGTCTTTTCAGGCTGTCCGGCACAGGAAGGAGAGAAACCTGCTTCCTTTTCATTAAACTGGAGATGCTAGGGGTTGGAATTGGGACATTTTTATGTCTAGGATTGTGCAGATCAATATTATTCTGATTCATTTCATCATTTTCTTTTTCCCCCCCAGGGCAGAGTTTTGAAGTGGGAATTATTTCTAAGGCTTTTTAAATTAAAAATTAATAGAAAAAAATTATGTGTGTTTAATTGCAATATCCATATTGTCCAAGTTGTTATGTCTTCATTTTTTTTCTCTTTAATTTTTAGATTTTTTTATCCCACTTTTATTATTTTTTATAAATAACTCAAGGTGGCGAACATACCTAATACTCCTTCCTCCTCTTATTTTCCCCACAACCACCACCCTGTGAAGTGAGTTGGGCTGAGAGAGTGGCTGGCCCAAATCTTAAACATTCCCAGCACCCATACAACAACATGGAACCTTTACTTGCTTCTGAAGGTTATCAGGGTTGGGGTAAGCTGAAGTTCTGTCAGGGGAATTGGCGAAGGAACAATGCTGAGTCGAAGTTCAACTCTAGTATCTTTATTGTTTCTACCATACACAGAATCTTGCCAGACTAAAGTTCCTAAACTGAGCTAAGGGGAAAAGTACCCTTGGGAATCTAGGGCGGTGCTAGTCTTTCTTCCTCAGCCCCCCCTCTCTCTAAGCTGTGCGAACGCTTATCAGCCTGGAATGTGCTCTCTGCCCCCTCAGCTCCCAGCTCCATCACAAGTTTCAAGGGAAACTTGTTTTATATCTTGAGGCCATGACAGAGAAGCATCTCCTCCCAGCCTCGACCCCTGCTAACCTATGAAAGATTGTGGGGCAGCTGGAAAACAAGGGAGGTGACAGCAATGACGGAGTCAGGTCACAGATTATCTCATAAACAGCAACTCTACCCAGGTAGGGAGTGATCTTGAAAAAAGCATCTCAGAGCATTAAAAGAGACTCTGCCTCATTTAACTCACTATAAATGAGGCTGGGAAATTCCTCTAACAGTTGCCAAGATTCTATATTTACACCAGACTACCAATGAAGTTACCTTCCTGAAATCTGGGTATGTCTTGCTTCCTTGATCTTACCAGCTGTGCTTAACAAAATCTCATGAAAATGAGGAGTGATAAGCAACCTTTCGCATATTGGACTGCAGATAAATCTTTACAGCTGCTACTGTGAAGCTGTTATAAACTCCCAGCAACTGAACCAGGACATCCTGATCCTGTGGTGATGAAGGAAACATGCTTTCGGATCAGCATTGAGATGAAAAATGAACATCCCAACTCATCTTTTTTTCTGAACAAAGAATTTCAAGTGGCAGTCTTTTCTTTTAAGTTAGGAATTTTAACCTAGATCTAAACGAACCTTTTAAATGTAAAGATTAGGAATGGTAGGAATGGTTATAGTTTATTGTTTATAAATTTATTCCTCACGTACAGTATTGGACAAGCCCTTTGTTGTGTTTCATTTTTACTCTTTCTTAGGAGTGAACAATATATGAATGCTGAAACTCTATGTGTTTATTCTTTTATTGTGTTTTCTTTTAGTTATGAGTCCAGTGAAATATGCTTTCACTGGGGAAGGTCTTTTCTTGTATCACATGGCTACATTTAGTTATTTTAAAGCATCTATCAGTAATAAAAAAGAAGTGGTGCCCCAGGAGAAATGACTGGAGCCTGCAAGGTGGAATGGGGCTTGCTCTGGTTTCAAATTATGAGTGGGTCAAACCAGGCTGTGGAGCCAGAGTGAATGGTGCTGCTTTAAAGGGGTCATATTCCTAGAATCTGGCCTGTTTAAAGGAGATCCCAATCATATATCTCACATGTTTCCATTGGGGCTTAATCTCAGATACAAATACATACAGGATTATACATGGAATAAAGACTTTTTTTTTTCTGGAATGAAATTGTTAGAAGAAATCTTACCAAGGTTCGTCCCAAGCTGGGAATGGAAAGGCTCAGGCAGTTACTGGAACAGAGGTTTGCTGGTTTATTTCCCAAGAGCATATACAGAGTACAAAGTACAGAGTATGCTGGTTGGAAGGTGGCCACACCTGTATTTCCGCCACAGGCCATTTACATAGGAGAGCTTGGTCGTTGCTATGCAAAGGTGTTCCCGCCCCCTAGGAACTTGAGAGAAGTGTAATTTGCCGGATTTCAGAGGAGGCACTCTGTGGTTGGGCCCCCTGCTGTTTGTGTTTCCTGTCTGTGTTCCCTGCGGGCTGTGGCTTTGTCTACTACTTGGAATGTGCACCTTGGAAGGAATCTTTTGTTATTTGATTATGGAGATCTGTTTGGCTGGGGAAGGTCTACCTCAATGGGCTGGCTAAGTTCTGTGAATGAGCTGACCTTTTGTGTTCCAAGCTTTCCAATTGAATTGGAAGGGAATCCTTTGTCTAAGCAGTTGGGCTTCCTTTTCCATCTTAATCTCTGGCATTATCAAACTCATTCTATTTTGTAACCTTTTAACAATTGGGCTTCCTTTACCTGTTCTGGGGGAAGACAACATGGAGGGCAGGGAGAGATCTTAATTTATCCCAACAATATAATGGAGGAGAGTGCAATGTTTAAGCTAGTAAAAAAGAAAAGAAATACTTTTAGGAAAGGTGTGTGTGGGCTGGGAAGAGAAAAATGCAGGGGGAGATGCTTTCCAGTGAAGTTGCTGGCATCTTCCTATGACTCTCACTCTGCACATCCAATAGCAAAAAGAGGGCACATTAGATGGGAGAAGAATAACAATGTTGCCCCAATATTGTGTTTGAGTTCTGTCAGAGTACACAATGCTGGGGCTGCCAATGTTCCTTCTAGACCTCAGAGCAATATGTTCTATTGAGTAAGCAGACACTCACAAGAGATTAGATAATCTATTTACTCTATATACATACATAGTACAATACAGTCCAATAACATCCAACACAGATACAGATGAAAAGATAGTAACGAGAAAGAATGAACACCAGAACTTCTCTACTTTTATACAAATATCAACCAATCACGTTATAGGTCAAACAAATTATCTGCCACACCCAGCTTAAACTATATCAGCTGCAGTATGTGTCACCACTTACTTCAACAATGGCTGCTAATTGAATGACTTGCAGAAAGTATTACCTCTCACCTATTTACCTCTCCTGTCTAATTAATCTATCTGTAAATTCTGGGTATTTATTCAAACCCCAACACCCCTCCAATTTACAATAGACATTTCAATTACACAATATAGAAGACATACACATATTGGATACACATATCCTATGTCTCTCTATACATAGAGGCTTGGTCATTATATCTGCAACATTATTTTCAGATGGACAATACTTTAATTCAATCAGAGATTCCTTTACAGCATTTCTAACATTTTGATACTTAATATACACATGTTTGCTCCTCTGTCTGATTTTATCATTCTTTGCCATCTGTATACAGGCTTCACTGTCTTCATATACAATTATAGGTTTCACAATTGTTACATTAACATCCCTTAACAATTGCCTATACCATATGAGTTCTGAACATAGGTCAGATAGTGCAGCATACTCTGCCTCTGCAGTAGATACGGCGACAGAACTCTGTTTTCGAGACCTCCACCCCACCAAGGTGCCACCAAACATAATTATCAATCCTGATATTGATTTCCTATCATGCATATCATTGCCCCAATCACTATCTACATAGCACTTAATTTCCAATGGTTTACAAGGCTTAATTAATAAACATTTATTAATTGTCCCTTTAAGATATCTAAACACACGTTTAATACCTATCCAATGTCTCTGGGTAGGTTGTACAACATACCTACTCAGTACATTCACCACATTCCTGATATCGGGACGCGACCATTGTGCTAAATATAGCAAACTTCCTATGATTGACTGATATTGTTCTTGATTACATGATGTTTGGTCTTCGTCTCCAGCCTTTGCCTTAAGAAAATCAGTTGTCATAGGGGTAGGAACCTCCTTGCAATGTTCCATATCGTTTTCTCTCAGCAGCTGTTCAATTTTCTTCCGCTGCTCTAGAACGTAACCCCCATCAACCTTCTGAATACCTACGCCTAGGTAATTCCTAATCTCTCCCAGATCTTTTAAATCAAACTGTTGCTTGAGTTGTTCAGTAAATTCATTTACCCTCCTTTGATCCTTTGCTATAAAACATAAATCATCTACAAAGATCAATAGCAACACCTGTTCACCATTACATTGCTTAATATATAGACATGGGTCAGCCTTACTACACTTAAAACCCATTCTTTGCAATGCTGCATCTAAACGCAGGTTCCAGCAATGCGCTGATTGTTTGAGTCCATACAAAGCCTTCTGCAATTTGTACACTCTTCCTGCCTCTTTAGATTCATAACCTGGAGCTTCTGCCATATAAATTTCTTCCTTTAAGTCAGCATGCAGATATGCTGTGGTGATATCATAATGATTAACAATACAATTCCCAGCTGCTGCCAGCGCTAAAGCAAACCTCAATGTCTCACCTCTTAGCGTTGGAGCAAATACTTCATCATACGTCTGATGCTTTACCTGGGAAAACCCTTGTGCCACAAGCCTAGCTTTGTATTGCATATCACCATTTACTAAGGTCTTCTTTTTATAGACCCACCTACAACCTACTGCTTTCTGTCCCTCAGGCAGCCTGGTAGATGTAAAAACCTTATGGGCATTAATGGCATTCATCTCAATATCCATAGCAGCTTTCCACTTTTTCTGCTCCCGTGGTGACAACTCCATTACTTCTCAATAGCTACGTGGTTCATAATTTACATAACACAGTTTAACATCACCTGGTTTGTAACGCTGCGGAGGTATGCCCTTATTTTGTCTTTCAGATCTATGTAATATAGTGGGCTCCTGTTTCACTGACACACTAGGAGTTAATTTTTCTTCTTCCTTAATTACATCTCTGGAATCTCGCCACTCTGATAGCTCGATCTGTCCTTGACTAGGAATAAAAATTTCACTCCCCCCGTGTAACTTCTGCCAATTACTATGCTCACTAAAACTCGCTGATCTAGAAATAACAAGTCTTTTCTGGCCATCTGTATCCCTTGGTTCCTGGCTCATAGCCCACAAAAATCATTTTCTGTGCCTTAGCCTGCCCCTTTCTACGTACTGCCTTATGCACATGTACCCAGGCTGAGCAACCAAAAACTTTCAAATGAGCTAATGATGGCTTCTTGCCATACAAAATATAATATGGTGTTTGATTCACTGACACACTGACACACTCCACAACCTGTTAATTAAATAATTAGCAGTCAGTATAGCTTCTCCCCAGTACCCTCTAGATAACCCTGAGTCAGCTAACAGTGAATCCTTAACTCCTTCATTCTGCCACTCCATTCTCGGCTGAAGAATGTGGATTGGTTCTTCTGTGCGCAATGCCCCTCCTACTAACTACTTGTAATCCCTTCCTCTCCAATGAATGTAAGCAGGTGATTTACAGTGATCTGTTGGTTCTGTTTTGCAGATCTGACAAGATTTGAAATGTTCTAGTGGATAGTTTCCTCCTACTAACTACTTGTAATCCCTTCCTCTCCAATGAATGTAAGCAGGTGATTTACAGTGATCTGTTGGTTCTGTTTTGCAGATCTGACAAGATTTGAAACGTTCTAGTGGATAGTTTTCTCAGTCTTCCAGATCTTGCCTTGACCTCAACAGTTCCATATACCATCTATTTCTAAATAGTGTTTCTCTCAAATTTGAAATTTCTAGCTGGAAGGATTAAAGAGACTTTTTAATAGCCTGCCTTTTGTGAGAATGAATTATCTTCTTTTTAAAATCCTTGGACAGCTGATTAGAAGATCCCCTGGTTGTTGAAAGTAGACAAAATAACAGTCAGAGTTGTTCACTGGTGGAATTTTTTATGAGTCTATCACATTTTAGGGCCTTACTAAAAAAAATTCAGTAAAAAAGAAGCAGCACTGAATCAACTGGAAGGATGTCCAAATGTATGCACCTATCAGGTTTACTGTTTTCTTATTTTGCATCTGTAAAATAGTAGGTGTGCATTTATATTTGCAGAAATGTGTTTGAAACATACAATTTGACCTGGATGCCTAAACGTATGGTACAATATACTGTACCTGCTTTTGCTTTGATCCTATCTCCTTTTTTCTTCACCCCTCCTTTGTCTCCCTACAGGCATGTGCTCCCTGACATGTCAGCCAACACTCTGGACCAGTATTTCTCAACCTCAGCAATGCTGGCTGGGGAATTCTGGGAGTTGAAGTCCACACAGCTTAAAGTTTCTGAGGTTGAGAAACACTGCTCTGGACTAAGTCATGAGGACATACCTTTCCTGTGAGATTAGCCCAAGGCATCTGTTCCAAATGATTGGACATCTAGATGCCTGCAGAAAGTCCACAGGCAGAGTTAGGAGGGAACATCATCTGTGTGAGAGGGAGATGCCATAAAGTTTCCCTCAACAATTTGGAATACAGCTGCACAGAGCGGCTGCACATGTATCACACTCACAGCTTGTGCTTGTACCATTACGGTTTGGTATTTGAACATTGCTGACTATGCACCACATAATCGGTTCACAATGCCTCCAGCGTTTCTCTTCTTCTTTCTCTTCTTCTTTTTTTTTTAAAGTTGGTTTAATTTAAAAAACATGTTATTTCTTTCCAGGATGACAGTTACCCTGCTGTGTGACTCAAGCAGAAGCGTACTTGTGTAACCCCTAAAAAAAAGAGAGAAATAAATAAATAAAAAGGAGAGGGGAAAAGAAATGGTAGAGCAGCACAATACATGCATTGACCTGAATGGCAATGTCATTTTATTAACCTTTAATTTCTTACATTTTTCCTCCCTGGAAATATTTCTCCCCCTTTCTCCAAGCTCTGTTTTCTACTCCCACGTATTTTGTTTGTTTGAGAAAACAAGCAGTGAACTGGGTATCCTGTTCAGTGTTATAGCTGAAAGAATTTAGGATGTGTATATGTAAATGTACAGGGGATTCTTAAGAAAATTCTTCTAGCTAAAATGTACTTATAAAATGCTGTGTTTATAATTTTATTTATATTATTTGGGAACATTTTTTTCAGCACCTCCAATTATGAATGCCATCTATTTTCTAGCTTTGAGAGAATAGTTGAATGTTGAATATAGCTCTAGTTATTTAAACCCATCCAATATAATTGATATATTCTATATTCTCTTGTTATATTTATTTATTTATTTAATTTATTTTCTATCCTGCCTTTATTATTTTTATAAATAACTCAAGGCAGCTAACATACCTAATACCCCTTCCTCCTCCTATTTTCCCCAGAACAACAACCCTGTGAGGTTGTTACTTAGTTTTGTTAGAACAGAGATGGCCTGCTATTTAAAAATGCATATCCCATGGAAAGCATTGGAGTAGAGCAGACAATTAGAATCTGCATGCCATTTTAGACTCAGGTATGAAGTTGTCAGATCCACTTGTCTAGCCCAAACTATTTTCTCTGTCTTTCTTTCCTCAGTTTCATACCCACCCCACATTCCCAAATGTATCTGCGATGAAAATGGAATCACAGATTCCACCAGCAATCAACTTCCAGGCCATACCTCCCTTGAAGATTTGGTGAGCCTGGAACCATCACTGAACTCAGAAAGGTTAGATATCTATAATTTATAAGACACCCTCCAGATAATCCCATAAAATGAACTGCTAAAGCTTTGATGTTGAAAAGATGCACCTGTGGTAGCCAGGTGATTTCTTTTCAATAGACTCAGATTTTAGTAGGATTAACACTAAATGTCACTTAATGCCCTTTATTTGCATCCATTAAGCAAGTAGGTGGAAAGGAAATAAGGTAAATAAACAGCTATCCCATGTGAACCTGAATAATAGCTGGATTTAAAAATCTAAACAGATGAGCCCGAGGTTACAGAATGAGACACATAATTATATAATTTCCTTGGCATAATTTCAGTGATTGCATCTAAGGAGGAAATGTGAACACATGAGACAAATGGAAGAAAGAGCAGCTTGTATCATTGAAATCTACTTTCCAATTAAGTTTTATTCTTTTCGATTGGTAAGTTTTATTCCTTTGATTCCAGACACCTGTTAAGAGCTGCTAGGTTTTTAGATGAACCAAGAGAAAAGAGAAACACAGCTCAACTGCATTTGCCATCATTTAGATTCCATATTTGTCACTGGTCAGTCCACCAGTATGTATAGAGCATTGTCCAGATCTTATGCTGTTGGATAACTTTCAAAGTGCAGGTCTTGAGAATATAGATAAGGTCTTAACTGGGTTTATGCTATCAGGCATCTAATTTCTCCCTGCCCCTCATGGCTTGTTATCTCTGGCAGGGAAGGAGATGTCTAGCAGGATGAGGAAGTAAATTAATTCCACTTTAAGAAGGGAATGATCCTAGGCTTCTTAAAAGGACAGGTAGCGTTATTACTCCTGAAGAAACTTATTTTGTTTTCAGACTTTGCTGTCTATAGTCGGATGCCAGGGTTTCAAGCCTGTTTTTGATATCAAGATTATTCTAATTGCTCTGTGGGATAATTTCAGTTGGAACTGAGACATTGGAAGTTGATTTTCTTTGCAATACCATGAATTGTACTATGAAAGCCAGTCCGAGTTTCATGTATTGTGTTGTGGTGGTTCTGCTTAATAATGGATGACCATATTTAGAAGATAGTGCTATGTGATTTTTCAGTTCAATCCCTCTATTTCTATCTTAGAGATGTGAAGAAGAGAGGGAGAGAGGAAGAGATGTGAGAAACCAGAGCTGTCTCATTTTCTGGCATCACTGAAAACTTAAGAGACATGGCATGACATGGCATGAGTTGTAAACAGGCATTTCCATATAAGATTAGCTGAAAGAAATCCTTGCAACATTGAAAGATAGGACCACAGTGCGATCCTTGTATATATTCACCCCTTGGCATTGGAACAAAACTTGGCTTATAAATATCTGAAGTTTGGTGAATGTTCAAATTTCACTCTTCAATATTTTCAAGACATTTTAATTTGCATTTTAAATGGAAATTTTAAATTCAACTTTCAAATGCTTCAAAATGATTTATTACCTTATTTTTAATTTTAAAATAAAAAAGCAATGATTGAAAGAAAATATCAGTACAAAGTTGAAAAGAAAAGCAACCCAAAATATAATTAAGAGCAAATTAAAAAGAAAAACTCTTTCTTTGGAGTATATACCCATTGATGTTTTCATAAGGAGAGATGCAAACATTTAAACATCCAATTATGTCTAAAACATAATTTGTACAGGCAAAGGTAATCTATTAAATGTTATAAATAGCTAACCAATAATAGCTAAATGGGACTGAATGGATCTGTCATGATAAACTTTTTCAATGCTCTTTGTATTAATTTTTGAACCAGAGCACTTTTGTTTTCCACTGTTTTGCAGTAACAAACCTAGTTGCTAGTAATAAGACTCAAAATAATATCTTATGCTGGATTAACTTTTATGCATTAAAAGTTTTTTTATGCATACAACTCCAGGATTCATTATGAGAGATTACTGTGATTTTCCCAGTTTCTTTAAAAGCATTTGACCCAAAGATTATTTTCTATACAAGTCTATTTGCATATCCACGCAATCTAGAAGTGTTGCAATTTATACAGTATAGTTTTAGTAGAAATACTCAATGACATGCTGAATTCTGTGTCAGAAAAAAATCAATGAGATTTATCAAGTTCACTGTTCAAAGTTTATTGAGAGTATCAAGAGAACCTGCTGTGTTTAATATAAAAGGTTTATATGATACTGATGACATCCCCTTACTATTAAATGAAATAGACACATACTGTTCTTTAAATATTCTTAGTGGACTTGAGTGATACAAACTATGTATTAAAGAAATGATTGCACCTGACTCATTTGAAATCAGGTTGGTAGTTGTGTTTGGGGTTTATTTGTTTGGTAAAACATATTCAACCATCACAAGATTGCCATTTATAATTAATTAACTGATTATTTATCGAAATGAACATTTCCAAATCCCATTTTTAATAACAAATTTTTACAAACAAAATTACCTTCCATTCCATCAAACGCTTTACAAACTTCTAAAGATAGTAAAGCTATTGGAGTTTAGTTTACAGTATTTAGCATTATATTTAGCATATTATATGATTCAGACTCTCCTGAATCTGAGTCCTCAGCCGATGGTGATGACCTAGAGCAGAGCTTTCCAAACTGTGTGTCGGGACACGTTAGTGTGTCGGCTGCAGTGTCTGGGTGTGTCGCGGCTGCTGCTGCCTCCTGGCTTCCGCTCAGGTTCTAGTGCCTGCCTTGCTGCCTCGAAACCTGCTGTGATTCCACACAGGTCCTAGTGCCTGCCTTGTGCCTTGCTGCCTCGAAACCTGCTGTGATTCCACACAGGTCCTAGTGCCTGCCTTGTGCCCTGCTGTAAGAGTGTGTCACGAAATGATGCCCTGCTGTAAGAGTGTGTTGCGAAATGATGCATGTCTAAAAAGTGTGTCACCAACATGAAAAGTTTGGAAAGCTCTGACCTAGAGCTAACAGAAAACAACTCAATTCCACCAAAGCAGGTAAGTTCTATTGCTTCCCATGGCCAGAACATCAGAATGCTTTGATATTTATTCTACTGCTACACTCATTATTTCAGCAGCCTCAAGTTTTATTCTGCTGGAATGCAATCAAAATGGAATGTTCTGAATGGTGCTATTTTGTTCTGACCCTGAAACAGTATGTTCCAAATTTGTGTCTGTCCCTATTAAATCATTATCAGGAGGGAGGCATTCAACTGATGGAAGCCCCTCTAAAGCTATTATCTATTTAGGACAGAGCTTTCCAAACTCTGTGTCTTGACACATTAGTGTGTCGGCTGCAGTGTCTGGGTTTGTCGCGACTGCTGCTGCCTCCGAGCCCTGCCAGGATTCCACGCAGGTCCTAGCGCCTGCCTTGTGCCTTGCTGCCTCCAAACCTGCTGTGATTCCACGCAGGTCCTAGTGCCTGCCTTGTGCCCTGCTGTAAGAGTGTGTCCTGAAATGATGCATGTCTAAGAAGTGTGTCACCAACATGAAAAGTTTGGAAAGCTCTGATTTAGGACATAGCAAAGGAGTTGGGAGTTTGGAACAAGAAGCTGAGAACTGGATTATCAAAATGGCTTTAAAAACATAGGAAATGACTCTGCCTGATTTATACAACACAGCTTGAACCAGTGTGAATTTCAGATAGTTCATCAAGATAGGAAATGCTCTGCCACTTTGGGGTTCAGGACTCATTCAACTTTAGTGAGTGTATTGAATTATATTACAGTAAGTTGTCATTGTCTAGTAATTACAACCCTTGTTGCAGTTGTGACTTTGAGGCCAACTGAATTGTATGGTAGGGAGCCTTGGAAGGGAGGGATAAATACCATGTGATAAATGAAATAGATTTGTCTTAGTTAAGATTTTATGTTCCTGATTAACCAGAGTCTCTCCTTTCACCATTGGCAGGAGACTAGACTGAAGAATCCAGTTTCTTTTGCATCTTCCTGGTTTGAACTAACTCTAATTTGTTATGTCTGAATTGAATCAACCTGGATTTGGTTTGAACAGTGTTTTATAGAAATAAATCAACAAATCAATATTTTAATAATTATAGTTTAAATAATAATCATTTAAACAATTTGTACTTACTGATTTGTACATAACAAACTGTGATTTGTTTAGACCAGGAAGGATGTTTAATAATCTCCTTGTGGATGACTATAACATTACATAGGGACAATGCTTGAACCCAGGGCCATTATCTTAATAGAGCCATTGTGACATGCTTTCATTTTTGTTCAGAACTAAAAAATCATACCTTTTTTTTAGTTTAAAAGGCTTCTTTTGTGGAAAAGAAATGGTTATGATGTAGGCTGACCATACATCCCGTTTTGAACAGGACAGTCCTGTTTTTTTACCTTTTCCGTACCGTGCCGTCTTTTTCTTTAAAAACTCAATTTCGTCCCGTTTTTGAAGGGATGGAATGTGTGTGTGCGCATGTGCCAGCCTGCGTGCCTGTGTGCGTGCTGGCGTGCGTGCCTGCGCATGTGTGCCAGTGTGCTGGCGCACGTGTGCGCTTTATTGTCCCGTTTCCTTCTCAGGGAAATATGGTCAGCCTATTATGATGACATTGACTATTTTGGACATATACTGTATGTGTTTGTGTATGTCTGTGTATGCAAAACAGTTCCAACTAAGTAGGAGAAGAAGAATGTTTGATGACCCAATGATGAGGCTGATTTGAGAAGACACTGCTAGTTTCATTTGGTTCTGTCATTTTTTTCTTTCTTCTGCTGAGCTTCCTTTGACTCCCTATTTCCACTTAAAATTATAGTTCTTAGGAATACAGTTCCCACATGTCGATATTCGCTCTCCACTTATACTACTGTATCATGTTGCAGCACCACATACTGTATACCAAATAGTAGCAAACACTTCTTGTAATTTATGTAGCCTTTAATTTGCTTTTTCATCTTATACTTTGGCATAATTATGCATCATTTTTATGTGGCAGTGTAAATTGTATAAGCCTCTGTGGACAGTTTTATTTTTCCAGGCTTTTAAATCACTCCTTTTGGCTATGAACCATTATGGGAAACCTGTAATAAAGAAATTAAACAAAAGTGACCCTACTTGGCATGATAAATTATGGAACCTACCCAAGGCCACTTTAAATGTCTCAAAACTACCCCACATTAATTTTCCCCAGTGTATATATATTTTAAAACTTTTCCTTACCTTCAGTTATCCTATTTCAGTCAGATCTACTGTCCCTCTCCTGAAACATTATTATGTTTCCTGTTGCCTACAGTGAAGAAGGAGAAAGCTTGCAAATAACATCCCCATCCTTAATCTTCTCAGCTCGATTCTTTCTTTGTAAACAAAAAAGTTCTGCATAGGTAAGTGAGGTCAGTATCAGAGATGGGCTCATACCTGCTAGTGGCTGTTCTGGAACTCTCTTCCTGCTCCTCCTGTTTGCTTTCATCCCCAGTTACTGCTCCCTCTAGGTTCCTTGCAGTTTGGGAATGAAAAAAGAGAAAGTGTAACAAGCAAAGGGGATTGCAGCATGGTAAAGATGAGCTCACTCAGGCATAAATAAGGCTTTACCCAAATCAGAAGCCATCACTTCTGGGAGGAGTGAATGTATCCATTTTACTGTAGTTTCTCTCAATTTTTCATTTTTATTCATCTGTCATGTTCAAGAATATTTGAATGTGGAGCACTATGGTTCTCTCCCCCATGTTATTTAATATTTATATGAAACAGAGGCCATCCTTGGGTACAGGGGTACACCCCCACCCTGGATTATACTGTGGGCTTCTTGAGGCTGTCAGGTACTGAATGGGGAGAAACAGAACTAAACCTTAGCAAAAGGCAGCTGCTGTTCGTTCACAAACATCCCGACCTCCCTGAAATATCTGTTCTAGTTATGGTTCTAGACAGGATCCTGCTTCCCCTGAAGGAGCAAATCCATGACTTGGGGATTCTTCTGGACAAGCGGGTGGAGACTGTGGCAGGGATTTTTTCCGAGATTTGGTTGGATGTACCAGCCACGGCCCTATCTGGATCAGGAGTTGATGACAGTGACTCATGCTTGCAGTTGGATGACTTGGAAGCTAAAACTGATACAGAATGCAGTGTCCAGATTGTTGGCAAGGAGACCCTACAATTAAATAATATTTTCAGTCACTGTATTTTTCCAGGCCCAAATTAGAGTTAAGGTTAATTATCACTTTAAAGTCCTACAGTACTACATCTTGTCCAAAATGATTCTGGGGAAAGCCCAGCTTGAGGTCCCATCCCTGTGGAAAATCAGAGGGGGATGGACTAAAAGGCACACTGGCTGTTGTGGGTCTTCCGCGCTGTGTGGCCGTGTTCTGGAAGTTGTGGTCCTTCCAACTTCCAGAACACGGCCACACAGCCCGGAAGACCCACAACAGCCATTGAACTCCGGCCGTGAAAGCCTTCGACAATACATTAAAAGGCACACCTTTTCTAGGATAACCCCACAACCATGAAATATAAATTTGGTTCCCTCACTCCTGAATTTTAAGAAATTTTATAAAGACCTTCCCTTGTAAATGGGCTTATGGGTGGTCTTGATACCTAGTGAGGAAGAGAGGTGACCATCTGATTTTAGTTACCATTATGTTATACTGTATATTATGAAAATTGCTTTTATGTGAGAATTTTCCTTACACTGCCAAGAATCGTTGGTATCTAAATATTATTAATAATTTAAAAAAACACACAAACATGTCTATGTATTTTAGTGGCAAACGCTGTACATTTTCACAATGCCTTCAGGGCCTGTTTTACTGGCCTCTTTACAATTAATAATCTGTTACATTATTAAAACTGTATTTACCTGGAAAAAAAGGGCTAGAATTTCCCCCCAATAGCTTAATAACTTGCCATTGAAATGGGAGGGTCATTTTAAATTTGCTGAGAGGCTGGCAAGTTTTATCTGTCCAATCTTATTTTGGGGGTAGAATTCCATGCTATACACCTTCCAGGTAAACATGGTATTTAACTTAATTTACTGTTTTTGAAAGGATTCTGGGAAATTAAACTGTAAGTCTGAGAAACAATATGAATTTAGAGCAGACTTTCTCAGCCTGATATCTTTCAGCTGGAAGTGGACATTAGTTTGGCATATTCAGAGTTGGAGTTCTAATATATCTGGAGGGTTGAGACAAGTTGTTCTGTAATATAAAGCATATACTAGGAAAGACCGGGGCTCTTTTGCTCTCTCAGATCCAAGTAAGCACCTTTAGATACAGTAGAATTTATTTCTGAGGAAACTTTCTTAAGATGTTTTAAATTCATGCAGACATGGTAAATCTTTGGAGTGGACATAGGCCAAAAAGAGAAATAATTCATTTTTATCACTGTGTTTAATGAACTGCAGTTAAATTTTCTCCTAGTGAAGAATATTATAAATTTTCAAGATATATTTTGAGGACATGGATGATCCCAAGTAAGTATTTTTTCATGATAACAATTCCCATTCAGTATTTTTCTGGTATGCCTTTGAGTTCTGTCCTGGGTTTTGCTAAGGTCTTACTAAGATCTGTCCCAGATTGACGAGTGGTAGGAAGAGAAAATGGGGGCCTTGAAAACTCACCTAAGATGAAAACTAAGAATTCTGGCAGCATGCAAATCCTTCAAACATTGAACAGGCCCCTTTGTGTCTTCTCATCTCTTAATGAGTGGGATAAGAGCTTCTAAATGAAGATTTTATTTTATTCATTATATTTTAAATTGTTACTTATTATGTATTTTATTCTATTTATAGATGTATATCAATGATTTTAATTCTGTTGTAAACCGCCCAGAGTCTCCCTTGGGCGAGTTGGGCGGTGATAAATTTGATAGATAGATAGATAGATAGATAGATAGATAGATAGACAGACAGACAGACAGACAGACAGACAGACAGACAGACAAGTAAGTAAGTAAGTAAGTAAGTAAGTAAGTAAGTAAGTAAGTAACAAACAAACAAACAAACAAACAAACAAACATTATTTCTCAATATAAGGTTTAGTTAGCTTATTGGAATAGGAATGGATGTATATCATTTTGTAAATGGCAATCTCCTGATTCACATAGAACAATCTGTTTGTACTACATTCCTTCTCTATGCTATGTGGGACTTCTGGAAGCTGCTATATTAACACATCTGGAGGATTAGGACTTCCCCCTCCCTTGTATGAGTAGGCCTTACTCATGCACAAATAAGCCTAACCAGAGAATAAAAAACTTCAAAATGTCTGCCTCCTTTCTTTTATAGTATGGACCAAATGATGGAGAACAGCATATAATCCTACTTGATTAATAAATAGAGGTCTTTGCTCAACCATCCAGGGGGTGGTGAGGACCCTGGCCCAGACCCAAATTTAAGTTGTGCTATTATTATGGCAAAAAGTTTAAAATTGAAAATCAATTAAATAAACCTGAAAAAGTCATGGAAAAGCAGTTTTCACTTATGCTCAGAGAGAATTGGAACTAGTTGTCCTACCAACAGAGTTTTATATTAAATTGTATAAACTATTATTAACCATCCAGATATATGACAAATGAGGCAATTGCCCTGGGTCACAGATATTAAGGGTCGTGGTGATTCCTTCTCCTTCTCCCTTTCCTCCTTCTCTCTGTATGTCCCTTCTAATTGGAGGACAGTGCCATGCAGCCACTGGATATGTTTACTATGTATTACTGGAATTGCAATGCAGTATTTTGGGTATTGTTCTGCCAAGTGTCTAAGCAGTGATCAGGTGCTTCAGACAATTGGTTCTTTTAGATCCAGAGATAAATAAGCACGCCAGTGGATAAAGAAACTCAAAGCTTTATTATAAACTTAAGTAAACAGATTTAAACAGAAACACAGTTTAGGCAGATTATACAGAAGCATATAAACATAGTATAAGGACAGAAATCATACATACCCAAGCAAGGTGATACTTTTATTCCCTTTGCTACCAGGAACCTGACCAGGATAGCGAGAATAACCCCAAAAGGATGGCTCTTAAGTCCCACAGCACCCAGTGTCCTGAGTCTGTATAGAGGTTCCCAAACTCAAAAGACAATCCTAAGGTTTTTATCAAATCTGGCCCCCAATCCCCGTGACCATGTTTCCATGGTACTGAAGCTGCATAGCCTGACCTTGACTGGGATTCTTCCTGGGGTCTAGCACCTGTCCATGACATCATTCCAAGAGCCTGGGAAGCTATCAGATAAGCAAGTGCTTAACCAAAACAATTTCTTATCTCCCCCCCACCCCCATTCCAAGCTGCTGGAGAGGCGGCTGGAGGAGTGAACTTAAGCTTAAACTTAACAAGCTGGGGGTTTTCTCTTATCTCTCCCCCCACTTCGAACAAAGATATGTTCTGTAGGGCTGTTGGAGGAGTGGGCGTATTCTTCTTCTCCCCCTCCCCATGCCAAACAGAAATAAAAACCAAGCCAGTTAAACATCAGTATAACTCAAAATAAACTCTAATCTCCTAGGTGTGAGGGAGAAAATCAAAACATGTCACTTAACTCCTCGAGATAACAATGGTCTTCCGCATTGCCACTACAGGTATCACCATGTTGGGGAAGGGTGGACTAGCCTAATGGAAATTCTCTGGATACCTCTGTGAAAGAGACAGTTGTGCCAAGTCTGTTTGACCACTAGATGCTGCTTGTGCTCTCCTTATGCTTCTTTCTGTGATTCTTTGAGAAACATTCCCAGCATGCTAATAAAGACGGTTAGAAAGATATGGCAATTTATTCCAGTTGTTTACTGTAGTTAATTGCTGATACAGGGTATCTGTAATGTTCCATTTGAACTGTGGACTGTACCTGATCTTTGGATTGGCATATGAAAATTGATGGAAATATGGTGCAATATGTTATCTCTACAATTGGCATGTATTGAGAAAAAATGTCACCATTCAATTTCTTAATTAATTATGCTGCCAAAAGTTTGAGGGCACATGTATGATGTGAACTTGTGTTTAAAGGTAGTCTGAATAATGGACATTTACTCATTTCTAGCCAACTTTAAGGTGCTGGTTTTATATTTATTGAATCTGTAGGTCGGCCATTTCAAATGCATGACCCTGACAGCTAGCAATGATTAAAAACAAAATAAAAACATAACAAATCAGTAAATAACCTTTTAGCCTTTAAAAGTAGAAATAGTTTGGGACCAGTTTGTCCTGCACTCATGTAAACTTGTCTGACATTGGCTTCTGAAACCTTTTCAGTGATGGACCTCTCTTCTCTTCCTCTCTTCAAAGCACGTAGAAATTCTATTGACTGATTGGTTTCAAATGACAAACATGACGTCTTTTTTTTAAAACAAAATCCAGGTAGCTTTTAGATGATCTGAAGATTTATTATATACATGTTTGTAATCTGCTTTTGTTCCTGCATAGTATTTAATATTTTATACTTGGTGATTGGTGGTGTTTAACTACAGGTAGTCCTTGTTTAGTGACTGCCTCATTTAGCGACCATTCAAAGTTACAATGAAAAAGTAACTTTACAACCGATCCTCACATTTACAACCTTCACAGGTCTGTAAAGCAAAGGGAAGCTGAAGTAAGATCATAACTACAGTTGCAGTTTCACTTAGCAAACACTTTGCTTAACAACCAGGTTGCTGGTCCCAATTGTGGTTGCTAAATGAGGAGTACCTGTATTTGTAATAGGCATTTTAAACTGTAGTTTGAAGTAGATAATTAAATTATTCTGGATATGGAAATTGGGATTGTCATCAACACGTCCCAGCTTCAAAAAGTGAAGGGCATTTTTGCTGTGGTTTTTTGTTTTGCAGATTTGCATAAAAATACCCCCAATAGTTTACACAGGGAAAAATAAAGTATGAAAGAAGCAGATTTGACTTCTACCAGGTAATATCAGACTGTAGAAAATTAATGAAACCTGACTCATAGGTGCACAATAATATCTATCATTTTTCTGCCTTGGCCTTTGTATGCAGCAGAATAAATACATAGCATGCTGAAGTTACAGAACAGGCTGTAACTCTTCATGCTCTTAAATAAAACCAGCAGGGAACTATGAAAGGGAGTATTCCATGATTTGCTGTCTAAAGAAGTACCTATTCTGTTGCCATGTAGTTCCAGATCTGGGCCACGTATGCAATAGAACTATTTATTTATTTATATTTGTATTCTGCTATACTCAAGATTCTGGGTGGTTTACAGTGTGCTGAAAATATGATACAATGCACATGTGGAAGATTGGATCGTACCAGTTTAGAATGTAACATTTTACCATGTTTTCAGGTTTATTTCATAAATCACTTCCATGCAAGTAAAATATCACACATACAGTGGTATGAAAAAGTATTTCCTCTGTTCTGGATTTTCCACATTTTTGCATAATGCTCCCAGAATGTCATATGAGGCTGAATAATATAGAATGGAAGTCTGAATGAATAGATAACAAAGTCTGCTCCTAATTTCATTTATTTTGTAAACAAAGTTATCTAACATGGGATGTGCCAGTGTGAAAAACAATTTCCTCCTTAGATTCAATAACTGGTTGTACCACCTTTAGCTTCAAAAACTGATCTAAATGCCTCCTGTAATTGATCTCTCACATTGCTGTGTAGGGAAGTTACATTGTTGTCCCAAATCTACTCCATTTTGAGATTATTGTCTCATCCGGTTACCACGGCCTGAAGATGCCCCATTAGCTGGATGCTGAGGACATGTCTTCACAATGGAACCTCCATCTTGTCTCCAGCCCACTGCTGAGAGAGCAGTGAAGCTGGTCTCAAGAGTTCTTGCTTGCAAGTACTATTTTCCCTCCTATTTCAGGGAAAGACTTCCCATGTGAACATTTGCATGCAGACCTGAAGCTGAAGCCTTCAAAGGTCAGCAATCTGCTGGGCTCCAATTTGCCTGCTGTAGGATTGCCCTCTCCCTAGTACAGAGCTTTCCAAACTGTGTCGCGACACACTTTTGTGTCACCACACACAGTCTGGTGTGTCGCCACACAACCCGGAAGCTCTGATCATCATTTTCCCGCGGCGACACACCAACCGCGGCACGCAAAAACCCAAAAGTAGCAGCGCTTCCGGGTTTTTGCGCGCTGCCGCAACGTCGGCACTTCCGGGTTTTCCCGTGGCGACACACCAACAGTGGTTGGTGTGTCGCCACGGGAAAACTTTGGAAAGCCCTGCCCTAGTAGCTGTAGAGCTCTGTGCCTCCATGGCCATTTGTGCTAGCTGCCAGAGAGACCTGACACCTGTCTTGTGCTGCTATTTCTTTCTTATGGAATCAGAGATGGGAATATTGACCTCATGTAAAATTGAATGCAGATCTACTAGCAGGTCAATATTCCCATGGGCAAGCAAAAATAAACCTAGCTAGTTTCTGTGATCCTTGATACCAATTAGATTCATCAACTAATGCAATACACACAGGAACGGACTTCATGTACCAGTGAATCCATTCATTGTGGCGGCACTACTCTTCTTACAGATGCTGGAAATCATGCCAAGGTTAACCACAATGTGATTTCTGGCACTCAGAAGGAAAAAAAGTGACTTTCCCAGTGAACTCAATACACACAAAGCTGCTTTTTTTCCAACTTGGGAAGAGGAGAACCAATCACTGTCCTGAAGACCTAAAATAAACACTGCTGGCTTTGTTGGTGGGCCATGGGAAAAGGTAGGCATGGAGGGCAGAGTTTTAGATAAGGCGCTGTAACCTTTTCCAGACTGGTAAGCATCAATGATGTTTTAACAGAATTTGTGTCCTGACCCGACTAAGACCCGAAGCAGGAAGGTGTGGAATATAGTCTTTATTTACAATTAAACACACAATTTCTCAATAAAACGACACGAGGTGCTCACGGAACTCGGTTATTCACTGTGCTCAGTCCTACTAGGCATGCACGCAGGCAGCCACCACATGGCTGCGATGCAAGGTTCTGGTGTGAGGCTGGGTGCGGTGGCTGTTGGACGAGGTTCTGGCATGAGGCTTGGCACAAGGGCGAGGCGAGGTTCCGACGCGAGGCTTGGAGCGGCAACTGCAAGGTGAGGTTCCAGCGGGAGGCTTGGTGTGGCAGCGAGATGCGGTTTTGGCATGGTGCGCGGTGGGGTGGCAGGGTTAGTTTCCGGCACGAGACGTGGCTGGGTGGCAAGGCAGGGTTCTGGTTCAAGGCGTGGCTGAGCAGCAAGGTGAGGAACTGGCACCAAGCTTGGCTGAGCGGCAAGGCAGGGCTCTGACGCGAGGCTTGGCGGGGTTGCAAGGCAAGGCTCTGGCATAGAGGCAAGGCAAGGGCCGAGCGGAGATTCTGGCGCGGCAACAGGATCACGATGTTCTTCAGGTTGCAGTAAGGAACGTGAACAGTTGTCTCCGGCAATGGGTGCATGCCTTTTATCTTTCTGATTTTCGCACCATTTGTGAGTGGGAGCCAATCGCGCCTTGCGTTGCTCTGCCCGCCTTTCCCACCTCCTCTCTCTCGCGCTGATAGGTGGAGGCGAGTCTTCTGCCGGGCTGTCTCCAATCAGCGGTTCCTGATTAGATTCAAATTTCGTGCCATCCCCGTCCTTTCCCGCTTCGTCTACTACCGGTCCTTCCTCCTCCGACTCAGCCTCAGCCTCCATCCTGACAGTTTGTCAGAAATTTCTTTTGAGCATGCCATTATGTTCCTCTAGAGCTTGGGTAGTGAGAACTTCACTGTGATGAGGGGAGCCCCTGTTTATGAAATGTATATATGGGCCCAGCTGAACTAAAGCAGCCCTGATGAAATGCCCAGACAACTGGCCCTATTTATGCCTTTAACTGAACTGATTGAATTTGGGGAATGGTTACTTTTTTACATGAAATAAAGAAATCAAGCACCAACCAATAAATTTGGTATTTGTTTACTCAGACTCCTTATATATCACTAGGACCCACATGAAGCTCTGGTCACATTCCCTGGGAAAGATATTCAAAAATTCAGAAAGCCAAATGGAGATTTTCCCAATTACTGTCTATAGAAACGTTCTTAAAGCTCATTGAGTCCAGCCTCCTGTCAGTGCAGGAAACCTACTGCTGTAGCATCCATGAGAGAGAGCTATCTAACCACCTCTTAAAAACTAGCTCCAACTAGTATGCTGTGCTCAACCCTTGTCGCAGCTGTGCAAGGCTGAAGTATTCAAGTACAGTTGAGTTTTCATGCTTCTTTCTGAATGCCTGTTGGGATGTTGCCTACCCTATATTCCCTCTCGTTTCTGCCCCTCAGTTGCCAAGGAAGCAGTTGCAAAGGATGGCACTCTCTCAAAATAGCACAAACTGCTGGAGAGAGCCTTCTACGTTCAACGGACATCCTTCCTGCCATGCTGGGCAGATGCTTTGCCTTCTTTTATTTGTTGTTCCACTAAAAACAGCAATTAAAATTCCGAAGCCCAGATGGGGCCTGTTGAATTTTGCTCTTGTAATTGATGTTGGAACTTGAGGCCGTTACCTTTTCATTGGATAGGAGGCACAAAATCTCAACTACTTATGCACTCCAGGCTGTCAGGGTTCATGTCTATGAATCCTGCCAGTAGAATTAACCATAGCATAGTGCTTGCATAGTAGTTGGGAGGGGGGATGGCAGTTGAGTGTTATGTCTGCTGCTGGAAGCTAGAGACAGCTCGGCCAAGGTCACGCACCTGCAACGGAGTGGATATGGGACCGTTTGCTTCATGAGATCATCGTTGGTGAATTGGCGCGCAAGGGGGATGATTAAGAGGGCATAGTTTGGCGGGAATTAGCATTCAAGTCTTTAGGAGTGCATCAATGAACATGTATCCTGAATAAAGCTTTATCTGCATTTCAATGAATTGCATGGAGAAGTGTTTATTGGGACATTGTTGTTGAGATCATCACATAAAGACTTGAATCTACAATCCAGTCGGTTTATCCTGAGGTTACAAGTGGTAACTCCATTTAGTGCCTCCTGAGTGAGAATCGACTCGTCCAAGCAATTTCAGCATGGAAGAATCTATGGAATGTTTCCAGGCGGGGGAAGAGGAGCAACCAGGCACTTCTTCAGGTTTGGAAGCGATTTCCAAGGAAAGAAAAAATGCGGCTGCTGAACCCGAAGTGGCCAAGAAAACCTCAAAGAAGGGACCTCGACGGAGTGGAGTAGAGGCTGCCGAACTAGCCATGGCATGCACCCCCAGAGTGGGAGCAGAATGGTCCGTGGGAATTGGAGGTGGCATCCAGGCTGGGATGGGAAAACGCACGGCTAAACCCAGAGTAACCCAGTCCCAGAGGATGGCTTCACTGGAAGGGAAGACTGCACGTATTGATTTTGAAATGGAGACTATTAGCCACCAACTACAAACCCTTATTCAATCCATGCAGCAACTGGCCCTGGCTCCAAAGCAGGAAGGGGTCCCAGAGGTGGATTTACAACCTAAATTGATGACCACGGCAGCAGAGAGCGGCACGTCCAGTGGGGAGGAGGAAGAGGAATTCTCCGGACCTGAGATGGAGGTGCCTCAACTGGCCGTAAGTGGATTACAAAGGGGCCAAGCTAGGGTGTTCGCGTTGAACAAATTGAAAACGAGATTTGATGGAGACCCAGGGAAATTGGCTTGCTTTATGACCCATGTCAGGGGTTTTATGGAGGAGTTTGAAGATTCTTTCTTAACGGAAGAGGCCAAAGTAAGGTATGTCTCAAGTTTCTTAGAAGGAGAGGCTGCTTTATGGCTGATGGCATTGCATGACTGTAAATCCCCGGATTTATTGACTTTTCACAGCTTTATGCTAGCCTTGCGACGCCGGTTTGAGGATACCCTCTCTAAAATGTCAGCTAAGGTGCAACTGCAGCAGCTAAGCCAGGGGAACCGATCGGTTGCCGAATACGCAATGGAGTTTAAAAAGCTCATAGGTATGGTCCCAACCTGCCCTGAAGCTTTTCAGGTGGAATATTTCCAGATGGGGCTGAAACCAGAGATTTTAGAGATGGCAGCAGGACGAGGTGATCCTTACACCCTGGAGGAATGGATTCAATTAGCCGGCAGGGCTGAGAGCACTCAATTAAGACTGAGATCGTACAGGAAGCTGCATAGCTCGGGGAAAACCCCTCTGGGACAGCCACTGGCGAAGAAGCTGGCTAGAGCCAATGCTTGGGAAGAGGAAAAAGAACGCAGAGCAAAAAGGGGCTTGTGTTTCAAATGTGGCAAAGAGGGGCATCACATTAGTAACTGCCCTCAGAAATCCTCTGCAGTAAAAGCAAAGCCAGACAGCCAGTTTTCCAAACCATCTAAGCTACAACCACGCAAGGGGACAGCTCATGCTCTGGATGAAAGCAAGACACGGGAATTGGTTGGGGGAGAGAACGACTCCTCTGACGAAGAATTCATGCAGCCGGTGGAAAACGAGCGATGCCTGGTTTGAAGTGCGCCGGGGGCCAGGCATTTACAGATCGGCGCTCCGATCCGCTGGTGAGTGGAGATTGTCCTACCATGCAGGTTAAGATAAAGCTTGAAACTTTAGATGGGAGGGATCAGAACAATTTGATGGCAATGCTGGACTCGGGGTGCTCAAGATGTTTGATGCATCCTGCCATTGTTACAGGACTGAGACTTAAGTTGCATAAGTTAAAAGTTCCCATCATATTTTGTCAGTTGGATGGATCAGATATGAAAGGGGGTCCAGTGGAATACTATACAGAAGCCCTAAAAATGACTATTGGGACGCATCAAGAGACTATTCGGTTCATTGTAGCCCCCATTTCCAATCAGCCCATAGTATTGGGACTCAAATGGTTGAGGGAGCGTAACCCTCAGATTGACTGGGTTTCTGGAGAAATGGAATTTGCAGATGGCTCATATTTGGGAGTTGAGCGGGAAGCTGCAGGACTCTCTGTGTTGCGGGAGCTAGCTCAAGCAGCGGTGGCACCGTCAGTGTATGAGGAGGAGGGGGAGATTTTTGTAGAGACGGAGTCAGACCAGATGCCCCCTCATCGGAAAACAGACTGTTCCTTGCAATTGGAGCCTGGGGCAGTGTTGCCTAAACCTAAGTTGTATTCAATGACTCATAAGGAACTGCAAGAGCTGAGGAATTTTATAGATAAGAACCTAAAGCGGGGGTTTATTGAGCCTTCCACCTCACCCACGGCAGCTCCAGTATTATTCAGGAAAAAGAAAGATGGCTCCTTAAGGCTTTGTACGGACTATAGGGGATTGAATGCTATTTGTATTTCTAACCAATACCCGCTGCCTTTGATGAAAGATATGCTGGCTCAACTAACCAAAGGGAAAATCTTCACCAAGCTGGATTTGAGAGAAGCGTATTTTAGAGTACGCATAAAAGAAGGGGATGAGTGGAAGACCGCCTTTAATTGCCAATTGGGTTGTTTTCAATATAAAGTCATGCCGTTCGGATTAAGGGGCGGGCCTGGAGTCTTCATGAGCTTAATTAATGAGGTTTTGCATGAATTCCTGTACCAGGGGGTATTGGTATATTTGGATGACATATTGATATACACAGAGACCATGGAACAACATGTGAAACTAGTAAAAGCAGTACTCAGAAAGCTCTTAGAAAACAAGTTGTATGTTAAGTTGTCTAAATGTGAATTTCACAAAGAAAAACTGGATTTTCTAGGCTACAGAATATCTCATCAGGGCATAGAAATGGATCCCGCCAAAGTCAAAGATGTGTTGGTGTGGGAAACACCCAGAACAAAAAAGCAATTACAAGCTTTTCTGGGGTTCGCAAATTTCTACCGCCAGTTCATTCCTGCTTTTGCCAAGATTGCGTTACCATTAACCGATATGTTAAAAACCAAGAAATCGGCTGATGGCGTATTAGCAAATAAACCTCAAACGAAATTAAAATGGACGCCGGCGTGCCAAACGGCTTTCAAACAATTGAAGCAGTTGTTCACTGCAGAACCCGTTTTAAAACATCCTGATCCAGAACATCCCTTTGTGATCCAGACAGACGCGTCCAATTCTGCAATTGGATACATATTATTGCAAAAAGACAATAATGATCAATTAAGGCCCTCCGTTGCACATATATTTCTCGTAAATTTACTGAGGCTGAACAACGTTGGTTGGTTTGGGAAAAGGAAGCTTTTGCAGTGCGACATGCTCTAGCTACATGGCGACACCTGCTGGAAGGTTCGCCTCATCCATTTGAAGTTTTTACTGACCATAAAAACTTGGAAGCACTTAAAACTCAGCGGAAATTAAATCCTAAACAAATCCGTTGGGCTGAGTTTTTCAGTAGGTTTAATTTCACTTTAAAGTATTTGCCAGCTGGGAAAAACTTTTTAGCAGATGCTTTGTCTAGGTTACCACAACATGACACTCAAACAGAACTGGTGGTATCTACAGTCATGTCTCCGCAACAATTGGGATTATCGAACCAGGAGGAGCCTGGTCCTGAAAGTACTAGAGCACCTATACCTGTACAGTTACAAGGGAACGTGGCTCTCTAGAAGCAAGGCCAAACCACGGAAAACCCCATGTGAACCTTCCCTAGAAAAAGAATTTAGGGCCGCTATAGAGACTGATGATTGGTGGAAGGAGCACAAGCAAACTTTAACTGAGACGAATGGGGTGTGGTGGAACGGAGACAGATTATATGTTCCGGAGACTGTGAGAAAGGCTATTTTACAATGTTGTCATGATAGTAAAATTGCCGGACATTTCGGATTTGTAAAAACTTTACATTTGGTTAGAAGGCAATTTTGGTGGCCAACATTGAGGAAAGATGTTAAACAATATGTTTTGTCATGTCATGTTTGTGCTTCCATGAAAAAAGCGCCTGGGAAACCTGTGGGGCTGTTGCAAACCGTGGCTGAGCCAACAAGCCCATGGAAGCAAATTTCAATGGATTTCATTGTGGACTTACCAGAGAGTAAAGGCAAAACCGTAATATGGGTAGTGACTGACATATTCTCTAAGCAAGCTCATTTTATTCCTTGTAAAGGACTGCCATCTGCTGGTCAACTGGCAAAGTTATTCATCATGCACATCTACCGAGCACACGGCGCCCCCTTGCGGATTATCAGCGATCGCGGAAGTCAGTTTACCGCCAAATTTTGGAAATCATTTCTAAAATTGATTGGAACTGAGCAGGGTCTCACCCCTGGGCACCACCCCCAGGGGAATGGGGCTTGCGAACGGCTTAACTCCGTATTGGAACAGTATTTACGGTGTTACATTAGTCATCAGCAAGATAATTGGGTGGAGTTGTTACCTTTTGCTGAGGTGGCTTATAATAATGCTGTTCATCAGAGCACTGGATTTTCTCCATTCAAAGTGGCTACCGGTCAGGATTTTGTCCCTATTCCTGAACTACCTGACCCTGCCATGGTTCAACAGACTGATCCTGTACTGGCAGATGAATGGATTACAAAAATACGATCAAATTGGCCGGTAATGTTGAATATATTGCAGGAGGCCAAAGATTCTTACAAAACTTTTGCTGATCGTAAACGAGCTCCAGAATGGCCTTTAGTGGTGGGAGAAAAGGTTTACCTGTCTACAAAACATTTGAAATCAACTCAACCATCCAAGAAACTGGGGCCTAAGTTTATTGGCCCTTTTCCTATTGTGAAAGTGATCAACCCGGTGGCCGCTCAGTTAGACTTGCCAAAGAACCTTCGTAGAGTACATCCTGTCTTTCACATCAGTTTATTGAAACCGGTTAAACCTGCTCATCAATGGCATCCGGATCCAGTGGCACCTCCACCTATCATGGTGGGAGATAACGAACACTTTGAGATTGTGAACATTTTGGACTCCAGAATGCATAGAGGAAAATTACAGTATTTGGTTCAATGGAAACATTTGCCTGTGGGGTTTGAGGAGTGGGTTGATAAAATCCATGTTTCTGCACCAAGGTTATTGAAGAAGTTCCATGATCAATTCCCTGCTAAACCTGGTTAACTGCACATTTGTTATTGTTTCTGTTTTTCAGATCTCAGTGCCTCCCATTGTCTTGCAGCCTGAAGATTTTTGGAATTGTTCCATATGCCTTTATGTATACTTATACTTTTTCACCTTTCTTGTTCTTTGCATACTATTCTTTCTTTTGGAGGGTCGGCATGTCAGGGTTCATGTCTATGAATCCTGCCAGTAGAATTAACCATAGCATAGTGCTTGCATAGTAGTTGGGAGGGGGGATGGCAGTTGAGTGTTATGTCTGCTGCTGGAAGCTAGAGACAGCTCGGCCAAGGTCACGCACCTGCAACGGAGTGGAGATGGGACCATTTGCTTCATGAGATCATCGTTGGTGAATTGGCGCGCAAGGGGGATGTTTAAGAGGGCATAGTTTGGCGGGAATTAGCATTCAAGTCTTTAGGAGTGCATCAATGAACATGTATCCTGAATAAAGCTTTATCTGCATTTCAATGAATTGCATGGAGAAGTGTTTATTGGGACATTGTTGTTGAGATCATCACACAGGCAGAGCAAGAAACTGGTAATTCTGGCTGCCTGTAAAAAAAAGTCAGTAAATGATAGTGATAAATGCGGGTGTCATGAGCCCTTTGCATTTTACCAACCATGGCTTCAGCAGTCCGTGTTTCTTGCTGAACTTAGTAAAGTAGATGAGAATATAAGTTGATGAATTTCAAAAATCAGACGTAGACAGTATGTTTACTTATTACATCCAAGTCCAGGAAGAGCTTATTACGGATAATTTCTTTATGCAGACTTGATCCACATTTATAATACTTTGAAATGACAGGTTCATGATGATATCACAGATGTCTATGCCTTACTAAATTTGGTTCAGATCCAAATCACTACTTTAGGGAATATTTAAGAGTTGCCTTATGATCTGTTTTTATAATGAAAAAAGAAAGGAAAGCAAGATACTTACAGAACTGATAAATAATTATATCCCTATAATTTATATTATTTAGGTGATCCTATATTATGGAAAAAAAAATCTTCATTTACAATGTTAATGCCTTTTATACTTATATGCCTTTAAAAAAACTTTTACAGTAATATGTCTCTTTTGTACCCCATCAAGAGTGGTTGGGATTATATGGCCTAGACATGACATCAAAATAGAAAAAAGACTAGAAGAAGATCCACTGTATTGTTTAATACATGACCTCTTGGTGGAAATAAACAAGGCTGGGCAAATTTTTTAAAAAAGAAAGATTAAATCTTAGTCTAATGCCTAAAACTCATTAGACATACACCCATATTCAATATTTCTGTCTAGAATGACATTTGTACAGATGAAAACCCTCTAACAAGATGTTACTGGTAAATGGTGAACTGATTTGAATAAATGTAGCTTTCACTGCAGAGTTCTTAAGGCTCTTTTTTACTGCATCAATTACACAGTGAAAGCAATTTTCCATACTTTTAAATACAATTGATGCAAACACAATTGCATTTTTAATTTTCCAGGTTTTTGTGATAACAAACCTGGCAACTAACAAGAGAAACTGAATCAATGTGGCATTGATTTACAAGCCTTAGGAAATATGGGCAATAAATCAACAGCGGGATTCATTATAAAAGACACTTGGGTGATTCCCCCAATTTCTTCAAAAGCTTTCAGTGGAAAGGACTGGCTAATTGGGCCCTTCTACCAGAGGTTGTAATATGTGCCAATTTGCTTCCTATCCCATCAAAACAATCTAGAAATATTACAATTTCTATTAGCAGTTTTAGCAACATGTAGTGCCACCTATGACTTAATTTCATGATCTAATCCTGAAAAGTTACTGAAATAGATTTAAAAGGAATTCTATGCCACAAAAAGTTCTAATGAGATCCATGAAGTTGAAACCTCAAATCATCTTCCCAGAGTTTTCAAAAACTTTAAAGAGATTCTGTCATGCTTCATATAAGAGTTTTATATAACACTGACAAGATTTCTGTGTTATAAAAATGAAGCATATATACTCCAGTCTCATTGGGAAGAATAACAATACTGATTCACATTGCATGTTGCTGCAAGAATTACTACCAACGTATAATTAATTAATTAATTAATATTATTTATTCAATTTCAATGCTGCCGGACTCCAGCTGACTTTGGGCAGCTCACAAAAATAAAGAGCAACATAATTTTTTTAAAAAAATACAATAAATTAGACCGAAACAAATTACAAAAAATAGCTAAAAGTAATTGCAAGATGACAATCCAGGAAACATATTAAAACATAGAACATCACAAACAGGGGAATCCTGTCTACTGACCCAAGGTCTGGGAGAATAGCCAGGTTTTCAAGGCCTTCCAGAATGCCATCAGGGTGGTTGCTATACAGATCTCAGGGGGGACCTTATTCCAGAGGGCAGGGTGCTGCTTCAGAGAATGCACACTTCCTGGGTCCCAACACTGTTTAATCAAGGGGATCTAGAGCACACCCACCCTGCCGGATCATATCAGATGGGCAGAAACCGTGGGAGACGGGTGGGTTTATAAACTGGCTTCAACATTAAAATAAACGTTAATAACTGATAATATTTATTGTTTTAAAAGGAAAACATTTATGAAAGAAGGTGGTATCTAAATATATATATTACAACAGTAGTTCTTAGGATAAGCTTTAACTTTTTGTCACTGGAAATCAATTATTTTGCTGCCTCTGCTGGTGCCCTAAATAGCATAGTTCTATTTCTGCTCAGCTGTTGGGTCTCTTGCTATTCCCTTTCCCCCACAAATCAGATTATAAGAAGTTAGCTTGCCCATAAGGTTCTTGGACTATCTCCAGCATAATCCCTTAATCAACTTAATCTGCTGCCCAATTATAATCAACCTATCTCTCTCCTGGAAACACACTGAGCTGGCATCTTTTCAGATGGAAGCAGTGCATCAAATTTCATGGTCAGAAAAAGGAGAAGAGAGAAGGAAATCTATGGATGACAACTCACTTCCCCTTTAAAACTGGCCATCACAATGCCATTACTGTATTGAAGTTCTCATTCGTGGGCAAAGCTCCTCTCAATTTTGGGTGGTGCTGACATGAGAATTTGTGGTGTTTCTGAAAAGCAATAGAAGGATCTAAAGAAAGGTAGGCAGGTCTTCACACACAGCTTTGTCTTGTTTGTCATCTGGACGACATTGTTTAACAGTATTCACAGTACAAGTGTTTTTATCCTCAACTACAACACAGCCCTGGGAAACCACGGCTTCATAATGACATTTCATGCCTGAGACTAACATAACATCAGGATTGATTGTATATAGTTTAAAAAAAATGGAAAGGAGCAGAGAACCCAATATAATTAGTCCCTAGTTTCCCCAGAAACTATGTCAAGTGCCTGTGGCTTAATATGATGGGATTTGGTGAGAGAGTTGTAGGGTTTTTTTTCTCACATGGCTGCACTTAGGGTAAAGCCCTACAAAAGGTCTTCAAGATGTTGAAAATGTGACTGGTCTTCCAGGCTTGGTTCTTGAGCCCTTGGTGGGTTTTCATAACGCAATGCGTGTTTTGTTGGAGCGTACATGTTCTTTTCTTTTAAATCGTTTCCCCCTTTTAAAAATCTGTAAGCAGCCAAGAGCCATTTGAGAGTTGGGCAGCCTTCTAAATTTAGTAAAATAATAAATAAGATGTGATGTGGGAGATCTGGGATCAGAAACCCAAGTTCAGAAATCAGCTACCAGGTCATTGTTTGTGGGCATAGAATAATAAGTTCTAAATACTTCCTTCTTCAGTCCCCAGTGCAATAATGGAGATATGGATTTTCCTAGCTACCAGGGTAGTGAACATTTTTGTAAAGCAACCAAGGCTGGTATTGTTTTGTTTACCCTCTCCTCCAATTCATCCGTGGCCTCATCCTGATTTTCTCTTCGGAAACCATATCAAGAGCAGAATGTTGAAAAATTCAACATTCTACAATAAATAGCTTCATCTACAGAAAACTGCTGTATTACTTTTCCTTATTATTTCTGAAGATTTCATTTTAAGTCTGATTCAGTTTAGTACCATTTTTTTCAGATTGATCTTTGAATCACAGCTCTACAGAACATGCAAAAGCTGAGGTCAAACATTGGTTGGATGCGTACTGGGCTAAGCAGAAGAACCCTGAAAAGGGCAGTACCTTTCCCCAGGCTGCTAGCCATGAGAAACCCCATTGGATTGCAGCCAGGTCACTGAAAGCCCCGAGAAAGCAAATATGCCCGTTGCCCAGGTCTGATTAAATTAGTAATCTATCATTGTACAGCATCGCTGAATCCTATAGACTGCATGCGAGGCATCAGCCCTTTCACATCTGAGCCTGCAGCTGAAATTTAGCAGTGAGTATATTTTGGCTGTCTTCTTGCTAATCACCACAGTGATGGTTTGTAATGGAAAAACAGGGATCCTTTCAACTGGTAATCAATCTTATCCTACAGTCATTTTTGTGGCAACCAGAATATGAAGCCAGCAAGATAGCCAACAAAGGCCAAGACACAAGTGTGATGTTTATGTTAGCTGACAGTTTGGCACAGTGGTGACATGAATTTAAGAATGTAGCCTGTGTGTCTTCTAATAGCTTGCCTGCAAAATAATGACATGTAGCTTGGTTTGAAAAAGGAATTAAAAAGTATGTATATCAATGTTTATTGATCACTACAGTAAATAAAATAATTTCTGGGTGTCATTCAAAGTGTTGATTATGGTCTTTTAAGTCCTAAACATCCTGGAATTAAAGTCCCTAAAAAGACCACCTGCTGCTACATAAATCTTCCTGGTCCATAAGGCTCCAACTAGAGGGACTCCCCTCTGTGTTCCCCTGTACTACCTGAGGCTATTTGATTCTGCCATATTTTTGTAGTCAGGAAATAGTAGGAGTAAACGACTGAACAACAACAACAAAAATATGGAACTTAATGAACAGCTAGAGGTGAAATCCCAGCGAATCACCTGCAAGAACTGAAAGAAAACTGAAGTCAAAAGGTAAATTAGCGTTGCAAGCCAAACAAAGCAGTCTGAGGAAATCAGATAACAGAGAAACAAGAGAATGATGATGGCGGACTCTAGCCCATAATTCACTTTATATATAAATATTTATACTTTAGTGTTCAATAGCTTCTTCTCTGATTCTAAGTAATGTTGCCTTTGAAGTTACTAATCATTTTTCTTAAACTGGATGCGAAGGTTCTGCTTCTTACTGGCAACACGCAGGTGCCTTCGCTTTTACCTACTTGGAGGTGTTCCGGATTCTCCTAGCTACGGGACAGATGAGGATGGCTGGAATCCTTATCAGGGGTTCTTTTCTTAGAAGCTTAGATAGGGATATCCTTGAGCTTGCTCCTGTGATTCAGACACTTCCAATCAGAGATGGAAGCCTCTTATGTTCAGCTGTTATTTGCAACAGTGTCATTTCCCAAATAATCTCCTCATCCAATTTGTCTAAATCAATTGATATATGACATGCTGAATGAAGCCAAGATAACATTATGACAAAAGCAGGTATTTTAAGTATCTGCTCTCATTTTGTTAAATTCTTTACTACCCAACATTCATTTAGTACAAATTCTCTCTGTTTGAGGCATAAGTGGAAACCATTTCCCATTTTTTCCCCCAGATTTATTTAGTTGATTTTCTATTTTGGTGTCCTGGACTGGTATTTTAAACTTTTTGTCCAAATAATATCACAGCTTGAAACTGGGTCTGGGTCAGCACACCATGCGCTGGATGGTTGAGAACTAAGACCTCTATTTATTAAGCAGAATTACATGCTGTTCTCCATCATTTGGTCCATACTATAAAAGAAAGGAGACAGACCATTAGAAGTTTTCTTATTCCCCAGTAAGGCTTATTTATGCATGAGTAAGGCCTACTCACACAAAGGTGGACATTCATAAACCACAGATTGTTCCAAGTCTTTTATAATTTTGAACATTTGGGAGGGGATAACACACAATATTTGTTCAGATACTTAACCATCAGTAGAATATCCACGCTACATCCATGGATGAACCAGCTATTGGTCCCTGAGGAGTTGAAGCATGGGTGGCTATGGGGTGGTGGTGTTAAAATCTGCAAGATGGAGATGTGGCATTGCAGTCAAAGTCCTCCTCCTTTTGGATGTGCATACAATATCATGGCTGCCATCTTACAGATTTTGAGACTTCCCTGCAGATGCTGGTTGGTTGAAAGGTGGTAAATGATAGTCCAAAGGGGTGTGGTGGCTCAGCGGGTAAGATGCTAGACTTGTCGATCGGAAGATCGCAAGTTCGGAGGTTCGAATCCCTAGCCCCTTGTGACGGAGTGAGCTCCTGCACTAGCCCCAGCTCTTGCCAACCTAGCAATTCGAAAGCATGCAAATGCAAGTAGATGAATAGGTACCACTTCGGTGGGTAGGTAACAGCGTTCCGTGCATGTCATGCCGGCCACGTGACCGTGGAAGCGTCTTCGGACAACGCTGGCTCTTCGGCTAACAAACGGAGATGAGCACCGGCCTCTAGAGTCGGACACGACTGCACAAATGTGAGGGGGGAACCTTTACCTTTACCTTTAAATAATAGTCATCACATGCGAGTAATCACTAGGTGGTATCCATTCCCATCATAATAAGTTGCTGCAACAGAAAAATGGAGCATAGCCCATTGGCAGAAGGTGTGAGGTTCAACTCCAGGTAAAGCTGGAAAAGAATCTGTAACTGAATTAATAGTCTAACTCTGTATACAGTACTTTGCTGTATTCTTAACTTAAGACTATTATCCCTAAACAAGATTTATCCTAGGAGAAATGTTTTGTGGTGATTTACTGTATGATAACTGTCAATAGCAGTTTGAAATTTTAATTTATCCTGAGTCAGAAGGAGTGATGCATATGCACAAGGCATAGAATTTGCTAATTAAATATGCCATTCCTGTGTGCTGCTGAAATAGAAGTTTGAGTTATACTCAAATATGGAAAGCTATGTGCTATTTTTAAAATGTTCTAAAGGTGGTAGGTAATGGTTTAGATCAGAAATATTTATAAGTAACGTCTTGACATTGATGAAGCTCATAATATATTAACATTTTTGTATTGTATGCACTGAAATCATTTTATGTTATCTTATTTTAGGTTAATAAATATTCATTAAAATATAGTCTTGAGTCATTGAGGACATAAGCTTTTCGTTTTTTTCCTGAACAATTAGATGTTTAGTTTGCTAGTAAAGAGAAGGCTATTGGGACCAGTATATGGCTTAATCAATGGGAGAAGGGCAATAAGGTAAAATTGAAGCCACGTTTAATGTTTTTTTAAATATTTATACTGAAGGGGACAAGGTTCTTTGCTCAAAAAGATGAGGTCAAAACAATGTTAAAACTGGTATTTAATGCATCTTTTAATTATTGGTTCAGCAGCAGTTGTGAATCCTGTACCATGAAGAGAAGATCAGTGGAGGCAGAATTGTATCCAGTGATTTTTTTTTCCGTGTCAGAAGCACCAAGGCGCTTTTGTAGTGAAAGGATTTGCCAGTGACATTGCTGTTGCCCGGGGGACACCCAAGGAGGCTCCTTTCATGTCCCTGTGATTTTCCCCACCGGAGTGGTACCTATTTATCTACTTGCATTTGCATGCTTTTGAACTGCTAGGTTGGCAGGAGCTGGGACAAATTGCCGGGAGCTCACTCCGGCACGCGGCTTGCGCTCTTGGGATTCGAACTGCCAAGCTGTCAGCCTTAATGGCCTCTGACTCAGTGTCTTAACCACTGAGCCACCGCGGTCCCCTCATCACTATCCAGTGATGTTCCTCTGCAAACAGGATAGTCATTACTGGCCGACAATATTCTCCACCTTCCTGCAGTCCCATGTTTTCCCCCAAATCTTCACAAGGAAATCTTCCAGAGCGGTTTTTTGGGTGAGTGAAGGGTTCAGAAGGCAAAAACTGAAAAACCAAGTCCCTATTTCACAAATAGATCTTTGCTTATGTAATGTTGGGTTTCACCCCAAACCTTGTTTGTTAATATGTCTATGAAGGTTCTCAGTCATCCAGGTGGAATTGTCTATAGCTTGAATCATGTCAACTGGATTTCTATTTTCTCAGTGGAAACGTTTCGCTCCTTATCCAAGGAGCTTCTTCAGTCTGAGCAAAGTTGGTAAGGGAATCCTAAATATGTTTCTAGGTAGCTGTGTGACCTTACACCTGGGGCTAGGTCATGGTTATATTGAGATGTATTTTAAGTCCTTTTATTATCTAAAGGAGGATCGTTAAGATCACCATGCTGCTGTTGAGCTTGTGAAATGGTCTTAATCTTCCTAGGCACAGAAGACAGAGCCGGGAGAAAGATGGGAGAAAGATTGTGCCTGAGGCCCCCACCTCTATTCAAGGAAGGATTTTCCAAGTTGGCATAAATGGATTCCTTGACCCCTCTCTCAAACCACCTATCTTCTCTGTCTAAAATGTGAACATTAATGTCCTCAAATGAGTGTCCTTTTTCCTTTAAATGAAGAGTGCTCTGAACTCTACATTGGAGAAACCAAACAACTTTTGTACATGAGGATGGCCCAACACAGGAGAAGTAACACCACAGGACCAGAGTCAGCAGTTTATCTTCATTTAAAGGAAAAAGGACACTCATTTGAGGACATTAATGTTCACATTTTAGACAGAGAAGATAGGTGGTTTGAGAGAGGGGTCAAGGAATCCATTTATGCCAACTTGGAAAATCCTTCCTTGAATAGAGGTGGGGGCCTCAGGCACAATCTTTCTCCCATCTTTCTCCCGGCTCTGTCTTCTGTGCCTAGGAAGATTAAGACCATTTCACAAGCTCAACAGCAGCATGGTGATCTTAACGATCCTCCTTTAGATAATAAAAGGACTTAAAATACATCTCAATATAACCATGACCTAGCCCCAGGTGTAAGGTCACACAGCTACCTAGAAACATATTTAGGATTCCCTTACCAACTTTGCTCAGACTGAAGAAGCTCCTTGGATAAGGAGCGAAACGTTTCCACTGAGAAAATAGAAATCCAGTTGACATGATTCAAGCTACAGACTTGTTTGTTAACTTTTTAAACTGCAGGACCTGCTTTAACACTGCAGACTTGAAGAAACTTGTCTAACAACTAATTCTGCAATAAAAACATATGAAATATTTCTAAAACATGTAAATTACTGTACAAATAAAACTATTCCAATATTTTTTGTTGTTCAGTCGTTCAGTCGTGTCCGACTCTTCGTGACCTCATGGACCATAGCACGCCAGGCCTTCCTGTCCTCCACTGTCTCTCGGAGTTTACTCAAATTCATGTTCATTACATCGGTGATGCTATCTAACCATCTCATCCTCTGCCGTCCCCTTCTCCTTTTGCCCTCAGTCTTTCCCAGCATCAGGGTCTTTTCCAGTGAGTCCTCTCTTCTCATTAGGTGGCCAAAGTATTTGAGCTTCAGCTTCAGCATCTGTCCTTCCAATGAGCAGTCAGGGTTGATTTCCTTTAGGATTGACTGGTTTGACCTCCTTGCAGTCCAAGGGACTCTCAAGAGTCTTCTCCAGCACCACAGCTCGAAAGCATCAATTCTTCGGCGCTCAGCCTTCCTTATGGTCCAACTCTCACAGCCATACATTGCTACTGGAAAAACCATCGCTTTAACTATATGGACCTTTGTCAGCAAGGTGATGTCTCTGCTTTTTAATATGCTGTCTAGGTTTGCCATAGCTTTCCTTCCAAGGAGCAAACGTCTTTTAATTTCATGGCTGCAGTCACCATCTGCGGTGATCTTGGAGCCCAAGAAAATAAAATCTGTCACTGCTTCCATTTCTTCCCCTTCTATTTGCCAGGAAGTGATGGGACCAATATTAGTGGCAACTAAAAGTGGATGAAGCACTACAATAAAACCGTACCCCAAAGCCTGCTTAACAAGGCTGAAAATATTGAGAGAGTAAGCCACATCCCCCTTGTAAGGAAGGTTTAATGAAAAAAATTCAAAGAACTTTGAGATCAAGTGCTAATAAAAGCAATCTGGCATTATTGTTAATATTTTTATTGCCTAAATTTTTTACTTTGACACCTCTGGAAAATTGATTCTTATTTTCAGCATAAAAGTCTCTCCAGCAATTATTTGGATGGTATCTGGCCTGTACACATTGCTTTATTATTCTTAATTTTACAATTTGAACTGTTGAAATATAACATTTGAAGGGTGGTAAGAGGTAAATTGGATATGCTTATGAAACAGAGTTCAGTTTTTGAGAACCAGAGCAACTATTTGTACTTGAGGCTGCTTGTTCATGTAAGTAGTCAGTCTGGATTCTAGAAGCTTAGAATCCTCAGATTGATGATTTAGTTGATTTTACGTATTTCCCTGTGTAAAGTAATTTCTGGACCATAAGGAAGGCTGAGCGAAGGAAGATAGATGCTTTTGAACTGTGGTGTTGGAGGAAAATTCTGAGAGTGCCTTGGACTGCAAGAAGATCAAACCAGTCCATACTCCAGGAAATCAAGCCAGACTGCTCACTTGAGGGAATGATATTAAAGGCAAAACTGAAGTACTTTGACCACATAATGAGAAGACAGGATACCCTGGAGAAGAAGCTGATGCTAGGGAAAGTGGAAGGCAAAAGGAAGAGGGGCCGACCAAGGGCAAGATGAATGGATGATATTCTTGAGGTGTTGGACTCAACCTTAGGGGAGCTGGGGATGGCAACGGCCTACAGGAAGCTCTGGCGTGGGCTGGTCCATGAAGTCACGAAGAGTCGGAAGCGACTGAACAAATAAACAAACAGCAAAGTAATCTCTAGTCTTAAGATTTTGTATATGAATGATGACAATTCCATTCTTTCATCTTTGGTCCATTCCATTTTTCTTTTTATAAACAGAGGAAATTTCTAGCATTATCACAACATGAGTGTTAAAATGCTTTAGCTAGTCAGCTGCTCAGTCACTGTCAGTTCCTATCGGAAGCCCGAAAGGATGTGTTAAGAGCTTTTGTGAGTACCTTCATAAAGGAATTTCTGAAATTCCCAGGATGCTGTTTTCAAGAACACTCCACTGACAAGCTAAATACAAACTCATAGTTAGTCAGTTGACTATGACTACAATAAATGTTTTACTATTTTTTATTTAATATTTATATAGCCGCCAATCTACCAAAAGGAACTCTGTGTGGCAAACAAAATAAAAATACAATACAACAACCATTTAAAACTATAAACTATGTTGAAGTCCTAATAAGAACTCATATCCATCCACCAACCATCCCATGCCAGCTCTTTCAACATCCTGGCCCCAGTGCCTGGGGGAAAAGTCAGGTCTTCACCACTTTCCGGAAGGCCAAACAGGGTCAGGGAAGGCTGTTACATAAGGCAGACAACATGACAGAGAAGGCACACTTCTGAGGCCCCACCAGGTGACACTGCTTCACCTTGGGGACCCCGAGCATGCTCACCCTGCCAGATCTAGTAGGATGGGCAGAAACCATCAGGGACAGGTAGTCCCACAGGTAACCTGGCCCAATGCTAATAGCTTTAAAGATGACAATCAGCACCTTGAATTGCACCCAGAAGCCTACTGGGAGACAGTGTAGCTCACATAACAGGGGTGTTATGTGGGCATACTGAGGTGCGCCCATTATTGTTCGTGCCACTGCATTCTGGATCAGTTGTAGCTTCCAAATGCTCTTCAAGGGCAGCCCCATATAGAGCACATTGCAGTAGTCCAATTGGGAGGTGACTAAGGAATGAGTGACCATGAGCAATGCCCCCCGAAAAAGGAAAGGGCACAGCTGGTGCACATTATGTATTTGTACAAAGAGCCTCCTGACCATGGCTTCCACCTGCTGTTTGAACAGGAGCTAAGAGTCCAGGAGAACCCCCAGATTGTACACCAGCTCTGATTGGGGGAGTGTCACCTCAGACAGAGTTAAAGATGTCACATCACCACACACAGAGGACCCTAAACCCACAGCTGCTTAGTCTTGTCAGGACTGAGCTAAAACTGATTCTTCCCCATCCAGGACCATCCAGCATCCAGGTGCTGGGAAAGCACCTTGACAGCATCACCTGAGTGGCCCAGGGCAGAGATGTACAGCTGAGTATCACCAGCATACTCAGATAACCCCATAATCTTACCTAATGCTTTCATGTAGATGTTAAATAGGAGTGGGAGGAAAGTTGAGCCCTGCAGCACCATGCAGGAACTTAGGGCTAGACCTCTCCCCCCTCTACCAAAACAGACTGGAACCAGCCTTGGAGGAAGGAGCAGAACCACTGAAGAACAGTGCCCCCCACTCCCCACCACTTCAGCTGGCTCAGAAGGGCACCATGATCAATGTTATTAAAAGCTGCTGAAATATCAAGTAGGGCCAGGATGGATACAGCACTCCCATCCCGGGCCCTGCCAGAGGTCATTAACAAGCTCAATCAATGCTGACTTGGTGCTACATCCTGGCCTGAAACTTGACTGTAATAGGTCCAGATATTTTAGATATTAGTGAGCAGTGTGTTATTTTTCCTTTTGCCTAGAAGTTAAGTGGATCATAGTTATTTTTTTCAACTGCACTATTTTTTGTTTCAGTATTACACTTATACCTGTTAATATTTCTATTCTATACTAGTATGGATTATATGAAACACCATCAGGCTAACAATATGATTTTTCTCAATCTCTTGAAGTGTCTCAGATGAGCTAGGAAGGTGGAAAGTGATGGGATCAGAAAAGTACTTGTTTTAACCATCCTCTAGGGATCATATGTAGCTCTCTCAAAAACAACTCTGAGAAACTCTGATAGGCCAAAATGGTTGAGTAAAGAATTAGCCTTGAGGGTTTTTTTTATTATTTTCAAGATATAATTAAGATACAAAAAAGACTATAGAGTAGATAGAAAACAGAACTAAAGAAAAAAGAACAAACTATACAAAATGTCAATAGAAAGAAAAGAAACGGAAAGCGACTTCCGACTTTCTCCGATACAGATATAAGTAAATTTACAAATCTAATCTCTTACAATTAATCCATCATAGCATTATTTCTATTACAACAAACCATTTAATCTCTAAAACCCAAAATCAAAACCTATTTTTTTTCTATTACAAGCAAGTACTCTAAAAGTGGTTGCTAAGTTAATATAAATGCAGAAATAGAATGCTGTCTTATTAGAGCTGTTAATTTAGCCATCTGAGCCAAGTCTATTAATTTAACAATCCAATCTTCAACAGTAGATATTTGTGGATCTTTCCATCATTGTGCATATAACAATCTTGCAGCCGTAATCATATATAACAGCAAAACTCCATATTGTTTCTCTAATCCCTTTTCCATCAATCCCAAAAGAAAAAGTTCTGGTTTTCTTTGTATAGTTACTTTAAGAATCTTTTGGATAATAATACATATTTGATTTGAAAAAAACCAAGATTATAGCAACCAGCTTGATTGATCACTGGCAAATAGAGGAAGAAAAAGTGGAGGCAGTGACAGACTTTGTATTTCTAGGCGCAAAGATTACTGCAGACGCTGACTGCAGCCAGGAAATCAGAAGACGTCTACTTCTTGGGAGGAGAGCAATGGCAAATCTTGATAAAATAGTTAAGAGCAGAGACATCACACTGACAACAAAGGTCCGCATAGTTAAAGCAATGGTATTCCCTATAGTAACCTATGGCTGCGAGAGCTGGACCATAAGGAAGGCTGAAGGCTGAGCGAAGGAAGATAGATGTTTTTGAACTGTGGTGTTGGAGGAAAATTCTGAGAGTGCCTTGGACTGCAAGAAGATCAAACCAGTCCATACTCCAGGAAATAAAGCCAGACTGCTCACTTGAGGGAATGATATTAAAGGCAAAACTGAAGTACTTTGGCCACATAATGAGAAGACAGGATACCCTGGAGAAGAAGCTGATGCTAGGGAAAGTGGAAGGCAAAAGGAAGAGGGGCCGACCAAGGGCAAGATGGATGGATGATATTCTTGAGGTGTTGGACTCGACCTTAGGGGAGCTGGGGATGGCGACGGCCGACAGGAAGCTCTGGCGTGGGCTGGTCCATGAAGTCATGAAGAGTTGGAAGCGACTGAACGAATAAACAACAAAACATATTTGATCCCAGAACTTTTTAGCCTTCTCACAAGTCCACCAAAGATGGTAAAAGGTTACTTCATTTCCAACAGACATTAGTTACACCATTATATATTTTGGATAACTTATCAGGAGTTAAATACCAGTGATACATCATCTTATAAAAATTTTCTTTCAAGTTATAATTCAGCGTAAATTTCAAACCTTTCGTCCACATATTCTCCCATTGGTCCAACATGATATTATATCCAAAATTCTTAGCCCATTTAAACATGTTCATCTTCCATATTCATCTGTAATAAAATCTTATACATCTTAGTAAAAGTACTTGTTTTAACCATCCTCTAGGGATCATAAGTAGCTCTCTCAAAAACAACTCTGATAAACTCTGATAGGCCAAAATAGTTGAGTAAAGAATTAGCCTTGAGGTTTGATGAACCACTACATCACATAGGACACTTCCCTAAAGTGAAAATTGATTTAACTGTGGTCTAGAAGAGGAAGTATAAGGTTCTCTTGCAATGCTGAGTTGAATGAATGCGTTGTCGACTAGTTTATCCTCAGTGGCCATATTTCTTTTCGAAGAGGATATTTGTAGCTCAGGGTTGAACTGTGGAGTCCTTGGTGCTCTCTGAGCCTTGTTGTTTTCTTGCAGACATTTCATTGCCAGACTAGGCAACATCTTCAGTGTGAAAAGGGAGTGGAACTTGCTCTCTGTTTATATACCATGGCTTGTCCTACTTGGGTTGGTGGAGGTGTTGTTCTCTCCTTAGAAGTTTCTTGATTGGGCTGTTCTTTACTGCTTGGTTGATTGACTGAGTTAATAGTTCCTTGATTAGGGTATACTGTGCTGTTTGATTGTTCCTCTGGTGCTAATCCTGGTGTTAATCTTTGCATATCTGGGTGTTGATTGTTGGCAAGGAGGTGTTCTGGTCTTCTGGCTTTTCTATTGTCTCTTATGAATGGTATGTAAATGTTGTTTACCTCTATGTGTCTGTTGACGGCTGCCTTGTCTGAGTGCCAAGCTTCCAGGAATTCTCTAGCATTTTTGGATTTGGCTTAGTTTAAGATGCTCACAGTTTCCCAGTTGAAAGTATGGTTGAGTCTGTCCATGTGTTGTGAGATTAGGGAGTTTTCATTGTGTCTTCTGACTGCTAGTTGGTGTTCATGGATATCATTCTTTGGCAATGAGAACATGCATATTGGCATGGGAGATCATCCTCCTACTGATGCCAATGATTTCCCAATATGAAGCAGACAATCAGAAGAAGAGCTGTCATTTGGGCTTAGCTCTCTTGTACACTATAACCCTAGGGGAAGAGATGAGAAAATGATTAGATAACAACTAATCACATTATTACAATTTTTTCCTGGAGTGCATGTAAAATGCCTTAACAGATAAGATAACTCTTAGTTATCAGTGGTAAATACTTATTCTCTTCTGATAGAAGAGAGCTGTGAATATTCATTTTATTTTTCAGTAACTATAATAATTATCTTTATCCACTGCATTCATTTGCAACAACAGAACAAAATACCAAAGATTAAAAAAATACGTAGCAAAGAAAATTATCCCTACTTTGCACAGAGCCACCTGACCCTAGCTAATTAAATACATTCCATTTGTGACTTCTGGTTGACTAAAAAGAATTATGATTTAAGGTCCAAGCTAGTCCCAGAGGAAATGTAGCATCTTCATCTTCCAATATTTTCTGGCTGCTACTGTTTCCTGAACAGACATATAAAGCATGCCATGCACAGATGGCCAAGCTTTGCCTGATTGTCCCATGTACAAGGATAGATTTGGCATCCTTAAAAGTGGCCAGGTTTCTGGCATGACAAGACCCAGGTTGTACAAAATGTTGCTAAGAATGTACAGAACACATGGACAGAATAGGAAATAACTGATAGCAAGTAGAGCTGTGAAAATCCTGGGAGAGATATACTTTGGAATGTGCAGAAGCACCTCTTTTCAAATTGTTAAAGCAGCCCCTATTTTTTTTCAATCTCACATGGCTTCTTAGAAGCTGCTTCTAGCTGTCTTCAACTTTTCCCTCAGAGAAACAGTGGCTGTGTATGTATGTATGTATGTATGTATGTATGTATTTATTTATTTATTTATTTATAATTCCATTTATATAACCGCCCCATCTCCCCCGAAGGGGACTCTGGGTGGTTTACAGTCAATAATTAAAATAAGTAAAAATATAATACAATACATATAAATACAAATAAATTAAAAATAAAATCCAAGAAGGGAATAAAATTGTTCTTAAAAGGGCTCTATGGGACCAGCCATCCCCAGGAAGAGCTGTTACCTTTCCCAGGCGAGGCGGCAGAACCAGGTCTTTAAGTTCTTCTGGAAGGCCGGGAGCAATGGGGCCTGCCTCACCTCTGGGGGTAGAATGTTCCAAAGGGTGGGCACCACCGCAGAGAAGGCCCGCCTTCTGGACCCCGTCAAGTGAAACTCTTTTACTGACGGGGTCCGCAGCATGCCTTCTCTGCATGACCGAGAGGGATGGTTCGATGTTATGGGGATGAGGCAGTCCCTCAGGTAGCCTGGTCCCATGCCATGTAGGGCTTTAAAGGTAATAACCAATACCTTGAATTGGACCCAGAAGCACACTGGCACCCTGCAGAGGTGTCACATGTGCCGATCTTGGGGCACCAATAACTGCGCGTGCAGCTGCATTTTGGACCAGTTGCAGCTTCCGGATACTCTTCAAGGGTAGCCCCATGTAGAGCACATTGCAATAGTCTATGTGGGAGATGACCAGGGCATGAGTGACTGTACAGAGGGCATCTTGATCCAGGAAAGGGTGTAACTGCTTTGTATGTGCCCCTGAGTGTTCCAAAGCACCTTGTTCCAAAAACTTAAATAGTTCTAGTAGCAAATCCTTGAGAACTCCATCACACTAGCCAAAAGTGTAACAGAAAAGTATCCAGTCTCTGTGTTGTATGTGTTAGAGTTCATGTTTGTGAGAAGACTTATGCCACAATGTATTTGTTAGTCTCCACAGTGCCACAGTCTCTTGGTTTAAATCTAGCCTATAATGGACAATGAGAGCTGAAAATGCAAATGAAAGGTAAGGAAACACAAAAATGGGGACTAAGATTAAATATAAAGGAGACCAAATTAATGACAACAGGCACAGCAACCAGCCTTAGAACTGACAATGAAGATACTGAAGTGGCAGATAGCTTCTGCCTTTTAGGATCAACTATCAACAGTGAAGGAACCAGCAGTTAAGAAATATGCTGCAGACTAGCACTTGCTAGGGAAAGTGGAAGGCAAAAGGAAGAGGGGCCGTCCAAGGGCAAGATGGATGGATGATATTCTGGAGGTGACGGACTCGACCGTGGGGGAGCTGGGGGTGGCGACGGCCAACAGGAAGCTCTGGCGTGGGCTGGTCCATGAAGTCACAAAGAGTTGGAAGCGACTGAACAAATAAACAACAACAAAGCACTTGCTAGAATAGCCACGAAGGCCTTGGAAATGATTTTCAGGTGCTATGACATGTCTATATCTAAAAGGTTCAGAAACATGCAGGCAATAGTTTTCCTGTGACGCTGTATGGACGTGAAAGTTGGACTTTGAAGAAGCAGGATAGAAAGAGAATTTATGCTTTTGAATGCTGGTGTTTGAGAAGACTCCTGAGAATACTGTGGAAAGCCTGTGAGGGAGTGAAGTTGGGAAAAGTAGCTGCAGTCAGGCAGAAACACTTCTCACCCCATTTCCTCATACATTCATTCATTAACTCACAAGCATTTCACTTTACTCACAAGCATCTAAGCTGTCATTCCAGCTGCCTGTGATAATTGAGCCACACCCTGGCCTTTCCAAGGACATGCTGACACCCAGAGGCAGCCTCACCCCCCCCAGGCTCTTAGCTTACAAAAGCAAATGCTAAAACAGGGTGGAGAGGTGTGTATAGGAGGAAAGGTGATAAGCAAACCACACGCAGATGGGGAAGCAGAGGCGAGGTCTGGAGATTGGCAGCTATTACAAGCAGGGAAGAGGACTATCATTCAACTGCCAGGACCACAAGATATGGTGAACAGCATATCCTGGTGGGAGTCCTCCCTGGAGCTTGGAGCTTTGCTGGATGCTCAGTAGCAACTAGAAGAAAAGGAACAACCACACTAAGGCAGCACCTCAACCCAACTGGTGTAAGAACTTTTAGAAGGAGGCAAAGATTGTATGCCACTTTGCAGACTTTGAGACTTTTGCTTGAACTAAGCCGGCTGGGTGACCTTGGCCATTCTCAGCCCAACTCACCTCACAGGGTTGTTGTTGTTGTGGGGAAATTAGGAGGAGGAAGTATTATTAGGCATGTTTGCTGCCTTGAGTTATTTATAAATATAATAAAGGCGGGATAATAAATAAATAAATAGCAAACAAACAAACAAACAAACAAACAAAAGGCTGAGTATTAAAGACGTATTTACTGTACATGACAACATCATCTTGCAAGTCCTAGAAGGGTGGAGAGCAATAGTCTGTTGTTGGGGAAGGTGTGTGCTGCAATAAAGCATTGTGTACAGATTTGCTATGCTGTGGTGTTTGCAGTCCTTGGAAAGCAAAGAACCTCACACAGCCAACAAACCAAACCAATGGATCATTCAACAAATCAGCCCAGAGTTGTCACTCAAGACACTAATGACCAGGCTCAAATGTCATACTTCAGACACATTATGCAAAGACCTAGCTTTCCGGAGAAGTTTGTAATGTTGGAAACGATGGAAGGAAAGAGAAGAAGAGGAAGACTAGCATCAGGGTGGATGGATTCAATTATAGCAGCAATGGGTAAGCAATGTTGGAAGACCTGAAGGACCAGTTTAGGGAGACATCCTCCTGGAGAAAATCTATTTCTATTTTGCTAGGAGTTGACACTGACTCAATGGCACATAATCAATGAATCAATAATAGACCAAATAAACTGCTCTTCTGAAATGAAATTTTAATAAATATGTAGGAGAAAGTATGATGAATTAAATCTAAAATTGGTAATTATGCTCTTTGATTTTAATGACACCATAGTCCTTTCTGAGAAGATGATGTTAAATTGTAATTAGCAACGAAGCACACCAAATATTAAATATTGATAATTAAGTTAGGCTTTTAACATTCTCCCCAGTGTGAATAGTGTAAATTCCTAGATGCTTGTAAATAATCAGCAAAGCAGCCCAAAGAGAGCTGTGGAAAATTGATATGGCAGATCCTACAGTGCATTTCAACTCTTGCTGGCTTGGATCAATTTCCGATTCACATAGCTGATGGTCCTGCATTGAGGCATAGCAACAGTTTTGGATCTCCATCATCACTTCCCACAAAAATTCTGTTTTGGGGCTTTCCCCTAACTACCAAGGCAAGAACTGATGATGTAGCTTAATACTGCCCAGGTACAGCGGTGGCTCTGTTGTGGAGGAACCTTCATTCTATTAATGGCACTTCTGTTACTGGAAGCAGATGGAGAGATACAAAGCATCAGTATACACAATTTAACTAATTGTCATAATTAGCTGTTCAAAAGCACTGAAATTTCCCAGATATTCTATCAGTAATTTTACCAGTCCTCACGGGGAACTCTGATGTTGGAGCCTTTATGGAATCCAGAATTCTGCTAGCGTGAATCCAAAACGGAAAGCAAAATGATGGATCTATACTTTTTTTAATATTATATTTTTCTGTCTGGAAAACATAGGGAAATTAACATTTCATGAATTACATTAAGATGGTGCCATTCTTGCCCCATTTTTTTGAACAGGTCAAGGACATATTATGCGGATTTAGCAGATTTAGGGCTTTCTTCACATTCCAAAGGAATCTTCCCCTTTCTTTGTCCTTTTTTTTGGCTCTCTTGGATCTTGAGGTGATAAGGATTATAGAAGTTTCCCTAGGGGACTGTGGGTATGTCCCGGTTGGATCTTCCCATCTAAGGGTGGAAGATCTCAGCCTTCATAGGAGATCAGATAAATCTTTCACCGAGATCACAGGACTGCAACCTAAATATATATTAGAAATATGTATCTAGTACTCCAATGGGGAATTAGTGAATCCTCAGATTGGCTCCAAAATTGCTGCAATACCCTTTGTGGAAATTGAATCTTCAAAATTTGGAAGAATATCTGAGATTATGTCTCTGTGTTGTATGTGTATATATGTGTGTTTGACCATTTTTATGGAGATATCATGCCTTAGATAAGAAACCTGTAAAATTTCAGGATGATAGGTAAAAAAGGGTCAGTGAAAACAAAGAATGGATGTGGAGTAAAGAGTGGCTAAGACAAAAAGAAAAAAAAATATACATTTTCTAAACAGACTGTCACATCTCACAGATTCTGCCAAAACTCCTTTACTATTTCTGCTTCTAGGACAAAGATCTAGAAAAGAGAATTGAATATTGGCATAGTTCTGCAATATATGATTTCTTCAGCTTCAAATTGGAGAACTCTAGTAAGTCTAGTTTCTATGATTAGAAAATAGATCTGTCAATCACAAAATTGAACCCTCCTACCTTTCTTCATTCTTCACTTTATCCTGGAACTTTTCTTCTATGGAGAGCTTAAGACAAATACAGTATATCTACTTTTGATAGGTGTATATGTGCCCTTTCCCCAAATTATTGAACATTGAGAAGGATCAGATTTAGATCAAGTCTTCTTAAGAAGTCTTGCTTGAATATGGACATCTCCCAAATCTAATCAAATTACCTAATATGCACACACATGCACTCATTCAAAACATGAATATTTTTCCTGAATCTTAATTGTTTGTTGTTTAGTATTTGAATCAAGAATCTTCACTCCAATTAGAGACTGATTCTATATTGATTAATTACTAGGCCAAAAGCCTTAGCGACATCTTGGTTCCTTTCTTTTTAATTGCAGTCTGCTCTTTTTCAAACTTTCTTATCAGAAACCGAGTCATAAGTATTGCTTCAGGCCAGGACAAGACGTACTAAATAGCATCCCTCATAAATTTTCTTCCTCTTCATTTCCTTTGCATTACAGCTTAATCAGAAAAAATATGATTAAGGAAGAAGTGAAATCCAAATAAAGTTGAACAAGATCTTTTATTATAACGTAAAGTAAAGTAAAATGAAGTAAGAGCTTACAAATACTTAAAAATAAGTGTGAAATAGGTAATCTGTGTCAGAATCTTAGATTTATGGTAGGCCTTTGGGGGGATAAAACAAACATTAAATAGGATGTCAGACCGGGTGGCTTTCTGGCCACATGTAGCTATTAAAATTATCTTGATACCTCAGGTCAAAGTTCTATTTTTTTTTCTAGACAAAAGCAATAGATTCAGAACTTCGGAAGGCCCCAAGGGAAAGAGAGTAGTGCTTCAGATGGATGCAGAATAGACAGAACCTAATTGTTCATGTGACTGTTACCCGGCTGGGATAGTGATCTGGCAACCAACCAGATAATCACAAGACTCTGAGTCAAACTGATGTCCTCTGAATTGATTAAAGAGATTTTTTTTTAAAAAAATGATTGAATTGGGGCCTATACACACTATTATATCCCATGCTTCCATCCTTAAGATGCAGTATCTGTGCTTTTAAACTCTCTGATCCCTTAAAGGCACAGTAGGGGCCATCGTGCCATATGTAATCCACCATTTGACTCACTTTTTTGGCCTTTCCTTGCTCACAACACTTCATCTGGAAATACAAGAGATTTCTGCAGTTTATCCATGCTTAACTGAACCACAGTGATGTGCTCAACCTTTTTATAATCCAAAAAAGCATGTTCTTAGCCTTGACAAGGAAGGAATGACAGCAATTAATTTTATTAATTCAAGCTCTAAGACTAAATTGTTCTCAGCTAACAGTAATTTCAACTTGATTTTTACAGAAATAAATAAAGTCGTAGGCAGGAGTTTAAGTTTCATAGAACTTTTTCTATTCACTGATGCAATGTAGCCTTCTTTTTCACAGAATCAGAGAGAATTCGAGGCTCTTACATGATTCTTTCCAGAAAAAGAGAAGACCTATGTAACTTTTTCACACTCTACACAGTTGATGGGCTGCATTCAGGTTGCTTAGGTCCTAAGTTATATAGTCTAGCCTACTGCATCATCTTTGAGATTATGGGATTGCTTCCTTAAAAGCTCATGTTCCTCAGTACATGGAATGATTTTGGAAAATTTGGAAGACGTACAGGAAAGATGCCCCTTTCCTACCAATTTTATGTACCGCTAAACAGCAATCTATCTTGTACAATGAGAATCCTCAGTGCAGGAAATGCCACTGATTGACCTATCCAAGGAGTCTGGCCCCTACAAGGAAAGAGCAAATATTCTCTATGAAAGTATGTGATAGAATTTTGTGGGTGAAATTTAAAAAAAATGTTTTTGAAGTGGCCGAAAAGGGCTAACATGGTGTCTTCAGCAGAATAAATGGAATTAAAAAATAAAAAGTATGAAATTTTTTGGGATAAAACTGAAGTGATAACATTCTGGAAATAATATTTTAGACATTTGTAAGGGAATGATAGTAATATGTTGAACAGTAGAATTGAAATGAATGCTATAACTGTTAGTGTGTATGCAAAAATTATAAAAAGGAAGTAATAAATGCTGTTAGAATGCTGTTGGAATGTGGGAAAATGATAAGATGGAATAACTGGAGAAATACTAAACTATGGATGAGGTTCATGATGGAGTGGCTATGCAACTTGTTTACTGTGAATGTGAAAATTGCATCTGTGGTTGATTATTGTTTCCCTGTACAAAACAGAACATAACAAGAGTTAACAGGGGGATTAGTTTGTTAAATATGCCTGGGAAAATGGCAGAATTCTGATTGATGTCAGCCCTTCAAGGTAGGCAAGACCAGGAAACAGGAGCCATTAGGAGTCTTGGAATGTACTTTATTGTGGCTTGGGTATTGTAACAGAATCTTGAAAGCTGGTCAAAGTCCCTCTCTACTTCAGTGTATATCCAGCACATAAATGGCAGAGTTGTTTTGAATTCCAGGACTCAAATATATTTTCTTTAAAGGCTCAGCATTCTCCTTTCCCTTCTCTGAGTCAAACCAACATTCTATGACATAATGATGGTGAGAGAAAACCAAACGATTCATATTATAGGTTAGTATAATATGTGAATGAGAGTCAGTTTGGTCTAGTGGTTAAGGCACAAAATAAGGCTGCATATTGCCAGCTCTCATATTCAATTTCTATATCACCTCTATGGTGGATCATCTCCGCAACATGAACTTTCACTCCCCAAAACTTGCTGTAAGACGTATCTCTGTTCTCTCTATGCAGAAGATGCAGCAATACTTTCAAGAACACCTATTGGCCTTAAAAGAGCACTGAGAGCACTAATACAGTACTGCAAGGAAGACCAACTAGAATTCAATCATCAGAAAACTAAAATCATGGCATTTGCCAAAAGGCTGAAGAGCCACTCCTGGAGCATAGGTGGCCATAAAATTGAGCAGGTCTCATGTTTCAAATACAAATATCAGGACGATTTTACACCTCCCTGCTGCTGTCAGATACCAACCCTGCTGCAACATACAATGTTGCCAGGTTCTGCACAGCAGCGCTTAAAATTCGCCAGATGGTGACCGGTGCCACAAACTAGCATTTATTTTAATATACTAGAGTACTGTATTACAGATATACTAACCTTTATGCTCCCCCACACGGATCTAATGCTCCTATCTCTCCCTCTAGATTCCCTTCCCTTCCCTTCCCTTCCCTTCCCTTCCCTTCCCTTCCCTTCCCTTCCCTTCCCTTCCCTTCCCTTCCCTTCCCTTCCCCCTTCCCCCTTCCCCCTTCCCCCTTCCCCCTTAGACTTCTGTGCTTTAGCTTTTTATATTAGATTTTAATGTACCTTCCATGCTTTTAACTGACTGTACCCCACCCTCCTTAAGTTGGTCTTTTACCGTTTGGTTTTTTTAAGGCACAAAATTAGGAATGGGGAGATCTAAGTTCTGCTCCTTTCTTAGGCACAGAAACAACTCTCGGCCCCAGGAAGTGGCAAACCACTTCCAAAAATGTTGCCAAGAAAACTGCATGGACTTGTGAATACAGTCATAGATTCCGGATTGGGTGATAAAGATGCTACATAACTGAGGGACCAAAATCCAGTGCACTGGAGACACTGATTCAGTTCTCTCATGCTCTCTCTCACTCCCCCATACCGTACAAAGCATTTTGATTCAGGAAAGTCCAGCATGAAATCTGGCCTTATTTATTTATCGCTGCAATTTATGAGCTGTTCAATTCCAAAAAGGCTCTAAGCAACACTAATACATTCCCCTTGTATTTGTGTGGATGTGGCAGCTTTGTTCTTAAAGGTGGGATGATAGTATATTGTAATATCCAGGGCCATCTCTTTAATCTATATCAGCTGTTGCACCACCTGAGATGTTGCAGCTAGATGGACAATATGGTAGGGAGTCAAGGACATATAGTATAAGACAATCAATACTTCCTGCACAGTAAGCATTCTAGCTTTGTTTGCTGCAATCATAAACTCCAAGCAATTGCATGTACAGGAGGGTGAGGAAACAATACTTTCAAATTGGAGTTCTTTGTTGATTTGGTAGATTCATCTTTTTCAAAAAGTACTAATGTTCACAGCTGTCTGAAAGACTTTCCTCTTGGTCCCAGATGTATAGGGACTTACTTCTAGAGATGGGACTATATATTCTGCATATTCTCAGAGACACTCCCAATTTGTTACTTCTTTGAACTTCGGAATTTAGAACAAGTTCAGGTATTGAGCCCATGGCAGATTAAACTCACATTAGTCCCAGTTTGAACATATAGGATTTGGATCCACATGAAGAAATAACACTGGTCCACTGACATCTGTGGGAAGGGAGAAGGAGTAGGCATTTCAGAGCTGCTGACAATACAGCTTCTAAAATGAAAGATTTTAAAATTATTTTTACTTAAATTTGTTATGGCACCCCACTCCATTAGAGACTGGGTGGTTTACGAAATCCCAAAAAACAATAAAAACAGGTGAAACACACATAAACAGGCAGCCTGGACTAAAACAACCAGAACAAGTAACAGTACAAAGGTCTTAAAGTAGTGTCTAGCGATAGCCCTGGTGTTCAATATAAGACTTGGGAACAAACTCTGAGGAATTCATCCTTGCCCAAATTAAATTCCTGGGTTTGCCTTTTATCAGTTTTGTATTGTACCTATGGTCCATGAATGCAAGGAATAATACTCTTTCCCTCTCATATTAAAAACAAAATTTTGTACAAAGAACTTCATGCTGCGTGGCCTGAATCTGGGCCATTATGTTTGCTGTAGAATTCCTGTGTGCTTTGCTAGGAAGATAAATGAGATATTTATCTAGCAAGTTTACATCCAACAGTTTGCTCACAGCACACTCCAGGTGCAGCAGCTTTAGGTTACAGCTGTCACAAAGAAATGAAAAATCACTTTTACAGGTTGATTTAAGTGTTAGTCCAGGTGAAGATGCTGAAGTTAAAGAAAATGGAACAGAGGATAGGACAGGCTCTAAAGCAGGCAACCAAAGAAAAGCGAATAGATTTCAAAGGAGGTGTGTTCCCCCCACCTCCAAGCATATGGAACTAGGCCTACTGCTGCAGCAGCAGGAGCAGCAAAAAGAGAAGGATCAATCTTTTTATCACTTTCCAGGATCTTCAGCTGCCTGCTTGGTGGTGATGTCTGCTCTTTCAGATTTGTGTAAATCTAATCTGAAATGAGAGCATCCTATTGCAGGGAATGCCACCACCTCCCCATTTGTATATGCAAAAAACCTAGACTCTGTCAAAGGATCTAATTATTGATATCTCTGCTTAGGGAGATGGACAGCACAACAAATGCAAGTAATGTAAGGGCTTGGCTACTTCCAATTTTCAATCATGTTTTTCTGTGGTATCAGAAGTCTTTCCACCCTTTTTGATGACACTTTTCTAGCTTGCCTACTCACTCACATTTTTCTGAAGGCATCTGTGATCCTATGTATCTCACCATATGAGATATGGAAGCTGGGTAGGTCTAAAGCCTTCTGTTGTGGAACCCAAGTTTTGTAACTCTGCTTAAAAGCAGAATTTTTTTCTGTTTCAGAAAATAGATAAAGGCAGTTCTTTTCATAGTGCCTTTGCCTGAAGCGTGATGTTATTTCTTAATTCTGAAGAACTGGTTTTAAAATAATTCTTGCTAACTAATTCTGCTGATTTATTGTTTCTACAATATACTTATTATGATCTGAAATTAAAGTAAATTCTAAAAGTCTATTATCCCAACTTTGTCTTTTCTCAATTGATCTACTAGCTTGCCCTTAATTATTTCATCACAGAGCTAAATTTGATATGCTTGTAGCATCATAACATGTCAGGTGGAACAAAGGTTTGAAATTTACTTTGAATTATAATTTAAAAGAGAATTTTTATAAAGTGATGTATCATTGGTATTTAACTCCTGATAAGTTGTCAAATTTCAATATGCCAACAAATTTGGAAAACTCAACAGTGGCCACAGGATTGGAAAAGGTCAGTTTACATTCCAATTCCAAAGAAAGGCAATGCCAAAGAATGTTCAAACTACCGTACAATTGCGCTCATTTCACATGCTAGCAAGGTTATGCTCAAAATCCTACAAGCTAGGCTTCAGCAGTATGTGAACCGAGAACTACCAGAAGTGCAAGCTGGGTTTCGAAGAGGCAGAGGAACTAGAGATCAGATTGCCAACATTCACTGGATCATGGAAAAAGCAAGAGAGTTCCAGAAAAACATCTACTTCTGCTTCATTGACTACGCTAAAGCCTTTGATTGTGTGGATCACAACAAACTGTGGCAAAGTCTTAAAGAGATGGGAGTACCAGACCACCTTACCTGTCTCCTGAGAAACCTGTATGCGGGTCAAGAAGCAACAGTTAGAACCGGACATGGAACAACCGACTGGTTCAAAATTGGGAAAGGAGTACGACAAGGCTGTATATTATCACCCTGCTTATTTAACTTATATGGAGAGTACATCATGAGAAATGCCAGGCTGGATGAATCACAAGCCGGAGTTAAGATTGCCGGGAGAAATATCAACAACCTCAGATATGCAGACGATACCACCCTAATGGCAGAAAGTGAAGAGGAACTAAAGAGCCTCTTGATGAGGGTGAAAGAGGAGAGTGCAAAAGCTGGCTTGAAACTCAACATTAAAAAAACTCAGATCATGGCATCTGGTCCCATCACTTCCTGGCAAATAGAAGGGGAAGAAATGGAAGCAGTGACAGATTTTATTTTCTTGGGTTCCAAGATCACCACAGACGGTGACTGCAGCCATGAAATTAAAAGACGCTTGCTCCTTGGGAGGAAAGCTATGGCAAACCTAGACAGCATATTAAAAAGCAGAGACATCACCTTGCCGACAAAGGTCCGTATAGTTAAAGCTATGGTTTTTCCAGTAGTAATGTATGGCTGTGAGAGTTGGACCATAAGGAAGGCTGAGCGCCGAAGAATTGATGCTTTCGAACTGTGGTGCTGGAGAAGACTCTTGAGAGTCCCTTGGACTGCAAGGAGGTCAAACCAGTCAATCCTAAAGGAAATCAAACCTGACTGCTCATTGGAAGGACAGATGCTGAAGCTGAAGTTCAAATACTTTGGCCACCTAATGCGAAGAGAGGACTCACTGGAAAAGACCCTGATGCTGGGAAAGACTGAAGGCAAAAGGAGAAGGGGATGGCCGAGGATGAGATGGTTAGATAGCATCACTGATGTAATGAACATGAATTTGAGTAAACTCCGAGAGACAGTGGAGGACAGGAAGGCCTGGCGTGCTATGGTCCATGAGGTCACGAAGAGTCGGACACGACTAAACGACTGAACAACAACAACAAAGTTGTCAAAAATGTATAAGGGAATAACGAATGTTTGTTGGAAATGTTCTCTTGGTGAAGGAACTTTTTATAATCTTTGGTGGACTTGTGAAGAGGCTAAAAAATTTTGGGATCAAATATGTGCCAATATTCAAAAGATCCTTAAACTGGACTTACAAAAAAACCCAAAAACAGAACTATTCCTCTTAGGTTTGATAGAGAAACAGCTCGAGAAAGAACATGGGACTTTGCTTTTATACATGATTACAGCAGCAAGACTTTTATATGCACAGAAATGGAAAGATCCACAAATACCTACAGTGGAAGAATGGATTATTAAATTGATGGAGTTGGCTCAAATGGCCAAACTAACAGCGTTGATAAGAGAAAATACTGTTTCTGGATTTTTTTTTACTTGGCAACCACTTTTAGACTACTTGCTTGTGTCAGAAAAAAATGAAGTTTTGATTTTGGCATTTAATGATTAAATGGTTTGATTTGATAGAAATAATGTTATTAAGGTTTAATTAATTGTAAGAGATTATATTTGTAAATGTATTCATATCTGTACTGGAAAAGGTTGGAAGTCACTTTGTTTTCTTTTTCTCTCTGTTCTGCACCTTTATAGTTTTTCTTTTTTCTTTAGTTCTGTACTCTAGCTTTTCTATATTCTATATTTTGTATTTTAACTATATTCTGGAAAAAATAATAAAGTTCTTTATAAATAAAAATTCCAGGAATAACATCATGTCAGGTGGATGGGATGCCCCAAGAGACTAAATTGGGAGGAGGAAAGAAGTTGTAACTGTAGGGAAGAATGGATATAAGGCAGCAATAACTGGGAGAAGATTGATTTTGGGAGGGCAGGAAAAATTTTTTCTCATCATCATTTTGACTTGAAAGTCAGAATGGGAGAATATGGCATAGTTGTCAGATGTATAATATGAATATAGATCTAGAACTAGGCTGACCATATTTCCTTCAGACGAAAACGGGACTTTGGGGATGGCAAAACGGGACAGGGTCTTATGCCACCATGCCGGCCTCCAAACCCCACCCCCCAGTCCACACAATTGGCTCCCGCCTGCAAACCCCGCCCCTGCCCCACACGATTGGCTCCCGTCTGCAAACCCCGCCCCCATCAGTGCGATTGGCTCGGATTTTAATATTTTTTTCGATTTTTAAAGGTTTTGTTTTCCTTCTAGCAGTAAATGGTGCAGCAGAACTGATGTGTTTGGGGAAGGCCGGAGCACACACACTGTGCACACAGCACTGTCATCAGCCGGGGGACAAGGGGCGGGGATGGAGGGGATGGAGGCCCACCACTGCCCCATCCCCCTCGGGCTTGGCCGAGGGAGGAAGGAGAGGCTTGGCCGAGGGAGGAAGGAGAGTCGCTGCTGGTGCTGCCGCCGCCACCGCACAGTAGAAACAGGAGCTGGCCGAGCTAGGGGACTTCAGCCACACCACTCCGCCCCTTGCCGCCTGCCAGGCTGCGGGAGCTCCCACAGCCTGGCGGGCGGCAAGGGGCAGCATGGTGCGGCTGAAGCCCCCCAGCGTGGCCGGCTCCTGCCGAGGACGCAAGCCCACCACTGCCCCAGCCTCCTCAGACTTGGCCGAGGGAGGGAGGAGAGTTGCTACTGCTGCCGCCGCCGCACAGGAGAAGCAGGAGCTGGGCGAGCTGTTGGGCTTCAGCCACACCACTCTGCCCCTTGCCGCCCGCCAGGAGCTCCCGCAGCCCGGCGGGTGGCAAGGGGTGGCGTGGTGCGGCTGAAGCCCCCCAGCGCGGCTGGCTCCTGCAGAGGACGGAGGCTCACCGCCGCCCCGACGCGGATGTGTATGCGGATGTGGTTGACCAGATTGCATTTGGCCTTGAAGGGCGATTACTCTGAGCGCGCACGCACGTACACAGGGAGGAAAGCGATGTGCGTGCACGCGTGGGCGAGCGAGAGTGGCCGCTTCTTCCTTACACTCCGCACGCCTTCCGAAAACAAACATGCTGTCCTCCGCCACACTCCTCCCCCTCCCCTCCCCTCTCCGAGGCTCCCCCCGGCCCTGCTTGGGGGCTTCCGAGGATCACTGCCTTTCTTCTCCTTCGCCTCTCCCCACCATTCGCTTTTGCCAAACTTGCCGCTGCCGCCGCCGCCACCGCCGCTTCCTCAGCGAGGAAGGAAACGGGCGCCTCTTTCTCGCCACAACCACCCAACCGCTCACTTTAATTTGGGAAGGAGGGGAGGGGGCGGAGGGAGGGCGGGCGATGAGGGGGATTGAAAAAAGCAAAGGAAAAAGATGGCAGTCCAGAACAATAACGCAGGCGGTGGGAAGTGCCCAATGTGCGTCCCTCAGTCTGGGTGCGGGTCCCACTCAGGCATGGCTAGTGCCCGCCATGGAGATGCTCCAACCGCGAGGGGGAGCGGGGAGACCTGGTCCGTCCCCCTCCCCCTCCTCCTTTTGGCGCGTGCGGGGGGGCATCTTCCCTGGTCTTCCCTTCACCTCTCCGCCTCGTCTGCTCACGGGTAGGATCAGGTAAGGAGGCAGGAACCGGGTGGACTGTGGTGCTGTGTCTGCTGCTGGGCTCGCATGTGACAACTGGGTTTCCAGTTGCCGCGCTGATAGGGCCTCTTCCGGGCTGCCTCCAATGGCAAGTCCGGCTCCAGTCCTCCTTCCTGTCTTCCTGTCCTCCTTCCCGCCGGGTTTAAAAAAGGGACAAAATTGAGATTTTGATCAAAACGACGGGATGGTTGAAAAATGCTAAAATAACGGGACTGTCCCGTTCAAAACGGGACGTATGGTCAGCCTATCTAGAACACAAATGGGGCATTTGTTTTCCACAGATATCCAGTATTTTCTGGTTTTATGATGTAATAACAGAATATAGATAGCTAAGAATAAAGATGCTGTTTCTCCTTTTCTTGTTCCATCAAAGGACGGTTGCACATCAAAGTAATTTCTGTAAGTGCAGAACATTTCCTATTAAACATATACACAGCTGCCACATTGATGTAGCCCAAACCCCAGATCACTGTGATTTCCCTCTAAATAAAGCTATGAATAATTTGAGCTACTTCCAATTACCATATTAATTGAAAGAATAAACAATGTGATAGTATTCATTAGAATAGGCATAAACAAATGCTGCCAGTTTGCATTTAGATGTTAAAAGCTGTCAGAAACCTCCATCCATAATAAGATAAAACAGAATGTTCGGTATAGGTAAGAAATGACATATCTGATCACATGTGTTACATATAATACATACTTGGTTGTTGATTCATAAGCAGCTCGGGCAAAAGCGCAAAAATACATTGCATGGCATACGACGCTATAGGGAATGTACTTTATTTAGCTTAGGTTATTCTTCATACATGAATAAAACAAAATAATAATTATTCTATATCCTAACATTTTCATCGGTAGCATCCACTTTGTTGACTCTCCAGTAAGACAGACTATGGTTGCTTTTTTCTGCCCTTTATAGATTAGCATTCAGATTCTTTGGATTAGTCTGATTCTGCTTTATATTTTAAGTAGTGCTACTCCTTTTTATAGTGTTGTTTAGGTTTTTTTTTTAATATTCTGGTGCCTAAGTATGTACCGTGATTTCACTGGATGTGCAGAAAAGTAGGTTAAAGTATGAACTACATGATACATAATGCTATTAGCAATAAGGAAAATTCTGCTCAGCATGCCTTTATTGCCACATCACAGATGTCAGCAGCAAAATCTTTCCTCTGTACCCGAATATGTTAACGTCGAGTTGAGGAGGCTGGCTTCCAGCTTGAGAAAGGCCATTCAGAAAGGGATGCTTGTCAACAACCATAAATATTCTGAATAAACATGAATATTTATTTATTTATTAAATTTATATGCTGCCTGACTCCCAGCAACTCTGGACAGTTTACCAAATGTTAAAAAAATGAGAAAACAACATAAAACAAAAAACAGCAAAGACGGCAAAGATGGGAACAAAGAAAAAGGTGACAAAGGGGCTTCAATCATGCTTGCCAAAGGCCTCCAAGCCTCTTCGAAACACCAGTGGGGGGAACCCCCTTCCAGAGGGCAGGTGCTGCTATAGAGAAGTCATGCTTCTGGGGTCCCGATAGATAGTATTGTTTAATTGAGGGAACCCAGAGCACGCCAAGTCTGCCATACCAGATCAGCTGGGCAGATGCTATGGGAGGCAGGCAGTCCCTCATGTAACCAGGCCTTATGCCGTATAGGGCTTTATTCAACCAGCACCTTGAATCACACCAGGAAACAAACTGGCAACCAGTACAGCTTGCAAAGCATACTGAAACATGCCCATCGCTGTCCACAGCACTACATTCTAGACCAGTTGAAGCTTCCGGATGGTCTTCAAGGGCAGCCCCATGCAGAGCATATTGCAGTAGTTAAGCTGTGAGGTGACCAGGGCATGAGTGTCTTTTTGAAAGGCCCCCTGATCTAGAAAAGGTCACAACTGGTGCACCAGATGAAGCTGCACAAAGGCCTTCCTGGCCACAGCTGTCATCTGCTCATCAAGCAGGAACTGTGAGTCCAGGAAGACCCCCAAATTGCACACCACCCTTGAATGAGGAAGTGCTACCCCATCCAAGGTCTAAGATGGAATATCCCCAGATCTGTGCAGTCCAAACACCCACGGCCACTTGGTCTTGGTACGATTGGGTCAGAGATGGATATTCCCCATCCAATATATGGGCAGTCAGTCTTCTACAGCTTGACATGACTGTTTAAATTATATGACAAAGCACAGGCTAAGAAGCAAGGCTATTAGAGGTTTGCCCCCTCCTTCATAAAGTTATGATGTAAGCATGCTTTCATTCTGCTCACACATACTATAGCTTTTCTTCATTGTTCAAAAACCTTGTCTGATCAGAGGAGACAACAATGAATTTCAGAAAAATCATCTCATGTTTTCCAGATATAAGTAATGAGTCTGTGTTGTCTAGCCAACTCTCCCATCAATCATGCTTTCTTCTGGCTGCATATTTAGCCAGTGTGGAAAGCTCTAGGTGGGAGTCTGCCTTTAATTCCTGAACAAAAGAAAACTTTAATTATAAGCTTAAGAATTTAAAGAATCTGGAATAAACAGCAAAAAGCTAAATAAGATTTTGATCTTAGAAAATTATAAATGGACTAAGGGTCCAGATAGAATCGGAATATTGAAACTTTTACAATAAGATTTTGGAATTAATTATAAAGTACAAACAGCTTCTCATGGGAAATAGATCCTGTTTTGGTTTTTACAAGATACAACATAGATAAATAATTCCATGATTTCAAAAACTGGACACTAGAGGGGACTAAAGATTTTAGGTAGAGGAAAAATATACAGGCTTACAAGATGGTTATGACAATAAAAATACTGAAGGAGACTTTTGAAGAATGGAATCAGAAAATAGTAGCCACGATATCAACAATGTCAGTAATGATGTCTGCTTCTATGGATAGACTATGTCCAAAATATGTTATTGAAGAAATATCAGATGTAGAACAAATTTTATCTGACAAGATAGAGATGGTATTGAAAGTGGATTTACAACTGACAGGCCAAGAGAATGATTTAGAAAAGGATGTTTCACTGGATCTACAAAAGAAACTGGCTGAGGTTTTAAAATTTAAAAAGGAAATACAAATGACAACCCAAGAGAGTGACCTGGATAACTTTTTCGTACTGGATTTACAAAAGAGGCTTGTTAAAGCCTTGAAGAACTCTATGTGATGGGACAAAGAAGAAACGAAGAGAAATCAAATCCTATGACAATATTTGAACAAATTAAAGATGTTAGAAGTAAAAGGAAGGAATATAAAGTTGGTTTATTTGATCAAGGTTAAAATAAGATATGTTGTTACTTCTGGCTACCCTTTTGGGCTTTCTGCTGACACCAGGACTGAAAAAATGATGTTTTATAGACTTGTTTATAGATAACAGATGGGATATGCGATGAAGAGATAAATGTTTGTAACTTTAGAGAGGGTGAAAAATTACTAAATTTGTTTATACTTATTGTGATGAAGGTTGGAAGTCACTTCTTTATATATTTCTTTTCCCCCCTTTATTACAGTATATTCTTACTTTTCTCTTTTTCTTTCTTTTTCCTTGCACTTTTTACTCCTTCTCTCTATTTTCTTTTCTTTAAGTTTAGTTTGTATTAGATTTTACTATTATAATCAAAATTCTTAATAAAAATTATATACAAGGAAAGCTCTAGGTGGGAACATGCAGACAGTACCTCCATAAATGTGTGATTCAAAAGAATTAGGACTTATAATTGCATGCCCAGGTCCATGGGCATGCAGTGATAAGTCCTAATTCTTTTGATTGCATGGGCATGCAATTCCTAATTCTTTTGATTGCATGGGCATGCAATGATAAGTCCTAATTCCATGTGTATGCAGCTGTCCTAATGCAAGTTCCTTGCATCTTTTCATAGTAATGTAAAGGACGTTCAGAGTTGCCCATAAAGATAAGTTATGAAATACTTTGCCTAAGAAATCACATGACTTAGGATTCACACTCACTTTCAAGTTATCACATTTTACTGCCATGTGCGCATTATTTTTTAAAATATCCATTATCAGTGTGCTTGATATCCTAATTTAACAATTAGAACAGGCTGAGTTGTATTCTACCTCCAGTCTCTCAATTTTTCAATCTTTGTTGCTATTTATTCCCTTTCTTTGAAGTTCTCAGCTGATGACTTCTAGTTCTAAGGCCTGCTGTAAATGTCTATTCAAAAGCTGCAGAAAAAATGATAATGCCTACAAAGGAAAATTCAAGGACTCCCATCTTGAAGATGCATCCTACAATGTTCTGGATAAACATACACCTTATAAGCAACATTGACAGCTGCCAAAATACACTAGTTGTAAGTGCTTTTAAATTGTATTCTGTATATAAAGGTTACATAGGAGAAATGTGACTTAAAATTTGCTGTGAAGCCCACCTCACACATTATTCTCTTGACATAATGAGAAGAGGCCATCGTCTCTAGCTTCATATGCTCCCTCCCGGGCTCATTTTGGTTTCCTGAACATAGAATGAAGGTCTAAAGAGGGAGTCAATCATACTTTTGGAGGCTCCTTTATGAGATCAGAGACTTGCTCACTCACCATAATCACATGGCAGAGTCTCCAAGAGTACAATATCTCTTTTATATCTTTGTTAATTAAACAGAGCTTGTGTGGGGGTTTTTATACACAGTCACATTGAAATCTTGGATGCGAGTAATATTCAAAATGCTTCCAGAAATCAATTTTCCTGTCAGATGGAAATGAATTTAGGGGCAGAAATTATTTAGAACTGATTTACTTATCTAAAATGTTGACTGAATGTTTATTATTGTAAAGTATGTTGGCCTGTAAGTAGCTCCTGTTTTTGATGAATAGTGGTTGCTAAATGTATGCAAGTCAACATCTCTCAGGGTCTGCTGAAGTTCATGAATAGTTGATTTCTTGCTTAGGCTTCAAGGTTGCAATCTTTTTTAACAGCAGCTCTTTCTGGATCAGTTTGTGGACGCACAGCCACATATGAGCACAAAAATAGAAGAAACCATGCCTTGAAAAACTACTGGATAGGGGTGAGCATTGCTATAAGAACTATACTCCAATGTCTACATGTGATAAATAATCTAACCACAACCCATGATTCTCTATGCCTGCTGCCTGGAATGGATGGAAATCTACACAAGCTAGGAATTAATGCCATGTGATTTATGAAAATCATGTACATCCTATGCATTTAGCAAGCCTCTTTCCAAAGATACTATCACCTCGTAGTGTCTTTCCTGTCTATACACTGTATATGAAGGCCAAAGTAGACAGTGGCTTGGTTCCCACATCCTCCTAACAAATAATGTGTTCCATCTTAGTGTGTTATGTGAACAAAGCTATTGTAATTCATACACTATGGCTTGTAATTTAGTGTGTTGTGTGAACCCGAGAAGTGTAGTTTACTCAGTGAACCAGGTTAAACAAATCTTAGCTTGTAACACATGAAGCAGAGCAATATGTTAAATATACAGTATATGTTGAATGTTTTTAACTTGAAAAAGAAGCACTATATTATTTTTTCATGATTGACAAAGTGGATGAAAAACCTGACAAAGTAAATGAAATGTATACCAGCTGATTTTTGTCCTAAAACAGTAGAAGGAAGAAAACCTTTTGGGAAGGGTGGTCACATTCATTGAACTGTAGTGCAGAGAGAAATAATGAACCCCTTCTTCCCCCCCCCCCCCCAGTGTATCGCATTCTCTGATTAGCCCCCTTCTCCAAGGCCATATTAAAAAGTAAGCACAAACAGAAATACATTTAGCATTTATTTATTTGGCCACCAACTCATGAATTGTGACCCTGTATGGTTAAGGTTAAAAACACAAAACGAAGTAACCAACAGACATAAAATCATATGCATATACAACCACAACTGAGGCCAAGCCACAATCGGATTAATATTCCCCAAACCATCTCAGGATGGGCTCATCCACTGTTCTGGCCCAATGCTCAGGGGTAAAACTAGATGTTCAAGCCATTCTGGAAGACAAACAGGACTGGGACCGGGGCCGTCCCAATCTCGGGGACCGGGTGGGAAAATCAGCTGGCTTTTTCCAAAGGCAACCAACGATTGTAGCTGTATTTTATAATCTTTGCTCTGCGGTTAAATTCTTTTTATATTAAGTCATAAGGACAAGAGAAATGTAGCTGCAAGCCAAATTTGTCCTGTCTCATTTTTGTAGCCCAAGGCAATCAATCTTGGTGCATAATCACTGTATTGCTGCTATCCTTCTGGTAACCCGAAGAGCTCTGAAGCTGCTGTGGAAAGGCAGCGAGGCAGACTAATGAACCTAAGCTGCCTTCTATAAATTCTGGAAATAAGTTAACTTCTCAAATTTCCAAAATGTATCCGTTGCTTTCTTCTCTGTTACAAACTCCCCATTCAAGTACTGCTGCAGTATTTCTGGAACCCAATCCCCCTTTTTTGGAGGAGATTTGAATCTGGAGAAAATTCCATGAAACCCGGAAATTACTTATGTGTAAACACTAGTAAAACCTGATTGGCATCTATGCCTTTGCTTGCTCACTAACATAGTATTGCCGTTATTTGAGGGAAAAGGATGCACCAAGACCATGCTGTGGTATCTGTTTGGGGAAGAATTTTTGCCAGGAAGTAAAATATTGTCTAGAGTAGACTATGCATTGAGCCTCTGATGCACGTACATGGTGTACAGATGCTGAAGTGGCATATCTTCACTGCTGCTTGCCTGGTGGCTCTCTCAGCGTTACTACCCTAAATTATATACTTGTCACTTTGGAACTTGGACACATTGAATAAGTTCTCAGGCTGCTGAGAGAAGGCAAATAATAGTATATGCCAAGCAGTGAGCTTCTTAACATGACACTGAGCTGGAATGATTTTCAGCTCCCAGAAGTCTAGTTCTTTAAAAAAAGACATAAATTTGAAGTTGTAATCTCCACATTATAGACAGAATATTGTTATATAAATTTAGCTTTCCAAGTTTCCAAGCTTTATTTCCAGTACCATAGAGTGTAGGGCAGTGTTTCTCAACCTTGGCAAGTTTAAGATGGGTGGACTTCAACTCCCAGAATTCCCCAGTCAACATGGCTGGCTGGGGAATTCTGGGAGTTGAAGTCCACCCATCTTAAACTTGCCATGGTTGAGAAACACTGGTCTAGGGAATGTGGGTACAATGGAAAACTAGTTGGAACCCTTTTTATAAAAACAAAACAAACAAAAAAAAACTGAATTTGTTTTCCAGAAACAGGAGAAAACGTGATTTCATTTTTCCTGATTCCTAACCAGTGCCTTAAAACTATAGAAATGTTGAGGATACACAGAGGATGTGATGATTTTCAAATACCATTTCCCCACTAGTGACTTACAGCATCCTCACAACCGTCACTGAAATGATACAAAGATTGTGTTCATTGCAGTTATTTTGGCCTAGCAGTAGTTGGATGACACTAGAAACTTCTATAAGTCATTAGTGGGGAAATGACCCGAGGCAAGCTAATCAGCACAAAGTATGAAATTCCTCTATACAGTGTGAGTCTGATATATCTGAAAATAGAGCCTCATGGATGCACCAGTGATACATTATTTTTAACTGGTGATGCTTTTGGCATGCAAAGTGTATGCACTGCCACTGAACATTTATGTATACGATGGTATTTAACTTCTTTAATTTTGGTTGCATTTCTATGACACCTCTGCAGAATAAATCCTAAATTCTAGTAGCAATATAAAGAAGGGACCAAATTGCTTTGGTTTTAATTAACTTTGGAATTGAAATGGGGATCTTCACTGGAGTATAAACCAGTCATGATGGATGCTGAAACACCAATGATGATGGATGGATTCTTTCTTGCACACTGTTATTATCTGAGCTATTTCAGAGATTTTCCAGACTCTAGAATATAGATCAGTAAGACAAAGAACATAAGAAATGATTGAATAATTATATCCATAACCTACAGACCAACATAATTATATTAATAAATTCATCATCCAGTTTATTATTTTCCTGTAAATTGGTTGGATATTTTAAAAATCTTTATAGTAGACTAATACAGGTTCTCACCTGAGTAAATGTCCTCAGTACAACTTGGCCAATAATATGCATTAAACTACATTTTAAATAAGGTCCAATGTTTCAGGAAAAAATGGCAGAACCTCTTCTCTTACACAAAGGAAGGTTCAGTTGTAGGGACTTCCAAATGCAGAAAGTGAAAACCCAGGAAACCTAAATGGAAACATCTTTAAGAGTAAAAGCACTACTATACAATAATGCCTTTAAAGAGAACAGACCTGCAACCTTCTTGATAATCTCAGTTGATCTGTGAGTAGAGAATGCAAGTTATAATACCCAATGGTTAAAGGTTATTGCAATAAAATTTGCATCCAGCTCCTGGATAAGGGGGCATGGTGGCTCAGTGGGTAAGACGCCAGGCTTGTCCATCGGAAGATTGCAAGTTCAGAGGTTCGAATCCCTAGCCCTGCATGCGGAGTGAGTTCCCGCACTAGCTCCAGCTCTTGCCAACCTAGCAATTCGAAAGCATGCAAATGCAAGTAGATTAATAGGTACCACTTCGGTGGGTAGGTAACAGCGTTCCGCGCGTGTCATGCGGCCACATGACCGTGGAAGCGTCTTCGGACAACGCTGGCTCTTTGGCTAACAAACGGAGATGAGCACCGGCCCCTAGAGTCGGACACGACTGCACAAATGTGCGGGGGGTACCTTTACCTTTTACCTGGATACTTGTTCATGCACTACCTTTATCTTGTTTATTTTTTTTCCCTAGATCCCTCTTATATATTGCTTACTGGACTACACCTTTATCATAGCTAACACCTGAATGTTGACTTTGCTCAAAAGTACTTCAATGGTTTATAGCCTTTGACTTACTTGGAAAACCATTTTCTCAAGATTGAGTGGCTTTGAAAAAAAAGGAGACACTGACATTACCGTACACAGCTGAGTTTCCTGTCTCCAGAGAGGAATAATGGTTTTTCTAGTGGTGGTGGTGGTGAGGTTGATTGGGTGTGTTTTTAAAGTCATTCCTCATTTTTTGCTGAAATACAAGGTACGTAAGAAACTACGGAAAAGGTCTCTTCACTATTTCATCCATTCAAATACATGTACACATGTGATTTCATGTTTTTTTTTGTGTCTTAATTAAAGGAGTCAACAACATGCCAGGTTTCAGTATCACCGGCTAGGGGAATAGGATATGAAATTTCTTAATACTCTTTGCTTCATATTGACATAGGCTACCACAATATGTTATTAAAGAGCTACACAGCAAATTTGCAATATGGAGCAAATACCTTTTACTTACCAAAATTCCAGTTGCTATGACAATATGATTGAATCCTTTCAGTAAGATAGCAGTACCCTATGATTACTTTCTAATAACTCAACTTTTTAATTAGCTTTAGACCCCACAGTCCATGCAATATAATCTACAATTGCAGATTCAACTGGAATCAGGACTGGAACAGTTCATGGGGCAATAAAGTAGTATTGTCAGTGCTGAGAGTCTGCTACAATACAGTTTAACAAGCTCTACAGATAGAAGGAAGAGTAGAGCCTAGTCTTAAACAGGGCACAATTTTAATTTCCAAACATTATTAAATGTAATAATGCTCAGTCCATTTAATAATTTTAGCTTTCTTGATTACAGATCTTTGAATCCAGGTTATACTTTGTTGTTGTTCAGTCGTTTTGTCGTGTCTGACTCTTTGTGACCTCATGGACCATAGCACGCCAGGCCTTCCTGTCCTCAGGTTATACTTACCAGGAAGCAATATAGCCCTGCATCAGGAAAGTCACACTGCTTGTATGGTTGCATGCTTTTTGAACCCCACATGTGTAGTACTAGTATTTTTAGTAAAAGATCCAGCATCTAACCTCAAGATATCTATTTGTTGTTCAGTCGTTCAGTCGTGTCCGACTCTTCGTGACCTCATGGACCATAGCACGCCAGGCCTTCCTGTCCTCCACTGTCTCTCGGAGTTTACTCAAATTCATGTTCATTACATCGGTGATGCTATCTAACCATCTCATCCTCTGCCGTCCCCTTCTCCTTTTGCCCTCAGTCTTTCCCAGCATCAGGCTCTTTTCCAGTGAGTCCTCTCTTCTCATTAGGTGGCCAAAGTATTTGAGCTTCAGCTTCAGCATCTGTCCTTCCAATGAGCAGTCAGGGTTGATTTCCTTTAGGATTGACTGGTTTGACCTCCTTGCAGTCCAAGGGACTCTCAAGAGTCTTCTCCAGCACCACAGCTCGAAAGCATCAATTCTTCGGCGCTCAGCCTTCCTTATGGTCCAACTCTCACAGCTATACATTGCTACTGGAAAAACCATAGCTTTAACTATACGGACCTTTGTCGGCAAGGTGATGTCTCTGCTTTTTAATATGCTGTCTAGGTTTGCCATAGCTTTCCTTCCAAGGAGCAAGCGTCTTTTAATTTCATGGCTGCAGTCACCGTCTGCGGTGATCTTGGAGCCCAAGAAAATGAAATCTGTCACTGCTTCCATTTCTTCCCCTTCTATTTGCCAGGAAGTGATGGGACCAGATGCCATGATCTGGGTTTTTTAATGTTGAGTTTCAAGCCAGCTTTTGCACTCTCCTCTTTCACCCTCATCAAGAGGCTCTTTAGTTCCTCTTCACTTTCTGCCATTAGGGTGGTATCGTCTGCATATCTGAGGTTGTTGATATTTCTCCCGGCAATCTTAACTCCAGCTTGTGATTCATCCAGCCCGGCATTTCTCATGATGTACTCTGCATATAAGTTAAATAAGCAGGGTGATAATATACAGCCTTGTCGTACTCCTTTCCCAATTTTGAACCAGTCGGTTGTTCCATGTCCGGTTCTAACTGTTGCTTCTTGACCCACATACAGGTTTCTCAGGAGACAGGTAAGGTGGTCTGGTACTCCCATCTCTTTAAGAATTTGCCACAGTTTGTTGTGATCCACACAATCAAAGGCTTTAGCGTAGTCAATGAAGCAGAAGTAGATGTTTTTCTGGAACTCTCTTGCTTTTTCCATGATCCAGCGAATGTTGGCAATCTGATCTCTAGTTCCTCTGCCTCTTCAAAACCCAGCTTGCACTTCTGGTAGTTCTCGGTTCACATGCTGCTGAAGCCTAGCTTGTAGGATTTTGAGCATAACCTTGCTGGCATGTGAAATGAGTGCAATTGTACGGTAGTTTGAACATTCTTGAACTATATATCTATAGTTTGCATTAAAACCAATATTGCAAAATTAGGCTAGAATCTTAACAGTAATTTATTTGACAATAATCCTAACTGAATTCAAAGAGACTTATATCTTACTTACAAAGATATGTATAGAGTTGAGAGTGTGTTAATCAATTGACTATGTGCACTCACCCAGGGGATTCCATTCAGACCTCATTTGGCACTCAAACATTATTGTGTATCTTATTTTAGTCTCAAGAGAGATTTTTGACCAAGGGTTCTTTTTCTTCATAGATAACATTCCATTGTTGGTTCTTTGATGTCATTTTTGATGTGGAATCTGATTTTTGAAAATGCAGCACTATTATCCAAATGACCACTGAGGGATAGAGATAACAAACTTGGGACTTTCTTTTTGTTTTCTCTTGATTTGAAGATTGACATTCTCTCCTCAGACTGCTTCCTACAGGAAGAAATACAGTACCTCTTTTTCTTTTTTTCCAATCTGTCTCTAGATACCCTTAAGGGACTTGGTTCTATTCACACATTTTATTGTTCAGGGCCAGAGGTGTCTGCAGGGTACAGTAAAAAAAAAAAGTCAAGATTGCAACTGCAATGGTGTAATTGAAGCTCCACCTATTTTTTATGTATGTCACATGTGCACATGACGCACATAAAAACTAGGTAGATCTTCAATCACATGTTCTGGCTGCCATCATTACTTTTTTGACTATACCATGTGGACACCCCTGGTTTGGTCACTTTTAACTCTTTGTGACCTAATGGACATTTGTTAAACCCCGCCCACCCGGGCAAAATCTAGGAAGCAAGAACAAGACAGATTTCAGTAATGCTGGTCTTGTGGTAAATACAGAATCTTGGATACGGTAAAACGAATTTCCAACCCTCATTTATAGGAAGTTCATTCAAAGAGAGCCTCTTTGAAAGAGTTGAAATGCTGCTTTGCAGGCTTCTTGCCACCCGGGCTGAGTAGCTATTTATATGATGAACTGCCAACTGACTTGCCTTCTGCCTCTTGACTATGTCTGCTCTCCTTCCAGTACTTTCTCAGCCTCCCCATAATCTCTCACCACATTCTATCACCAGGATAATCTGTCAGTAAACGCTTCTGAGTTCTCATAAGCTCAGTGATAGTACTTAGTCACCTAGCCTGTTTCAATCACTTTCAATTTTCCCAGTGACACTTGTCTTCATATTATTGTCCAAAATTCTTTAGCTTTAGGTTCATAATTAGTAGTTCCAGTGGGTAGTTTGGTTTTATTTTAATTACTATTGAATGATTTGTTCTTATTGCTGTCCCAAGTATTCTGAACAAGTTTCTCCAGCACCACATTTCAAAGTCATCCATTTTTCTTCATTTAGCTTTTCTAATGGACCAGTTTTCAGAACCATGGTATGACTGGGAAAACCAGTTGACAGGATGTGATATCTCTGCACTTCAATATTTTGTCTGTTTCTCTCATAGTCTTTCTCCTAAGTAGCAGATGTCTCTTTTTTCCATGGCTATAGTCACCATCACTATGAATTTTTGAACATGTGAAGAGAAAATATGACACTACTAACTTTTCTGCCTATTTGCACTGGTTTGGCATTATCTGTTGACACGAGTGGTTTCACACTCCTTTCTTTTACTTTTGACAAGAGATTCCTTAAGTCTTTACCCTCAAAGTGGTATCATTAGCATATCAGCTGATATTTCTCCCAGCAATTTTAACTCCAATTTCTATTTTTTTTCTAGTCCAACATTTCTCATGATATAATCTGCATATAAGATAATTAAATAAATTAAGGCATACTCTTTTTGTGACTCCATATCCCTTTCTAATCAGGGCTTCCCGGTCATCATACAAACTCTTTAAAATATATATGAAGTAGCCCAGTATACCTATGTTTATAGGATCTATCCACAATATAGGAAAGCAGTCAAAAGCTTTATTATAATAAATAAAGCAAAGATTGATTTTTTTGGACCTCTCTTGCCTTTTGCATCATCGATCAGATGTTAGTAATGTGATCTGATTCTTCTGAATCCAATTTGTACCCCTGGCAGTTTTCATTTCATGTATTGTTGATGTCTGGACTGCAAAATCTTGAGCATTATGTTACTAGCATAAAAAATAAAAGTATCCAGCATTATGACCATTCTTCAGCTTTGTCACTTTTTGGAATTGGATTATGAATTAATCGTTTCCATTCCCTTGGCCACTGTTGTGCTCTGCATTCCCACTTACAAATAACAAGTAGAACTTGAATTGTATCATCTTGCAAATTTTTAACAATTTTGCTAGTATTTCTTCAGCTCCTTCTGCTTTGTTGCTAGCAATATGTTCTTTGTTGTTGTTCAGTCGTTTAGTCATGTCCGACTCTTTGTGACCTCATGGACCATAGCACGCCAGGCCTTCCTGTCCTCCACTGTCACCCGGAGTTTACTCAAATTCATGTTCATTACATCGGTGATGCTATCTAACCATCTCATCCTCTGCCGTCCCCTTCTCCTTTTGCCTTCAGTCTTTCCCAGCATCAGGGTCTTTTCCAGTGAGTCCTCTCTTCGCATTAGGTGGCCAAAGTATTTGAACTTCAGCTTCAGCATCTGTCCTTCCAATGAGCAGTCAGGTTTGATTTCCTTTAGGATTGACTGGTTTGACCTCCTTGCAGTCCAAGGGACTCTCAAGAGTCTTCTCCAGCACCACAGCTCGAAAGCATCAATTCTTCGGCGCTCAGCCTTCCTTATGGTCCAACTCTCACAGCCATACATTACTACTGGGAAAACCATAGCTTTAACTATACAGACCTTTGTCGGCAAGGTGATGTCTCTGCTTTTTAATATGCTGTCTAGGTTTGCCATAGCTTTCCTCCCAAGGAGCAAGCGTCTTTTAATTTCATGGCTGCAGTCACCGTCTGCGGTGATCTTGGAGCCCAAGAAAATAAAATCTGTCACTGCTTCCATTTCTTCCCCTTCTATTTTCCAGGAAGTGATGGGACCAGATGCCATGATCTGAGTTTTTGCACTCTCCTCTTTCACCCTCATAAAGAGGCTCTTTAGTTCCTCTTCACTTTCTGCCATTAGGGTGGTATCGTCTGCATATCTGAGGTTGTTGATATTTCTCCGGTTTGTGATTCATCCAGCCCGGCATTTCTCATGATGTATTCTGCATATAAGTTAAATAAGCAGGGTGATAATATACAGCCTTGTCGTACTCCTTTCCCAATTTTGAACCAGTCGGTTGTTCCATGTCCGGTTCTAACTGTTGCTTCTTGACCCGCATACAGGTTTCTCAGGAGACAGGTAAGGTGGTCTGGTACTCCCATCTCTTTAAGATTTTGCCACAGTTCGTTGTGATCCACACAATCAAAGGCTTTAGCGTAGTCAATGAAGCAGAAGTAGATGTTTTTCTGGAACTCTCTTGCTTTTTCCATGATCCAGCGAATGTTGGCAATCTGATCTCTAGTTCCTCTGCCTCTTCGAAACCCAGCTTGCACTTCTGGTAGTTCTCGGTTCACATACTGCTGAAGCCTAGCTTGTAGGATTTTGAGCATAACCTTGCTAGCATGTGAAATGAGCGCAATTGTATGGTAGTTTGAACATTCTTTGGCATTGCCCTTCTTTGGAATTGGAATGTAAACTGACCTTTTCCAATCCTGTGGCCACTGTTGAGTTTTCCAAATTTGTTGGCATATTGAGTGCAGCACTTTAACAGCATCATCTTTTAGGATTTTAAATAGCTCAGCTGGGATACTGTCTTCTCCACTAGCTTTGTTGTTAGTAATATATTCTAGGGCCCGCTTAACTTCACTTTCTAGAATGTCTAGCTTTAGTTCCGGGTTTAAACCATCATATGTATCAGCGATTTTGGGGTTTTTTTTGGTATAATTCTTCTGTATATTTGCACCATATCTTTTAAATGATTTCTTTCTCCAATAAATCTTTCCCTTCTTTCCCTTTAATCATGCCAATCTTTGTATAAAAGATTCCCTTGCTTTCAGTAATTTTCTTAAATAGGTATCTTAACCTTCTCATTTGCTGTCCTCAATTTCTTAGCATTCTTTGTATTAAGATATAACTCCTAATCTCTTCTTGATCTTCTCTGGAACTTAGCATTTGGTTGGGCAAATTTTCTTCTGTGTCTGTTATTTTCAGAGTATCAAACAGTGATTTTACTTTATTTTGCTTTTGCATCTCGGGATATTTTTTAAATTTGTAATGATGCCATGAATTGCAGGGCAGAACTTTTCGGGCACTCTATTTATCAAATTTAATCCATTAAATCTATTCTTTACCTTTACCACATACTCATATGGAATATTGTTGAAATCATATCTTGCTTGTTTGATAATTTCATTTGTTTTCTGTAGTTTATGTTGTTTTTTTCGAAGAGTTTGTAATCTAAACCATGGTCAGCATGACATCTTGTTTATACTAACTTAATAGAGCTTCTCCAACTTTGCTTGTAAAGTGTATGTGTGTGCAGATAGATAGTATTTGTGTACAGACAGAACACACACACACACAAACACACACACACAGAGAGAGTATATAGTCAGTTTGCTTTTGGTGTTGTCCATCCAATTAGTTCCATGTATAGAATGGTCTCTTAGGCTTTGGAAGAACAAATAAGCTATAAACATTAGATTTTCTTGGCAGAACTCTATTAGTCTGTCTCCTGCTTCATTTACATCAAGGTCAAATTTTCTTGTTATTCCAGATGCTGTTTTATTTCCAGGTATACTGCTTCTGTCTCCTGTAATTAGAATGATGCCTTTTTTCCTTTCCTTTGTATTACTGTATCTTGATAAGCTGCTACAAATTGCCATAGAACTATTCTATATCTACTTCCCCTGCATTTGTGGTTGGAGCATAGATTTGGATCATCCTTATATTAAGGATAGATCTTCACAATGTATAGATTGTGTAAAGACAAAGGGAATTAGTTTAGCTCTTTCTGGATAATGAAAGACACAGAGCCTCCTAGAGATGATTTACAATGATATTTGTAGACCCATGAAGACTAAAACCCCAGGAGGGAACAGAATGAAACTAGGTATAACTATGAAGAATGAGTACTTGTTGGATATGCAAAAGATGATAACAGGTACAGAATCCTAGATGTTGCTATGGAAATGATCAGGATGTACATTGTGACATACTTTGATGGGAAGAAGCCAAATAAATGCTAGATATTGGAGCAAGCATACATGTAGAAGAAAGATCAAGATAGCTGAAATCAATAGAGGAATTTATTGCAAGACTTCAGGCAGCCAGCAGGGCCACAACTGGGGGGTGGGCAAGCGGGGCATGTGCCCCGGGTGCCATGCTGGGGGGAGCGCCAAAATGACAAAATAGTATTTGTATACTGACTGTTTCCTGGCACTTGAATACCATGTATCGTGCTGACAGTGATCGCCGATAGGGCACAGCATGCCCTAAACTTGGGCAAAGTATCCTGCAGATACTGGAGGTAGTAGTAGGTGGTGTACTGGGGGTACATCTGCTGTTTCCACACTTTGCCCATGAAGCTGGAATAAGGGAGCCCGCAGTGCAGGGATGAGGGAGGGAACTTAATCAGGGGGAGAGGGGAGGAAAGCGATGGTGAGTAATAAACTATTACCTTGCATATCCAAATAATATTTATGGGGGGAGGGGACGGTTCCTGGTCCTGGGGTGCTGCGAGAAGAAGCGGCGCCCCCCAAAGAACAGCCGGGACTTCGGGACGTTTGCAAAAGTCCCGGATCTGAAGCCCCTGAAGGAGGGAGAGAGGAGCTCCCCAAAACACCCTTTCAAAACTCAATTCCGTGCAGCCAGCAGGACGCTGAGGGAAGGAATGGCGATTAAAGCCTGTTGTTGTGATTTAACTTCACCTGCCTGCTGCTCCTAAAATGGAAAAGAAGGTTCGATGTTGACTGATTTGGGTTCAGGGGCTCACGCAACGCCGCTCGGGCAGAAGCCTCTCTGCTGGGTAATGTCTTTGGCCAGCCAGAGGCCATGCCTCTCGTCCCCTGGGATGCAGATGGAGGTGCGGGGCGCCTGGGGCTCCCAGTCTGCTGCCTCCCTCACTGGGCAAACGCTTTAATCACCATTCCTTTCCTCGGCGTCCTGCTGGCTGCACGGAATTGACTTTTGAAAGGGCGTCTTGGGGAGCGCCTCTCTCCCTCCTTCAGGGGCTTCAGATCCGGGACTTTTGCAAACATCCCGAAGCCCCGGGTGTTCTTTGGGGCACGCCCGCTGCTTCTCACAGCACCCCAGGACCAGGAACTGTTCCCTCCCCCATAAATATTTGGATATGCAAAGTAATTGTTCGGTAAACACGAACCTGGGAGGAAAACCCAATTACTTCTGAAGTTATTCCAAGGCTGTTCCACAGCATTTACCAGGCGAGGGAGGTGGTGGATCGGGAGCCCCAGGCGCCCCACGCGCTCCAGCTGCATCCCGGGGGGTGAGAGGCACAGCCTCCGGCCGGCCAAACACATTGCCCAGTGGAGAGGCTTCTGCCTGCGCGGTGTTGTGTGAACGGCTCACGCCAAACCTGTGCTTGGCCGGCTGCCCCTGACCTTGAGCAGGCCTGCCTCGTCGCGGGGTGGAGAGGCAAGGCAGTGGCGCTTTCCGGCAACGCGGCAAGGGCTCGGCGGGACTCCAAAGGGGACTCTTTGGTGGCGGCGGCTGGCATCTGCGCTGCTTGGCCCGCCTTTCTGCCCTCCTTTGGCGTGCGTTGATTGGCGGGGTTGCCTCTTCTTCTGGCTCCCCCCAATCAGCGCTTCCGAGTCGTCTGGCGACACACCCAGACACTGCTGGTGACACAGTAATGTGTCGCGACACACAGTTTGGAAAGCTATGCTCTAAACAATTATTTTCAGAAGAATGACTATTTTATCCATGATACAGAATGCCAAGAGATTTGTTCAATGTAGTGGTGCATTCTAAGGACAAAGCAATGGCTTTTTTTTCTTTATCAAATTCCTGGTCTTCTGCTAAATCCTTATGCAAAAATTAAAATAAATATTTTTTAAAGTGGGGTATTTTTTCTTTCACGTGTTTACTCAAAATGGGCAGTGAACAGTTATCCATGTACTCTCTAGGCCAGGGCTTTCCAAAGTTTTCCCGCGGCGACAAACCAACCACCGTTGGTGTGTCGCCGTGGGAAAACCCGGAAGTGCCGCCGTTGCGGCAGCGTGCAAAAACCCGGAAGCGCTGCTGCCGCTTTCGGGTTTTTGCGCGCCGCCTTGATGTGTCGCCGCGGGAAAACCCGGAAGCGCTGATGATGATCAGCGCTTCCGGGTTGTGTGGCGACACACCAGACTGTGTGTGGTGACACACTTTTGTGTCGCGACACACAGTTTGGAAAGCTCTGCTCTAGGCATTTGGAAGTATCCAGAAAAAAGACTATGAGTTCTAGTCCTGCCTTGGGCACGAAGCCAGCTGGGTGACCTAGGGCCAGTTACTTTCTCTCAGCCCTAGGAAGGAGGCAGTGGCAAACCACTTCTGAAAAACCTTCCCAAGAAAACTGCAGGGACTTGTCCAGGCAGTCTTTGAGAATTGGACACGATTGAACGGATAAAAAAAAATAACAATGCTATTTTTAAAATTTTATTTATTTATTTATTTATTATATTGGAGGCCTGCCTTCTCTGCGATAGCACCCGCCCTATGGAATATCTTGCCTGCAGAGGTGAGGCGGGCGCCCTCACTCCTGGACTTCCAGAGGTCTTTAAAGACCTGGTTGTGCCGCCTTGCTTGGGACAAAGGAAGTAATAGTTTCTCCTGGGGGTGGTTGGCTTAGTGGTATCCTCCTTTTAAGATCTTACCATCATTTGGATTTTTACTATTTATTATTGGATGTATTTTAATATTTATAGGTTTTTAGTTTTAATATTTTATTGTAAACCGCCCAGAGTCTACTTTGTAGAGATGGGCAGTGATAAATTTGACAAATAAATAAATAAATATTGCTATTCTGTAAATGCAGAAGTTCAAAACTGTAAAATCCAGAGAGATAAATCTGCTTAATAACTGACAATATCCCCCCACCACAAAACTAGATGTTGCTTGTTCCATTTTGCCACAATAGCTTCAAACCATTGTAATAAGAACAGTGGCAAAACTAATTATTAATTCCACATGTGAATCCCACAACAGCTGTACCATACTCAGAGATCTGCAGGCACCAGTAGTCAACAGTTTTCCTGATATTATTTATTTTCAATGTACTAGGTAGCCCTGCAAATCTTTTTTATTAGATTGTATTTTCCATACAATACTGACATATGTATTTTCCAATCTAGTGGTAATTTACTAATCCCAGTAGTGTCTTAACAGTATATGTAAAGCTATCTGATGCTTCATGAAGATCAATAGGATGGTTTAAAAGTTAATATCATTTATTAATAAGTAATAAAACTATTAGTTACAACAATTCATCTCTTAAGCATCAGTCATAGCCAATAGTCCATTTACAACTGACCCTGCCTTAACTCAGAATTTCAAGTCTTTAAACTTAAATTATTACCTCTTCTTTTTTTCAGATAACAAGCAAATGCTTACAAAAACCTTGATTATTACTCATTAATACTACTCATCTAGACATTTTGTTTGTACTCTTTTACTTGCAGAGTTTCTTAAACCAGTGTTTTGTTTTTATAACCAGTCTCCTTGGTGTCTGTCAAAATTCTTCAAATCTGATAGCAGTGCTAGTGATGGATGATTCAGATTCAGATTCAGATTCTTTGAATATAATGTTATATGAATTGCATTTTCCTTCAATATCTTATATATAAAACTCAGTTATCACACTTAACCTTTAAAGAATCCGGAGCAACCTCCCTAGTTACTGTTTGCTTCATTATTCTAGCATTTGACATTAAACACTTTCATTTTATCATTGATATTCAATTATAACAATTTTGCTCCCTTGTCACCATACATTTTCTTCTTACATGGCATTTTATATTTTAACTGGTTCATCTGAGCGTGACCCAGACAACCGTGGACAATCTAATACAGTGTTTCTCAACCTTGGCAACTTTAAGATGTATGGACTTCAACTCCCAGAATTTCCCAGCCAGCAAGGGAATTTACTTAACCAACCCATATGCCTGCAGATATCCTGGATTTGATGTAACATGGCTAAATTCCTAAAAGAAGGCAAACTCCTAACTTTTAAATCCATTATCTGTATAGAATTAATGGAATGCTATATCATGGAAAAGTGGCTTTAATTCTATCAATAATGTGGTAGGATTCAAACTGTTTAATTCACAAATTTCTGGATAAAAAGAATACCAACCTAAAAGCAATAAGTATTTGTTGGCTCCCATATTCAAATAAATCTATTTTAACTTAAAAATAAACCATTTATACTGTCACAGGTTTGCAAAGGCACATAGGGTGACACATCCTATTAGGCAGTTTGGTTATAGGATGGTAGCATCATTCTCTCCCCAAGCTGCTTTCCAAGGCATCTAAGCCTATGCTGCCTTCCCTTCCTGCTCTGGTTTACAATAGTGATCCCTCTAGTTCCTCTATGGACCACTAGGGTTTTCCTGGGCGCTGGCTAAATACTTTGTGGGGCTAAATGTGTTGGAGGTTCCAGCAAATCAGCATGCCTCATTAGCATATGGGTGATTGCTCTAGGAGGCAAACTCGCTATGTGCTTCTTCCTGAGGAAGCTATTTTTTGCCCCTCCCACTTTCTCTTTCTCTCTCTCTCTGCCTCCATCCACCAGAGAAGGAAGCAGCATGCTACTGCTCTCTCCACCTTGAGGCCATGCGGCCTAAAATCAGGAGGTTACCCCCCCCCTTTTCTCCACGCAGCCCTTGGCAGCAAAGAGGGCCAGGGGTCTACAAACAGTTTAGGGAAACACAGAAGAAGAATCATTCCTAACAGAATGGATGTAAAAGTAACTGGACCAAATAAAGAAGAACTCTTTTGTACTTACTTTTTGAACCTACATTGTCTAAGCATGTAATTCTTTATGCTTGGGTGGGCTAAGTGTGTTAAGATCAATAACCTATGTCTCTCTAGCATGTTCATTAATGCTATTGTTGATAATATTCCTTTCTGTGCGCTTATTGCCTCGCTGCATTAAGCTCTGCTCCATTCAGTGGTCCTAGCAGTCCACTAATGGTCATCAAAATGACCCTATAGGCCTAGGGAGGTCTTGTATAGCTTCCTCCCACCAGGGCCTACTACTTCTTCCAGGGAGCTGCTCCAATTAGTCTCAGACTCTTTAACAGCTGTCACCCACTATCCGTCACTGGATCTCTTGGGTGGGCCACCTGCCTTTGGCTTCCAGTAAACCCCTCCCATTGGATCTTTTTGGTGGGTCTATCGTGAAGGAGCTTTTTGAAAGACACCATGTTCCCCATGCAGTCTGGTTAACTAGACCAGGGGTCGGCAAACTTTTTATGCCGGGAGCCATTTTGACATGCTCGTGCACATTTTGAAATGCTCGAGAGCCAGGGGGCGGGGTTTGCGGGCGGGGGCCAATCACGTGGAAGGGGGCGGGGTTTGCAGGCAGGGGCCAATCGCGTGGAAGGGGGCGGGGTTTGCGGGCGGGAGCCAATCACACGGAAGGGAGTGGGGTTTGGGGGCGGGATCCAATCGCGTGGAAGGGTAAGATACAGGGCTGTGCTGCGCTTGGCCGGCCACCCTGGCCCTCGCTCACCTTCCATGGCCAGTCCTCGCGGGCCGCCGGTGACACTCCCATCCCGCTGCACCCCAGCTCTCCAAGGCACGCAGGCTGGCCAAGGCAGAGGCGCTGCTGGCGGCGCGCGTCTCTGAGCCGGTCTGGGCGCGCTGGCGCTGGGCTGTGAAGCTGGAAGAGCCGCCGGACCTGGAGCGCTTCCACGCGCAGCTGAGCGAGGCCCCGTGCCGGTCTTTTTGGAGCTCTTCCGCGCGCAGCTGAGCGCTGGGCTGTGGAAATGCGCTCCAAAAAGACCAGCGCGGGGCCTCGCTCAGCTGCGCGTGGAAGCGCTCCAAAAAGACCGGCGCGGGGCCTCGCTCAGCTGCACGCGGAAGCGCTCCAAAAAGACCGGCGTGGGGCCTCGCTCAGCTGCGCGCAGAAGCGCTCCAAAAAGACCGGTGCGGGGCCTCGCTCAGCTGCGCGCGGAAGCACTCCAGGTCCGGCGGCTCGTCCAGCTTCACAGCCCAGCGCAGCTGAGCGAGGCCCCACGCCGGTCTTTTTGGAGCGCTTCCGCGCGCAGCTGAGCGAGGCCCCGTGCTGGTCTTTTTTTCGCGCCTCTGGGAAGCAGGGACAATTGGGCTTCGCCTTGTTCAGCCCGCCTCTCTGCTCCCCTTTGGCGCGTGCTGATTGGTGGAGGCATCCTTCCTTCTGAGCCTCCACCAATCAGCGTCTCTGTTTTTTCCCCAGGGTTCGCGCTGCTTCCGGAGACCGGCTTTCCGGATGTCGGGCGGCAGACAGAGAGAGAGAGCCAGAGCCGAGGGGCCAAAGAGCCAGATCTGGCTCAAGAGCCGCCATTTCCGACCCTTGAACTAGACCCTTTCTCTCCATGGTCATTGACTGTTTAAAATCTCTGCATTTCTGGTTCACTGCATACAGTAGTCTCTTGCTGTTAGGTTCCCTTAGGCAGGTGAAAACTAAGGGTTTGACACTTCCCAGTAATTCAACACAGCCGATTTGAACCGAATCTCTATTATAACATCTGAGCTTAAGGCCTTTTACCACAGTTGATAGCCTCTGACAGTTAAAGATAATGCTGTACTTTATATCCTTTGGGATTAAAATTTGGCATTTTCTCTTCCAAAGTTTTCCACAGAGTGATTTATGGTTGTGATAATTAGACAGGATAGATTATAAAAGAAGAGAAACATGCTGTGACTTTAGACAAAGAGGTAAATTTATAACTGTACTTATAACTGCTGTAAAGAAGATTGGAAGCCACTTCTTTGTATCTTTTTTCTTTCTTTTTCTCTCTTACTTTATATTAGTTTGTATTAGTTTTTATCTTCTTTTTAAAAACTTTTAATAAAATTATAAAAAACAACAACAATGAAGATTTCCACAGAGTAACAGTAAACTTGTCTTACATTTCCCAGCTCATTCTAAGTGTGAGTTGACATTATCCAAATTCCAGGTCTGGGAAACTTAGGTTCTAACATAATTTCACACACCTTATATGTATCCTAAATAATGTCAGGCATGAGCATGTTATTTGCATTTTTCAGTATCTAAGTATTCCTTATGAATATGAGGCAACATCTCATATCTCAAAGACTGAGGAATCACTGCTGTATGGGTTTTATTTTTTTAATTAGTAAACCATCTCTTACAGGTAAGGTGTACATGAACTCAAATCATGTATAGACTCAAATCAGTACTGCTAGTATACCATGTAAGATCTTATCAACATTTGTAACTACAGCTATTTACTCCCAGAATTTATAAGAAACTGGGCCCAGCCTCAGGTCATTAACAATCTTCATGAGAATCATGTCTAAATCTGAGAAATGATTGTAACAATGTCAGGTAGGACTGAAAGAGGTTTAGAGAATACCTGTTTACTTTGAATGAATTTAAATCACCAGGACCAGATGAGTTCATCCTAGGATTCTGAAGGTACTTCCTGATTGTGTGGCCAGACTCTTCTATATTATCTTTGAGAAATCTTGGAGAACTGGTGAAGTGCCAGAGGACTGGAGGAAAGCAAATGTTCTTCCTCCAAAATGGAGGAAGAGGAAGTTGCAGCACACCCACAGACCAGTCAGTCTGACTGATATCAATACCTGATGGGATTCTAGAGAAGATTATATAGAGAGCAGTTTTGTAAGCACCATGAAAACAATGTGGTAATTACCAGAAATCAGCATAGATTTGTCAAGAATGGATCTTGCCGGACTTATCTCATGTTTTAATTGAATAACTTCCTTAATAGGAAATGCTGTAGACATATTATTTATTTATTTGATTTATAGGTAAAGGTAAAGGTTCCCCCTGCACATTTGTGCAGTCGTGTCCGACTCTAGGGGCCGGTGCTCATCTCCGTTTGTTAGCCGAAGAGCCAGCGTTGTCCGAAGACGCTTCCACAGTCATGTGGCCAGCATGACGCATGCGGAACGCTGTTACCTACCGACCGAAGTGGTACCTATTCATCTACTTGCATTTGCATGCTTTCGAATTGCTAGGTTGGCAAGAGCTGGGGCTAGTGCGGGAGCTCACTCCGTCACACGGGGCTAAGGATTCGAACCTCCGAACTTGCGATCTTCTGATCGACAAGCGTGGTGTCTTACCCGCTGAGCCACCACGCCCCTATTTGATTTATACCCCACCATTATTTTGCCCAACTTGAGGCAGCACATATAATGTGCCCTTCTTCCTATTTTTCCAACAACAACTCTGTGATGCAAGTTGGCTGAGAGTGAGTCACTGGCCAGAAGTCACCCAGACAGTTTTTGTGCCTAAGGGAGGACTACCACTCACTGTCTCCCACTTTCTAGTCCATCACTTTAACCACTACATCTTATTGGCTCTCAGTAATATACCTTGACTTCAGCAAAGTATTTGACAAGGTATTTGACAAAGTATCTCAAATCCTGATTAGCAAGCTAGGTAAGTGTAGGGTGGATGGCATCACAATTAAGTAGAATATATAACTCTCTCTCTCTTTCCCGGGTCCATGCTACGTGGCATATCGGGCAGTAAGGATTTTCCAGCTCTTTTGATCTTGGACAATTGTTTTGGTGTCTTTCCATGTGATATGCAATGCCTTCAGGTCTTGAATCAGTGTTCTTAGCCATGTTATTCAAGGGCATCCTTGTTGTCTTTTAGCGTTAGGAGGAATCCAACTCATTGCCACTTTAGGGATCCGATTGTTCTCCATGAGGAAGATGTGACCAGCCAGTTGAAGTCTTTTACATGCAACAATGTTATGAAGTTTACACGAGCTACTCCTTCGGAGCACCTCTCCATTTATGATGTAATCAAAATATCGAATCTTTAGAATTCGGCGGAGGCATCTCTGTTGAAAGACGTCAAGCCTCTTGTTGATACTTGCTGATGCATCAGCAAGTATCAGCAAGAATATATAACTACCCCCAAAAAATTGTACTTAAGGAGTACTTATTAATGACTCCTCATCCTTTTGGAAAAAGCTAAGGTGTCACAAGGAGCAGTACTGGATCCTCTACTCTTAATTTTTTTCTTGATGATTTGGATGATGTGGTAGAGGGCATGTTTATCATATTTGCAGATGATTCAAAATTGAGTAAGATAGATAACACCCCAGAAGATTGAAATAAAATTCAAAACAATCTTGATAGGTTGCATAAATGGGCTGAAAATAAGAGCATAAAATTTAACACAGAGAGATTCAAAGTTCTTCACTTAAGAAACAAATATCAAATGTGCAAGTAAAGGATAGCAGATACCTGCTACAAAAGGCTGTAGGACAGTAAAAAAGGTAAAGGTACCCCCCGCACATTTGTGCAGTCGTGTCCGACTCTAGGGGCCGGTGCTCATCTCCGTTTGTTAGCCGAAGAGCCAGCGTTGTCCGAAGACACTTCCACGGTCATGTGGCCGCATGACGCCGCGGAACGCTGTTACCTTCCCACCGAAGTGGTACCTATTAATCTACTTGCATTTACATGCTTTCGAATTGCTAGGTTGGCAAGAGCTGGAGCTAGTGCAGGAGCTCACTCTGCACGCAGGGCTAGGGATTCGAACCTCCGAACTTGCGATCTTCCAATCGACAAGCCTGGCGTCTTGTAGTTGATTGCAAACTGAATATGAGTCAGCCCTGTGATGTGGCTTCAAGAAGGCAAATGCAATTTTAGGCTGCATCAACTAAAGCATAATTTCCAAATTACAGGAAGTAATTGTTCCACACTATTCTGCTTTGGTCAGATCCTGCTTTTATGACTGTGTTTGTCTAGTTACGGGCACCAAACTTTAAGAAGGAGTTAGAGAAACCGGAAGTGTTTCTGAAGAGAGCAACAAAGATGATTAGGAGGCTAGAAGATATGCTCTATGAAGAAGCATTGATGGGTATATTTAGCCTTAAAAGAGAAGATGGGGGTGGGTGGGATATAATAGCACTCTTTAAATGCTTGAAAGGATGTCATGTAGAAGGAGGAGAAGACCTGTTTTCTGTCATTCCAGAGCGCAGGACAAGGAATAAGGATTTAAATTAAGGAAAGGCAGATTATGATTGAATATTAAAAAGAAACTTCCTAATAATAAGAGCAGTTTCAGAGCAGAATCAATTACCCAGAGAGGTGGTAGGCTCCCTTTCATTGAATGAGATGTGTTCAGATGGAGGTATCTGTCTGGAATGCCTTAATTTGCATTCCTGTACTGAGCAGGAAGTTGAATTCAAAAGCCTAAATGTCCCCTCGATCTATGAAACACATCATTTTGAAACTGAAGAAAGAATCTTTGTAAGCATGGGGGGTATGCTGGCCATATTTTGTTTTTAATACCAACCAGATGCTTATGATCAGCTTTGCTGCAACAAAATTCTGACCATATGTATGAATCTCTCTCTCTGTGTGTATCCATATATACTGTATATAAGAGAAAGTTACATGCACAAAATGATGCTAAGGCTTATTTTTCTATTTCTGCATACTGACATTCTGTTTCAGACATTGTCCTGAAAGCATAAGCTAATGGCCATCAAGACTCCATGTATTTTATATCAGTGCTATCCCTAACCCATATTCAGATTAATCTGATCTTTTTAAAATTGATTTTGTAGCATTACTATAGTTTAATATACTGTATAGTACTGAAGTAGCCTTTTGTATTTTCCCCCCATCTTTGACTTGGGCATCAGGTAACACCCTGGAATGCTGCTCAATCAGGAGTTGTCTGCCAGGGAGGTGGGATGTCAAAAGAAATGGTGGCCATGACTGTTTGATTAAAAAAGTTTAAAATCTTGACATTTTAATAGCATGTATATAGCATCCCAATCTAAAACACTCTGGGCACTACACAAATAACAAAACCCTTCATACTCTAGAAAATCAAAATCATACAGCATAAATTATATGGCCAGTGTAATAGTATGTGAGAAAGACCTTGAAAGACAGGGTGAAGAGACGCTGCCTAGGGAACAGTCAGATAAGAGAGGGCATAGCCTGCAGCTGCATAATGGGGGGAGAAAGAGGCTCAGAAAGGACCCCCCCTAGCTTCCCAGGCTGTAAAGGAGACGGCAGGAGATTTGAACTTTCAGACTTGCAAGATTCTATTAATGTAGCCTTATAATAAAGTAGAATTAGCTCATCTGGTTGTGTTTCCTGTCTGCTCTACCTAGGATGGCTGATAGCCACCCACAACATTTCCTAAGGGTTTTTAGTGCCTTATAAAATATCAAGAGGGGTGGGGCTAGATATAGCTCTGGGTGAAGCATGTTCCATAATGTGACAGCCATTACAGAGAAGGCCCATCTTGCACTGCTGAAAATCTTAATCTCATGACATTTGTTTAATCAATAGTAAATTCATATAACATGCTTTTTTCATTTTAAAATTGGAAAACAATTACCATGACCCCCCTCCATGTATTTCTTCCATTTTTCTTTGTCAGTAGGTTCAGGCTTATCATTAATATCCTGCATTCATCATGAGTCAATTTTGTCAGAGTGAGCTGGTTTAATGTACTGGTTAAGGTACTGGACTAGAAACCAGAAGACTATGAGTTCTAGTCCTCCCTTTGGCATGAAAGCCAGTTTTGGGCCACTCTCTCTCTCTCTCAGCCCAACCCATCTCTCAGGCTTATTGCTGTGGAGAAAATAAGAGGTGAGAGCATTAGGCCTTGAGTTGTACAAAGTAAAGGTGGGTTGTACATTTAGTTATAATGTCTATGTCTAAGTATTGTTGTATAAGTTTCAAGTAGATGCATTTTGTTTGCTTTTAGAAATAAGGTCCACCTAAATATAAAGATCAGTGTTTCTGTAACTCTCAAGGAGACACCACAGCTTCTAATTCCAAAGTTTCCATCTTCCATATTAAGTCATAAGCTGTATATCTTTCCTGTTCTTTTCTTGCAGTTCTTTGTACAATGACTTTTCCGCTTTGCAGTAAAACCAGGAGATAATATGTGTTGAACAATTACCTGGACCATGTTTTCTTTATAAAATTGACAAGAGGAAGAAGTACTCGAGAGCTGGAACTTTCTCTGCAATCTTCCATTATTTTTAGACTTATTAAAGTTTTCAGAGTAACTGCGAGTATAATTTTCTTCATAACTTGAAAATACTGTTGATTTACATCTACAGAATGACATATTCTTAAAACTCCATCCAGGAGTTTAGGGTAATGAATAATTTAGGGTTTTCTAATAGCTATCTGTAAACCAGCATCCAAAATACCCAGAACAACTTGCTCTGTAATTAAAGAATTTCCCAATGCCCACAATAGCAAACTGCATTTTAGCTCTTATATCTGTGAGGAACGTTCTAAAGTCTTTTCATCTTGCTGATAACTCTTACATTTTTTAAATATCTCATTACTTTCAGTAATAGAATTTCTCAAACTTTACCATCAATACTAAATCTTTTTTTAAAAAGCAGGGCACAAGGATCTGACACAATCAGCTTCCCCCCTTCTATTTCCTGAACATCAGACTTATCAGCTAACGGATTGGGTACCAGACATATTTTCAATACTTGCTTAAATCTTTGCCAGTCATGAGCAGCATTATTTATTTATTTATTTATTTATTTATTTATTTATTTATTTATTTATTTATTTATTTAATGTAATTTATTTCTATCCCACCTTTATTATTTTTATAAATAACTCAAGGTGGTGAACATACCTAATACTCCTTCCTCCTCCTATTTTCCCCACAACAACAACCCTGTGAGGGGAGTTGGGCTGAGAGAGAGGGGGAATTATGAGAGAGAATTATCAAAAGTTGAAGAGTGTTCTATTTTGTAAAATGATATATTCACTTTTACCAGCAAATTCACTCCTGATACCATGTAAAGATATAAGGGCTATGCAGTGCTTCAGATGTTTTAGATTTTTTTTTTATTGTTTCAATCGTGTCCAATTATAACTGATTTTGCAACACTTTTCATCATCTTCGCCTTGTCCTGGAACATGGCAAAGGTATTTGTGAACCGGAAATTAATAACTATCATATTCTGCATGGATAATTGTTCAGCCATTGATGATGATGACGACGATGATGATGACGATGATGATGATGATAATATAGCAATATTTTTAATGTGGACATATCCAGCTGTGCTGCTTTGAATACATTTGCAATTTTTTAATTTTAAAACCTGCATGGTCATATTGCTGTGCAGATACCCATGTAGAAATGTGCAGTATTCATATCCAGCATGAACATTCATGCAGTTCCTGTTGACATCTCCTTAAAGGAGCTGTGCCTTTTCCTGCTTTTGCATGTTACCTGCTCAGGCTTGGGAAAACATGGGATAGAGTTTAGGAGACCTTAAGGAAGCAACAACATTGATATATTAAAGTGCTGGCTTCATTGGTATTACTATACCTAGACATCTGGCTTCATTTATTTAATTTATTAGAAAACATAAACAAGAAATAAAATATATTTGGACATGGAATATTTTTTATTATTTAAATGTATATGATTTATATGAATATGATAATAGTTGGAAGATTCGGCTTTTTTAAAATCACATATGCACGGAAGAATCAATTTCTACTAAACTCAGTTTGCAAGTCCTCTTTTTCTACAGAAAGGCTGAATTATTTGTCTCCTTGAGTAATGAAGAAAAACAACTTTAAATTTTGCAAAGTTTGCTTTCACAGCTTCTAAAACTCATATATTGCCGACAGCAAAACAGTTCAAGTAGTTTTGTAGATTTTTTATCTTGTACGCTTTATTTTTACCTTACGTATGTTCTATCTTGTAGCTCTAATCTGTAGGTTTTATTGAATCACTCTTATTCAGTCTGGGTCGCTGAATAAAAATCATCTAGTTATTTCCCATTACTTTTTTCCTATTGCCTCTAGCATACCTGAATCTGAATTGTAGATTGGTCATTAAAACTGAGCAACATCACACTTGGTCCTCTATTTAGAGAATTGTGCACATGGACTTTTTCCTGTGCCCTGGTGCTGATTTGACTCCAAGATGCTCCTAACTTAAACCTCTTTATCTTTCAGGCAGCTGGAGATGAAGAAATGTATTGTTTCTCCCTGTTGGCTTGACTTAAGGATACATGTTTCCTTTCAAAAGCATTAGGCATTCAAGTGTGAGCCTTAAGCACCAGTTTTTCTCTTTTCAGAGTTCAAGCCTGGCATCCACCTTTTCACAGTGGCCAGTTGGATATTTCTGGGGGTCCAATGAGTAGGTTTATCATTGGTGACCCTTAAAATGACAAAGAAACGTTATCAAATAAGTAAATCCCTGTAGTTGCCTATCAGCAGGATTCTGCTGATTTTTGTTGTTGTTGTTCAGTCGTTTAGTCATGTCCGACTCTTCGTGACCTCATGGACCATAGTACGCCAGGCCTTCCTGTCCTCCACTGTCTCTCGGAGTTTACTCAAATTCATGTTCATTACATCGGTGATGCTATCTAACCATCTCATCCTCTGCCGTCCCCTTCTCCTTTTGCCCTCAGTCTTTCCCAGCATCAGGGTCTTTTCCAGTGAGTCCTCTCTTCGCATTAGGTGGCCAAAGTATTTGAGCTTCAGCTTCAGCATCTGTCCTTCCAATGAGCAGTCAGGGTTGATTTCCTTTAGGATTGACTGGTTTGACCTCCTTGCAGTCCAAGGGACTCTCAAGAGTCTTCTCCAGCACCACAGTTCGAAAGCATCAATTCTTCGGCGCTCAGCCTTCCTTATGGTCCAACTCTCACAGCCATACATTGCTACTGGAAAAACCATAGCTTTAACTATACGGACCTTTGTCGGCATGGTGATGTCTCTGCTTTTTAATGTGCTGTCTAGGTTTGCCATAGCTTTCCTTCCAAGGAGCAAGCGTCTTTTAATTTCATGGCTGCAGTCACCGTCTGCGGTGATCTTGGAGCCCAAGAAAATAAAATCTGTCACTGCTTCCATTTCTTCTCCTTCTATTTGCCAGGAAGTGATGGGACCAGCTACCTTTGATTATGAAGGTTTTATTTAGCTTTTATGGCTAATAGCCACAGATAGCCATATCCTTGATGATTTTTGTCATTTCCTTTTAAAACTACCTTGTGGCATGAAAGACTTAAAAATATTATCATATGTGAGGACTTTCTTGCTTTTGCTAGCCTGCCCTAATTCTTCAGCCAATTTATTTCAGCAGATGACCCCCTAGTTCTAGGAAGACGCAGATAGGGATATAATTCCTTCCCATTCTCTTTTCTCCAACTCCAACTCCAACTCCACAAATTTCTGTTGTGCCTTGGGTTAATAATCGTCTTTCCTCTAAGCAAACAGTCTTAAGTACTTGAACATTTTCCCAAAAGAAATGAAGGTGAGAAAGGAATGGGCTCCAACCCCTTGGTCATTCTGCTTTCCATTCTTTGCACCTTATCCAGTGCCAGCATATCCTTCAACTTCAGCCAAAATATGAGGAATAGTTAACTTCAGAAAAACAGTATATATAGGAATAGTTAACCTCAGAAACGGACAGGAATAGTTAACCTCAGAAAGGTGATCCTCCCTATGCACATTTAAAGGCAGAGCTAAGAAAGGCTAAGGGAGCCCATTGCCATCCAGGAGCGTTGGAGTACTACTCTCATAATTCCAGCCCAGCATCAGACCACAAAACCTGTAATATGGGGTCACTGTTATGATGTTTCTCTTACTCTGGATTTCCCATCATCATGAACAGTCATACAAAACCAGAAGCTTTCAAATTGCATGGAATTCCACGGACATAATGCTCTTTTACTATGATGCTGCAATGGATGTCAAATTAGGGGATGAGCTGTAGGAGGAGAAAAGAGCACATGTGCCCCGTCTCCTAATAAATAAAATGGAACAGAGAGCCATAACAAACTTTCTTTATGTATGTATGATTCTGTTTGACGAACGAAAGGAGACATGAATTCCATGTATCTGGAATTAATGTAGGCTATTATCTGAGGACATAACACACTGAATTTCCAGGATCATTTGCAGAAATTTGCCTTGCGCTGCTTCTATACAGAGTTGTTTTAACAGGTAATTATCTGAAAGCATAAGTGCTGTGGCATTGTTCCAAACACCCACTTTTTTATGATCTGTGACAAAAAGGGCTATAAACCCCTTGGCACATTGTACATTCCTTGTTAGATTGGCTTCCTCCTCTTCTTCTACTCCAGAGTTCATTTCTACTGAGTATCGTTTTAATTGCCCATTATGCGATCATTGTTCATGCCTGACAATTGGTGCTTTCTCTACGTGTAGATTAGTTGCACAGCCTGCTCTGATGGTGGGAACCCAGAAGCGGTACTATAAATTAAAACAATGATCTAATTACTGAACACAAAACAGGGTTGGCACCCTATTAACAATCTGCAGTTTAGAGTGTTTAGGGCTGCAATAAGCCAATAAATAAAACTTGTTCTCTCCCTTCTGCTGAAAGCAGCCAGGGTAGCAACCAATGGTATTGCTCAGCTTCAGCTCCGTGTTGTGACAAGCTGTTCTGCTGTGCTGTAAGATTTCAGTGCCATCCCCCTCCCCATCACTTCAAAGAGCTTCACTTTTTTACACCAGTCCCTGGAAATACCTCCTCCGCTACCTGAAAATCACAGCACTAAAGGGGTTAAAAAAGCTTCTCTGAAATATGCAGGGAGGAAATCAGACTGAACTGGGGAGGAGAATCACTTCTACAGCACACGCCTTGACAGTAAGTACAGCTCTCGGATGCAACAAGACGGGCGGAAGGCAGTGGCCAGCATCACTGGCCACTGACCGCAGCTGGCATCCCTCGGGCTGACTCTGGATAGGAGAGGCACCGCAATGGCACCAGTAGACTAGTGGCGTCCTGGGATATGTGACCCTATTGCTGTGATTCTGCCATCCCACTCTCGTCTTTCCTAGTCACTCAGGGAGGAAGCAAAGGGAGATGCAGTTTGGAAATGAGTGCTGCTAAGGAGGAAAGCCAGTGTCAGACGGCCGCACGAATTGTCACTGACCTATGTCGCCAGAACAGCGTGCCCCAGCTGGACCTGGAAACCTGCAAAGAATTCCTCCTCTTTCCAGACCTGAATGGCCCAGAGCCAGGTACAGTATCCCTGTTCCACAGGGAGGACTTTTATCTCTTTGACATGCATTCAAATTACAGTCTGGGAGAAGCTCCCCCCCCCCCCCCCAATAATGCCAGTGTCCTGTTTACCACTTTATACCAGCCATTTGTCTCCAAATGCAGGCAGGCAAGTACTTTTTCCTGCAGACACGTATTGCCATGGAGTCTGAAGAAACCTGTTGAAAACAAGTTCTCTAAGTAATGCAGGAAGAGGAGGGGGAAGGGAGAGTATGTGATATGGGCAGGGATTTGAATTGTCATGATGGAGAAATAAAAACTCTTTCTGGCACCAAAGCTTCACCATAACAAACAACAAACAAACAAGCAAGCAAGCAAACAAAACACCTTGTAACATTTGTTACCGGGTCAAGAGTAAAAAAATATTAAAGAAAACTGGAGTAGGGTGGGGAAAAGCAGTAGATATAGCTCCAGCCTGCTGATGAAGAGAAGAAAAGAGTGAATTTTTTAAATGTACATCTCAGCACCCAGGAAAAACAAGAACTGGTCAAGGTTTTGACTCACTGATTAATTTAACTAAGCAGAAATATCATTTACCCCTTAAACTGAATTTAGCTGCTGAGGAAGAAGTGAATAAGGTGTAGTGGCATTGCTTCCAAAAACTAATTAACACCCGAGTTTTAAATGGTGAGATTGGAGCTGCCTTGACTTTCCAAACATTATGGCAAGTTAAAGCAATCAAAGGCTTTCTCTTTCTTTCCATGCCAGACTGTCGTATTCAGAGCATGCTTGTTCCCCAGATACTGTATAGAAACCTACTTAATAGATGGCTTAAGCGTTACATGGAAAGGCATAGGAGGCTATATCTATTAATAGCTATTAGCCACGATAGCTACGGAATTTTTAGACTATAGGCTATGTTTTTCATTCCTGGAGTATTTAGACAAACAATAAAGGCTAATACCTTCATAACAGACTCTGTTTATGAAGTTCCCTGAGGGATCTGACTAGTAGTCTGAATCAGTTAACTTCATATGGGAAAGCTGCCTTCCATTCTTAAAGCAACATTTTCCTCGGTGTCTTGAAAATTGTATATAAAAGTGATTACTAGTGCCCATTTACCCCAGGGGATTTCTGTGCCATTTCCAGCTCCAGCTGGAAGGGGGTTAGCTTGTTGAAGTACAGTATTTGTTGTCACAGCACTGGCACATAGACCTGAATCAGGGCTCCTTGTTGGAATCGCCTTTGACGTGCCCTTAGGAAAGATTGGTTTCAAAATCATCTGTAATAGACTGGAGGGCAACAAGGCTGATTTCAAGACCTGCAAATCTTTATGCTGCTTTATGGCTTATTGTATCTTTCTTCAACAAATAGGTTCTAGGTTTTACTAGAAGTTGAGTTCCCATGATCCCAGGAATGAAGATTAATTTCTCAGACAGGTGTACTCACACCTTTCCCAGGCTCCAGGTATTCAGGATCCCTTTAGCTATATTGTACTCTCTAGTGCCCTGCCAGGATTCTACGGAGGTCCTAGTGCCTGCCTTGTGCCCTGCTGCCTCCAAACCTGCTGTGATTCTGCGCAGGTCCTAGTGCCTGCCTTGTGCCCTGCTGTAAGAGTGTGTCGCAAAATGATGCCCTGCTGTAAGAGTGTGTCGCAAAATGATGCATGTCTAAAAAGTGTGTCACCAACATGAAAAGTTTGGAAAGCTCTGCTCTAGTGAGAGATTTGCATTTCACTGATACTAAACTGGGTTTTTTTTCCCTGCTTTGTATTGTATAAAGTAATAACAAATGTGAATCTTGGCATCCAAAACAGGTTCCAGGGCTGAACCCTGCTCTTGAAACATCAAGACATGCCATGGTAGAAAACAAGAGAAATTTCTGAAACAAGTGTTTTCTGAAGAAGTGTCCACATCGAAGATTTTTTAGGAAAAGTTCACACACTTTTTATTTCAGAACTGCTCACCTAAACCCATATTCTCAATATAATTGCAGACTAGTTCTTATCAGGATAGATGCTGTGATTTCAGCAGGAACAATAGGGTTGCTGAGGTGTATGCTGGAGATAGCTCTTGCTGTACAGCAAGCTGTTCCCAGCACATCACAAACAGTGTCTGTGGCTTGAATCATGTCAACTGGATTTCTATTTTTCAGTAGAAACGTTTCACTCCTTATCCAAGGAGCTTCTTCAGTCTGAGTAAAGTTAGTAAGGGAATCCTTAAATATGTTTCTAGGGTGGCTGTGTGACCTTGCACCTGGGGCTAGGTCATGGTTATTTTGAGATGTTTATTTCTAAGTCCCTTTATCATCTAAAGGAGGATCGTTAAGATTACCCTGCTGCTGTTGAGCTTGCGAAATGGTCTTAATCTTCCTAGGCACAGAAGACAAAGCAGGAAGGAAGACAGGGGAAAGGTTGTGCCTGAGGCCCCCACCTCTATTCAAGGAAGGATTTTCCAATTTGGCATAAATGGATTCCTTGACCCCTCTCTCAAACCACCTATCTTCTCTGTCTAAAATGTGAACATTAATGTCCTCAAATGAGTGTCCTTTTTCCTTTAGATGAAGATAAACTGCTGACTCTGGTCCTGTGGTGTTACTTCTCCTGTGTTGGGCCATCCTCCTGTACAAAGGTTGTTTGGTTTCTCCAATGTAGAGTTCAGAACACTCCTCACTGCACTGGATTGCATACACTACATTGCTTTCCTTGTGTTTTGGAGTTTGATCTTTGGGGTGTACAAGCCTCTGTCTCAGTGTGTTGGTGGGTTTGAAATATACAGGTATGTGGTGTTTGCCAAATATCCATTTTATCTTTTCAGACACGCCAGCCATGTAAGGAATGACCAGGTTCTTCCGTTTACTCTGAGTCTCAGCCCTATCTGTCGCTGTTTTAGGTCTGGTAGACTTAGATTTAGTGAAGGCCCAATTTGGATATCCACAGGCCTTCAGAGCTGTTCTCAGGTGCTGTTTTTCATTCTTTTTGGAATCCATGGAGGTGGGGATGGTTTCTGCTCTGTGTGATAATGTCCTGATGACTCCTAGTTTGTGCTGCAGTGGATGGTGGGAGTCAAACATCAGGTATTGATCTGTGTGTGTGGGTTTCCTGTAGATCCCTATTTCTAGCTTGCCACCAGTCCCAATGAGGACTTCACAGTCTAGGAATGCCAGTCTGTTGTCCTTGGTGTCTTCTCTGGTGAACCTAATGTTGGCATCTATAGTGTTTATATGGTCCGTGAAGGCCTGTACTTCCTGGGCCTTGATTTTGACCCATGTGTCATCCACATACCTAAACCAGTGTGTGGGCACCGTTCCCTGGAAAGTGTTGAGTGCTTTCTTCTCCACTTCTTCCATGTATAAATTGGCCACAATGGGTGACACAGGAGAACTCATGGCACAGCCGTGTTTTTGTCTGTAAAAGTCACCTCTGTATGAGAAATAAGTGGTGTTAAGACACAGGTCCAGAAGATGGCAGATCTGGTTTGGGTTGAGATGGTTTTTCCTTTCAAGGGTGCTGTCTTCTTCTAGTCTCTTCCTGACAGCGGATAGAGCATGAGTGGTGGGGATGCTGGTGAAAAGGGAAGACACATCAAAGGAGACCATAGTTTCATCTGTATCCAGTTTCAGGATCTTTGCTTTGGAAACAAATTCTTCCGAATTTTGGATGTGGTGTTCAGAGTGTCCAACTAGAGGTGCTAGTATGGTAGAGAGGTGTTTGGCAATGTTGTATGTTACCGAATTAATGCTGCTGACTATGGGTCAGAGGGGTGTTCCTTCCTTGTGGATCTTAGGAAGTCCGTAGATGCAAGGGATGGCTTCTCCAGGATACAGACGGTGGTAGGTAATCCTATCGATGAAGCCATCATGTTCCAATTGTTTCAAACTGTCTATTAACTTTTTCTTGTAATTGCTGGTGGGGTCTCTTTTCAGTTTTTCATATGTATGGTGATCCTCCAAAAGTGAGGTAATTTTATTGTGGTAGTCTGCAGTGTTTAGAACCACTGTACATCTTCCTTTGTCAGCAGGTAAAATGGTAATGGTTTCATCTTTGCTGAGGGTTGTCAGGGCTCTCCTCTCTTGGACGGTAAGGTTGGGGGGAGGAGGCTGAGCACTGGACAGAGCTGCAGATATTTTAAGCCGGAGTTGTTCCGCTTCCTCAAAAGGTAGGTGGTTGTTGTGGATGGCCGATTCTGTGGCTGTAATGAGCTCCACAACCGGAACTTGCTTAGGAGTGATGGCAAAATTAAGACCTTTGGCTAGGACATCTCTCTCTGGTTGGGTGAGTTCTCTGTCTGAGAGATTTTTCACCCACATGTTCTTTTTGTCCTCTGTGGTCCTGTTGTTGTTGTTCTTCTTCCCAGCGGTTTCTCCAGTTCCTTGTTTCTGCTTGCTGCGAGAAAGAAGAATGTCAAATTTCTTAGTTTGCCTCTCCTTGACCTTGTGATGCTGGGCCAGCTGTACTTTATTGCCAAGCTGAATAACTCTATCCAGGACTGGGTTAGGAAGGGTGGCTGTGAGTTCCTGGTGAAGGTTTTCAAAATTGTATTGCAGGGCATCAATGGTGAAGTGGACTTGCCTTATTCTTTCATTTAGAAGATGTCTTTGTGCCTTCTGCAGGATCTGGTCTGCTCTGTGACCCTTCACCGTGGATTGCAGGCGTAGGCTTGTCGGGATGAGTCTCTGTTGTCTGCATCTGAGGTTGAAACGTAGGTGGTTTCTATAGTCTGCCACCTTTCTTGCTGTCTTCTCGAATTTCCTTACCAACTTCAGGGTTACTTCCCCAAAATGTATGGCAATATGTCGATGAAGGTTCTCAGTCATCCAGGTGGAACAGTCTGTGGCTTGAATCATGTCAACTGGATTTCTATTTTTCAGTAGAAACGTTTCACTCCTTATCCAAGGAGCTTCTTCAGTCTGAGTAAAGTTAGTAAGGGAATCCTTAAATATGTTTCTAGGGTGGCTGTGTGACCTTGCACCTGGGGCTAGGTCATGGTTATTTTGAGATGTTTATTTCTAAGTCCCTTTATCATCTAAAGGAGGATCGTTAAGATTACCCTGCTGCTGTTGAGCTTTCTCGGGGAGAGAACGCCAGGAAGTATTGAGCATGGATTGCCAAGCTGCCTCTTTCAGGAATCACAAGACGCCTCTGATATCAGGCTGCCAAAAAGACAAATGAGGGATGCATCCTGGTGATCTGTTATCAGCAGTGTGTGGTTAATTATGCCATTCAATGGACACATCAGTATTTACTTGGGTTAGATGGCATTTTATCCATTCATGTAGGGAAAAATGTTTTAGACATCAGAACAGGTCCTTATTGATCCTTTGCACTCTTTACAGGTGTAATGTGATGTTTAAAATAAACAATTTTCTAAAAAGTATATACTTTTTTCTTTTCTTTTCAAAGCATTCCAAGTACTGACAGATTAGAGGGAATACTCTTAGCAGTGTTCAAGAATATTGTTAATAACGTTAACTGCTCCTACTGTACTTCTTTTGGTATTATTTTTATATAATAAAATTGCTACCACTACTACTTACTTACTTACTTATGTTTTCTCTTTAAAAATGCACTACATGGATGTAAGCCAATCCAGATCACATAAATTGGGTAGCATAAAGCCAGAGAAATATATGCATATACCCAGATAAGTAGCATCTGAAAAATCTAAGCATTCCTATTTCTTTTTCCACCAACAAACATTCATGCAAAGTAGCTTTCAATTATCCCCATTTTACAGATGAAAGTATAGAAAACTGATTATTGGATCCATGGCTGAAAAATAATGGTTTGAGTGTAATATCCTCCCCTTCTCTCATCTTTGTTTTTATCAGCTGGCAATTCTATTAGACAAGTTTTAAGGGAGTCATGATTTCATACCTGCACATTTAAAAAATCAATTTGTTGTGTATTCCTGCTTTATTGAACAATTGTGCAGCTTACAATTTGCAGTGGAAATAGTAGCTGTTGGGCTTGTTTAAGTTCACGCATAGCAATTTGTCAGTGATGCAGATAACAGTCAGTTTGTGAGTAAAATGAGTCAGACTTCACTACTTCATGAAAGCTTGCAAAATATCCAACCAATGATAAACTTTGGACTGTAAGTTTTTTTAAAAAGGGTTAATGCCCTAATGGAGCAGCAGCATCTGGCAGGTCTCTGCCTAATGGGCTACCTGTTGTGGTGAAGATAAGATTGACTCCATCTCCAATAACAATGGGTACAGAGCCATTTCACTCCTGGTGTTTGATATATTTGGGCCAAATCTATTAAACAACAGATAAATCAAAAAGGTTCTTCAGTTTCTGAACATATTGATCTTTAGGAATTTGCAAGCCTCATCAAACTCATCACAGCAATTTAAAGTGCTGAACTGGCATTTCTGAATAAAGAGTAAATTGAGCAGAAGGTACCAGATGAAGGTAGCTCAGATTTAATATTAGATGTACTTTTGGATTTTCTGAGGCTGTGATATAGATTATGCATTGAATTAATTGGATATAAATCCGAGAGGGAGAATGCAATAGGGTGTACTTCCATGGAATATGTTTAGAATCTGGCAATGCGAATAATCAGAATAAAACAGAAAATGCCCCAGTAATCCTGATCTTCTAGGTTACACCTGTCTGCACCTGAAATTTGGAATGTAAGACTATTATGAAAACCCATTGTCTGAGCAGTAAAAGCAATGCACAGCCTTATAAGACCCTTTTATATGTGTGTGTGATGCTTCATGCTTCATCATAAGCTTACCAGATGCAAAAAAGACAAAAGAAATGTATAATGCTATGAAAATTGCTACTGCAGATCCCATTTGATTTGCCTGTTGTACTTTATGTTTGCTGCAGTATTTTTAGCAGATTCTGCAGCAGCAACATTTCGATTAGGTATTCACCAAGCTGTTGCTAGCTATTCTAAACAGATAATTAAGTCCATTAGTAAATTAAGGTACTTAGTGGGAGAAAGTTATTGATATAAACATTTCAGCAAGTGTGTAGCAGAGGGGATTAGCTCCTTGACTAATGCAAAAGCTGTATTTCAGAAACGACTTAACGCAAAGTGGCACCAATTACTCGCTCAGAACAATGGTCTATTCTGGTCTATTCCTGTGTTAAGGCTGTAAGCTTGCATTCTGATTTAGTGATACCTTGTGTTATACCATCATGCAGAAATCAATGATTCAGACTCAGAATAATCATTTCTGCATCAATAAATACTGCATGTGGAAATGATTGGATTGTGTTGCAGGAGTCCCTGGCTCAGCCACAGATATGTCAGCTTCAAATTCCTGAGTGGCTCAAAAGCCAGATGCCTTTCTCACTACATGTCCTGGCCTGATTATGGTCTTAGAGGAAGCCAGTGAATAGTTGGGTACCCAGGGAAAGTGGAAGAGGCTCTAATTGTGGGTTCAGGCACACCAAGTTAATATAAAGACCCTGCTGAGCTCATTGTAGGAAGTTACAGACTGGGTTAATTTTCACTAAAGAGCTGTCTGGGTATTCAACAGAGACCATAAGGATAGAAAGACCAGATGATACCTTAGCCCCACTTCTGTTTGCTGTTGGCCTTAGCCTTAAAAGAGTCCTTTGAGAATGTGCAGAAGCTATGGAAAAGTCAACCTTTGATGCTTGAATTCTGACATAATGGGAGAGCTGCAGTACATCCTCAGGATAGGAAGACACAAAATGAGGGTCTGAGAAGTTGCCCAGAATGGTGTGTTTTGGAGTTTATTGTCCTGGAATCCACTTTGGGCTCCAGATCCTCAAGATATAACATTATGCTCCCCCTCCTCCTCTCTGGCTATTGCTGGATGTCCTGGACTTGCTTTCTTTTTAATAGTTGGGCATTATGGCTGTGCATGCTTTAAAAATGTTCTGGAAGATCTTGGGACTCTGCAGGATCCCAGTACTTATTAAGGAGGCCTGTTGTTTTTCAGGCTTTAACCTGAAAAAAAGTTGCAGCTGCTTCAAAAGTTGCATTAAACTTCATGAGTAAATTTTTTAAAGCCTGTAAAATGATGAGCTTCTTTCATGAATAGCAGAAGTGAAAGGCTTGTCTGGGGTCTAAAGTACTAATTATGAATTATTTTTGAAGACTGCACATCCCTATTGGGCATGTTGTTGTTACAGTTCTAAATAACCTTCAGACCTGTTTCACTACTTTGTTTCCTAATCAAGCCCTAGGGGATGCCTCTCTACAAAAGGAGAAGGGTATGTCTAAAAACCAATTAATTGCCAGAATGCAATTCAGAAATGGATGATATTCTGGAGGTGACAGACTCAACCATGGGGGAGCTGGGGATGGTGACGGCTGACAGGAAGCTCTGGCGTGGGCTGGTCCATGAAGTCATGAAGAGTCAGAAGCGACTGAACGAATAAACAACAAAATTCAGAAAGCTACAATTTTCTTAGTTATTCAGGACAACTATGATATTTAACTACGATATTTAGCTATGAAAAACAAAGAAACTCAAACCAAGGCAGAATGAATGTACAACTCTTGTTGTTACAAGATGCCTTGAATCTGAACAATTATTACAACTTCCCTTGGTATCCAATTCCCTAGATATATACACTTGCAAAGGAATGTAAAGCATGTGTTAATCCAGAAAAATCAATCTCTTATAAAATGCAGAATGGCAGATACCTTCTACTATACTGCTCATCAGTTACATCTTCCTTCAAACTAAGAATGAAAAAGCTGATATGTATGATAGTGGTTATGAGCAACTGTCCTGTGAAGAGCCACTGAAGACGCAGTACAGAGCTGTAGTTGTTGGTGGGCATAGCCCGTTCTGGAATCAGATACAACTGATTCTGCTGTTCCTTTGAACTCTGCTATGGTATTTTTGTCCTGTGACAGAGATTTAAGGAATTCATGGTTTTGTACCTGTAATTCTAAGAGTTTTTAAAACTGAATTATTAATTGTAATTTTAAAATATTTTTGTGAATTGGGCTTGTCATCTTTTTAATACATTCTAATATGCTTTGGAACTGATTTCAGCAAAGGTGGAATGGAAAAATAGAAATAAATATTGACAGATATTTATTCTTTTCTGTTTTGTATTGTTTCTTTGTTTTTAAATGTTTTTAACAATTTGTAAACTACCCAGAGTCACTGGGAGTTGGGCAGCATGTACATTTAATATATTATTATTATTATTATTATTATTATTATTATTATTATTCACAAATATGCCATGATGGTAATAATTATTGCCTGCCATTACTTCCTTGGTATTCAGTAACATGATGCTTTTGAACATACATATTTCATATAGCAGTAGATATTTTGTCTAACAGCAACCAATAATCCCAATCATTTAATTAGTGGCCACATTTTGTGGCAGTGAGCTCCATAAATTAAAAGCATTGTGTAATGATGCACTTTATTGTACATCTGCTCATTCTACGGTCATTTATTTTTCAATGAATGACCCTATATTTATTTATTTAAAACATTTATATAGCTGCCCATCTTGCACCAAACCCTGGGTGGCTCACAACCAAGTTCTAATATCATGCAAGAAAACTTCCCCTTTTTCTATTTTCTCTATGTAAAATTTCACAAACTTCCATCAAAGGCTTGTGCATTTTATTAGTAATATTTGGAGCATCCATAATAAAACAATAATTACAGTAGAGGGAATGCAGTGATCCATGTTGCAAGAAGAGATTAAGCTTGGTCTTTCCTTTGCTAAACTGTGCTGTTTGTGTCTTTTCTTATTTGAAATCCTAGTGACATATATTTTTATTTTGTTTATTTATTTATATTTCAAATTCCATCACCGCCCATCTCCCTCAAAAGAGGGATAACACATCTTCACTGTGTTATATATGCCTGAGTGTTATCCTACTGCTAATCGTGACTCCAACTGTATCAGTTAACTCCACAAGAAGTTACTTTTGGGTACATGATAGGAGCAAATATTGTAACCCAGTTTACTTTATGGTATATACAAGGAACGTCTGTAATTTGCTGCAAGTTACTGCCTGTTATTTTCTCCCTTCTTTCTCATTATGCCTGTGACCCCAATATAATGGGAAGAAAACAGGGCTCATTTGCCTCAAAAATAAGTTTCATATTATTTCTTAAGATAGCAAATTCCATAGCACAGTCTGGCTACAAATTCTGGGAAGTGAGTTCTAGCATATCATCGGGTTAGGGAAGACTGGTAATTAGAAAACAATAAAGATCTTTCTGTAGAAACCCTTGAAATTATAACACAAATAATCAGGTGTAAGAGTAGGATAGAGAATAAATAATCTATATGGTAAGGCAAATTGTACCAGAATAAGCAAGTGTAAGTGAACATCAGATGTGGTTGTGTTAAAATCATAAATACAAAAATAATAAGCAGGTAATCAGATACAGATATAGGGGTGTGGTGGCTCAGTGGGTAATACGCCAGGCTTGTCGATCAGAAGATCGCAGGTTCGGAGGTTCGAATCCCTAGCCCCGCATGATGGACTGAGCTCCCGCACTCGCCCCAGCTCTTGCCAACCTAGCAATTTGAAAGCATGCAAATGCAAGTACATGAATAGGTACCACTTCGGTGGGTAGGTAACAGTGTTCCACGTGTGTCATGCAGCCACATGACCGTGGAAGCGTCTTCAGACAACGGTGGCTCTTTGGCTAACAAACGGAGATGAGCACCGGCCTCTAGAGTCAAACACGACTGCACAAATGTGCGGGGGGAACCTTTACCTTTTAATCAGATACAGGCATTTTGCATAAAAATGTTGAACAGCCACCTCACCAGTAGCAGCAGCAGCAACTTTAACTTAAATAGTTAAAAGTCTCCATTAATGCTTGCTTCTGGCCATTTATTTCCTGGATACGATATTTATCTCTGGATGATTTATTGTAGAGATTGAACTCTGCAGGCATTTGAAATATTGGCTGATTTGATGTAAAGATACATAAGTGCAGCTTTTCCTGGTCTACTGCTCTCCAGATGTGCTGGACCTCAACTGTCATAATCTCTCAGCTATTATCCAGATACATCTAAGGTGTAATCTAACCTAATATTTCAACTATCCATTAATTTATTTCATCTGAATGAACTTTCCTTGTCCTGCCTGTACTTCACCAGTTGCTTGAAGGCCATTTAAAAAGCCAACATGCTTTGTTTTGATTGTCATAAGTCACACATAGCTTCAGCAGGTTTGAAGGACGGTTTCCTGAGGCATTTCCAACGGTTGTGATGGGAAATGCTGATTGATCTGCATATCAGCTCCTACATTTCAGTTACTTCCTTAATTCTAGTCCAGATAATGAACCATTCCATCCTTGGAGGTTTAATATATGCAGACATGGGCCTGCTGTAAAGTAGCATGGGTTATTCATATAGTGGCCATTTAGATTCCTTTATGCTTCTAGTGCTTTCTTTGGTGGCCAAAGCAGCACTGTGGATTTATAGGCAGCTGCTACACTGACAATAATTGTCTACTGATTTCACATTTTATTGCTGAGTGTCCTTGCAGTGTGGGTGTCTTGTATAAAAGTCGACTCACTATAAGCAGGTTTATATCCCTTACAGTATGTAGTGAGCACTTTAGTGACTGCTCAGTACATAGCCAATTCCGTCTTGGAATGAAATGATAGAAGTCCATTTTTGAAAAGTTATGTATTTGCTGCAAAGTAGACATATAGTAGTGTTTACCATGCAGTGCAGCGTCCACCGTATTTACAGTGTGAGCACCACATTGTAATCCAATCTGGTCCAGCAGGATGGACATGCTTCGGGACCTGTCGACTAAGGAATGCTGGTTGGTGGGGCCCAGGAGACATGCCTTTTCTGCTGTAGTGCCTGCCCTCTGGAACATTCTTCCTCCGGAGATTAGCTTGGTCCCAACCCTGCTGGTCTTTCGTCAGGCACTGAAGACCTGGTTCTGTGCCCAGCCCTGGGGCTTTGGGTTTGTAAAAGGACCCATCACCTGGCTGTATTAACACTGTTGTTTTTTTTTAAAAAAAGAACTTTATTAGTTTTCAAAGTATAGCTAAAATACAAAATCGAAAATATAGAAAAGCTTGAAAGTAGAACTAAAGAAAAAAAAACTATAAAAGTGCAAATAGACAGAAAGCAGAAACGGAAAGTGACTTCCGACTTTCTCCAATACAGATATAGATAAATTTACAAATATAATCTCTTACTATTAGTTAAACCATAGTAACATTTTTTCTATCAAAACAAACCATTTAATCTCTAAAACCCAAAATCAAAACTTCATTTTTTTCCAACACAAGCAAGTAATCTAAAAGTGGTTGCCAAGTAGATATAAATCCAGAAACAGTATTTTCTCTTATTAACGCTGTTAACTTAGCCATTTGAGCCAAGTCCATTAATTTAATAATCCAATCTTCCACTGTAGGTATTTGTGAATCTTTCAATCATTGTGCATATAAAAGTCTTGCAGCTGTAGTCATATATAAAAGCAAAGTTCCATATTGTTTCTCTAACTCCTTCTCCATCAACCCCAAGAGGAACAGTTCTGTTTTTTTTTTGTATATTCACTTTGAGAATCTTTTGAATAATAGTACATATTTGGCATTCAGTTGTTTATATCTTTCCCTTTCTCCCTTGCCTTTTGCTTCCCTTCTTTCCTCAGCTATTTGTAAAGCCTCATCAGTCAGCCACTTTGCTTTCTTGCATTTCTTTTTCTTTGGGATGGTTTTAGTTGCTGCCTCCTGTACAATGTTACGAACCTCCATCCATAGTTCTTCAGGCACTCTGTCTACCAGGTCTAATCCTTTAAATCTATTCCTTACCTCCACTGTATATTCATAAGGGATATGATTTAGGTCATACCTGAGTGGTCTAGTGGTTTTCTCTACGTTCTTCAGTTTAAGCCTAAATTTTGCGATAAGAAGCTCATGATCAAGCCGGAGTTAAGACTGCCGGGAGAAATATCAACAACCTCAGATATGCAGACGATACCACCCTAATGGCAGAAAGTGAAGAGGAACTAAAGAGCCTCTTGATGAGGGTGAAAGAGGAGAGTGCAAAAGCTGGCTTGAAACTCAACATTAAAAAAACCCAGATCATGGCATCTGGTCCCATCACTTCCTGGAAAATAGAAGGGGAAGAAATGGAAGCAGTGACAGATTTTATTTTCTTGGGCTCCAAGATCACCACAGACGGTGACTGCAGCCATGAAATTAAAAGACGCTTGCTCCTTGGGAGGAAAGCTATGGCAAACCTAGACAGCATATTAAAAAGCAGAGACATCACCTTGCCGACAAAGATCCATATAGTTAAAGCTATGGTTTTTCCAGTAGTAATGTATGGCTGTGAGAGTTGGACCATAAGGAAGGCTGAGCGCCGAAGAATTGATGCTTTCGAACTGTGGTGCTGGAGAAGACTCTTGAGAGTCCCTTGGACTGCAAGGAGGTCAAACCAGTCAATCCTAAAGGAAATCAACCCTGACTGCTCATTGGAAGGACAGATGCTGAAGCTGAAGCTCAAATACTTTGGCCACCTAATGCGAAGAGAGGACTCACTGGAAAAGACCCTGATGCTGGGAAAGACTGAAGGCAAAAGGAGAAGGGGACGGCAGAGGATGAGATGGTTAGATAGCATCACCAATGTAATGAACATGAATTTGAGTAAACTCCGAGAGACAGTGGAGGATAGGAAGGCCTGGCGTGCTATGGTCCATGAGGTCACAAAGAGTTTAAAACGACTAAACGACTGAACAACAACAACATATTTGGTCCCAAAACGTTTTAGCCTTCTCACAAGTCCACCAAAGATGATAAAAAGTTCCTTCACCTGTAAACATTTCCAACAAACATTTGTTACATTATTATACATTTCTGACAACTTATCATGGGTTAAATACCAACAATACATAATTTTTGATGTACGTTTATGTATATATGTTTTTATATGTTTTATTGCTAATTTTATGTAAACCGCCCAGAGTCTCCTCTGCGGGGGGAGATGGGCAGTGATATAAGTTGAATAAATAAATAAAATTTTATAAAAATTCTCTTTTAAATTGTAATTCAAAGTAAATTTCGAACCTTTGTTCCACATATCTACCCATTGCTCCAACATAATATTATATCCAAAATTCTTAGCCCATTTAATCACGCATTATTTGACATATTCATCTTCCAAATTCATCTGTAACAACATTTTATACATTGTAGTAATAACATGTTCATCATTTGTGCAGAGTTCCATTTCAAATTGAGCTGTTTCATTAACAAATTTATAGTTCTTTTTGTCCACTTTAAAATGTTCTGACAATTGCACATAAGTAAACCAGTGACATGTAAAACCTTCCAACTCTAACATTTCCCTTGTTTTAAGTTTCGGTTCACCCTCTTCAAAATTTAACAAATCTTTATAATTTAACCAACTTGTTCCTCCCACATTTTCTCTTCTAACAAATGCTTCTTGAGGTGACAACCATAATGGTGCATTAGGAGACAATCTTACCTTATATTTGTTCCAAACTCTCAGTATGGCACTCCTGACAAAATGATTTTTAAAATCCTTGTTTACTTTAACTTTATCATACCACAAGTAGGCATGCCACCCAAATCTCAATTCATCTCCTTCAAGTTGTAGTAGTTTCCTGTTCTTCAAAGTTATCCATTCCTTCATCCAAAGCAAACAACAAGCATCAAAATACAATTTTAAATCAGGCAAACCCAAACCTCTTCATTCTTTGGCATCTTGTAACAATTGATATTTAATTCTTGGTTTCTTGCCTTGCCAAATGAACTTCGAAATATCTCTCTGCCATTGTTTAAATGGTAAATCTGTCATCAAGATTGGTATAATTTTATTCCCCAAATATCTATCTAGTAATGTAGTGTATCGCTCTCTCTCTCTCATCTATATCTATATCTTTCTACCTACCTACCTATTTACCATCATCTCACTATTTTATACCATGCTACTTCTCACAACTCAAGGCAGTATGATATAAACTCTGATGATGTCATATCTCAATTTTACCTTTCTTGAGACTAGTGCAGGCATTTTTAGGAAACACCAGAAAAATGACAGCAGCATGTTGTCTTCAGAACTATTTTAAGAATGGTTTATTCTAGCCTGTGAAAGAAAATTGACTTTGCAGAATTAAAAGTGAATCAGCTTGTTTGTACAGCCAGGCTGCCTGTCCACTTATGGGTGGACTGAACTGAATAATGACTCAGTGATGATGTTCTCTTAAAGCACATATCCCTTTCATGTGGGATTTCAGCTTCAAGCTTCTGTTTCTAAAGATTGTACCAGTTTAGGGCACTTTTCCACTCAAGGCTAAATTAGTTGACATGATGGAATCATAAGTAAGAGTCAGTTTTGAGTTCCATCTACTTAATACTCTCTAGCACAGCTTTCCTCCACCTAATGCTCTTCAGATATGTTGGCTTTCAATTTGCCAACTCCCCAGTTAGCATGGCTATTAAGATTGTGGAAACTGTTCCAGGATTAGCATGCAATGGAACCCAATATGGGACTATATGGATGGAGTAGGTTTACCCCTAAATGGATCCAAGGGAGAGCAGAACTCCATCCTTCACTGGGCTCAAAAGGAAAGGACCATAAGTAGCTTCTTTATTGTATAGCATCCTGAGAGCCATTTCTTTTCTGATACTAGTAAATGCTGTCTTCCATTCCTAACTCTGTGTGTATGTATCTGCATTTAGAGGAAAGCTGTGTTGAGTACAATGGTTGTAACTTGGGCTGGTCTCATTAGTGATCTATGCAAAACTGGTTTGTATGTGTACCTGAATAAAAATGTGTTTAAAATTACGCTGATGCCCCATGTTTGAAAACATGCAGTGTACATCTATGAACTTCCACAGCAGGACCAGCCCTAGACAAATAGCTGCTTCAGGTGAAGACAAGAGGGGTCTTATTCCAACTACAATTAACAGGAACAGCTGTTGAAGGCAGCTGGCTAGCTTCAGGGACACAGGGCAAAACTGACTCTCCTAATACCACTGCCACTTGCTCACTTATCTTTATACTGCCTACTCATAAAATACTGCAATGCAGCTGTGGTGCCAGTATATGAGCAAAGCAGGACATACCCCATAAATAGTGCCTGGAGGAATGTGTGCAATGGACCTCAGGGCACAAATCCAGGGTCTGCAGCCAAGGAGGGCCCCAAATGACCATTCATATGTTGGCAGGCTGGGACCATCACAGTTGACACTGCTTATCATAGCATCCTTTCTTTCATTGAAAAAAAACCATACTCAAGTCACTGGCTGAGCAAGTATTCACGTATTTTATCTACCGAGAAACAACGTTGTGCTAATTGCCAAATAAGACACATTTATGGAAGAGATTCCCAAAAGACACTGATATTTAAATTCTAAAACAACTTATAATAACTGGTCCAGGTAATCTGTCTGTTTCTTGGCTTGCTTGCTCATTCAGAATATGAATTGTATTTTCTGTGATGCATTGGGAAAAGCAGACTTGACAAACCAGTCAAGCAATCTAGGCTAACAAGAAGCAAGCAAACACTTTTCGTTGGGCTCTGACTCAAAAAGTGGGGAGCAACGATCAGCTTGAAGAGTCATCCCATCCCAATCATCTGCTGCTTCATATTGTGTCAGCCTGATTTCAAAAGCTTCTCTGTATATTCCTACTTATTTACTATCCCTCACATGAATTGAGCCAAATGCTTCGGTTAATATTAGCACCAAGCAGAGGAATTATGCACTTTTGTAAATTCTCATTCAATTAGATGAAAGGAATTTTCCTTTGCATTTTCTGTCAAAGGAGAATTCCTATCGGTCACTTGTGATATACTTGTACTTACTCAGTTATGAGGTGGCCATGTTCTTTGTATGAATATCTTGTCTTTTGTTGCACAATAATCTACAAATACCAGTTGCAAGCAAACAACCACGAAAGAGGGATATATCTCTGTCTCCTTCTTGTGAGCAGCCTAGAGGCTCTGGCCTGATCTACTATGCTTACATTCTTATTGATATGGACCTTTCCTGGCTTCCCACACATCAATTCCATCCCAAGGAATAACATAAATATTGAATTCCTTTCTTTGGGCTTTGCAATAGCAGTGCTGTACTATTACATAGTACAGAGGAAGCCTCCTTTTGAGACATTGTTGGGGAATTTCTCCTTTCCCTGAAGACATTCAGAGAAAATGTCCACTCAAATTCTCTGTCCACAAATTTGGTGGATAATCTCAAAAGGCTGTTCTGCTCCGTGCTGCTTTTATTGTGGTGGTCTGAATTCATCTTCTATGGACAACTTGAGCTGGAGACTGGAGTCTGTCAAATCATGCTATTAAAACTTTTTTTATTTTTTTTTATTTTCCGTAAAACCATAAAGGCTCTGGTTTAATTTTAGGAATAAATGGATATAATTGTGGGATATTATCTAACTAATAAGAGGAAACTCCTGAAATTAACCTTCCTATACCTGGTACCCTCCAGATGTGTTGACATAATGTTGCACAATTCTAACTTTGTGGAGGTGTAATCCCAACATATCTGGATGGTATTAGGTTGAGAAAGGGTGCATTTTGGGAGTATGTTCAGAAAAAAGTAATATGAATTCTTCTAATCTAATATGAATTCTTCTAATCCCCCCCACCAATTCTTCTCAGAATTCTTCTAAGACATCTCTGAAGATGTCTTCTGAACCTAAAAGTTTTCCCAAAGGAATATTATGGCAGCACAGGTTCACATAATCTAACATACTTTATCTTTTGCTGCAGCAGTCCTTGTATTATCTCTCTTTTATGTGGATGTTAAGACAGAACTAGCTTGAAACCAGTTGTGGGCTTGTGTGAATCATTTGCACACAGAGAAATGTGCGTCTGTCTGTGTTCGTGTGTGTGCGCATGAACGTTTTATGCCGAGATGTGGATTAAAAGCTGGCTGGCTGCATCCCTTTCTAAGCAGTATACAGAGGCTGAATTGTAGCCTTTTTTTTTTTTTTTTGGTGCATGTGGACCTCTGAGCTTATTTCTGTGTAGCTGCAGTCACCTCATGCATAGGCAAGGAAGAGAAGCTCCAACTCCACAGAAACACACCGTCCTCCCTTCCTGCCGTTACTTGCGTGTGTGGAGCAGGCTGAGGACGGCACAGGGCAGCTGGACTCAGGAACAGAAGCCTGTCTGGTAAGTAAGAGCTCACAAAGTTGCTCTCTTTGTTTCTGTTCCATTAAAAAAAATCTTCTCCTCTTCACTGACTGTATCCTTAGAGGGTGATGCAGGTTCAGGACCGTGATGTGGATAAGGCTTTCCGATATCTTGTGCTGAGAAAATTCAGCATGTGCTTACTGCTACTCCCTGACTACAAGGCTTTCTCCATTGTTTTGCAGAATGCAACTGACAAGCTGCTGGGTGATTTTTCCCCCTTCTTTGCAGCTCTTTGCATTTATTTATTTTTTTGCTAAACTATTGTCAGTGCAGAGCATGCAATTCTCCCCCACAAATATCTTATGTGCACATGTGAGCCTCCTAATCTTCTATTACTATTCCTCATTTAACTTTCTACGTAAGTCCATACTGTATTGCTCCCCCCAACCGCTGTTTTTCTGTTTATATTTCTGGATGTAAATGTGTAGTCTTCTAGATGCCTTCTCATACTGTCACATAGCTTTAATTATCTGTTTTAATACATTTTCTCCTTCCAGTCCCACAACAGGGATTACAAACTGTGTCGTTTCTAGGTGTGGAAGTTGTCAATTTGTTTATCTAACAAGCCTAATCATTTTGCTTTGTTGAACTCTGTGATATAATTGCTAATAATAATTATCATTATTACCAAGTTGGGGAAAGGCAAGACTGCTGCTTCCGGTTAATTATAGTTAAACACTGCAAAATCCTATCCTGTTGGGACTGAAAATGTTATGTTTGGGTGGGGAGGGTGATTTCAAGCTATAGTAACAGATATTTCATCTGGGCTAGAGATAACTCTCTTGAGCATTCTAAATGCATCAGAGCTGGTGGATGTTAATTGGTGCTACCTTGAAATTGAGTTCCATTTGTTATGCTACAACACGTTAATGTTTGACAACACTGCTGAAAACTGAGCAGCCGGCACTGCAGGCTGGATGCCAGGAGCTCAGCTCTGAGTATAACTGGCCCTCAGGATGATGCTTTGGAGAGAATCCAAGGGATCTGTTCCTCTGGGTGAAGTACAAAAAATCCACTAAATCTAAGAGCTTCAAAATCTGACCATGTGAAATCATGCTTGTCTTTCTTTGTAAACTTAAAAAGGAGGAGCAGATCTGTTCTTCAGGTGAATCAATAAGCAGTCCATCAAATGCATTTTTTCAATTTAGTTCTCCCCCTGCTGAGCAGTGCAGCTCTTATGTCAAATATACAACCAGAAATTACCTGACCTGGGTATTGAACCTGATAACCATAGCTGTTCACTTCAGTGGAATTTTATGGTGCATGGCATTGTGCAACTTGGGTTATCAGTGTTGGTGGCAGGAGACAGTGAGAGACACTTATTGCCATTTGCCTGGAAAATCTCTAGAATCAAATGTTCAGTTTTGCCTGTGAAAATGGTTGCTGTGGTTGCTCCAAGGGTGAGACCTCTTTATTCAATGCAAGCTTGATGCTTATGGAAACAATAGCAGTACCAGCTCCGCCCCCTGCCCTCCCCTCAAAAAAACCCTCACAGGAGAGACATTTACTTATTTAACTGAGTGCAAGTGTCAGTTCCAGTTCCAGTTTGTAGTCAAATACAGTATTACCGGGACATATAGCACTGAGTCTTCACTTTAGACTTTACAAGAGATCAAGGAAAGCCCTTATGAGGGTTTACTCATTGTTTGCTTCCAATGGACCACAAAAAGCCAGCGTAAATAATGCTGAAATGGATCCTTAGAGTGAATGACAATGTACGAGAGCTGTTCGTCTGCTCTTTGAACAGTTATGTATGAGATGGGATTTTGACAGAAGTGATGAAAAGCTTCACTTCCTTGACACATTTCCTTTTATACATGATTTATTTATTTATTTATTTACAGCCCCAGACTAATAAAACACAAATATAGAATTTAAAATACAGAAACACCAATAAAATACCAATAAAACAAAAAATTTAAAATGGAGGGAAAAAAACCCCAAACTTGAAGCAATGTTGAGAAGAGGATATTACCCGGCTTCTGCAAGTGATAGTTAATTGCAAGAAACTTGGCAATCTTTGTAGTGGTTGTCCAAGTTAGGTCTCACAGAGGGAAGATTGAAATTTCTGATAATCTGAGTGCCAGGTGCCATGGGTGGTACAATGGACAGCATAGCAATACATAGGTTACTGACTCTATATTTGTATATGAGCAGAAACACATACGATTGCTGTGCGGGACTGTCACACTGGTGTATTCGCCTATAGTCTCCATAATGGGTAGTGTGCCAATTTGAGCCAAGGTAAAAATCTCCTGTGTCACATATTCAGGATGTTATAGAGGTAGCTAGGAATTGTCCATGGAGAACCTGCTATTGCTCCATATGGGATGGGTAATTTTGGCCCTGTCATTTTGTAAATCTAAATATCAAATCCTCTGTTCAAGTTCGATTAAGGCTTTGTCTGGGCCAAGAGACGATATTGCCAGGAGTGAGATGCCACAGTATGCTACATTGGAATCAATTTGACTCCTCAGGGATGAGGAAAACCTATCCAGTAGGGTGAAGTGAACCAGAGATTTCACTCCAAAGAGTCTATTTCAGCCAAAACCTGAGATGGCAAAGTCTCAAGCAGTCCCAAGAGAAATGCAGCCAAGTTCTAGCAGAATCCTTCCATACTATTTTGAAAGAGGAACAGAAGTCTTATATTCCTGACTGTTCTACTGCCCCAGAACAACTTTTGAGGATCTGAGTAATCCCAGAATCTGACATGCTGAAGAACAGGTCAGGAAAATTTCCTTTGGATGCCTTATTCCAGGTATTTTTTTAAAAATAAGCAACTATAGGTTTCATTCAAATCACTTTCCAGAATGTATTTTCTTTGGATAATGAACCTGTTTGGATGTAAATATAACGGTATAGTTCTGCACTATATGAAGATGTCCACAATTCTAAAGTGTCCTTACTTCTAAAGCAAAGTCCTGAAACTCTGGGTGTGAGTCTTGCCTAGAAGCAAATTGAGGTGAGTGAGAAGCTTCTTTGAGTTTTAAAGCTTCTTGCTCACCTCAATTTGCCTCTAGGCAAATAATAAGAAAGGATCTGTCAGTAAGTGGCCTGGAGGTGTGCTGAAAAAATAGGAAAAGTTTTAATTTTTGATAGTTATTAAAGGAATGATTTTTCTAGTTAAAATAAATATTATCCTTATAAAATAAAGTTTCTCTCCATAATGTTATATGCTCTGGCTCTGCTCTCATGCACTGCCATTTTGTATACGGCCTCAGTGATACTTGGATCCCATAGAATAAGATCTGGCTTTTTGCATACCAAAAGGCACTTCAGGAATGCAGAAAAATATGACTTTGTTTAAAAAAAACACCATTTACAATATCACAAGATGTGTCTTCTCTTGTATTAATCTACAGTACCTGTGTATTAAGGTCTTCAAAATAAGTCCTCTTATGAGGTCCCATCCACAGTATATTATGCTTGTACAAAAGAAACAGGATCTTTCCTGTAATGCCTTCCTTAAGGTAACAGGTTCCTTAAGGTTCCTCTTTTGAGGGAGATGGGCAGTGACGAAATTTGAAATATAAATAAATAAAACATATTAAAATCTGTTATTTGCCCAGACTGTTTATCACATTTTCAAGTGGTTACAATATTTTATTGTACTGTTCTTAATGTACAGCTGGCTAACCTTTCCATCACACAACTTTGTATTCTACTGTAAAACACAGCTGGGATTGTCCAGGCTGTTCTTTTTCTACATCTATTAAGAGACCAGGATGCTGAGAGAAAAGTGATCATTACATGCCAGTGAGTCTGTAGAGCTCACAGAGACCTGACAGCCAATCAACTTTGCCTTCCCAGATCAATAGTTGAGCACTGAGAACTATCAGTCAACCCTTGCTCAGTCAGGACTGGTTGCCAGCCAATCATGAGTGCCTCCTCCTGGACTTCTGTTGAGGACATGGTCAGCTAGATGTCCCTGAAGGAGCGGGGATGGTATTAAGGTGGAGATGGGTAGCTGGAGGGTGGATCCTGGCTGGCGAAATCTCTCCAAAGAAAGGAGAGATCATGAGATCGCCCACATGTACTCTGGATAGCTGCTCCTTGCGAGTAGACTCCAGGAACTGAGGTTTTTGCAGTCGGCTGGTGAGTCAAGCAGCTGGGAATCAAGGGATTCATACTCATAATGTAGCCTATATGGACATACGACTTTAAGGACTTAAAAAAAATATTTTTGGGGGGGAAGTAAATGGCAAAAGGGTGATTAGAATATTGTTTTTAGAAAGTTATAAATGTACTGAGGGTCCAGATGGATTTGAAATAAGATTTTGAAATTAATTATAAGAATCCTTCGCGTGGGAAATGGCTGTTTTGAATTCTGAAAAAAAAATGATAGGATGGGACTTTGAAGGTTGGACATTAGAGGGAACCAGAAGGAACTAAAGATTAAAATTAAAGGAGAAGAACACTTAAACTTGACTTGCTAACACAGAATGGAGCAAAATACTTTAACATTGGACATATCGAAGGATATTTGTGAACAATGGACTCAGAAGTTAATTTTAAGAATGTCTGCCATTATAGATGGACTGTGTGTAAATAATGTTATGGAAGAGGAACAAATTCTACCAGACAAGACTGAAATTGATTTGAATGTGGATATAAAAATGGCAGGCTATAAGAATGATCTGGAAAAATATGATATACTGGATATACGAATGAAACCAGCTGATGTTTTAATCATTAAAAGGGACATACAAATAACAAACCAGAAGAGTGGCTTGGATAACTTTCCTATATTGGATTTACAAAGGAGACCTGTTAAAGTTTTGAAGGATTTTGTGAGAAGAGACAAAGAAAAAAGGAAAAGAAATCAAGTTGTAGGACATTTGAAGGGATTAAAGACCAAGATTGCTGAAAGTAAAGTAAAGTAATATTTATTTATTTAATTAATTTTTATCCCGCCTTTATTATTTTTATAAATAACTCAAGGCGGCGAACATACCAAATACTCCTTCCTCCTCCTATTTTCCCCACAACCACCACCCTGTGAGGTGAGTTGGGCTGAGAGAGAGTGACTGGCCCAAAGTCACCCAGCCGGCTTTCATGCCTAAGGCAGGACTAGAACTTGCAGTCTCCTGGTTTCTAGCCCAGCACCGTAACCGCTAGGCTAAAATAGATATGTTGCTCTCCCTGGTAACCCTTAATGGACTTTTGCTGACGTGGACTGAATGACGAGGCTTTAAAGTTTTGTTTATAGATAAGAGATGAGATATGGGAGGGAGAGATCATTTGTTGTATTTTAGGAGATGATAAGTTACTAAAATTGTTCATAGTGGTTGTGAAGAAGGGGGAAGTTACTTCTTTATATATTTCTTTTCTTTTTCTTTACTATATTCTTATTTTTTTCTTTCTTTTCTATTTTTCTTTCTATCCTTCTTTTCTTTTCTGAACTTTCTATTTTTTATTTTTGTTTCTTTTGTTTGTATTGTGTTTTAGTTTGTATTTAGTTTTGAATGTGTTTAATAAAATTATTGCAAAAAAAAAAAAAGAGTGCCTCCTCCCATCTACTCAATTTTTATCCAAACTTTCTTTCCCTCTTATTAAAAAGAAAGTAAAAATATTAAACTTGCTGGTATTTGTGTGGTCAGCATGATGATATACCTCCCCTTTATGCTGCCATGACAGTGATTTTGTTCAGGCCTCCTTACCAACTTTGCTGTTTTCCACCATGGTAAGATCCCATGGAACTTGAAGGTGGGTACCTCAGGCATCCCCTTCCATCACACAGAAGATGTATCAGGTGGAGAAATGCTACTAAACAGTGCAGGAGGATTTATGTTTAAGAAATAGGGGTTCTCTTTTGACAAAAAGCTCAAGACTACAGTGGGGAAATGTTGGACTTTACTATAGTTATATAAGCCCTGGTCACAGCGTCTGCTTTGAGGGGTTGGGGGGAGAGGGGACGTGGTTCAGTTCCATTCAGTATTGGAACTGCCTGCATCTAGAAGAATCCAGTCCAGAGAGGTCATCCCTGACGTGCTGCCCAGGTTGCAGCTGGCTGCGGGGCTAACATTGTACCATTATCCTTGGGTTCACGGCTGACTGCCTGACTTGTGCTCTCTAACACAGTGTGAGAAAGAAAGCAAAAGCCTGCTCTACCTCCCTCCCATATGGAGGATCACACACATACACTCATCTCTCTTTATCACTTCCATGCCAATTTGTACATCACAGACTTTTCCTAATACCCTTTGTGAAGCCCAAGGCATGGAACTGCGTGCAGCTCTTTCCTGCAGTAAAACCTAAGATAAAAGGCTGGGAAAATACTCTCGGGTTTCCCCATCCCGACTAGTTTTTTTTTTTGAAGTTCTAGAAAGAAAGCTGGTCCCAACAGTGATGGCTGCCTGAAGCACTGGTTGGACTGGAGGGCAGGAGGCTGGGTCAGTGCTGTACATCAGGATTTGCAGGCAATAGTTTGTGCAAAGATTCCTGGGCTGAATAAGGTGCTGGCAAATTGTGGGTCATTCAGCATCATCTGTCTAACTCCTGCCTGGGGGATTCAGCCTTGTGTATACTATTCATCATTATTGAGTCATTTACAGATGTTGCTACAATGCATTATGGTGAAATGTCAGGAGGTTAGTGCACAGCCTCATGCTATAATTATATCCAGCATGGCTTATAATAGCTTATTAGATTGTCATCTGTTAAGCATAAAGTAGTGACAACTGTTACTGCCACATTTATAATGCTCGAAAGAGCTAGTGAGTAAGCCACAAAGCATTCTGATTAGCGCAAGGGAAATGTGTATTCTTATGGGCAAATGGATTTCTGCTGCCCTGCTATTTTAGACTAAACTAGTGCTTTTGCTTCTGGCTGAAAATGGGCAAAGGAGACACCATCAAAGTTAAGCCCAAGGAGCAAAGCAAACATCCTTATCTAAGTTCAATCTGCGCTGATGTTCTTTATCTGTTTGTTTTGTGTGTGAGGCAATCTCTTTATAGAAACATTTGAAATCTTACCACATGAGAGAGTACATGCTTTCACAAGTACAATGTGAAATGCAAAGTCACAGAATCAAATCCTGACTTTGCTTAAAAGGGATGCGATGATCAACTGTCACCTTTATATACTGTACCCTAATGGGTTAAATTATTAGCCATATTTTATTATTCATTCCTAGAAAAATGCCCATCATTGGGAGGGGTGGCTTTTGTATCTCTGTGTGAGGAAGACTCATATATTGCAAATTGCTGTGGGAAGCTGTAATGTGCATCGATCTCTATACAGAGATCCCTTGCACTTTGCTCCAGATCCCTTGTCAGTAAGCGTCACGCGATTCAGGGCCAGGGAAAGTCTCCATGTACTGTGCTAAGCATTCACATAAGTGGGGAAAAGAGAAGGAGGCAGCTGGAATAACACTGGGGTGATCTCTATCTGTGCAGTCCCACTCTAGCTTCTACTTTTTGTTTCCTGTAAAGTAAGAGGGAATGTTGGGTGAGATAAACAGAGCATGACAGTTTGATTTCCTGTTTATAGATCCTTAGGTGCTGTTCTTCTTTGAGAAAGCTGGAGGAATGGCATGCACACCCACCCAGGGAGGAGGTTGCCATTAGATACTGAAAGATAGAATGTTTGCAGAACTCTTTACAGCAGAGGTGTCCGCAGGGTATGGTAAAAAAAAAGTCAAGGCAGTGGCCGTGATGGTACAATCAAAGCTCCACCTATTGTTTGCGTGCAATGCACATAAGAAATGTGTGGAGCTTTGATCACACCATTGTGGCCACCATCTTGACTTTTTTTAACCACACCTGCTTCACAGGCTATAACAAGGGTAATACCTTGCTTAAAACTTATTTATGTTTCATATTTATGTCTGGGAAGTAATAGTTTCTCTTTCTCTCTGAATCAATGCTATACATATATATTATAATGACTATAATATACAGTATATGCCAAAAAAGCCAAAAAAAAAAAAAAAATCCAAGCTGGCAACCGTGGACGGACGGCGTTTGCCGCTCTAAGGGGGTGAGTCCCAGATTGTCTCAGCCTCTCCCCTATTTCGACCAAATTAGCTTAAGACTTGGGGAGGGAGAAGAAATCCTGGACTGGGACAGAATCCATTTTGGAATCCCCCCTGGATAGAGCAGTAGCAGCAGTAGCGGCGGCAGCAGTGACGGCGGTGGTAGCGGCCTTATCAGCAGCTGCGGCGGCTCTAATCGGCCGAATTCCCCTTCCGAAGGGTCTTTATTGACCCAGATGTCAGCGGTGGCGGTGACAGTGGCTGCAGTGATGACGGCGGCAGAAGCGGCCCTTGTAAGCGGTGGGCTTGGTGGCAGCTTTTATCGGCTTTTTGCCAACTCAGTCCCCCGACCCCCCCTGGATGATCCGGAGGGCCTTCAAACAGGACAGCGGTGGCGGCAGCCCTTCCAGCGGCCCTTACTAACCGCCTTTGATAAACCAATGGTGGGGCCTTTACAGACGGCCCCTGGTGCTCCCTGCCAGCAGTTTTTACTGGCAGTGGAGGTAGAGACAGAGGTTGAGTGATGGCCCTTATTGATTCTTGCCGGCCGGCGCTGGTGTCGATTCCGGTGGCCTGTCCAGCAGCCTTTGCCGGCAACTTTTACCAACAATTATTACCGGCGATGGTGGCAGTGACAACGGTAACGACGGCCCTTACTGACTTAGGGTTTTGGGGCCTGGGACCACCCCTTGGATGTTCCGAGGGGCTGTTGGGAGCTGGGTGGTAGCCTTTCAGCAGTAGCCCTTATCAACAGCTGTGGACTTTACTGGAACCGGAACGAAGACTGGAGTCGAATTAAACCCCAGAGCAGCCAGATAACAGCCACTGAAGACTGAACCTGACCATCTTTCCCAATTGCTCTAAATTTGATCAACCTAATTGAGGCGAGTAGGATCCCCCAAGGTGAACGTTCTACTCCCTTGCTAGTGTGAGAGACATGGAAGGGAGTAGGGTGTTAATGAGAATGTAAGGGAGTACTCACCCCCTTGAGTGAGAGACAAGGGGTGAGGAAGAGTTTTGGATGAGGTGCTCCTCCTATCGACCAGTGGGAGAGGCCGACAGGGGAGCACAGTGAATGGTACTGAGTGGATGTGTGTAAGTGGAGTTGGGGCTCCAACAGTGCCTAAAGCGTAAGGTGGTGCACTGGAAGAGCCCCCCCCCACCTTGTGATTGAGAGTGTATGATGCTGTGTGGATCGATGGAGGGATCCTTACTTTCATCCAGAGATCTCAGGAGTTCAGGAGTGGAGGCTATTGAACTTGGAGAGTCTGGGGGAAATAGGGCGGGGCAGATGATTGAGGTTGTGACGGGCTGGGGACATTATGGCGGGAGCCGGAGGGCAGGTCATCTTAGAGGAAGGCGTCCTCGATGTTTACTATCTGTGATGTCTTCTGGCCCTCTGTGTTCAAACCCAGAGCCTGGACAGCATACTCGTGGTGACCCTGACTTCCGGCTGCTGCTCTGCAATGCCAGGTCAGTTAACAACAAAGCCCCCCTCATAAGTGATTTAATCAGGGAAGAGGGGGCAGACCTGGCGTGCATTACCAAAACCTGGCTGGGCAATGAAGGGGGAGTTCCTCTTTCAGAGATGTGCCCACCCGGGTTTCGAGTATGGCACCAGCCAAGACTTTGGGGCCGGGGAGGTGGGGAGAATCCCGAGAATCCCTGGTAGCTGTCAGGGGCCTTGCTCCACAAGTTTCTGGATGTGAGACCATGTTCTTTAAGTTGGGTTCCCGTGAATAGTTGGGAGTGTTGCTGCTGTACCAGCCTCCCTGTTGCGTAGCATCCTCCCTGCCCGAGCTGCTGGAGGCCATCTTGGGGTTGGCAGTGGAGTTCCCCAGACTTATGGTTCTGGGGGATTTCAATCTGCCATCCCTGGGACGGGCCTCGGAAGCGGCCCGGGAGTTCATGGTCACCATGGCGACCATGGCCTGTTCCAGATTATTCAGGGCCCGACTCGAGATAGTGGCCTCACACCAGATTTAGTTTTCTTGTTGGAGCAATGGCAACGTGATCTGAGGGGAGAATTACAGCTCTCCCCTTTGTCATGGTCAGATCATGCCCTGGTGACTTTGAGATTCTCTCATGCCACCCCCCTCCGCAGGGAGGCGGGACCTATTCGATTGGTCCGCCCCTGGCGAGTGATGGACCCAGAAGGGTTTCAGAGGAAGCTGGGGGTTATACCCGAGGATTTGCTGAACGGTCCAGCGGAGGCCCAGGCTGCTACCTGGAATAGAGAGGTGGCTGGGGCCTTGGACAAGATCGCGCCTATGCGGCCTCTCTTATCCCAGTGAACCCAATACTCCCCGTGGTTCACGGGAGAGTTAAGGGTTCTAGAGAGGATTAAGAGACGCCTAGAGCGCCGCTGGAGGAAGACAAAGACCGAATCCAACCGAACACAGGCTAGAGCCGCTGTTAAGGCCTACCTTGTGGCGGTAAGAGGGGTGAAACATCAATATTTCTCCGCTCTTATTGCATCCACGGAGAACCGCCCGGCGACCCTGTTTAAGATTACCCGATCCCTTTTAGGGAAAGGGGAGTCAGAAGTTCACCTACAGGGTCAAGCCGAGGAATTTTCTAAGCATCTCCAGGATAAAATCGCTTGGATCCGCTCTAAGTTGGACTCTCAGCGTGAGGCAGAGTCTGAGGAGACACCCAGGGAACATACTCACCTTATTATCTGGGAGCAGTTTGACCCTGTTGGTCCTGAGGAAGTGGACAGAGTCCTCCGGACTGTGAATGCCACCACCTGCCAATTAGATCCTTGTCCCTCCTGGCTGGTGAAAGCAGCCCGGGAGGTGACTTGTGGTTGGGTCCAAGTGATGGTAAATACATCCTTGAGAGAGGGGGTGTTTCCGGCAGTTTTTAAAGAAGCGCTGGTGCACCCCCTCCTCAAGAAGCCATCGCTGGACCCCACTATACTGGATAATTTTTGTCCAGTCTCCCACCTCCCCTTTTTGGGGAAGGTGGTTGAGAAGGTGGTGGCGTTGCAGCTCCAGAGGATTCTGGATGAAACAGATTATCTGGCCCTCTTTCAGTCAGGTTTCAGGCCGGGTCATGGGACAGAAACTGCATTGGTCGCGCTTATGGATGATCTTTGGCTGGAGCGAGATGGAGGCTCTTCTTGACCTCTCAGCGGCGTTCGATACCGTCGACCATGATATCCTTCTGGGACGGCTCAGGGAGTTGGGGGTGGGCGGCGTGGTTTTGCATTGGTTCACCTCCTTCCTCCAGGGCTGATCCCAGTCAGTGTTAATAGGGAGCGAGAGATCCAGCCCATGGACCCTTCTTTGTGGGGTGCCACAGGGCTCGGTACTCTCGCTGCTCCTTTTTAACCTCTACATGAAACCGCTGGGTGAGATCATCCGTCACCACGGGCTGAAGTATCATCAATATGCAGATGATACCCAGTTATACATCTCCATCCCGGCTGAAGTAAGTGATGCAGTGACCACCCTGTCCATGTGCCTGGGGGCTGTAGGGGTCTGGATGGGGAACAACAGGCTTCAGCTGAACCCTGGTAAGATGGAGTGGCTGTGGATTAATGGCCCCTCAGTCTCTGGGAATTTGTCATCTTTAGTTCTGGATGGGGTTGCAGTACCCTAGACAGACCCGGTGTGTAACTTGGGGGTCCTCCTGGACTCATGACTCCTGCTCGAAGAGCAGGTGGCAGTCGTGACCAGGAGGGCCTTTGCTCAACTTCGTGTTGTGAGCCAGTTACGCCCTTTCCTGGACCAAGAGGCCCTTCGAACGGTCACTCATGCCCTGGTTGTCTCCCATATAGATTACTGTAATGCACTCTACTTGGGGCTACCCTGGAAGAATATCCGGAAGCTACAGCTGGTACAGAATGCGGCCACGCGGGCAGTTTTAAGTGCACCAAGATCGACACATATAACACCTCTGCTCCGTGAGCTGCATTGGGTGCTAGTTTGCTTCTGGGTCCAATTCAAGGTGTTGGCCATTACCTTTAAAGCCCTACATGGCATGGGCCCAGGTTATCTGAGGGACCGCCTCATCCCCATTACAGCATCCCGTCCTACCCGATATTGCAGAGAGGGCATGCTGCGGACCTCCTCTATGAAAGAGCTCCATCTAGCGGGGTCTAGGAGGCGAGCCTTCTCTGCAGCGGCACCTGCCCTATGGAACATCGTTCCCCCAGAGATAAGACAGGCCCCTTCACTCCTGGACTTCAGGAAAAAATTGAAAACCTGGCTCTGTGATCTCGCCTGGGGCAAGAGGGAAAGTGGTCAAACTTGGGGATGGCTGATATTTTAGAGCCGCCCCAAATATTTTAAATATGTTCAGCGTCACTGCGAAAGACCTGCCACTTGGTTTTAATTTAAATTTATAGTTATTGTATTTGTATTTTATTGTGTTTTTACTGTATTTTACTGATATTGTTATAGCTGTGAACCGCCCAGAGTCTCTCCTTGAGGGGAAGATGGGCGGTCATAGAAATTTAATAAATAATAAATAATAATAATAATATTTGAGAAAAGATACTAACAAATAAGTTGAGGGCTATGATGCTCCATCTCCCTGAGATCAAGAAAACCTTTGACTTTGATATAAAGTACATGCAGTGGTATATACTGTGACATTTTCACCTAGAGTTGGTGCTGTCAAATTGATAAATGATTTATTTTACCCTTATTTTATTTATTTATTTATTTATTTATTTATTTATTTTATTTTATTTATTTATTTATTTTTCCAACTTATATCACCGCCCATCTCCCCCCACAAGGGGACTCTGGGCGGTTTACAATCAAGTTAGTGATTAAAAGCATATAAAATACATTATACAATATAAATTAAATATTAAATATATAAAATCCAAGAGGCTGTTCTGTAATGTTTGTGAGAACTCTACGGCGCAAGCCATCCCCAAGAAGAGCTATTACTCTTCCCATCCCAAGCGAGGTGGCAGAGCCAGGTCTTCACTTGCTTTCGGAAGGTCAGGAGTGTGGGGGCTAGCCTCACCTCCAGGGGCAGAATGTTCCAGAGGGCGGGTGCCAATGCCGAGAAGGCCCGCCTCCTGGACCCTGCCAGATGAAATTCTTTTATAGACGGGGTCCGTAGCAAGCCCTCTCTGCATAACCGGGTGGGGCGGGTCGATGCTCTGGGGATGAGGCGGTCCCTAAGGTAACCTGGTCCCATGCCATGTAGGGCTTTAAAGGTAACAACCAACACCTTGAATTGTACCCGGAAGCAAACTGGCAACCAGTGCAGCTCACGCAGCAGAGGTGTCACATGTGCCGATCTTGGGGCACCCATAACCGCACGCGCAGCCGCATTCTGGACCAGTTGAAGCTTTCATATACTCTTCAAGGGTAGCCCCATGTAGAGTGCATTGCAATAGTCTATATGGGAGATGACCAGGGCATGAGTGACTGTATGGAGGGCATCTCGGTCCAGGAAAGGGCGTAGCTGGCGTACAACTCGAAGTTGCACAAATGCCCTTCTGGCCACAACTGCCACCTGCTCTTCAAGTAGGAGTCGTGAGTCCAGAAGGACACCCAGGTTCCGCACTGAGTCTGAACGGGGTAGTGCCACCCCGTCCAGATCTAAAGATGACAACTCCTTGGATCCCGAGGCGCCATCAATCCACAGCCACTTCGTCTTACCAGGGTTCAGCTGAAGCCTGTTGTTCCCCATCCAGGCCCCCACAGCCTTCAGACACTGAGAAAGGGCAGCCACTGCATCACTTAACTCACCCGGGATGGAGATATACTGTATAATTGAGTATCATCAGCATATTGATGATACCGCATCCCGTGTTGGCGGATGATCTCACCCAGTGGTTTCATGTAGATATTAAATAGGAGAGGGGAGAGAACCGAACCCTGCGGCACCCCACAAAGTAGGGGCCAAGGGTCGGACCTCTCATCTCCTATGACCACCGATTGGGACCGGTCTCGGAGGAAGGAGGCGAACCAGCGCAAAACTATGCCGCCCACCCCCAACTCTCTGAGCCGCCCCAAAAGGATACCATGGTCGATGGTATCGAAAGCCGCTGAGAGGTCAAGAAGAGCCAGGATGGATGCACTGCCTCCATCCCGCTCCCTCCAGAGATCATCTGTAAGTGCGACCAATGCAGTTTCCACCCCATATCCCGGCCTGAATCCTGACTGGAAGGGGTCTAGATAATCCGTATCATCCAGAATCCTCTGGAGCTGTAATGCCACCACTTTCTCAACCACCTTCCCTAAAAAGGGGAGGTGGGAGACGGGACGAAAATTGTCCAACACTGTAGGGTCCAGCGATGGCTTCTTGAGGAGGGGGTGCACCAGCGCTTCCTTGAAAGCAGCCGGAAACACTCCCTCTCCCAAGGATGTAACAACCATCGCATGGACCCAACCACATGTCACTTCCCTGGCTGCTTTCACTAGCCAGGAAGGGCATGGGTCAAGATGACACATAGTGGCCCTTACAGTCCGGAGGATCCTGTCCACTTCCTTAGGCTCAACAGGATCAAACTGTTCCCAGATAACCGGGCACAGACGTTCCCTTGGCATCTCCCCAGACCATGCACCACGCTTGGAGTCCAGCTTAGAATGTTATCCTTATTTTTCAAAACTTTGTACTGAGTTGGGGGGGGGGGGCTGGAGTGGGAGGCTTACCTGAAGTAAGCTGTAAGTATTTACTGACTGACTGGAGTGTTTCTTTGGTTTTCCCTACCCTTTCTTTCTTAGCCATGGATCTGATACAGACTTTATACAAACACATTAAGTTTTGCTGCCTACCAGTGATATTGCGCCAAGATACAGAAGTAAAAGAAAGCACAGCCATGGCTTTGGAATGATAATTGAACCAAAAACCACCCCCATCTTGTACCAAGCTATTTCCTGACAAAAGTTCCAGTTACTGTACTTTAATACTTACACTACATGGGCAAGTATAGGTAAAATCATTCTTAACAATGGAATGCAGGATTAGAAAGACTGGAACATTTTGACATAGACTACCCATTCAGATAGATTGAAATTATTCAGCAAACTCTCCTGAGAGTAGTCAAGTTTATTTTATTAAAAGTAGTTTTATGCAGCACATGCCTATTTGACTTTAGGATTCAGCATAACTTTTTGTTTTGTTCTGTAGCAGTGAGGTATTCTCCATTTCAAAACTTGGATTCACTTTCCCATTTTCATATGGAAATATTTATGTATTTATTGCATTAAATTGCCATCCCATGTGTTTGCGCTCTGTTGCCCTTTTTTAAACTTTCAGATAGCATCATATAGCAACATTTGATTGACTGCGAACTCAGGTCAGCTCAGTTGATTGACCTCCAGTTATACCATCAGATTATGGGACTTCATGGGCTAAACCCATACGAATCTACTATACTTGGATAGTAGAGAATGACTGGTACCGGAGAAAGGAAAAACCCACATGGAATCATAGGATTCACAGAATCATAGGAAGGGGATTTTTAGGCTATCAAATCTACCCTCCTGCTCAATGCAAGAATCCAAATTAAAGCTTCCCAGGCAGATGGCTCTATACCCTCCACTTTAATATACCCAGTGAAGGGGTGTCCACCACCCCTCTGGGAATTGGTTCTACTGTTGAAATGCTCTTACTGTTAGGAATGTTCCTTTTTCTAACGTTCAGTTGGAATGTGCCTTCCTGTAACTTAGACTTGGCCCCTTGTGCATTCTTTGAATAAATAAGGGTGATTATATTAACCCCATTTTCATATGTTGACATCCAGTAACATTCTCATATCAGGCACAGCATTATAACGTAATCAATGTATTGTCGAAGGCTTTCACGGCCGGAGTTCGATGGCTGTTGTGGGTCTCTACCTGGGCACAGAGATTTCGCTTCTGTCTGTGCTCCTGCCCTCTGAAGATGCTGGCCACAGATGCTGGCGAAACGTTAGGAACCACAACTTCCAGAACACGGCCACACAGCCCGGAAGACCCACAACAGCCATAACATAATCACTTTAACTTGTATGATTTGGATGGAACAATCCTATTTCTAATTTAGGATATTAATTGATATAAATTAATTAATTCTTCAATTAATTAATTAATTAATTAATTAATCGAAGAAGTATCCAAAAGGAAAAGGGATGGTGAACAAAACTTGAAAGCATGTATTTACAAGTTTTTTAGAAATATTTACAAGTCTTTTTTAAAAAAATCTACATTGCTAATACAGGGGTTTTAGCTCAAAACACAAAACATGACTATTCAGTACAGTTTTTTTAAAACCCACATGGGTTTAAAATTCTGCTGGAAAATGAATAAAAAGTACAAAGGTTTACTAACATAAATGCAAGTGTTATTCATTAAGAATAGCATAGATTTCTTACCTGGAGCTGCATTCTCATAGGATTAGTGGAAATAGATTCCAATAGTTAGCAGCCAAAAATCTATCTCTAAACAAGACAATGAATATTGGAAAAAAGGTCCTGTTTTTTTCTAAAGCAAGCATAGGATTATATGCGCCATTCACCATAGGCTTGATGTTCCTATCTACCTGTGGCGTTTCCTTATTAAAAATGGATGGCATACATTTATTAAAGGTCAGCTTACTTGCCTTCCATTCTAGGATGAATGTTCAGATCTTCTTGGCAACATCTCCAAAATTTGGGATTTATCAGGACAGTAAAAAATGTAGACTCTTTGTGCAAATGGGATGGCCTGGCCCAAAGTATTAGTATACAACATATGATGGACAAGTAGTGGATTGTTGATATGTGTTGTTCGTTAACATTTGAATTATGGGTAGTCCTTGGGTTACAATAGCAATGGGGACCAGAATTGCCATTGCTAAGTGATATGACCATAAAGCACGACGTCATGTGACTGTGCCACTTAGCAATGGCAATTACAGCAATCCTGGTTGCTATCATTAAGCGAGGACCACACAGGTCATTAAGTGAGGACCTCACATGACTGCAACTTCTGACTTCCTGCCAGCTTCCCAATTGACTTGGCTTGTGGAAAGCTGGCAGGGAACATTGGAAATCACGATCACGGGACCACGGGACACTGCAACGTTGTAATTGTGAACCAGGCGCCGAGCACCTGGATTGCAATCATGTGACTGTGGGGATGCTGTAATGGTGAGTCCCCCTTGTTCAGTACCATCATGACTTTGAACAGTTGCTGAATGAAGGTCTTAGATAGAGGACTACTCGTAGCCTTTTTTCAGCAGAGAGACAAGGAAGAGGCTTTCAATCAAGTTGACCAAATTTTGGAATTGTTTCATTTATAATAGGATCTGGATGTTTTCTATTTTTAATTTTATTTATTTATTTATTTACTTATTTATCAACTTTCTATCACCACCATCTCCCTCATCAGGAGGGACTCTGGGCGGTTTACAGTAAGATGATCTATTAAAACAAAAACATAAAATACAAATACAATGTATAAAATAAGCTACAACTATTAGATAGTTAAAAAGAAAAGAATAGAGTCCAAGTGGAAGATGTGGTAAAAAGATCTGATTCCATCCAAGTATGTGAGGAGCATTCTAAGGCACTAGCCATCCCCAAGAGTGACTATTCCCCTCCCGGCCCCAAGCAAGGTGGCAGAGCCAAGTTTCCAAGTTCTTCCTGAAGGTCCAGAGCGATGGGGCTAACTTCACCTCCGGGGGCAAGATATTCCAAAGGGTGGGTGCTGTTGCAGAGAAGGAACACCTCCTGGACCCTGCCAGATGGAACTCTCTTACAGACGGGGTCTGCAGCATGCCCTCTCTGCATGATCGGGTGGGATGGGATGATGTATTGGGGACGAGGCGGTCCCGCAGGTAACCTGGTCCCATGCCATGTAGGGTTTTAAAGGTGATAACCAACACCTTGACTTGGACCCAGAAGCATACTGGTACCCAGTGCAGCTCATGTAATAGAGGTGTTATGTGTGCTGATCTAGGGGCACCAACAATGGCCCGTGCAGCTGCATTCTGGACCAGTTGTAGCTTCTGGATACTCCCCAAGGGTAGCCCCATGTAGAATGCATTACAGTAGTCTATATGAGAGATAACAAGGGCATGAGTGACTGTTCGGAGGGCCTCCCGATCCAGGAAAGGGCATAACTGGCAACATGGAGTTGCGCAAAGGCCCTTCTGGCCACGACTGCCACCTGCTCTTTGAGCAGGAGTCATGAGTCCAAGAGGACCCCCAGATTCCACACCAGATCTGTCTGGGGCAGTGCGACCCCATCCAGAATCAAAGATGATAATGTCCCAGATACGGAAGAGCCATTAATACACAGCCACTCCGTCTTACCAGGGTTCAGCCAAAGGTCCCCATCCAGGCCCCTACAGCCCCCAGGCACCTAGAGAGGGCAGCCACAGTGTCACTTACTTCACATGGGATGGAGATGTATAATTGAGTATCATCAACATATTGATGATACCTCATCCCATGGTGACGGATGACCTTTCCCAGTGGTTTCATGTCGATGTTGAAAAGGAGCAGAGAGATAACTGAGCCCTGCAGCACCCCACAAAGGAGGGGCCAAGGCTTGGACCTCTCGCTCCCTGTCACCACCAATTGGGACCAGCCCTGGAGGAAGGAGGTGAACCAGCACAAAACCATGCTCCCCACCCCCAACCCCCTGAGCCGACCCAAAAGGATACCATGGTTGATGGTATCGAAAGCTGCTGAGAGGTCAAGAAGAGCAAGGATGGATGCACTGCCCCCATCCCGCTCCCACCAGAGATAATCCATAAGTGCAACCAATTTATTTATTATTTGAATTTATCCCCGCCCATCTCTACCATGGTAGACTCTGGTTAATGCCGTTTCTGTCCCATATCCGGGCCTGAAACCTGACTGAAAGGGGTCCAGATAATCCGTTTCATCCAGGATCCTTTGGAGCTGCAACACCACCACTTTCTCAACAACCTTCCCTAAAAAGGGGAGGTGGGAGACTGGATGAAAATTGACCAGTACAATACACCCCAGGACGGGGTGCACCAATCCTCCTTGAAGACAGTCGGGAACACCCCCTCTTGCAAGGATGTATTTACCATCGCCTGGATCCACCCACATGTCACCTCCCAAGCTGCCTTCACCAGCCAGGAGGGACATGGATCTAATTGGCAAGTGGTGGCATTTACAGTCCGGAGGATCCTGTCAACTTCCTCAGGTCCAACAGGATCAAACTGTTCTCAGATAACTGGGCAAGTACGTACCCCAGGTATCTCAACAGACTCTGTCTCACGCTTGGAGTCCAAGTCGGAGCGAATCCATGCAATTTATACTGCAGATGCCCAGAAAACTCCTCAGTACGACCCTGTAGATGGATTTCCAACCCCCCTTTCCCCCAAAGGGATTAGGTGATTTTGAATAGGGCCGTCAGGCGTGATTCTGCGGATGCAATAAGAGTGGAGAAATATTGACGTTTCGCCGCTCTTACCGCCACAAGGTAGGCCTTAACAGTGGCTCTAGCTTGTGTTCGGTCAGAGTCGGTCTTTGTCTTCCACCAGCAGTGCTCTTGACATCTCTTAATCCTCTTCAAAACCCTCAACTCCTCCGTAAACTACGACAAATACATACATACTCTGCATTCATTTGTTTGAGAAAATGAAAAAGAAACAACTGCTTTGGAGTTCAAAGCCACCTTTTTTTTACTGACCTGTCAGTCACATCCAGTCTTGGGGTTCTGAATGAGACTAAAGAGAGTCCCCCTTGTGGGGGGAGATGGGCGGTGATAGAAGTTGGATGGATAAATAAATAAATAAATAAATAAATAAATAAATAAAAAGATACAGAAGCAAAATACAGAACAACTTTTACAAGTTAAGCGACAACTTCCATCTCTCCCAGGCAAGCATTATATATAGTTTAATATATATTAAGACTATCATAAAGGTAAAGGTTCCCCCCGCATGTTTGTGCAGTCGTGTCCGACTCCATGGGCCGGTGCTCATCTCCGTTTGTTAGCCAAAGAGCCAGCGTTGTCTGAAGACGCTTCCACGGTCATGAGGCCGCATGACGCACGCGGAACGCTGTTACCTACCCACCGAAGTGGTACCTATTCATCTACTTGCATTTGCATGCTTTCAAATTGCTAGGTTGGCAAGAGCTGGAGCTAGTGCGGGAGCTCACTCCGCACGCAGGGCTAGGGATTCGAACCTCCGAACTTGCAATCTTCCGATCGACAAGCCTGGCGTCTTACCCGCTGAGCCACCACGATCATCATCATATCATTACATAAAAACAGTCATAGCCAGAGTGATCTGTGGTGTAAAAAATCCAGAAACCCATTATTAGGTCTCATCAAATTAGTACAAGAAGATGTTAACGCTTCTTAGTTCTCCAGGACTCATCAACTCTGGTGTTATAAAAAAACATGAACTTGGGGGAAAAAACACATTAAGAAAATAGGTTGGAAATCAAGACCAATGAGGTTTGTAATTTCACGTTAATCCCAAAATGGAGGCAGTGGACTGAATGCAAAAATGGTACTGCTGTTTTAGATGGTACCAGTTTTATTGGACAAAGGAGAGAGTAGCTTCCCCAGATAGCCATGAATCTCCTTCTATCACTTGCCAGTGACTGCACATATCTTGCCTTGGCTGAGAGCAGAATTACAAAACATCAGGTTTTACATAATGAAGGTCAGCAAATAATATTATCTGGATTTGTTTTTCAATTCTTCAGTCTGAGAAGCCAGTAACATTATTAGATGACAGACTTAACTGTGTTGGGGTGGGGGGTAGTTTGTTGTGTGAACAGCTAAACTTGCTATGTAAGGAGGGTAGGGGGTTATTTTATCTCCAAACGTGCCCTAGGTCAAGTCAGCCAAGTAAACTGCTGGAATAGAAAATCCTAGACAGGCCCTGCAGATAAATGGGTTTCTCAATGTCACCATTTCAGTCTTCTCCCCTCAACCCTATTTCCATATAGAGGTAATAGAATGAAAGCAGAAAAGAACAGAGGTGGAAAAGCCCCCTCCCCTGTTTCCTTCTGTGGTGGTGCTAAACCGATTGGCCCAGTGCAGATTTTAAAAGTGTTTGTTTGTTTGTTTGTTTGTTGGGGAAAAACCGCCCAGAGTCTGCCACGGTAGAGATGGGCAGGGATAAATCCAAATAATGAATGAATGAATGAATGAATGAATGAATGAATGAATGAATGTGCCGGCAAGTGTTCTGGTGACAGCAGGGAAGCAGATAAATTGGGTTGCTACCCATTTGACCAAGTCATCAGCGATCATGTGCTGAGGGTGGTTGAGGGTAAATGGTTACCTGTGGGAAGCAGCTGACTCAATTGGCGGTGTTGTGTGAACTTGGCTGTGTTTCACACATAGTATAGGAGGTAGATACTATTTCTATCTGCATTTCCAGCTTAGTGTGATGAATCACTAATTTCCCATTGGAATGAATTAGCTACCACTGACCTTACTCCACCTTTATGCTGCCTTCTAGCATATGATATAGGGGATATTGTGTGTGTGTGTGTGTGTGTGTGTGTTTTAAAGCGTCAATACCGCAGCTTGAGTAGCAATAACCCCTCAGGTCCTGGTGTATTTACAATGTCTAAAGAGATGGCAGAGAGAAGAATGGAGCAGCTAGACAGTTAAGTTTGCTATGGCAGTAACATGAAATTCACACCAAAGAGAATGCAGGGCTATATGACAGAGGGAAGCTTCTTTTTTCATTTGCCTTTTTTTTCATTTTTCAAAGAACGGCAGGAATGAGATAGGAAGGCACTGGAGATAATCGCCTGGTGGGTGATATAATAATGCTAGGACCAGCAGAAATAATATCAAGCAGGCTTAGCTTGGCACACTAAACTGCTACAGAAATAATCTGATTCCCTGTTTGCAAAGTGCTCTGTATGAATCCCCAAGTCTCTTTTTACCAGTTCACATGCAGTGGTGGATGGCATATAACTTTGCATGATTTCTCAGGGCAAATAGCTTGCTTCAATCAAAACTAATTAAATCATTAAAATATAAGGGTGTGTGCTTCTTTTTAGCCTGTCTAAAGAACTCTGACCCTTCTTAACAAGAACACGCATGCATACATTTGTGTAGAGAGCTGTGTTATTACTTTGGATATTTTTTTCTCTAAGTTGTTCATATAGGTCTGTTCTGTTTCATCGCAGTTGTATAAACTCGTGTGATGCACAAGCTCAATTTTACTAGTTCAGGTCAATCAGCACATTTTTCATACAGAGGCAATTAACGGCCGCTCTTGTCTTTGGCTGAGTACTTAATACTAGATGATAGCGGTTAATGTACACATCAGCCTCCTGGGTTTCCTTGATGATGAAAAACTACACCCGTGGACTAGCTTGTCAAATGTCATTGATAGTCTTCTCCTCCCTGAATTTTAATAGCAACTACCACTATCTTGTGACACTTGAGTTTCACAGATAGTTCAATATTGTGTGAAAAGATATGCAGCTGTTTTGTTTTCTTTGCTTTCCTTTCTTCAGTGGCCCAATTCTTGCAATAGAATCATGTCATTAAAAGCTGTAATAATGTACTTTTAAACTAAACAATTTCATTTATTTTTGCCTGGTTAAATTACAGATAGTAATTGTAGTAGTTGAACTGGAGTGGATGGAGAGAGATCCCAACCCAAGAGGTTCTGACATCAAAAAAATTAAGGAAAACTTAAATCTGATTTGTCAGTCAAACCAACCTTTCAGTCTAGATAATGGGCAGTAACCATCAGATCCTGGAAAGACCAAAAACCTTCTCATGTGAGTTTTAGAAAGAGGGCGGCATGGTTCCATTTTGTCTTTGTTCTGTGATTTTCTTTCATGGAAGGAATGAGCAGCTCTCCCAAGGCAAGCTAAGTGCAAGATAAGAAGGAAACCCTAATCCAAAATCCTGGATTGGCGATCTAGAGAAAAATAGCAATCTGGGAACTAGTGGAAGTTAGATGCAAAATTAAAATTTGGCTTTGTTTATTAGAAAATGATCTTAATTCTGGTGCCTTTGTTTATAGTTTTTTGTCTTTGTTTTATATTATTATCCTGTGTCCTATTTGTGTATTTCTGGCTGGAGGGGCAGTTGGCTGAGAGAAACCTCTTTGAATTAGTTCAGTTTTCCTTTTGGTTTTCCTTTCTTCCCTTGTCTTTAATTCCCATTAATAGTTAGAATTTCTTTATTAGATCACCCTACTCTTTTGAAAGGACTTACTGTAGCACATTCTTTCTCCCTGTTAGGCCAAGCTACTGAGAAAAGTCAGAGGAGTTCGGCCAGTATACAACCTACAAATTAGATCATTGCAGAAAGGCATTTGCTCTGGAATATAATGGATTGTGGCAGTATTCTAAACAGGATCTCCCCAGGAGAGTGGAAGAATACAATAGGAGATTGTAGGTGGAGAATCTAGAGATTCCCATGGGTTCTAGAGAGTCCAGTCCATGACATCCCTGTGCATGTGTGTACAAGCGCATACTGTACTCGGTTACATGAGCCAATATATCTCGTAAAGATGCTTGTAAATGTAGCATATTGCTTCTTGCTTCCTTGTCTCACAGCAGCTGTAACAGAATTTTTTCCTAAAAATGTTAAAAATTGGGACCTTCTGTTATCTTTGTAATATGTTGGAGAAGAGTGGCTGATTGATTGAAGCATCCAAATTACCTCCTAAACCTACCAGGCTACAGGAAAGTGGAGAACATGCAAAGGAAGGCAGCCTTCTTACATTTTCAATAACTGTCAAGGGGAGGATACTTAGAAAGTACAGCTTGCTATGAAGGAAAGTGCTACACTTAATTGGAATCTCTATTTGTTTACATTGGGAAAGGTACTGAAAATCTGTCTTCTTTTGCTTCTTGCCAACAGTTCTATAGATATGATGAGCCAAAACTCTAGGCTGAGCAAAGGAATTAAAAATACTGTTGTGATTTTCCAAAAGCAAGCTTCAGAATTTCTTTAATTCACAGATTTCTTGTGAGTTCCACATAGAACCCAGATTAAGGCATTTTCACATGGCTGCTTTGCATGGGAGTTTTGTCCAGATTATTACATTCTTGGCTTTTTTGTGGAACTGAATCAATATCAAAATCAACATTTTCTGGGTTAATTTGAATCCACAGTAAAGCCAGTATTTTCTTGTAAATTTATGTGGTTTTGTGGATTTTCCTACTGGGGGGATACTGGTGTCTCCCCCATCAGCCAGTTCTTGGGATCAAGCCAGCCACTGCAACACTTCCACCCCCACAGAAGTTTACATGTGTTATCCACCCTCCCATCAACTTTATTCCTCCAGTATATTTGGTCAGTTTGGTCTAGTGGTTAAGGTGCTGGGCTAGAAACCAGGAGACTGAGAGTTCTAGTCCCGCCTTAGGCATGAAAGCCGGCTGGGTGACCTTGGGCCAGACACTCTCTCTCAGCCCAACTCACCTCACAGGGTTGCTGTTGTGGGGAAAATAGGAGGAGGAAGGAGTATTCGGTATGTTCGCCACCTTTAGTTATTTATAAAAATAATAAAGGTGGGATAAAAATAAAATAAATAAATAATAAATTACCATACTAACTTAATGATTTATTTGCTCTTTTTGCTCTTCTGAACTTCTGGATAGCAAATTCCTACATTTACATTTACAGTAGCTTAAAAACGCTATTTGTTAGACTGTCTTATCGCCTTTTGTCTCTTGGATCTTTTTCCCATTTAATATTTTTGTGTTATATTGCTGCTTATGAACTATGTCTTTACTTTTGTAGGTTTAACATTTACTTGCAAGTGCTGTATAGCAATAATATAATGTACAAATTCTGAAAGGTAATGAACATGAATTTGAGTAAACTCCGGGTGACAGTGGAGGACAGGAAGGCCTGGCGTGCTATGGTCCATGAGGTCACGAAGAGTCGGACACGACTAAACGACTGAACAACAACAACAACAAAAACTAGGAATAAATTTAATCCTAATTTTAAAATAAAGAGCTCATTACCCAGGATTATTTCAGAATATGTTGGAATCTGGCACAAGCTATGTGCACCTTTGCTAGGCAGAACCTAGAATAATAAAGTAGAAAATAACTTGACCATAATACTCACTCACATATGAATTGTAAACTGTTTATCCTGTGGCTCATGTACATCTCTGTGCTTTACCTCCTAAGGAAAATGATTCATGAACTAAATTCACAAAATGTTCCCAATCTAGGAAAGGAATTACACCCCACCTTCCCAATGTCCAAATCACTTCTGTGTATTTTGTGTCATTTCTCTAATATCCACTGTGGCCCTTGTCCTGGTCCTGGTCTTGTGTACTGTTGTGATGTTCATGTTCAAAAATGAAAATTCAGGTATGCATAAAAGCTCAGACTATAGGTAAACTAGGGGTGTGATGGCTCAGTGGTTAAGATGCCAGGCTTGTCGATTGGAAGGTCAGTGGTTCGAGACCCGAGCGCCGCGTGATGGAGTGAGCTCCCACACTCTCCCTAGCTCTTGCCAACCTAGCAATTCGAAAGCATGCAAATGCAAGTAAATAAATAGGTACCATTTCAGTGGGATGGTAACAGTGTTCCACGCGCAATATGCCGGCCACATGACCGCGGAAGCGTCTTCGGACAGCGCTGGCTCTTCGGCTAAGAAACGGAGATGAGCACCGCCCCCTAGAGTCGGACATGACTGTGCAGGGGAAAACCTTTACCTTTATAGGTAAAGTAATATCCCAGTTTGGAGCACTGGACTCAAAAATATACTGTCCAATTCTGAATCACAACAAAATTAGTTCACCTGTCACTGGTTAAGATTAAAAGTGCTTTGAAAAAGACAAATATTTCTGATCAAGGAAGGAAACAAGCTTGGAGAAAAAGAAAAATCCATCTTAGAAGTTTGATTAATGAAATGTTTTGACATGTACACACCTTTAAAACCGAAAACTGATACAGCCACAACCATACTACTCATAGAATATTTTTTGTGTACATGTAAGTCTATAAAACACTTTTTTTGGCTTATTACTTCAATGCTTTTTTATTACTTCAATGTTTTTGCTTATTACTTCAATTATTTCAACCTTTTCTATTTATAGGATGCATCTTAACACCAAAGGAGTTGCTTATGTGTTTCATTTGCCAGAAACAGAACTATAATTTTACATGCCATGTAAATAAGGGCAGTTAACTTAGCAAGAAGGATTCACCATGAATAAACAAAGTAAAAACAAGTCTTGTTACAAGGATATCTGTAAGCATTTTGCCAGTCTTCTTACAACATTTACAAATTGCATGGCTTATGTACCATAATGTTTTCACAGTATATTATACTGGTTTTGTAGATATTACAGGGCCAAGAAATATGCTTGTACTGTACTTGGTTTTCACATTCAAAACTTAATGTTGACGTTGTTGCCATTTGGCATAAAGTAGTGTAATGTTGCATTAAGGGATAGAAACTGCAGGATACAGCATAACATAACTCTAGGGTACTACATTTCTAATATTACATTTATAAGCACATGGTCAGATCTACAGTACGACATTTCCTACAAATGTGATGATCCATAACAGGACTATGATACTAATTTGAGTTTATCAATGGTTTTAGAATCTGCTGTGGTGTTAGAACAAAGCAGATAAACACTATTCATTCATGATTTGCTTGTGACACTGCAATGCTGCTAATGCACATTTTTACAAGTATGTAAAATGCATCATATATTTTGGCAGACTAACATATTTTATTGTGACCAAAGGACTGAATCTAAAGTAGCTTCAGCAGTATCAGCTGCCTGGAAATATTTAGGGAAAACTGAACACATCATAAATAGCAATACTGTAAGCATTAATATTTATACTTCCTCTTTATTATTTTAAGGGGAAGTGAAACATTTATTAAAATTCACTCATTCCTTTTCTTATAACTTTATATATTAACTGTTTGTAGTCACTATTATAAGATTATTGGAAACCGCATATTTGGATAGCATTTCAGTGTGTATCGGAGTGAAATTTGCATCACAGTTGTTACACTGTTCATGATAACTAAGATTTTCTTGTGTATTTTGTCTCCAAACAATATGTTTAGAAATGCTTGTTTTGAGAGAAAACAGAGAGCAGTAGAGCCTGTCAGAGGTTCTGTCCCTTGCTGGAATTATGTGGTCTTGGCATACATTTGCAGCATATTTTGCTCATCCCTCCCAGAAACATCCCCCTGCCCCAATGAGGCAGTACAGTACATTGTACTTGAGTACAATGTGATCAGTGAGTGAATAATATCAGTGAGACTTCACAGACAATCCTTTACAGCAGAGCTTTCCAAACTGTGTGTCGGGACACGTTAGTGTGTCGGCTGCAGTGTCTGGGTGTGTCGCGGCTGCTGCTGCTGCCTCCGAGCCCTGCCAGGATTCCACGCAGGTCCTAGTGCCTGCCTTGCGCCCTGCTGCCTCCAAACCTGCTGTGATTCCGTGCAGGTCCTAGTGCCTGCCTTGTGCCTTGCTGCCTCCAAACCTGCTGTGATTCCACACAGGTCCTAGTGCCTGCCTTGTGCCTTGCTGTAAGAGTGTGTCACGAAATGATGCATGTCTAAAAAGTGTGTCACCAACATGAAAAGTTTGGAAAGCTCTGCTTTACAGTAATGTGATGGTTATCCGTGTTTATGCTCCAACCACTGATGCAGAAGAAGAGGGAGCTGCCAAATTTCATGGTCAAGTTCAGTCTGAAATTGACAGAACATGCAGGGAAGATTTGCTGCTTGTGGTTAATTCTTAATTGCTAACATAGTATTCAAACAACCAAAACAATGTCTATATATATATATATGAAATGACTAAATTATTGGTACAAGTAGGTAAAAATGCTCAGTTTTAACAGCAAATATATGGCCAGGGGTTGACTGTGGAACAGACACTAACTGCTCATTTGCCAGTTGCAAATCAGGCTAAAACAGAAAAACAAAGACAGCCAATTTCCACAATATGATCTTGAACGTATACCCACTGTTTTCAAGGCAAACATAAGGAATCACTCTGAAGGTCTGAACCTCATTGATAGGGAACAGAGGAACTGTGGAATTTAATCAAAGAATTTGTTAAGGATGAATGTGAAAAGAGATTGTCAAATACTCAATTATTTTTTTTTAAATTGGATGTCAAAACAGATGGTGGAATTTGCCAGGAAGAAAAAAGAAGCTAAAGCCAAGAAAGGCAAAGATCTCAAAAAGGAACTTAACAAAGAAATGTGGAGTCCTTGGTGCTCTCTGAGCCTTGTTGTTTTCTTACAGATGTTTCATTGCCAGGCTAGGCAACATGTTCAGTGCGAAAAGGGAGTGGGACTTGCTCTCTGTTTATATACTCTGGCTTGTCCTTCCTGTGTTGGTGGGGGTGTTGTTCTCTCCTTCTTCTCCCTCCTTGGTTGGGTTGTTCAGTCAAGCAACCAAGCAGCAAACAACAACCCAATCAAGGTACTACCAAGGAGAGTACAGCACCCCCACCAACACAGGCAAGACAAGCCATGGTATATAAACAGAGAGCAAGTCCCACTCCCTTTTCGCACTGAAGATGTTGCCTAGCCTGGCAATGAAACGTCTGCAAGAAAACAACAAAGCTCAGAGAGCACCAAGGACTCCACAGTTCAACCCTGAGCTACAAATATTCTCTTCGATTGTTAACAAAGTATTTTAGAGAGCTATTAGAAGAGACAAGAAGCAGTTTTACAACAATATGTGTAAAGAAATCAAAGATGAACGCAGAAAAACAAGGAAAATCTTCCAAAAGATCCCCAAACAGAGGAGTTCTAACCTCAGATTGGTAAATTCAATATCCTTAATCTCACATGCTAGCAAAATAATGCTTAGGAACATCCAATGCAGATTACAACCGTACATGGAAAGGGAGATGCCAGATGTTCAAGCTGGCTTCAGAAAGAGCTGAGGAACAAGGGATATTATTGCTGATAATTGGGAAAGCCAAAGAATACCAAAAAGAAGCAAATATGTATTTCATTGATTATAAAAAAAACCTTGGATTTGTTGGTCATGTCAAACTGTGGAATGTCCTGAGGAAAGTGCAAATTCCAGAACATCTCATTGTCCTCATGCAAAACCTATACACAGTGCAGGAAGCCACACTCCACATGTAACATGGTGAAACAGATTGGCTCCAAGTTGGCAAAAGAGTGAGGCTAGGCTGTAAATTCTCTTATTTATTCAACCTACATGCTGAATTGAGGTAGGCTGGATTGGAAGATCAGTGTAGCTTTAAAATTGGAAGAAGAAGCATCAATAACCTGTGCTATGCTGGTGACATTACTCTGATAGCTGAAAATGCAAATGATCTGCAAGCTCTAGTAATTAAAGTGAAGGTGCCCAGTGAAAAAATGGAACTAAGACTAAATATAAAGAAGACTAAACTAATAACAACAGGTACAGCAACCAGTCTTAGAATTACAATGAAGATACTGAAATGGTGAATAGCTTTTTTTTAAAATTAATAATAATATTAACAGGATAGAATATTAACAGTAAAGGAACCAACAATCAAGAAATATGCCACACACTAGCACTTGGAAGAGTAGCAATGAAGGCCTTGAAAAAAGATATACAGATACTGTGACATGTCCATACCTACAAAGTTGGATCATGCAGAATCATGCAGGCAATAGTTTCTACTATGACACTCTATGGAAAGAAAAGTTGGAATTCGAAGAAACAGGATAGAAAGATCAAGCAGGATAGAAAGATCATAAAACAATCAATCCAGAATTCTCGCTTGAGGCACAAATGACCAGGTTCAAGCTGTCATAGTTTGGACAGATTATGTGAAGTCCTAGCTCTCCTTAGAAGTCTATCACATGGGAAAAGGTAGAAGGAAAGAGAAAAAGAAGACAACCTCAATTATAGCAGCAATGAGTATACCATTGGAAGACCTGAAGGACCAGGTTGGGCACCAATTATGCTAAAGAAAATCTATTGATTGCTAATGATTGTTGGCAATGTTGGCAATGATTTGGTGGCACATCATTATTATCCAACTTCACCAATCAAATGCAAAGTAGGGACTCAAATGGGCAGACATTAAAAAACAGAGTACCTCTGAGCACAGGGCATAGACAGGAATGTGTCATCAATCTCAGAAATAAGCTCACAAGTCTTCATACAGAACTCTGTTCCTGATTTTCTTTTCCGCATTTTTTAAAATAACCTAAAAGAAGAAAAAGAAACTTCAGTTATTTCAAATACATGAAGTCAAGTGAAAAGAATTGAAACTAAAAGCAAGTGATAACAATATAAATGAATAAGGGAAGGTTTTCCCCAAAAGAGTGCTGAAAAGGGTTATTATCTTTTTTCAGCATTGTGAAAAACATCACTGAGAAGTAGAATACGTTCGGCTCAGTTGCATTGTAATGCTGTAAAACATAACACATTGGCTTCATCTTGTTACCTTCATGTCACATTTGTTATATGAACTAACTTTGTACTAGACACATAATTTTTTAATGTTGTAATTAAAACAGTTATTATTAATTTTCATAGAATAAGGAAACAGTTACTGTCATGTTTCAGGAATATGAATAGGTTGACTTGCATAACTTTTTGCAGATCACATTCAATGCATGGTCTACAGTATATCATAGAGAAGGAACAGCAACTGCAGGCCATGGACAAGATATGGTCCCTAATTCACTTTTTTCCACCCAACCAACAGCACCCCAGAATTATGCCATCAAAATGTTAAATCTGGAAGCAAATTGAAAAAAGCCACACACTTTCCTGACTTTTTCCAATGGAAAATTAAAGAAACAAGATATGCTAAGGTTTCAGGTAGATTAATGCATTAAAACAGCAACCACCTGAAAACCATGAAAGTTCTATAAAAACAAAACAAAACAAAAATCCTCACTTGTAGAACTTCACTGCCCAACCCTCAACTGCTGATAATAACAATAGCAGCGGCAGCAGCAGCAGCAGCAACTATATAATAGCACCCCCCCACTACAAGAATTTTTCCCACTCCTGTCCTAGGATTTACTGTAATCCACAAAAGTTTAGCTATAATACATGATTAATCTTTAAATTGGCAAAAGATACTCCCTTGGTTTCGCTGCAACAGACCATCCTTTCACAGCTAGTAACTTGAATAGTATTAATACAACATAGACATCCTTCCCACTCCTCCCACCCCCTACTTTAAGGCAAGATTCAGGGCAGGAGAAAGGTAACCACATGACTTATTCTTGGTGTTTGTAAGTATAGTACAACAGCGGAGCTTTAAGGTTCAAAGTGCTGTTTTAAAAAGTGCTTTTTTCATAACAGCTCTCAAATTGCAGCCCTCTTATATATAACTATTGCATAAAATACTACCTGTTTGGTTTCAGCTGATTTTATTTCTCTGTTCTCAAGTTTGAAAAAGGTATATCAATTCTCTTAATTATGAAAGAAGAAAGATCCAGGGATGTAGAACAAGACATAATCCTTAAATGTTTGCCTGTTTCATAAGCTCAGTAGGAAGACATAAATCTGTATTCTTTTCTTTTAACCTCATCTTTGTAAGACATGCTATGTAGGATATGCCAGGAAGCGTCTCCTGGATCTTTGCTGAGCTCTGAATGACGTTGGCTGGTAATGAAATAAGCTATGATAGTTTCCATATGTTTAAGTAGAAATGTCCTCCAATGCCACCTGTTTGCTAATTCCTCTAGTGCCCTTCAGGTCCATCAACAATTCAAAATGTTTCTTTCTTTCTTTCTCGAAATCCATTTCTTGCCAAAAGTTACTTAAGCGAAGAGAAGGCAGATGCTTCATTCTGCCTCTCCCAGCTGCTACCAACTATTCCCTCTATTTTATTTTCCATATCTGCTGTCTTTTGGAAGCCTCTCTGAATGTTCAACTCCAGTTGTTTGTTCATTAAAAATTTAAGTCCAGAAGCCATTCTTATACAAACATGTACAGTATGATCATAAAATTATATAAACAGGAATTATACCTGCTACCCATTAAATCTGCAACATGTAGCAAGCATGATTGATATAATTGTGAAGATGGTATTTAAAATAATGCAACATTCTTTGGATGTGGATTATGATCCACCAGATATATTAAAAGTAGCCACACATCTAGGTGATTGGGATAAAGTGCCAGCATTATACAAATTAATCTTGCTTTTACTGATGGGGAGGTAACATAATCAGTCCAGATTAGTGAACATTGCAACATGTTTGGAAATGTAAGTGATTAAATAGAGATGAACAACCAGTTTAACTAAGTAGTTCTGTTTACCTGAATCCTGTTTCATTAAAGATTCAGTTTTGATCATCACATCTCAAAACTTGGTGAAAAACGAAGCTTGTCTATTCACCAAAGAATATCTTTTTTTTCAAGCTAAATGCCTAAAATGATTGGGCTACTGGTATACAGACACTATTTGTAACACAGACCTGCTTATCAACAATCTACTATTGTCCAAAGTCTTATGACTGTGGAGTCCTTGGTGCTCTCTGAGCTTGGTTGTTTGCTTGCAGACGTTTCATTACCTGACTAGGTAACATCATCAGTGCTACTGAGTGTGCAGTTTGCTCCCTATTTATATACAGTAGCTTGCCCTGCAAGAAGGGGCGCGATGGCTCAGTGGTTAAGACACCAGGCTTGTTGATCGGAAGGTCGCAAGTTCGGCAGTTCGAGACCCTAGCCCCGCGTGATGGAGTGAGCTCCTGCACTCGCCCCAGCTCTTGCCAACCTAGCAATTCGAAAAAATGCAAATGCAAGTAGATAAATAGGTACCACTTTGGTGGGATGGTAACAGTGTTCCGCATGCATCATGCCAGCCACATGACCGCGGAAGCGTCTTCGGACAGCGCTGGCTCTTAGGCTAAGAAACGGAGATGAGCACTGCCCCCTAGAGTCAGACACGACTGTGCAGGGGAAACCTTTACCCCTTTACTTTTTTAGCTTGCCCTGCCAGTGTTGGTGAGGGTGTGGTTTTCTCCTTGGTAGTTCCTTGATCTTATGACTGTATTAAAAAACCTATCTCCATTTTTCTTAACGATTTAGGTGATGAGTATGCTAACTATATATTGTATATAGAACATGATAAGCCATTATATTATTAGCTGAACCTTAACTGCATTAATTAGAAAAAAATAAATGAAGGATAGTTTTCAAGGAGCGTGTGGCCCATGGCTTCAATGGGTTGAAGGGCTCGGAGGCAGCAGCAGCAGCCGCGACACACCCAGACACTGCAGCCGACACACTAACGTGTCCCGACACACAGTTTGGAAAGCTCTGCTGTAAAGGATTGTCTGTGAAGTCTCACTGATATTATTCACTCACTGATCACATTGTACTCAAGTACAATGTACTGTACTGCCTCATTGGGGCAGGGGGATGTTTCTGGGAGGGATGAGCAAAATATGCTGCAAATGTATGCCAAGACCACATAATTCCAGCAAGGGACAGAACCTCTGACAGGCTCTACTGCTCTCTGTTTTCTCTCAAAACAAGCATTTCTAAACATATTGTTTGGAGACAAAATACACAAGAAAATCTTAGTTATCATGAACAGTGTAACAACTGTGATGCAAATTTCACTCCGATACACACTGAAATGCTATCCAAATATGCGGTTTCCAATAATCTTATAATAGTGACTACAAACAGTTAATATATAAAGTTATAAGAAAAGGAATGAGTGAATTTTAATAAATGTTTCACTTCCCCTTAAAATAATAAAACAAATATTGATAAGGCCATTTAATTGCCATTTATATTTAGTTTTTTTGTGTTAAAAAAAGGCATTAAATATTGTGTGATCACAAGGTCAGTCCAGGAAATGCGCAAAGTGTTGTAGCTTCTGTGGAGAGGACCCACTGCCACTCTGGGAAAAAAGAGCGTTTTTGTGAAAAGAAAGAAAAAGAGGCCTAACTATCTTACACATTTTCAAAAAAAGTACTACCCTCTCCCCTCTCCATTACATTTATGTTGGGATATTTTATTAAAACTCTAGACATAAAGCCGCCAGAGTGGAAGCCTGGCACTAAAACTGATCTGATTTACACTGATATGCATGTCCCTAGCAGAAGGCTTCTCAGTCACAGGTAGGAAACGAACAGTGATCATCGGAAAGTTCGGATCTCTCTCCTTTTTTATAGGTGCATGATAATTGCTTTTTATATATTGGCACCTCTGAGAATCATTTATTATAACAAAATGTGCTGCCAGTAAAGCTATCCATAATCCAAAATTTGCCTTAATAAATTGAACACTGCCATTAGATCTTTATAAAAGGGCAGACCAGAAATCAAGCCACTGAGTTGTTATATTTTTACAGGAGAACATTTCCATAATCATGGAAGATATACTTATTGGGATGAGGAGGATGGGGAGGATGATTATGATGATTATATACTGTCAGCTATGAGCTAGGCATATCTTGTGATGAAGTTGTTAAAGAGCCAGTTTGGTCTAGTGGTTTAGGTGCTGGGCTAGAAACCAGGAGACTGTGAGTTCTAGTCCCTCCTTAGGCATGAAAGCTGGCTGGGTGACCTTGGGCCAGTCACTCTCTCTCAGCCCAACTCACCTCACAGGGTGGTTGTTTGGGGGAAAATACCTTCCTCCTTTGGAGGAAGGAGTATTAGGTATGTTCGCCACCTTGAGTTATTTATAAAAATAATAAAGGCAGGATAAAAATAAAAAAAATAGATAAAAATAAATAAAATAAAGTAAAATAAAGTATCAGGATCAGGAAGATCCAGGTTCAACTTCCTCTTATGGAAACTTAGACAGTTACTCTCTCTCAATCCAACCTATCTCATTGGAGGGAAAATATTACAGTCTATTTCTTGGAGGAAAAGCAAGATATGTATCTACCTAAAAAATATTATGTGGTCCCAGTTCTTAATTTTAAAATTGTGCATTATATCTAGATGATAAAGCATTTGTTTGCCATTTTCAGCTGAGTTTATATAACTCTGATTTCATGTACAGGGTTTGTTGTTTATTCGTTCAGTCGCTTCCGACTCTTCGTGACTTCATGGACCAGCCCACACCAGAGCTTCCTGTCAGCCGTCACCATCCCCAGCTCCCCCATGGTTGAGTCCGTCACCTCCAGAATATCATCCATCCATCTTGCCCTTGGTCGGCCCCTCTTCCTTTTGCCTTCCACTTTCAGCATCTTCTCCAGGGCATCCTGTCTTCTCATTATGTGGCCAAAGTACTTCAGTTTTGCCTTTAATATCATGTACAGGATAGTAATAGCTTTATCACTTTTACAGATAGTAAAACAACTGCTTGCCCAGGAACCAAATTTGTTTCCATTTTAGAAGAAATCTGGATCCTGAAGCAAGAGAATAATGTGATGAAAGCAATGTTGGTGATCATGGAACTGATCTACAGTATATGGTATTTTTGCAGGGTGGGAGGCAGTCCTTTGCCACCATTTCCTTTCCTAGTCAACAAGACCTTTCCAGTAAATATAGTAGCTGAGCAAGCATACAGAAACATAGTTTCTTAAGACACTAAATGTCATCAACTGCCCTCCCAGCCTTGCTGTTAATCAAACCACACAACCCCAAACCCAGCGATGGTTAGTAGAGCATATACATTACGGAAAAGATGCTTGTAGGTGGCACAAGCGAGCAAGTCAAATCAAATATCATCTTTGACTTTGGCTTGTTTCATTGCCTGTCTGCCTGCTGTAGTTTGAACAAGTTTTAAAATGTTGAGAATACTGGTTTCAGAGAGGGAGAGAGAAAGTGCTCTATAGGTATGCAGACTTGTAATGCAGATGGGATGATTTAAAGGAAACTTCTTCTATAAGCAGGTGAAGATTTACTCATTCATGTAGAGATGAGACTTATAGTCTAATAAATCTATGACTTTTTTTTTATCAGAAACCTCAGCTTGAACAACTTGTGCAGGTAGGTTGGGACAAAGCAGGATTCAGGACAAAACCTGTGCTTTAACAAGGGGCTTCACAAATAGCGCAGGTCTTAGGCTAGCAAAAGAGCTGCTTTCTTTACCCTTTAGCAGTCCGTAACGTGCTAAGGTCTGTCAAGGTCTCAGATGGTCTCACCTTGACCCAGCTCATTTAGTGCTCTAGTTTGTTTTGTTTCTGACTGGTTTCTGTTCCTAAGCTACCTCTGGGTCCTGCAGGTGGTCGCTGCCTGTTGTAGCTGTCAGGTACTTCTTTCCCTGAACAGTTGCAATGTTGCTTCCTTAAATAAGCAATTTCCAAGGAGCCTCTGAAGAATAGCCCTGTTTATTGCTTTTTAATTCATTCTATTAGTAATGCTCTGTTTGGAAAGCTTCATTAACCTTTCCTAATACAGTCATCTATGGAAACAGTATGGCACAATACCTATAATTTCCTTTAGATAATATGAGGTTCCCGAAGCATTTTAAATATACGCTTTTCTCAGCTAGCACACTGCCAAAGAGCTGTGCTCCGGATTTGTGCCTGTAGTGGAAAGAACGAGGCAAATCTCAGATACTGTATTAAACAACAAAATATCCTTATATTAATCAATGCAAGGAATCAACAGTTGCTTGCCTTCTCTGGTGCTATCTCATCGGAGTGAGGTATGTTACATTATTAATGCATCTCTGCACTGAACATGCAGGTTTTTAAAAGCATGTATATAGTATCACGGGATACAGGAAATGATAATTTTCAGGCAAGTAAGATGAATGTAAGTAATGCTGTGCCAGAATCCACCAATTTCTCAATATTTTCTTCCTTTTGAAAGATGTTTCCTTTTCTTCTACTTTATTCTCAGGATGTTTTAGAATGTTTTAAATAATTTCTCTTGGCTTTTTTGAGCTTACATTCTCGCTGGAGAATACTATTGCTGGCGGTGCTCTTTTCAGTCACGTGACTTTTCATAACTCTGCAGGCTCCCTGACTTGTCCAGGCTTCCCAATCTGTGGAAGCTCAATGGGAGGCATTCACTCCTGGCCTCAGCTGCTGGGATTAAACGGAAGTAGTGGGTGCCAGGGAGGCGGCAGCCTGTTGGAAAGACTGTCCAGTGAATTTCTGCAAATTCATGTCTTGGAAGAAATGTCAGAAATGTCAGAAGCAAAAGCTCACTTATCAAGATGAAATAGAATTGGGAGAAACAAATGCAGGTTAATTTTCTCAGCACTGCACGAATTGCAAGTCTTTCCTCCCCTATGGAAAATCCCTTTTCTGGAGATATTTGCCTTCTTAGAGACGCAAGTTACCCGTAAACCATTACTGAACATAGTATGAATTATTTCCAAATAAAATGGGCAATAGTTGCTCTTGTTATTTCTATGACAATTCTCTCTTTATTTGTATTAGAATTGTTTTAAACTTTGCTTGCAGCTTATGTTTTCATTTGAATCTTATAAGCTGCCTTGGGTTTGATTTTATCATAGAAAGATTGCAAATAAATAAATAGAATGCTCCATATCCCTATATACCAGGGTTTCTCAAACTTAACAGCTTTAAGATGTCTGGACTTCAACTCCCAGAATTCCCCTGCCAGCATGCTAGCTGGGGAATTCTGGGAGTTGAAGTCCAGACATCTTAAATGTTGCTAAGGCTGAGAAACACTGCTATATACATTTATCCCAAGAAGGCGAGTGTATATACTCTATTGATGTTATAAAATGTGGTAGGAATAAAGTTCCTGATTATAGTGGTCTTAAAAAAAAAAACTCCAGATTTTAATGGCTGGCATTTATTTCTTTGTGCAGTACTTCTGCAATGTGCCGGCTAAATTAGGTAACAAGCAATGTGCCTGCCGATTGGAAGAATAGGCTTAATTTAGTAGAATAATTGCCAACAAGATATTGTGCAGCTGGACAAATAGCCAGGAGAATGAATCAATTAACATTCAGTCCTAGCCACGAGCCATGAATAATGAATCCCCTTTTGTATACTGATGGAAGTTCTTCTGAAAGTTTGTGTGAAGTTTTTTTTCAGTTTTCCTTTTAATATTATTATGGTATGTAGAAGATCAGGAGGGGTTTTATGAATCATGAATGTGAAAATACTTCTGATCATCCCAGAAGTTAAATATCTGTCTCTTCCTCTGAGCTGGAGGATAATTTCCATTTACAGGCACTGTTTCCTCTTCTTTGGACAACAGTGGGGCATATGGTGGAAGAATCATGCTGTTGCTCCCACTGAGCTCTCTGTTGTGAAGAGACAGCAGCTTTCCTGGTTGAGTTGGCTGCTGTAAATCTCAAAATATTCTGCAACTCATCCCTGCTTTTGAAGTAGAAGCTTTGTATTCTAGGAAACACTGCCCTTGAAGGAGCCTTGGTTTAGTGGCAAACTGTATTCTTCAGAGATGGCTATTTAATTAAGACTTTTGCCTAGCAATTTGGGGTTCAACATTTTACAATGATAGTGATAGTGGGAACCCATTTGGAACTCTGCAAGCCACTTAGAGTCAGTCATCACTGGTGGAGTGCATATAAACTGAGTGAGTAAGTGAGGAGTGAATGAATGAATGAATGAATGAATGAATGAATGAATGAATAATATTAATGTGTTTTACAGATTTTTTTTTGTTCCTTCAAGTCAGTGTTGACTCCTGACAACTGCCTGGACTAGTCTCTGCAGTTTTCATGGCAAGATTTTTGTAGGTGGTTTGCCATTACCTTTTTCCTAAAGCTGAGAGAGAATGACTGGCCCAAGGTCACCCAGCTGGCTTTGTCCCTAAAGTGGGACTATAACTCATGGTTTTCCACTTTCTAACCTGGTGCCTTAACCACTACATCAAACTGGCTCTCGTTTTACAGAATTACATACACATAAAGGCTGCTCTAAGGAATTTACAGTTCCACATTCATCATTGTGGAAGTAGAGGAAAAGCGGAACTGACAACAGTAAAAATGAGGAATATGTCTTGGGCCCTAATAATTTTTCTGTTTATAATGCACCCTGTAGTCCTCAGATGTTGCTGAAATTTATATCCCAGCTGCCCTAGCCATCATAGCTAATGGTCAGAGAGACCAGCAATATCTGAAGAGCCACAGGTTTGTTCGTTTGCTTATTCATTCATTCAATTTATATAGCTGCCCATCTCACATTTGTGACTCTGCGTGGCTTACAATTAAAACATACACAGTACCAAAAAAAAAAATAAAACAGCCATACAAACAATACAAACATTAAAAACAATTAAACCATTAAAGACAAACAGTAAAATCCCCGGGAGAGCACGGCCATTCAAGAACAGCACAGCCATTTTAGGGGCTCCACACCACTCTCTGATCGCCAGGATCAAAGCCCTCCTCCTTTTGCCTTTTCTGCCCTACCCTGATCTAAATCATAGCGGTTTAGGAGTTGGTAACTTTTCCCTATGAATCGTCATTAACTCATGGGAAGTGGTATAAGGTGGTGAAGCTGATGGTAGGTAGGGACAGGGATGGAACTAGGGTCTATGTCACCTGGGGCAAACATGGATTCCGCGCCCCCCCCATGGGTTATTTTGTCATTTTGGTGCCCCCTGGGTGTCATTTCAGCACACACACCCCCAGCACGGCACCCTGGGCACATGCCCCGCTTGCCTCCCCCCTAGTTGCGGCCCTGGGTAAGGAAGCAACATTGATGTAATTCTTTCTACGTGGCCATATTAAATTGAAATTTGAAATTGTTTCTAAGTTCAGAAGATACATGTATATATTCAAACGCTCTAAATAAACTCAGTCAGTGTTACCAAAAGGTCTTTTTTGTCCAAAGATGCATATGAAGTTCTAATCTTCCACTTTATAGTTAGTCCATTCAAATGCTCCTCTGATGCCTCAAGATGTGAAACACTTCAATTATTTCTCTGTGGACAACTCAATTCCAAGCAACAGGGTAAGTGCAGCAATTAGCAGATTAGAATGTTCAGCACCATGTCATAGTTTTGCAATAATAATGCAATTAAAGGTAATGTCAATTATTTCCTTATAATTTAACTATGCATATCTGTCGATACAAGGTGAAATTTAAAGGTGAAATTATTCATTGCTATATAATTAATATCCAGCTTTTTAAGAACCAGCTTCTCAGTAGAAGTACAGTATAGTGTTTTTTTTCCTCCTTCCACTCTAACGTAGCTGTGCTGTGTATCACTTTGTCACCTTCCAAGTGGGTCACTAATCAAATGACATCATAACTGGTAGTTTGCAATTGTGAGCACAATCAATATATTCCTGGGCCTGCTGCATTGTATCCATGAATAGGAAAATGCTATTTCAAGGCAACAAATGCTATTTCCAAAACAGCAGTGTATCACTACCTTATTTTTAAAGGGGACAAGGAGACTGGAATGGATGCTTGGCTTGCTCCACTGCCTATCTCCTAGGATCTAACTGAACTAGTATGCTGGCATAGTTAAGTAAAAGGTAAAAGTTTCCTCAAATACAGAATTGTCAGCATGCCAATATTAAGAGTTTGGAAGGCAACAGTGGTTTAACATGATGACAAGTACAGAAACATGGGAAAACATTAGCAACCTATTCTGTTTTATTTTTGTAAAAGGAGGAAGGGAATATACAAGTATGTTTAGGCAGAGACCAGAGGGACAGAATGAGGTATTTAGTTATTGGCTGGCAAGCAAGCACTAATTGACTGACAGTGCTCAGCTGTTGACCAGTAAGGACAAGCACTGATTAGTTGGTGATTCTGTGCAAGCTCTAGGTTTACAAACCCCGAAGTCTGAAAAGATCTGAAAATAGTCAACATCTTGCACCAGTCTTGAACACATTTTAAATTGGATTCAAAAGGGTTGGGAGTCAGGAAGGCTCGTAATCTGAAAGAGACCCTTGTGTCTCTGTGCTACCACCTCCCTTCCTCTTTGCCTCATACACAAATGGACACACAAAGCAGAAAAGGAAGACATCTGCCTAAGGGAAATTCAGAGAGGAAGAGTGGGTCCACAGCATACAGAAAGCTGAAGGATGCTGAAGGCTATGTGAAATTAGACTTCCCTTCCAGATTGATATTCTTGTCATTTGTAAGACTTGAATTCATATACTTTTTTTTTATCCAAGAGGAGGAAAGCAAAAGCCATGGACATACAGTAAGGCACTTCTACCTAAGGGCCTTATTCAGAAGCAGCTCTGGACATAACCAGTCTCAAAGTATGGGAAGTTGACTTATTTGTGAGTGCCTTAGTTTATTTTAAACTTGAACAAAGTTGGTTTTTCCCTTTGCAATGCTAGAGGTTTGCTGAGCTTGTGAGTGCACCATTTTTCCATTGGTGGGAATCCTTGCTCAGCACACCCCCTGGCTCTTGGACTCAAGGAAGCCACTATCCTCTCCCCACTCCCCACCTGCCCCCTCCAGAACTTCAGCCTCCTGTTCTTGGTATCTGTCTTGGTATCTGATTGTTAAGAATGCCTAGCAGGCTTAGAGTTATTTAAATGATACTGATTGTCTGGACCCTTTCAGATAGACTTCTGGATGAGATAAAGTACTGACACTATTTTGATATATACTTATGCTGGAAATTGGGTGTGGGGAGTATGGCCCTGCTAGTTGTCCTGTATCAGTCAGCAGGTTTTTATGCCATTGATCATGGTTTCATTTCATTCTGGCAGTATTTGGCTGTTTTGCAGTTTTGGACCACCTTCCACCCATGTCTGGGGGACTATTGTATAATACCCAGGCTGTTACCCCATGCTGCCTCATAGGGTTCCATCTTGTGCCCAGTCCTGTTCAACATTGCATGCAATTGCTGGGGGAGGCCATTTAGAGTTTTGGAGCTGCAGCTCTGTGATCCGGGCAGAAGACACACCTTTCGAACAGTTCCATATACAGTAGTTGCTATGCTTGTGCTCCCAAATGCTCTGAAGCACCCTTTTGGAATTAAATCCAAAGGGCTGAGCAGCGCTTCCAATCAATAGCATTGAATGTTGCTTAAGTTTGATAACTGGCTGGTTAAAAAAGCTGAAATTAATCCAGACAAGACAAAGGTTCTTTTGGTAAGTAGGAAACTGGAGTTGGAGAAGGAGCTTTAACATGCTTTGGTTGGGCTTGCACAACCCTGAAAAAGCAAGCTCTTGATCTAAGGGTGCTGTCACTGGATTTGCTGGTAGTAGTGAGGAGCACCCTTACACAACTATACCTAGTGTACCAGTTGTGACTCTTCCTGATCATGTTGGAATTTGCATTATCTATGGTTGGGTTACATCTCATCTTGACTACAGCAACATGCTGTATGTGAGACTACCTTTGAAAATGTCAGCTGATACAAAAAGGGGCAGCTTAGTTGCTAACCGGTGGAGGTACTGGGATCATGTGATGCCTGGATGGAAAGATCTGCAGTGATTCCTAGTTACTTACTGGATTTGGTATTGCTTTTAAAATCCTAAACAATTTAAGGCCCGACTGCATTACAAACCTTCAGAAGAGGCCCTGTTGAAAATATTTCCCCACCCCACTGTCAGAGACAGTGGAATGTGAGAAAGGCCTTTCTCTTGTGATGCTTCCATGTTATTTATTTATTTATTTATATTTATTTATACTTGTATTTATACCCCGCCCATTTCCTCCCTAACGGAGGACTCTGGGCAGCTTACATACATCGTTATACATTTCAAATTATACAATGTTTTTTCTTAATCCGCGCGCAAGGGGAGGGGGTAAGGGAACTGACTCTTCCTGGCTTCTGGACTACATGTCCCAGGGTGCCTTGCGTCGGAGCCGGCTGCTGACGTCCTGTAGATGTTGTTGCTTCTGGGATCTGCCGTAACCGCCGCCATTCGAAGAGATCTTCCGTCTTCCATCCGGTGGATACCAACCCCCGACAGGATGCCAGCATATTTTCCCACTTAAGGTGGTACCCAATTTATCTACTCGCAAGCTTTCGAGCTGTTTGGGTCAACAGGAGCTGGTACTAGCTTATAGGATCCACTCCTTCAGTAGCTGAATTGGCTATCACTGTTATTTAGAAAATCTGGTGACATATTTCTGCTGCCAGGCTTTTAATAGTTAATTTATTTTAGCATTCTTTATTTTTTTTAATATGTGTATTTGTATTTTGTTAGTCACTTTGAGTGCTCATCCGGGCAGGAATGTGGGGTATAAGTCAAAGAACAAATTATTAGTCACTGTAGAACATGCAACCATGTTTACAGCTTTGGGGAAAAGTGCCTGCTTGAAAAAATGCTGACATGCTATAATTTTAGCACCACAGCTTGGAAGAGGCTTTTAAATGTAACAGAGTTAAGTGTTTTTGCAACTAGCAAAACATAATCCTCATAGAGGTTGCTTTGATCTTTTTTTTTTAAATGTATTACTGATTTTGTTTTTAAAAATGCCAAGAAAACTGCAGGGACTTGTCCAGGCAGTTGCCAGGAGTCAGCATTGACTTGAAGGTACACACACACTGTTTCTGTAAATGTAGATGGGGCACTAACAATTTATTTTACCTTTCATTTATATAGGGAATAGGGGTGAAGGACTTTGTCTTGCTCCGGGATCTGTGGTAGACTCAGCAGATAGGATACTCAGGGGATAGTACACTGATAAATACTTCTATGGCTGTTGTGGGTCTTCCGGGCTGTGTGGCCATGTTCTGGAAGTTGTGGTTCCTAACGTTTCGTCAGCATCTGTGGCCAGCATCTTCAGAGGGCAGGAGCACAGACAGAAGCGAAATCTCGGTGCCCAGGTAGAAATCTCTGTGCCCATCTCTACAAGTTTCAAGTTTCCCTTGAAATGCAAATCATAGCTTCAAGCAGGCAATATTTGTCAGGATGGTGGCAATAAATAAATAAAATAAAATATCTCCCTCCCACGTGAGGTTTCTTAGCTTTCTTGATAGCTTCTATTTATGTAGCAAAATATGCATATTAATTATATAAATGCAGCTAATGTCTTGCCTGCAGAGCCAGTTTGGTATAGTGGTTGAGGCTCCAGGCTAGAAACTGGGAGACCATGAATTCTAGTCCTGCAAAGACAGCTGGGTGACCTTGGGCCAGTCACTCTCTTTCAGCCCTAGGAATCAGGCAATGGTAAACCACTTCCAAAAAATCCCCCAACCTTGCCAAGAAAATTGCAGGGACTAGTCCAGGCAGTTGCTAGGAGTCAAAAACTGACTCAAAGGTGCCCCCCCAAAAAAGTCTTGTCTAACCGAACTCCCAGAGCAAAGTAAGTGCATACTGGGTTGAAATGCTGCTGCATGTTATCTATAGCATTTCAATTAGGTAATCTGAACTTTTCCATTATTGGACAGAAAATGACATAATGACTCACTAAATCCATTTGTTTCCAACAATGGTAAGTAATGAAATATATTATTTTCACCCTCCTTATCTGGCATGATTATTTTATACAGCATTTCACTTTCTGCTTAATAACATAGATATTCTTAGATATGGTAAACCATGTGAAATGGTTACATTAGACCAGTGTTTTTCAAACCTGGCAACTTTAAGATTGTGGACTTCAACTCCCAGAATTCCCCAGCCAGCATGCTGGCTGGGGAATTCTGGGAGTTGAAGTCCACAATCTTAAAGTTGCTATGTTTGAAAACCACTGCATTAGAGTAACCATGTGTATAAAGTGGCTTTATACGATCAAACCCTTTTCAGTCCAGTCTAGCAGTGTCTGCTATAAGATTGAGGAATCTAAACCTCCTTTCCCCAAGGCCCTAGCCCACTTTCAAAAACAGCCATGGGCCTCACGTAGCTCCCTCAGGCATTCTTAAAAAATAAAAATGGCTGATGGCTGAAGCCCAGTGCATTGTCTGGAAGCATGCTTGCCTGCCCAGGAAAAGAAAAAAGACAATAGAATATCCTGGAAGAACTACAGGCAGTCCTCACTTAACGACCACAATTGGGACCAGCAGTTCTGTCGCTAAGTGCCGTGGTCTTAGAAAATCAGAAAATCACATGACCCCAACAGACTTATAAAATCACTTCCCATTCAGTTTTTAAGCAAATCACTGTGGTTGTTAAGTAAAACATCACATGATCTCAACTTAAGATTTTACTTCTGTGTTCTCCATTAACTCTGCTTGTCACAAGCCAGTTGGAATGCATGCAAATGGCGATCATGTGATCACAGGACGCTGCAACAGTCATAAATGCATGCCGGTTGTGAAGCCCATGAATGGCAATCATGTTACCGTGGAACGCAGCAACAGTCATTAATGCGAGGATTGGTGACAAAGCTGTGTTTTTTTTTACATTGTCATAACTTTGAACAATCACTAAATGAGGTAGTCGGTAAGCAAGGACTACCTGTATTAGGGCTAATGGGGTTGCTGGACATACCCTATGTAGCAGACATTTTGTGAATGCACAAGCCTATCCCACAGAAAGCATTTTATAAAAGTGCTACAATGTGCTTTCAGCATTCCAAAAGTTGTTTACTCTTTGTCTACTATATCAGGACATACTTATAGCTAGCGAAAGGGGAAAACAAAAGTCATTAGATTCCAATTTTTGTCCCTGACCTTTTCTTTGAAAAACTCCGTGTTCTGATTTTAAAACCATGATATTTAAGTGACCCTCAAATACTACGGTATTGTGTGAACATCCAAAGTTATCTCTGGAGGAAAATAATATTTTGATATATTAAACAGGACTCTCTACAATGGGGTCAGAGTTATCTATGAATCTTCTTAATGGCTGTGAACACTGCTACTAAGTAATAAAAATCAATGCTGCCATAATTAGCATGGTATTGCTGGATGGCAGATAGCCCATCAAAAGCACAGCTTTCTCAGGGGCATTAATTCATTCTGTTTGGATTTGCCTAATTATCTCTATAGGTAATTCAAACTTGGGTAGCGGCATGAAGTCCTGGGAAGGGGGGGGGGAGCCCTGAATTTTAATTATATCCTCCTCTTGCGTTTCCACCTAATGTGAAATAAAATCGAGCCTTTCCTTAATCAGCTGTTCTCACAAGGTTTGGAATGCACAATGATAACAGAGGACATCTTGACAGGCTGAACAAAGGCCATTATTTCCCTTAGTATCAAATTGCTTCTTGTTTTAGAGCAATATGCCTCAAAACAGTATCTAGCCAGGTTGCTTGTTCAGTAAATCGTAGTTCACCAAATCATAACTCATATGGCCTTCTGGAAAGCTATAATGACCTGCCTTTATAAAGAGCCTTTCAGGACTGATGCTGGAGTCATTGATGTAAGATTTATTTCTATTACATTTTTATATTGTTTATATGTTTATATAATTGTATTATAATTTTATTTTATGATATACAGTGTAAACCTCCTAGAGTCCAAATGGATTGAGGCAGTGTGTACATTTCATAGAAAAATAAATAACACAAGGCTTTTTCACTATGCTCAGCATCTTGTTTGCCAGGCCATTTGGTATTTATGAACTCTGGTTGGTACCATTGTGCAATTCAGAAAAAGAAACCTTAAAGAGTTGAGTCTGAATCTGACGCTGAGGAAGGTGAAATCGAAACCTATGCTAAGCAAAAAGGGGAAATTGAAACCTATCCGGAGAAAACTGGGGAAAACGAAACCCAAAATGACTCGGCAGAGCGGGAGAATACTGAGCAGCTGATTGGCCAAGACCAGGGAGCATGCTCTAAGCCACCAATCAGCGCAAGGGAAAGGCAAGCTGAAAAGCGTGCCAAACAGAAAGAAGCCCGATTGGTTCCTGAGGATAAATGGCGCGAGGGAAACAGGTTAAAAAGAAGCCAGCACAAGGAGCAAACCACCAGAGACAACCATTCCACTGAGCTAACAACTTCTTCAGAAGTCGAGCCGGAATCGCCTTGCCCTGTAGCCTCCACGGAACCAGAGCCAGAGCATTTTACCATTTTGGAATTCCTCCAGGTGCCTTCTCCTCCAGCTGAGTCTTGCCTTGCTGAGTCGCTTCCTTCCTCAGAGTCCTGCTTAGTTGCACCGCACCTTCCAGCTGAATCCTGGTCTGCCATGTCACTCGCTTCGGTCGAGTCTCGTCCTGAATTGCCGCGCCTTCCAGTCAAGTCCTGCCTTGCCCAGCTGAGTATTCAAGCTGAATCCTGTCTTGCCAAATCGCATTTTCAAGCCGAGTCCTGTCTTGCCACGTCGCGTTTTCCAGTCGAGTCCTGCACTTCCATGCCGCATTTCCAAGCCGAATCCTGTCTTGCCAAACTGCGTTTTCCAGTCGAATCCTGCCTTGTAGAGTAAAGAGTAAAGAGTAAAGTAAAGTTTTACAAGCAATAAGTTCACTTCAAAAAGGGTTCAGGGTGGGACAGAACCACCTCAAGCAGCCACTTCACTTCAAGACAAGAGACCTCTGCTTCATTCTGAAGTGGTGTGGCTCCTGTGATCTCATAAGTAAAATGTACTTTGTGGATCTCCTTTGTTGGAGTGATTTGATCAAGTAACTTTTTAACTGAGTTATCCAATCAAAGCTTTGTACAGTCCTAAATCTCCTATATGAAGTTATCCTCTACCACAGAGCTTTCCAAACTGAGTGTCGCAACACAAAAGTGTGTCGCCACATACAGTCTGGTGTGTCGCCACACAACCCAGAAGCGCTGATCATCATCAGCGCTTCCGGGTTTTCCCGCGGCGACACACCAACTGCAGCGCGCAAAACCCGAAAGCAGCAGCAGCGCTTCCGGGGTTTTGCGCGCTGCCGCACTTCCGGGTTTTCCCGCGGCGACACACCGGTGTTGGTGTGTCGCCGCGGGAAAAACTTTGGAAATCCCTGCTCTACCAGAACAGCTAGTTGTTCTAAGAAATATCAAAAGTTAGGCAAGCAGAGTTTTCAGTTTGTACCTAGACAGCAGTCTGAACTTACACAGGTTTCCCAGGCTGTTGTAGTTGGATTTTTCATTTGTAATATGAACCATTTATTAAGGTAATTTCATGAGGCATCCAAATGATGTTGCCATACTTTAGTCCAGAGCTTTCCAAACTGTGTGTCGGGACACGTTAGTGTGTCGGCTGCAGTGTCTGGGTGTGTCGCGGCTGCTGCTGCCTCCAAGCCCTGCCAGGATTCCACACAGGTCCTAGTGCCTGCCTTGTGTCCTGCTGCCTCCAAACCTGCTGTGATTCCACGCAGGTCCTAGTGCCTGCCTTGTGCCCTGCTGTAAGAGTGTGTCGTGAAATGATGCATGTCTAAAAAGTGTGTCACCAACATGAAAAGTTTGGAAAGCTCTGCTTTAGTCTATCTTCCATAGGACTTTTCAAGGGCAGCTTCAGTATCAGCAGTAATATTTTCCTACCCTTCCTCTTCTTATTCACCTGATTATCCCAGTTGTGAATCTATATGTGTAAACTTTTTTTTAACATTACAAAATATTATATCTTCTCAATTTATCTTTTGCTTTAGAGTTTAATTAATATTTGTTGTATATGTGAAAGTAACAAAACTGACACCATATGACAAAACTATTGCCGAGGCAGGGATTAAGGGAAATAAAGTGTTTGCTTGTGTGTAGCAATTGATTTCTGGACTATTGCTATCTTTTACATTTAATAACCTTAGTTCTCCCAGCTTAAATTTGAGATTCAAACCAATTTAAGACCCAATTTGATAAAGGATTTTAACCAATAATGGTTCAATAATAAGCAGTCAGTGTGCTGGCTTAGGACTAGACTGGCCCAGATCTATGGAAGCTCATTCAGTGACTTTGTGTCTCAAGTCCATCTTACTCTGTAAAGTTAGTATGAGAAAAATTGGAGAAGGAGTATGTCAGCCATCTTGACCTGCTGGATCACATTGCTTGCCTGGGGGATCTTCCACCCTTTGCCTGCCTGCTATAGATCTTCAGTACTCAAAGGTGGCCTATTTTGCCTGGCTGAATCATGCCTCTTTGTCCACATCTCTGTTGTCAGGACAAGCCACTGGCCCAGCAGAAAGAGCAAGTACTGACTTCAAACTGAGAAGGATAAACATTTATAATGTAAAAAAAAAGAGAAGATGAATAAAGATCAAACCAGATTAAACAAACAGCATAATAACTCTTGAGTTTTTTAATCTTTCTCTTCCACCAGCAAACCTGGTATGTTACACTTTTGCAAGAATCTGAAAGTGGAATAGCAATATATTAATAGAAAAAAGTTCCTATTTGAACATAGCCTGAGACATGATCTTGCCTAGTACAAATATAATATGCGAATAGTATACCTGAAAACAGCTCTAAGTTTGATAAGGCTGGATAAGTGCCAGATAATTTAATGTCATCTTGTTATAAATGAGTATACTTCTGTGGCAGGCACTCTTTCTGTTCACTTCCTTTCTCTTCCTCTTATGCCTTATGAGCATTGCCAGGTGGGGAATTAGGAGTTTGTTCATAAGGTCTCCCTGAATCCTGCCAAGAATGCTCTCACTGCTATTGATTCCAGTTCCAAAATGGGCAGGATTGATCCAGACCCATCTCACACCAATACCATAGTTCACTGAGATCTCAGCTGATAATTCCTGAATGTTTTTATTAAAGCTACATTCATGCATTTTGACATACTACATAATTTGGTGGCATAAATGGAAAAAAAATAAAGTCTTAGCAAAAATTTCATGCAACATAGCAATTGCTCATGGAATAATGGGTTGTACATTAATGTTTCCATTTTTTAGCCTGCAATAAAAACAAAGACTCTGACCCTCCCTATTTTGAAATGGTGGTGGAAATCTCATCCAAAAAGCAATAGTTATTGGATATCCAAATAATTCTTTTCTTAGATCCAAAGCTAGCAGGTTACAGTAAGTCACTGGTGTCTTGTAGCCAAATGAGCAAAGAGCAAGATCCACATGGTTACATAGAGCTTGTACAGTATGTTTTTCAAAAGACAGTTTGAGTGTATATATACATTAGCCAAAGATCCCAACTACAGAAAGCATTACTTTACAGCAGATAAAGAAATGCAAAGGAGAGTGCAGGTACTCTTCATGATGTGAAATCATTAAAGGCACATTCTTGGGGAAAAAAACATAGTATATTTGATATATGAGTTGAGCCAAGGCTCCGATTATTATTCTAACAGGATGACCTTGTGTTTACTGCTGGAAGAGATAAGTAGGCACAGCAACATATATCTTTTGAGTTCTGCCACCTCTGAAGTCATGAACTTTGTAATTCATTAGTCATTAACACACACAGACTGGCAAAATAACAAAAATATCAGTTTTTAAGGATGTTAAATTACAGATACAGCAAAGAGTGTTAAATATATATTCTACATACGTATGTAGAATATGCGGTTACCGTACGTAAGCAAACATAAACAGGGCAATGAACTGATTCAACCTGAGTTCTTTTTCATACTTACCACAGAAATGAGCATACATATATGTGTCGTTTTAGACTATTTTATCTTAGAGACAAACTGCATATTGCATGCAAATATTTACAAGCCAGATTGTGTCGACAACCAAGTTGAATTTTTAAAATGGAACTTTCAGAAGGACAGGTTCACCTGCTCATCCAGTACTGCAAAAACAGTATTATCAGATGTTGGATAAAGATTACAGTTTAATTAAGTGTAATCTTGAAAGAAATTAGGAACCTAAGGGTCAACCTGATGATGGAAACCTACGATCATATCTCTATTAACTTTAAATTTTGAACAATTGCACCTGGTAAGCCACCAAACTGGACTAACATGGCAAGACTGGGGGAGAGAGGCCAACCTGTGCTATTAGAAAGTATGTAGAAGTACATTTCCCATTTCACAAAGCACAGTCTCAGCCTTTTCTCCACCATCTCATCCCCCTTTTCTCATGGAGGCTATGCATTAAAATGCAAAAAGTGCTATTTTTGGTAGAAAGCAGAATAGAAAATAAATAAAATAAAAATGTCAACCCACCCAAAGCATCCCCAAAAGTGATGATTATCCTAGATAACACAGCAGTCCTTGGGAATGAAAACAGCAAGGGCAAATATTATATAATGGGTATATTTTAATATGCAGATTTAAAAAACAACACTAAGCAAGCAAACTTGTGTCATATTCTCACAAGACTCTTAAGGGGACTCAGGAAAGTAGTTTGTTACTGTGGAAGAGCAGGTTGCTTGACAAAATTGCAGGCACCTGTGCTGCCTTCTTTCCCTCCCATTTGAGCCTTTCCCCCCAGCATCAGCCTGGCAGAGTTGCCAATAAAGCAGCAACCTTGACACAGGTATGGGAGGAGACGCCTGTTTTGGAGCTCTGCAGCCACCAGCAAACAGGGATGTGCAGCACCCAAAAGAAAGAAGGTGTTTTCCTTCAGAGGAGTGGGTGGTCCAGAGGAAAAAGAAGTATAGAGGCACAGCAAGGCAAAGCATAATGTGGAAAGGTGCAAGAGCTCTACATGCTGGCCATTAACAGAGAAGAAAAATGTAGAAGAAATCCCAGAGAGAGGAATTAAGGCAGGACAGGCTTTGGAAGAAGGAAACATTGCTATATAATAGTAATACTATAGAGTGTAGTAATAGTAAAGAGGAAATGTTTTAATAGTAATAGAATAGTAATACTGTATAGTATAGAGGAAAGTAACTAGTAACTATTACAGTAACTCTGTAATAGTATAGAGTATAGTAACTGTCATAGTAATAGTAATTATCATAGTAATATAGAAATAATAGCAATAGGACAGAGGCAATAGGAAGCACTCATATAGATCTGTAAATTTCACATATCACTTTTATATAGGCTGACCATATTTCCTTGAGACAAAAACAGGACTCTAACCTACCCATGGCTCGCCGGACAAAGTGGGCTCATGCACGGACGCACGCATGCACTCCGTCTAACAAAGCCTCGCTGGCAGCGCGGTCCCTGTGGCGCCCTGGCAAATGGGGTGGGTGGGCGCTCTCTCATTGAGAACGGGACAAAATTGACATTTTTATTAAAACAACGGGACGGTCGGGAATTGTTTAAAAAATGGGACTGTCCCATTCAAAACGGGACGTATGGTCAGCCTACTTTTATATATTTGTTTTGCAAAATAAAACATCTCCTCAACCCTTATAGGGAGATATAAAGAAACCACTTGGTCCAGCATCCAGTTCCTTTGTGTCTCTCTTGAGATGAGTCAATCTAATTGGATATGGTTTTAAAAAGAACCTGTGACAGTTACATAAATGGTAGAATGTTTTCCCAATTTAGCTTCCTGTACTGGCGACAGCCGACAGGAAGCTCTGGCATGGGCTGGTCCATGAAGTCACGAAGAGTCGGAAGCGACTGAACAAATAAACAACAAAAACTGTAGATATATTGAGCTAAATTCCCACTGTCCTCAGTCAGCTTTGCTCCATAGTCCAGCATTTCTGGAAGACCCCAGGCTGGGGAAACTATTGTAGGAAAAGGTTTGGTCCTGGTCTACTTATCTATACTCCAAATGCAGGAGCACTCTGACCCTTTCATGGATAGTCCAGCAGTATAATAAAATTGACTCTGTCCATATTCTAGATGTTTGGCTTCATGGATATGGAACACTAGCACTAAAATTATGTGAGTCACTGGTTGAGGAATTAATGTGCTTCCCGACCATTTCCTAGTGAGACATATCAATATTCATTGTCTTTCTTGAATGTGCATTAGAGATGCTTAGAGATGTCTTCAGGTTCAAGCCAATACAAGTAAAACTCCCTTCGTATGTCCTGACTAAATATATGGAGACTGAGGAGAAGTGAGGCAGGAAAACCCTATTTTCTCCCCACTTTCAGTCCCTCTCATGTTCAGACAAACACCTGAACAAAGTGTAAGTCTACAATGCATAATGCATGCTTCGATGCAACACTGGTGGTAAGCTTTCATTGGCAAATGCTGTGGCGAGGGCAGTTTGCTTTCAGTTAAGTTGATAAGACAGTGTAGTGTTGGCCAGACTTCTCTTGGCCAATTAAGTCTTCTGAAAGTGACTAAATAAAAGTGACTTCCTATTGGGAATCCATCCTGGGAGGTTGAGCTTTAAGAGGACAAAATCAGTCATTCCTACTTGCACTGCTAGGCTGATAGAGTTGCTTAGCCTCAGTGCTGATATTTGCATCAGTGGCTAATTATCTAATAATGTTTACCCCTTCAGACTTTTATTTTTGTATGTGTTTGTTTCTCATCCACAATTCACATAGCTAATTCCAAGAGGGTAAATATGCTTTCTGGGAGGGGCACTTAGCAAGAGGAATCTCCTTCAGAATCACTTAATATGAATGTGCCCTCCTCCTCTGGCATTAGAAGCATATACTTTTGACAAAGAAAAACATTTCCCAATTGCAAAGAACTTTTTGCAGGGGAAAATAAGCGGAGCAAGGCTGCTCTGCCAAGATTTTGTGAAGCTTTATTTGATACAAAGAATACTGGGAGACTTTCCAGGGCTAGCTTTCTGTACTACAAAGTGATGCCTCTGCTATGCTGAGAATGCAATTAGTCAAGTCTCTCAGGACTTTCACTGTTTATCTTGTGTAGCCTAATTCATTATTAAGTAAGACAACAAAACCTTTTTTTCCCCATTGATCCACAATATATGGTGTGGATAATAGACAGATTTGGTTTAGTACTAAAGAGTTTCTGTGGGGACTAGACAAAAGTACAACTTTTCAGCTACAGAAGGACTGATCAAATTCTGTCTTCTCATTGCTAGCAAAGATCCTGTGTCCCTCCAGATGATGCTGTACTGCAGCTAACATTCTTCACCATTGGACATGCTGGCTTGGGTTGCTGGAAATTATAGATGAACAACATCTGCAGGGACTCCTTGACTAAAGCAAATAACTGTAGACCGGCCTTTCTCAATCTTTTGACCCCAGAGGAACCCTTGAAATATTATGTACAACCCCTGCACATTCAGGCTCAAATATAGGCCAGAAGTTACAAAATTATTATATTCGTTTCATGTGTAGGCCTGTATATATGCATTAACAGTGTTCTTAAACTAAAAATAAAGAATGAAACTTACCTCTTTAATGTGAAGTTGCCTGAATTTGAAATAATTTTTTTAATAAATTGTGCTCTCCCAGGGAACCTCTAGTGACCTCTCGCAGAACCCTAGGGTTCCACGGAACCCTGGTTGAGAACCCCTGCCGTAGATGAACGGGGTGGAATTAATTCAGATTTTAATCTGCCATTTCTTGTTGTTGTTGTTAATGTTAAACTTTCACAAGACTGGATTATGCCAAGGCTGCACTCTGAGTCAGGTGGTTCTAAATTGTCTTTCTATTTATGCATAACTTGTGTTGGTTAATTCTGCTAGGTGAAAATCAAGCAATCAAAGCAGGTTCTCTGCCACTCTTCTACAGTAGCTGTTTGAATGTCATGTCTTAAGTTTATGTCATGTCTTCTATCCTTTCTCTTTTCCCTCACCCATTTTAATATTTTAATTATATCTAGGCCTGAAATGAAATATATGTTCAAATGGAATAATCCTGATGGAGAGGGCTTTCCTTTAAAGGGGAGTGCATTTTAAGGATTATTTTCATAGCAACTCTAATAAAGAACTGATGTGAGTTGTCTAGATAGCTGATCAAGCTTAGCTGTCTAATAAGGATAGATTTGAAGTGGTTTCTTTAAACTTGCTCTTCTGAGAAGAACTGTATCAGGGCTCAGGTAAGCTTTTTTGCATGAGTAAAATCCATACATGTTGCTAACAGATGTTGTAAAAATACCTTAAGGAAAAATATCTTCCTCATACAGCATAGCATTACAATCCTAAAAGTGCTCCTTAATTATCATTTCCAGATGGCTATCTGTGAACAGATAGCACAGGTGAATCCTCCTAGTATCATAATTTGATCAACTGTGCTTGAGGAGGATGTATATAGTTGCACACACTAGACATTACCTTTAGGTTAATAACATTCTAAATATCCCAGCCTTCAATAGATTATCAGCAGTCCCACATGGCTTATAAAAGAGTAAGAAATATGAACAGCACAAAACAAGTAGAATTCACTACTGTGCCAAAGCATACATTTCACAAAATGTATGGATAGGATTTATTCTACTTGACTGTGCTTCTACACAAATAAAACTGCTAATTAATTTAAGTACGTTATCACCAGATGCTAAACTAATAGTTGTGTGTTTTTGTCTCAGTTGACCAAAGAAATCATAATTTCTACTACTTTCATGAAGATTGGGGCTGGATGGAAAGAGAGAATTGGAGAAATCAAACATCTTATTGCTAGTGGATTATGACTAACATTGTACAGGGATGGCCCTATCATCAAATAGGGTGAGTCTGAGATGCAAGAAGTTACTAAAACTGGTTGTGCCACACAGCCTGCCCTATGCTCTCTAAACTAGCCTCTTGTCCAAAGGTGCAATGGAGAAAACCGTACTGAAAATATGGCTGGGGTTTGTACACAGTAAGATAGGAGACATCCTGTTATTCTTTCCCAATTGGGTGCCTTCCAGATGTATCGAACTGGAACATCCATACTGACCAGAGATTGTAGGAATTGTTATCAAATACATCTTAAGAAACCCAGATTGGAGAAGGATGACTTGATTGCCCCTGAGCAGTCTATCCCTGTTGGCTGATCCTGGCTTGTTAATTGGTTTACTGAGGACCTCCAGGAGATGAAGCAGTAGAAAAGATGCCTAGAGTCAGTGGAGAAAAATGAAAAGTGAATCTTACTGGGCATAGGTATGAATCATGTCTAAGCCTACACTGTGGCAATAAGGGAGGTGAAGCATCACTATTTTCCTTCCTTATAGCATTGGTGGTCTATCATTCAGTGGCTTTGATTTAAGGTGGCCAATTATATATTAGTGAAAGGGCAACAAGTAGATCTCCTACCTGATTGCTGTGACCAGTTAGCACAGCATTTTGCCAATAAATTGCTCAGATTTGCCAAAGTCCTGACTCTTTATGGGGTGGAATCAACTGTGGTGACTGGAGCAACGTCTTGCCACATTTGGGACTCTGCTGAAGTGAATAGGGTGCTCTCTCAGCTGTCCCTGGCCATTTGTAGGCTTGATCTTTGCCCCTCTTGGTCCTTAAGTAGTTTGGAGAAAGTAAGACAGATTGGATCTAGGAGGTGATCAACACCTCTTTGGAAGGATTAAGGCTGGCAGCCTTGAAAGAGGTTGTAGTACATCTCCTCCTAAGAGGCCTTCCCTGGAACTTTCTGTATCTGACAACTGTTGCCATGCTTCTAAGCTCTCCTTTTGGGAAAAGGTTATTGAGGCTACTGGTCAGTGTATCAGTCCTGAAGCACCCTAGAGGAAGCAGATTATCTACACCATTTGAGTCAGGATTCAGATCTAGGCATGGGATGACATTAGTCAGGCTTGTTGATGACCTTTGTGGGAACCTGGATGGGAGTACTGCATCCCTAATGGCCCTTTTTTATCTCTCATGGTATCTTGGACCCCTTGCAGGGTTTAAGATTTGGAGGCACTGTTCTGCAATGATTCCACTATTTCTTTTGTGGACAGTTCCAGAGGTGGGGAGAAAGACTGGCCAAGTGGCTGCTCCCCTATGGGCCCCACAGGTTCTGTCCTTTCTTCACTGCTTTTTTACATTAAACCACTGGGGGAGGTCATCCATCAGTTTAAGTATCTTGATATTTCTGGTGTTGTCTCTTGACAGGTAGTACTGCTCCAAAAAATCAGGTTTGTGGCTTGGTGGGTATATCTGGACTTGTGGCAGCCACTGGATGGGCAACTGGAGGCATTGGGCAAGGATACTTTATCCAGATTCAGCTGGTGTGCAGTTTCCAGCCCCACCTGGAGCATGACAACTTTACCTCATGCTCTCATCATCACTGCAATGCATTCTACCTGGGGCTGCCTTTGAATACCATCTGGAGCTTCAGTTGGTCTGGAATTCAGTGGTCTTGCCAACATCAAGTACTTGCCAACATCAGCACACTAAATCTGCACTCCAGGCACCACATTGGCTTCTTGTTGGCTTCCAAGTATAAATCAGAATGTTATTTTTCAGCTTTAAAGCCATACATGGCTTAGCACTGGAGTGCTTGTAGGACTGCTTTGACCTACCTGACTCATGTGCCCCAGAAGAACCTGCTTGCAATTCCCCAGTTCTGTGATGTGAGATGGGGTAGAGGCTCAGGCCTGTTGTAAGTAGGCCTGCTTTTTAGAACAGACTCCTCACAGTAATTCAGGCACCCCCACCTTATTGGCTTTCCATAACTTACTAAAAACAGTTAGAGATGTTCGGTGATGAATTGATGCTGTCAGTTACTTATTATTTTATGTGTAATTTATGATGAGTTGATTTTTATGTTTATAGTTATACTGTGGACATTTTATAGCATTTTATGGAAGTTTGATAAACCACTAAGAGTCTTTTTTTATTGCACCAGGTATTAATCAGATAAATTGATATATGTGGGTAAGATGCCAGCTCCAGCAAAGGAGATCGTTACCTTGTCGTGGTGCTGGAGCTTGAGCACCTCAATGAAACCATGAGCTAAACCGTGAAGGGACACCCAAGACGGGAAGGTCGTGGCAGAGAGGTCAGACTAAATACGATCCCTGGGGAAGGTAATGGCAACCCACCCCAGTATTCTTGCCATGAAAACTAAATGGATCAGTACAACCAAAGATATGTCGGTATACCATCGGAAGATGGGACTCCCAGGTCGGAAGATGGTCAAAATGCTACTGGGGAGGAACAGAGGATACGTTCAACTAGCCCCAGATGTGATGACGCAGCTAGCTCAAAGCCGAAAGGACGGCTAGCGGCCGACGGTGCTGGTGGTGAACGACGAGTCCGATGTTCTAAAGATCAACACACCATAGGAACCTGGAATGTAAGATCTATGAGCCAGGGCAAATTGGATGTGGTTATTGGTGAGATGTCAAGATTAAATATAGACATTTTAGGTGTCAGTGAACTGAAATGGACTGGGATGGGCCACTTCACATCAGATGACCACCAGATCTACTACTGTGGACAAGAGGACCACAGAAGAAATGGAGTATCCTTCATAATTAATAATCAAGTGGCTAAAGCAGTGCTTGGATACAATCCAAAAAACGATAGAATGATCTCAATTCGAATTCAGGGTAAGCCATTTAACATCACAGTGATCCAAATATATGCCCCAACCACAGATGCTGAAGAAGCAGAACTAGATCAGTTCTATGAGGATCTGCAGCACCTACTAGATAATACACCAAAAAGAGATGTTATTTTCATTACAGGAGACTGGAATGCTAAGGTGGGTAGTCAGACGACACCTGGAATTACAGGCAAGCATGGTCTGGGAGAACAAAATGAAGCAGGACATAGGCTGATAGAATTTTGCCAAGACAACTCACTGTGCATAACAAACACTCTCTTCCAACAACCTAAAAGACGACTTTATACATGGACTTCTCCAGATGGTCGACACCGAAATCAGATTGACTACATCCTTTGCAGCCAAAGGTGGCGGACATCTATACAGTCGGTAAAAACAAGACCTGGAGCTGACTGTAGTTCAGATCACGAACTTCTTATTGCAAAATTTAGAATCAGACTAAAGAGAATAGGGAAGACCCACAGATCAGTTAGATATGAGCTCACTAATATTCCTAAGGAATATGCAGTGGAGGTGAAGAATAGATTTAAGGGACTAGATTTAGTAGATAGGGTCCCAGAAGAACTATGGACAGAAGTTCGCAACATTGTTCAGGAGGCGGCAACAAAAAACGTCCCAAAGAAAAAGAAAACCAAGAAGGCAAGATGGCTGTCTGCTGAAACACTGGAAGTAGCCCAAGAAAGAAGGAAAGCAAAAGGCAACAGTGATAGGGGGAGATATGCCCAATTAAATGCAAAATTCCAGAGGTTAGCCAGAAGAGATAAGGAATTATTTTTAAACAAGCAATGTACGGAAGTGGAAGAAGACAATAGAATAGGAAGGATAAGAGACCTCTTCCAGAAAATTAGAAACATCGGAGGTAAATTCCAGGCAAAAATGGGTATGATCAAAAACAAAGATGGTAAGGACCTAACAGAAGCAGAAGAGATCAAGAAAAGGTGGCAAGAATATACGGAAGATCTGTATAGGAAGGATAATAATATTGGAGATAGCATTGACGGTGTGGTCAGTGAGTTAGAGCCAGACATCCTGAAGAGTGAGGTTGAATGGGCCTTAAGAAGCATTGCTAATAACAAGGCAGCAGGAGACGATGGTATCCCAGCTGAACTGTTTAAAATCTTGCAAGATGATGCTGCCATATGCCAGCAAATTTGGAAAACACAAGAATGGCCATCAGATTGGAAAAAATCAACTTATATCCCCATACCAAAAAAGGGAAGCACTAAAGAATGTTGAAACTATCAAACAGTGGCACTTATTTCACATGCCAGTAAGGTAATGCTCAAGATCTTGCAGGGTAGACTCCAGCAATTCATGGAGCGAGAATTGCCAGATGTACAAGCTGGGTTTAGAAAAGGCAGAGGAACTAGAGACCAAATTGCCAATATCCGCTGGATAATGGAGAAATCCAGGGAATTTCAGAAAAACATCTATTTCTGTTTTATTGACTATTCTAAAGCCTCTGACTGTGTGGATCATAACAAATTGTGGCAAGTTCTTGGTGGTATGGGGATACCAAGTCATCTTGTCTGCCTCCTGAGGAATCTGTATAACGACCAAGTAGCAACGGTAAGAACAGAGCACGGAACAACGGACTGGTTTAAGATTGGGAAAGGAGTACGGCAGGGTTGTATACTCTCACCCTACCTATTCAACCTGTACGCAGAACACATCATGCGACGTGCTGGGCTTGAGGAATCCAAGGCTGGAGTTAAAATCGCTGGAAGAAACATTAACAATCTCAGATATGCAGATGATACCACTTTGATGGCTGAAAGCGAGGAGGAGTTGAGGAGCCTTATGACGAAGGTGAAAGAAGAAAGTGCAAAAGCTGGGTTGCAGTTAAACCTCAAAAAAACCAAGATTATGGCAACCAGCTTGATTGATGACTGGCAAATAGAGGGAGAAAAAGTGGAGGCAGTGACAGACTTTGTATTTCTAGGCGCAAAGATTACTGCAGATGCTGACTGCAGCCAGGAAATCAGAAGACATCTACTTCTTGGGAGGAGAGCAATGGCAAATCTTGATAAAATAGTTAAGAGCAGAGACATCACACTGACAACAAAGGTCCGCATAGTTAAAGCAATGGTATTCCCTATAGTAACCTATGGCTGCGAGAGCTGGACCATAAGGAAGGCTGAGCGAAGGAAGATAGATGCTTTTGAACTGTGGTGTTGGAGGAAAATTCTGAGAGTGCCTTGGACTGCAAGAAGTTAAAACCAGTCCATACTCCAGGAAATAAAGCCAGACTGCTCACTTGAGGGAATGATATTAAAGGCAAAACTGAAGTACTTTGGCCACATAATGAGAAGACACGATACCCTGGAGAAGAAGCTGATGCTAGGGAAAGTGGAAGGCAAAAGGAAGAGGGGCCGACCAAGGGCAAGATGGATGGATGGTATTCTGGAGGTGACGGACTCAACCATGGGGGAGCTGGGGATGGTGACGGCCGACAGAAAGCTCTGGTGTGGACTGGTCCATGAAGTCACGAAGAGTTGGAAACGACTGAACGAATAAACAACAACAAATACGCCAGGCTTGTTGATCAGAAGATCACAAGTTCAGAGGTTCGAATCCCTAGCCCCACATGACGGAGAGAGCTCCCGCACTAGCCCCAGCTTTTGCCAACCTAGCAATTTGAAAGCATGCAAATGCAAGTAGATTAATAAGTACCACTTCGGTGGGTAGGTAGCAGCATTCCATGTGCGTTGTGCCAGCCACATGACTGTGGAAGCGTCTTCGGACAATGCTGGCTCTTCGGCTAACAAACAGAGATGAGCACCGGCCCCTAGAGTCAGACACGACTGCACAAATGTGCGGGGGGAACCTTTACCTTTATGTACGTTCCAGCCAACCTTACCTTTCAAAAATTTCTCTTAGGAATTTTTAGGCCTTTGGCCTAAATTATTAGTTCCAGTCACATGAAATCTGTTTTCTGCAGTCCTTATTTGCTGCAGTCCTCCAGCCAAGAGTAACTGAGAATAAAGAATCTCCTAATTTCCTCTCCCCCTGAATTCCACCCACTGGTGCTCATTGGAGAGACAGTTTAGAGAGTCCTTAAGAGACCTTAGCTAGCCACCAGGCCACTCAAAATTAAGTCTCCTTTATTCACCACAGTGGTATTTTTGCTCTTAGTTATGAGATGGCCAAGGGATGCATATGAATGTCCTGTCTTACATTGTATAATAATCTTTCCAGTTGGCTGTAGCTTCCCTACTTCAAATCAATCTCAAGGGAAGACATCATTCCTCCCCATGGGATTTTTCAGTAGTAGTTCTATCGCTGTTAAGGAAGAATCCTACTTTTGAGAAACTCTTGGGTAATTTCTCATTCCTCTTGAAATCTGCCAATATTTCTGGCCACAAATCTGATGGAGAATTTTGAAAGGTGATTTGTACCCAGCATTAAGAGTATACTCATCTGAAATCCAAAATACAAAAAAAAAGTATATCAAATACCATAAACATACTGTATTAAGATGTATAGCCAAACTGACAGGCCGTGTTACTCCCTTTTTGTAGCACAACATTATCTATCTATCTATCTATCTATCTATCTATCTATCATCTATCTATCTATCTATCTATCTATCTATCATCTATCTATCTATCTATCTATCTATCTATCTATCTATCTATCTATCATCTATCATCTATCTATCTATCTATCTATCATCTATCTATCTATCTATCTATCTATCTATCTATCTATCTATCATCTATCTATCTATCTATCTATCTATCATCTATCATCTATCTATCTATCTATCTATCATCTATCTATCTATCTATCATCTATCTATCTATCTATCTATCATCTATCTATCTATCTATCTATCTATCTATCTATCTATCTATCATCTATCTATCTATCATCTATCTATCTATCTATCTATCTATCTATCTATCTATCATCTATCTATCTATCTATCTATCATCTATCTATCTATCTATCTATCTATCTATCTATCTATCATCTATCATCTATCTATCTATCTATCTATCTATCTATCTATCTATCTATCTACTGTATCTGTACACACACGCTGCATTTAGCACATGAGTGTATGTTTTTGTGTGTATGAAGAAGGTGATGATCAAGATAAGCTGTAGCTTCAAACTCTATATGCACAATTGAAATTTTTATCTGTAGATGATTAGATCGAAAGTGGATAAAGGTGCTTCTTCTTACCTTTCTCTACCTGTCAGCTGCTCCTTAAAGAATCCACATATTTTTCTTCGTTTAAGGAGGAGCTGTCAGGTAGAGAGAGGATGATCTGGCTGGATCTGAATCACTTTTGCCTCATTCAGATCTGAACACCACATAACACAGATCTGCACCCATTTCAATGAAGTGTGCAGCATGGCTATAGAACCAAGAGTGCTTTGGTTGCCTGGATAACCTGGACAGGGGGAGCATTGGGCTTATTTGTCAGGGTTCTAGTGAGAATCCTGCCATTCGAGACTGTGTTGTGCGGGGAGGGGGAGAACGTGCCAGGAGCCACGTCTAACACCAGAGACTGTGGAATGCATCGTCAAGGTCGTCCACCTGCAGGAGTCTGGAGGGGGCGAGCGCGGAGTGAGAAAGTAATGGACATTGACATCATGGGCGCGAAGAAACTGGCATGAAGGGGGAGAGCTAAGTTTGAGTGTTTGGCGGGAAACCGTCATTCGGATATTTGGGAGTGCTTTGATTTACATGTATCCTTAATAAAGCTTATTCTGCATTTCAATGAATTGCATGGAGAAGCGTTTATTGGGACATTGAAGTCAGGGTCATTACATTATTAGATCTCCTGGATCTTTTGATAGCTTTCATTATCACTGGCCTTTTGGGGGCTATAAGACTGAACTTTGGCACACTTTTACAGTGGTTTCAGTTTTCTTGCAGGAAAGAAATTTTCCTTGGGTGTAATCTTGGTCCCAAACTCCAGCTTAAGAAATAGATGCATCGTGAGTATATCAAGTACTATAAACATGTCAAGATGTATACCTGAGCTGAACAGGCTGTTTTTCTCCCTTTTTCTACCATAGTACATACGTATATGTATTTTGCATTACATATTCAGCATTTGCTGATTATGGATATACAGTAGACTCTCACACAAACAATAAACAATACAGTTCACTTTATTAAAACTACTGATTAGCAATATAGCAAACATAATCTAAGATCTTATATTCTGTGCAGGAACATATTTACATTCCCTTATTACAAATAAAAAGGGGCGTGGTGGCTCAGTGGGTAAGACGCCAGGCTTTTCCATTGGAAGATCTCAAGTTTGGATGTTCGAATCCCTAGCCCTGCGTGACGGAGTGAGCTCCCACACTAGCCCCAGCTTTTGCCAACCTAGCAATTCAAAAGCATGCAAATGCAAGTATATTAATAGGTACCACTTCGGTGGGTAGGTAACAGCGTTCTGCATGCATCATGCTGGCCACATGACCGTGGAAGCATCTTCGGACAATGCTGGCTCTTCGGCTAACAAACGGAGATGAGCACTGGCCCCTAGAGTCGGACACGACTGCACAAATGTGCAGGGGAAACCTTTACCTTTACCTTATTACAAATAAAAGATTTCATAAACTTATGTTTGGACAACTTCTCCAGTTAGGGTCCTTAGATCAAAGAATAGAAACCCTGACTGTGTCTTAAAGGAATGCTCATATACCCAGCCCCATCAGAAATATATCTACCTAACAGCACATGTGCATAGAACATGTACTGATAAAGACATATCTGAGACTCAGCTCTGCATCCTTCAGTTACATATGATCAAGATATAGCAACCTTTATCATAAATTTGAAATTAATATTGCTTATGATTAGGCTGGAACATACAAAAGAAAAGTGAATTTTCTTTCTGATGAATGTAACTTGTTGACCAAAGAAGATACTAGAAGGTTCCACTTTCCACCTAGAGCCAGTTTGGTCTAGTGGTTAAGGCACCAGGCTAGAAACCGGGAGACTGTGAGTTCTAGTCCTGCCTTAGGCATGAAAGCCGGCTGGGTGACCTTGGGCCAGTCACTCTCTCAGCCCAATTCACCTCACAGGGAAAAGAGGAGGAGGAAGGAGTATTAACTATGTTGGCCGCCTTGAGTTATTTATAAAAATAATAAAGGTGGGATAGAAAATAAATAAATGAAATAAATGAATAACTGCTAGTTCTGTTCAAGAAAGAAGCACAAAAGCACATCTAAAGATGCAGGTTTTAGAAAGGATTAACAAAGAAAAGAGATATTGAATAAAAGATAAAGATCACCTTTAGCTGAATTGAATATAGGCTACTATGCATATTTGACAAAATACTTGTAGTACTGTAAGCTCAAACCTAATGGAGAATTGAAGACTGGGAGGAGATTGGAAAGAATGATGTGTCAAAGTTGGCCCTCAGCTACAACAAGGATATGTTCAGGATATGAGCCTTTACCACAAGAACAAGTGGATATTGATTACGAGGCCTTGGTACTTTTATCATCAGGTCTTCAGCCACAAGAAGAAGAGGAAAATAAAACTTTTACAGGTGCCTAAATCTAATCAAAATGCTCCAAGAGGAGCACATAAAACAGGCAAAGAACAATAAGCTGCAATCTTTAACAGGAAAACAAAATGCAGAGAACAAGAAACTGATGACCATCAAGGAAAAGAACAGAGGCATAGAGACACTTAACGTAAATGGGAGGACATTAAGGTGGAAATAGAAGCCAGATGTAAAGCAAGGCTACAGAGTTATATTAGTGTGACCAGTAACAGGGTCAGCAGGAGACTAGGTAATCAAAATAAGGCCATAAATGCACTTGTGCTCATCAGAAGGTGAATTGTAAATCAGTTCTCCAAAGCCAGGGTCTTCTAATACTATTTTATTGAGCTGTGTCCAGAAGGTGGCCCTGAGGGGATCCAGTTTGGCACCTAGGACATTGAGCAGGACACTGACACTTTCTACCAGGTTATAAAGTGGGAAACCATGAGTTCTAGTCCCACCTTAGGGACAAAGCCAGCTGAGTGACCTTGGGCCAGTCACTCTCTCTCAGCCCTAGGAAGCAGGCAATGGCAAACCACTTCCGAAATCTTGCCAAGTAAACTGCAGGGACTTGTCCAGGCAGGTGCCAGGAGTCAAGATTGACTCGAAGGCACCCCCCACAAAAAAACACATCTTCCACTGAACTATCTGCTTTGCTTTGTCCAAGGAATCAACCTTGAACAAAGTAGTATCACCCTGATAATATCTAATATATCTTACTCTGAACTGCATGCTACAGAAACTTCCATGAGAATCATGGAAGCTACTTTCTCCCAATGAGAGCACTGCTCTGTCTAATAGCTCTTCAGGATTTCAGGCAGTATCTTTGCAGTTATTCAAGGAGATGCTGGGAACTGAACGTAGGCCCTTCTGCATCCAAAGCACATGATCTCCTCTCAGGTGGAAGTCACGTATTTGCAACAAGATATTTATTTTTCTCCACAAAACCAGTGTAAAATGTTAACTTCTTACTGCAATTTGCTACAATTTTAAAAGTCATTTATATACATATTTAGAACCCATGTTGGATGTCATTGTAACAGTCTTGCTTTTTCTTTTCTTTTCCAAAAGGCACCTTATCAATTTTTATGTTGACAGTCCCATAAGCAGGCATCTTGTTTCTAGGATTTTAAAGGATTTTATACAAGCTCAAGTAGGTTATATGAAACTCACTAGAAATATGTAACTGAACTCTGCCCATCTTCTGCAGTTCAAGAACATACCTAAAAACACAGTATTCACCACTTCTAACACTGCTTAACAATTAAGACTTGCCTCCTCATAACTGGAGTACTGTTTAGTGGTTGTATTAAAGGGTATTTTCTAGTTTTACAAATTATCACATACTACTTTTAATCTGCTATAGGAGCTGAAGCCCAACACATCTGGAGGGCACAAGGTTGACAAAGAATGGCACTGAATTTAACTATCTTATTTAGAACCAGAAATACTTGCTGCCTTAGCTGTGGTTTTCCTTTGCAAAACATTCCTGAAAGTGGCACTGAAACAAGAAAGAAATCCATTACCTTTTGTTGTTACAAGGACATGTGAGGGTGGAATGGGCACACCATTCTGGAATATGTTTGTTCTTGTTTGTTCACCTTTCTCATCAAATTCTTTTTTTCTTTCCCCTTTCCTACCATTTTCCACATTTTTTCCTTCTCCCCTGCCCTGTTGGTCCGCCATTTCTTGTCCTCCAGAGCTCTCCATCAGTCTTCTTGCAGTGATAGTAATTGTATGTGGACTGGCTCTGGTGGCGGTTTTTCTATTCCTCTTTTGGAAGCTGTGCTGGGTGCCTTGGAGGAACAAATCTATTTCAACTAACACCCCCACCACCCAGAATCTGGCAGAGCACGACAAAGAAAATATGGCTGACAAGCTAAAGGATACTGGGACTCTTGGGTTCTTGGAAGCAGCAGTGAAAATCAGTCACACTTCACCAGATATCCCAGCAGAGGTTCAGATGTCCATGAAAGACCATCTCATGCGACGCACGCGAATGCAGAGACAAACAACAGAACCTGCATCTTCTACCAGGTGAGAACAGAACAATTCCTAGGTTGCTATCTATTGCATTAGATCACATTTCCTCGAATTGGTGCTCTCCAGATTTATCCAGAATGTCTGTATGTGGTCAAGAACCTGAGCATGATCAAATTGGGAAATATGGCAGAGCAGGTAGCTCAGATCAATTCTGCCAAATCAGTATTTGAAGTAGCAACTCTCTCCTTCTAAATATTTTCTTGATCCTTGGAAATCACTGAGCAAAAAGATGATTAAACTGACCAGTTGGGTGACATGCACCACCTAGAACTGAGCTGAAGGATACTCCCCTTATTGAACGTTGGTCTCTGCCAACGGTTGACTTGATAGTAAACCAGCTTGTGTATTACACTGAACTCCCTGAGGGCTGTTAATCTTAACTAAAAGATTCAAACCTTATTACTGTGACTTGACCTCATTGTGTCAAGCTGTCAATATGTTTGTCGCTACTTTAATTTTGTTAGAACTTAGGGAGTCAAGGAGATATATCAGTGACATGGTGTACTGTCAGATGGAATTACAGCCTTTTGCACTTTTTCTTGCTTGCGTGGCTCAAGCAGGAATAATTAGATAAACGGACTTGACATATCACTCACTACGTTGGCTTAGAGGAAGCTGCATTCTAGTGCTTAAGATCAGCTACTGCCTCAGGGTCACTCTAGTCTTAAATGGAGGAATAATGCATGCATGAAGATTCATTACAAAGAAGGCAGGGTATGTAGAAATCTGAATGCTGAGGACAATCTGGGACTTTTTTGCCCAGAGGTCACTGATACTCATATCTCACCCACATAATCTTTTCAGCTGAGATGTGGAATGAATGCACTCATGTGGTTGTTGGATATACAGTAAAAGAGCAATATATACTCAGATGCCTATCAGTTTCTTCCATAGAGGGTAGGCACTGTACTTCCATCATCTCTAAGCATCATGGTCAGTAGCGAAGAACAGTGGGACTTTCAGCCAGCACTATCTATAAAGGGAACACATTGTCCATCTATTTTATTTTCCATTTCCTTGGTTTGATGTCCTCTCCTTATTGTACTCAGGCAGGAAATATCACACAGGCATCTGAGATACCTACAAGGTCCTATAGTAGCTTTTGTGAATGGCTCTTCTACATACCTGCCTCCCTTTCTCAGCTTCCCCTGGACAGGGGTATGTAGTCTTTTACAGTCTAATGTCACAATTGATGCTCTTTTTGGCCTTTGAGGGTTGCATTCAGATGTTGCATTGGCCAGAATGTACATAAATATGTGCACACAGTTTCTTCCCCCCACATATACATGTATCCTCCCCATGAATACATTTATACCCTTATATTCCTTCACTGGAAAAGCCTAATCATGAGGTTTGCTTATTCCACACAGTGAAGAGAATTAAATCTGATTATTGTTTTGCTGCTACTTGCAACAAAAAATGTAATTGTTTTTATTTCTTTTTAGGGGGGAGTGTATACTAGAGATAAGCAGAAGGCTGTCATTGGAATATACTGGAGATTTTTGGAGACCGCATGTAGCTCATTTGTTATGTATTTTACCTTAATCTCAAGACAACACCTTTGTTCCTACAAGATCATTGTTTGATACTAGTTTGATGCCTTACTTCAGCCAATTAGCATTTTAATTTAGTGTCTACTTCTGAATATATATGACCTGGCCATACAAGTTAGTCCTACTATTAAGAATGCATTCAAATAGGATGTATTCACCACATATCCTCCAGCTCTGTGCATAGGGTGGCGTAGTGGCTACTAAATTGAGATTGATTGTTGAGAAACTGCATCTGAGCCAAACCAAAGGATTGCAGTGGGACTGTTCCCTTCGACTTCTCTTGTTTTCCAATTCCTCTGTTGCTTCCATGTGTTGAATTGATGTTCCTTGTGGTAGGAAGCAGTTTTTATATTCTGTAAAGTATCAGGAACACTGGTGGCATAACAACCACAACAGTAAAAATAATAGACCTTTCCAAACTCCTTGGATTAAGAATGACATTATAGGAACAACAAATAATTCATTACCTCATATTAAAATATGTGGTAGCCAGAGAAAATGACAATGATTGCAATAATATGAATGTAACTTCCAGATCGAAAAACAGCAAGGAAGACATGGTCCAATGGTCAAACCAAGCACAGACACACAAAAAGACTCTTATCAGAAATATAGTGATGCTCTGTCTCTGGAATATTAATCAAGCACCGTTGTCAGGGCTGCAAATCTCTGAAGTCTTGGTCAGGAGAGATTGAATGAGGTAGTAAACATTGTGCCTTTGGTAGCTGTATGCCTGCCATTCTTTGTTTAAGATTTTCTTACTCATATCCATTAAGCTCATTCACTGAAAACATTAGGAAGGGAAACACATTAAGAAATTCAATTAGAAAAGTTCCCCTGGGAATCAGTTGTATAAGATATAGGAAGAAATATGATTTAGTGCATCCTCCCACCTCAGTGCAACATATGCTAGAATACTGACTGTAGATAGAGTGAGTTTGCAACTTGGGGGTCCTCCTGGACACAATGCTTCTGTTTAAACAAGTAAAGGTAGTGGCCAGAGGGCTTTTGCCCACACCTTGACCACCTCATGATTGGACTACTGCTATGCACCCCATATGGTTTGACTGTACAGCTTTTGGAGAGGTCTCAGATGCTGCAACTGGTCCAGAACATATTGACCAGACTGCTGATAGGTCAACCCTGCCTTTGCAGATTAACAGTAATTCTCAGGTTGCTGCACTGGTTACCCAGAGGCTTCTGAGCCCAATTCAAAGAACTTGTGATTACTTAAAAACATAGATGGTATCACACCGCCTTGCCAAAATTATGCTGCCCATCCAGTCTGAATATCTCAAGGGGGCTTCCATGGGAAGTGCACAAGACATGGCTCAGGCAGCGGGCCTTTTCTGTAGTGACCCCCATGTTCTGCAACCTGGTTACCCAGAGGTAAACAAAGCATCCCCCTTCTTGCATTCCATAAACCATTTAAACTTTTTATTCTCTCATGCTTTTGACCCTAACTGACTGATGGGGATAGTTATCTTTATACGTATGTGCTGCTTGGTGTAGCTTGTTTTAATGGCAATTTTGGGCTTGTACACCAGCAAAGTTGCGTCATTCAGATGGTTAATGAATATCAGAAATAAATAAATAGAATATAGTAAAGTAAATATGTGGTGGCTCTCTTCTCTCCCTTTCCCTCTCTTTTATCATAGACCAGTGTTTCTCAACCTTGACAACTTTAAGATGTGTGAACATCAACTCCCAGGATTCCCCAGCCAGCCATTGAAACACTGTCATAGATAGTTCACATAAGTTCTGATCCAGTAGTTGGGAAGGAGAGTGAGTACTCTCCTTAAGGTTCATTCTCACATTCTACTAACCATGATACAAACATGCTTGCTGACCCTTTTTAAAGGTCATATCTGCATGATGTTCCCTTTGCCTCATCCCCAGCCCATTGTGGAGACACCTTACATTTGTCTTTAGCTGATCTATTTTTTCCTCTTCTCCTGACACAAGTCTTGCTGAATGGATAACTTATGAAGCCTCATTGACAATATTGGTAATTATAAAGTCAGGGGCTTGAATTTGTTCAGCTCCTGTTGGCCACTTGAGACTCTTGCGCCCCCTCCCCCTTTCCACCAATTCCTGGGCACTGCCCAATGGCCATTTTAGCTTGGACTGCAGGAGAGACCAGACGCCTGGCTTCCCAGAAGCATCTGTCCATGTAATGCCTGACTGATGCTTTGAGAAGAGCACAAGGTTTACTGCTAGACCTGTTTGTTAAATACAGGTTTAGCATTCTTTTGAGAGAGCGGGATTTAATCTGGAAAGAGAGCCATGTTCTGCCAGCTGTGTGTTGCTAGTTTTATTTCAGTTGAGGGCAGTACAGGTTCTCTACAGCTTCTGCCAACAAGGGAATTCATGAAGCTGAAGTTTCTACTGTTTTCATTACTTTGGGGGCAGTGCCATTTTGATTATTTCACAGTTGTTGCTGATCACAGCCACTTGCTGCCAGCAACATTATCTTGAAGTGGAAAGGAAATAACCCAATGCTCCTGGCAACCCTTCACTGCACCATCAACCTCTCCCTCAGGCTATTTTTGAATAAGGGTCTACTGCTCTTCTGAAAATGTACTAAACCCATATTAGAAAATCGCCCCACTGACAGGTCAGTGGAGGACATGATATGAAGGACATTATATGAAGCAGGAGGGGAATGATAATTATTTTAATAGTTTGAATCCATGTAAAGTGAATAGAACAATCTGTAGGCATTTGCTGATACCAGAAGCTCATGGTTCTTCATCCAGGACATAAAGTGGCATATCTAAGAATTTGGGGAGGGGAGAGGATTGGCTCACCACTTCTGGTCTGTGCATGTGTCTGTGTTCCATCTGATGTTCTTCCAGTGGATCAGACAATGAATGCCAGTTATTTCCAAGCATGCAATACGCTCTCCTCCTTTTAACTCTTGCAGGCACATTTCTTTCAAGAGGCACCTGCCCAGGCAGATGCATGTTTCCAGTGTGGACTATGGCACAGATCTACCACTTGCAGCAGAGCAGCCCACTTGCATTGGCCGGATCAAGCCAGAGTTGTACAAACAGAAATCTGTGGATTCTGAGGACCCCAAGAAAGAGGCAGAAAAAACCTGTGGGAAAATAAATTTTGCTTTGAAATATGACTATGAAAATGAGACTTTGATTGTGCGGATCCTCAAGGCTTTTGACTTGCCTGCCAAGGACCTCTGTGGCAGTTCTGATCCCTACGTTAAGATCTACCTCTTGCCTGACAGGAAGCGAAAGTTCCAAACACGAGTGCACAGGAAAACTCTCAATCCCACCTTTGATGAATGCTTTCAGTTTCCTGTGCCCTATGAAGAGCTTACTAATAGAAAGCTCCATCTTAGTGTCTTTGACTTCGACAGGTTTTCCCGGCATGACATGATTGGGGAGGTGATCCTAGAGAACCTCTTTGAAGCCTCGGATCTCTCTCAGGAGACCTCCATCTGGAAGGATATTCAGTATGCTACAACTGTGAGTAACTGCTGTTGCTAGCAAAGTAGAAAACAAATGCAGACCACTGCTGTGAATGGTTTGATGTATGTCTATGTTGCACAAAAGTAATAAGATTTTTGGTACAGGCAGATGATCAGATGTTCTTTTGGAGGTTGACATTTTTTTCCCTTTCTTTTACTGATATTTTAGCAGTCAGTAAGCTAGCATAACTTGGAAAGTTTTATTCATCATATAATCTGTACTGTTATTTTGTGGTGGAAAATGATTTCCCAAGATTTGTTTCATCTTGGAGATGATACACATATCAGATTTATCTTGGGTTTCAGATTTTAGAGTTCACTGTGTGTTTTACATTCTCACAGCTTTTTGGATTAAAAAGCAAATACACAAATGAGAGGCTCATTATTTTATTTATTTATTTATTTATTTATTTATTTATTTATTTATTTATTTATTTATTTATTTATTTTCTATCCCACCTTTATTATTTTTATAAATAACTCAAGGCGGCAAACATACCTAATACTCCTTCCTCCTCCTATTTTCCCCACAACAACAACCCTGTGAGGTGAGTTGGGCTGAGAGAGAGTGACTGGCCCAAGGTCACCCAGCCGGCTTTCATGCCTAAGGCGGGACTAGAACTCTCAGTCTCCTGGTTTCTAGCCCAGCACCTTAACCACTAGGCCAAACTGGCTCTAACCCCCATAATTTGGACAGTTTTGACTTTTTATAGAAATATGCTCTAATGTTATATTCTGATGCTGTGTGTGGGCAGGTTGTATAAGCAGAATAATAAAACTGTAATAAGAAGACATGAACTTCAGTTTAATTTTGACAAAACTAAGGCATGTGGCACCCAAACCAATTCCCTTTTCTCAGAATGGAAACAATTCTGAGAACCAGCCTGAGCTCTGCTAATGTCCTCTTAACCCATGGCTGACTTCTGAAGGTCCTGTTACAAAGGTGGGTCAAGGAACACTCCAAAACTGCCTGCCTGATTCAGGACAGGGAGTGAGATCCTATTCAAATTAAGCTATGATCTTGATTCATTTTGACCAGAACCTCTTTGGTTGGGTGGCCCTATGTCCTACCTTACAGAGGCCATTCCCCTGTTTCACGTTTTCCAGTCCAAGTCTAATTTAAAGATCCATTAGAAAAAAAGATAAGATTAAATGTACTTATTAGTTCCTGGACAACAGACTAACAGAAGTAATCTGATCAGAGTCTTCTCCCATTCTAGTGAGATATATTGTTATTTTATTTACTTGTTTGTTAGATTTATATCCCACCTTTTCTCTAGGCTCTCAAGGCAGTTCACATGGGGATCTCCCTTCATGTTATCCTCACAACACACAACAACATATGAGGTAGGTTGGGCTGAGACTGAGTGACTACTGGCCCGAAGTCACCCAATGATAGCCACAGCTGGGAGTGGACTGGACCTAGATCTCCTCAGTAATAATCAAATACCCTAGCGACTACATATTTAAAGGACAGTAGCTAGGTTAGCATATGAATGATCTATTCAGATATATACTGTACCTTCTTTTGTCCTCTTTTTGGCAATGCACTTCTTTTTCTGAGAAAGGGTTAAGCAATATTATAGAATCCCTCTTGAGAGCCAAATTAGCTGCTAATAGCTATTGGAGGGAGGGCTCCTCTGATTTTCATCCGGATCTCAATTCATTGGGCAGGGGGCAATTAAACACCCCAGAGACATGATGATAAGCACACAAATATATTCACCCCCGCCAAATCCACTGTTACTTCAGGGGAGAGGAAACTTCCTGTTAGAGGCCTCCTTTCTGCAGCTAGTAGCAGCTTCAGGAGGCATATTGTCATGGATATTACGGCAGGGAAATGAGAGGTGATAATGAGGGAGAAATTAATATGAAACCCAAAGAACTGTAATGTTATATTTAGCCATTTTGCATTATAATAGGAGGTAAGACAAATTCAGACTGTTCTAGACTGATAAGAGTGGTGTTGAGAAAATCCAGATGACTGGCTTTGACCTCCAGCAGGTTTTTCTTTTTGAATACTTCTTCTCTACTCTGGTCTTAGGAAGTTGTTGCTTTCATGTCTCCCATCTCTCTATAACACTAAGAAATGATCTGGAATCCTGTTACCTCTCTTGGATTTCAACTATTACAGAGAAAAAAATTGCTTTCCCCAACTTAATAAGACCATTTGATTCTTCTGCCTTCACCTAGACTTTTCTATCTAATCTTTACATATTGTCCTAGAAGGAAACTGATCAGCTTGCTTTGAAGCCTGACTCTGAATATAATTCAAATATTTTTTTTTAAGTGAATGTGTCTTATCAAATCTTCTTTAAAAGGGCTTGACCAAATTTGCGTTAAATGAAGAGATACAGAATTTGCCAATTGATTTTCCTCTTGGAGAGATGCTGAGCCTGGGAAACACATTGACTTGAGCTTTGAGGCAGTTGCCTGGGAAACTTTTAATAATTCAGGTGGAAGGAAATTATTATGCTATGGTGGAATATATGTCTGGATACTGAGCATGTAATTAGTCTTGGAAGAGCCATATCGCTTGAAGGCTTTTCTTACATTCCTGCCCTGTGAACTCTTTCTGCTCTAAGGCTGCAGAAGCAGCATGGTGATTGCTGTGCTTCAAGAACAGAGCCTCGTTATTGCTATGTAAATCTCATCATTTTTCATTCTATTAGTATAACTGTCACACAGGTTAGCAAACAACTGCTGTAATGTTTTAGTGATTGCTAACAGCTCAGGAAACAGAAAGATCCTGTGCAGATGCAGCTAATTTTACAAGTCTGCTTTGTTTCAGGGAGTAGCCTAGCTTCCCTAATTGGCATCATAAATATGCATTATGTCTTAGCCAGACTTCACCCAAGGATGTTTGTGCTTGCCCCTAATGAAGTTCTTAATCACTCCAAGTTAGAATATTACTGTGGCTAAGAAAGTGAAAACTAATTTTTCATAACGCTGATGCAAATATATTGTCCCCAGTGAAAAGGTTTAATAACACTAACTGAATACTTGAGAGTGGATTTATTTATTTATTTATTTACCTAAGGGACCATCTTATCCCCATTACATCGTCCCGTCCCATCCGGTCATGCAGGGAGGGCATACTACAGACCCCATCGGTCAAAGAATTTCATCTAACGGGGTCACAGAAGCGTGCCTTCTCTGCAGTAGCACCTGCTCTGTGGAATATTCTCCCCCCGGAGTTAAGACAGTCCCACTCGCTCCTGGACTTCCGGAAAAAACTCAAGACCTGGTTCTGCCAACAGGCCTGGGGCGGGAAGAAGAGTATACACTCTTGGGGATAGCTAATACCTTAGGATGGCCCTAGAATGCCCTTTCCATTGTTTTAAAGAAGATACTACCATCTTGATTGTATTATATTTATTGTATTTTTGAATTGCTTATTTTAATGTTTATCTAATTTTATTCATATTTGTATTAGAATTAGAGTCCCTTTGAGGGAGTTGGGCAGTGATAAATCGAATGAATGAATGAATGAATGAATGAATGAATAAATAAATAAATAAATAAATAAATAAATAAATAAATTTTCTATCCCGCCTTTATTATTTTTATAAATAACTCAAGACGGCGAACATACCTAATACTCCTTCCTCCTCCTACAGTATTTTCCCCACAACAACCACCCTGTGAGGTGAGTTGGGCTGAGAGAGAATGACTGTCCCAAGGTCACCCAGCCAGCTTTATATATAAAAAGCTTTTTTTTCAGTGAGCCAAGGGTACTTTGAAAGGGACAATCTTACATGTGTTGTGTCAGATTTTTTATCCTTATTCTACACGATTCCTTTAATTAATAAATTGTTTTCCTCTATTTTGGCCTTTCCAAATGATTTTGTTTCTGCCTGTGGAAATGCATAGCATTTACTAATAATAGACAGTTCCATTGCCATTTCCCAGTTCTCCAATTTAGCTGTCATTCTAGGACTCGTTATAGGGTAAAAATTGGCATCGATAAGCAGAAGAAGTGACAGATTTTCCTAAGGGGAAGGAATCTGTGAACATTTCTAGTCTTTGCATCTCCTCATTGAAACCATCTTTGATTTTTCTCCCAAGTATCATCTCCCATGCATTTAGAGACCAAGAATCACATTCTTAACCTGTATCAGCTTGATGTCTAGACTTTAAGGTGGCATTGGTCTATTTCGATATTGACAATATTAAGTAATCAGACATTGCTAGAATAAAACTGTAGAAGAAGAGATTGAGATTGATAATTGAATGTATGCCATTATTATTTATTTATTTATTTTCTATCCCGCCTTTATTATTTTTATAAATAACTCGAGGTGGCGAACATACCTAATACTCCTTCCTCCTCCTGTTTTCCCCACAACAGCAACCCTGTGAGGTGAGTTGGGCTGAGAGAGAGTGACTGGCCTAAGGTCACCCAGCTGGCTTTCATGCCTAAGGTGGGACTGGAACTCTCGGTCTCTTGGTTTCTAGCCTGTTGCCTTGTTGCCCGTTGTTATATGTGTGGCTAAAACAGAGATTAGCAACTGAGGCCACAAAGCCACATGAATGGTTCAAGCCCACTTTTTTGCACCAGTCAAAGCTCTTCTAATACTACTGCCAAAAACTCAGTCTGGTTTTCTGTACATTGTTAGGCAGGATAGGAACAGTTGTGTAAGAAACCAACTATCAAACACAGGAAAGAAACAAACATCCTGACCTTGCTTATGTATGCAACACAGTCCACCTGTTTGTATCATTGCTCCACTTTCCTTTGATTCTCAACCACAAAAATGTTGCCCATTCCTGACTTAGGTATTTAAATTTTGTAATGATTGAATCAGCTATCCCTGAAAATTTGCCTTTTTGCACCTAAGGGTCAGATGTACAGCAATAACAAACACAGTACTTGAAAGTGCAGATAATGAAACAGGAGGTATACACTTGATATACACATATATAGCTATCACACAGTTCTTTTTGAGGTAAGCAATGTTCTGGTGAAAAGGACAGATTTTTTTAAAAAGAACTTTATTAATTTTCAAAGTATAGCTAAAATACAAAACAGAAAATACAGAAAAGCTAGAAAATAGAGCTAAAGAAAAAAGAAAAAACTATAAAATACAGATATAGATAAATTTACAAGTATAATCTCTTACCATTAATTAACCCATAGTAACATTATTTCTATTAAAACAAACCATTTAATCATTAAAACCCAAAGTCAAAGCTTCATTTTTTTCCACCACAAGCAAGTAATCTAGAAGTGCTGGCCAAGGAGATATAAATCCAGAAACTGAGTGTTCTCTAATTAATGCTGTTTTGTTGTTTATTCGTTCAGTCGCTTCCAACTTTTCGTGACTTCATGGACCAGCCCACGCCAGAGCTTCCTGTCGGCCGTCGCCATCCCCAGCTCCCCCACGGTCGAGACCATCACCTCCAGAATATCATCCATCCATCTTGCCTTTAGTCGGCCCCTCTTCCTTTTGCCTTCCACTTTCCCTAGCATCAGCTTCTTCTCCAGGATATCCTGTCTTCTCATTATGTGGCCAAAGTACTTCAGTTTTGCCTTTAATATCATTCCCTCAAGTGAGCAGTCTGGCTTTATTTCCTGGAGTATGGACTGGTTTGATCTTCTTGCAGTCCAAGGCACTCTCAGAATTTTCCTCCAACACCACAGTTCAAAAGCATCTATCTTCCTTCGCTCAGCCTTCCTTATGGTCCAGCTCTCACAGCCATAGGTTACTACAGGGAATACCATTGCTTTAACTATGCGGACCTTTGTTGTCAGTGTGATGTCTCTGCTCTTAACTATTTTATCAAGATTTGCCATTGCTCTCCTCCCAAGAAGTAGACATGTTCTGATTTCCTGGCTGCAGTCAGCATCTGCAGTAATCTTTGCACCTAGAAATACTGCCTCCACTTTTTCTCCCTCTATTTGCCAGTTATCAATCAAGCTGGTTGCCATAATCTTGTTTTTTTTTTAGGTTTAACTGCAACCCAGCTTTTGCACTTTCTTCTTTTACCTTCGTCATAAGGCTCCTCAACTGCTCCTCGCTTTCAGCCATCAAAGTGGTATCATCTGCATATCTGAGATTGTTAATGTTTCTTCCAGTGATTTTAACTCCAGCCTTGGATTCCTCAAGTCTAGCACATCGCATGATGTGTTCTGTGTACAGGTTGAATAGGTAGGGTGAGAGTATACAGCCCTGCCATACTCCTTTCCCAATCTTAAACCAGTCCGTTGTTCCGTGCTCTGTTCTTACCGTTGCTACTTGGTCGTTATACAGATTCCTCAGGAGGCAGATAAGATGACTTGGTATCCCCATACCACCAATAACTTGCCACAATTTGTTATGATCCACACAGTCAAAGGCTTTAGAATAGTCAATAAAACAAAAATAGATGTTTTTCTGAAACTCCCTGGCTTTCTCCATTATCCAGCGGATATTGGCAATTTGGTCTCTAGTTCCTCTGCCTTTTCTAAACCCAGCTTGTACATCTGGCAATTCTCGCTCCATGAATTTCTGGAGTCTACCTTGCGAGATCTTGAGCATTACCTTACTGGCATGTGAAATAAGTGCCACTGTTCGATAGTTTGAACATTCTTTAGTGTTTCCCTTTTTTGGTATGGGGATATAAGTTGATTTTTTCCAATCTGATGGCCATTCTTGTGTTTTCCAAATTTGCTGGCATATGGCATGCATCACCTTGACAGCATCATCTTGCAAGATTTTAAACAGTTCAGCTGGGATACCATCGTCTCCTGCTGCCTTGTTATTAGCAATGCTTCTTAAGCCCCATTCAACCTCACTCTTCAGGATGTCTGGCTCTAACTCACTGACCACACCGTCAAAGCTATCTCCAATATTATTATCCTTCCTATACAGATCTTCCGTATATTCTTGCCACCTTTTCTTGATCTCTTCTGCTTCTGTTAGGTCCTTACCATCTTTGTTTTTGATCATACCCCCCCCCCCCATTCATTCATTCTGGTTTATTACGGTCACTGACCAGTACAAGGATCATACCCATTTTTGCCTGGAATTTACCGATGTTTCTAATTTTCTGGAAGAGGTCTCTTGTCCTTCCTATTCTATTGTCTTCTTCCACTTCCGCACATTGCTTGTTTAAAAGTAATTCCTTATCTCTTCTGGCTAACCTCTGGAATTTTGCATTTAATTGGGCATATCTCCCCCTATCACTGTTGCCTTTTGCTTTCCTTCTTTCTTGGGCTACTTCCAGTGTCTCAGCAGACAGCCATCTTGCCTTCTTGGTTTTCTTTTTCTTTGGGATGTTTTTTGTTGCCGCCTCCTGAACAATGTTGCGAACATCTGTCCATAGTTCTTCTGAGACCCTATCTACTAAATCTAGTCCCTTAAATCTATTCTTCACCTCCACTGCATATTCTTTAGGAATATTAGTGAGCTCATATCTAACTGATCTGTGGGTCTTCCCTATTCTCTTTAGTCTGATTCTAAATTTTGCAATAAGAAGTTCGTGATCTGAACTATAGTCAGCTCCAGGTCTTGTTTTTACCGACTGTATAGATGTCCGCCACCTTTGGCTGCAAAGGATGTAGTCAATCTGATTTCGGTGTCGACCATCTGGTGAAGTTCATGTATAAAGTCGTCTTTTAGGTTGTTGGAAGAGAGTGTTTGTTATGCACAGTGAGTTGTCTTGGCAAAATTCTATCAGCCTATGTCCTGCTTCATTTTGTTCTCCCAGACCATGCTTGCCTGTAATTCCAGGTGTCGTCTGACTACCCACCTTAGCATTCCAGTCTCCTGTAATGAAAATAACATCTCTTTTTGGTGTATTATCCAGTAGGTGCTGCAGATCCTCATAGAACTGATCTACTTCTGCTTCTTCAGCATCTGTGGTTGGATATTTGTATCACTGTGGTGTTAAATGTCTTACCCTGAATTTGAATTGAGATCATTCTATCATTTTTTGGATTGTATCCAAGCACTGCTTTAGCCACTTTATTATTAATTATGAAGGCTACTCCATTTCTTCTGTGGTCCTCTTGTCCACAGTAGTAGATCTGGTGGTCATCTGATGTGAAGTGGCCCATTCTAGTTCATTTCAGTTCACTGACACCTAAAATGTCTATATTTAATCTTGACATCTCACCAATAACCACATCCAATTTGCTCTGGCTCATAGATCTTACATTCCAGGTTCCTATGGTGTGTTGATCTTTAGAACATCGGATTCGTCGTTCACCACCAGCACCGTCGGCCGCTAGCCATCCTTTCGGCTTTGAGCTAGCTGTGTCATCACATCTGGGGCTAGTTGAACTTATCCTCTGTTCCTCCCCAGTAGCATTTTGACCATCTTCCGACCTGGGAGTCCCATCTTCCGATGGTATACCGACATATCTCTGGTTGTACTGATCCATTTAGTTTTCACGGCAAGAATACTGGGGTGGGTTGCCATTACCTTCCCCAGGGATCGTATTTAGTCTGACCTCTCTGCCACAACCTTCCCGTCTTGGGTATCCCTTCACGGTTTAGCTCATGGTTTCATTGAGGTGCTCAAGCTCCAGCAGCACGACAAGGTAACAATCTCCTTAGCTGGTGATTAATGCTGTTAGTTTAGCCATTTGAGCCAGATCCATTAATTTAACAATCCAATCTTCAACCATAGGTACCTGTGGATCTTTCCATCGTTGTGCATATAAAAGTCTTGCAGCTGTAATCATATATAAAAGCAAAACTCCATATTTTTTCTCCAGCTCCTTCTCCATCAATCCCAAAAGGAACAGTTCTGGCTTTTTTTGTATGTTCACTTTTAAAATCTTTTGGATAGTAATACGAATGTTCTCTGGCGGGAGTGTGATGGAGGCAGTGCATCCATCCTAGCTCTTCTTGACCTCTCAGCGGCTTTCGATACCATCGACCATGGTATCCTTTTGGGTCGGCTCAGGGAGTTGGGGGTGGGCAGCGTGGTTTTACGCTGGTTCACCTCCTTCTTCCAGGGCCGGTCCCAATTGGTGGTGATAGGGAGTGGGAGATCCGACCCTCGACCCCTCCTTTGTGGGGTGCTGCAGGTTTCGGTTCTTTCCCCACTCCTGTTTAACATCTACATGAAACCGCTGGGCGAGATCATCTGCCACCATGGGATAAGATATCATCAATATGCTGATGATACTCAGTTATACATCTCTGTCCCAGGTGAGATAAGTGATGCGGTGACTGCCCTTTCTCGGTGCCTGGGGGCTGTAGGGGCCTGGATGGGGTCCAACAGGCTTCAGCTGAACCCTGGTAAGATGGAGTGGCTGTGGATTAATGGCTCTTCCCTGTCTGGGACATTATCATCTTTGGTTCTGGATGGGGTTGCACTGCCCCAGACAGATCCGGTGCGGAATCTGGGGCTCCTCCTGGACTCATGACTCCTGCTCGATGAGCAGGTGGCAGTCATGGCCAGAAGGGCCTTTGCACAACTTTGTGTTGTGCGCCAGTTACGCCCATTCCTGGATCGGGAGGCCCTTCGAACAGTCACTCATGCCCTTGTTATCTCCCATATAGATTACTGTAATGCGCTCTACATGGGGCTACCCTTGAAGAGTATCTGGAAGCTTCAGCTGGTCCAGAATGCAGCTGCACAGGCCATTGCTGGTGCCCCTAGATCGGCACACATAACACCTTTGTTACGTGAGCTGCATTGGGTACCAGTTTGCTTCCAGGTCCAATTCAAGGTGTTGGTTATCACCTTTAAAGCCCTACATGGCATGGGACCAGGTTACCTGAAGAACCGCCTTGTCCCCAATACATCTACCCGTCCAACCTGATCATGCAGAGAGGGCATTCTACGGACCCCATCTATAAGAGAGTTCCATCTGGTGGGGTCCAGGAGGCGTGCCTTCTCTGCAGTAGCTCCCACCCTGTGGAACAACTTGCCCCTGGAGGTGAGATTAGCCTCTTCACTCCTGACCTTCTGGAGGAACCTGAAAACTTGGTTCTGCCACCTTGCTTGGGGCCAAGGAAGAAGTAGCCACTCTTTGGGATGGCTAATACCTTAGAGAGCCCCTCTCCTACATTGGATTGAGTTAGATCTTTTTACTATTCTTGGATTTTAATCTTGTTTTATAACTTAGTATTTTTATATTGTATGTATATTTTATGTCTCTTGTTTTATTATCTTGTTGTAAACCGCCCAGAGTCCCTCCGGTGGAGGGAGATGGGCAGTGATATAAGTTTGATTAATAAATAAATAAATACATACATACATAGTTGATCCCAAATTTTTTTGGCCTTCTCACAAGTCTACCAGAGATGATAAAAGGTTCCTTCTCCCTGTGAACACTTCTAACAAACATTTGTTACACCATTATACATTTTGGATAACTTATCAGGAGTTAAATACCAACAATACATCATCTTATAAAAATTATATTTTAAATTATAATTCAAGGTGAATTTCAAACCTTTGTTCCACATATTTTCCCATTGCTCCAGCATAATGTTATATCTAAAGTTCTTAGCCCATTTAATCATGCATTCTTTAACCTGTTCATCTTCCAAATTCATCTGTGACAACATTTTATACATTTTGGTAATAACATGTTCATCATTGGTACAAAGTTCCATTTCAAACTGAGTTATTTCATTAACAAATTTATAACTCTTCTTATCCACCACCAATGACATGTAAAACCTTCCAACTAACATTTCCCTTCTTTGGTTCACTCTCTTCAAAATTTAACAAATCTTTATATTTTAACCAACTTACTTCTCCCACATTTTCTCTTCTAACAAATGCTTCTTGAGGTGACAACCATAATGTCACATTAGGAGAAAATCTTACCTTATATTTATTCCAGATCCTTAATATGGCACTAACAAAATGATTTTTAAAATCCTTATTAACTTTAACTTTGTCATACCACAAATAGGAGTGCCACCCGAATCTTAATTCATGTCCTTTAAGCTGTAATAATTTCTTGTTCTTCAAAGTGATCCATTCCTTCATCCAAAGCAAACAACAAGCATCAAAATACAATTTTAAATTAGGCAGGCCCAAACCTCCTTGTTCTTTGGCATCTTGTAACAATTTATATTTAATTCTTGGTTTCTTGCCTTGCCAAACAAATTTCGAAATATCTTTCTGCCATTCTTTAAATGGTAAATCTGTCATCAAAATCGGTAAAGTCTGAAAAAGAAACAACATCCTAGGCAAAACATTCATCTTAATCACAGATATTCTTCCCATAAGAGGCAATTGTAATTTTCCCCATCTTAACAAATCTTTTTTCACATCATTCCAAATTTTTACATAATTATTTTTAAACAACATACTATTTTTAGTTGACAGAATCACCCCCAAATATCTAACCTTTTTTTCAATCTTAAAACCCATCTTACCCATCAGTAGTTCTTGGTCAGACATGGTCATATTTTTAATTAACATTTTTGTTTTTTGTTTATTTACTTTCAAACCTGCCAATGACCCAAACTCTTAATTTCTTCATCAGATGTTCAGAAAATTAATAGGGAGTAAAGGACAAAATAAATTAAAGACAGGAAATAAGTGAAAAGAAAAGAAAAACTAAGTATAACTAGTTTACTTTTAACTGACAAGGTATTTCTTAGCCCAGTTTTCTACAACCTGATGCCCTCCACATGTTCTGAGAGTACAACTCTGAGAATTCAGGGACCTGTAGTTCCAAGTTATATGGAAGGCATCTGGTTGGGAAGGATGTTTTAAAGGATTTCTGCTAGAGAGAGCTATAGTCATTGCATCTTGAATAATGCAAGAGATGAGTGAATCTTTATTCACCATATTGTCTCAATGAGCAAAGCCTTCTGGGATAAAAAAGCAGTTTCTTGTGGTCTGCTTTGACACATTCAGTCCTTCCATGTCACTTGATGACAAATGTCAGTGGTGAACACAATATTCATTTATAAACTACTTGGTGTAGTCAATTCTTATTTCCTCATAGGTTCTGGAGCTATAATCAGTACTTCAAGAACTTTCTCCATTTTTCTAGTTGTTTTCCCTACCTAAAATCTAATATCTGCCTGCTTTTCCACGGCCTTTTATGTTATTAAGAATCTTATGTTTAAAAATAAAAGGTGTGGTTTTGGAACCCATGCATATTTAAGAGAAATGTTTAGCAGCCTGATATAGTTTTTTTCCAATGTCCGTCCCCACAATGAATTAGGAGAAAAATAAATATCGTGCAAATTCTTGCTGGAGATCTAACTAGCCTCTTAGAGACTAAAAAGGACACTCAAGGGCCTGTACTATCCAGATACATTGCACTAAAGCCTTTTATATGGCACGTGGCATCATTCCATTCTGCTGGTGCTTTTATTCCATTAAAACAATGCCTACCAAGTATTGTTATTATGACTTTTTATGTCAATGCCATTTCCTGCACTACCAATATTGGGTGCACCAAACTATGTACATCTAATGACTTTAAAAGTTTTGTTAATGATACTGGTTTTAAAGGTATAAATATATTTCCTTTGACTTCAGACAGGTGGAAAGGGAAATCCATGGGTGCTCTTTCCCCCATGTTCTTTTTCATTCCGTACTTATGCGGCAACCAGGTAATACATCTTTATTTTAAATCTGCACTTCTGTGCATCTTTATAGCGTTGACTTTTAAAAGGCCAGCAGCATGCCATGTCAGCATGAATGATAAAGCACATGTGATTAAACTCAGCCTACTTTTCCTGCTGTTGCAACCCTATGCATTAGTATATGGCACTTGATTGTGTTATAAACACAGTAGATATTACACTCATTAATTAAGTTCAAACTATCGAACAGTGGCACTTATTTCACATGCCAGTAAGGTAATGCTCAAGATCTTGCAAGGTAGACTCTAGAAATTCATGGAGCGAGAATTGCCAGATGTACAAGCTGGGTTTAGAAAAGGCAGAGGAACTAGAGACCAAATTGCCAATATCCGCTGGATAATGGAGAAAGCCAGGGAGTTTCAGAAAAACATCTATTTTTGTTTTATTGACTATTCTAAAGCCTTTGACTGTGTGGATCATAACAAATTGTGGCAAGTTATTGGTGGTATGGGGATACCAAGTCATCTTATCTGCCTCCTGAGGAATCTGTATAACGACCAAGTAGCAACGGTAAGAACAGAGCACGGAACAACGGACTGGTTTAAGATTGGGAAAGGAGTACGGCAGGGCTGTATACTCTCACCCTACCTATTCAACCTGTATGCAGAACACATCATGCGACATGCTGGGCTTGAGGAATCCAAGGCTGGAGTTAAAATCGCTGAAAGAAACATTAACAATCTTAGATATGCAGATGATACCACTTTGATGGCTGAAAGCGAGGAGGAGTTGAGGAGCCTTATGACGAAGGTAAAAGAAGAAAGTGCAAAAGCTGGGTTGCAGTTAAACCTCAAAAAAACCAAGATTATGGCAACCAGCTTGATTGATAACTGGCAAATAGAGGGAGAAAAAGTGGAGGCAGTGACAGACTTTGTATTTCTAGGCGCAAAGATTACTGCAGATGCTGACTGCAGCCAGGAAATCAGAAGATGTCTACTTCTTGGGAGGAGAGCAATGGCAAATCTTGATAAATAGTTAAGAGCAGAGTCATCACACTGACAACAAAGGTCCGCATAGTTAAAGCAATGGTATTCCCTGTAGTAACCTATGGCTGTGAGAGCTGGACCATAAGGAAGGCTGAGCGAAGGAAGATAGATGCTTTTGAACTGTGGTGTTGGAGGAAAATTCTGAGAGTGCCTTGGACTGCAAGAAGATCAAACCAGTCCATACTCCAGGAAATAAAGCCAGACTGCTCACTTGAGGGAATGATATTAAAGGCAAAACTGAAGTACTTTGGCCACATAATGAGAAGACAGGATACCCTGGAGAAGAAGCTGATGCTAGGGAAAGTGGAAGGCAAAAGGAAGAGGGGCCGACCAAGGGCAAGATGGATGGATGATATTCTGGAGGTGACAGACTCAACCATGGGGGAGCTGGGGATGGCGACGGCCGACAGGAAGCTCTGGCGTGGGCTGGTCCATGAAGTCACGAAGAGTCGGAAGCGACTGAACGAATAAACAACAACAAATTAAGTTCACGTAGCAACAATTGCATTTAGAAAAAGTACCAGTATAGTGGTACTTCAGAAATTAAAGAAACTTCATACATGTCATTGGGGGCAACAATTCTGGAACATAGAAAGTAAATATATAGAACAATGAATACCTGTTATTAAATTAGTCCTATAGAAACAGGAAAATGAGCATTAATCTTGCATCACTGATATTTATGGAGGAATGAATATTTATACATTTTTAAAAATGTTCTTTCCCCTCTACTATCATAATTTCATATTGTGGCTATCAGATAACCAGATATTGTGTCCAGGCTTTTTTTCTTTCAAAGTAATATTGCCAGTTGGCATACGTTTTTACTATGATAAGCACTTCCAGGTTATAGCAAACAAACCCTTTCTTGAAATCTGCTGGTTGCCAGTTTAATCAGATCCTATTTCATGTTTCTTCATTGTCAACTGGTCTGTGCCTACGTGAGTCCCTTGGATAACTTGGGATTAATTGATTATGATAATACTACTACATAGAATAAATTGCCTATGATAAGTTTAGCTTCTTCACAGTTCTAGGTGTGGAAAGCTGCTTAGAATATGTCATACTAGCTGCTTATTCAACCTCCCCAAGGAGAAAAACTTAATTCTGAGTCTGATGGATTTGCTTCCTAGCAATTTTTCTCCAATTTCTGAGAATAGACAACTGCCCTCTATAGACCAGAGAAAGCCAATATTGCACTTCTAGATGTTACTGTCTGTTCAGAAAGTGTCCTGCTACCCTTCACAAAAAGTCATGCTGCTCACCATTTAGTGTCAGTTGGATGTGCCTTGGCCAACCAGATAGTTATTTTTGCAAGATGTTGCAAACTTGGTAGTTTGATAAAAAGACCAAAATGATGGCTGGCAATCTTTATTAGAACAGACTGTATTTTATTGATAATATTCTGACATTCACAATTTTGGATGTTATTGTATTGTATAATTCCACTAGTTGAACATGGCATAGTAGATAATGGTACCTAATCACTTGCTTTCAGGTGTAATTAAGTGACTACTAAAGCATTGACTTGCCATCAGCAATGAAATCAATATTTGGCTTGCGTGATGTAATGCTCTCAGAATTCTAGCAGATATTCTGAAACTTGCCATGCTTTTAAAAAACTATTTATGAGTCATACTTGAAAAAATATGATGCTCATTTATGTAATATCTGCATTCAGAGTTACCCTTACACTGATGCATTAGAATCAACCCATCTCACCTGTAAAATATTCCTGTGTAAAAACAACACTCTTCTTCTTATCATGCATATGCATTGGAAAGCTTAGTTCAAATGAGAAATTGGGGACATTTGAGGGAGAGACAAGATGTATAGATCTGGCTCAAATTCAGAAAGATGGATGGATGTTCTCTAGAAATTCACCATACTTCCCCCCCCCCACACACACAATCCTTGTAAAACTCTAAGACAGATTTGTGGCACACATAGCAAGGGAAGATACACAACAAAGAGCCATGGAGAGGTATAAAAAGGAAAGACAGATTCATTCTGACAACTCTTATTCCAACTAAATATACAGGATATTGGTCTTATACTTTTAAAGCTGACATTTTCCAAATAATTTGAATACATTATTTCAGTTAATCCTACCTAACAGTAACTGAATACTCAAATATGTAAGCAGCTTTTATTGTTTTTTTTTAACACGGCAGCTTTTATGTTCACCCATATGAGGTCCCTAAATGCAGTACTTTTATATTGACCTTTTTTTCAGACAAGATAAGAGTATTAGCTAACTGTTTGAATTGCTTGTTTCAAAATAAGTTGCCATGGAGTAGAATTGGCTGATGGGGATTATGGGTCTCCCTCTCTCACTATTGTTGGATGGAGGTAGATGTGAATCTGTAATTACTCCAAAGCAGTTTCCACCAGCTTTGCTCTCTCAATGTTCTGGATTTCATCACTCAGAATTCTCACCCAGTATGTCCAATGTGCCACACATATTTACCAGTTTGGCAAAAGCCGATGTACAACATAATATAATACACTGCACATCATTGCAGAATTCGTTTCATTGCCCCCTCTCTCTTGACATTGGCTGAAAACTACACAACAGAATGATAGGTTACATTTTTGTATACATATTGTAAGAAGAGCAAGCAAGCAACACAGGGTTGCAGCAGCTGCATTTTTATTGTCATGCTACACTTGCCTTTTGTAGTCCTTTGTACTCTACTCTATGGAATTTTAACTACCCGTGCATGGGATTGGCACTGGATGATCCCTGCTGCTCCACTATACAGTATATCTCTTTATCAATTGCCACAGAGCAGAGGCTGCAGCAAGGAATAAGAACATGATACTTATCCTCTACTCCCATTCCACCAATTAAGTAAGCCCAAGCTCAGCTGTGAAGCACTAGGTAAAGAAGCAAATGTCTATATTCTGGTTTATTTCAGAATTTGCCTCTGCTGAATAATGGAAGAGGAACAATCACAAAAATGAATGTGTAGAGCATCAGATTTTTATCATCACATGAATCTGTGGATATTACAATAATAAGTAATTCTTCCAAAATATAACTAATGCAGAAGCGTAACCAGAGTGTTCACAGTGCTATCATATTGTAATGATATAAATATTGAGGGGAAGAGAGAAAGATTAAGCCAAATGCCGGCTCAGCTGCTTGAATATAGATAATGCTCATCTCACGAAGGATCTGGAACAGGAATGATCAACGTTTTTCTGTGCTCCTGAGCGCTTATGCTGCAATATTGTGTGTTCATATTCTATCTCAGAGACCCGCAGCCTGTCTCTAAAACAACTATTATTTCTAAGCTATCTGACTGCTCCATCTTGCCAAATAGGATTAGCTGGAATTCACTTAGGACCCAGATATTGCAAAGGCTCCGAATGATATGCACAGAGTCTCTCAGATACTTTAATGTGGTCTCTTATTAATATTCATTGAAACCAGGCATCACAGCTCCTTGGGGACTCATCAGCAAGTACAAAGAATGGGCACTAAAAATATTGAGTAATGCTGCTGTTTTCCCTTATCACATTACTGAATACTGGCAGTGAGACTGTGACTGTTAGGCTGAAATGTCCTGGAAAGTTTGTTATGAGCTTGTTTATGATTCATGAGAATACAGAAGTTAGAGAAATGGAGGCATGGTTAACTCCTTGCTAGTCAAGTAGTGCTTTCTTCAAGGATGCTGGTGCTACTTTGAATACATAAATTTCTAAAAATCTTGCCTGCTTTATAGATTGGGTCAGCTAGCAGTATTTCAATCTGTCTTTTTCCCCCTGTGGTTTTTGTTTAATTAATAAAAAGTGGTAACTATTTGCATTCACATATTTCAACATGAGGAAACTTCTATGCATCTTCCCATAATTTACATTTACTATAAATTTAATTGCCAAATAAAGTTTTTTTTAATAAATCACTCTCTTTCAATTTTCATAAATGACTATGATGCAGGCTTTTAAAATGCAAGTCCCCCACTGTAACTGTTCTTTCTAAACAAAGCAACCAGCGCTCATACAAAACTTTCAGGGGCTTACCTTTTTCAGACACTTTTTCTGTAGGCATGTGGACTTTTGATCAGGCAAAGACAATGGTGCTGGGTTTTGTTAGATGCTTGTATGTGCCCAATTGTGAAATCTGGCAGGAGCAAAATGCTACAAGTTGCTTCCAGTGAAATTCATGGCAGATTCTCCCCTCCCCTCTCCCCTCCCCTGTCCTAAATCCTTAATGTTAACAATATTTGGGTTTCAATGTAGTCTTTTGGTTTTCAGGAATTTTATTTTTTTATGTGGATTACAACTGCTTTACAATTTGAGCCATTTCTTTGGCACCATTTTTGAAACTTCCTTCTTTTTAACTACATGATCCGAGCTAATAAGAATAACAAAGTCAACCTGATGACATCTGAGCCTCCCATAATGAATTCCAGAGGACCTTAACTGAGGAATGGAAGAAAGTAGAGCAAGTCAGCCAACACCCTTAATTTATATATTTCTCTTTTAATCTTCACTCCAGCAATTTTATCATCCTGTCATATATCTCTGTTCAATACTTCAAGAGCTAGAATGAACAAAGTGGGGATAAAGGGCATCTTTGTCTTGTCCCTTTTTGTATCTCACAGGGTTTTGTTAACTCTCCATTAACAATTATTTGTGCCTTTTGTAAAGTATAAATTGATTTTACCCGTTTAATAAAGTTCTCTCCAAAGTCCATATCTTCTAGAATTTTAAACAAAAAAGTCCACTTCAAATTATCAAATGCCTTCTCTGCATCTAAAAACATCAATACAATACAAAGTCCAAGCAGATGTAGTGGAAGAGTACCAAGCCTTAAGTAAAAGACACTGGCAATTCACCACAAATTTCAAATTGCCTTTGTTTATCTGTATCTGAAGTAGAAAAATGGTAATAATAATTTTTCCAGAGGGTAATTGAGGTGCTTTGTTTCTATGGCTAAGTTTTGGCATTTTTGTTCATGGGTCTGTTTTACTCTCTCTCTGTACAGAATTAGAGTATATACCTTGAGAATTTATTTTTATATTGCACTTTATAAAATGAACTGTCTATCTGCATGAGTGGATATTAAATCTTACTAAAATATATATAAAAAAAAACATCAATACAGCTTGTTTTTCATTATGTTGTTCTAGGTATTCCAAAATGTCCAGTACATTTCTAATATTGTCTCTTAACTGTCTTTTGAGTAAAACTCACATTGATCTTCATGAATAAAATCCTCTAAAACTCTTTTCATCCTCTCAGCCAAAATCATCGTAAATAGCTTATAGTCATTATTCAATAATGATAATGGTTGGTAATTTTTGATAATGTCAAATCTTGGCCTTCTTTAGGAATTAATGCTCTTCTATCCAACTATCTGGTATTCTTCCATTCTGTAAAATGGAATTCATCATTTTTTGCATAGGTTGTAATAGTTCATCCTCAAAATGTTTATAATAAGAAGCTGGCTGGTCATCTGGTCCAGGCACTTTACCTATTTTAGTCTTTTTTATAGCTTCACAGATTTCCCTTATTGTTATAGGTCCATTCATGATTTGTTTCTGTGTATCAGTAATCTTCAGTGAATTTTGTTTCTTTAAATATTTGTCAACTTTTGCTGGGGAAACTTCTTCTCCTTTATATAATTTTGAATAATATTGATGGAATATTTTTTGTATCCTTGCATTGTCTGTTGTCATAGTAATTGTTGTCATCTTGTAATTAGTAGTAAATGTTGTCATCTTGTAATTTAGTAAATGTAGTAAATGTTAGTAAATGTAGTAAATTTAGTAAAAGTAGTAAATGTTGTCATCTTGTAATTTCAGTATCATTTTTTTCTCTTTTTCTTTTCATAGTTTATATGACAACCATTTACCTGGCTAATTTGCAAATTCAATTTTTTTTTGTTTTGCAACATTTATTTTTATTTCCATTTCTCTTAATAGACAACTGTCGCTGTAGAAGTTTGATTTGTTGTAAAATAGTTTTCTTTCCTGGGGATTTCTTTAATTCTTCTTTCATTTTTATCTCATCTAAGACTGCTTGTGTTGTCCGTCTTTGCTTTTTAAGTTTATTATTATGTTGTATAAAATATCCTCTCATAAAAGCTTTGCTCACGTCCCACATTGTCCTTATATCTTTACCTTTATTAAGGTTGTTCTCAAAAAATTCTTTCAACTTCTTTTTACAATCCTCCACTATTGTTTCTTTTTGTAATAACATCTCATTCAACCTCCATCTGAAGGAACTAATTTCCCTTTTAAATATTAAAGTCACTGGACTGTGATCTGAAAAAAGTCTTTGGCAATATCTCCACTTTGTTAGCACTAGTAGCTAGATTCTTAGAAATCCAGAACATGTCAATCTTTGAAAAAGATCCATGACTTTCAGAAAAATAAGTACATTCTTTTAAGTCACAATTAGGCCTCCATACATCTACAGGTTGTAAATTATCCATCATATCAAAAAATATTTTCGGTAATTTGCCTTGTATTCTCTTAATATCTTTCTCAGAGGTTCTATCTTTTTGTGGACAGACCACTCCATTCCAGTCTCCAACTAGGCACCAATTTTCATACAATAAGTCCAGTAATTTATCCATAAGTCCTTTATAAATTGTTGCTTTATCTTCATTTGTGGCATAAATTCCTAATATCAAAGTCTTAGCCCCATTTAAATTAACTTCCACCCCCACATATCTGCCATAGTCATCAGCCAATATCCGCTCTGGTTGTAGTTCTGGATTTATATACAAAACAACTCTATTTCTCTTTTTAGTTCCCACTGAAATAAACTCTTCACCTAAAATTTTATAAATCAAGTATTTTTTTGTCCTTTGTAATATGTGTTTCTTGTAAACAAATTACATCTTGTTTCAATTTTTTCAAATAGTGGAATAATTTTCTTCTTTTTGGAGAGCATTTTCTCCATTTATATTCCATGTTAGGCATTTAAGATCCATACTGTTGCTGCAAAACCTGGTCTCTGGTGCTCTTCCTGGAAAAGTGCACAAGAATATCCCTTGGTACATTTCTTAATTTTGCCTAACCCTAACCCTACAGACTTTGTCAATCTCTGACAAAGAGCCTCCATATCATCTTCAACCCATTCCAAAAAATTTGTTAAAGATTGAACACCTTTACTCTGGTGTCTTCACCAGGATCCTCTGGAACTGCTGTGAATCTCAAGCAAAATTCTTTTTTTTTGTCTCAATTCCATTAGTGCCAGATTGTCTAAGTCCTTTTCCATCTCTCTGTTTATTATTTCTATCTTACTTTCTAAAATTCTACTTTGTCATTAATGTGTTTTACTTCTCCAGTTAGTTGTTCTACAGGTTCTTCGATTTTTTAAACTTCTTTCATTTCCTCTTTCGTCTTTACAAATCTTTCTTCCATTCTCCCTTCAAATGCAGCCAAATCACTTTTAATAGATTGAACAGATTCAGATACCTTGTTCCCCGTCTCTTCCAAAAAAATTTGTAATGTAATATAATGTAATGTAATCTCTGGAGTAATCCTCTTTTCTGTTGGTTGCTCTAACAATCCTCTTCTCCCTTCATCAAGTCTTGCTGCTTTCCTGGTAGTTGCCATTATTTTATTTATAATCCAAAAGCAAAAGTAAGTCAATTGCAAAAGTGAAAGTAAAAGGCAGGCTTTCTCTCTCTTTTTTTTCTCTTTTGCCTTTTCTATGTCCTTAAGACTTTAGTCCAATCTGGCACTCCATAGTTCTGGTCACTTAATCACACAGTCTATCTCATATTACATTTATCCCTTTGTTTTGTAAAATCCACCAATTGTCTTTTTCCTTTGATGTTAAACAATCAGCATTGCATTCCCATGAAAGGATGGTCTAATTATCTAATTATTTCTAAATAGTATCAAAAGCACTTTCCCCAGAATATTAATCTTTCAAATTTAAACTGTCCTCCTTATCTGTTAATTTTCTTAGGTCAGAATCTTATTAAGCTTTTTTGCTGTTAATTTAAAATTATTTAAATTATTATTTTCCTTTTTTCTTTCTTTAATCCAAAATGAAGGGTAACTCACTGAGTGTTTTTTTCCCCGTCCTCCTGGTCCAAAGATCTCTCTTTAACTGTAAATTGATTGTATCCAAAAGTGATTAAGAAAGTGAGGCTTTGAGCACACCTAGTGTCGTTAAAAGGCTGAACTGTGGTTGCGGATGTGCTGGTTCTTCCTCAATTCCTGGCCACTGAACTCATGAGTTGACCACAAGAAACTCTGATTCCTGTGGTCTCCTCATGAGGAGCAACTGTCTGGAGTTCAGGTTGGTGATCTCTCGGTCTTTCCTTGTCTGAAGAGGCTCCGCCAGGCAGAATTTGTCACCTTGCCGCCAGTCGCCACTGCAATGCTGTCTCCACTTCTTCTGAGACATGTAGTCTGCCATGAACCTCACCGCTCTCTGTGTATCTGATTTCTGTTTTTTAAGTGAGGAAATTTACTTTTGTCTCTGTAGAACTTCATTCTGTTATTTTCAACCCATTTTTCTAATCTCTCAAGATTGTTTTGAATTTATTTCTGTCCTCTAGGATATTAGCTGTCCCATTCAATTTTGCGTCATCTGCAAATTTAAGAAACATTCTCTTTATATTTTATTTATTAATTTAAAAGATTTGTATAGCTGCCCATCTTATGCAACATAACCATGGGCGGCTCACAAACAACAGTAAAAAATGATAAAAACAGTAAAAAAAAACATAAAAACCCACACAGAAACTCCTGGTGCCTTCAGCTGCAACACATTCCCACATATCCACAAAGACCCTTTCTTGGCTCCAGCATCATACTACTCCAATGCTTGTGGGAATCAAAAGCATTCAGGGTTATTCCACCCTGGATTCTATATTCTTCAATGACAGTACCCTGCTTGATACCCACTCCAGTAGGAGGCAGAATTATTGATGATACTACACTTTTTCAGTATAGTTTTTGAGTTACTTGGATATTGACTTAATTATCATGCCTCCCAGATACAATTAAGTAGAATATGAATTGGAATGTCATGAGGTGCTTTGTCAAATGCTTTGTTGAAATCTGTGCATATGTTAGTCTCAAGAATTCTCACCATCTACTAAGGAAGCTGCCCAATCCCAAAAAAAGAAATAAGTTTAGTTGACAAGTCTGATTCTTGACAAATCCATCTGATTTGGGGTAATAAATATATTGTTTTCAACTTGCTTATAAACTGATGTGCTCTGTGATTTGTTCTAGAATCTTCTTATTGTTGTCAGATTGGTCAGTAGTTTGCTGGAACTTCATTGTTCTTCTTTGAGAAGATGAGGACAAAATGTACCCCTCCTTTACCCAAAGGACATCCAAATATAATATATACAGGTTTGGCTAGGTTGTCTACATGTTCTTTCAGTATTCTACAATGAAATTTATCTGGCTCTGGGGATTTAACTCAGGAAATAGTCCTTGTTTTATCAGACTCAAGCCTCCATCCTGCTCCTTTATCCTGCTCTTCACAATTTCCTGATGGAAGACATATCCTTTTCTTAGAGAAAACTGAAACAAAATCAGAACTGAAAACTCTTTTTTGCCTGTTTCCTTTTGCAGGAATTGTATTGTTTCTCTTCCTTTTATTTTGAACATAACTAAAGAAGCCTTGATTGTTGCCCTTATCATAATTTATCAACCATAGTTTATTTCTGCATTTTAGCTTCCCTGACATTTACACACACACACACAAACACACACTCTCTCTCTCTTATGGATTGAATGAAAAATAATGCTCTAACGTTATAAATCATCAACAGATGGCAGTACTGACAAGCTAGAAGCTCTGTTTCTTAGTATCTGTTCTTTCACTTCAGTTGGTGGGAAGTTACTCTGGGAAAAGGTTGTGTTGCTATTGTTTGGGAAATGGAATCCTGCAGTGAGTACTCATCAGTATGCTTTAAGAAATACACTATAATTGAATTTTTGACTGCCTGAAGGAGTCCCTCCAATTGAAATTCAATGCCAAATTCAGTGTTTATAGTGATGACAGTGTTGATGTGAGTACTGTACGTAATTGGGCCAAAAATGTAAAGATGATGAACCAGAAAAAACTGACTTGTATGTTCAAGAATGACATGGGCAACTTGTGACAACAACCAATCGGTTTTATATGAGAAAGGTTGATGAAGTGATCAAGGACAATCAATGGATTTCTCAAAGGGAAATTGCTGTCAGCTTTAGCATTTCACAGGAATGTGTGGGTCACATTATTGATGTTTTTCAATATCAGAAGGTTTGTGCAAGATGGATTCCTTGCATGCTATTGGCAGAGATGAAAACTTCAAGAGTTGAAATTTGCCAGCAATTGTTGTCATTCTATGAAAATGACGTTGAGGAATTTCTTCACAACTTCGTGATTATCGATGAAACATGATCTCATTGTAATACCCAAAACTTTGAAACAACAATTAAGCAGAGTTTAGAAGCAAAAGGAAATGTTGCTGAAACATAACAATGCTAGATCTTTTATCCCATGAACCACCCAAGAGGCAGTTGTGAACTTGGATTTCACTGTCTTACCCATTCACCACACAGTCCAGACTTGGCTCTATGCGACTTCCACCTTTTCCCAAAATGGAAAGAATACCTTTGTGGGCATCTGTTTAATGCAAATGAAGTGGTGGAAAGGACTGCCAGGACTTGGCTGAAGAGACAAAATGTGGAGTTCTTTTGTGATGGATTTAATAAATTTGTCTGTTATTGGCAGAAGTTTATTCAAACAGCCAATAGGTTATTTGGACTACTTGAAAGTTGATGATAAAAGCCTTCTACCTCAGGTGACTGGAAAATTGGTAAAATGATGAAACCAGACTATTAGAAACAAATAAGTAAAGGCAATGGAAAAGGAGGAAGCTTAGACAGAAAAACAATGATTTAAAACAAAACAAGTTCCTACTGGCATTCAAACCAGCAACATTTGGGTTGCAAGACAGAAGCTTTCCTGATTCCACTATTATAGCAGCCACGGTAGCAAGAGAGCTGTAAAAGGTACTAGAGCTACTGCAAAGCACTGGCCCAGTTGAAGAGATGGTCCTCCTCTTCAAAGTATCAATGCTCAGCTGAGGCTAGGCTGAAGAGAAAAGGAAAGCACCCTGCCCCAAACAGATAGGAGCATTCAAGCTGACATGGGGAGGAAAAATGTACTTTTGAACTGAAGCAGGAAAATGCATATCAAAGTTGCTTTCAGAATGAGAGAAGGATTGTTAGAGGATGTTGTTGTCTGTTTCAGCCCTCCAGATATGGTTGCCAACCAGTTCTGATGAGGAGGTAAGCCAGAATCTGCTAGAGCAGTGTTTCTCAACCTTGGCAGTGTTTCTCAACCTTGGCCACTTGAAGATGTGTGGACTACAACTCCCAGAATTCCCCAGCCAGCATTCCCCAGAAAAACTGTGCTAGAGAGATCAGCTGATTGGATGCTCCAGGCACAGTGGCTACAAGCAGCTCAATAACCTCTGCCTCATCAATTCTTGGATTTGGGAAAGTCCTAGGAATCAATGTGCAACTGTCATGCTAAGTAGAATGGATGGGGCCTGATTTTAGTATACGTCCATTAACATTTTAACTAACCGAACATTTAGATTGCTCTCATTTTAAAGCTGTCACTTATTTGACTTATTTGGATGCTTATATTCATATGATTATGAGTGCAGCAGTGCTCCTGGATTCCACTTCTGCCATCACATCCTGAACCAACCTTGCTGCCTGCCATCTTCATCTACAGGGCCAGGTTTTGAGCTAGGGAGAAACCTGATTATGTAGGGTTTGGCCAAAGCAAATCCTAAGCCTATGGCTGGTATGGTTCATTTCCTTTCCACCTAAAACAATGACCAGGATTTAAAGTGGCAGAAATTGAAGTCCAAAAGAAAAACCTTTCCCTTCATATACCTCCAAAGTATAAGATAGGTGGGCTTCAGAAGTTCCAGATCACCCACTTTTCATCTTTTCCATTTAAGATCTCTTTCCATTTTGGATTGTGTTATAAATCACATTAAAAAGTTGGGAATCTACACATATATTGCAGAGCTAATAAGTGGCTCTGATTTTTTATATTCAGCTGTTAACTCATATTTTTCACTGTGGAATTCTGTTGCTGTCATTGCCAACTTCTTACTGTAAATATTTTGATAGCAAAATGATCTGGTGCAAGAAAAGAAAAACCTTGAATCTTAAGTGGATCTTCGTTGTGCACTAAGGTGGTGCCCTGGGACTAAAACTTCCTCTGATTAGGGTTTTTGAGTATACCAGAATGGTATATAATCAGTTTGCAAAAGCACTGAACTTGTAACTCAGGAAGAAAAATTGAGGACACTGTGGGATAAAAGTCAATAAGTCTGTGCTGCTGATATAATCATGTATAGAATTCAAGGAATATGACTGTGAATGATTTTTCATAATCCCCAGTGTAAGGTAGATAAGCTTCCATATTTATTACCAATTCATATTTTATTTTAATCTAAAATAATATTACAGGCACCCAGTTTCTAACTAGTCCAGTCTGGTAGTGTGTACTAAGGAATAAAAATGAGAGTATATTTCTGATTTTGTATCCATTTTACTGAGGAGTTTTATGTATGCTGTTCAGGTTGTAATCTTGGGACTAAATCTTACTGAAGCCAGTCGAGTTTGTTATAAGAGGATAGGCACAGACTTGAACTATTAGATTACTTCAAAACCACTCAAAGCTTCTGTTGGTGTGCATTTATAAAAGATAGAAAAGTATGTGCCCTTGAATCAGATTTAGTGAAAAAATACATATGAATTCAAGACTTCTGGTGGGGACATGGTGGACTGAACAGCTGTGCCTTCAGGCTCCGTGGGCAGAACTGACAATGTGGCAGTTTTTTCGGGCTCAGGCAGATTTTTCCTGAAGCCCAGGAGTGTTTTTCCGGGAAAGGAAAACACTTGGAATCATCCCATCTGTCCTCCGGACGGCTGCTTGCAGCCAGAAGATTGCAAACAGCATTTGCGCTCATCTGGTAAGAGCTAGCCGGGAAGCTGGGACGTCACCATTTCCAAGCCGCGCTGTAGCCTTAAAGGGACACTAAGACCAGCCACCCCATTTCTAAATCACCCAATTTATATATTTTTAAGTATATGTACCCTAAGAGAGGCTTTCTACAGCAAGGAGAAGCGGGCTCTCTTGGTGCTTATCATTTTTGGGGTTAATTGTTAAAAATTCTTTTTAAGTTTTGGCTTGTTTTCCATCCAAATATTAAGGAGGACAGAGAGTAAATAATTGTCTTCCTGTTATTATTTTTGTACTAAATTTGAAGAAACTAGCATTTTCCTACATGTTGAATCAGCTGTTTTGAACTTTCAGTTTTCTGCTTCTACTTTCCCTGGGGAATTTCCTGCTAATCTCATTTTCGCTTAAGTAAACACATTCCTTCATATCTTTGACTTTCACTGGTTAAGCTCCTAGGGGGTGCCATAATCTACTGCTTGAGACATGGAGGACCTTAAAGTTTTTAGGCAAGGCATTCAGGACTTCATGGAAAATATGAGCTTTAAAATGCCTTATCTGGTTGGGGATTTCATGGATGAAACTGAGAAATTTAACAGCGACAGGAATGTCTCTTCGATTTCTCCTGAGATGTTAGATGAAGATTGGATAGTTCAGTTGAAGAAATTAAAGGGAGAGATTGAGTTGCAAGCCATAAGTGAAATGGATCTTTTGATGGAGTGCCTTGGAAAAGAAGGGGTTATTATGTATGAGAGTTTTTTCTGAAGTCGGAGTTTTTGAGGGGGGCAGTTGGGCTGTTTGATTTCTTTAAGGAAAAAGCTCTGTACGTATTGTGGGGATATGTAAATGCTCTGGTTTATTTTGCAGTGGGATAAGGGTTTAAGAATATTTATCTGGATTGCTTTTAGGGTTTGGCTGATTTCATTTATCTTTAACAATTTGGATTAAGATTATTAAGGTATAATAAAAAATAATAATGTCTGGTTTTGGGTTTGACATGATTAAGATTATTAAAATTGCTGTATTATCAAGTATAATGGTAGACAATTTATATGTTTTTTTTAGTTTGATCTTTATTATAGTAGACAGGAATGTATAGAATAGTAGTAGGAAGGAAATAACTAAATAAATGTTATCTTTGGGGAGGAAGTTGATTAGGAGGTTTATATATGTATATTCTTTTCTCTTTTAATATAAGAGGAGGGAGCAACTATACTTACTGATTTTTATAATGTGCCAATGGTATGATTTATAGAAATAATGTTATCTTGGTTTAATATAGAGTAAGAGATTGATTATGGAAAACTGTTGTATATCCTTGCTGTTAAAAGTCAGAAGTCACCTCTTTCTATAACTTTTAAAAAATAAAAAAAATTCTCTTGTGTTTCTGCACCTTTTTAGTTTCTTTTTTCTTTTTCTCTTTGTAGTTTTTTTGTTTTTCTGTAGTTTTTATCTTTGCTTGAAATTTAATAAAATTCTTATTAAAGAAAAAAGAAAAAATACATATGAACTCCAGTCTAATTTCAGCCTTCCTGCTTGCTTTGTTCCACGTGCGGACAGATGCCTTCTACTTGAAGCTTGTTTTATTTTTTACTGACACTTTATCTTCTTCCTAATCTGTACACATTTGGAAATACATTTATCATATTTTAATATTTTTTCTGAGAGCCAGTTTTTATTTATTTTATTTTTATTTATTAAATTTATATTACCGCCCATCTCCCCCATCGGAGACCCTGGGCGGTTCACAATAAAACATAGTTAAAACATAAATATAAAATTACAATATAATAAATAATATAAATTATTTATTATATTGTAATTTTATATTGGGAAAGACTGAAGGCAAAAGGAGAAGGGGACGGCAGAGGATGAGATGGTTAGATAGCATCACCGATGTAATGAACATGAATTTGAGTAAACTCCGGGAGACAGTGGAGGACAGGAAGGCCTGGCATGCTATGGTCCATGAGGTCACGAAGAGTCGGGCACCACTAAACGACTGAACAACAACAACAACAAATAATATAAAATCCAAGTATAAAAGATGTTAAAAATGGTAATACTGGGAGGCTTCATGGGACCAGCCATCCCTAAGAGGAACTGCTGGCATTTCCCTCCCAGGCAAGGTGGCAGAACCAGGTCTTTAAGTCTTTCCGAAAGGTCGGGAGTGAGGAAACCCGCCTCAGCTCTAGCGGTAAGATATTCCAAAGGGTGGGCGCAACTGCAGAGAAGGCCCACCTCCTGGACCCCGCTAGATGGAACTCTTTAGTCAATGGGGTCCGCAGCAAGCCCTCTCTGACTGATCAGGTGGGACGGGTTGATGTTCTGGGGATGAGATGGTCCCTCAGGTAACCTGGCCTTATGCCATGTAGGGCTTCAAAGGTGATAACAGTTTGGTGTAGTGGTTAAGGCAACGGGCTAGAAACAGGGAGTCTGTGAGTTCTAGACCTGCCTTAAGCACGAAGCCAGCTGGGTGACCTTGGGCAGTCACTCTCTCTCAGCCCTTGGAAGGAGGCAATGGCAAATCACTTCTGAAAAACCTGCCAAGAAAACTGCAAGGACTTGTCCAGGCAGTCTCCGAGAATCGGACATGATTGAATGGAGACACACACACACACACACACACACATTCCTTCTTAATTTCAGTAATACTTAATTTCAGTCCCCCTTCTGGGGGGAGATGGGCGGTGGCAAAATTTGAAAAATGAATGAATGAATGAATGAATGAATGAGTAAATAAGTAAATAAGTAAATAAGTAAATAAATAAATAAATAAATACAGATTTGCTTTGTTACAATAGTTTGTTTCAGGGCAGAGAGAAAATCTTACCTGGTGCTTTGAGAAAGGTATCCATTGAGTTGAGGGGTTAATTGAAAACAGAACATTCATCTGAAATGAATATCTTTATCCAAGTTCAGAAGGAAGAATGAGGCTGCATCCTTGTAAATTCTTACCTGGAATAATTCCATTCTGACCTTCTGATTAGATATGTAAAGGTCAAGGGCTGTTAAGAATTTAGAAATGGTCTCTGTTTTCAAGGCTGTATAAATAGATCCATTATTATATGCATGGAGACAGATGGCAAGTCACTGAAGTTTTTATAATTTCTTTACTTATTTGGCCATTCATTCTGTTTTGTTTTGTTTTGCCAACAGGCGTGCTATGATGTATGCTAAATATTTCCCCATTTAACCTGATCATTAATTTAATATTCATTTTGTAGAATATATTAAAAACATTTAAATACAGTTATTTACAGCTCCCCCTATATTTAATCATTTCCACTTACGTTACATTAAAAATTAACATTCAGTAAGAGAATCTCTGCAGGCTGAACACAAGGGCTACATGTAAGATTGGCATAGAAGGATGTGCTTGGTGCTGTTGATTACAGTACAGTGATATGATGTTGATTTTCTATACTAATTTTGTTGTTGTTGTTTAAGATGCAGGGTTGAATGGGAGGGAAAATTCATATGATTCATATTTGAACTATCTGGGGAAGTATATGGAAAAGTATGTATTTTGGTGAACATTAAAACAAGTTATTTCAGAAAATTTGCTTACCATAATGCAGATATTATGCAAAATTAAATACTAAAATTCATGTTAGGAGAAATGCTCACAAAAGTGCATGAATATGTTTATGCAAACTGTTTTTAAAAAGGTGTAGACTAATATGGAAATGGAAAAACAAAACATTGGGAAAATGTGAGACTGAGGAAATTGCAGCATGTTGGAAATGGTTTCTCCTCTTACCCTCTTTTGTCCCCTTTATTTGCAATAATGAGAGGTTGTGGGTGGTCTGTTTTCCCAATTGGAAGGAATTCTCATGGGCTTCAGTTTATATAGGCTCCTTCCACACATACAGCCTGCACTGTTCTGAGATCAGCGTATGTCCCTCTGTTCACACGGTGCCATGCCATTGGACCTGGGGACATTTTCTGCAACTGAACCAATTATTTATTTATTTATTTATTATTCAAATTTATTCCCCGCCCATCTCCCATGCAAGGGACTCTGGGCGGGTTACAATAAATAAAAATTTAAAAAACTATACAAAATAACTAAAAACACAAACAAAACATAATAAAATAAAATCCAAGATGGACTTAGACCCGCAGAATAGATCGTGGAGCTATGAGGCCAGCCAACCCCAGGAGGCACTACCACCTCCGTCGTCCCAGGCCAGGTGGCAGAGCCAGGTCTTAAGGGCCTTCCGAAAGGCCAGGAGGGAGGGGGCCAGTCTCACCTCCGGGGGCAGAATATTCCACAAGGCGGGCGCTATCGCAGAGAAGGCACGCCTCCTGGACCCCGCTAGATGGAATTCTCTTGTTGAGGGGGTCCGAAGCATGCCCTCTCTGCATGCACGGGTTTGGCAGGTCGACGTTATCGGGACGAGACGGTCCCTCAGGTACCCTGGTCCTATGCCATGTAGGGCTTTAAAGGTAATCACCAACACCTTGAATTGGACCCGGAAGCAAACTGGCACCCAATGCAGCTCGCGTAGCAGGGGTGTCACATGTGCCGATCTTCTGGCACTCATAACTGCTCGCGCCGCTGCATTCTGCACCAGCTGAAGCTTCCGGATACTCTTCAAGGGTAGCCCCATGTAGAGCGCATTACAATAGTCTATACGGGAGATGACAAGGGCGTGAGTGACTGTTCGGAGGGCCTCCCGATCCAGGAAAGGGCGTAACTGGCGCACAACTCGCAGCTGTGCAAAGGCCCTCCTGGCCACGACTGCCACCTGCTCTTCGAGCAGGAGTCGCGAGTCCAGGAGGACCCCCAGATTCCGCACTGGATCCGAGTGGGGTAGTGCAACACCCCCCCCCAGAACCAAAGATGACAACTTCCCGGATCCAGGGGGGGCATCAATCCACAGCCACTCCGTCTTACCAGGGTTCAGTTGAAGCCTGTAGTTCCCCATCCAGACCCCCACAGCCTCCAGGCACTGAGATAAGGCATTGACCGCATCACTTACTTTACCCGGGACGGAGATGTATAACTGGGTATCATCAGCATATTGGTGATACCTCATCCCGTGGTGGCGGATGATCTCGCCCAGTGGCTTCATGTAGATGTTAAATAGGAGTGGAGAGAGAACCGACCCCTGCGGCACCCCACAAGTCAGGGGTCGCGGGTCAGCTCTCTCCTCCCCTATCAACACCGACTGGGAACGGCCCTGGAGAAAGGAGGCAAACCAGCACAAAACCACGCCGCCCGCCCCCAACTCCTCGAGCCGCCCCAAAAGTATACCGTGGTCGACGGTATCGAAAGCCGCTGAGAGATCTAAGAGAGCAAGGATGGACGCACTCCCTCCATCCCGCTCTCGCCAGAGATCATCCATAAGCGCGACCAATGCGGTCTCCGTCCCATATCCCGGCCTGAAACCTGACTGGAAGGGGTCCAGATAATCCGGTTCCTCCAGAATCCTCCGGAGTTGCAACACCACCACCTTCTCAACCACCTTTCCTAAAAAGGGAAGGTGGGAGACTGGGCGAAAATTGCCCAGGATTGTAGGGTCCAGGGAAGGTTTCTTAGGAGGGGGTGCACCAGCGCCTCCTTAAAGGCAGCCGGGAACACCCCCTCACTCAAGGACGAATTAATCATCGCCTGGACCCAGCCACATGTCACCTCACTAGCTGATTTCACCAGCCAGGAGGGACATGGGTCAAGCTGGCATGTGGTGGCGTTTACAATCCGGAGGATCCTGTCTACTTCATCAGGCGCAACTAATTTCCAAATCAGCTGCAGCTCCAGAGAAAATCTTGCCAAGGCAATACTGCAGCGTTTCCTCTGGAACTCCAGAGGAGAGTTTTCCATTGGCTGGAAAAGCCAGGCTGTGGCCCCTCAGATTCCCCCCTTCTTCCCCTGTGGAAGTTCCTCAGCACCTTGCTGCTGTTCACCTTGCTCAGCAGTGGAACTCAGGAGTGGCTCTTTCCCCTGCTTGATGCAAAGCAAATGCAGAAGGCAGGGCGCTAACTGGAGGATCAATTTTTGCACTTCCCCATTAGTCAGGTGGAAGGACAGCTGGTCAGTTCATGAAATTTCACAGCAGTTAGCAGCAAGGGGTGGAAAAAGTGCAATTCTGAGAGTAATTCTGAGAATTACTGAGATTCACTTCAGGGAAGCAAAGAAGTTAACACAATTTGACTTGATGAAGCAATTCATGTTTCTTTGAATAGCTTCAGGTCAATGCTGTGGGAGAAGGATCCTCTCAGCTTTTCCCCCACTGTTGGCCAAAGTATTTCTATTCGGGGATGCTTCAATGTATGCTATGGAATTCAGTGTGCACCAAAATTGCCCAGCCTGGAAGAACTTAGTTTGCACCAAGGGTGTCCCAGGCTGGCTATCTTTACCATATACAGTATTGTGCCAATCCAGCAGCATTTGCTGAAGCCTGGAAACACTTTGGCCAGTGTGGCAGAAGAAGAGTCCTCTCAGCTTCTAGATAAGAAGATTGAGAGGGGCTATAAAGCAGACCAAGATGAAGCAACATGGATGCTCCACTTTGCTCTGAAGGGTGAGGAAGCCACACTGCTGGAAGAACCTTAATCAAAGCACAGCTCTTCTTTGCAGCTTCATACCACCTTATCGGTTGCTGCTTGATTGGGCTGTTTAGTGATTGCTTTGTGGATTGTGGGAGTTCCTTTTTGTGGGGTGTGAGTGGGAGGGGATTTCTGTTTTCCCTCCCCATAGGTAACCTTCATCATCCTTATTCAGGATGCTTGTTTGTAAACATTGTTTAGAATTCCTCATCTTAACTCCAGACACTGAAAGTATGCAAATCTATTTAAATATGTGAACATATTTAAAGTTACTGGAAAAATACCTAGTTGCAAAATTATTAGCCTACTTTCTTCCTTTTAGCATGGTAGCCATAGGTTCTTAAATGCAACAATATAATGGTGGCTTAGCACCTTTACAGATGCTTTTATAATGATTACTCATATTTTTAATGACTAGACAAAATAGGTGGGAGGGATTGGAGAGTGAAAATAGTGCCATGTGGAAGAATCCTCAGAGATAATTTAAAACTGACAGCTCCATCCTTCCCTGGAAATAATGCTCATTAACTGAAATGGGATAAGACCATTCAAGCACTTTAAAATGCCTTTGTGCTCATCTTAACCAATACTTCATTGCTTGCTAAAAGTAATTGCATCTAATGGCTGATTAAAATCTCCCTTCCCAGGTATAAGGTGGGGTCTGATTCAGTATCTCATGGGGGGGGAAGGTGCTATTACTGAACGATATAATTAGTAGTGTGGCAGAGAATTACTGTCACCTGGGCGATTGTTCTCCACTCTTCTGAGCTGGTATGACAAATACAATTCCTTGATTTCATTCTTCACTACAGGAAAACAATATAATTGTGAAAGGAGTTCTTTTCAGAGGATCAAAATGAATGGAGCTCAGCTCCAAGAAAAACTCTTCCTGCTAGAAATAAATGGAATTGTTGTCCTTCACATATATTTAGAAGAAATATACAGCCATTGTTTAGTCAGGGCACAGATGATAAGAAGTTCGAGTATTTGCTCAGCCCCTTCCCTTCCCTTCTTTCCCAAATAACAAGCTGAACTCTCCACCTAAATATTGTAAATTTAAGTCCCACCAGAAAATAAGGCCACTTAAAAAAGAATGTTCTCCTATGTCTCCCTTATCATCTATGATTAAGAGATCTTCATAGAGCTTTTTGTAGTTTTAATTGGTATTTTTCTATCCTGAAAAATATGATGCCTTCTAAGCTTGGCTATTTCATTATTCATTCTTGTCTGCAAGCAGTTTTGGAATGAGTACTACCAATGACAAGTGTTGAAGAATTGGCAATGTAGTTGTACTCCTCATTGTTATTACTTTCTTGCTCCATTGTTGAGCCATGGATTGAAAATAGGTTCTTGAGCTGTAGATCCCTGACTCCAGTTAGGTTGCATTTCCAGTTGTACCACTAACCTTGTTTCTTAGTCCATTCCAACCTTGATGCTTCTGTTCTGTTTTGTCATTCTTATCACTTTATAAGAATTTACTTATATATACATATTATAATATTGAGTTGTTATCATTATTGTTATTATGAATGAGTACATTTCTGTTCCACTTGCAGAAATTAATTGTTATCTGACACTCCAACCACTTGCCACATTAAACCACATACTGTATACTATGTACTATATCAAAGCAGATGATTTTTTTGCAGGCAAAATCTGCACGTTTACTTTTAATCTCCTTTCTTAAGGCCACCAAGGGGCATAGCATAGGGAAAATAAGACTAGATTTGGGGGGAATTAATTTAAAATAAGTGTGTTAAATGCAGCACAAACTGAACACGCTATTCTTGTCAATATTTTGTCCCAAACTGTAAAAAAAATGGATAGCAATATATAAAAAGTGCTATTTTGCTGCTGAATTTCAGTGGCACAATCTTGTAGGCCTTCAGAACTGCAAATATGGGGCTGGGAGGTACACACGGGCAGTAGATTGCCTACCCTGTTTTACATAATCATTTCTTAAAATGAGTGCTGAAGATGAATGGTGTCTTTGTGTATTTGTACTTTGTGTATTTGTAGATTTATCAACTATTACAGGCACATTAACAGATTCAGTCCAGTTTTCCCAGATTCTAAAATCAGCTTTTACTCAAATAACTTTGAGCCACACTTACAGGGAATTTTCAAATTTCTCTTTCCCAGATTGCTCATAAATTGCTTACAGTAGACAATTGTTGAATGGGATAAGACAGGATGCAAGAACAGATGGAAACATGATGAATTCAGAATTTCTGTCTAACTTTCTATTAATAAAGTGAATCTATCAGAGGATTCTGAATTACACCTCTGTCAATGATGCTTACAAATCTGGCCAAATTCAATAGCTGCTTGAATAACAGCCCATTGCTGAAACTGCAAATATGTGCATATACTTATACTGTTTTATGCTTTCCAGGGGATCCCTTTAGGAAAAAATGTTCCTCAGAAGCAGACTTTTAAATGTCTGTCACATGCATCCTTGGTATTGAATTACACTTCCCAGCATTTCTCATTATTGGCTGTACAACTTGGTGTTGTTGAAAAACGTAGTTTGGTAATGCCTAGAGGTCACAAGTTCCTCATCCTTGCAATACATTAAGATCAAACCAGCCCAATCTGATGCTTTCCAGATGTGTCAGATACAAGTTCAGTAATCCCCTGTCATATACTTACTAGATGGTGTATAGTTCTACACATCTGGAAGCAGAACGCCTTGCTTGCAGACTTTATCAAATGTTTTAGAGCTTATACTGCGGTCTTTAAACCTTTTAAACCTTTTAATCCACATTTTATTGCATTCTTCAGAGCTTTACCTTATTGCCCTAAGTACTTACTTACTTACTTACTTACTTACTTTATTCATTCACTCACTCACTCACTCACTCACTCATCACATTTATATCACCGCCCATCTCCCCCACAAGGAGGGACCCTGGGCGGTTCACAACAAAACAATTTAAAATTCAATAAAAGTCATAAATAAATACCAATAATCAATAAAAATATAAAATACGGTCAAATCCAAGTCATGGCAGTACTGCTATGCCATTCCTTCTTTCTTTCTCCCAATGAACTATATTAAGATCTAAGATTGAATTCAGGATTGTAGCCAGAGGGTAAATCTGTATGTTTAATATTCTTAGATAAACAGACAGTTTTGTTTCTATTAAAAATTCTGTCTATTGACTTGCTGTTGTCTGCTTACAAAGCCTGCTGCCTGCTGACATGACAGCTAGCCTCAGGAATGCTTAAATAGAAGAGAAGCTCCAGCTAGGAACAGGTGAGATCCAGGCCACAAAAACTGTTCTTTGTGGGAGATTATGACTAATTTACTCTTCTCTCATTGCTGTGAATTTGTTGATATTTTGTGTAAAGAATCAATTTTTATAAGTATATCTCTTCCAGTTGGACCAATATTTTAATATTTATCATAGCTGTTGACCTATAGCAAAAATTCTGTTCCAGATATAAGAGCATAGATTGGATTACAGTTTTTCTCCTCTTTGGAGCAGATGTTAGTTGTATTAATTAGCAGATGAGAAAAGGCATAGGAGAACTGTCAGTCTAAGGCTGATGGCTCATATCCCTTCAGTCCATTGTCTTGGAAAGTATGAACAGATGAATCTATATTCTTCTCAATGGGGTGAAATCAAAGGTTCATGCTGGCGAATTAAGCAGCCAGTGTAGAGTTTTTATATAAATCACCACCTCTTCCCACAAGATTTGGAAACAAGGAAGGAGGCAACGTTTAACATCAGATATAATAATGTCTTTTTAATCTCTAGCTTTGTTAATATAAGGATTAGGAACCCACATGGCATCTCTTAGCTAACTTGGTTGATCGTGAAAAAGATAAGGAAAACTGAATCTATTTGGAATGGGAAACCAGGTAATCCCAGGACCATAAAATGGACTGCGAAGTTGGGGGAAAAAACAGCTTCAGAGGGGAAAAGGCAATGGCAAACCTGTGATAATTTATTACTTACATATAATAAACATTAAAAACATGAATATCTCTGAACAAATTCAAAAAAAGAAAAAAAAATCAATCATCGTCATAGCAGAATCAATTCCTCTTTGGCCAAAAAGACCACAACGGAACCCACATAAAAAATAGCAGCTTGGTCACCATAAAATCTCATCTCACAACCTCAAAAATCATGATCCACACCCCCTTTGAAACAAAACAGCCTTAGCAACCCTGCAGAAGATCAGGTAGGAGGATGTTAGGTGCAGTTCTGGCAGCACAGTATTCCATGGAGTTTGGGACCTTAATGGGAAAAGGCTTGCCTGTAAGTTGACGTCCCCTTGACCTGTAAGTTGACGTCCCCTAAGCATGCCTCCCCTGACATTCTTGTGGGACAGGCAAAGTCATTTTGGAGGTTATGGCCCTTAAAGCCATGGAGGGCTTTACAAGTTAAAATTGCACATTGAACTGGAGCTAAAACTTGATTGGTAATTCATGCACTGTTAAATCAGTGTTACGTTGCACTGCATTTTGAACCAACTGTAATTTCCAGGTTGTCTGGAAATGTTATGTTGGGGTTTGAATCATACCCAGAATTTACAGCTAGACTAATTAGACAGGTGAGAGGTAATAATTTCTGCAAGTCATTCCATCAGCTGCCATTGATGAAGTATGATGAGGTAATGACTCATACTAGAGCTGCTGTAGTTTATGCTGGGTGTGGCAGATAATGAATTTGACCTTTAATGTTATTGGTTAATGTATGTATATAAGCAGAGGAGCTCTGGTGTTCATTCTTCTCTTGTTACTATCTTCATTATCATCTGTATCTGTTGGGTGTTATTGGACTGTGTATTGACTATGTATGTATGTAGAGTAAATAGACTATTTTATCTAATCTCTTGTGAGTGTCTGCTTACTCAATAGAACATATTACTCTGAGGTCTAGAAGGAACACTGGCAGCCCCAGCGCTGTATACTCTGACATGTTAACAGTACTCTGATGTATGTAGTGTTGAGAGCAGGAGTCACTGTCACCAAGGCTTCACAATCCAGCTAGGGCCATGGCTGGTGCACCTGGCTAACATGGACAAAGGTCACCCCCAAAGAAAATTACACAGAGCAGCTCTTCTTGAGGGTGTCTTTACCTTGTAGTCCAAATTTGCTTCTCTTCCTTTGAAGGAACCTGTGAGCCTGCCATCAATTCTCATATTTCCAAAGGGAACTCTCCCATTGCTGCTTTGCCTACCAAGCTTTTATAAAACTCTCCATTTTAAACAGCACCAATATAATTAGTTTGCAGCCACACCACTCTTTTATCAGCATTCTTCGTTAAGTTTTGCGTTTTAAGAGTTCCCCCATGAGTGCTCTTTAAGCCTGCCTTAGAGCCATATTGGAAATCCCATACCTTTGTTTTAAGAGTTTAGGACAAATGCTATTTGCCTCTTTCTACTCATTGTTGCATATGCATTGGAGTATTTTCCTTTATTACTTTACATATTCTCAGCTCCAGTAATGAAAACATTACATGCATTAAGATCTGACCCAGAGGGCATTTATTTTTCATTTATATTGTAACAGCAGCTTGCAAATATGCTGATTGTTTTACAAATATTAGCTAACATTTTTCACACTTACCAGCATGTGTTTACTTTCCCCTGTTAAAGGTGTTTTAACTGTATAAGGAAAATAAGACTCATGAAAAGAATGTTCACATGAAACAGCTCCCCAAGACATCCTCTCCCCGTTTTTGTTGTTGTTGTTGTTCAGTCGTTTAGTCGTGTCTGACTCTTCGTGACCTCATGGACCATAGCACGCCAGGCCTTCCTGTCCTCCACTGTCTCCCGGAGTTTACTCAAATTCATATTCATTACATCAGTGATGCTATCTAACCATCTCATCCTCTGCCGTCCCCTTCTCCTTTTGCCTTCAGTCTTCAGTCTTTCCCAGCATCAGGGTCTTTTCCAGTGAGTCCTCTCTTCGCATTAGGTGGCCAAAGTATTTGAGCTTCAGCTTCAGTATCTGTCCTTCTAATGAGCAGTCAGGGTTGATTTCCTTTAGGATTGACTCCCCGTTACTTAACTCCATGTGTCATGTTCCAACCAGTCAACCTGTGGCCAAGATTCTAACCTTCCAGCTGACACAAAGAAGGCTGGGAAGCAAGCATTTTTCTCTCTGCTTCCTGAAGGAATGCTTGCTTGACTGACAGACTGACTGAAAGAATAGAAACAGGGAGTGAATCTACACTGATATGATCACAGACAAGTCAGGGAACCATATCTACCCCTATCCATTTTTGCCACTTTTACATGCTCTGTGTGGTCATAGAAGGTAAAAACAGAAATGGCCCAGGGATGGGGTACTTCGAGTGGCCATGCAAAACCTGGGCCTCTCTCGGATGTGGCCTTTGCTGTGGACGATGGAGGGTTATTTACTTTGGGATCACCTTCTTCTCCAAGTAGAATACACCCATCCAACGTAGTCTAGCAGGGACTGGATCCTCCAGATGCCCATGCTTTTTAACTGTTTTAATTGGATATTGTAAGACACGCAGAGTCTTTTGGAATGGGTGGTCATAATACCTTTAATAAATAAAATAATAAAATAAAATAAAAATGTGCAAGTGATCAGGGAGGATAATTTTCTCAGAGGTAGCCCCCTCATTCTGGAATAGGTTGCCTCCTGAGATCAGGTTGACCCCACCCTTCTGTCACCATTCTGTTGACCCCAATCCTCTTTCATAGGGCTTTTGGAAAGGAAGACTTTAATTAGGGCAGCAACAGATATTAGTTTAATATTGGGTTATTTGTATACAGTAGATGTTTTCAGATCCATATATTGTAAGTCACTTAGAGTCATGTGTTGCCAAGAGTCCAAGCCTTGATCAGGGGCCCAAACAATTGGTTCTGATCCAGAGATAATAGCATGCCAGTGGATAAAGAATCTTAAAGCTTTATTATAAACTTAAGCAAACAAAGTCAAACAAAAACACAGTTTAAACAGATTACACAAAGCATAACAAGCATAGCATACAGAAAGAAATACATACATACCAAACAAGGTGATACCTTTATTCTCTTGTTGCTACCAGGAACTTGGCTAAGATAGCAGAGAATAACCCCAAAAGGAATGGCTGTTGAGTCCCACATCACCCAGCGTCCTGAGCCTGTATCAAAGTTCCCAAACTCCAAAGACAATCCCAAGGTTTTTATCAAAGCCTGGCTCCCAAACCCCGTGACCAAGTTTCTATGGCACTGAAGCTGCATAGCCTGACCTTGACTGGGATTCTTACTGGGGCCCGGCACCTGTCCATGACATCATTCCCAGAGCCTGGGAAGCTATCAGATAAGCCAGTGCCTAAGCATAAACAATTTCTTATCATCCCCCCCATTCCAAGCCTCTAGAGGGGTGGCTGGAGGAGTGAACTTATGCTTAAACTTAACAAGCAGGGGGTTTTCTCTCCCCCCACTTCCAACAAAGATATGTTCTGGAGGGCTTTTGGAAGAGTGGGTATATTCTTCTTCTCTTCCCCCTCCCATGCCAAGCAGAAATAAAAACAAGCCAATTAAACATCAGTATAACTCAAAATAAACTCTAATCTCCTAGGTGTGGGGAAGGAAAATCAAAACATGCCACCTAACTCCTCGAAATACAAAGGTCTTCTGCAGGTTGCCACTACAAGTCATTAGAGTAAGCAGCATTCAAATTTATTTATTTATTTATTTATTTATTTATTTATTTATTTATTTTCTATGACCGCCCATCTCCCCCTCAAGGAGGGACTCTGGGCGGTTCACAGCTATAACAATAACAATAAAATACAGTAAAAACACAATAAAATACAAATACAATAAATATAAATTTAAATTAAAACCAAGTGGCAGGTGGTTCGTAGTGATGCTGAACATATTTAAAATATTTAGGGCGGCTCTAAAAGATCAGCCATCCCCAAGCTTGACCACTTTCCCTCTTGCCCCAGGCGAGATCACAGAGCCAGGTTTTCAATTTTTTTCTGAAGTCCAGGAGTGAAGGGGTCTGTCTTATCTCTAGGGGAAGGATGTTCCATAGGGCAGGTGCCGCTGCAGAGAAGGCTCGCCTCCTAGACCCCGCTAGATGGAGCTCTTTCATAGAGGGGGTCCGCAGCATGCCCTCTCTGCACGATCGGGTAGGACGGGATGCTGTAATGGGGATGAGGCGGTCCCTCAGATAACCTGGGCCCATGCCATGTAGGGCTTTAAAGGTGATGACCAACACCTTGAATTGGACCCGGAAGCAAACTGGCACCCAATGCAGCTCATGGAGCAGAGGTGTTATATGTGTCGATCTTGGTGCACTTAAAACTGCCCGCGCGGCCGCATTCTGTACCAGCTGTAGCTTCCGGATATTCTTCAAGGGTAGCCCCATGTAGAGTGCATTACAGTAATCTATATGGGAGACAACCAGGGCATGAGTGACCGTTTGAAGGGCCTCTCGGTCCAGGAAAGGGTGTAACTGGCGCACAACACGAAGTTGAGTAAAGGCCCTCCTGGTCACGACTGCCACCTGCTCTTTGAGCAGGAGTCGTGAGTCCAGGAGGACCCCCAAGTTACGCACCGGGTCTGTCTGGGGTAGTGCAACCCCATCCAGAACTAAAGATGACAAATTCCCAGAGACCGAGGGGGCATTAATCCACAGCCACTCCGTCTTACCAGGGTTCAGCTGAAGCCTGTTTTTCCCTATCCATCCCCCTACAGCCCCCAGGCACTTGGACAGGGTGGTCACTGCATCACTTACTTCACCCAGGATGGAGATGTATCATTGGCGATCACTCGTAGCCGAGTAAGATTGTCTTCCAAAGGTAAAATTTTAACGGTGGATCCGTAAGTGGCTGTAAAGGCCAATTCTGGATCCACACAACCTCCCACAGTGGGGGCATAGGTTTCCGGGTGGGAGACGGTCATGATGAGGGTTTGCCTGACGTGCCTTCCTTTTAGCTCGTTTCTCCCTTTCGCCCTGTACTCGTGCTTCTTCAAAGTCCATAGCGCCATTAATAAAGGCTGACCTCCAATTGAAACGCTCATGAGTTAGGGCTTCCCAGTTCTCAATGCTGATATTACATTTTTTTAAATTAGCTTTGAGAGTATCTTTGAATCTCTTTTGCTGTCCACCAATATTCCGTTTTCCATTCTTAAGTTGGGAGTAAAGTAGCTGCTTTGGAAGACGATGGTCAGGCATTCGAACAACATGACCGGTCCAGCGAAGTTGATGTTGGATGATCATTGTTTCAATGCTGGTGGTTTTCGCTTCTTCTAATACGCTAACATTAGTCCGCCTATCTTCCCAAGTAATTTGCAGAATTCTTCGGAGGCAGCGTTGATGGAATCTTTCAAGAAGTTGGAGGTGGCGTTTGTAGAGGGTCCATGTTTCACAGGCGTACAGAAGGGTTGGTAGTACAATGGCTTTGTAAACAAGCATTTTGGTCTCCCTGCGAATGTCCCGATCCTCAAACACTCTACGCTTCATTCGGGAGAAAGCTACACTCGCAGAGCTCAGGCAATGCTGAATTTCAGCGTCGATGTCGGCTTTTGTAGATAGATGGCTGCCGAGATAAGAAAAGTGATCGACATTTTCTAGTGACACACCTTTAAGCTGGATTGATGGTGCTGCGGAGGGATTGGTTCGAACTTGCTGGTAAAGCACTTTGGTTTTTTTAATGTTAATCGAGAGGCCGAGCTTTTCATATGCTTCTGCAAAGATGTTTAGGATAGTTTGAAGATCTTCCTCGGAGTGTGCACAGACTACGTTATCATCAGCATACTGAAGTTCTATAACAGAAGTTGCAATTACCTTATTTTTTGCTTTCAGCCTACTAAGATTAAAAAGCTTTCCATCTGTTCGATATATAATTTCTACACCAGTAGGAAGTTTCTCTTCAACAAGGTGCATAATCATAGCGATGAAGATAGCGAATAAGGTTGGAGCAATAACACATCCCTGTTTAACACCGGATTCCACTTTAAATGGATCGCTTTGAGAGCCATTGTTATTCAGGATTGTTGCCATCATGTCGTCATGGAGTAACCGCAAGATGTTCACAAATTTATCAGGGCATCCGATTTTCAGAAGGATGGTCCAGAGAGCAGTACGATTTACAGTATCAAAAGCTTTAGTCAGATCAATAAATGCCATGTACAGAGGGCGGTTTTGCTCCTTGCATTTTTCTTGAAGCTGTCGTGCAGTGAAGATCATATCCACTGTTCCCCTGGAAGGGCGGAAGCCATTTTGCGTTTCAGGGAGGATGTCTTCTGATACAGATAGGAGACGGTTTTCAATTATCTTTGCCAGGATTTTGCCTGCTGTGGCTAGAAGGGAGATGCCTCGATAGTTTCCACAGTCTGTTCTATCACCCTTTTTAAAGAGATGTATAACTGGGTATCATCTGCATATTGATGATACTTCGGCCCATGGTGACGGATGATCTCACCCAGCGGTTTCATGTAGATGTTAAAAAGGAGCGGCGAGAGTACCGAGCCCTGTGGCACCCCACAAAGAAGGGCCCGTGGGATGGATCTCTCGCTCCCTATTAACACCGACTGGGATCGACCCTGGAGGAAGGAGGTGAACCAGCGCAAAACCATGCCACCCACCCCCAACTCCCTGAGCCATCTCAGAAGGATACCGTGGTCGACAGTATCGAACGCTGCTGAGAGGTCAAGAAAAGAGAGAATGGATGCACTGCCTTTATTCCAAACGCTTGTAATAAACAAACAAATAAGCAAACCCTCCAGTCAGACATCGTAGACTTAGTTTGTTTAACCTGGGGCTAAATTTAATCACTTTAGGGTTAATTAAATGGTTCAATTAACCTGGGTTTTCTGTATACACAATATGTTAATGCAGAGGTTTCCAAACTGTGTGTCGGGACACGTTAGTGTGTCGGCTGCAGTGTCTGGGTGTGTCGTGGCTGCTGCCTCTGAGCCCTGCCAGGATTCTGCGCAGGTCCTAGTGCCTGCCTTGTGCCTTGCTGCCTCCAAACCTGCTGTGATTCCGCGCAGGTCTTAGTGCCTGCCTTGTGCCCTGCTATAAGAGTGTGTCGCAAAATGATGCATGTCTAAAAAGTGTGTCACCAACATGAAAGGTTTGGAAAACTCTGTTAATGCCTTCCCATGGTTCAATTAAAGGTGTCATGGAAACAGGGTCAGCATGAACTACATAATGCCCCCTTTTCTTTTCACACATTGTCTTCCTTGCTGTTCTGTCATTGACATAAAAGTGGATATGACATGTGCTTAGCAAAGGAAGATACAGTTGCTAATTGCATGGATGGGCAGAATAGAATTTCATAATAGCTTTCATTTAGGATTTCATTTTATTTTATTTTTCTTGGGAGAGAGGACCCCTGCATGAAAGAACCATAGAATGACTGAGAATAAAATAACAATCTTTTTGGGACTCTTTTTGAGTGTATAATGAAAAGAAGGAATAATCCTAGATGTACCAATCAAAGAGAATCCTAGATGTGGTAGAGTTTAGGCAAAGATTGTTAGCAAATTGCTATTAATTATGTCAAATTCCAAAGCTGTACAAAAATATCACAGGCAGCTCAGTGGAGAATTTTGGGTGGGTAAGATAGTTACTTGCACCTGAATTTTGAATTCAGATTGAGTTTTGAATTTATTAATGTATTTACTAGTATTTCTATGCTGCTCCATTCCTGCAGGCTGCAAGTGGTGTACAGTCATTAGAAAAAAGGATTAAAATCACCATAGAATTACAATATCCACCAGGGGCAGGTCAGATCTTACATCCCCCAAATGGTCTGTCAAAAAGACCCATTTTACCAGCTCTGCAGAAACTCAGCAGAGAGGTGGTAGCCCATATGTGTGAGGGCGACTTGTTCCTCAGGATGAGGGACACCATTGAGAAGGCTTGGTTAGAATTCCCTCAGGGATGGTTGCTTTAGCAAGCCTTTCCTGATTTCACTGAATGGGCAGATTCACTTCTGAGAAGGTGGTCTTGAAGATAACCAGGCTGTCAACCTTGTAGGGCAGGGGTGGGCAACGTCCGGCCCGTGGGCCGTATAAGGCCCGCAAAAGCAATTGGTCCAGCCCGCAGTGGTGGGCGCGGTGGCAGCGGGGGTGTGGCGGGAGCTGGTGCAGCAGCGGCGGTGGGTGCGGCAGGCATGGCGGCAGCGGGTGCAGCAACAGGGCCGCGGTGGACATGGCGGGGGCAGGCACGGCCGGGCGTGGCGGGAGCTGGTGCAGCAGTGAGGGCGCAGTGGCAGCATGCGCAACAGGCATGGCGGCAGCGGGTGCAGCAGCAGAGGCGTGGCAGGGGCAGGCATGGCAGCAGTGGGTGCAGCGGTGGCAGGCATGGCAGGCATGGCAGCGGGCATGGTGGGAGGCGTGGCAGCAGCGGGTGCAGCAGAGGGGGTGTGGCGGACATGGCGGGGGCAGGCATGGCGGCAGGCGTGGTAGCGGGCATGGCAGGCATGGTGGCAGCAGGCGTGGCAGCGGGTATGGTGGGCATGGTGGCGGGCGGGGCAGCGGTGGGCACAGCGGCAGGCATGGCAGCGGTCATGGTGGCCGCCCAGTGCGTGCGATTGGCTCCCACCCGCAAACCACACCCCCTTTCGCATGATTGGATTCCACCCGCAAACCCCGCCCCCTTACGCACGATTGGCTCCTGCCTGCAGACCCCGCCCGCAGCCCTCGAGTGATGTCAGAAATATCAAAATGGCCCTTGGCATAAAAAAGATTCCCCACCCCTGTTGTAGGGCTTTGAAGGTGATAATGAGCACCTTAAATTGTACCTGGAAGTTGGCTGGCAGACATTGCAGCTCCTGAAGTATTGCTTGGGCAAATTTAGATGCACCTCCATAACTACCCCAGAAGCTGAAGGATGTGTCAATCTAAGCTTCTGCTTCAAGGGCAGCCCCATATAGATTGATAGTCCAACTGTGACTGTGTGCAGTGCCTCCTGATCTAGCAAAGGTTGCGACTAGCACACTAGATGTAGTTGTGCAAAGGCTCTCATGTTTGGCCTCCACCTGGTATTCAAGCAGGAGCCACAAGTCCAGAACTGCAAGATTGTAAACCAGTTCCATACAGGGGAGCACGATTCAACCAGAAATATAGGTGGATCATCTGGATTCAGAAGGCCTTTGGATCTACAGCCAGTCCATCTTGCTATTGTTCAGTCTATGACTCTTCTTCCCCATCCAGAACCTAGCCACCTCCAAGCACCTGGTCAAGTCTTTCACCACATCATCTGCCCAGTCCAGGACAGAGATGTGAGCTGGCTATCATCAGCACATTGATGATACCTCACCCAATGTCAATGAATTACTTCACCGAGTGGCTTCCTGCAGATGTTGAATAGTAGGGGGAAAGGGCCAAGCCCTGTGGCAACTCACAACAGAACATTTGAGAGCTCAACCTTTCCCCTACCACTGATTGGTACTAGATGCTCAGGAAGGAGGAAAACCACTATAACATGATGTCCCACTCTCAACCCTAGTAACATATTCCAGAAGGAAACCATGGTCAATGGTATCAAAGGCCTCTGACAAATCCAGCAAGACCAGAAGAAGATTGTTTAAAATAGCTGGGTCAAATAATGGATTCCTGAGGAAGGGATGCGCCACCACTTTTTCCAAGTCTAAGAGTAAATGCCCCATTCTCAGGGATGTATTCACCACTACTCGCATACACTTTACTATCAGTATCCTGGCTATTTTAACCAGCCAGGAGGGACAAAGATTCAATCCACAGGTGACCAGCTTACAGGATAGAGCAAACGATACACAATCTGGACTCACAAGCTGAAACTGATCATAGCTAACTTTGCATGATGATGCCTCTGTCACCTCAGTTGGAGCAGACCAACTGGCATCCAACTCTGATGATATTCTATACTCTTTCTTTCCAAACATCCTGTAAAGGTACTGTGTCTTAGTTATGTAAGCAATGCTTTCTGCAAATAATGACATATTAGTCATGCTCATACAATATTCATAACATAGTCAGGCATTAATAAGGAGATAGATCCTTACAAGTGGTTCTGGCAGCACAAAATTACTTTAACGGGGTCATAAACCATGATTTTGAGGAATACAAAGAGGTATCCCACATGAGCCCTTTTTTCAGAGAATACTGACAAGGCAGTAATGGGCATGGTTGGGCATTGCAGGCAATCAGTGTTCGGGAGATTTGTTCTTCGCTGTTGGGACATTGCCACTGGTTCTGTAATAGAGGGCTTTTGTTTTTGCTTTAGAAGTGCCCTGCTTGGGCTGACCAGATGAGGATAGCTTAACACAAAATAAATGGTGGCGGGGATGGGGTGTGTGTGAGGCAGACAGCATTTTGGCATGCACATTTCAGGACAAAGCTGTAAAACGATGTTTTAATTATCTAATTCATTGTGGCACAATCAATTTATCTCAGTTGATTATTTTCCAGTAAACATTGTCTATTCCTAGAGCAATATAAAATACCTCAGTGTGAAGTTTTATCCTAAAATGTCTGGCCAGCTCCAGTGCTAAGACAACTTTCACTACAAATCACTTTTAGCATATCAAATTAAGTGACGATCATAGTTCTGATTTATGTGAAATTTGCAGCAGAGTCAAATTGTGTGTGTGTGCTTACTCCAAGGTTACAATATCTGGGCTGCAAACGTCAGTACAAACCCTAGATGACAGCAAAAGGTGAGTTTTCTAGTTATCCGGATTTTGCAGTCATATAAAGTTAGCTCCACAGCAAGGGATTTCTGTGTTTCTGCATTTTTATGTAACCCAGATACGGCAGTCCTAGCTTATTCAAAAGTGATCCATTTATCCATTTATCTTCTACCACATGCTTGGGTTTTCACATTCCCCCAATTCTTAATTTAGCCATTGTTTATTTTATTTTTATTTATTTATTTATTTCCAACTTATATCACCGCCCATCTCCCCCCACAAGGGGACTCTGGGCGGTTTACAATCAAGTTAGTAATTAAAAGCATATAAAATACATTATACAATTTAAATATTAAAAATATAAAATCCAAGAGGCTGTTATATAATGTTTGCGAGCCGAACTCTACGGCGCAAGCCATCCCCAAGAAGAGCTATTACTCTTCCCATCCCAAGCGAGGTGGCAGAGCCAGGTCTTCAATTGCTTTCGGAAGGTCAGGAGTGTGGGGGCTAGCCTCACCTCAAGGGGCAGAATGTTCCAAAGGGTGGGTGCTACTGCAGAGAAGGCACGCCTCCTGGATCCCGCTAGATGAAATTCTTTTGCTGATGGGATCCGTAGCATGCCCTCTCTGCATAACCGGGTGGGGCGGGTCGATACTCTGGGGATGAGGCGGTCCCTAAGGTAACCTGGTCCCATGCCATGTAGGGCTTTAAAGGTAACAACCAACACCTTGAATTGGACCCGGAAGCAAACTGGCAACCAGTGCAGCTCACGTAGCAGAGGTGTCACATGTGCCGATCTTGGGGCACTCATAACTGCGTGTGCAGCTGCATTCTGGACCAGTTGAAGCTTCCAGATACTCTTCAAGGGTAGCCCCATGTAGAGTGCATTGCAATAGTCTATATGGGAGATGACCAGGGCATGAGTGACTGTACGGAGGGCATCTCGGTCCAGGAAAGGGTGTAGCTGGCGTACAACTCGAAGTTGCACAAATGCCCTTCTGGCCACAACTGCCACCTGCTCTTCAAGCAGGAGTCGTGAGTCCAGAAGGACCCCCAGATTCCGCACTGAGTCTGAACGGGGTAGTGCCACCCCGTCCAGATCTAAAGATGACAACTCCTTGGATCCTGAGGCACCATCAATCCACAGCCACTCCGTCTTACCAGGGTTAAGCTGAAGCCTGTTGTTCCCCATCCAGGCCCCCACAGCCTTCAGACACTGAGAAAGGGAAGCCACTGCATCATTTAACTCACCCGGGATGGAGATATATAATTGAGTATCATCAGCATATTGATGATACCTCATCCCGTGTTGGCGGATGATCTCACCCAGCAGTTTCATGTAGATATTAAATAGGAGAGGGGAGAGAACCGAACCCTGCGGCACCCCACAAAGTAGAGGCCGAGGGTCGGACCTCTCATCTCCTATTACCACCAATTGGGACCGGTCTCAAAGGAAAGAGGCGAACCAGCGCAAAACTACGCCGCCCACCCCCAACTCTCCGAGCCGCCCCAAAAGGATACCATGGTCGATGGTATCAAAAGCCGCTGAGAGGTCAAGAAGAGCCAGGATGGATGCACTGCCTCAATCCCGCTCTCGCCAGAGATCATCTGTAAGTGCGACCAATGCAGTTTCCACCCCATATCCCGGCCTGAATCCTGACTGGAAGGGGTCTAGATAATCCGTATCATCCGGAATCCTCTGGAGCTGTAATGCCACCACTTTCTCAACCACCTTCCCTAAAAAGGGGAGGTGGGAGATGGGACGAAAATTGTCCAACACTGTAGGGTCCAGCGATGGCTTCTTGAGGAGGGGGTGCACCAGCGCTTCCTTGAAAGCAGCCGGAAACACTCCCTCTCCCAAGGATGTAACAACCATCGCATGGACCCAACCACATGTCACTTCCCTGGCTGCTTTCACTAGCCAGGAAGGGCATGGGTCAAGATGACACATAGTGGCCCTTACAGTCCGGAGGATCCTGTCCACTTCCTTAGGCTCAACGGGATCAAACTGTTCCCAGATAACCAGGCACAGACGTTCCCTTGGCATCTCCCCAGACCATGCACCACGCTTGGAGTCCAGCTTAGAACGAATCCGAGCGATTTTATCCATCAGATGCTCCGAAAATTCCTCCGCACGGCCCTGAAGGTGGGTCACTGGGCCCACCTTACCTAGGAGAGATTGAGTAATCCTAAACAGGGCCGACGGGCGGCATTCTGCAGATGCAATAACAGTGGAGAAATATTGACGTTTCGCCACTCTTACTGCCACAAGGTAGGCCTTAACCGCGGCTCTAGCTAGTGTTCGGTCAGATTCGGTCTTTGTCTTCCTCCAGCGGCGCTCTAGACGTCTCTTAACCCTCTTCAGAACCCTCAATCCCTCCGTGAACCACGGGGAATATCGGGTCGGATGGAGCAAGAGAGGCCGCATAGGCGCGATCCTGTCCAAAGGCCCGGCTGCTTCCTTATTCCAGGCTGCGGCCAGGACCTCCGCTGGACCGTGCAGTAGATCCTTGGGTATAACCCCCAGCTCCTTCTGAAACCCTATCAGGTCCATTAGTCGCCGGGGGCGGACCAATCGAATAGGTCCAGCCTCCCTGCGGAGTGGGGCAGCATATGAGAATCTCAGGGCCACCAGGGCATGATCTGACCATGACAATGGGGAGAGATGTAACTCTCCCCCCAGATCACCTTGCCACTGCTCCGACAAGAACACCAAGTCCGGAGTGAGGCCACTGTCTCGAGTCGGGTCCCAAATAATCTGAACCAGGCCCATGGCTGCCATGGTAGCCATGAACTCCCGAGCTGTCTCTGATGCACGTCCCAGGGACAGCAGATTGAAATCCCCCAGAACCATAAGTCTGGGGAATTCCACCGCCAGCCCCGAGACGGCCTCCAGCAGCTCTGGCAGGGAGGTTGCTACGCAGCAGGGAGGCTGGTACAGCAGCAACACTCCCAACTGCTCTCGGGAACCCAACTTGAAAAACAGGGTCTCACATCCGGCCACTTGTGGAGCCGCACCCCTGAAGGCTACCATAGACTCTCTGATGACAACTGCCACCCCTCCTCCCCTACCCCGATGTCTCGGCTGGTGCCATACTTGAAACCCGGCCGGGCACATCTCCGAGAGGGCGACCCCTCCCCCTGCGCCCAGCCAGGTTTCAGTAATACACGCCAGGTCGGCCCCCTCCTCCGTGATCAAATCACATATGAGGGGGCCCTTGTTATTAACCGACCTGGCGTTAAGCAACAACAGCCGGAATCCAGGGCCCTCGAGGATCTGCTGACCAGGGCCTCGGTTTGAACCTGGAGGGCCGGAACACACCACTGGTAACAAACACCGGGGGCATCTTCCCCAACGATGGCCTGCCCTCCGGTTCCCGCCATAACTTCCCTGAACCGTCACCACCTCAATAGGACAGCCTGCCCCGTAGCCCCTAGAGTTTTCAGGCCCAGTTGCCTCTACCACCAGACCTCCAAAAACCCCAGATTGAAACAAGGGTCCCCTCTCCCATGCACACATCCTCCTGTACCCAGTCACTCTCAGGAGGCGATAGGCCCACCAGCGCACCAGCATTTTGCTCTCGATGCTAGGGGAACCCAACCACCCCCTAAACACTCACTCCACACTCTCTGTGTCCCCCCCTCAACCTCTCTCACAGGTCAGAGGGGGCCCCATCCACTCCTGCCCACCTCCTGTCTCTCACTCCGGGGTGGGCACTCTTATATATTATCACTCAATTCTGGTCTCCCCCTGGCTCTCTCACACCCAGGGGAATACCACTCTCACACCAAGGGGACCCCAAATCTCTGCCACCTCTGATGGACGGGGGGAAATGGAAATGATCAATCCTCCCTTCCCAAGCTCTTTCCTCATTATCCTATTAAAGATGTTACCAAATTTAAAGATGTTATAAGTCCACAAGGCTTGTTATAGATGTTATAAAGATGTTATAAGTCCACAAGGCTTGCAAACAAAAGGCTTGCCACAAGGGGTCCACTGGAGCCTGCCAAGATCTAACAAAATCTGCAGCATAGTCAGAAAATGGAGTTCATTGATGTTACTCTGGCCCTCCGCGCTCCACACTCCAGCCTCTGGCACCACACCACCCCTCATCCACTCCTCCGGGGAGGCCAGCCGACTCCAAGGCGACAAAAAAACACTGGGGGGGCACCATAAACAGCAGGGGGTCCATCCGGATCTGCAGCCAGGCAAAACGCAATGTGTACCACCGTTCTCCGTGCAGAATCCACTGTCGGCACACTCCGCCCTGTTGCCAAAGCCTCGGCACCACAACGCCCCGTCACCGCCCACGCTCTCCACTCCTCCAAAGGGGACAGCTGACTCCAAAATAGTAGGTAATAGAGGTTTGCCGGGGAATCACCATAGATTGCGGGGAGTCCACCTGGGTCCACAGAAGAGCACGCCGGACTTAATAGTCACTGCTGCCCTCTGCTGCTCTGTTGTTACTCCTCTGTTCCTTCTAGAGGTCCAGCCGTCTCCAACTCAGCCATGAGCTCGAAAAACGCTGAGAAACCCAAAAACTCTCTCCCCAACCCCAATCCAATGTAGCAGGGTGGGAAAAGGATGGAAAAAACGGGGTTCCAGGAGACCAGGATCCTCTCGCTCCGGAGCAGCAGTTAGTGACTGCTCTCAGTCGCCATCTTGGATGTATCAACCATTGATACGGATGTATCAACCGTTTAATCAATTAACCCCATTTTCTGGATTCAATCACACAATGAACCATATATTTATCACACAAGCTCGGTTTCCTTTTTGTTCAGTGTGCTGTACAAAACTACAAACATAACCACTGTGTTCTGTGAGCCTCTGACCAATGCAGGTTTATTTATTTATTTATTTGTTATTTGGATTTATCCCCGCCCATTTCTACCGTGGCAGACTCTGGGCGGTTTACAACCAGAATATAAAAGATAAAACCTAGACATTTAAAACTACTATAAAAATAAAAAAATAAAAATCCAAAAGATGGTCTGTTCTTAAAAGGAGTAAACCACTAAGCCAACCACCCCCAGGAGGAACTATCCTTTCCTTCACTCCAGGCAAGGCGGCAGAACCAGGTCTTCAAGGACTTCCTAAAGGCTAGGAGCGAGGGTGCCAGTCTCACCTCAGGGGCCAAGTTATCCCACAGGGCGGGTGCTATTGCAGAGAAGGTACGCCTCCTGGACCCCGCTAGATGGAATTCTTTTAATGAAGGGATCTGAAGCATGCCCTCCCTGCATGATCAGGTGGGGCGGGTAGATGTGATCGGGACAAGACAGTCCCTCAGATACCCTGGTCCCATGCCATGTAGGGCTTTAAAGGTGATAACCAACACCTTGAATTGGATCCGGAAGCAAACTGTTACCCAATGCAGCTCACGGAGTAGCGGTGTTACATGTGCTGATCTCATAGCACCCAGAACTACCCGTGCAGCCTCATTCTGGACCAGCTGAAGCTTCCGGATACTCTTCAAGGGTAGCCCCATGTAGAGCGCGTTGAAATAATCTATATGGGAGATGACAAGGGCATGAGTGACTGTTCGGAGGGCCTCCTGATCCAGGAAGTGGCGCAACTGGCGCACCACACAAAGCTGTGCAAAGGCCCTTCTGGCCACAACTGCCACCTGCTCCTTGAGCAGGAGTCGTGAGTCCAGGAGGACCCCCAAGTTTCGTACTGAATCTGAACGGGATAGTGCCACCCCATCCAGAGTTAAAGATGACAACTTCCTGGAAATTGAGAGGCCATCAATCCACAGCCACTCCGTCTTACCAGGGTTCAGCTGAAGCCTGTTGTGCCCCATCCAGGCCCCTACAGCCTCCAGACACTGAGAAAGGGTGTTGACTGCAACATTTACTTCACCCGGGATGGAGATGTACAACTGGGTATCATCAGCGTACTGGTGATACCTCATCCCATGGTGACGGATGATCTTGCCCAGCGTTAGTGTGCATCAAATTAAAAAAAAACCTATGGTATTCTCTCATAAAGATACTTTATTTTTAATCCTTTTCCAGATAATTTTGTGAAGAGATAAACAGTACTCTAAACTTTTTTATGGAAGACACAGGGCCAGTGAGTGATTTGAATAATCTCCTTGAGTTTAAGCCTTCAACAAATTTCCTGATTAATACTTACATAAGTATTAAATGGTAATTAGTAGGTGCTCTCATCTTTCTTTTTTTTGTCTTTTGCTTGTTGGGGAATACCTCAATTTCTTTTTTTTTTTTTTAATAAATTTTATTAAGTTTTACAATACATAATAAAATTTAAAGTAGAAAAAGAAATAGAAACAGAAATACAAAATAAGAAAAAGATAAAGAAAAAGTGAAGTCAAGAAATAATAAGCAAAGAAAATATAGAAAATAGATGTCCTCCAATCTATCTTTGAACTTAAAGTACAACAATTGATTTTAAATGTTAGTACTTCATACAGTATACAGGAACTTTTCTTTGTCATATGCCTTTTGATTTCTTTAATCCAATCTTCTAACCTTCATCTTACTGTCTCCCAATAATCCATCTTTGGCTTCCACTCCTTGAAGTAGTAGTTAAATGTTGAATGTTCATTACTACATATTTATATCTTCAATAAAAACCAATTAGTATAACAAATAAAAGCCTTATTTACTTCTAATAAACTACAATATATTCTATTTCATATTATGACTCATAACCTAACATGTTATGTAACTTAATACATAATTTAGCAATTCTTATAGTGTTCATACATATATATTTCTATAATTTAATTCTAATATATATATATATATCTCCATAAAAAAGGAATTCTTGAATCTCAATTATCCATCTGTAATTTCCATTCCTTGTAGTAGTGTCCATTTAAACTAAATGCATAATCTATCATATCACTTAACCTAATAGCTAATATATCAATTCTTATAATATTCATACAATACATATTGATATATATCATCCTGTAGTAACCATCATTCTAATTCCATCATATCATTATCTTCTCATAAATATATCTCTAAGGAAAACAATATTCTATAATATCAACTTGTGTTTGTATTTAGCATCTTACATTTAGAATATCACTTTTTATATATCCATACAGTTTCTCATAACAATTCAAGTCCATATTTTTTCATTAACCTTTATATCCATACAGTTTCTCATATCTTCTGTTTAGGTTATGCCAAAATCACAATACACTGTGGGAGATTCGCAATATACAGCCTGCTCTTTTCTATATCTCATATAGAATATCAGAGCAACCTTCTCTCCCTTTCCACATATTTCACAACATCCATCCAACTGTGCACCCATATTTTCACTCTGTCTCCACTGCCACAACATATCTATACCAAGATTGTAGTGTAAAGCCTTCAGAATGTTCTTCTGAACTAATATACTCAAAATTTCCTCCTTCTGTTTCTCCTCCACTTGAAAAACATTTTTCCTTTCTGTCTCCGTTTCTGTTCTCTGTTCTTTCTCTCTATTTTGCAGAGTTACGAACAGTAATTCCAACGACCTTTGAATATTTGAAAAAACCTCAGTAATCTCTCTTCTGAGCTCCTCAGGTACAAGTTGGAAAGCCATCTTTCCTGTGTCCTTCAAATTAAAACAACAACCCTTCTAGTCAAAACAATAATCATGTAATCTGTCCATGGAATACTACCAGCAGAATCTATTAAGCAGAACGTTGTTGTTGTTGTTGTTGTTTTTTAAAGTCAAAAGAAAAAAGAAAGTTCCAATAATCCAAAATACAGGAGAGAATAATATTTTAAACAGTTTATAGAAGGAGAAATAAAAAATATATTCCAAATGAAGCAAAATCCAACCAGGGAGGATGTAGAAAAAGACGACAAGGAAAAAAACACGTTACCCTGTGTTTTTATTCTTCAAACTGCGAGCTTTCGTTCTTCAAGCTGCAAGCTGCTTAATCCAAACAAAGAGTTTCTCAAAAAATGAATAGTCATTTAGTTTATCAAGCGAAGAATTACAAACAGAGTCTCTTAAATCCCTCTAATACAAAAGAGAAGTAAAAAAAAAAAAAATGCAGACGTTTCATTATGTTGCAAATATAGAGTCCATCAAACTTCCACCAGAATCAGTTATAGCAAAGAAAGCACAAAGTTAGCCAACATTTTCAACAAAGTCCAAAAAATCGATCTTAGATTTCAAAAATATTTTAATCTAAAAAAAACATTCCTAAAGTGATCTAAAAGCGGCTGGGCGCTCTTGTGTCTCTTCAAAGAGACTTGTTTCCCCTGCGAGAGCCTGATATATCTCGGCCATTGCCTTGCACTTACCCTGTTCCTTCCGCGGTGGAAAACTACAGAAAAAACAAGGGTAGGCAATCCCAATGGCCCCACGAGTAATCTTCTGGTCTCCCCTTCTCCAGGGGAAAAAAAACTTCAGTGGACCACAACTTCTGCAATCCACGCAAGCAAGGGAAATTCAGTCAGTTCTGAGAAATCTGACTGGTCGAGCTGGCAGCCAAGCCTGGAGTGATCGGGAATACCTCAATTTCTCATAATAGATGGAACCAGACAAACCACAATGTTTTCTGTATTTGCTTACATGGGAGTCAGCCCTATTGATAAACAGAGGGTAAGCCTATAAGAATTGCACTAAAGGTATCAGTGGAAATAAATTTTTCAGTATCCAGAGAATTATTATTTCACACCTAGCTGTTTGAAAGATGGAGTAGCTGCCCAAAATAGAATCTATGCTCTTTAAAATGAAAGCTAATATTGGGAAGTTAATCAGGATTAGTCAAATTCATTACAGAATGAGAAACTGATAAAGTTGAAATTTATTTATTTACTTTGTTATCCACAGCAATCAATGGATTTTCAGCAGCTTACAACATCCTCCAGTACATTACATTAATGTAATGATGCATATTCCTGAATTTAGCATTGTGGATCACTAAATATCCCTAAATGTGATTCTAGCCACCTTTGATAGTACAGTATGTGCCTAAAACAGAGCTTTCCAAACTGTGTGTCGGGACACGTTAGTGTGTCGGCTTCAGTGTCTGGGTGTGTCGCGGCTGCTGCTGCCTCCAAACCTGCTGTGATTCCACGCAGGTCCTAGTGCCTGCCTTGTGCCCTGCTGTAAGAGTGTGTCACAAAATGATGCATGTCTAAAAAGTGTGTCACCAACATGAAAAGTTTGGAAAGCTCTGGCCTAAAAGATAAAATTTAAGCAAAAGAGAATGGAGCGGCATGTTCAACAGAGCACAAGTACAGCAAAGGAGAGAGCAATTAGAAAATCAGACGAAAAGTAGCAAATAAGTGATATTGCATGAAGGAAAAAGAAATGAAGTCACAAGAAAAATGAATTTGCCTATCTCCTCCGTGAGCTAAATATACTGAATATATATTTATAGTTGACATACATAAAGTTCAAGCATGTAAATTAAACAAACAAACAAACCTGCAAGCAAATTGTTGTTCAACCAATGATAGAATAAGTCTAAATAAAAATGGTTTTATACATCAATCCATGATTCATTGAATAAACCAAAATTTGGCTTATATCCTAAGCTAGTAACCAAATGGCTTGGGCTGCAATGGCCACTGGGGCAGGAGTGAGGGTGGAGAAATGATATAATATGAGTAGGGTCATGGGATTGTCTTCATTTTTTGTATGTTTTTCAGGGGAGGCATTTCATCATCTTTAAAACTATGTTAACCCAATGTAAGTTCTTACACCACATACATGAGAGCCCCATCAGCCTTTGCGCACACACTCCAAAAGTTGATATATCTAGGATCCATTTGGGGGAGTTTCAGGATTTAAGGGATGAGGCATATGTCTTAAGCCTTAATTCCTTACTCACCAAAATGCTGAAAAGGGTTAAATTTGGGGGCCATTCCAGTCTAGGGTGCACTAGGGGCCACAAAACAGTGTGCTGCATGCTTTCTTGGACATGTCTCATTGGGCACAAATAGTTTGTACTATAACCATAGAAAAATGATAAAAAGGAATCTGACAACCTTAGCTGGAATAGGATTGTAAAATGGGGAAAAGAAGGATCAGGGATGGCACAACTTGCAAAGACTGATGTTGCCAACTAAGAAGGAAAAACATTGGTAAAGGGCATTTTTTCCAGCGTGTTGAATTTAGATGATGATCTGACATCCAAGGAGAAAAGCTAAGACAATTGGAAATATTGTTAGAGGCAGAGAGGAAGAAAACAGAGGTGCCATTTTACACTATGGTTCAGTTTCTGCAGTCAGAATTCTGGTTGTGTTTTAAAATTGGCCAACCTACATTTATATATTTTGGAAGGAACGTGTGTCCAATCTAGAATGAGATTCCAATCTTTCTGCTTTCTCTATTTACTCTACCAAATGTCAGATTTACATAAACCATTTCATCAGTAATGTAAACACATGTCTTAACAGAGGTGATAAATTCCAATTTAATGTCAGCTAGGGAACCATAAATAATTGTATGAAGCAAGCCTGGCTTTTGTTAGCTGAGTTCTTACTGAAGAGGACTGCAGAGATCTAATTTCTGATTGCCATATATAGATTATTTATTTATTCAACTTATATCACCGCCCATTATTTATAGATAATGCTGTTGCCCGCAGTTTTATATGCATATGTGAACATACTTTTCCCATTTGTGCTCAGTTCACAAATATAGGTGAAAGATACGTTTATATGCAAATAGTAATTTCATGTTTAATTGCCATTTTGAGTATCACCCAAGGACAGATCTTTTAGATAAATTCTCAAGCAGCAAACAGCTTTTCTGTAGACCTGAAACTGTAAATTGGCATTATGGTTCTGCCACACTGCTTAAGAAATACATGAGATTGCATGATAAAATAAAATATTCCACTTAAATCGAACTCATTGTGAAAGTGAAAAATCACCACCCCAGTGCCTTAGATAAGACCAAATGAGTTAACACTGATATATAAGTTAAATATACTGCATTTGACGGTAGAATATTGAGTGCTTCAGGTTTTACAGAAGCATTGTACTGAAAATCATGATAGCACAACTGACTTGTATGAGAAAACATCAAATAAGATTTAGCCCTCAGTCTTCCCATAGATGAATAATGGCAATCAGCAGGCTTTCCCACCCACTATGGAAATACTTTATTTCATAAAAGCCAAAGTATTTTCTTCTGCACTGTCCATTTGCTTCCAGGTTAACCCTCCCAGCAATATGTATGGGCAAGTGTGATGTACAAAAAACCCAAGGCAACACAAGACCTTCCAAAGCCTTGGTGGTTGCCCCCACAACCCTTCCAAAAGTTTCCATTGGATTTTAATTTTTAATATGATGAAAGGGAAGCATAGTAAGAATGTGGGGAACAATCATGCTAAGTGTATGTTTTAAATAAAATCACATATAGTTTTTGTACGGTTCCCACCAGAATGTTTTCCCTGGTACATCACTCAAAGGCCAAGTAAAATTTTCAGTTCAAAAAATGTTGCACATCACCGACCTAAATATGGGAAGGCACGCTTTCTCAGAAGTACTATAGGATCAAACATTTCATATTAATGATACTTTTGCTCATTCTCCCATCTAAAATCTGCGGTTCCAAGACTGGATTTCTTGAAAATTCAGTTTCAAATATCAGCAGGTAAAAAACCGCTGATCTTTATTCTGATCTTTCTTTTACAGCACACAGCCCCAAATCTTATTATTAAGTTATACCTATTGAAATGCATTTGACTAATTTCATCTTTTTCAATCCCCTTTTTTTGGTAACGTATTATTTCTTTTCTTTCTATTCATGTTGCTGCCCTCTATTTATGCACTAAACAGAACCAGTCTATAGACCTAAAAGTGTTCTCGTTTCCAAATGATGTGCTTGTATCAGTGCAAGGCTGTGGTGCCACCACTTCATGTTCTACCATGTTCTGTGATTTGTTTTTGGCTCCTGGGGAGTGAGGGAGGCATTTATCAGTATGCCTGGCAAGGACACAGCTATAGTACTCACCACTAAAGCAAACCTAGATGAAACACAGATAAATGTATTGAACACATTCTTTGTTGTTGCTCAAGGAGGTACATTGTTTCCAGGGTGTTCCCAGAATCAATGTGAAGTGCTGGTTTTGACTTACAAAGCCATGCAGCCTGGGATCGATGTACCTGAAGCATCTCCTTTGCCACGATAGATCATTCCATGACCTCAGGCCTGCCCCTGCCTTCAGAGCTTAGAATCGATGGGAAGACAACAGCATACAAATGCTTGAAATAAAAGGGTTATTTTATTTTAGGGTATGGGGATAAGAATGTAATATAGTGTCCAATGTTACCATGTATTTGGATGTGTGGGCACTTTAAACATGTTTTTAAAATAATTGAATAATAGCATTTATTATAAAAATTCCTTTATTTCAACAGCCTCTTAAAGCTTATATATACATTATGTTCAAATGATAGTCCCCTCCTTCCCTCCCTCCCTTCCTAGAAGCAGCTTTAAAAAGGAATAACTGGGAAGAAGCAGAAATGCATAATCCTTACTAACCTAGCTTCTTCTCTAAATTTCTCTTGTCCTGGGGTTTCCTTTCATGTTGATTTACCTATACCACGTGCTCTTGTCACCAAATCCTCTTGTAAGCTAATACAAGTGCTGATGTTTGAATGTCCCCAGCTCTGGCAGCAGGTTGGCCTTTGGATGGCTTCTGATAGTATAATGTGTCTTGATTAACTAATAGTTAGTAAAGGAAGGTAATGAGTGTCAGGATTCTTGAAAGTCCTGTCAGGTCTTTACCAGTTTTGCAGATGTACTTTCAAACCTAACCTTTCCTTCAGATTACAATGAATGTTCAATTTCACTGCTTAAATTATGTTTTGTCAACCTTGAGAGAAACTGCTCTATTAATTCAGAATCCTAAAAAAAAAAAAAAAGTGTCACCTTTCCACTGAAGTTTTGCAAGGCACAGATTCCCAAATAGACTGGGAAATGCTGGAGAGCCATATCTGCCAGTTTAACACAGAGATGGGGAATAGGATCCGGACCAATGACTGGATTGCTCCTGAATGGGTCAATAGTATTAGAAACCCAACTCTTTTCCTCAAGACACTTCCATAAAGATCTGACAAAGCTTCACCCACTCTCATTATAAAGCTTTGAGGAAGAACAGGCTACAAAGAGTGCCTTAAAGTTGAAACACTTTTTGTCTTTCCCATTAAAAAAAAACTGGCAGGTGAAGCCCTAAAGAAATGCCTCTTCAAGGTACTCATGATGCTTTGAAGCTCCTTGATGAGCTGGCTGTATTCTGCACTAATCTTTCCTGAGGCTATAGACATTGGTCTTTTACAGTTAATCGATTATGCTGAGCTAAGTGGGTCAAATAATGTAATTTCAGATTAGGCAAATTGTTATGCTCCAGTGTGTGAATATTTAATTTATCCAGAATTTAAAGCTATATATTCCCAATGTTTGTATCAAGGCTGAATAATAAATCTTATTCAGAGACACAAGTTAATCAACACTCCAAGAATTAAATCCATTTTTTTAAATTCACCCGACCAGGGATTAGGAACCTGTTGTTGACCATTTCAACTGCCATCATTCTTCACCATTGGCCATATTTGTTAAGGCTGAGGGGAGTTGTAGCTTGGCAACATCTGAAAAGCTCAGGTCTCCCTCCCTACTTAGATTTGAAGATCCCTAATTAGCTAAGCTAGAAAACTATCAGTGTGGCAAATATTTTCAGGTGTTCCTGCAACAAATGGAATATCCATTTAAGGTAGGCCTACTTCAGAAAGCCTAGACAGAAAAGAATCCAACATAAAATAACTAATGATAAATATTCCTAAACATTTCCCACTTACAGAGCAGGTGAAAATTGTGTATATGTGTATGTGTGTAAAATGGAGCCAAGTAGATGCTGTGAAGAGGATGGTAGAGAGAATTCCAATTTCTATCTACTTTTTAATGGGAAGAATGGATGTGATTACTCACTTGAAATTTAATACTATATCTGAATGATCTATCCACATAGGCGTTTATGGTAAATTCTGAGAATTGAGTGATTATTGATACATTTTTTTTATGATTTAATATAAAGATTGCCAGGTTTCTTTTTTTTTACACCTGTTTAAAAGTCCCAGGAAGCCAAGCAACCATTAAGAAGAGCATTATTCACAGTCTTCTTCCTAGCTCTTCATAAATGCATTTGGGGACAAGTAAGACCATGCTATTCCTAAATGGTGGCTCTTCAGATTGATTATATAATCAATACATATATAAACAATAAATATATAAACAATACATAACTGTATTGGTTGAGTTTTGTTTTTAATCTTATTGTATTAATACTGTAAATTGCTCTGGAAAAGGAACAGTATATAAGTTGTAGTAATGAATAAACAATGGACACTTTACCACTAATCACCACTATTGATGATGATGTTGTCTAACATTGTAGGAGAGAGAGGACAGTGAGGTCCACCCATTGATTGAAAAGGAGCATCAGTATAGGCCAATTTTCAGAGGAGAAAATGGATGCAACTCTTAACTCTTTTTAATTTGCTGGTACAGAGTCCAAAGCTGACAATCCAGATAGTATAGTAAAAAAACATTGTCTTTACTTTGCACACTGCACAATGCTAGCACTTGCCACGGTGGAATTTTTATGCCCTGTGACTCAGCTGCCAGTCTGCCACTTTGCCATTGTTGTAAATGTTGTGAAACATGGATTGTGTGGGTTGGAAGTGAATTGCATTGTGAAGTTTTCATATTTTTTGCAATTTTTATGCAGAGGTTCCCTGAGACCAGAAAATTATTTCAAGGGTTCCTCCAGGGTAAAAAGGTTGAGAAAGGCTGCTCTAAATAATAGAGAAAGCCAACATACAGGCTACATTCAGTAATATCCATGCAGGAAACATTTAAACTATACAGGTAGTCCTCACTTAATGACCACAATTGGGACCAGAATTTCGGTTGCTAAGCAAAGTGGTCATTAAGTGAATCTGACCCGATTTTAAGACCTTTTGTGCAGTGGTTGTTAAGCGAATCACAGTGGGCGTTAAGTGAACCACATGGTTGTTAAGCGAGTCATGCAGTTCCCCATTGATTTTGCTTGCCAGGGAGGTCGAAAATGGCAATCACGTGACCATGGGATGCTGCAACAGTCATAAATGTGAACCAGTTGCCAAGCGCCCAAACTGTGATCACATGACCGCAGGGATGCCACAATGGTCATAAGTGTGAGGACCAGTTGTAAGTCGGGTTTTTCAGCATGGTCGAAAGTCCAAACTGTCACTAAACGAATGGTTGTTAAGTGAGGACTACCTGTATATTTCTGATACGTTTTGGTTCCAGAAATTATTTTGAAATCAGCTTTCTTGATCTTGGAGTAGACATCTTTCTCATTCTTTTAAAGGCAAAAGTAAAGAAAGGGCAAGAATAAGAGAAATATGCATCTCTATAACTGCAATCTTAAAATAAAAAGTAATTGCATTTAAGTGCAATTAGACTTCTGAATATTTAGGATCAGGTTGTGAAGACTATTTGTTTTATTGGAAGAAATCTGTTAAATCTCCTTTGAATCAGAATGATCTTAACACAATTAAATCTGGTTGGATGACACCCATGTTCTTCAAAAATCATCATCTCATCTCAGCTTCTACATTGATAAACCATGATCCTCATTATGTGTTGAAAGCAGGGCTTCTCTTGAACAATAGCGGAGGCTGCATGCAAATGTCCATACATGCTCTCAGCAATATCTGCTATGGATTTACACCCTGTCCTGTTTTCAGGGCTGGCCCAAGATGAAATATGAAATATAAAATACTGCTGTTCTCTAGAACAAAAGTGGTATTTTCTTTCTCCTCTTTCTCTTTCTTTTTACTACCAATGCCAATGGGAATCAGCTTCTGGAAGCTCCAGATAAGCAGTTCATTAATAGTCCAATGTGCAGCCCAGGGGCCACTGGTAGTCTGCGGGGCTACTATGGATGGTCTGTAGTGAATGCCAAAATAAAAATAGACTTTTAAAAACATGCTAAAATCTTGTGAGGTTGTCAAATCACATGGTGTTGGTATTATAGCTTGAGAACTATTACAATTTTGGTATTCTTGCCCCAAAACTTACAACGTTTCCTTGATGTGTAGGAAGGAGGGAACATAAAATATAACTTAAAATGGTGAGCAACTATGATAATTCTATTAACAAATAGAGCATTAGGTTGCCATTTCTATAAGTGTATGGGACGTTAGTGGACATAAAGTGTCATGGGTGAATTGGGAATAATCTTTGAAAAATGTAAAGAATAATGCCCTTTTCAGTTCATTGTGGCCTTTGTTCAATAAACCTGAGATGAGTTAACTTATTACTACATATGAACTATTGTTGCATATTATAGTTTCATCACTTCTGGATAATGATCTGACAAAACCAGTTAGCTCAAAATTTGCTTTCATTGACCTAGCATCCAAGGTATGATGCTCTACAAACTCCCCAGCAATGTTTTCTTTTCTATTGTTAAATGAACTGAATCTCTCCTGGCTTAGTGCTGCGGAAAGAAGATAAACTGGGGAGTCTTTGGTGCTCTCTGAGCCTTGTTGTTTTCATGCAGACGTTTCATTGCCAGGCTAGGCAACATCTTCAGTGCGAAAAGGGAGTGGAACTTGCTGTCTGTTTATATACCCTGGCTTGTCCTGCCTGTGTTGGTGGGGGTCTTGTACTCTCCTTGGTTGATTCCTTGATTGGGCTGTTGTGTGCTGTTTGGGTGATTGACTGAGTTAATAGATAATAGATTAATAGATTAATAGATAAAGTAGTATGAACATGGGTCAAATGATGATTAAGCCACGTTGTGCAGGCTTCCAAAAGTTTATCTGGACTGATTGAAGCCCAGATTAGAGTGAACTGCTTTGGCAGCTGTCACCACTGGGCAATGGGAGGGGATTCAGGACAGGGAGCAGAACATTTATCTCAATTAAGCTCAAGTATACTAGAAATCCCCTTCATGGATCACTGCCTTGTCGTGGCGAAGGGGCTTGCGTAACTCAATGAAGTCAGGTCAAGAAGAACAGGTCATGATGGAGAGTTCTGACAAAACGTGGTCCACTGGAGGAGGAAATGGCAAACCACTCCAGTATCCTTGCCAAGAAAACCCATGGACAGTATCAAAAGGCTAAAAGATATGACGCCGGAAGATGAGCCCCTCAGGTCGGAAGGTGTCCAAAATGCTACTGGGGAAGAGCGGAGGGCAATTCCGAGTAGCTCCAGAAAGAGTGAAGCGGCTGGGCCAAAGCCGAAAGGACGCTCAGTTGTGGATGTGTCTGGAAGTGGAAGGAAAGTCCGATGCTGTAAAGAACAATATTGCATAGGAACCTGGAATGTAAGAACTATGAATCAAGGTAAGCTGGATGTGGTCAAACATGAGATGACAAGATTGAACATCGACATATTGGGAATCAGCGAACTAAAATGGACAGGAATGGGCGAATTTAATTCAGGAGACCATTATATATACTACTGTGGGCAAGAATCCCTTAGAAGAAATGGAGTAGCTCTCATAGTCAATAAAAGAGTGGGAAAGGCAGTACTGGGGTACAACCTCAAAAACGACAGAATGCTTTCAGTTCGAATCCAAGGCAAACCATTCAACATCACAGTGATCCAAGTCTATGCCCCAACCACTGATGCCAAAGAAGCTGAAGTTGACCGGTTCTATGAAGACCTATAACACCTTCTAGAACTAACACCAAAAAAAGATGTCCTTTTCATCATAGGGGACTGGAATGCTAAGGTAGGAAGTCAAAAAATAACCGGAATAACAGGCAAGTTCGGCCTCGGAGTACAAAATGAAGCAGGGCAAAGGCTAATAGAGTTTTGTCAAGAGAACACGCTGGTCATAGCAAACACTCTTTTCCAACAACACAAGAGACGACTCTACACATGGACATCACCAGATGGTCAATACCGAAATCAGATTGATTATATACTTTGCAGCCAAAGATGGAGAAGCTCTATACAATCAGCAAAAACAAGACCTGGAGCTGACTGTGGCTCAGATCATGAGCTTCTTATTGCAAAATTTAGGCTTAAATTGAAGAATGTAGAGAAAACCACTAGACCAATCAGGTATGACCTAAATCATATCCCTTATGAATATACAGTGGAAGTGAGGAATAGATTTAAAGGATTAGATCTGGTAGACAGAGTGCCTGAAGAACTATGGATGGAGGTTCGTAACATTGTACAGGAGGCAGCAACTAAAACCATCCCAAAGAAAAAGAAATGCAAGAAAGCAAAGTGGCTGACTGATGAGGCTTTACAAATAGCTGAGGAAAGAAGGGAAGCAAAAGGCAAGGGAGAAAGGGAAAGATATAAACAACTGAATGCAGAATTCCAGAGAATAGCAAGGAGAGATAAGAAGGCCTTCTTAAATGAACAATGCAAAGAAATCGAGGAAAACAATAGAATGGGGAAGACTAGAGATCTCTTCAAGAAAATTGGAGATATCAAGGGAACGTTTTGTGCAAAGATGGGCATGATAAAGGACAAAAAAGGCAGGGACCTAACAGAAGCAGAAGAGATTAAGAAGAGGTGGCAAGAATACACAGAAGAACTATACAAGAAAGATCTTAATATCCCTGATAAATACGATGGTGTGGTCACTGACCTTGAGCCGGACATCCTAGAGAGTGAAGTCAAGTGGGCCTTAGGAAGCATTACTAACAACAAAGCTAGCGGAGAAGACAGTATCCCAGCTGAGCTATTTAAAATCCTAAAAGATGATGCTGTTAAAGTGCTGCACTCAATATGCCAACAAATTTGGAAAACTCAACAGTGGCCACAGGATTGGAAAAGGTCAGTTTACGTTCCAATTCCAAAGAAAGGCAATGCCAAAGAATGTTCAAACTACCGTACAATTGCGCTCATTTCACATGCCAGCAAGGTTATGCTCAAAATCCTACAAGCTAGGCTTCAGCAGCATGTGAACCGAGAACTACCAGAAGTGCAAGCTGGGTTTCGAAGAGGCAGAGGAACTAGAGATCAGATTGCCAACATTCGCTGGATCATGGAAAAAGCAAGAGAGTTCCAGAAAAACATCTACTTCTGCTTCATTGACTACGCTAAAGCCTTTGATTGTGTGGATCACAACAAACTGTGGCAAATTCTTAAAGAGATGGGAGTACCAGACCACCTTACCTGTCTCCTGAGAAACCTGTATGTGGGTCAAGAAGCAACAGTTAGAACCGGACATGGAACAACCGACTGGTTCAAAATTGGGAAAGGAGTACGACAAGGCTGTATATTATCACCCTGCTTATTTAACTTATATGCAGAGTACATCATGAGAAATGCCGGGCTGGATGAATCACAAGCCGGAGTTAAGATTGCCGGGAAAAATATCAACAACCTCAGATATGCAGACGATACCACCCTATTGGCAGAAAGTGAAGAGGAACTAAAGAGCCTCTTGATGAGGGTGAAAGAGGAGAGTGCAAAAGCTGGCTTGAAACTCAACATTAAAAAAACCCAGATCATGGCATCTGGTCCCATCACTTCCTGGCAAATAGAAGGGGAAGAAATGGAAGCAGTGACAGATTTTATTTTCTTGGGCTCCAAGATCACCGTAGATGGTGACTGCAGCCATGAAATTAAAAGACGCTTGCTCCTTGGAAGGAAAGCTATGGCAAACCTAGACAGCATATTAAAAAGCAGAGACATCACCTTGCCGACAAAGGTCCGTATAGTTAAAGCTATGGTTTTTCCAGTAGCAATGTATGGCTGTGAGAGTTGGACCATAAGGAAGGCTGAGCGCCGAAGAATTGATGCTTTCGAGCTGTGGTGCTGGAGAAGACTCTTGAGAGTCCCTTGGACTGCAAGGAGGTCAAACCAGTCAATCCTAAAGGAAATCAACCCTGACTGCTCATTGGAAGGACAGATGCTGAAGCTGAAGCTCAAATACTTTGGCCACCTAATGAGAAGAGAGGACTCACTGGAAAAGACCCTGATGCTGGGAAAGACTGAGGGCAAAAGGAGAAGGGGACGGCAGAGGATGAGATGGTTAGATAGCATCACCGATGTAATGAACATGAATTTGAGTAAACTCCGAGAGACAGTGGAGGACAGGAAGGCCTGGCGTGCTATGGTCCATGAGGTCACGAAGAGTCGGACACGACTGAACGACTGAACAACAACAACAAATACTAGAAATATATAGTGGTTGTCTCAGTCCAGCCACACACTGAGCAGCCTGGCTTATTATATTTGATCCTGTAAATGAAAGCCATCTGGATATGTTCTAACTAGTATGCCTGCACAATCCAGTTACTCTGGAAAGGGCACTCCCTCGGGGGAAGCAGAACTTTCTGCCAATCGTACTGTAAAACTCCAATTGGATGCAAGGCTGGTAATCTTCTAATTGAAGAGAGATCTGAAGTGTCTTCTGCACACAGAAATCTGTATATGTAAAGCTTGTGTAAAACTATTTTTAAGGTATCAGTATTTGATAGCTGTTAATGCAGCAGAATGAAAGACTGAGCAGCATTCTAGGCAATGCAGGATTTTAGATATGTATTATGAACTGACGGATTAAAAATTGGTTTTAGTCTCATGTGTGAAAATATCCATATTTTCTTAATCGCTCCAGCCATACTTCAAAATCTGAAGGCACTGGGATACATGGTGCTCCAGCTTTAATCAGCCCTTTCCTAAAAGGTCATCTTCAGAATCAGCTACAGCTGATACAGCTGATATTTGTGTGCTGTGCTTGTGATCTATAAACATTGTGAGATTGAGGGATTGTATTTTTGTTGTTGTTGAATTAATAATTTTTCCATGATGTAGTCAATATTTATTCTGAATTCTGAGAGATCAAGATTCAGGTTAGTGAGCTGGTAGCACTGATGCATTCCAAGCACAGTTTTTTTCTTCTATTGCCTCCTACATTTGATGGTATTTTAAAACTGTTTGGGAAGAGGAACTTTGTTTATTAATTCATTAATGCAACAGGATCATATTGCAATCCAAATGTGAATATACTGTAAATAAAGGATTCTATGCAATATACATAAATTTATATAAACATAAATGCTATCATGCTGTACAATAGAAATCCTTGCTAGATATAAGCTTTAAAGGCTGCTTTTGATTCTATATCTAGGCCTAAACTGTGGGAGAAGTTGGAAGCTGCATCAATAGATAGCAGGCTTCTCTATTTAATTCATGCCCTATATTCAGACACGGCCTTGAAGGTCAGATGTAATAGATTTGGGTCCCTTTCCAAATCGATCAAAGTGCAAAAGGGGGTGAAACAGGGCTGTATTTTGGCCCCACTACTTTTTAACTTTTATATATATTTTTTCTTTTTAACTTTTTAATTTTTAATTTTTTATTAAACATCATTAACATACACATAAATCAACAATAATACAATACAACATAAAACATACAACACATATTATACATCATACAATATATTATATAATTTCTAAATAAAAAGGTAAAGGTTCCCCCCGCACATTTGTGCAGTCGTGTCCGACTCTAGGGGCCGGTGCTCATCTCCGTTTGTTAGCCAAAGAGCCAGCGTTGTCCGAAGGCGCTTCCACGGTCATGTGGCCGGCATGACACGCATGGAACGCTGTTACCTACCCACTGAAGTGGTACCTATTCATCTACTTGCATTTGCATGCTTTCGAATTGCTAGGTTGGCAAGAGCTGGGGCGAGTGCGGGAGCTCACTCCGTCACGCGGGGCTGGGGATTCGAACCTCCGAACTTGCGATCTTCCGATCGACAAGCCTGGCGTCTTACCCGCTGAGCCACCACGCCCCAATTTCTAAATACATACATTAATATATTAAATACCTTTAAATATAATACAGCCCTTCCCTCTACTCTTTCTTCTTATTTTCTCTTCTTTACACCTTCTTCAAACTCTATATTCTTTTCTTTCTTCCATACTTCTGACTTCTTCAACAAAACCAAAACACTCTATTTAACTTTCCACTTTCTGAATGCATTTAAATATTTTTAACCCTCAACCTTTAGCCCTTTTTCTCCTACTCCTCTCTACATACTTGTACCTTCTAAGATCTCACCTTACCCTTCTTATACCTGCTCTAACCTTCTCTTCTTTCTGTAATCTCCTATTCCTCTTTTCTTTCTTTCTTGTAATTTAGCTATAACCAGACAACACAAAACAAAAACAACAAAACAACAAAATAAAATGGACTTCCTACTTTCTCATCAAAAATTTCTATAATAAATTCTACATGTTGTATAATTAATTATATTTACTATTTATACAATTCTATATCTTATTTACATTGAATTTACTATTTGTATTTTTTGAGTTTTTTCTATGTATCTATAAAATGGGTCCCAGCATAAGTTAAATTCTTCTTGATTCTTATCATTTAATAAATCTGTTAATTTTGCCATCTGAACTAAATCCATTGTTTTTAATAACCATTCCTCAATTGTGGGTATACAATCCTCTTTCCAGTGTCTAGCAAATATAGTTCTAGCCGTAATTATTAAATAAAATAGTAATTTCCCATATTTCTTATGTGTCTCAGGTTTTAAAAATCCTAATAAATAAATGTCTGGTTCAATAATTAGATCTTCTTCCAATATTTCACATATTGTTTGATGTATTTTTAACCAATATTTTTTTGTTTCCTTACAAGACCACCAAAGATGGAAAAAAGTGCCCACTTCTTTATTACACTTCCTTTTTAACTTTTATATTAATGATATGGTAAGATGCCTAAATCACCCGGACTTTCACCCTCCTAAATTAGGGGACCGAAATATTGCCCTGCTGCTTTATGCAGACGATGCTGTCATACTTTCTAGGACGCCTATAGGTCTCAACAGAGCTTTGACAACCTTGGCCCAGTATTGTTTTAATAATCAGCTTGAAATAAATTATCAAAAAACAAAGATAATGACCTTCGCCAAAAGGCCGAAACTTCACACATGGAATATAAATGGGCACAGAATAGAGCAAGTGACTAGCTTTAAATACCTAGGGGTAGTCATGCACGCCACTGGATCTAGGAAACCTCACTTTGATTATGCAGCTGATATTGGACATAAATCAGCAAATGCCATTTTAAAGTTCTTCCGGAACAAAGGAGGGCACTATATACCAGCAGCTCTTAAACTCTTCCAGGCAAAGACATTAGCCCAGCTACTTTACGGGTCCTGTGTTGGTGCTTTGACTTTAAGTATTACTTCCCTGGAAAGAGTGCAATCAAAATTCATAAGAGCAGTATTCCAAATGCCCAAGTGTGTTTCAAATGCTTACCTTCAATTAGAAGCCGGCATGGTAAAAGTTGAGGCAAGAGTGCGACTAGCTTCTCTGAACCTCTGGCTAAAACTTAAGTATTTCCCTCAAGGTTTAGCGCCACTCATTTTCCAAGATTACTTTCAATCCTCTTGGTTAAAGGATATTGAAATTAGTCTTGCAAACCTAGGATTTTCTACGGCTGCAATTCTTAGGATGGAGTACGAACAGGCAAAATTGGTCTTGAAGCAAAGGATAAAGGACATAGAACGACAAACAGACTTAGAGAAGACCCCTTATTTCCTAGCTTCTGAGTATAATAAATATATAGTCAATACCGCTAAGTATCTTACACAACTTGAAATTCCTAGCCATCGGAAAGCTTTTTCTCTAGCTCGAAGCCATGCACTCCCTTCTGCAGTCTTGGATGGCAGATACAAAAAAATCCCTTTAGCTGCAAGGTGCTGCGCTTGTAACAGGAGAGATAGAAACCACAGACCACGTGCTCCTTCGCTGCCCTTTTTATAAAGAGCTTAGGAATAAATTAATAATACCTCTCATCAATAAATATCCTAGGCGGCAAGATATAGTCTCTATGCAAATGCTACTTATAGATGAATATCCAACTGTTACAGCACAAGTAGCCAGATTCTGTGCAGCTGCCATGAAGATACGCCAGACTATGATTTGAAAATGTAATATGGTATTCCTTGTAATAATTTTAAGTGGTATATATATATTATATATTATATATGATATTTTATTTTTGTATCACTCATTTTAATATTTGTATTTTATATTTTTAAAATTATGTACAACAGAGAATATTAGTCATGATAATGTAAATGAATAAGACTGTTTTTAAATTTGATAAGGGGCTCATTTACATCGTGATCTAAATGCATTTTAATATTTAATTGGGACTTGTTAAATTCGATTCAAAACTATTTCAAATCAGAGGGTTTATATTTTAAAGCCCAATGTATTTACCTTGTAGAATTCCAACTTGTACTGGTCAGTGACCGTAATAAATTGATTTGATTTGATTTGATTTGATTTGATTTGATTTGATTTGATTTGATTTGATTTGATTTGATTTGATTTGCTAGATATGAGTTGGTGCAGTCAACATAACAAGATAAAAAAGGAGTACAGTATCTGTATGAAATTTCTCTATGATCCTTGATAAATCTTGTTTGTGAAGCAATCCATGTGAGATATTGGTAGTAAAATAAATGTATTTGTCAACTTAACATTTAATCAGGTAGCAATCAAGAGGCTTCCATCTAGTCTCATTTTTTAGTTATTGGGAGAGATGCTGCATATCTGAGCAAGGTTACATGGTGCCACTTAGAGCTACACAAAAGACCTTGTTGATTTTTTGTCCCACAAGAGTTGGGTTTAAAGGTTAATATAAATACAATAGATGGCTCTTGTAGAATGCCTTGTTTTCAGAAAAAGGTTTGATGAGATAATGGAAGATTTGGAGAAAGAAATATATGTATCCTATGTCTTTTGATTGTTTCTATGATACAGTATAGTTACCTTAAATAATTTTCAATTTATCAAAGAAAAAACCACCTCTTAAAATTAAGGTGTAACACAAGTGAGTTTTACAAGAAATCACAGGAAAATCCAGCTTGAATGACCTATCAGTCCCTGGAGAGCTTAAGTCAGGTCACTACATAATCTACCAATTTTAAACTTGTCACTTTTTAAAAAAGTTTCCCTCCCAAAAAGCTATGTTGGCTGGTATGTGTTGACACTGAAGCACACTAATTAATCCTAGTTATTTTAAACCTCATTTCACACATGTCAGACATTTTCTACTGTTCCATTGCTAGATGATGAAGAGATAAAATAAGAGGTTTGAGGAGACCAGAACACCTGTTAAGGTCATTGTTGCTGTGGATGTAGATCTGGTAGAGGCTTGACAGGTTAATAGTTAGGTGAGCAAGAAGAAGACAAGGGAGATTATTTTAAAACTAAATTTGTCCATTGTTGATTGCAAAGTACACATGGTACACCCTCTAATCATACATTGCATTGAGTTTCTTCTAAAACAAGTAAAGATAAGCAGGAAAATGGTATGCTTATTAGCCCAAGTCTATGTTTTCTATAGTTCACTTCATATGTTTCTTGATCCACCTTGTTGACCTGTAACTTGACCTGTCTGATACACAGCAGGAATTCCTTTGCTCCCTATCTGCCTGGAGCCCTTAAACTCCTTTCATTTGTTGTCTAAGCTCATATGAGAATTGTGCTGCTTTCATGTTTAAACAAGAGTAAAAACTACTGTGCAACCAGCTGCTGTTTGTTTGCTCAACAATAAATCCCATCAAATTCAATGGAACATACTCCCATGTGCCTGTCTTTCAGCCTAAGGCTCTGGAGTTCATGTACCTGAGACTCAGTATAAGCCTCATTACATGCAGCGGAACACACTCCTGAACAACAATGCAGTGCATAGTGATGTTGAACCTACAGCTAAATATTCAGTTCCATATTGCTTTCTCTGAATTTTAATGTTCCATGAGTGGAAAGCAACTCATGGCAAGGTCTATGTTTCTCTTTCCTAACTCTGCAGCTCCTTATATTGTTATTCATTTGGTAGATCTTCTGAACATTGTGGGCTGTATCTTACAGGGCTGTAGCTGATCTTCTGCTTCTGGCACCCTTCTTAGTGCGTGGCATGAGGATCAAGTTTTGGCCTCTCTAGGTTTTCCCATTTAGCAGCCTACTCCTGTTTTCCCATTGATCTAAGATCATGCTCCTTCCTGCATTCATGGCTTCAGGCTACATTTCCTGGTAGCACTACAGCATTGGGTAGCTCTGAAGGCTGCAAATTTTATATATTGATTATTTATATACTGTATACAAGCTGCTTTTCTTCTTTCTCTGTCACTCTCATAATCCTCTGAAGCAGAGCATAATTTATCTCATTTTACAAACGGGGGATCAAAGGCTACAGAGGCCAGCTTTCCTGGTTCACCTGATGAATTAATGGTTGAGTTTGGATGTGACTCCAAACAACTATATTTTAATGAAACCAAAATCCAATGAATATGGATTAGGAGGCTATCTATCACTGATAGACTTCTACAATATGATCTGAATATTGTTCAGAGATCTGCCACACCCCTTTCATATATCTTTTCTGACACATACATAGTTGTCTCAGCATCTTTGTTTATCAGTATATGAAACATTTTCAAAGGTTATTAAATGATGAAGTCTTTGGGTTGCCTGGAGAAGGTAGGCGGTAAAGAAAACCAAAGAGCTGTAGAAGGTGCAGGCAATGCAAAAGAGGGAAGTGACAGCCGAGTTCTCTTACCCCTGTCTAATGCTTTATGTTCTCTCTTTTATTAAAGGAAAGTGTGGACCTGGGAGAGATCATGTTTTCCCTTTGTTATCTGCCAACTGCAGGTCGCCTCACTCTAACAGTCATTAAATGTAGGAATCTCAAAGCAATGGATATAACTGGTTACTCAGGTAGGCGTTTCCTTACTCTGAACAAGGTAGTAGTATTGATTTTTGTTATGTTTCTGTGACAGTATTACTTATTTAAGAGTCAAGGAAATTCCCTACACATTATTTATTTATTTTTATTTATTTGTTGTATTTCTTTACCGCCCATCTCATATTGCAATGACTCTGGGCGGTTTATTATGATACAGATTGATTTGTTTGATTCCAACAACATCGTCTCTGGGTTAATACAAACCATGCAGAAAATAGCATTATGCATAAACAGGCTAGTTAGTCCTGTTGGATTGGAGGCCAGGGCAAGTGTTTTCCATGAAAGCCTGAAACTGTATCACAAGATCAATGCACTAGAAGGACCTAATTCCTTTTTTCCTTTTCTTTTTTCACATTAAAGTAGAATGTTATACATATATTTAATCTATCAGATCTGTGCTGCAGAAATCCTGATGACATGGTTATGATTATTCCTAATATACTACATTCCTTTTCCCCTCATTACTAATGACGTTTTTCCCAGAGAAGTCAAAAGTTGTTTATATTGCAACATTCACATGATTACTTAAAAGCATAAATTTGAGGAAAAGAAAGGAAAGTTAAACATTCTTATCCTCTGTTTATAAATCCTCTGTTTATAACCTCTTCCTAAAGAAAACCAGATGATTTTCAATTCAGAAGTACTTAAACTTCACATATATTATTCTGTAAAATTTATTCTACGAGCACCATGTCACAAGAAGAACACACTTGGATGACTGCATATTTTATACATTAGCTTATATTGCAATCCAAGAGACTCTAAGAAGGTGCTTGGACCAGAACGGATCTTTCTACCCACAGAGAGTAACGCCTATGGGTGAAGGAGGCCTATCTCCATAAGCCTGTCTACTGTAGATTCTTCACTACCTTTGCCATGTTAATAGTGGTACTGGCAAAAAAGGAGTGTCCTGGGGTCATATTCCATTGACACAGCCTTGGAATGGAGAGAAAATATTTCTGTATAGTTTATCTTGCTGTTGAAAGACCAGTAGAGTGTTGGTTCTGAATTGTTCTCTATACTGGGCCTAAAACCGTATTTTTTAATTCTTTATAATTTAGGTGGGGTGGAAAATCAGTGTTGGACTGTAACTGAAGTTTTATATTATACTTATCCAGATATTTAACATCCTGTCTTTATGCTTTAAGGGATGAATTAACAGTTTTAATTGCATTAATAATAATTTAGTTGCTTTTGCCACTATGGGGGACTTCTACACATTATTGGCCTTGCACCTCTTATCCTCTGCAGCAGTTTCACATAAGATCTTGACTGCTGTTTCCTAAAAAGGATGAGGAAGAGGGAGGAGAGAAAGATCATCTGACTGGCCAGAAGGGGAAGGGAAAAATTAGTGCGTCAGCCAATATTCCACCTCTATGGTCATCATTACCTCACTGCATTAGTTTTCACAGTAAGAGGAGGAAAACGTGAATGCAGGAAGAGTGAGAAAGTCATCCCATAAAAAGAACAAAGGGATGGGGTTAAGATGCGCTGGTTTCAAGAAGTGGGGGGGGGGGGATCCAGGGATGCATAACAGCAAGAATTCCCACCAATGGGCAACGGCCAGTTCTGTAGCTCCAGAGGAAATAGCACTGAACTGTCTTCATGGCATTTCCTCAGTAGCAGCAGGTGAACTGTCAGTCAGACAGCTCTGCTCAGGAGCTCAGTCGAAACATTTCTAGAGGGCCACAGATACCCCTTCTCTCCCTAAAAGACATATTTTTTTCTGGTGTGGCTAACTTCATCCCCTTCCCCTTTATGTCTTTCCTTAGAAAAAAGACCAGTTTTAAATTTTGTCATACACACACACACACAACTATAAATCATACTGATTTCCTCAGGACTCAAATCTGCCTAATTTTTGTTATACGTGCACACACCACTTCTGTGCTTTCCCATTAAGGTGCATGGCCAACATGAAAAAGAGATTGGTTGATTTGGTCTCAGTTTCTGTTAGCCCTTCAAGGTAGTCCAGACAAGAAGCACAACCAGGAGTACTAGCTCCATCTTTATTGTAAGGTCATATTAACAGAAGTTTGCAAGAAAGAAATTATTCCTTCCCTCCTCTCCATTTACTTTCTGGAAAACTGGGGAGGGTCCCTTCTGAAATGCTTCCCATGCCTCCTCTCCTTCTGGGGACTGAGATAGTTGTCCAGTCTGCAGCTCTTCCTCCTGTCTCCCAAGGTCATTCCCACATACCATTACAGTTTCAGATTAAGCTCAGCAAATCATTAGGATGTTTCATAAGTTTTCAAACAGATTTCCCTTTATTCATTTGTTATACAGCAACCATAGGAACATGAGGTTGGGAGAATCTATGCTAAAAGAACTGCAAAGGACAAAGTTCAGCCAGGCTCCTGTTGGCCAGAGTAGAAGATGGGGGGGCATGATGGACTATGGCGGTGTTCTCTCTCTGGTTTTAAGGCAGGCCTAGCACTTCTGATGTAGTTTCACCACTTGTCAGAAGAGTGGAGGAGAATTTTGGATACAGTAGATCCAAAGTCTCTCTGACTTACGCAATACACCTCTGTTACTATTAGAAGCCTGATAGCAAAGGAACAACAGCTGGGTAATGGTTTCAAACTGTGAAATATCCTATAGGCTCTACAGTCCATGGAGTGTAGAATTACACCCTTGTTTTTTGTGGCTTGAATCATGTCAACTGGATTTCTATTTTCTCAGTAGAAACGTTTCACTCCTTATCCAAGGAGCTTCTTCAGTCTGAGTAAAGTTAGTAAGGGAATCCTTAAATATGTTTCTAGGGTGGCTGTGTGACCTTGCACCTGGGGCTAGGTCATGGTTGTTTTGAGATGTTTATTTCTAAGTCCCTTTATCATCTAAAGGAGGATCGTTAAGATTACCCTGCTGCTGTTGAGCTTGCAAAATGGTCTTAATCTTCCTAGGCACAGAAGACAAAGCAGGAAGGAAGATAGGGGAAAGGTTATGCCTGAGGCCCCCCACCTCTATTCAAGGAAGGATTTTCCAAGTTGGCATAAATGGATTCCTTGACCCCTCTCTCAAACCACCTATCTTCTCTGTCTAAAATGTGAACATTACTGTCCTCAAATGAGTGTCCTTTTTCTTTTAGATGAAGATAAACTGCTGACTCTAGTCCTGTGGAGTTACTTCTCCTGTGTTGGGCCATCCTCCTGTACATAGGTTGTTTGGTTTCTCCAATATAGAGTTCAGGTGCTCTGAAGGCAAAATGTATGTGACTATGAAATTACAGACAGTTGAGTTTGAGAGGCTTCTTGTGTACAAAATGACTATGCCGATGTTCTATGCCAAAGAGCCAATGCATGTGGGAAGGCTGAAAGTGCAGTTTGCCACCATAATTCTGCTTTCCTCTGTCCATGTGTTTATTCTCCAATTTTAGCTCATGTGAAGAGAGCTCCCTTAAATATTGGGAGAAAAGAAAGTATTCCTCAACTCTTTGCTTTTCCCCTGTTCGCCAGATCCGTATGTCAAAGTGTCTTTGCTCTGTGATGGAAGGAGACTGAAAAAGAAGAAAACCACTATAAAAAGAAATACACTTAATCCTACCTATAATGAGGCAATAATTTTTGATATCCCTCCTGAGAACATGGATCAAGTCAGTCTGCTTATATCAGTTATGGATTATGACCGGTAAGTGGGAGTCTTTGTAATCTATAAATCCCATCTGGGTCATTTCCCCCTGTTCAGATATCATGGTGTGATTCATTTGATTACATGTAGCTTGTACCAAGAAAAGTTGTGTGGCTAGAAAGGTTAAGTTATATTCTTGTTTCTCTGTTGTTTGAGCAGGTTGAACATATTTCTGAATTCCCATTGTTTCTGATAAGAACATGTTTAGTTTTCTCCATAGTGATAAATTCTGTTGATGACCAGAACAAAATTGTCATTCTGCCAGAACTCTTAGTTACACAGAAGGCCTTTGAAAATTGACATGTAGGCAAATCTCATAGAATGCATATGTTCCACCTAGTGTCTCTACTTATAAGAACAGTCCACATCTTCATTGCAAATTGAACTAAGTCACTGTCCCTGTTTTATTTAAGTTTTTGACTTTGGGGATGGCATGCTAGAGTTCTTTTTATTAAATTTTTATTCTTTAGGGGTTAATTCCTTCCACAGAATTTCTAATACTAAGAAAAGATGGATCACTATAATTACAACCCATTTCAATTTGGTTTGTATTCACTCATAATGATGTGCTCATCCTGTTTTCACATCAACTTACAAAATTAATTTTTAATAAATACATGAAAATTTGCTTAGTTTACTGTATACTTTTAAATGTGTTTTATCCTGAATGGTGAATACATACTAGAAAGTTTAGATAAATAGCGATTTTTGCATGCATTTTATTCTTTAAAAGCCCCTACATTTTATAAGCATTTAATACATTTTTGAGTTATCATAAAATAAAGAGAATTCTGTATTTGCATGACACTGTGGTTATAAAAGTGTATTCTAAACTGCTGATAGTAAGACAATTATGTGTTTGAAGTATATCTTGAAGAATATCCTGTTGGATTCTGAATTTATTTCAGTTTACTGAAGTAGAATCTTCAGTAGCATGTTAGTGGCAGGGAAGAGGACTCAGATATTGGTTCTTTATGTGAGACTTGGAATATCTGTTTTAAATAGAATACGTGATAGCTGGAATGTGTGTATTACACTGCTGCTTATTTCTCTAACACAAGTCCAACGCTTTCAATAGGTCTACCAGATTTGAACTGCAACAATCTGGACAACCACTATAATATTCTACATCTTCTTGCTGCCATCTAGTGGTTGTCCATATTTTTACAGCCCAACTTTTATAGCTCTACACACAGATCCTGTTTGGCTTCTCCGTATTATTTTTGAACTGAGGTCCTAGTTCATTGTTTTCCTAACAAATTAAGTTCATAAATTGAGAACAAAAACTGGATTATAATTCTGTGGGTTTTAGAGAGGAAGAAGTCAAGGATCTGGTCTAGACTTAATGCTGAGCAATTATGGGTTTCCCTGGTTTGTTTAATATTCAATATTCTGGTTTAGCATAATATCACAATCAGATTGATCTGTGATGGGATATCATATTTCTCGAGTTTCTCTGCCTCACTTAGCTCAAGGACATGAAGAAAACCAACTGGTATGGATTCTTTTATAATGGATATGTTTGGGGATGTTAATACCTGCTGAATGCCTCTTATGCAGAGATTAAATTTCTGATAGTTGTATTTGGGGAATCCATGGAGAAATGTAAGGACAGAAGATCAACAGTGGAAAAAGTTACACTACCGGCTTAGTTCTCACAAAATATCCTAAACCTGGAAAGAGAAATAAAACAATAATAAAATGTGGGAAAACCAGAAAGACTATTCCTAGTGAACAAAAGAAACTCCATAGGGTTGTTCACTCATAGAGAACCAAGAAGTAGAGGAAATAGGATTAATGAGCCAATTGCCAAAGGGAATAAAAGTGTTGAAAACATGTCCTACATGTGATTATTGCTTTCAGAGTTGGCCACAATGAGATTATTGGGGTTTGTCGTGTGGCAAACAATGCTGAGGGACTAGGCCGAGACCATTGGAATGAAATGTTGGCTTATCCACGTAAACCAATTGCACATTGGCATCCACTGGTAGAAGTGAAGAAATCCTTTAAGGAGGTATGTAAAGATTTATAATTTTCTTCAATACATGTCTAATAGACACTTTAGTAAACTGAAAAGGATTTTTCTGAAAATCTTTCATTTGTACCTTGAAACTTATAACAAGAATTTATAACAAGCACTACGGCTCTATATACAGTAAGCAGTACATGCGGATACTGGCTATTTCGATTCACACACATCCTTAACTATGAGTTATATCAGAGAACATGCAGCAGCACTGAGATGCTATGTCAGAGCTTGATAAGACATGGTTCAATCATGGTTTATGGAATACAATACAGTTGACTGGGTTCACCCAACAATTTAAATAATCAACTATAGCTCCTCAGATGCCATGGCTGGGTTCACACAACATGCTAAGCCAAAACCAGAAAAACAGTATTATGATTAATGCAATATGTGAACCCAGCCATTGTGACAAACTGTATCAGAGTAAGGTCTTCACATGTAGCAGTGTGTTACTCATGACTTTTGAAGCAGAGAACTGGATGGATATAGTGGAAAAATTAATGGTGTGGTTCTTTGCAGAAGCAGAGAAATAATCTGCAATCTCCAAAGCCTTTCCTTTGTTAATATGCTCCAGCCACAAGACAGGAATACCACGAAAGTCTTATGTTTTGGTGAGAAATTTACAGAAGCAAGAAGAACTCTTGGACAGTTTCTGCTATGTTGGAGGTCTACTGCATCTTAAACAAAAATGTAACTGTAGAGGATTTTTTTTAAATAAAAGAAACTATTACCAAACAGAAACAGTGGCTAAATGGGTAATCCAGCTGCAATTAATACATAAAGATTGTTTTGTCACAGATGGGTATAACATGCTAAAACACATGGGATAAACTAAAAAAGAAGAAGAAAAAGTAGAATTTAGTTGCAATGGTTCATTTGACAATATAAAAAGCCACCAAAATAGAAAATGTAGTCTTGTAGAAGATATGCAGTGCAATACTCAAAGGGAGAGCTTTAATTATTATTTTTCAGTACAGTAAAATCTTGATTTTACAGTCCATTCAGACAGAGTGACTATTTAATCCAAATTTCATTCACATCAATTTCTGTCATTATGTCCATCAATTTACAACATTAATCCATTAAATGGGTGTGAAATCTAAACAGATTTCTGTTTCATCTGAATGTCTGCTAAATTAAGGTCGATTAAACCGAGGGTTCACTATATAGATATTCCTTTATATACTTAATAATACATATTTTGAGGAAAAGAACTTCTTGACAGAATTAGCCCTGTGCTCCTGATCTGAATATTAGGTATTCCAAATTTAGTTTGGGGTGGGGTTCAAGAACTTCAGGAAAGAAATTGCTTGACAAGTCAGCAAGAATCTGTTTAAGCAACCTACTCAAGGGAGGAAGAAGTATATCTGAAACCTGTCCTGTTGAGATGATCAGCAACATTACGAAATTTTCAAGCCATCTTATTACTTAATAAATAGCTTTGAAAATATTTCCTGAATTAAATCTGGGGAACCTGCAATGGTGGAGTTCCATCAACCTCAGCCAATATAACCAATGATCAGGGGTGGTGGGAGTGGTAATCTAACAGCATTTGGAGGACCATAAGTTCACCAGTCCTGCTGTAAATAAACTGCATTTTCTTATTGTATACCACTTTTCCAACAACATCCAGCTCAACGCAGTTCCTCATAACGAAGAATATAGAAAACGGCAAAATATGCCTCAATATACAGTAACAATATCATGCTAAAAAACATAGCAGCATATCAGCAATACAAAATAAAAAATTTAACAAACAGTGGGTGCAGTTAAAACACATCATGATAAAAAAAATATCAAAATTTACCCCAATACAACAGCATAATACAAAATATTTTTAAAAAATAAACAGCCTTAAGTCACAAAGCAAACTGATTTGCATAGTAAGATAAGTGTAGATAAGTGCCTTTTGGCTGCCTACAAAAGGACTTTTGTGCTTGGAAGCAACCTCAGTTTATATAAATAATCTTAAGATTCAGGAGGCCTTTCCCCTCATTCCCCTCCTCCAGTTTCCCGGCTCTTCCTGTCCTCTGTGAATCTGAGGCTGTTGAAGATCCATCAGGGATAAGAAGCTGTTGGACTCCTAAAATAAGCACTTCAAGTATGTGTATGCTCTGCATCTGCCACTAGAGTTTGACCCCAAAACATGCTCTTGTTTTATTGTAGAAGTATATCAAGCAAGGCAAAAAGAAATTGCTCTGAACATTTTCTGAAGGAGGGGTTGGGATCCTCACTGAAGCAGAAACTCACTTAAACAAGAGCTAGTTTTCTCATTTAATCAAATATATAAATAGTGAGTTACCTTGCTGCCTCAGGGAACCAAATATGTTTTCCAAATGCAAATTAAAAAAAATATATTGGCTTCCATGGCCTTTTGTTCCTTTTACTGAAGTTCAACTCTGAGGACTACAAGCAACATTTCCAAAATTGCAACTGCTGTTTTTTGTAATTTCCAGCAGTATTATGCAGCAGCCATTTGCTTTAAAAGATTTCCCTTGCCCCTTCTGTATTACCTTCTACTCCCATAGTTCCCTAATAGTATGATATTTAGAGTCCAACACATCCAAAAAATCCCAGGCTGAGGATTAAGAATCTCAAGAATTAGATTTAGAAGTCAGAGAAGAGCCGAATAATTGTTTCAGACTAGATTAGAAAGAGGGGGCAGAGAGCTTTTAGTGAGGAAACAAAGTCCAAGGGTGGCTGTTGTGGGTCTTCCGGGCTGTGTGGCTGTGTTCTGGAAGTTGTGGTTCCTAACGTTTGGCCAGCATCCAAGTCCAAGGGCTTGGTCGTGGGAAGACTATCCATCTATCCATCGATTCAAACATTGAATGAGCCCAAAAATACCAAGCAGCATCAGATCTGATTAGTACTTGAATGAGAGTCTACCATAAAGTCTCAGAGCTATAGGATCAAGTAATCCTGGAAGAAGTCAGCGGCAAATCATTTCCATATTTTGTCCCAAACTCATATTGAGAGGTCTATATTTTCCCCAGATATAATAGGTGCATACCTTCAGTTTGTAATTTGGGAAAGGAGATGCTGGCCAACCATTTCCAAATACCATGTGCTTCCTCAGCTTTTATTCACCATGGATTTAGTTATACATACACTGATCCTGGTGATGCTTTCTTCCATCAGCCTCTGCCTATCTGTTGGATCACCCATTCCACTGAATGCATGGCTTAACTTGATTGTATTGATTATGAACACATACTGCATGAGAAAAACATGATCATCACAGGCATGAAGAAACAGCAGCAGATGAAAACAGACACAGTGTAGGACTTGTAGGTGGTTGAGAAGTTGGCCTTTGTCCAGTCAATTTCACCTGTTCCATACATTTGGTCTAGGAAGAACTTGGTTCATTGTATAGTTTTTAAAACAGGTCACTTTAACTTTAATGTTTAAAGCTTAAAGATTGTTCCTTTAAAAATGACTTCTTCCACCTGTTATGCTTTGGAAAATTATTTTTTTCTGTAGCCATTCCTGATTGCAAAGTGCACACAACTGATTTCTTACAAGTGCTTAGTATATCATGTCACATAATAATCAGTAGCATCTCATGGTACTATAAAGCTCAATTCTTTGCCCTCATCTTCCTCCCACCCATCAAAATGATACTTTGGGCTTCAGTTTGTATAAATGCAAATTTTCATTGTGGAAAAAATTCACAATTGCACCTATAATGTTGTATATTGTGTGGCTCATCTGATAAAATGATCACCCCCACATTGTGTAAAGAGAGTCAGGAATAATTATAAGCTGAAAATGTGTGCTGACTCACTTGCAATACCCATAAGTTGTAATATAGAAAATGATCTCTGACAACTTCCGGTGCAGCAATTAAATGCCACTTAACATATTAAATTTTAAATTATATTCATAAAATATTTTATGTATACCTAAAATGTAATGAATACAGCAAACATATGGTCCAACTGTGTTTATCACATGCCAGAAGTAAGGACTGACTGAGGCTCTTTCCCCCCTCCCCCCCCCCCCCCCGATCATATCCAATTCTTGGCAACTGCCTGGACTTGTCCCTGCAGATTTCAGAAGTGGTTTGCCATTGCCTCCTTCCTAGGGCTGAGAGAGAGAGACTGGCCCAAGGTCACCCAGCTGGCTTCATGCCCAAGGTGGGACTAGAACTCATGGTCTCCCGGTTTCTAGCCTGATGCCTTAACCACTACACCAAACTGGCTCTGATGACAACTTTTTCTCTTATTGCGTTTTTTCAAATATAAATCCTCCCAAATTCAATCAGGCTTACCCCCAAGTAGATATACATAAGATTGCTGCCATGATCAATAAGCGTTGATCTGCCAGCAAGAAGGGTGCACATTCTGGCAGTATAAGACTTCTGAAAATTATTAACCAGTTAAAGCTTTGATCATATCTAAGGACTGGATTCAATGTTTTCCTTCATTTTTAGAAAGCTCTTTGATCCATTAGAATTTTCCATGAATGGGGTGTGTGTGGATTTTACAAAGTACCTCTTTTTTCCTATAGCATCTTATATCATCACTTGTAGTTTTTTTTAAGGGTTATCAACTATCCACTACAGAATTTGGCACTCATCAGAAGCTTCAGAAAGAAGGGAATATTTGTAAAAAAAATTGAATTCTAAACAATTAGCTATAACTTTGGTTATAGTTACACTTTTTATTTTGAAGACAAGAAGTAGAATAGACTCAAGTTATCTAGACCATTAAAAAGGATAGTTGGGGGCCAGAATTTAAAGCCCTCAGGTAGCAGACTGGGCCTAGAAAAGTTCCACATCAAAAAGAATAATACAGGACCTTGCTCCCCTCATTGAGATGTAAGCTTTCACAGGTGCTAATTACTATCACAAGACTCTACCTTTAGGTCCAAGTACAAAATGTACTCCTTTGATCTGCTTTTGCTAAGAAAAACTCTGAGCAACATGCAGGGTCAGGAAGCATTCATGAATAAATAAACAAGTGAAAATCCCAAACCACCAAACCAAACATTATACAATATGCTGTTCCTTTGCGGTTGTGAAAAATATGAACCAGATGTTTCAGATGTTGGACATTGCAACCTTGTGCACAAGAAGAGATGGGGGTTTCTCAGTCAGAGTACTGAAGAGACCTAATTAAGAATCTGTGGAAAACAAGTGGGAAGAACTAAGACACAGACTGTAAGCCTTTATGTTGTTGAAAACACCACTCCAGATCTGCCAAAAATAAACCTTACATCTACTGTCTAACATCTGGCCCTTTACTGAGCATCTACAATGTAACTGTTGGTAGCACTTACCATAATTTTCAGTAATATGGAAGGAGGACTCTGGATTGCTAACTGAAAATCCTAATGTCTTTTATTTAGGGCTACCAGATTTGAACTGCAGAAATCTGTATGACTACTAGATAGCAGGAAAGAGAGTTTTCTGTTTCTCTTTTCTTTTCTGCAATCTTGTGGTCCCCTGTATTTTTGCACAGCAGATCTGGTAGCCCTACGTTTGTTCACCAAATTAGAACTTGATATTAATCTGGTACAGGTTGGATTGTTGTTTTGCTTAGCATTTGTCCTGCGTGGAGGCAGGGTTGGCTTCTTCTGTACTGCCCTCACCTAGTTGTCCCAGCAAAGCATCTCAATGCATGACACAATAAGGGATTTTGTTCTTCAACTGGCTTGCTGCAGAGCCTGATGCTGATCAGGGCTGAGAGGGAGTGACTGACCCAAGGTCACCCAACTAATCTCTGTGCCTAAGGAGAGTCAAGAAACCTGGGTCTCCCCACTCCTAGTCCAGGACCTCAGGATATGGCCAGACTGAAATTGCTCATGCATTGTATTTCATATGTTCTCTCATTATTACAACTAGTCAGTATTCAAAAGAAGACATTCATACTTGCTTTTGATGAAAATGTCATGGTTTTTAGTGGTCTTGCAATTGCATAGGGTGTGATCCAAGAAAGAGGGGAGGGGAGTTAGCATGGGAAGAAGTAACAGCTAGACTGCAATAGCATGACCTTGAATCTCATTAGAACTATTATTGAGGTAGCAATCTCTAGTGATCAGCCTTCCCTGAGCTGGTGCCTTCTGGTGCATTGTAGTTATAGCTCTCAGAATTCCCTGCTAGCATGGCCAAAGGAATTTTAGAGGTTGTACTCCTAACATATTTGCAAGGTACCAGGTGAGGAAGTCTGTTACGAGTATGATTTAACCACAGCCAAAGTGAAACAACTCCTTAGTGCTAATCACTATTAGCACACAGCATGCCCTATAGAAACCATCTGCAAATGACCCTTTATGTATTTCTGCCAACAGCAAAATCCAGCACCTGGATTGAATGTCCCCAAGGCAGTGATGCCTGTAGCAGAACCATCCCATTCCCTTTCTACTATGATGCTGTCTTCCTCCAAATATTCCAAGGTATCAGACAAGGGTCATTCTTTACACAAAAATCTATTTACAAGTATAATGACAATTTCTAATTTTTTTAAAACAAACCTTGATGGGCAAAGGGTTGGCAAAGGTTTCGGTGGCAGATTATCATCAGTTCATTACTATAAAACATTTATAATTTAATAAGGCCACTTCAAACTTTTGAGACCATGACACTGATTTGTTTAAAAAATACATCAGGTATTTAATGAGACTAGGTGACACCCTAGGGTACTTGTTCAAAACTAATTTCTTTTATGTATTCAGAACAAATAAAACATCTTTAGAAAGAAACCATCATACATGGAATCAATCTCAAACTCCTCCAAATGAAAACAGTTTACAATTACTTCTGAGATTTTTTAAAAAATAATGTTATTTACTCTCTAAGTTGATGGTTTGTATAAGAGAAATTCATTCTATTAACAGAGGATTAATATGAAACTAATAATGTACTCTGCACAGACGTATCCAGTTGCTCAGACCATCTCTTCTGTTACCTCCTGCATTCTTTGAAATGAAATACATAGAAGAGAGAAAACTGTATCTCTTTCTAGAGACCCTGTGGTGTAGTGGCTAGAATGTTGAATTAGGATTGGGGACAGATGGCTTGAAGTCCCCATTCAATCATGAAGATAATCATGAACATGAGTTTATATTAGGGCTTCTCTCTCAGTCCGATCTACCTCACCAGGTGCTTGTGAAGATGAAATGCTGAAGGAAAACCAGATATGCCTCCTTTTTGGATGAAAGATAAAATATATGCAATCAATAAACAAAAAGTATTGTTTATATGGCCACACACCTAGCCTGGCACATTCATATTCTACATTTTTAGATATAGTCTCATAGCATTGTATGAATACATCTTTCTGTGGTCCTTTCCTTTTTTGGTGTGGATTTTTACTTCAGTATTTTTTTTCTTATGAACATAAAATGTAAGACAATGTTCATATCAAAATCTGGGTGTTGATCTATGGAAAGCATTCCAAAGATACAGTAAGTGGTGACATCTTTGAAATATCTGAGCCCTACATAGAAGGAAGCACAGCAGTATATTTGTGGGGTCACTGACATAAGTGTCTGGAACAATCAACAATGAGGTCATGTATTATCATGACATTATTATGAAAATCACATTTCTCGATATATTTCATTTCAACTATCATATTCCCCTTTGACTATGTTTGTTTGTTTGTTTATTTATTTATTATTCAAATTTATCACCGCCCATCTCTACAACAATAGACTCTGGGCGGTTTACAACAATAATATTAAAATTAAAAACCTATACACTTTAAAATACAATATAATAATAAATAGAAAAAATCCAAAGGATGGTAAGATCTTAAAAAGGAGGATATTACAGAGCTAACCACGCCCAGGAGTAACTATTACCTCCTTCGTCCCAAGCAAGGTGGCAGAACCAGGTCTTTAAAGACCTCCAGAAGGCCAGGAGCGAGGGCGCCCGCCTCACCTCCGGGGGCAAGATATTCCACAGGGTGGGTGCTATCGCAGAGAAGGTTGGGAAAATATATTTTATGATGTCCTTCTTTGCATTTTCAGAAACCCTTTTATTCCTTCATCTCTCTATACCTTTTTCTCCATAACTGTAAACCTATGGATAAGAATTTTTGTGTTTTTTTTTAAATTATAAACATTAAATTTGGGGAAAATGATAAATAACAGTAATTATGACCTTGTAAATGGTGCTAACTAGAGTACTAAAATTGTTCTTTGCTCAAATTCAACTTGTTATCCAGTATAAACACTAGCTTTCTCAGTGCCTATGTCAAGATAATAATCTCCATCATACGATCCAATGTGGACATCTTGAATCTTTTTTGCCGTTATCATAACTCTCTGTCTTTACTAAAGCCCCCTCCAGAGACATCACCTTCTTAACACCATCTACGGCTTTCAGAAGCTGTATTTTTTAATAATGAGGAACTGGGCAACAAACATGTTCCCTCTTGACCTACATTAGGCCCCTGTCCCCTTTCCCCCATTTCATACATTCTATTGTAATTTTCAAATTCAGCAAATTGTAGACAGTACTGATTTATTCTCATTGTGCAAAAATGTAAAAAGTTTCCAGAAATGCTAACCTCCATTTAGGAATGCTGCATTGTTGTGAAATATAATAATAAAATGAATAGTAGTTGACATTCCAGGAAGCCACGGACAGCTGAACAAGCAATTGCTCATCTCTTCCAAATCCAATCTCAAGATTTCAGATGAAAATAATTAGCCATACTGATAATTCAATATTAGAATTTTTATTTTCAAGATATTTTAAATCCAGACCTAATCATCCCTAGTACAGAACATTTAAATCAGCAGTTCTTTCTCATTCCCACCCCATTTGTTTATTGGTTTCACTATAAGCATAATTAAGCCTGGATCCAATCCAAAGACACTTTTGAGTGTGTACATTCCTACATGCAGGTGTTCAAGCATATTAATGGCGATTGCCACTAGCTCCATGGAAAGAAATGCATGAATGTCATTGGGCCCTCTTTTACATTTAAACAAATGGGACCGCCCACTTATGCAGGGGTTTCCTTGGTGCCTAAGCACAAATCGAAGAACTAAATTAGTTTGTGAACTGCTTATGACTGTATTAAATAATCAGCTGCCTTTCTTCTTTCTACAGTGGCATGGCCGTGCAGCCAGCTTTGACAGTCAAGGCTCCTGCCCCTCTCCCAAACCACCTTCAACACCGTGATCCATCAAGTGGTGAATCTAATGGGCCTCAACCAAATTCTTTTTGTTTTGCTTTGATATTTTTGCCACGGGTCCTGAATTCTGATTCAGCCTATTGCTGAGTAGCAGAAGAATGGGGGTCAGACATTAAGAGTACTTGTTTCCACAATGAAAAAGGCAGCAAAACTTTTTGACAGTGGTGTTTGTCTTAGTTATTTCTATCTCTCAAGGTGGTGTACTCTGAGCTTTTCACTTTTTGGATATGGCTGCCAAAAAGAAGAGAAAGAAGAGAAGGAAGGAAGGAAGGAAGGAAGGAAGGAAGGAAGGAAGGAAGGAAGGAAGGAAGGAAGGAAGGAGGAATGAGAAAGAAAGAAAGAAAGAAAGAAAGAAAGAAAGAAAGAAAGAAAGAAAGAAAGAAAGAAAGAAAGAAAGAAAGAAAGAAAGAAAGAAATGAGGCATAGGCTGGAACTCTGGCCTGTAAAATAACATGTAAAATAGTTATTTGTGTGTGTGTGAAGGGACAAATAATAGAGAGCTGTTGTACTTCTGCAGATCATCATGCAGGTTTAAAAGAGACAGCAGAATGAAAAATGAGAAGGCCTTGATTAGGCTCCTTGTGACATGTGAACACCCTTTTGTTATTGTGATCAGTGAGACATTACAGCTTTTCTTATTCATGCTGTGATGTTCATGGAGTCTGTGAAATACACCCCAGCCTGTCCTTCCGTGTGTTTAAAGAGTTGCTAATTCCTCAGGGAGAAATTATCCATTTTTTGTAGTTGTGTTCTTGAAAGAGCCTTTTGCATGAGTTCAGCTGCTTAAGGTCCTGTGAACTCCTGTGGCAGTTCTGCACTGATTACAGGTTTGTGAACTTTTCTTTAACTCTCTGTTTCTCTTTCATATATTGATTTCCCATCTCTCTCTCTTTTTTCCTGAGAGTAGTTAAAATTGCTATATTTAGGAGGGTTTTTTTTCCATTTTGATTTAGTACAGGTTTTGTCAAGAAGCAAATTCATTAAATTAAATTAGCTTGCCACAATTATTTTCTTTTCTTATATAAGAATTTTATTAAGTTTCAAGCAAAGATAAAAGCTACAGAAAAACAAAAAACTACAAAGAAAAAAAAGAAAAAACTAAAAAAGTATAGAAACACAAGAGAATTTTTTTCAAGATTACAAAAAGAGGTGACTTCCGACTTTTAACAGCAAGGATATACAACAATTTTCCATAGTCAATCCCTTACTCTATATTAAACCAAAATCACATTATTTCTATAAATCATTCCATTGGCACATTATAAAAATCACTAAATACAGTTGCTCCCTCCCCTTATATTAAAAGATAGATAGATAGATATAGATAGATAGATAGATAGATAGATAGATAGATAGATATATCAATTTCCCCCCCAAGATAACCTTTATTTAATTATTTCCTTCCTACTACTGTTCTATACATTCCTGTCTACCATAATAAAGATCAAACTAAAGAACATATAAATTGTCTGCCATTGTACTTGATAATACAACAATTTTAATAATCTTAATCATATTAAACCCAGACATTTATTATATTATTTTATTATAATATAATAATCTTAATCCAAATTGTTAAAGATAAATGAAATCAGCCAAACCTAAAAGCAATCCAGATATTCTTAAACCCTTATCCCACTTCAAAATAAACCAGAACATTTACATATCCCCACAATGCACACAGAGCATTTTTCTTTAAAAAATCAAACAGCCCAACTGCCCCCCTCAAAAACTCCAACTTCTCTTCCGGAGACCTCCCATGCATAATAACCCCTTCTTTTCCATGGCATTCCACCAGAAAATCAATTTCACTTATGGCTTGCAACTCGCTTTCTCCCTTAAATTTCTCCAACTCAACTATCCAATCTTCATCCAGCATTTCAACAGAAGTCCCGATCTCACTCTTAGAAGAGACATTTTTGTCACTGTTAAATTCCTCAGTTTCATCCACGACATCCCCAACGAGATGACACATTTTAGACCTCATATTTTCCACAATGTCCTAAAAACTTGGTAGGAATCAGAAAGAATCTGTTTAAAATCTTGTTGGAAGTCAGAGAAAGTCTGCTTAAACTCCTCCATGTCTCAAACAATAGATTATGGCGCCCCCAGGAGCTTAACCAGTGAAAGTCGAAGTTATGAAAGAATTCCGAAATGTGTTTACAGAAGCGAAAGTGAGATATGCAGACAGTTCCCCAGGGAAAGTAGAAACAAAAAACTGAAAGTTCAAAACAGCCGATTCAACATGTAGGAAAATGCTAATATCTTCAAATTTAGTACAAAAATAATAACAGGAAGACAATTATTTACTCTCAATCCTCCTTAATATTTGGATGGAAAACAAAGTCCAAAACTTAAAAAGATTTTTTTTTAAAAAATTGATTTTTTAAAAAAAAATTGATCAGAATTAATGATAAGCACCAAGAGAACCCGCTTCTCCTTGCTGTAGAAAGCCTCTCTTAGGGTACGCATACTTAAAAGAAATATAAATTGGGTGATTTAGAAATGGGGTGGCCGGTCTTAGTGTCCCTTTAAGGCTACAGCGTGGCTTGGAAATGGTGACGTCCCAGCCTCCCAGCTAGCTCTTACCAGTCGAGCGTGAATGCTGTTTGCGATCTTCTGGCTGCAAGTAGCTGTCCAGAGGACAGATGGGGTGATTCCAGGTGTTTTCCTTTTTCCAGAGAAAGACTCCTGGGCTTCAGGAGAAACCTGGTTGAGCCCAAAAAAAATGCTGTGTTGTCAGTTCTGCCCGCTGAGCCCGCGGGCACAGCTGTGCAGTCCACCATGTCCCCACCGGAAGTCGCCACAATTATTTTCAAAGTTAACTTGTTTAAATTTGTGAGCTCAAACAGGGAAAAACCTCCTTTGCCTCCTCCTCCCCTGCAAAAATGAAAGGTTTGTTTATTTATTTATCTATCAAATTTATATGGCCGCCCATCTCACAAAAAGTGACTCTGGGTGGCATACAACAATTAATTAAAACAATAAATATATAAAAACAGTCATTATTAAAATATAAAACAGTCATTATGAAAATATAAAAACCATAAGACACAAAAGAGAGTGAATGTTAACCACAATAATGGAGCCATCTTAAAATTTCACTGGTCCCCTGGGACCCCCAGGCCTGATGACATAGCCAGGTCTTGAGGGACTTCCAGAACATTAACAGGGATGGAGCCAACCTCACTTCGGAGGGGAGGATGTTCCATAAGGCGGGTGCCACAGCAGAGAAGGCCCGCCTACTGGGACCTGCCAGGTATAGTTCCCTAACAGACAGGACCCACAGTATGCCTTCTATAATGGGACAGGCAGATATCGGGGTTACATATTTTCTGCCAATGTTTTCAGAATAATTATTTCTGATACAGTTTTGTTTCCTTTTCTTTGTAAAATCACAAGGTTGTCACATGGCATTTATCTGTATCTGATTTTGAGGGTGCTAATATGTAATCTCATTCTGATGCCCATTTGCCAGCCATTGCTTAAAATGCCTTTCTGTTTCTGCCCCTCTCGCCTGCTCAGCCAGTTTGTACACTGTTCAAATGCAGCAATCAAGTAAGCTATGCTAGATTAACATGGCTCTTTCTGGGAATTTATTATTATCTTTTCTCTCCTATTCCTAGAATCATTTTTAAACATACTTTTTAATTTCTCCAGATACATTCAGAACTATCTAGTCCCTTGGCCCCTTCATAGCCAAGCAGCATGCTTTCAGTCAGCCCATGCTGCAAATCTTGGCAAGTATTCCCCCCCCCCCCCCGCCCCAGTGCAAATACTGAAAGCCAGTTGATATTAAATCTACTTCAGCTCAAGCCTTGTACGTACATTATCTTCAACATCCTGGGACCTGCTCTGACTCATGTAACTGCTTCTATGCTATTGCAAGAACAACTGAAAGGTAGCAGTCATAGTGGCAAGGCTGCTGATATGTGGTTCCTACAATACCAGCATTATCAATCCCATATGTACTGTTGCTCAGCGATGAAGACTTAATGCTGGCACTGCCGGAACTGATGAAGCTTGTAAAGTTTTGGCATAAATAGAGCTCTGTTAATCTACCTATGGAAACAATACTTTTAAAAGAAACATAATATACAAATATTGATGATCTCAGCTTAAAGCATTAACTTTCCAGAATTTTCATTGTATGAAATAAATTTATTCTTCTTTTGGGGATCAATATTTTAAGCACAATGAGCAGTAGAGAAACTTGAATACATCTGGTTTCATTGAACTCAACAGAACTAAATTGTACTGTTAACCTTTTTTCATCCTATTAATTTCAATGGGAACTGAGATGTCTCTAGCTTTCTCTAATATTTCTCCATCCAGTACAGATGATCCACGCCTGGAAGCAAAGGTCTAAATAAGGATAATCATTCTGGATCCATTTCTCCAAAGGCCCAATGGTGCTGCTAGGATGAGGGTATATACATCTTGTGGTATATATGTAATACCTCTTCTGTACTGTGCACTGACAAACAAATTAACAATGCTTACGGGCTTAAAAACACTGGCCATCTCTTCAGTAGGTAGAGCCAATACCCCGGGGCCATCGGTTCAAGAATTTCTGGATCAGAGAAATCAATTACAATGTGTTGATGGTTACCCACAATGAGTTTTCATGAGTCTTAATGACGACTTAGTTTACAGTAAATACCTCTGCTAAACTTCTTCCATAAAGGTTTCGTCAGGCTTTTCATCTACTTGACAGGGATATTATTGTTTCTTTCAAGTGATATTTGAAATATTTTGATTTTAGATTTGCAATATTACCTGTAATGGCAGAAGTGTTCTCAAATTATCACTGTACATTAACGTTCCACCCAGATACATGCAGTGCTGAGGCCAACATTTTTTAACAAAATACTTTTAAAATTTAATCATAATCCTTATCTACACTCTGCATTAATGTTCTGACTCACTGACCTGAAAACTTTCCAGACTTCTGTAAATAACTTTGCAGGGAATTTTTGTTCAGTGAAAGACCAATTTGTTCTAGCTCCTCACCACACCTTGTGTCTTAATTTCCTCTGTACGTGCCACATGCTACAGGAGCATCAGTCTAATAAAGTGACTTTTTTTGGAAACTCTTGTCTTGGGCATTATTTTGTTTTTTCAATTTCTTTTCTGCAATGAGGAAGGGGAGCAGCCAGTTATTTAATAAAACAACATTTTGTCAGCTGCAAAAAAAAAAAAAAGATAAATTTTATGATTGTTGGCTGCCCAGAGTCACTGGTTTGAGATAGGTGACTATATAAATTAAATAAATAAATAAATCGAAATAAGCTGAAAAGTACAGCCTAGTTTCTGTTTAGGAAAGGCACTTGTTGTCATCTTACCTGTCAGAACTGAGTGATGGATTTGAGAATAAGAAGTTTTCAGGTAGACTGTTGAATACAATGCACCTTACTGTAGCTTTTGCCAACATGGTGCCTTTAGATGTGATGGTGATATTCCCAGCCGGTGTGGTTTCATACACCCTCAATGTAATAAAGGGAATGGGTTTCAAAGGTCATCAAAAGTTGAAAGGTAGCTTATTAATCTTGCAAGCTAGGAGATTTAAATAGTATTGAAAATTTGTGTAATTTTGACGATGGGCCATCAAGTTGATGTTGACTCTTAGCATCCACACAGATAGGATGATATATCCTCAATCTGGCCCTTCAGCTCTTCCAATGGTGGCCCCATCACCACTGGAATTGAGTCCATCCACCTTGCTGCTGGTCATCCATGTTTTCTCTTTCCTTTCCCAGCATTATATTTTTTTTTATAAAGAACTTTATTGTTTTTCAAAGTATAGTTAAAATACAAAAATAGAAAGTATAGAAAAGATAGAGAATAGAACTGAAGAAAAAAGAAAAAACTATAAAAGTGTCAATAGACAGAAAATAGAAACAGAAAGTGACTTCCGACTTTCTCTAATACAGATATAGATAAATTTACAAATATAATCTCTTACCACTAATTAAACCATAGTAACATTATTTCTATTAAAACAAACAATCACTAAAACCCAATAACAAAATTTCATTTTTTTCTACCACAAGCAAGTACTCCAAAAGTGGTTGCCAAATAGATGTAAATCCAGAAGTAGAGTGTTCTCTTATTAGTGCTGTTAGTTTAGCCATTTGAGCCAAATCCATTAATTTAACAATCCAATCCTCAGCCATGGTTATCTGTGGATCTTTCCATCGTTTTTCCTTTCCCAGCATTATAGACTTCTCAAGAGACTAGATCTTCTCATAATGTGTCCAAAATATGATAATTTGAGCCAGGTGATTTGTACTCAAGTGAGAACTTCAGATTGATTTGTTCTGTGATCCATTTGTTTGTTTTCCTAGCTATCCATGGTAATCTCAGGATTCTTTTCCAACAACAAAATTCAAAAGTGCCAATACACTTTCCCTCCTGATTCTTCAATGTTGATTTTGATTTTCCTTTAATCAATTTGATTTTCCTTTAATCAGTTACTATCTGTCCTTCGGCATCCTTTATTCCAATTCAATTGAATCCTTCCAATTCAAGGTTGGAACCTCCTTCTGAGTTCAGAGATCTTTTGGAAGACTTTCCTTGTTTTTCTGTGTCTGTTTCTACTTTTGATGTCTTTACATATATCACTGTAATACTGCTTCTTGTCTCTTCTAACAGCTTTATGACATTCTTTGTTAAGTTCCTTCCCGAGCTCTTTGTTTTAGTGGCTTTAGTTTCTCTTCTCTTCTTGGCAATTTCCACCATTTGTTTTGACTTCTAGTTTGCTTTCTTCTTTTTTTTTTTTTGGTCTTTGGCAGTTTCTTTTCACATTCATCCTTAACAATTCCTTTGATTTCATTCCAGAGTTCTTCTGGTTCCCAATCAGTGAGGTGCAGGACTTCAAAGTAATTCCTGGTGTTCTCCTTGAAAATTGTAGGTATATATTAAAAATGATATTGTGGAAACTGACTTGCTTTGTTCTTCTGATTTAGCTTGATTGGACACTTGCACATGAACAGTCTGTGCTCTGTTCTACAGTCAGCCCCTGATTACATCTTTGCTATTATAACTGAACTCTTCCACCTCCTTGTACTAATAATATAGTCAGTTTGATTTCAGTGTACTCCACCTGATGCTGCCTAAGTACATAAGCATCATTTTGGTTGTTTGAAGGCTGTGTTAGCAATGAAGAAATCATTGGATTGGCAAAAATTGATAAGTCATTCTCCTGTCTCATTCTGGTTTCCTAGGGCATATAGTCCAACTACAATTTCCTCCTTTATATTTCCAATGTTGGCATTCCAACCTCCATCCACAAGCAGCACATCTTGCTTGCATGTTCTGTCAATTTCATCAATCTCCTCTTCTTCTGCATCAGTGGCTGGAGCATTAAGTTATATAATCATCCTATTAAAAGGCTGTCTTCAAAGTCTAATTGATATTATTTGGTCACTGAGTGCATTGTACCCAACTACTGTCTTTGCTATGACTGTGAAAGCAATACTGTTCCTTCTTTGTTTTTCATGTCCTGAGTAGTAAAAGTATGATCTTCTGACTGAAAGTATCCAATTCTAGTCCATTTCAATTCACTGATGCCTAAGATGTCAATGTGTAGTTGATTCATTTCATCTTTCACTGAGTTGAGCTTTCCCATGTGCATGGAAGGCATTTCATACCTTCCATGTTCCCACTGCTATTTTGTCTTGCAGCTTTAGATTTTCTTTTCCTACATGGAAACATCAATAACTAGATGTCCTGAAGGCTTTAATCTAGCCATATCATAAACACCATTAGCACTCCAAAAGATCTTCAGCTCTTCCTAAGCAGCATGCTGAGTGCCATCTGACCTAATGGTCCCATCATCTGGCACTTTATGTTGTCTATCTATGTGGTTTTCTTGGTAAAATACAGGAATGGTTTACCATAGCCTTCTCCTGCACAATATTAAATGATGTCTTTGCCATTGTCACTAAAGTGATCCTCCACCTCCAGCATGTTCCTATATCGCTGCTGCCCAATATAAGTTTTTATTTGCCTTTAGCTGGGCAGCTGAGATGGCCTTCATGCCTTGGATGACCCTGGCATTCTTTGCTCATCCCTCCCAGGAACACTCCCTGCCACAATGAAGTAGCACAGCAGGACATGAGGGGAACTATTGAAATCTATAGAGTGTGATGGGATGTTTGTTATCCTGCTGCATCCACTCTACTCCACTGCAGTCCCTCTCTGCTATGGTTTACTTAATGAGGAGTGGAGTAGCAAATCTCTTCCCACTTTTCTCAGTAGCTTAATAAGGAGTGCACTAGGATGAGTAGGCTGGTTCAATAAAGACATTCAAGCCTTTTATTATGCATATTATGCTTAGGGAATTAATGGGAATGAAAGACAAAGGGAGAAAGAAAGAACAGTAAGGACACTTGAACAACTAATTCAAAGAAGTTTCTCTCAGTTGACCATTCCTTCTGTCAGGCGTCCACAAACAAAATCAGATCAGTGCCTAAATTAAATCCAAAAACCTCATCTAGCTCCATATTTATATTTCTATATGTTTCCTGGTACTCCAATTCCATATTTTCTTGGAATTAGGGCTTTGCTTAGCTGGTTCTGCTCTGCTTTTCAGGGTTCTTGGGCTTCCCTGAGCTTGGTTGTTTTCTTGCAGATGTTTTATTACCGGGCTAGGTAACATCATCAGTGCATGGGAGAGTAGAGTTTGCTGACTGTTTATATATAACTTGCCCTACCAGTCTTGGTTGGTGTATGCTTTCTTCTTTGATGGTACCTTGGTTAGCGTATTGTTTCTTCTTTGATTTTTTTTAACAGTTTAACCATTTGTACATAAATTCAAGAAGACCCACCTATCTAAATCAGATAATACTAAAAAACAAATTGTACTTCCATACATTGAGGAAGAACAGGGATGAGTGACCTCTCATCGTAGTCCATAAGGTCTTTTACACAACTGTTTCAGCATATAAAAAGAAAGTTACCTTCATGCTAAAAATTACTTACTGCTCAGATGATGCCAACCTTGTTTAGTATATAACCCAATATTCTTGTTCTTAATCTATATTTTTCAACACAATATAATTTTTTCCCTCAGAAAACTGCCCTAGTCCTACCATTATTCAAACTTCTATTCAGTTCATAATCTTTTCACTTTATTTATTTATTTATCATATTTCTTTACTGCCCATCTCGTATTGCAACGACTCTGGGCGGTTTCATGAACACATTCATGACCTTCATGCCTAAGAATGTCATTGACTTATTTGATTCTACTTCTTTTCCACACCTTCATATGATCAGACATCTACCTTCCAAAGGGTTTATGTTGTGTGGTTACAGTGGACAAATAGGCAGGGAGAAGCAAACTATTAGCAAGTTATTTTCCTTTTTTTTTTTCTCCAAAGAGGAGAAACTTAGGTCCAGGAGCTGCCTGTACAAAGGGGTCAGCCTCCTATTCCACTAAGTGCAAAACAAAGATGCCCTGTTGTTACCCTCACAATATCATCTTTGGCTCATCTCCAGCGCATTGCAGCACACACTCATCTTTAGCTGTTCTGATATTCCAATTTTTGCTGAAAAAAATGAAAGAAGTTTCAGCTCAGTTCTAACCAACTTTATTTTGGTTCAATGGCTGTTGTGGGTCTTCCGGGCTGTGTGGCTGTGTTCTGGAAGTTGTGGTTCCTAACGTTTCGCCAGCATCTGTGGCCAGCATCTTCAGAGGGCAGGAGCACAGATAGAAGCAAAATCTCTGTGCCCAGGTAGAGTGGCAATGTTCTATTTATAGAGCTAAATTATAGGAGATTATACCCCACCTAATCTCCTATAATTTAGCTCTATAAATAGAACATTGCCACTCTACCTGGGCACAGAGATTTTGCTTCTATCTGTGCTCCTGCCCTCTGAAGATGCTGGCCACAGATGCTGGCGAAACGTTAGGAACCACAACTTCCAGAACACGGCCACACAGCCCGGAAGACCCACAACAGCCATTGAACTCCGGCCGTGAAAGCCTTCGACAATACTTTATTTTGGTTCCTCTATGAATAATATATCAATCTAAAGCTGGTGGTGGAATGGGACGGAATCTGTGGAAAAGTTAAAATGGTTCTCCAGGTTGCACTGTAGGATTTCTAATTTCTCTACTGATTTTGTCAGAACTGAATGCTCAGGTAATGGGAATAGATTGTTCCTGTGGCAGGTAAGTTTAAACAGTGATAAAGTGCTTTGCAGAAAGAGCTCTGCAGACATGGTGGTTTATTTATTTATTTATATATCATATTTCTTTACCGCCCATCTTGTATTGCAACGACTCTGGGCGGTTTACAAACAATTAAAGATAAAAGATTAAAATATCATTAAAACCATACAATATAAATATAAATACACATAAATATAAAAATGCAAAATATAAAATATAAAGCCCAAGATGGCGAATAACGATCTCATAATTGGCCCCATCAAGGTGCCAACCACCCCCATGATTGGCTATCCCCCCTCCCACCCCAAGCGAAAAGGGTTTCATGAAAGAACACAAAGATAAATGTGATAAGCATGTTTCAGGTCACTCCAGGTTCTACATGTGTGTCTGCAGAGGTGGGCAAATTACAAACATGTCTCCTGACTCCACACCTTTTGTACTTGTGTTGTACATAAGTATGTGAGGGGCTGAGCTGGCATTGTGATACTGCAATGCACATTCCATGACTTTGATGAAATCTTTGGTTATTGCAGATGCCCATTTTACCTGTACCTTACAACCAACAGGGTGTTTTCTCCACTCCTGGAGAGAGAAAAAGCAAAGGGGATTGTGGGAGACAGAATTAGAAACTTGAAGTAATGTCACTCCTGAGACTTTCTATATGTCCTATAGGAGACATGCTATGTAAAGACAACAGGTAAAATGAAATGAAATTTTTAAAAAATCCTATGCCAAAGCAACTAAGTAAAAAAAACCAGGGTCCCTTAGCTGGCTGTCACTATATTTATTGCCATTGTTGGCCAATAGGCTTATAAGGTTCAGAAACTCCATGCATTCAATGTTGAATTTGCCAACAGCTCCAGCCTCCACAAAAGCCTCAGATTTAGCAACATATTTACATGCTGTTAGCTAAAATAATTCATGGTACAACTTCCTAGTTTTCTTTCTTTCTTTTCAAACTTCACCTCAAACTGTTTTCTGTACAGTTGCTATTCTTTTTTAGCTACTTCCCTTGTAAAATGAGAAAGACACATGTATAAAGCTTGAGTTTTCCAATTCTTTCACAGAAATGAGCTTTGTCTCAGGAGACAACTAAAAGAACACCTTTCAGTTCCATATGAAGGTCAGTGCCAAGGGCCTTTTATCTCTTTTAGAAATTTCATGTGAAATCCAGCTATTCATGTTCTGTCTTTTCTTCTTAGAGCTGATTTTATTAGTTACATATAAAAATATGCATACCCTGCTTTTTGTTTCACAGGACCTCAGAGTGACAGCACTTGGCTGACCTTATCTTGCCTCAGAAACTAGGTGGGCTTGGGCCTAACTAGCATTTGGATGGGAGACCACCAGGGAATACCAGGGCTGTGCATATCTGAATGATGCAACATTAAATCATTTGCATATTGTTGTCAAGGGAACTACATGGACACAATCATGAAGTCACAAGGAGCTGAGCTCAACTTGAAGGAGACCTTACTGTCACAATAGTAATGAAAGTACAGTATATGCTAAAAGATATAAAGCAAGCAAGCAACAAAACCAAATCATGAGATCAACATCTTTTAAAAAATGGGAAGAAAAAGACTCCAAAGCCCTGTAAAACAATACTTTCAATGTCATATTTCTGCTGCTGTTATTATTTATAAAGAACTGGTGTCTTCAAAAAGTAAATTGCTTTTAACTGAAACTGAACAAAGTTCTAGGACCTGATGGCATCTCTGCAATATATTACAAGACCTCTCAAGAAACTTTGATTAAACCATTAACCCTGGTAATGAATGAAGTTCAACAACATCAAGGATTTCACATCATAGAAAGAAGCTTTTATTACTCTGATTTACAAAGAAGGAAATGATCCAATCTGTCCAAAGTTGTAGAGCCTATTTCCTTATTGAATGTACACCACAAACTTTTTATAGCAATACTTGCAAAGAGAATGAGTTATTTTCTAACTGAATCAATGCACCCTGACCAGATTTGATTTGTCCCAAAGAGATACATGAAAGACAATATAATATACAACTTGAATGTTAGTGATAATATAAATTAGAACAACAAGACAAATATGATCTTTCTTGATGCAGAGATAGCTTTTGATTATTTGGAATGGTCTTCCATGCTTACAGCTCTGAAGAAAATGAATTGTGGCTCTAATTTTTTACATGAATACAGAGTATTCATAAAGAACAAGAAGTTCTTAATAGTGAAGATCATAGTAAATGGTTTTTTAATCAAAAAACCAACCATAATGAAAGGAACAAGAGAAGGCTGTCTCCTTTCTCCTTCATTATTCATAATGGCATTAGAACCATTGCAAAGAAGATACACCAAGAAAACAAAATTTCATGAATAACATAACTACTCAATAACATAAATGGAAATTATATGCTGATGATGTACTTACACTTACTCAGCCAAAGGACTCTTTAGAATTGATAATGGAATACATATAGCAGCATGGTTCGACACCAGGATATTAGATCAATAAAACTCAAATGTTGAGATAGAGCTTAATTGAAGAAGAAAAACATTATTTGTACCAAATAATAGGTTTTAATATCACTGCTGAAAATGATAAAAGCTTGGCAATTTACATGACAAAAAACAATAAATTAAAAATACCGTATATACTTGCAGATAAGCCCATATGAGTATACGACAACCCTCAAATTTTTAACCAAAATGCCATGAAAAATGCGCCACCTGCAGATAAGCTGACCCTCAAAATTTTTGTATGTTTTAATTTTCACAATTGCACAGGTGGCACATTTTTTCATGATATTTTAATTAAAAATGTGAGGGTCAGCTTATCCGTGGATGGGCTTATCTGCGAGTATATATGGGTACTTTTAAAAAAATATTACAGTATGTACTCACAGATAAGCCCATCCACAGATACGTCAAACCCAATTTTGGGGGTGTATTTTGGCACCTAAAATTCTTGGCTTATCTGCAAGTAAATACAGTAATTATTCACCGATCTGGAAAAATATAATGGCTGATTATTTGAGACAGAAAATTGAAACTGTCCTGGTTGGGAAGAATTGTAGCTGTTGAAATGAATATTGTACCAAATCTAAATTTTCAATTCCAAGTGATTCTAAGAAAAATTGAAAACAAGATATTAAACAATGGCAGAGACAAGTAAGGAAAGCCAGTTTGGTGTAGTAGTTAAGGCACCAGGTTAGAAAATGGGAAACCGTAAGTTCTAGTCCTGCCTCAGGTGCAAAGCCAGCTGGGCGACCTTGGGCTAGTCATTCTCTCTCAGCCCTAGGAAGGAGGCAATGGCAAACCACTTCTGAAATCTTGCGAAGAAAGCCAAAGAAGGCAAAGAGAGAGAGAGAGAGAAGTAACACATTTTATATGGTCTAATAAAAGACCAAAGACTAAATTTAAGATACTACAGGATTCAAAACAACAAGGTAGTCTGGCAGCCCCAAATTTTAAACCTTATAATCAAGTTATCTGTTTAATTTGGATTAAGATTGGATTATATCACCATATGGCTGGGTTACCTCCACTGGAAGAGCAGACTCCCAGATGGATTGCACAAAAATTTTTGGGTTGATACAAACAGAAATAAATAGCTTATAAAAGATTATGCAATGATAAGCAGTGTATTGGTTTGTATTGGTTGTAATTGTTTGTATTGGTTGTAACCCGCCCAGAGTCCCTTGCATGGGAGATGGGCGGGGAATAAATCTGAAAATAAAAAAATAAAATAAAAAAATTGGGATAAATATAGGAAAAATCAGTGCTGACTTATGGTTCTTGCCTTGTTATTATATATTTATATTAATGAAGAGGAAAGCACAAAGAAAAAAAAAGACAACAAATCATATAGACTACAAAATCTGGTCATTGGTAAAACAAAGATTTAATCTTCTGAGATTTTCTCCTCAGAATGGTCAGAACCACCCACCCATTTTTGCTATCTTCAAATGAGCAGTATAGCTTTAAAGGAATTATACTTAGAAAACTGACTAAATTTGAAAACCTTATACCACAAAATTTGGAGCATTTGCTGGGCCTTAATCTATAAATTGTTGGTGACTCTGAACAAGTTAAAGACTATAATTAAATGGATTTATAATTTAAATACAATGATTGATATGCAACAATGGGAATTTCAGTGAAAGAAAAATGTGAAATTCACACCAAATATTATACTTAAAGAAAACTGGTATAAAATGTTTTACCACTGGTATATTGAGTGCTAAAATGAACAATTCATTCTCTAAAAATTGTTGAAAATGTAACATGGGATATTTTTCCATATTTGGTGGCGGGTCATTTTTCCATATTTGATGGCAATGTCGTAAAGTTCCACAATGTTGGAGAATGATTTATAATAGAATGAGACCATTTTAAAAGCTAAATTTCCTTCCAAATATTTTAAATTAAACATTGCTAAACCTTGCCTTCCCACAAAGTATACTGAATTAGCTCTGTATATGGTAACTGCTGCAAGGACACTCTACACTTCCTATTGGAAAGTACTCACAGTTCCTGCTGTAGAAGAATGGCAAATTAAGCTCTTGGTGTTTGCCTTGATATCCAAAATAACTTCATATTTCAAAAGTAACTCTGACACAGAATTAAATTCAACTTGGAAACCATTTTTGGATTAAAACTCAATATATGGGCTTATATCACATCTGAAATATGGGTTTCTCTTAACATAGTTTTTAATTGCTCAGATATGCATAAATTACTTCAATGTTAACAATGAATTGCAGTTTTTAAAATGATATAGTATATTCAGTTACTTAAAATTAATACTGAAAATATTAACCTAATTCTTTGATGTTTGTAAACCTTCTGTTTATCCACTATGTGCTTTTTTTTACCTTCCCCTTTTTTTCTTTGTGTGTGTGTTTGTGTGTTTCATTTTTTTCCTTAAAATGCTTAATAAAAATATAACTAAAAAAAGTAAACTGCTTGATGACCTATTTTTAAAAATCCAGAAATAAACACCCCAGTCCTAGGGAATTGTAATTGTAAAGGAATTTACAGATGACTTTGGTGTGAGATGGAAAGACTTAGAGAAGCAATTACATAGTCCAGAGGCTGAAACAAGCATGAGAAAGAAACTCAAAATTTATTTATTTATTTATTTATTTATTTTATTTATTTATAAACATATTTATATCCTGCCCATCTCCCCCGCAAGGAGGGACCCTGGGCGGTTCACAGCATAAGTTTAAAATCAATAAAAACATAAATACTACAAAAATTCAATAAAATATCTAATACAATTTGATCCTAAAAATGGCAGTTCTTACTATCCTATGGTCGGAAGGTTGGTCAAAGTAGACCTAAGCGATCAGCCAACCCCAAGACTGGCTATTTCCCTCCCCTCCTCAAGCATGATGGTAAAACCAGGTCTTTAGATTTTTTCTAAAGTCCAGGAGAGAGGGGGCTGATCTTATTTCAGGGGGAAGAATATTCCAAAGGGCGGGGGCTACTGCAGAGAAGGCACGCCTCCTGGACCCCGTCAGATGGAACTCTCTCACAGACAGGGCTCGTAGCATGCCCTCTCTGCAGGACCGGGTGGGGCGGGTTGATGTAATAGGGATGAGACGGTCCCTCAGGTAACCTGGACCCATGCCATGTAGGGCTTTAAAGGTGATAACCAACACCTTGAATTGAATCCGGAAGCAGACTGGAACCCAATGCAGCTCGCGGAGCAAAGGTGTTATATGTGCTGATCTTGAAGTACCTAAAATCGTCCCCGCAGCCGCATTCTGAACCAGTTGAAGCTTCTGGATGTTCTTCAAGGGTAGCCCCATGTAGAGCGCGTTACAATAGTCCATATGGGAGATGACCAGGGCTTGAGTGACTGTTTGAAGGCCCCCTCGCTCCAGGAAAGGGCGTAACTGGCGCACAACACGAAGCTGTGCAAAGGCCCTTCTGGCCACGACTGCCACCTGCTCTTCGAGCAGGAGTCGTGAGTCCAAGAGGACCCCCAAGTTACGCACCGGGTCTGTCTGGGGTAATGCCACTCCATCCAGAACTAAAGATGATAAATTCCTAGACACTGAGGTTCCATTAACCCACAGCCACTCCGTCTTACCAGAGTTCAGCTGAAGCCTGTTGTTCCCCATCCAGACCCCCACAGCCCCCAGGCACTTGGATAGGGCAGTCACAGCATCACTTACTTCCCCTGGGATGGAGATGTATAACTGTGTATCATCAGCATATTGATGATACCTCATCCTGTGGAGATGGATGATCTCACCCAGTGGTTTCATGTAGATGTTAAATAAGAGAGGAGAGAGCACTGAGCCCTGCAGCACCCCACAAAGGAGGGGCCGTGGACCCGATCTCTCCTCCCCTATCAACACCGATTGGGACCGGCCCTGGAGGAAGGAGGTGAACCAGTGCAAAACCACGCTGCCCACCCCAACTCCCTGAGTCGTCCCAAAAGGATACCATGGTCGATGGTATCGAAAGCCGCTGAGAGGTCAAGGAGAGCCAGGATGGACGCACTGCCCCCATCCCGCTCCTGCCAGAGATCATCCATAAGTGCGACCAATGCTGTTTCCATCCCATATCCTGGCCTGAAACCTGACTGAAAGGGGTCTAGATAATCCGTTTCATCAAGAATCCTCTGAAGCTGTAACACCACCACTTTCTCAACCACCTTCCCCATAAAGGGGAGGTGGGAGACTGGACAAAAATTGTCCAGTCCAACAGGTTCCAGTGATGGTTTCTTGAGGAGGGGGCGCACCAGTGCCTCCTTAAAGGCCGCTGGAAACACCCCCTCCTGCAAGGATGCATTTACCATTGACGGGACCCAGCCACACGTCACCTCCCGAGCTGATTGAACCAGCCAGGAGGGACATGGATCTAGTTCGCATGTGGTGGCATTTACAGTCCGGAGGATCCTCTCCACTTCCTCGGGCCCAACAGGATCGAACTGTTCCCAGATAACCGGGTAAGTACATACCTCAGGCATCTCCCCAGACCATGTTTCACGCTTAGAGTCTAACTTAGAGCGAATCCGAGCGATTTTATCCTGCGGATGCCTAGAAAACTCCTCAGCACGGCCCTGCAGATGATTTTCTGAATCCCCTTTCCCCAAAAGGGAACGGGTAATCTTAAACAGGGCCGCTGGGCAGCATTCTGCGGATGCAATAAGAGCGGAGAAATATTGGCGTTTTGCCGCTCTTACCACCACAAGGTAGGCCTTAACCACGGCTCTAGCTTGTGTTCGGTCGGGTTCAGTCTTTGTCTTCCTCCAGCGGCGCTCTAGGCGTCTCTTAATCCTCTTCAAAACCCTCAACTCCTCTGTGAACCACGGGGAGTGTTGGGCTTGATAGCATAAGAGAGGCCTCACAGGCGTGATCCTGTCCAAGGCCCCGGCCGCCACCCTATTCCAGGTAGCAGCTAGGGCCTCCGCTGGACCGTGCAGCAGATCCTCAGGGATAACCCCCAGCTCCCTCTGAAACCAAGTTGGGTCCATCAGTCGCCGGGGGCAGACCAATCGAATAGGTTTTGCCTCCCTGTGGAGTGGGGCGGAGTAAGAGAATCTCAAGGCCACCAGGGCGTGATATGACCATGACAAAGGGGAAAGATGTAACTCTCCCCTCAGACCACATTGCCACTGCTCCGACAAGAAAACTAAGTCCGGTGTGAGACCACTGTCTCTAGTTGGGTCCCAAATAATCTGAGTCAGGCCCATGGCCGCCATGGTGGCCATGAACTCCCGAGCTACCTCTGAGGACCGTCCCAGGGATGGCAGATTGAAATCCCCCAGAACCGTAAGTCTGAGGAATTCCACTGCCAACCCCGAGACAGCCTCCTGCAGCTCAGGCAGGGAGGTTGCTACGCAGCAGGGAGGCTGGTAGAGCAGCAACACTCCCAACTGCTCTCGGGTACCCAACTTGAAAAACAGGGTCTCACAACCGGGTACTTGTGGAGCAGTGCCCCTGAAGGCCACAAGAGACTCTCAGATGACAACTGCCACCCCTCCTCCCCTGCCCCGACATCTCGGTTGGTGCCACACCCAAAACCCAGCCGGGCACATCTCTGACAAAGCCACTCCTCCCTCCAAGCCCAGCCAGGTTTCGGTAATACACGCCAGGTCAGCCCCCTCTTCCATGATCAAGTCACTTATGAGGGGGGCCTTGTTGTTAACTGACCTGGCGTTAAGCAGCAGCAGCCGGAGGTCAGGGCCCCCACGAGTCTGCTGTCCAGGGCCTAGGTTTAAGTCCGGAGGGTCGGAACACACCACAGATAATAAACATCTGGGGCGCTTTCTTTGACGATGATAAATAATCCTGCCTTGATTTTGTTAGTAGAAGAAAGGACAGGGAGAAATTTGGACAGGCTTGCAAGATTCTGTCACTATACCCTACTTCAATTAAGTAGCATTCCTGGATTCCCTGTAGTGACTGTTTCTTGACTTGGCCTACCAAAAACGCCTAACAGGAATTTACAGTCTCCTTCAGTACAAACACTGGGATAAAGAATTTTAATGGGGTTGGGGCAAACTAAGGATGTCTTCTATTATAAATACTGTCACTTACTTATATCAGGAAATGTGCTGCAGAATAAACTTTCCAAACAAATCTGGTTTTGGTTGCAACAAATCCTTCCAGACAATTCACCATGAAAACATGTGTTGTAACTTTGAAAATTACTGTAATACTTTCACTGAAATGAGTTCTCAACTGTATGGTAGCCCAAGAGTCTACACTTGCCTTTATTGAGTAGTTAATGGAAAGAGAAAACCATAATTTGATGAAGATAATGACTGATTTGGACATACAGATCTCACTAAGCCAGGTATATGTACTTTGAATGTTATCTATCTAGGTAATTTGAAAGCTCGAGCCATTCTTACCTATATATGGAGTGGCCATAGCTCATTTGGTAAAGCACATTATTTGTATGCAAAATGTCCAGGATTTGGTTCAAGAAAGACTGCTATGTAAAACCTTGGAAAATCAATGTAATGTTGAGCTTCTTGGACCAATGATTTGACGAACATAGATTTGCCCTTGAAAAATGGTTAGGTGCTGCTGTGGTTGAAAACATAACGGTTTAATTCCTGGCAGGGAGCACGCATACAAAATGCATCTCATCAATTTTAAACAGTCTTGTGGACCACTTATTAATTAACAATTAATTAATTAATTAATTAATTAACAATTAATTAATTAATTAATTAATTAATATCAAGTTGGAATAGTCCCTTCCCCTGTAGCTTATGTAATGATGATGAACCAAATGAAGATGTTTTCCTTTGATTCTGAAATGTCTCTGAATGCAGCTAGTTGTGATTGATAAGCACCTTGTACTAAGCACCTTTGCTGTTAAAAGCAAACCAAATTTCACATGCTGTGGAAATGCAGCTGCTAGATCTTTTCCTTGTGCTTCTGGCACAAGTTCTTTTAAGAAAATTTCCTTATTTATAACGTGATGTTATAATTGATAGTGTTAATTGTTGTTTTATCCAATGTTTGTGCTGCACTTAGTTACAAGCTCACAATAAATAAAATTATTACTGCTGTTAGAACTTTCTCTTCAAGGAGAAAAAGAGTCTTTTGCATACAGGTGGTTAAGCCTCTCCTGATGAATATTATAAGCCAGAAAGTGTGAGGGTTAAGTGCACAGGTGACAACTTGCATATTTCAAAGCATCTTAACCATATGTTTGAGTCTGAACAATTGAAATTCATCCAACAATAGCTGTCTAGCTGACATTTGGGACATATTTACCGACCATATTTCAGGCAAACTGACATCAAAATTACTTGAGCTGGGAGGAATTTTATTCAAATATGTCACACTTTGGGCTTCTAAGGGGTCCTAATCGTCACCCTGGGAGTTTAGATGAGAAAGTATTTCACATTTAAAGTTTCTAAGGGAACATGTTTGTTTTTCAGTGGTTCAGAGGAGGAAGAACTCTTACCACTGGAAAATCTCCACTGGATGAGATTAAGAATTTTCACTTATGTTCACTCAGATTTGTTTTAGGTATATTCATCATCTGCTTTCCAGCTATGATCACATATATTTCTTTTGTCCCAGTTTCTTTAGCTGAATCAGGGAATGCCAAACGAGCTCTAGCCAGTGCACGAAGGTACTTAGAGGCAATTGTGTCCATTGCCCAGATTATGATATGATGCAATTTCATTTAAACCAATGCCTCTTCAAAACATTGAACGGAGATCGGCTGTATTGGGCTTAAAGCATAGTAAGAAAAATATGCTGTGCCATGGTTAGCATATGGAAATGAAACACATATTCAATTATGCTCCATATTATGCTCCAGCAGTGTAGATTATGTTAGTGAATTAATGACTGTGGTGGGTCACACAAACAGCCTCTCACACATTTGAAAAGATGCAACATAAAAAGTTGCACTCTCCTTCCACAATCTCAGCATTTTGGTAGTGTAATGTAATAAGGATAATGCAAAGAAAACACTTATTCTGATGGCTGACAAGGGTTAGTTATCAAACCAAACATCTGAAGTTTCCTCCGACCTAACAGGCATCAGAGATGAGCAACTAGCCATGTTGCAACAAAGAATAAAGATTTTCACACCGAAGATGTTGCCTAGCCTGGCAATGAAATGTCTGCAAGAAAACAACAAGGCTCAGAGAGCACCAAGGACTCCAAAGAATAAAGAGCTGATTTGTTGCCTTTCTTATCATCACAAAATTAATGTACAGCTGTTAATAGTCTAAACCATCACTCAGATGCTAAGCAACCAGCAGGGCAGTCTTGAGTGAGCCTGTTTATTGTGAGCCATGCATGCTCTTGGCTCATTATACTGGGTGATCATCCTGAGTCTAATTCCTGTGGTTTCTGACATTGATTATCTTTCATGCAACTATTTCGGCTCATGGCAGCCATAATTTTCAGTCAGCATGTGGTACGTTCTGGCCTCATTGCCACAGAACCATTTATGTTTGTATATGTTGGAGAGGAGCTGTAGCTCAGATGTGCAGCGCGTGCTTTGCATGAAATTAGCCCTGGAATGTCAGAAAGCCAGAAAATATCTCTGCTTCAGAGCCCAGAGAGACACTACCAGTGAGAGTAGGGGATAGTCAGCTGAATCTGCAGCTCCAAGGTTGCATAAAGCTCCCCAGCTCATTTTTTAATGGTAAATTCTTGTAGTACCATTTACCTCCATTTTGAGGTGGGAAATACAACATGCAAAAATGTAATATATGTCCTACAATAAGCTTTAATAAGAAAAAAAAGTGGGGGGACTATTTCTCTCATATATAGAGAGCGGCTGGATAGAATAGTGGTTAGAGCACCGCCTTTGACGCAGGAAACCAGGGTTCAAATCCCGGCTGGTACCTACCTTACCAGTAGGGGTCCTTGGGCAAAGACCCCCTAACGCTTCACCTGCCTACCTCAAAACATGAGAGTGACATGAACTAAGAGAGTCATGCCGGCTTGGACGTCACCCGGATCAACAAGGTCCACGCCAGACGTTGGGGAATCAGGACAATCTGATGATGTGGGCTACTGGAATAAACCATACATGGACGAGACAAGAGAACCTGGAATTGTTGGAATGCTATTACAACAGTAGACCTAATGAGAGGGGATATATGAAATGTATGAGGGAACTATGGATGGACAGAAGACCTGCATCCACACTAACTGAGAAACAGCTAATTACCCAATGCTTCAACATAGTGAAGAGGAAGCTGCTCTCACAACTTGAGATAGACCAACTACACATTACATCCCAGACTGAAGAAGACCCGGAAGGACAACTGGAGGTGCAGCCAACACCTGAAGCTGGAACGTCACTGCCACCCCCTCCATTACACAGCACAGCAGCTGATATGAAGCATAAGATCATGGATAAACTAGCTACAGTCAAACCTCGAGACCAATTACCAAGGCTCAGTGGAGAAGTACTATCAGACAGTATGCTAGAAGATGCCAACAGAGCCCTCACGACAATTCCTACTACCACCTTAATTGTTGTTTATTCATTCAGTCGCTTCCGACTCTTCGTGACTTCATGGACCAGCCCACGCCAGAGCTTCCTGTCGGCCGTCACCATCCCCAGCTCCCCCATGGTTGAGTCTGTCACCTCCAGAATATCATCCATCCATCTTGCCCTTGGTCGGCCCCTCTTCCTTTTGCCTTCCACTTTCCCTAGCATCAGCTTCTTCTCCAGGGTATCCTGTCTTCTCATTATGTGGCCAAAGTACTTCAGTTTTGCCTTTAATATCATTCCTTCAAGTGAGCAGTCTGGCTTTATTTCCTGGAGTATGGACTGGTTTGATCTTCTTGCAGTCCAAGGCACTCTCAGAATTTAATTTTAATGTTATTAACTAACATTAATATGTTATTAATTAACATTAATTGTTAATGTTTCTTCCAGCGATTTTAACTCCAGCCTTGGATTCCTCAAGCCCAGCACGTCGCATGATGTGTTCTGCATACAGGTTGAATAGGTAGGGTGAGAGTATACAGCCCTGCCGTACTCCTTTCCCAATCTTAAACCAGTCCGTTGTTCCATGCTCTGTTCTTACCGTTGCTACTTGGTCGTTATACAGATTCCTCAGGAGGCAGACAAGATGACTTGGTATCCCCATACCACCAAGAACTTGCCACAATTTGTTATGATCCACACAGTCAAAGGCTTTAGAATAGTCAATAAAACAAAAATATATGTTTTTCTGAAACTCACTGGCTTTCTCCATTATCCAGCGGATATTGGCAATTTGGTCTCTAGTTCCTCTAGACCCAGCTTGTACATCTGGCAATTCTCGCTCCATGAATTGCTGGAGTCTACCTTGCAAGATCTTGAGCATTACCTTACTGGCATGTGAAATAAGTGCCACTGTTCGATAGTTTGAACATTCTTTAGTGCTTCCCTTTTTTGGTATGGGAATATAAGTTGATTTTTTCCAATCTGATGGCCATTCTTGTGTTTTCCAAATTTGCTGGCATATGGCATGCATCACCTTGACAGCATCATCTTGCAAGATTTTAAACAGTTCAGCTGGGATACCGTCGTCTCCTGCTGCCTTGTTATTAGCAATGCTTCTTAAGGCCCATTCAACCTCACTCTTCAGGATGTCTGGCTCTAACTCACTGACCACACCGTCAAAGCTATCTCCAATATTATTATCCTTCCTATACAGATCTTCCGTATATTCTTGCCACCTTTTCTTGATCTCTTCTGCTTCTGTTAGGTCCTTACCATCTTTGTTTTTGATCATACCCATTTTTGCCTGGAATTTACCTCCGATGTTTCTAATTTTCTGGAAGAGGTCTCTTGTCCTTCCTATTCTATTGTCTTCTTCCACTTCCGCGCATTGCTTGTTTGAAAATAATTCCTTATCTCTTCTGGCTAACCTCTGGAATTTTGCATTTAATTGGGCATATCTCCCCCTATCACTGTTGCCTTTTGCTTTCCTTCTTTCTTGGGCTACTTCCAGTGTCTCAGCAGACAGCCATCTTGCCTTCTTGGTTTTCTTTTTCTTTGGGACATTTTTTGTTCCCGCCTCCTGAACAATGTTGCGAACTTCTGTCCATAGTTCTTCCGGGACCCTATCTACTAACCCTCCACTGCATATTCCTTAGGAATATTAGTGAGCTCATATCTATCTGATCTGTGGGTCTTCCCTATTCTCTTTAGTCTGATTCTAAATTTTGCAATAAGAAGTTCATGATCTGAACTACAGTCAGCTCCAGGTCTTGTTTTTACCGACTGTATAGATGTCTGCCACCTTTGGCTGCAAAGGATGTAGTCAATCTGATTTCGGTGTCGACCGTCTGGTGAAGTCCATGTATAAAGTCGTCTTTTAGGTTGTTGGAAGAGAGTGTTTGTTATGCACAGTGAGTTGTCTTGGCAAAATTCTATCAGCCTATGTCCTGCTTCATTTTGTTCTCCCAGACCATGCTTGCCTGTAACTCCGGGTGTCGTCTGACTACCCACCTTAGTATTCCAGTCTCCTGTAATGAAAATAACATCTCTTTTTGGTGAATTATCCAGTAGGTGCTGCAGATCCTCATAGAACTGATCTACTTCTGCTTCTTCAGCATCTGTGGTTGGGGCGTATATTTGGATCACTGTGATGTTAAATGGCTTACCCAGAATTCGAATTGAGATCATTCTATCGTTTTTTGGATTGTATCCAAGCACTGCTTTAGCCACTTGATTATTAATTATGAAGGCTACTCCATTTCTTCTGTGGTCCTCTTGTCCACAGTAGTAGATCTGGTGGTCATCTGATGTGAAGTGCCCCATTCCAGTCCATTTCAGTTCACTGACACCTAAAATGTCTATATTTAATCTTGACATCTCACCAATAACCACATCCAATTTGCCCTGGCTCATAGATCTTACATTCCAGGTTCCTATGGTGTGTTGATCTTTAGAACATCGGATTCATCGTTCACCACCAGCACCGTCGGCCGCTAGCCGTCCTTTCGGCTTTGAGCTAGCTGCGTCATCACATCTGGGGCTAGTTGAACGTATCCTCTGTTCCTCCCCAGTAGCATTTTGACCATCTTCCGACCTGGGAGTCCCATCTTCCGATGGTATACCGACATATCTCTGGTTGTACTGATCCATTTAGTTTTCACGGCAAGAATACTGGGGTGGGTTGCCATTACCTTCCCCAGGGATCGTATTTAGTCTGACCTCTCTGCCACGACCTTCCCGTCTTGGGTGTCCCTTCACGGTTTAGCTCATGGTTTCATTGAGGTGCTCAAGCTCCAGCACCATGACAAGGTAACAATCTCCTTTGCTGGAGACCACCTTAATTACAGCCGCTATAATCCTGGAGATGCTTGGCTACACAATCAAGAAGAACAACAGTACATACCCCCCCTGGAAAATGAGGTTGAAGGCTAAGATCAAGGGAACTCGGAGAGAAGTTAGCCAGCTGGAGGAACTGCAGAAGGGTGTGGAGATTAAGGATAAGACTTGGCTACTGAAAAATTACAAGGGCCTGATTCCATCTGAAGCCCTAGAGCAGAGCTTTCCAAACTGTGTGTCATGACACATTAGTGTGTCAGCTGCAGTGTTTGGGTGTGTCAGAGCTGCTGCTGCCTCCAAGCCCTGCCAGGATTCCACGCAGGTCCTAGTGCCTGCCTTGTGCCTTGCTGCCTCCAAACCTGCCCTGCCAGGATTCCATGCAGGTCCTAGTGCCTGCCTTGTGCCTTGCTGCCTCCAAACCTGCCTTGCCAGGATTCCATGCAGGTCCTAGTGCCTGCCTTGTGCCTTGCTGCCTCCAAACCTGCCTTGCCAGGATTCCACGCAGGTCCTAGTGCCTGCCTTGAGCCTTGCTGCCTCCAAATCTGCCCTGCCAGGATTCCGTGCAGGTCCTAGTTCCTGCCTTGTGCCTTGCTGCCCCCAAACCTGCCCTGCCAGCATTCCGTGTAGGTCCTAGTGCCTGTCTTGTGCCTTGCTGCCCCCAAACCTGCCTTGCCAGGATTCCACGCAGGTCCTAGTGCCTGCCTTGTGCCTTGCTGCCTCCAAACCTGCCTTGCCAGGATTCCACGCAGGTCCTAGTGCCTGCCTTGTGCCTTGCTGCCTCCAAACCTGCCCTGCCAGGATTCTGTGCAGGTCCTAGTGCCTGCCTTGTGCCCTGCTGTAAGAGTGTGTCACAAAATGATGCCTGTCTAAAACGTGTGTCACCAACATGAAAAGTTTGGAAAGCTCTGCCCTAGAGACTGCTAAACAAAGGCTCACAACACTGGCTACCAGGCTAAAGACATACACTAGAGAAGCAGAGGCCAAGAAGATAAATGCCGTGTTCTCCAAAGAACCATCCAAGGTGTACTCCCAACTGCAGTGCAGCAACACAGTAACAGCAGAGCCCACCAACAGTAGAAACTTAAGAGTACTGGAAGAACATGTGGGAGAAAGAGAGGACATATAACTCCAGCACAAAGTGGCTGCAGGACCTGAGAGCAGACCACAGCAATCTCCCAGAACAGGAACCATCACAGTACCAGATATCCAACAGCGTGTCAAGAACATGAAGAGCTGGACAGCACCTGGCCCGGACTTGATCCACATCTAGTGGCTAAAGAAATTAACAGCATTGCATGAATGCTTAGCAGCACAGATGAACCAGCTGCTAGCAGCAGGCTCCCACCCATACTGGCTAACACAAGGAAGAACAGTGCTGATCATGAAAGACCCCCACAAGGGAACAGCACCATCCAACTAGCGACCAATAACCTGCCTCCTCACAACATGGAAAGTCCTATCAGGTATCATAGCTGCCAAGCTACAAGACCATATGGGCCAGTACATGAGCACAGCTCAGAAGGGCATTGGGAACAACACCAGGGGCTCAAAACACCAGCTGCTCATAGATAGAGTAGTTGCCTGTGACTCTAGACAGACCAATCTGAGCACAGCCTGGACTGACTACAGGAAAGCCTAGGACTCAATGCCACACACATGGATCTGTGAATGCCTGGCACTATACAAAGTCAACAGGACACTAAGGACCTTCCTCAAGAACTCAATGGGACTGTGGAAGACAACACTGGAAGTCAACTCAAGACAGCTAGTACAAGTGGCCCTCAAGTGCGGCATATACCAAGGTGATGCACTGTCCCCGCTGCTGTTCTGCATGGGCTTGAACCCCCTCAGCCAGATAATCACAAGGACTGGATACAGATATAAGTTCAAAAGTGGAACTATCATCAGCCACCTCCTCTACATGGTTGACATCAAGCTGTATGCTAAGAGTGAACAAGACATCAACTCGCTGATCCACCTGACACGGATCTACAGTGAGGACATTGGGATGTCATTCAGACTGGAGAAGTGTGGCCGGATATTAGTAAAGAGAGGGAAGATAGTTAAGACTGATTGGGTGGAACTACCAGTAGGCCACATAGCAGACGTACAGACCAGCTACAAGTACCTTGGTATCCCACAGTCACATGGGAATCATGATGAGGAAGCAAGGAAGACAGCAACATCCAAGTATCACTAAAGGATAAGACAGGTCCTGAAGAGCCAGCTCAATGGGAAACACAAGATCCATGCCATCAACACATATGCCCTGCCAGTCATCAGATATCCTGCCAGTATAGTGAGCTGGCCAAAGGTGGACATGGAGGCCGTTGATGTGAAGACCTGGAAACTTCTCACAATGTACAGAGGTTTCCACCCCAAGTCCAAAACCCAGAGACTGTATAACAGCCTAAAAGAAGGTGGGTGGGGTCTGGTGAGTGTCAAAGCCACTGTCCTAAATGAAACCCAAAGCATCCAGGAGTACATCAGTAAGATGGCACCTAAAGATGGGCTGCTGAGAGAATGCCTGAGGCAGCAGCAGATATGGGAGGAAGATCAAGCAGAAGTGCCACAGCAAGACAAGACCCTGCATGGGATGTACCATCGACAAATAGCTGAGGTAGCTGACATTGGGAAATCCTACCAGTGGCTGGAAAGGGCTGGACTAAAAGACAGCACTGAGGCACTGATAATAGCAGCACAAGAACAGGCACCAAGCACCAGAACCACACGAGACAGGACCCAAGGTGCAGACTGTGCAGAGAGGCCTCAGAGACAGTCCAACACATAGTGGCAGGGTATAAGGAATATAAGGCAGGCAGGAATAGCTTACACTGAATGGCACAACCAAGTAGGTGGCATTATGTACAGGAACATCTCCACAGCGTAGGGGCTAGACCCTCCCAAGTCCAGAAGGGAGATTCCACAGAAGGTTGTGGAGAATAACAGGGCTAAGATCCTGTGGGACTTCCAGATCCAGATGGACAGACAGGTATTCGCCAATCAACCAGACATCATGGTAGTAGACAAGGACCATAAGACAGCATTAGTGATAGATGTAGCAGTACCAAGTGACAGCAACATCAGGAAGAAGGAGAATGAGAAGCTGGAGAAGTACCAGGGCCTGGAAGAGAAACTAGAGAGGATGTGGAAAGTGAAGGCCAAAGTGGTCCCAGTGGTGGTAGGAGCACTTGGGGCTGTGACTCCTAAGCTGGGAGAGTGGCTCCAACAGATCCCAGGAACAACATCAGAGCTCTCTGTCCAGAAGAGTGCAATGCTAGGAACATCTAAGATACTGTGCAGAACCCTCAAACTCCCAGACCTCTGGTAGAGGACCCGAGGTTGAGGAAGTCACATACCACCCCATAGGGGTGAGAAGGGAATGATTTTTTAAAAAAAGAAGTTGTCCACCCTTTCCCTAAATCAAACGTGCAATATTTTGGGTCTGAGGGTGGCACTTGGGTGTTGAATGTAGTGCTGGGGGCCATACTCTAAGAAAACAGTCATGCACCAGAAAAATAAGATGGGACAGGGCACAGATAAGATCTGTATTAGATTAATTAAATGCAGTTAATATGATTACTTCCAATTTATTTAATAATGCTACCCTTTTGTTTTCTGAGACCCTAGATCACCAACCTACAGCTACCTCATTGGCTATCCCCATGCTTAATGCCATTATATCACTTCATCCACTGTGACCTCTGGTTACTAAACATATTATTTTTAAAAGTGTACACCTACACCATGTTAACCACAAGGCCAAAAATTTCTCTTTCCTTTTCTACACCTCTAGCATTATTATGTACAAGTTTCATAATGTATCAGTTGCTACTGATATATTATAAAAAAAAACAGTTAATTTTATTTAAAGCTACTCCATTTTTGTTTTAAATTAAGCCTAAACTCAGAAGAGTCAACATTAAAAATGAGATGAGTTCTATTTGATAAATGTTTGGCATTAGGGGATCCATGTGGTAAACAGCAAGCATATTAGGCATCTTCTGCTGCCATATTACTATATTTTTAAATAGTTATCCATTGGGTCAAAGGTCCAAAATCTACTGCAACCTATTAATCATTAAAAAGGGATCCTCTACATCAGGGCTTTCCAAAGTTTTCCCGCAGCAACACACCAACCGCCGTTGGTGTGTCACCGCAGGAAAACCCGGAAGTGCCGCGGTTGCGGCAGCGCGCAAAAACCCGGAAGCCCTGCTGCCGCTTTCGGTTTTTGCGCGCCGCCGTTGGTGTGTCACCGCGGGAAAACCCAGAAGCGCTGATGATGATCAGCGCTTCCGGGTTGTGTGGCGACACACCAGACTGTGTGCGGTGACACACTTTTGTGTCGCGACACACAGTTTGGAAAGCTCTGCTCTACATGGTCTGAAATTTTGCCCTATAATATACTTTTTCTAAACTTTAATTCCTGCAAGCAGGTAAATAAATGCTTGGAATATGACAGAGCAACTCTCTTAGGGAGAGGTGTGACAGAAATAAGGACAATTAAGCCCCATTAAATTCCATAGGACCTATTCCCATATAAGTGTGATAGGATTGCTCTCTAAAGATCTGTGGAGTCTGCTCAAAATCTGGAAACTGCTAAGAAAAAAACCTGGCACTATGTCACTTCCTGTGGCCCCAGTACCCACTCCTGTTTTCCCACAGGGTGGGACTCAGAATATTTTCACAGTAGCAAACTTCAATTCAACCCAATCCTGCTGTGACAATTGAACATTCTGCTGACAAAATGATATATTGTCCTGTTTCTTGTCATTACCTTGTATATTTTGCATGGGTAGACAAGTGAACATTTTGAGGGTGGTGATTGTTGAATAGCCAATGGCATATTGTAGGGAGCCATGGAGATGACTTTGGAGAAACTATCCAGGAGCTAATAAGACAATAACAGGTGCAGAAGCATGAGCTGAGCCCAGAGAGGAGGGTAAGTATTAGAAAGATACTCAGATTGGCTCTCCCCTGACTCCCTGGGGTATAAGAAGGAGGGATGGAAAATACAGGCAGACTTGAAAGCTTTTGTAAGTATAACCTGTCTCAATAAAATACAGTTCTAGTCGTCCCGTTGAATCTCTTTTCTGATCTGTTCTACCTCAAAGGGCTGACTGATATCTATCCCGTCTTCACTTCTATTATTGATATCAGCGTGCTCTGGATATAGAAATTCATCAACAATCCAGACTGATGTCATCTACCACAAAGCACCTTTCACTTTTTCTAAAAATGGCGCAAAGACTATATATTTTATACACTATGGCCATGGCAATTTAAGGGAAAAGAATTGAGTATTTGATGGTACAAAAACCAGCAGGATAGGACTATGTAAATCATGGCCTGGGGATGACACAAGGCCAGAATTATGGGGACAGAGAATGGTTAGGTGTTGTGCTGCCACCTAGTATACACAAGAATGACAGCTTGCTTTCTAGAGAGGGAACACACTCCTCTCTCTCAAGCAGGCCGTACCCAAGGAAGGCATGGCTTGAGATCATGTAGGCAGAGATACTATCTCCAAAGCCTGCCCTTTCTGGTAAGTAAAAACATTCTGAGAGCAAAGGAAGAAGCTGGATACCAGAGCTAAGAAGAAGAGAGAGAGAAAAATGTCCCCTGAGCTCTGAAGAAAGGAAAATCTACAAGATGCTAGAAAAGTCCAAGAAACCAAGTAGAGAACTTTAACTTCAGACATCAGGTGATCCTAAGAAATAGGTAACAAGTCTAGCTAAGAATTATGTGTTGTTTAATTTCTGTTACTCTGTGTGCTATTTTATCTCTGATATTTATTTTCTCTGTACAAACTCAATGACTGTGTATTTTATGTCATTAGGAATTTCTTTACAGCTGAACCTCTTCTAATTAGGAGCAGACCAGCATCATCTGCCTAAAGCCTTATATAGGACTTTATATTTTTCTATGGAAGATCCTTTTAAGATTCTGTGATTTGAACGGCTCTATATTTTATCTGCATCATGACTAAAAGTTGTTGCTTGATAGTATTTAAAGTTAAAAAGGAATGTTTATATTCTCTCTTTACCTTGTGAAAAATAAATTTTAATTCTCTTTAGCTTTTGTGAGATTGGTCTCTCCCCCAAAGGGAAGGTGGAGGAAGGTTTGATTTCCCATGAAAGTGACAAATCAAGAGCTACATCTGGCACACAGTTCATAGTGTTGTGAAACCTATCCATTACGAATGAGTACAATCTAGTCAAAACCTAAAGCAGACTTTCCTTACTGCAGGTGTGGACAACATGTGCACCCATTCCATCCCCAGGCTGCACTGCTGAATTTCAGCAATACAACAGCCAAATTCTGGCATCACCATTTCAGGCAGTTTGGTAGGGTTAAGAGTGGGGATCCTTCTCCCCCATTCAGTCCAGTCCATACTTGCAAATGTGTCAATCTGTCTATCTATCTATGCAGGTAATAAATATCATCTGTGAACCAGGCTTACAGAAATGTAATGGGCATCACTTATTTTGCAATCTCTGATTTTGTACATAACATTTGTCTTTCATTCACTTATGACACACACATCATTCACTCATTATTCCTTATTTTGACAGCCATAGGGATGATTCATTTATACTGATGAACCAGCAATACTAGAAGGCTTTTTGTCTCTTGTTACCATTAATTTTCAAAGGACAGGGATGGGCATGAAAATGTCAAAATGAAAAATATATTTTATGCAGTTTTTGGTGGGCAGACAAGTCAGTGTCAATGGTTTCACTGCATAGTGATGATTTTAAATCAGGTAGAAATATGAGCAGGTCAGAAGATAATGTTATTTGGCTTACAGCAATTGCAGGGTGATGCTGAACTTGGTGGTACTATTTACTCATAGAAAGTTTATTTCCCATAAATGGCACAAACTGCCTTTACTGACCTTTGCACAACACAAAGTGAACAATGAGAGTTTCTTTTCCCAGCACCAAGATTTTGCTCACAGGAGAAGAAAAGCAATCCTGACATGGTTGCCATCTGGTGAAATGTTAACAGCCCTGTGAAATGTTAACTGTCCTATTAAATGCATGCAAGCATATCAGCTACTCTGTAACTCATCATATTTCCTGGAAGATTTTTGTTTTAAAAAATGGTTGCTATATGTGTTAACGAAGTGGCCTATGCTTGCTGAGCATTAAATAAATGAAACATAATTACTAAATTCAATCCAGAATGGGAGAAGACTCACTAGATAAAAGCAAGGAATAATAGCAGACATTAGTATAATCAGGACAACATGATTATAATTGGATGAACTGCTGGCATGATTAGCAGCAGCCAATCCTGTGTTCCTAAAGGAAGGGGAAAATTCCATTCGGCTGTTATTAGAATGCTCAGCACTATTATACTGTCTGTCACAATGCATTTTAATCTAAAAGCAAAGTAGAAATTCCAGAGTTGCTTTCATCTTTGATCAGCAAGAACAGACAGTACCTGTAAGACAACCAAAGGACACCTTTCAAGCCAACTCCAAGATGCACAGAATATACTAAAGACAATAACACAATTTAATGATCTAAGAGAATTAAACACAAAAAGATGGAAACATCTCTCCAAGATCACCATGGGCCACACTCATGATATCCCTTAGTTTTCAGAGATATAGTCTGAAAGCATAGTCTTGTTTGTGCTGCATACTGTTTACTAGATGATATACTCTAATTTCACTCTTCTTTATACACTCTAGGCCATAGCTTTCCAAACTTTGTGTCGGGACACGTTAGTGTGTCGGCTGCAGTGTCTGGGTGTGTCACAGCTGCTGCCACCTCCGAGCCCTGCCAGGATTCCACGCAGGTCCTAGTGCCTGCCTTGTGCCTTGCTGCCTCCAAACCTGCCCTGCCAGGATTCCGCGCAGGTCCTAGTGCCTGCCTTGTGCCCTGCTGTAAGAGTGTGTCGCGAAATGATGCCCTGCTGTAAGAGTGTGTCGTGAAATGATGCATGTCTAAAAAGTGTGTCACCAACATGAAAAGTTTGGAAAGCTTTGCTCTAGGCCTTTAAATGAACCCTAGTGGTAATAGCTATTTCCTTTAAGGTCCTTGATAGGATGGGGTATATGTCTTCTAAATAACTAACATGGATGCCTAGCAAAATATCAAATGTTCAGTTTCAAACCCTTGATTCTGCACAAGTGTTCCATCCATCCATAGGAAAGTTCAGAGCTTTATTGCTATAACTGTTTTGCTACATTCCTGTTCCAATAAATCATCTGCTATGTATACTGCTTGCAGGGTTGGCACTATTTATCTCCATCCCTGTGTCTGTATACTTCTAATAGCTGTCTGACAGATAACAACCAAACAGCTTCAGCTTTGGTTGTCACTGGGAAATGCTGCATCTGTTCCCTTTTTGTTTCTCTTGTAGATATTAAGAGCACATACCTTCTTTCTATGGATAAAAAACTGTAACACACTGCTCTCTTTTCAGCTATGTCTCTTGAACCATTTTATGTTGAGACTTTCAGGCGAATCTAACTGTACATTCTTTCCACTGGAAGCCTTGTTATCAAAGAAGCAAATATTTAAGCAGCAGTTAAGCTGAAGCATTTGAAATCCCTATTGATTCGGTTCCAACAAGGGAAGCTATAACCAAGGCTGTTCAGTTTAATTAGGGATCTAAAATTGAGTATTAAAGAGAGCTTCTTTATCCAGTAAATGAGGTGGACTGGGAGAGCTTTATTGTGTAATGGGATAAGATGCAGAAGATGTCAACACGTGTGGGAAAGTCAACAGGCCATAAGACTTTACAAAGCTAACTATTACTAGCTAGGGAGGCAGGTTAGAGTAGAGCTTTGCTACTATATAGGGAAATCAGAGGAAGAAAAAAGAAGTGATGAATTTCTTTAGTGATACAAATAGTTAATTAAAAAGTTAAAAGTTGACATTTGGTAGTATTTTGGGCATAAACAGAGTGCTAATTGGATCATTGATGTAATGATCTGGCAAAAAAAATCAATCAATGAAAGCAGTCTGCAGCCTGTAAACCCCACCCCAATTTTCAAACTCCCCAACTGTATTCAAAAGTTGCTGCCAAATTGCAATTTTTAATGAGCCCAAAGATGGAAATTATTAATTAATTGGAGTATAATCACATTATTTGCATTTAATACAATCTAATTTCATATTTATCCTGGCCTTGTCTTCATTGCCAATCCCTTCCCCACCTTTTGGAGAGCAGTTTCTGGCATGCCACTCAAACTCAAATAATGCAAATTCATTTGCACAGAACTTCTACTCATTCAGGGGATGGTGAACTCTTAACAGATATATATTCCACTGCTTGTATCAAAGTATATATACACTATGGCTGTCCACTTTGAAAATGATTTGGATGAATTGCTTCACACCCCACATGAGGTGTTGTGAAGCCAGTCTGCTTTCATAGTTTTCTAGATTGTCAACAGCATGTCATGCAACCTGCTGGTTTCCCCAACATACAACTCTCTGTCTCAAACCAGATCCTCTCAAAGAAGTATGCTTATCTTAGCAAAGGAAGATCCTCCCAGTTCTTCCTCATTTGTAGTTTTTGTGTTTTACAAATCCAAGAAAGAAGCAACATACCTGGGTTAGGAAGAGGAACTAAGGAACATAGTTCCTGAACTTCTGATTAAACGTTGGAACTATTTACAATTTGGAAAGATCCAGAGAAGCAAGCAGAAACATTTTCTGCAGTAATCTGTTGATCTCTAAGAAATAGGTAACAAGCTTGAGCTAGAAAAATTGTGTAAATTACTTTCATTTGGAAGGTGTATAGTAACCTAAGCTTTATGCTCTCTGATATCTATTATCTTTGATCTATACTGTTTCTATGCAAGCTCAGTGATTGTGTTTCTTTGTAACAGATTAATATCACATTATGGTCTGTTCAGAGTCAATTTTTCTTGTGTACCTTTTACATTGAAGAATCTCTTGAGTTTTTTTTCTTCCTAGCGTTTTTCCCACAGGTGCAGGGTCTGCTTTTCAGATCAACTGAATGTTGATCTGTTGTTTGCAACATTTTCATGGGTCTCTATTTTTATTTCATCAGCTGCTGATTGTTTTGCATGTGACTACAAACAAAACTTTTACTTTTTTCCCTTTTTTAAAAAAAAGAAAGTTAATTTGCCTATACCTTGTGAGATTGATCTAGCTCTCAAAGGGGCAGATTTCTCTAATCACATGCTGCAACATTTCAGAGATTTAGATTTAGATACTGTGGAGTCCTTGGTGCTCTCTGAGCCTTGTTGTTTTCTTGCAGATGTTTCATTGCCAGGCTAGGCAACATCTTCAGTGCGAAAAGGGAGTGGGACTTGCTCTCTGTTTATATACGATGGCTTGTCCTGCTTGTGTTGGTGGAGGTGTTGTTCTCTCCTTAGGAGTTCCTTCATTGGGATGTTGTTTGCTGCTTGGTTGATTGACTGAGTTAACAGTTCCTTGATTCCGGCCTTCCGGAAAAATCTGAAAACCTGGTTCTGCCGCCTAGTGTGGGAGGGGAAAGGTAATAGCTCCTCCTGGGGGTGGTTAGTATCATAATGCCCTCCCCATTGTTTGAGATCAATTCGCCAGATTGGATTTTATACTTATTTATGTCATATTGATAATTGTAATTTTATATTTGTATTTTAATCCTAATTTTTATTGTAAGCCGCCCAGAGTCCCCCATTTGGGGGAGATGGGCGGTCATATAAATTTAAATAATAAATAAATAAAATAAATTAGGGTATATTGTGCTGTTTGATTGTTCCTCTGGTGCTAATCCAGGTGTTAATCTTTGCATATTTGGATGTTGATTGCTGGCAAGGAGGTGTTCTGGTCTTTTGGCTTTTCTATTGTCTCTTATGAATGGTATGTAAATGTTGTTTACCTCTATATGTCTGTTGATGGCTGCTTTGTCTGAGTGCCAAGCTTCCAGGAATTCTCTAGCGTTTTTGGATTTGGCTTGGTTTAAGATGCTCACAGTTTCCCAGTTGAAAGTATGGTTGAGTCTGTCCATGTGTTGTGAGATTAAGGAGTTTTCATCGTGTCTTCTGACTGCTAGTTGGTGTTCATGGATGTGCTCTGCTAGTCTTCTGCCCGCCTGTCCTACATAGTGGCTGCTACAGTCCTTACACTGTATGTTGTAGATAACTCCTGTTTTTTCTTCTTGGGCTACAGGGTCTTTTGGGTTACTTAAGATGTTCTGAAGGGTTTTGGTTGGTTTATGTGCTATGGTGATACCATGTGGTTGTAACAATCTATTGGTAGTTTCTGAGATGTTTCTGATTTATGGCAGTGTTATCTTTTTCATAGCTTCTGTTGGTTGTGTTGTAGTGGGTTGGGTGGTCAGTCCCGTTATTTTAACATTTTCCAACTGCCCTGTCGTTCTGGACAAAATGTCCATTTTGTCCTGTTTTCAAACAAAGTTAGAGTGCATGCGTGTGCACACTGGCGCGCACGCCTGCACACCTACCTGCACGCCTGCCTGCCTGCCTGCGCGTGCCTGCATGCCAGCATGCCGGTGCGTGCACGCCCGCGTGCCAGCATGCCAGCGCACGTACACGCATTAGGGTCCCGTTTTCGTCTCTAGGAAATATGGTCAGCCTAGTGGTCAGGCACTTTTTGATAAAGTTGAGTGGGTATCCATTTTGCTGGAAAATGCTGTATAGATTATCTCTTTCCTTTTTCTGATGTTCTGGGTTGCTGCAATGTGTTAGTGCTTTAGATACTATAGATTTCATTTCATTTCATTTCATTTCTGCTTTTTTCCCTTTTACCTGCCAGTATGATACACAAAGTGTGGGAACCCTATTTTCTGTGTGTGTGTTGGGGGGGGGGGATGGGAAACTAGATGATAGGAGTAGTAACCAGGAAGGCAGAAGCAGGATGCATCAACCCAACGGCCTTCTACTTTTTTAGCCTATGGGCTCAAATCTGCCACTACATGGTTGCAGAACCTTTCAGTTATTCATAAAGCAGCCCTTCTTTTCAGGCTCCCACACAACCTGTTTTAAGGTGTTACTATATAACTCATAAAGCAACTGCAACTTTATTTGCAGTTTTAGGCTGGCACAAAAGCCTGAACAAAGAGGGTCTGCTTTAACAAATAGCAGAGAAGTACTGTGTTCCCATGAAATCTGAATTATTTATTCCAAACTGTTTTCAAAACAGTGTAGCCTAATATATACACTGGTCCTAAGAATGAAACCTACCAAAGCATGGTCCCTATTTTCATGAGCAAGAGTGAAGGCCGTGCCTCAAGTGGTGGATTGAGGCCCTACCCACCTGCCTCTTGGATCAGCCAAAATCCTCTGCCCTCCACTCTGAGTGACACCAAGTGCTACTGAGCAAGACTGCATGATCTCATGACATCTTCATAGTGGTGCCACAGGAATGCTGGTAGCTGAGGTAGTTCTCCAAGGACTCATATCTCAGTTAGGGTCCAATCATTATCTGCAGAACACACTGTATGGCCAACCCCTAATTCCTGGAAGATCTGAGATCCCAAGACACCAAACAAAGACTCAGACGGAGGTTTCAAGATAAGAAATCATCTCTTTATTTGGCCAAGCAAGGAAGCTGGGTGGGCCACCTCTCTATACGCAACCTGGGCTTAGCAGAGGTGCCGACAACTCTTTGGAAATTTACAAGGCTTTATATAGGGTACAGAACAAAGAGATTTACACATTATCAGCCCAGTATCCAGTTGCAACATTCACAGGCAGTCACTCTAAGTCTTATTATCACCTCCTTCCTCCCCCTCCTCCTTCCTGTGTTAACTCCTGTGCATTTCTCATTTCCCCCCCTTGGCATTCCCATGTGCAAGCATGTTTATAAAAGCAAGAGATAATGGACATGCTTTTATCAAAAGCAGAGAGCAATCTCCAGAAATGGCCGTGCTTTGATCATTCAATCTCCTCCTCCTCCTGTTTTCTAGCTTATCTTCTTTTAAGAAAGTCAGAAGACCTTGGGGCCATCCTGTTCTTCACTGGGACTTTTCTTTGCGAAGGCTCACCTCATTAACACATTCCATTCCTGTTAGCAAAAAGCAACATTTCTTATCTCCCTTTATTATGCCTCATGGCTACAGTGGGGCCCTTTCTCCTTCAAGCAAACAAGGCACCTATACTTTTCAGTCTATGAAGAAGGGTAATTGGGAAACTGTACTAGGGTCAGGTAAACTACAAGGGGGGGGCATATAACACCATTCATTTTTGTAGACTCTGAGGCCACAAGATCTCATTCTGAGGACAGAACACTCAGAGTCAATTGAAGCCTTGTGGAATATCTTGCCCCCGGAGGTGAGACAGGCGCCTTCACTCCTGGCCTTCAGAAAGTCTTTAAAGACCTGGTTCTGCCACCTTGCTTGGGACAGAGGAGGTAATAGTTCCTCCTGGGGGTGGTTAGCCCCGTAATACCCTCCTTTTTTAAGATCTTCCCATCCTCTGGATTCTTATCTATTTATTATTATATTGTATTTTTAAGTGTGTAAGTTTTAATATTAATTTTAATGTTGTAAACCGCCCAGAGTCCACTGTCCTGGAGATGGGCGGTCATAAATTCAAATAATAAATAAATAAGTACAGTATCAAGGGAGGAAATGGCAAAGGTGATGCATTATTTTGGCCCTTAGCAGCATGACATTTTAGTGTGCTGGGAAGGCTTCGTGTACTGTCAAAACATTACAGACAAAAATATTAAGGAAGAAGTAAAACTCTTACTCATGGGGCAACTTTTAGTTTCATTTGTAAGAGTCTGCAGCGCAGAAGCTTTATTCAACAATCTTTTTCTCCTCTGTGTCCTCATGTGCCTCTTCAGTCTACTGCTGTAGAGAAATCTATTTTAAAATCTGACTAACGGAAGCAAAGCAAATTCCCCCTCCGGGTTCTACTGGGTGAGATCTGTCACCCAGGAGTCTAAACATTTCTCTTTAGTAGCATGATCCTCTGTGGCAGATTCACAATGTCCTCAGGTTTCGCGTTGAACAAATATACATTATCGCGATACAAGAAAGAGTTCTTTACCAGAAGAACTGCTTGAGGACAAAACGATAGCTACCACTCTGCTAGGTTGCGTTATGAAAAGGAATTAAATCATACAAATGAACTTGGCCATAGGCTTTTATCCCGAAAGTTCCTGTTCTCAATCCAAGCAAGATACTGCTGCTGCTTAGATGGAATTTCAGTTGCTGGGCTCCTTGAGAACAAGGACTGGTAATTCCAAACTGCTTTTCCTAGCAGTCTGGGCCTTTTCTATCTCTTCAATTTCTGGCATTTGAGTTTGGGATGCTGACTCTTTCTCAGACTTCGTGGCTGTTTACTTTCTTCATCATCTAAGTCCAGGATTGCAAGGTTGGAGCAATGGAAAGTGACTTTGCCAAGATGTTAGAATTAGGCTATGGCTCCTCAGAATACCAAGGACAGCCAAAAAACCAAAAAAACAAATGGGTTATTGAACCAATCAAAGTTCCCACTCAAGATACAAACGACCAGGCTGAAATTATCCTACTTTTGACACATTATGCAAAGACCTAGCTCTCTGGAGAAGGCTGTAATGCTGGGAAAGGTAGAAGGAAAGAGAAGAAGAGGATGACCAGCTACAAGGTGGATGGACTCAGTTGCAGTGGTGATGGGTGCACCACTGGAAGACTTGAAGGACCAGGTTATGGACAGATCGTTGTGGAGAAAATCTATCGATGTGGTCGCTAAGAGTCAACACTGATTTAATGGCACATAATCAATAAATTGGATATCTCCAAAGCACCATGGGACTTCTTGCAGAGAACAGTACTACTTCTCTCCTGCTTCTTTTTTCTAGTTCCAACACAGCATATTCTTCTACTAGTAACATTAATACTAAGTGTATACATATTCCTCACTTACCCTCTTTCCTCGTTTAGCAAAAGAAAAACGAGTAAACTGGTGATGGTACAGACTAAACTCTTTCTCACCACTGCCATAATCCTCAGTTTCTACTCCAACTGACTTGTTGCAAATCTCTCTGGCTCACCCTCACAGCTCTCTACAGTTTTTAAATACAGGATAAGTGACAGCAGACCAGCCAGCTAGTTTTTCCACATACCAAACAACTATACAATGGCATTCGTATTCTTACTACTGTATATGAAGTCATTGGCGATCACTCGTAGCCGAGTAAGATTGTCTTCCAAGGGTAAAATCTTAACAGTGGATCCGTAAGTGGCTATAAAGGCCAATTCTGGATCCGCACAACCTCCCACAATGAGGGCATAGGTTTCCGGGTGGGAGAGAGACGGTCATGATGAGGGTTTGCCTGACGTGCCTTCCGTTTAGCTCTTTTCTCCCTTTCGCCCTGTACTCGTGCTTCTTCAAAGTCCATAGCGCCATTAATAAAGGCTGACCTCCAACTGAAACGCTCATGAGTTAGGGCTTCCCAGTTCTCAATGCTGATATTACATTTTTTTAAATTAGCTTTGAGAGTGTCTTTGAATCTCTTTTGCTGTCCACCAATATTCCGTTTTCCATTCTTAAGTTGGGAGTAAAGTAGCTGCTTTGGAAGATGATGGTCAGGCATTCGAACAACATGGCCGGTCCAGCGAAGTTGATGTTGGATGATCATTGTTTCAATGCTGGTGGTTTTCACTTCTTCTAATACGCTAACATTAGTCCGCCTATCTTCCCAAGTAATCTGCAGAATTTTTCGGAGGCAGTGTTGATGGAATCTTTCAAGAAGTTGGAGGTGGCGTTTGTAGAGGGTCCATGTTTCACAGGCGTACAGAAGGGTTGGTAGTACAATGGCTTTGTAAACAAGCATTTTGGTCTCCCTGCGAATGTCCCGATCCTCAAACACTCTACGCTTCATTCGGGAGAAAGCTACACTCGCAGAGCTCAGGCGATGCTGAATTTCAGCGTTGATGTCGGCTTTTGTAGATAGATGGCTGCCGAGATAAGAAAAGTGGTCGACATTTTCTAGTGACACACCTTTAAGCTGGATTGATGGCTCTGCGGAGGGATTGGTTCGAACTTGCTGGTAAAGCACTTTGGTTTTTTTAATGTTAATCGAGAGGCCGAGCTTTCCATATGCTTCTGCAAAGATGTTTAGGATAGTTTGAAGATCTTCTTTGGAGTGTGCACAGACTACGTTATCATCAGCATATTGAAGTTCTATAACAGAAGTTGTAATTACCTTATTTTTTGCTTTCAGCCTACTAAGATTAAAAAGCTTTCCATCTGTTCAATATATAATTTCTACACCAGTAGGAAGTTTCTCTTCAACAAGGTGTATAATCATAGCGATGAAGATAGTGAATAAGGTTGGAGCAATAACACATCCCATACCAAACAACTATACAATGGCATTCATATTCTGACTACTGTATATGAAGTGCAGACATACACACTGTCCTGTTCTTGTAACTTCACCCAGGTAACTCTCAGTCAGGAGCAATGAAAGCACTGCATCCAGGTAGCTTCCTTTTATATCATACAAATGCACACCAGTTCTGAAAAAGTATGTGTGTGGGGGCTGCTGGCTATTTTTTGTCATTGTTCTGGAATATTGGGTAAGAGGGTCTTACCACGGCAGGAGCTATGGTAGTTCAGTGGGCAGGACTGAATGATGTTTTGTGTTTTCCTATTGTCTACTGCAACTTGGCTCACAATGACCAATCACTGCATTTCAAGCCCGACAGGAGCCAAGACAATTGAAGGGGGGGGATTCAAAATAATTTGGAGGAGACATGAAAAGTGGAACTGATATTATGTGGAAATGCCCAGAATGTCCCAGTTCCTGAAAACACTCTAACAAGCAATATGTTGTGAGTAAACACACCGATGACTATAGTAAGCCTCTCTGATAGAGCTCAGGTTAATAATCAGGTTTGCTTGATGTAAATACTTTCTGGATTGTTAATTGGTACCCTGGAAATCTAATTTCCTAATATCTCATTAACACTCTCGTGATATTCTATTTCAGAAAATAAATTCTACTGACACTAGGGATGAGAAATTATAAATAAAGAAAATCCCTAATTGTAATTAAATAGGTATTGGGGTTTCTTGCTTAGCTGTAAGAAAAGTCCTTTTTAAAAAATGTATTTATTTAAATAATTTATACGGGCACCCATCTTATAACAGTGAATCTGGGTATTATACAAAAATTAAAACCATCAGTTACAAACAATAATCCACGATGCCCACGGTCAACAAATACGTCGCAATCATAAAACCACACCTACGGCAGAGCTCGCCTTACCTCCTGGCCCAAACACCTTAAGAAAGGCTTACAGGGGCAGGGCCATCCAGATCTTGGACAGGGGGGGGGATCCTGTTTAAACAGAAACATCCATGCATTTTATGACTCATATTGTTATCAGTAGCATTTTTATGCTGTTCTTCACTGTAATCTGTGCAAAAAGATTGTTCTGCTCTTTGCCTTTATGTCGTCAATGACGTATCAGAGATGCATGGTGTGAAACCTGGGCAGCTTTCAGATTCCCTTTGGCTTCTTCCCATGCTGGCTTGGTTTAAAGGCACAGAAAGCACAAAGGCAGCACTACTTGCCTTTTTTCCTGCCTAACCAACAAAGAGGACGATAGCCAGTTGGAAAGGACCCATGCAATGATTCACCCTCACTCCCACAGTTCTGTCTTCCATATGTTACTGCAAGAACATGGGGAAAAACAGGCCCCGCCCACCTGCTGATAACTCCAGGGGCAGCTACTTCAATTGTGTAAGCATCTTGGAGAAAAATCACCATTTACACTTTTGAAGGAGCTGCACTGCAGAGAGGCAGCTTATAGCCTTATTTTATGTGAGAGATACATTGGGAGACAGAGTTTCCCAGGGCAGGTAGGCCAGATATGTCAGTAATAACTGTTACCATGCACTTAGCTTGAGAAATGCAGTAGAAAAGGTGGAAGAGAGAAGCATCAGCTTTAAACTGCAGAGGGTATAAGAAGAGATGGCGTCCTCACTTTGGCAGAGGGCAATCAACCAATTTAAGTGGGTTTCAGTTTAGTGTGCAAAAAGTCAATATGCTGGTTAATGTCAAGAGTCTGGGTAACTTCTACAGAGTTTGAGTCAGTGCACCGAGGAAATCTGACAGTTTATTAGCTGGCTGATGTCTGTGCTATTCCGGGAGAGTAGAGAAGTGCAAGACTCACTGATTGAGAACCATTCTGTTCCCAAATTGATGAGTTGTGCACATCCATATGGGGAAATGAACACAGAGCTTTCATATCAAAGCAAAGAAATGGCAGGATGCTTCCATCTTTCTTTCCCTGCAAGTTGTCACCTTTTTGGAAATGCATAGCCTGTCTTTATATCTAAATATTCTAGTGGAATCACCATGGAAATTTATTTTCGCAAATCTATCTCTAAGTCATAGGAAGCATCCTAAAGGCCAATACACAGATGTGGCCTAAGAATTCTTAGTTCAGCCGCAACATACAGTACTGTATTTTTTACTGTCGTATTCTCTTTTAAAAGGACTCCTAACTAATCCCCTCCATGTTTAGGTTTAGCAATATCCAGGGCAACATTAGTGCCACAGGTTCTTTTTAAGGTCTCATAAGCCTCTGTTGTCCTTCCTGGTATCTCTTCAATCAGTGTAGCTGACTAGTTCATGCTTAAAAATCCATTTGTCCTAAATAAAAATGCCACTGTATATGAGCTGATTATCTGTTTATTTATTTTATTTAATTTTTATCCCACCTTTATTACTTTTTTTTATAAATAACTCAAGGCGGTGAACAGACCTAATACTCCTTCCTCCTCCTATTTTCCCCACAACAACAACCCTGTGAGGTGAGTTGGGCTGACAGAGAGTGACTGGCCCAAGGTCACCCAGCCAGCTTTTTTTTTTTTGGCAGTTACTTGTTACTCAACAAAGAGTAAAGCCAGTGGGATGATTGTGACCAAGATAGCTGCAGGAGCTAGAGCTCTTGATAGCTGCTGTGAAATCTCTGCTTTATCTAATGATGGCTTTAATTACTATATTGTTGCCTTTTCTCAGCAGGGCTGCTGGAATAGCTCTGCATCCTGGAGCTGGAATAATTGTATTCCTGCTGACTGACTGTAGGTGGCAAAGCAATTATGTCCATTCCTGGGCCCCAGTAATGGGAGCCAATGAGACCTTTCTAATTTTCTATCCCAGTAAGTCAATACTTTGCTTTGTAACTTTCCTCAAATATGAAAGTACGAACCTTTGACTTAAATGATAACTGGTCCCTTAGTTTGGACTGGAAAACATTTTTGTAATTATAATTTTAAGGTGTATATATTTCTAATGTCTAGAAAACATTGTTTTTACAATTATTTGTCATGCATCGTATTAGTTTCAGTGGGTATTGCAAATATAACTAAAAAATAATTCAATTTTCAGAACTCCATTATTTTATTTATTAAACTTATGTGCAATTTCTATTATATAATGGAGCTAATGATTTATTTTTTATTTTTATTTTTATTTATTTTATCTTATTTATACCCCGCCTATCCCCTCCCTACTGGAGGACTCTAGGCGGCTTACAACATCAGTACATATCAATTATACATCATATATCATATATCATACAAATTTACCGCGCGATAGGGAGGAGGACAGGGAACCGGCTCTTCAGCTGCAGGCATCGGACTACATGCCCCAGCATGCCTCGCTTCCGCGCCGGCTGCTGACGTCCAGGAAGCTGTTCTTTCTGGATCCGTCGTCCTCCGCCGTCATCACCGGGATTCTCCAGGTCTTCTTTGGATCGAGGACGACCCTCCGCTGGACGCCGGCAAATTGACCCACGAAGTGGTACCCATTTATCTACTCGCATATGCTTTCGATCTGCTGGGTGGGCAGAAGCTGGAGCTAGTGGCGGGAGCTCACCCCGCCCCGCGGTTTTGAACTGCCAACCTTGTGGTCGGCAGACTAACGGCTCAGCGGTTTAACCTGCTGAGCCACCGCGCTCCTTTGATACACCAGAGGAAAAGTCCAGCAATAAAATTAGTTTAATTTTTAAAAAAAACATAATAATGAATATTCATTATCAAAACCTCATTACATTTGCAAGAGTTACATAAACCAATTGAAGATCTAAGCAAATGATCACAATGTTTCCTAACCATGGATAACTGGCTTGAACAGGCTTCCTTTCTTATGGTATTTCATATTAGCGAGGCCACCACCCAAAAGCTCCTGCTGCTCACTGCATTTTTATATGTTACCACAAAGAAGTTCTAATGAATTAATTAGCAATTTTAAGCAAGGGCACTCTGATCCGATACAGAACTGCAGCTTACAGGGCCTCCCATCTGAAATTGCTACGTAAGTCTTTAATAATAAAAATGAGAAGACGCTCTCTTCTCCTTCCTACCAATGCATTTTTTTTCCGTTTCTGTGCCCTAGTTCAGTTTCTCCTCTTGCCACCTTCTCTCTCTTTCCCCCTTTTTCTTCTCTTTCCCTTTCTTTGAATTCTGGATAACCCAGAGGAATACTGAAGAAGCTGAAGCCTTGCTAGCATCTTCACACCTCAGAGGGCCATTATTTCTGCAGTCTGTGGCTTGAATCATGTCAACTGGATTTCTATTTTCTCAGTAGAAACGTTTCACTCCTTATCCAAGGAGCTTCTTCAGTCTGAGTAAAGTTAGTAAGGGAATCCTTAAATATGTTTCTAGGGTGGCTGTGTGACCTTGCACCTGGGGCTAGGTCATGGTTATTTTGAGATGTTTATTTCTAAGTCCCTTTATCATCTAAAGGAGGATCGTTAAGATTACCCTGCTGCTGTTGAGCTTGCGAAATGGTCTTAATCTTCCTAGGCACAGAAGACAAAGCAGGAAGGAAGATAGGGGAAAGGTTGTGCCTGAGGCCCCCACCTCTATTCAAGGAAGGATTTTCCAAGTTGGCATAAATGGATTCCTTGACCCCTCTTTCAAACCACCTATCTTCTCTGTCTAAAATGTGAACATTAATGTCCTCAAATGAGTGTCCTTTTTCCTTTAGATGAAGATAAACTGCTGACTCTGGTCCTGTGGTGTTACTTCTCCTGTGTTGGGCCATCCTCCTGTACAAAGGTTGTTTGGTTTCTCCAATGTAGAGTTCAGAGCACTCCTCACTGCACTGGATTGCATACACTACATTGCTTTCCTTGTGTTTTGGAGTTTGATCTTTGGGGTGTACAAGCCTCTGTCTCAGTGTGTTGGTGGGTTTGAAATATACAGGTATGTGGTGTTTGCCAAATATCCGTTTTATCTTTTCAGACACACCAGCCATGTAAGGAATGACCAGGTTCTTCCGTTTACTCTGAGTCTCAGCCCTATCTGTCGCTGTTTTAGGTCTGGTAGACTTAGATTTAGTGAAGGCCCAATTTGGATATCCACAGGCCTTCAGAGCTGTTCTCAGGTGCTGCTTTTCATTCTTTTTGGAATCCATGGAGGTGGGGATGGCATCGACATATTTCTGCAGACAATCGGGGACAAATTTGCAGATTTGTTGCATACCACAGATAGACCCTTTAAGAGTTCCAAGAGAAAGAGAACCAAAATAAAAACACGGTGCCTGGTAGATGGCGTGGGCAAGCACCAGGAAAAGAGAACAGGGGAAGTCCAGGAGGGAGGGAGACAATTTGAGAAGCATGCAGGATTTGACGTGGTGATCACCACTGGAAGCCCTACCTATTTGTTGTAGCTAATTGGGATTGGTAGCTTTTCTTTCAGCCCACATTTTAGGGCCAAGCCTTTACAAAAACAATATATGAAATGTGGCTTATAAATAGGGTGACCATACGTCCCATTTTGAACGGGACAGTCCCATTATTTTAGCATTTTTCCACCGTCCCGTTGTTTTGATCAAAATCTCAATTCTGTCCCTTTTTTAAACCCGGCAGGAAGGAGGACAGGAAGACAGGAAGGAGGACTGGAGCCGGACTTGCCATTGGAGGCAGCCCGGAAGAGGCCCTATCAGCGCGGCAACTGGAAGCCCAGTTGCCACGTGCGATCCCAGCAGCAGAAGCAGCACCACAGTCCAGGTTCCTGCCTCCTTACCTGATCCTGAGATTGTCTGCCCAGCAGTGGTGAGGCCAGGGGAAGGTTGTGGAAAGAGTGTGTGTGTGTGTGTGTGTGCGCGCGCGTGCACGTGCGCAGATTACTTGCTCAGCGTAATGCGTAATCGCGCGTGCGCACACACACGCACCCCACACCCTCTTTCTCCAGCCTCCCTGCAACAGGTTCGGGTGCATTTGGTCATGGGGAGGCTGGAGAAAGAGCGTATGGGGTGCGTGTGTGTGTATGTGTGCGCATCTGATCGGGCTTGGCCGAGGGAGGAGAGTTGGCGGGCCGCTGAGCAGGAGAATCCGGCTGCGCTCGGCTGCTTCAGCCACACCACTCCGCCCCTTGCTGCCTGCTGAAGCTCCCCAGGGTGGCCGCTCCTGCTTCTCACATACACACACACACACACACTCACAGGACAGACTGCCCTCGGCAGGAGCCAGTCGTGCTGAGGGGCTTCAGCCACACCACTCCGCCCCTTGCTGCCCGCTGAAGCTCCCCAGGGTGGCCGCTCCTGCTTCTCACATACACACACTCACACACTCACAGGACAGACTGCCCTGGCAGGAGCCAGCCGTGCTGAGGGGCTTCAGCCACACCACTCCGCCCCTTGCTGCCCGCTGAAGCTCCCCAGGGTGGCCGCTCCTGCTTCTCACATACACACATACACACACTCACAGGACAGACTGCCCTGGCAGGAGCTGACCATGCTGGGGGGCTTCAGCGGGTGGCGAGGGGCGGAGTGGTGTGGCTGAAGCCCCTAAGCGCGGCCGGCTCCTGCTGAGGGCAGTCTGTCCTGTGAGTGTGTGAGTGTGTGTGTGTGCATCTGATCGGGGTTGGCCGAGGGAGGAGAGTTGTTGCCGCTACACATAACAATAACTACATTTATGTATACATATTTACATTTGATTTATAATATTCATTATCTAATATATTTCATATAACATATATTTATTCTAAATTATTTTCCGTTTCCCTCTTCCCTTCTTCTTCCTCTAACCCTTTCTAACTACTTTATTTATATATATCTATTTCTAACCTTATCACTATTTTCTTTTTCTTCTCTTATGTTATATTACTGATTTATTAAGTATTTATTTCAAATTCAATTTTTGACTTATACATCTTTACCATACAATACTTACGTACATTTCATTAAAATACCTCCAGTTTTCTTAACAAAAAATTGTGTAAATACTTGATTTACATTTTTCTTCTTTCTTCTATATATATTCAAAAAGAATATAATATTAAGTAGAGATTAATAAACTATAAAAATAAAAATACAAACATAGGGGGGCGGGGGAAAAAAAGAGATATAAGAAGAAAAATGTGTGTATGTGCATCTGATCGGGCTTGGCCGAGGGAGGAGAGTTGTTGGGCCACCGAGCAGGAGAAGCAGGAGCCGGCCACCCTGGGGAGCTTCAGCGGGCAGCAAGGGGCGGAGTGGTGTGGTTGAAGCAGCCGAGCGCAGCCGGCTCCTCCTGCTTCTCCTTCTCTGCGGCGGTGGCAGCAGCAGTGACTCTCCTCCCTCCTTCGGCCAAGCCCGAGGGGGATGGGGCAGTGGTGGGCCTCCATCCCCTCCATCCCCGCCCCTTGTTCCCCGGCCGATGATGGTGCTGTGTGCACAGTGTGTGTACTCCGGCCTCCCCCAAACACACCAGCTCTGACGCACCATTTACTGCTAGAAGAAAAAAAAACCTTTAAAAATAAAGAAAAATTAAAATCCGAGCCAATCACGCTGATGGGGGCGGGGTTTGCAGGCGGAAGCCAATCGTGTGGGGCGGGGGCAGGGTTTGCAGGTGGGAGCCAATTGCGTGGACTGGGGGGCGGGGTTTGGAGGCCGGCATGGTGGCATAAGACCCTGTCCCGTTTTGCCATCCCAAATGTCCCGTTTTTGTCTGAAGGAAATATGGTCAGCCTACTTATAAATATTTTGAGGAAGGAATGGTTATAAAATACAGTGATGTGACAAAGGGTTTTGACAATGCTGCTAGCATTCTGATACTGAAGATGATAAACTATCATTAATGGTTGTGCAGTGTTTGATAGAGCAAGCTACATGCTGATTTATATTATTTCAAATTAGCATTCAGCCTGCCATATTAAACAGGCAACGGCTTGGGTTTTTATATCTCCTTCTTTGGAGATCCTCCAATTATTATGTTGACTTTTAACAAACTCCAAAAAGCTCTTTGACTCTTTATAGATGTGGGTGCCATTAAATTTTCTAGTTTTGCATCTCCCACCACAGATTTAGAACTTCTCCTTCAATAACAAATGTCATACTGAGTTAATTTTATTATATATCCTCTCTACCAAAGAAGAGAAACTATAGGAATCTTAATTACTTATTTCCATTATAGTATTCCATTTAAAGATTACCTCTGTGTCAAAAGAACTATAATTTGTAACTCTGTGCTACTGCCTCATTTAATCTTTCATTACTTCTTTTCATTTTAATCTATCATTATTTCTTTTCACCTTCACCTTTCCACTGCTGTTTGGCTATCTCTATAAGCATCAAGGATGATTCAATTTGTCCCCAATGAAGATGATGTTGGTAACAAAGCTATTTTACATTCAGCCCTAAAGAGAAGCAGAGGGTATTTTAGATTATGAAATAAAGCTGTGAAGAATTAAAAAGTAGGAGAAGAGAAAGATGGACAACATATACATGAGGACACTGTGAGAGTCCCACAACAATCAGTCTCTTGCCACACTCTTATCCATACACAGAATACCACTTCTAACACATTCCAGGCCATGCCAGTTATTCATTTCCACCATCTTCATTCTTCATCAAGGCTAGCCCAAGACTATATGCTTCCCAAGAAAAAGAAAGAAAAAATGTGCCCAAACAAGCCACATTCTTCCTACCATCTGGAACAAATAATCCTGTCTTCCAGTGAAAGAGAAAGGTCACGATACCACTAGGCATGCCTTTTCCACTGCATCCTTCATCTGCTACTACCCTGCCTCATCCTAATGGCAGATCAAGCATGTACTTGGTTCAGGATTTCAGAATTCATTTGGCACTACCAAGAGGATCCAGCAGATTATGATGAAAACTTTGTCATAACTCCCCAGCTGTGGAATCCTCTACCCAGGAAACTTCATTTGCCATCTAATTAATATTCTTTTTAGTGCCAAGTAAAGATATTTGTATGATTTTTAAGAGTCTTGGGGGGTTGTTTCTTTTTAATTGACACTGAGGTTTTAAGGGGGTATGTGGTTTTTATATTTAAGACCCCCCCCCTGTCTTTCATTTTATTGTTTAAACTTGTAATTTTCCATTGTATGTTTAGTATTCCCTGGGCCTCAGGAATGGGCTTTTTTGCCTGGGCCTGCTCCAGTCCCACTAAAACCAACAAGAGAGAGACAAAGACAGAAAAACAACATTGTTTTCCCCCTCACACGCATATGCACCAAGTTTTCAAAACAGCAGATCTGACTCACTCATTCTTTCTCACTCTCTCTTTCATACATTTATAATGTCTCTGCAAGTTTATTTTTTGCTTAGACTGCAATCATACATAATTACCTGAACCACTGAACTTATTCTAAGTAGACTATGTAGGAGCGTACATCATCAAAATACTACTTACCCTTTGCTTCTGATTAAGCAAATTAAAACAAAGGCTATGAAGAACTCTAAGTTGTGGTTGGTTGTCAGTTCCACCCCTTCGTCAGTTCCTTTTAATACATTGTGTGCTTATCCTCCTTGCATAATCTTCCCTCCTTTTCAGTCATTTCACTCTTATCACCTCTGCAAAATGTGCAGAGGTGAATTTTTTTTTAGTAGTTGGACTTCTGAGCCTTTAACTGCTACAGGATAGGCCAAAATTTAGCAGATGGCACTATGTGGAATAAACTGTTACTCAGTACATTTCTGTGTGTCAGCCAGTGATTAACCATAGAGGAGTTTTGCTAACTTATAAAGCTGTAGACCACAACCTTTATTAGCATAAATTGGTAGACTTGAATTGTTTTTTTAAACAAGTCATTTAAAAGAAAAGACACCCTAGTATGCAAGGCGTCATGTTAATCTTTTTATCTAAAGAACAATGATCATTATTTTTTAGTAATATATACATTTTATATAACAAGAAAATTACTAAGCTCCAGTGGTATAAATATTTTAAAAATCAGAAGAAGTTTAGTAGCACTTTTTCTGACTAATACATTTTATTAAAAGGCATAAGCATTTGTGAGCTGCTGCTCACTTCATCCAGTGCTTTTTGGTGCTTTTTGTTGCAGATGTTGTAAGAGAGCCATGTTAGTCTTGTTAGGATTATCGGAAGTCAACTCAGCATTGTCTCACAAACATAGGGGAGGACTTTTCTACTGAAGCGTATCTCTACTGTGCTTGTGGGAGGTGCCTGGGTCACCTGACTTCCTGTTTCCTGCTCCTTCTTGGGTCTTTCAGGGCCATTCTCCATCTTCCCTTCTTCGTAACCACATGTGCCATGCGGGAGGGCCACATGGCTATGTGGGTCTCGTCAGAAACATCTCGCTTGCACGCAGACCGGAGATGATTAAGCTTTTCTACCATGAAACTGCTTGTAACCAAGATCTACTGAATAAAATGTAAGCTATCTTTATTTTTCTTAAACTAACTGAAGTGTGAAGACTATTTTATTTCTGAACGTTAATTAAGCTGTATGTGCAAGTCTTTTCTGGGCGCTTCTACTCTGCAAGATTGTCGTTAGCTGCTTGGAGTGTTTTTCTAACCTTCCAGACTCCAACAAGTCTATGGTGGCAAAAAATCAGGAGGAGTCTGTTAGCACCTTTTCCAAGTAACAAAATTTATTAAAGGAATGCTTCCCCGCTCCTTCTGATTTTTTGCCACCATAGACTGACACAATTCTCCTACAATGTCTATAACAAGAAGCAGCAAGTTCCGCTGGATGGAATGGTATAAATGATAGTAGGAAAGCCCTTGGGCCCTAAAGCACATGAGGTCTATCAGCATCCCTTTGTCATTCAACCCTTGTCCTGCATCTTCCACAACTTGATTGGGCAGAGGAGAGCTAGCAAAGTTGGGGTGCAGAAATCCAGATTCTGCACCACTAACTGGCAACAAAGTTGTAGCATTATCTGTATCTGTCTGGTATCATTTTCTGCATCTCTCTGGTACCATACCCTTTTGCAGCACAGATCTGGTAACCCAAGCTGAAGCCCCAAGTATAGAAAAAGAATGGCAAGAAAGGGAGGGAGGGAGGCAAGGGCCACTTCTCTTGCTACTACTACTATCATCTCGTCCAGTTCTACTCTTGAGACAGCCATTGCCTCAACAGGAACAGTATCTGCTGGAAGCAGAGCCCTCAGAAACCCAGTGATTTCCCCACTGATTGCTGCTGGTCTCCCTCTTTTCACTCTCCTGCTTCCTGCTTGTGAAGGTTTGAGGGGAGACAGAATAGGCTACAGTATTTGAGCTGGAAAAATGTGGATGACCACATAGCAACAAAGAAATACTTTACAGATAACCTCTAACTAGATTTTGTTGTTGTTTATTCGTTCAGTCGCTTCCGACTCTTCGTGACTTCATGGACCAGCCCACGCCAGAGCTTCCTGTCGGCCATCACCATCCCCAACTCCGCCATGGTCAAGTCCGTCACCTCCAGAATATCATCCATCCATCTTGCCCTTGGTCGGCCCCTCTTCCTTTTGCCTTCCACTTTCCCTAGCATCAGCATCTTCTCCAGGGTATCGTGTCTTCTCATTATGTGGCCAAAGTACTTCAGTTTTGCCTTTAATATCATTCCCTCAAGTGAGCAGTCTGGCTTTATTTCCTGGAGTATGGACTGGTTTGATCTTCTTGCAGTCCAAGGCACTCTCAGAATTTCCCTCCAACACCACAGTTCAAAAGCATCTATCTTCCTTTGCTCAGCGTTTCTTACTGTCCAGCTCTCACAGCCATAGGTTACTACGGGGAATACCATTGCTTTGACTATGAGGATCTTTGTTGTCAGTGTGATGTCTCTACTCTTAACTATTTTATCAAGATTTGCCATTGCTCTCCTCCCAAGAAGTAGACGTCTTCTGATTTCCTGGCTGCAGTCAGCGTCTGCAGTAATCTCTGCGCCTAGAAATACAAAGTCTGTCACTGCCTCCAGTTTTTCTCCCTCTATTTGCCAGTTCTCAATCAAGCTGGCTGCCATAATCTTGGTTTTTTTGAGGTTTAACTGCAACCCAGCTTTTGCACTTTCTTCTTTCACCATCATCATAAGGCTCCTCAGCTCCTCCTCGCTTTCAGCCATCAAAGTGGTATCATCTGCATATCTGAGATTGTTAATGTTTCTTCCAGTGATTTTAACTCCAGCCTTCGATTCATCAAGTCTAGCACGTTGCATGATGTGTTCTGCGTACAGGTTGAATAGGTAGGGTGAGAGTATACAGCCCTGTCGTACTCCTTTCCCAATCTTAAACCAGTCCGTTGTTCCTTGATCTGTTCTTACCGTTGCTACTTGGTTGTTATACAGATTCCTCAGGAGGCAGACAAGATGACTTGGTATCCCCATACCACCAAGAACTTGCCACAATTTGTTATGATCCACACAGTCAAAGGCTTTAGAATAGTCAATGAAACAAAAATAGATGTTTTTCTGAAACTCCCTAACTAGATACTGTACAGAAAACTCTCTGCCGCCACCTAGTGACTATTCAGAATTTTGTAGCCCAAATTTGGTAAGCCTAAGGAATAAAGGGGCGTGGTGGCTCAGCAGGTAAGGCACCAGGCTTGTCGATCGGAAGATTGCAAGTTTGGAGGTTTGAATCCCTAGTCCCGCATGACGGAGTGAGCTCCCACACTAGTCCCAGCTGTTGCCAACCTAGCAATTTGAAAGCATGCAAATGCAAGTAGATTAATAGGTACCACTTCGGTGGGTAGGTAACAGCGTTCCACGCACGTCATGCCGGCCACATGACCGTGGAAGCGTCTTCGGACAACACTGGCTCTTCAGCTAACAAACAGAGATGAGCACCGGCCCCTAGAGTTGGACATGACTGCACAAATGTGCGGGGGGAACCTTTACCTTTTTAAGGAATAAAGACCCAGGCAGCCCAGTACTGTATGGAGAGTGTTCTCAGGGGAGGGAGCAGGAGAGGGGAAATAATATTTTGGGTGACTGAGAAAGGAGAACTAATGAGTTTTTCTGCATAGGATAATGACTTGTTCCTTCAATGTTGCTATATTTTCTCAGGATAATTCAAAAGAACTGCAGGACAACTTCTTTGTGTAAACAGCTCATGGGAATGGTGCAAGCACAGCAAATCAATATAAAGCATTTTGTTAGCAATTACATCAGTGCCCCAGTTTAGAAGAATTATCGCACTTAGTGTGATCTTAAGAGGTACAATAAGAAAGCATCTGGTTTCAACTGAACATGTTATATCATCAGGAGCATGATTGGATCTGACTCACAAGTAGCCTCAAAAGAAACCAGTTATCATTCTTTAAAAAAAGATCTTGGTTTGATGAATCCTGTTCCAAATATATTTGAGACGAATCAGTGCAGTGTAATTTTTGACATCCACTCAACTGCCACACAAAAAAGCTGTAATAAATTTAGGGATCAATGGCACTGCAATCCAGAAAGTGGGATATTGGGCAGAGTCTTGGAATAGGTTGCTGTGATTTTATGGGTATACTCTTAGTAGGATTCTACCTTGATAAAAAGGTAAAGGCACATTTGAGTTGAACTTGACTCCTGGTGACTTCATCCATGTCATTTTCTTGCCAGCATTATGAACGTGATTCGCCATTATCTTCTGGGATGATGTCTAACTTCAGTCTAGCCTATGCCCTTGAATTCCCCCATCCAAGTACTGAGCAGGGTTGACCATACAGTACTTAGTTTCTGAATTCAGCCAAGATCAGCTACCTTGGTTGCTAGCTTTTACAATCCTCAACATTAAACTGTTTCTAAGGACTGATGGGAGAAGTGATATAGAGTAGCCATGTGTCCCTCTGATCTAATACACTTCTCATGTTACAAGTTGATTAACTTTAACTTTTTCCAATCCACCTAATAGCATGTAAGTTTATTTCTGCTTGGGTTTTGATTTGTAATTCACTGAACAGCTAGCAGCCCATGAACTTCCTCCTTGTAGAAACTTCATTGTTTCTTGAAAATTGCCATTTGAATGTTTCCATTTGAAAGCTGAGTCAATTAGTTAAAATCTAAGGGATCATTACTGTGAACTAAAGGATTCCAGCAGTTTTCATCTCTGCATATCTTTTTTAGTCTTCTTTTTTTTAATCTGAAGTGGTGTCTGTCTAGATATCTTGCTTTAAAACCCATTTTAAAAGAAATAGCAAAAATTACTTCTGGTCTTCTTTTTTTTAAAAAAAAAAGAATTTTATTAAGTTTAAGCAAAGATAAAAACTACAGAAAAACAAAAAACTACAAAGAAAAAATTAAAAAAGTGTAGAAACACAAGAGAAAATTTTCAAAATTACAAAAAGAGGTGACTTCTGACTTAACAGCAAGGATATACAATTTTCCATAATCAATCCCTTACTCTATATTAAACCAAAATTACATTATTTCTATAAATCATTCCATTGGCACATTATAAAAATCACTAAATACAGTTGCTCCCTCCTCTCACATATACATATACATACATACATACATACATACATACATACATACATACATACATATATATATATCTCCTAATCAACTTTCCCCCCAAAGATAACCTTTATTTAATTATTTCCTTCCTACTACTATTCTATACATTCCTGTCTACTACAATAAAGATCAAACTAAAAAACATATAAATTGTCTGCCATTATACTTGATAATACCAGAGTTTTAATAATCTTAATCATATTGAACCCAAAACCAAACATTTATTATTTTTTATTATACCTTAATAATCTTAATCCAAATCATTAAAGATAAATGAAATCAGCCAAACCCTAAAAGCAATCCAGATAAATATTCTTAAACATGGTTTGTTGCATGAGGCCAAATAATTCAACTGTTCTGCAAACACAGGAAACATAGTTCTTGTGTGTCAGGAGGAAAGTGCTTGCATATGTATGTCTCTATTCCAGGGGTGGGGAACCTTTTTTCTGCCAAGGGCCATTTGGATATTTATAACCGGGAACCAGGGGGTTGGGGGGTGGGGTTTCTGGGATTTCCATGGACCGGGAGCTGGAGTTTATTTATTTATTTATTTATTATTCAAATTTATTCCCCGCCCATCTCCCATGCAAGGGACTCTGGGCGGGTTACAATAAATAAAAATTTAAAACTATACAAAATATCTAAAAACACAAACAAAACATAATAAAATAAAATCCAGGATGGGCTTGGACCCGCAGAATAGATAGTAGAGCTATGGGGCAAGCCAACCCCAGGAGGCACTACCACCTCCGTCGTCCCAGGCCAGGTGGCAAAGCCAGGTCTTAAGGGCCTTCCGAAAGGCCAGGAGGGAGGGGGCCAGTCTCACCTCCGGGGGCAGAATATTCCACAAGGCGGGCGCTATCGCAGAGAAGGCAAGCCTCCTGGACCCCGCTAGATGGAGTTTGCGGGTGGGAGCCAATCACAAGCATTGGGGGGTGGGGTTTGTGGGCGGGAGCCAATCGCGTGGAAGGGGCGGGGTTTGTGGGCAGGAGCCCCACGGGCCTTAGGTGGGAGCCCCTTATATGGCCCACGGGCCTGACGTTGCCCACCCCTGCTCTATTCTTCTGGGTCATGACTAAGAGATCCATCCCACTGCCTCTCAAGCTGCTAAGTAAAGCAGTGAGAATAATGCTGTGGATCAGTAGATTATGTTTTCTCTGTTACTTTCACTACCAGCAAGTTGCAATGTGACTTCAGCAAGCAGAAAAATTAACTGGCTACATTTTTTAGCTTCCCCAGAAAGGGAAATGAAAATTTTCTTTTTTAATGATTAATTGCTTTAGTGGGTCCTGTACCAAGGAAGGGGTTAGAATGGCTGACCTCTGAGGGCTCTTCAACACTATGATTCTATGATTAGGGACTGAAATGCACCAAGCTTTTCTCTGCCATTCTAAATCCTGAATCACTTGCATTGCATGTGATGCCCTTCCTGATGCAATTTCTCTCAATATACATATTCCATTTTTTTCCTAAATTACTTTTAAGATGGGAATGGGAAAATATAATAATTGCAAAGCTACCAAGTTATGCTATTTCCTAAGCAATTTATTACTTTAGAAGTCTGGATAAAAGTAGAAACAAATTCTATCTTTTGATCCTTCCTTCCTTCCTTCCTTTCTTCCTTCCTTCCTTCCTTCCTTCCTTCCTTTGATCAGCTGAGCTGTAACACTTGGATAAATATGATATGTTCAAGGAATGGGATTAGAAATTCAATTGATAATAAGTTCCCATTTGGTTTCATATGATAAGTACAATAATTTCTTCTTAAGCTTATAAGATTTATTTAACCATGTTTGAAGAATAGTGCATATCTCCATTACATAAAATTAATGAAAACTATTGTATATCAAATACAACAGATTATTTTGAAAGTCAGTAAAAAGTATGGGGAGAGGATTTGGGTGGACATGTTGAATCAGCTCTTTATGCTCTTCCTTTTACACTTTGGTAAGTCATCAAAACTAACTAAAATATAATTCATACATGATAGTATACCCTCTTGAAATTATATTATAGTAATCAAGATCTTTCTATATTGTGTTAGAAGAGTGGTAATCAAATCGGGGGAAAATTACCATCTGTGGTGGCATTGTCTACTTAGTTACTCATTTTGAATGAAAGTTTTTGAGTAAATTTGAAACATTATTAAATAGTCTTTAACAATTACAGCTACTACAACTTTATTGTCTGTCTTTACCAGGATATATAAAACATGAGAAACAAATTCATTATTGTTGTTGGCTGCCAGATTTACTATTGCAAAACACTGGAAAACTAAAGTATATATTTCTTTGGATCCATGGGATTTGAAAGTGTTCTTGTGGCATTGGCTAAAAATTTCACACAGCAACAATGCTTCTTGAATATTTTTGATCACGTTTGGTCCTCATGTTTTAGTTGTATCAACAAAGTAATTCCTAAGAAATTATATTTCTATATACAAATGTCTTTGGGACTGAAATTTGAACATGGATGTTTAAAATTGCACCTTAAGATTACAACTGTATTTGCTCCTCCCAAAGTTGTGTTTTCTCTGCTATTTTAGCAGAAGACCTCCTATTGGATATTCTAGGGCTCCTGCAAAGGTCCACAATCTCCTGGACTCCAGTTGGCTGACTGCCATCTGGCTGAAAGCAGACTGTGCCTCCATGACCAGTTGTGCTACAGCCAGACCACTTACTGGTGCAGCCTTTCATTTCTTTTTCTTTCTTGGGCTCAGACAGGGGAATATCTATCTCAGGTCAGACCAACTGCAGCTATACCAGGAGGATGATAGTCCTATCGGTGCACGAAACAGAAGGCTCTGCAGGACTTGCTTGGTTTCCCGCCTCCTCACAGAATATTCCTGGGAATATTGACACTTGCTAATTTTTCTGCTAACAGGGAGGGAAAGTTAGTGGTACAATGAAAGCAGGGGAGTGCCTTTCACTGCTCTTGATGGAGGCTTACTGGGGAAGCAGGTTGGAAGGAGGTTTATGACTTTCCTTCTCCACTGTGTAGGTTCACTTCAAAATATAATACTCTGCAACTGGGGATTAAAGCTCAGATTGAGGATTTACTATGGTAGTAGTAAAGAAGGGGACATATGTGTTTGGAGATACAGGTAGGTTGTGATTAGTGCAAGTTCAAATAGTGTGAAATTCAATTTAGTGCAGTTTATAAATTGATACCAGGTCGCATTTAATGCAAGTCAAATTCAGTTAGTGTGAGGCTAGCGTGTGTGTGGATGAGGGTAGCGCATGCGCAGTTGCTGTTGGGGTTTTAGACACTAATCCAAAGTGGCACCCCTGGCCTTACAAGCTCAGGATGGGATGGCCACATGCCATCCACATCCTGCCAGAAAATGTCTCTTGCTGCTTTTTGTTTTTCTACTTCATCCTGCAGCCCAGGATGTTATGATAGTCACAGCAAACTTGGGATGACCAGCAGTAGTTGTCAAGGTAGTAGTGATGAACGAGGATACTTGGAGCACAGCAGTTTCTGACAATAAGCCAGCTCCAAGGCCAGGTAGATGTAACATCGCCCAAGCAGAGCAGTTTGATAGTTTGTAGACCCTTTGCTAGGAGATTGGGCCAAGCCCAGCGAGTTGTGCCCAGTAGATTTGCTCTGAAAGTGAGATACATCCACAGTCTGCCTTCTTGCCATGCTGAGCATTAAATAGTGACGCCGAGCTGTCAAAACTCTGCAGAGGAAATTCAGTGCAGCAACATTTAAAAAATTCATGCCTTTTTGCCATAAGAATATTGACCTCTCAGTCTTCCAGGAGAAGAATCAAAATTCCTATGGCAATCAATCAATCAATCAATCAATCAATCAATCAAGGAATGGAATATGGACCCTGGAAACATATTTCTGCTGACTGCAGATAAAGGGACAGGCAATGCCAGGGGTCCCCCAACTCTACCTCACATTCAGGGGAGGGATTATTGAGTTGCTTTCCTGCTGGTAGAAGATGGGGGGCGGAATAGGATGGCACTGCCCTGAGACTGTACTGCATTCCAGCCTGTTGGGTATAACACTAACCTGCCCCTTTGCCAAAGCACAGTAAAAGTAGTCAGTTTAATACTGACATACTTTCGTCCTGACTCAAGGACAGAAGGAAAGCACATTACTGCAGACATGTGGATGAGCCCAAAGTGACAGGAAAACTTCACTTGCTTAATTTGCGCTGACCAGGTTTTTGATAAAAGGCTGGGGTAAGATCTATAACATATTGGAAAGTCTGCATACTTTAAATGTGTTTGGTAATCAGTGTAGCAGAAGGAAATAACCTTTATAAACAGTACAAAAATATTTAACAGATTTTTTTTGCCATCGGAGTTGCCATCACAAGACCATTCAGTATCCAAAATTATCCAACTGCTCCTTTTCCATGGGTTTGCATAAAAATGGGATAAGCCAACGTACAGGTATGGGAGAAAAACAAAGAATTATGGTGAAAATTCATCCTATGCAAATCTCCATTTGTAAAAGAAAACTGAAGCAAGGTGGCCTTCTTGTTTGCTCAGCCCATTGTTCAGGTGCTCCTTTATTAATAGAAAGTTTCATGACTCCTGTTCACCATTCTTAGGGTTCTTTATTTTTAAACCAGACTTGAATGAGTTAGCCCTTCAAAGAAGTGAATGTCCTCTGAAAAATAGGACGCATTTTTCAACCACCCTATTAGAAAGCACTCGGGAAAGGGTTTAGTTTCTGAATCTCAAACCTCAGGCCAAAGCCTAAGGTTGTTTTCTCAATAAAACAATATTTTCCCTCAAAATATGTAAGTTTCAAAAGGAAAACTGAGGATGTCTCTAAATTAAATCAGCTTGTTTATAGAGTATAGTAGACAGATATAATTAATATTTTCTGTCTGTTTGCTATAGCCCATTAATTATCTGTAAATGTTCCCAGGCTTAGATTTGAAAATGAGTTCATGTTAGTTAAATGTGTCATGTTTCCAGAAATGATAACTTTTAATCTTCTCTCACAGTGCAAGAAATCCCCACGGTATTGCTCCGGCAATGTAGCCCAGCGCCCCAGGTCCTGCAAAGATTTATAAGGCAGCATTGAAGTGCTTTGTCCCTGCAGGGCTGAAAGAAGAGCACTGAGCAGGATGTTCAGTGACCTTCTCTCTAATTTATTTTCCCTTTTATTTCCAGTTCCTTTCTTCCAGGAACTTTGCTTTCATATCTCCTTAACAAATAGGAGTTTCTAGTTGTTTGAAATATATCTTCTGGACTGGATATTGCATTGGGAGAGAGAGATAATTAAACAAGTCCTTATTAAATCTTTTCAAAAGTCTGAAATCTCTTTCAGCTCTTCCTGTGTTTACTCTGAAGTAAAGCCCACTGAACTCAGTGGAATCTACTAAATAAATATGGTTTCTGCATTGCTACCTCTGGGAATACATATTATTTTATTAGCCCCCTCTGAGTACCAGTACTCCATGTATTTATTTTACTTTTATTTATTTTACTGCATGCCTATACTGCCCTGATGAACCAACTCTTAGTGGGATGCAAAAACATCAGTATAACCAACTAATAACCCTTCACGGCTCACATTAAAAAACCAAGCTGAAGGGAAACAATTGCTCATTATTCCTCACTCAGTCAAAAGGCCTGCAGAAAAATTACAATTTCATTGGCTTCTAGAATATTGAAAGAGATGGAACCAAGTGTTTTCCATCATGTGGGGGCCACCTTAGAGAAGGCCTGCCTTCTGGCCCTTTTATCTCTTGCAAGAGTGGGGTCTTAAGCAAACCCTCTCTAGCTGTCAGACAGAATGGGAAGAATCATGTGCAGTAAATATAACATGGAACTTTATAGATGGTAACCAGCATTTTGAACTGGGCTCAGAAACCCGGTGGCAACCCACGCAGCAACCAGTGTCACCTATAGGCTTTCACTGCTGCTCTTGTCACAACGTACAGTATATAGGAAAAGGGTGGGGCTTGCATTGTGACAACACAATGCTGCTTGCATCATTCTGAGCCCCCTTTCCCCTTCACCTTGTGGATGTCTCTGGCAGCAACTGCAAAATAGGTGTAATGCTTCAGTAATGGGTTTTTGCAACTAGAAGTCTGGCCACTGCATTTTGCAGCAGTTGCAGCTTCCAAGTCATTGTCAAAGGTAGCCCCATATAAAGTGCATTGCCCTAATCTAAATGCCTGGAGATCAGGGTAGTAATATTAACTATACTCAAAAGGAAGGGTATAAATCAACAAACAATTTTAAAAAAAGTTAGAGCTACCAAATTTGGGCTGCAAAAATCCAGATGGGTTAGAGTTTTCTATATCTGCTGCCATCTAGAATTTGCCTGGAGTTTTGCAACTCAGATCCCATAGTCCTAAGCAAGGAAAGAAAGGTGGTAGAGTAAGAGGAGATCTTCAAATAACTTGGGCATAAACCTAAATATTGCACTGATTATGTAGCTTGCTATCCTGTGATGACATTATTTTTCAAGTTGTCTTGGCGCAGGGGCAAGGCAATGTCCATAGTGAGCAAATAGAGAGGGCAAATTTACCTTTTCTCTCCATAAACCTGATGAAAATTAATAACACACTGCCATAAATAGCAATCATCATCATCATCATCCTTAGTACAAATAGGACTTGTGTCTATATCCAATTGCAAAATGGGAGAGGTGGTCCTCCTTGCAATATGGAGAGAAGAGTTAAATCCTGCCTCCCTGTTTGCTGATATCCATTTGGAAATCACCTCCCCCTCTGCCTAGTATTAATATTTTGGATCCGCTGATGTGACCAGAGTTAATGCCATGTACGGTTAGGCTCTGAGAAGTGGAGTTGGAAGAGCAAAAATGTAAGGTTTTGGGTGGACGAGCACAACCAGCCTGGGCTTCCCTGCATCCTTGACTTGCAGTAACCAGCTGTTGAAACTTTTTACACTATAGTGGGAAATATTATTACTTGCTCGTATCTATGCACCCAACTGCTGCTAAAAGAACTCTAGAGGCTGATGATAGTTTTTTACCTGATGAAAATGAACCTTTACTACTTACTGGACTCTAAATCTCTTCAAAATATATTTTCCTACCACACTGTTGGGATGCGATCCTCACTGAAGTGTGGAAAATGAAGGGAAAGAACTTCCTAATGTTGGCAATGCCCCCTCCCATGCTACTCTTTCAGACTATTTGGTGTTCAGTAGGAAAAGAATTTGGAGGACTTGGCCTGTAGGACAGGAAGGAGAATAAGGGAAGTACCTGTTACGCAAGCTTGCCTTCTGTTTGCACAAGGCTGAGCAACACCCCATTTAAATTATCTGAATGCCTGGCACTTTCTGGAAACCATTCTTGTTAACGGTATTAAAAACCTAGGGTTTCCTTGCCCCTCTAAGTTAATCCCTGAAATATGCCATCCAGTAGCATTGATCTGAATCAAACCTATCCTCATAGTAGGTGACAGTCAGAAGAACAAGGAGGCTCTTCTAGACATGGCAAGTGAAAACTTCCAAATAATAAGCCATTATATACAGTATAAAGACAATAATAAGATTACAGCCAGGTTTGTGATGAGAACAAGAGATACAAGAGAATAATCCACAAGAATGCTTATCCTGAGCAGAAATATAGTGCATGACTCTGAAGACAGAGAGGCTTCAGAATCACCCCCTTAAACATAAAAATAATTCAGCTGTAAGATGTTCTGAGCACAACAATATTTCAGTCACATATCTGCTGCATCTGAATTATCCAGATGCACAGGCCCAAGAGCATTCTCTTCCCACACCTCTGCTTTTGTAATAATGCTTGGCAAACTATGGGGTTTTGTGTACTGAGATTAATTCACTCTCTTTCCTGTCAAGAAATTCTTCATCTTCTAAGGTAATTTCTGTAATATTTTGAGAGACACTCATTTCCAATTCCTGCACCATCCTAAGAAATGTTCAGAAGTGATATTCGATCCAGACGGGAGCAAGAATTAGAACACAGAGTGCAGATGCTCCTTATTTAAAGATCTTAGTCAGGAAGAGAATCTGAAGGAACCTAATAATTTGAGCATCAGTGTTGAATTTATATCATTGCTGAACTTAGAAGTAACGGTATATCACCACACTGAATCCAAGCCTAACATTATCATCCATAGCAGGATAACAGACTTGTCAATATCTGGAAAATTACATTAAATCAGATGCAACCAGCTGCATTGGTTCAGAAACAAGACACATACTATGTTTCTCCTACGTTATCTCTAGGGTGACCATACGTCCCATTTTGAACGGGACAGTCCCGTTATTTTTTAACCGTACCATCTTTTTGACAAAAATCTCAGTATTGTCCCGTTTTGGGAGACAGCCTGGAAAATGAAGCCCTTCTGCCTATCAGCGCGCAGCAAAGGAGGGTGGAGAGGCGGGCCGAGCACTGCTCGGCCCGATTGGCCAAGACGCACAAATGGTGCAAAATGCGAATAATAAAAGGGGCAGTGTAGCCAACATGTGCTGCCAGACACACCCGTCTACACTGGTCTTCTACGCTGCCCTGGAAGCCCGGTTGTTTTGCCATATGTGAGCCCATCGCCAGAACTAGCACCACAGTCCACCCCATTTCTGCCTCCTTACCTGATCCTGTCGGTGCCGCATGCTCCGAAGCCCTGCAGTGGTGAGTCCTGACCCTGAGCCTTGCCTCCTGACCAAAGATCCGGTCCCTGAATCCCATCCCTGCCTCTCTGCCGGGAGTTCCGCTGCCAAGCCTTGCCTTGCTGCCAAGAAGCCAGCGTCCAAATGCCCACTCAGCCTTCCCCCCTGGAATCCGCTGGGCTCTCCACCGCTTTTGCCCGATTCGTGCGCTCCAGTCTTGCTGCCTCGCCTCACCACCACTCTTGCAGCCGAGCCGAGCCTCACGGCCCCCAGTCCCTCCACCCCGGCAGCCAGCCTAGTTTACATGCGCTCACACACCCTTTCCAAACTTCCGGCCAGGCGGAGAAGTTCCTCTTTCAGCAGCACTGCTGAGCCGAGCTGTCCCGGGTCCCTGGGAGGACTGAGCGAGGCACAGCAGGAAGCCTCCTGGCATGGCGCTCTGAGCTCCTCCACCCCGGTAGCAGCAGCGGGCCCCGGGATGGGAGGAGAGCGCTCTCACCACCTGTCCATGCCGGGCAGGAGGAGCCGTCCCAGCCAGAGCAAGCCAGGGAACCGGTTGGCCGGGGCACCGCTGAGCTACGCGGTGGGATGCAGCCCCTCCGGGTACGGAGCTGCCTCCGCCTCCTGGAGCTGCTGCTGCTGGTGGTGATGCCAGCCCTCGCTGGAGGTACGCAGGATGGCGGTGGGGCCGGCTACATCCTGTTCTGTCCCTTCGGAACAGGCGCGGGGGAGGCGATGTTCGCATCTGCGGTGCTGGAGCTGGTGCTGGCGGAAGAACCCCTCTGGACAGGCACAGTCTACCGTTGGGGCCATGGTGGGCTGGGTGCCCCTTCCCGCCTGAATAGACGCAGCTGATGAGATCTGCAGTCCATAACATCTTAGGATATCAAACTCCAGTGTGCCTTAGTTAGACCTTGTCCTATATTTCTAGTCTTGCCGTATTGTCAAACTTTGACAATATGGCAAGACTAGAAATATAGGACCAATTGGCAGCAGGGCAAGGTCTGGGTCAAGGCTCCCTTTGACAGTCAATATATATATTTCCAGTCTCACTCTGTTGCAAAAGGGAACCTTGACCCAGACCTTGTGAGTGATCGCAAGTCTTTTTATATAAACAGTAATCTGTTTAAGCAAGCAAGCAAGCAACAACTTTATTGATTAGTCTTACGACCATATCAAAGATAAAATGAGATAACAAGAATACAATACAATTCAATTTAACTGATAAAATTGATAAAAATACACCAAAATAGGAAATAAGATAATTGAATAACCTGAAATAATAATAAATACAATACATGTATATCTAATCAGAATTCAAATGAGTTCATCACCCCTACATGGCACTCCAATCTTTTCCATATAATGGGCTCTCTGGTGAACTGCCTTGTCTACAAACTTGGCAGTCCTATTCACAATAAAAGTATTTGAGCCCGAAAGAAAATAAGATAATCTGTGATTAGAATCCCAGTGTGCTGTTCTTTCCAACAAAGGAGACAGGAATTTAATCCTAAGTGAATCATATAATTTGCAGTCGAACAAAACATGGGCAATATCTTCTATGGCTGGGTCCCCACATACACAAGTCCTCTCATCATATGGCAAACGATGGAAACGTCCATATTTAACCATAGAGTCCAACAATTCAAACCTAGCCCTGGAATAGGCCCTTCTCAGATTTTGTGTTAGACTCATTGGCTCCCGCCTGCAAACCCCATCCCCCCAGTCCGTGGAAAAATTGTCTTCCACGAAACTGGTCCCTTGTGCCAAAAAGTTTGGGTATCCCTGGGACTGGGGGGATGGGGTTTGCAGGCGGGAGCCAATCGCGCATAACGGGGGGCAGGGTTTTCAGGCGGGAGCCCATTGTGCATAACGGGGGGCGGGGTTTGCAGGAGGGAGCCAATCGCGCATAACGGGCGGGGTTTGCAGGAGGGAGCCAATCGCGCATAACAGGGGGTGGGGTTTGCAGGAGGGATCCAATCACGTGGACCAGGGGGCAGGGTTTGCAGGCGGGAGCCAATTGGGTGGACCGGGGGCAGGGTTTCCTGGCGGGAGCCAATCGCACGGACGGGGGCGGGGTTTGCAGGCAGGAGCCAATCGCGTGGACCAGGAGGCGAGGTTTGCAGGTGGGAGCCAATCGCACAGACCAGGGGGCGGGGTTTGCAGGCGGGAGCCAATCGCACAGACTAGGGGGCGGCGTTTGCAGGTGGGAGCCAATCACACGGACGGGGGCGGGGTTTGCACGCAGGAGCCAATCGCGTGGACCAGGGGGCAGGGTTTGCAGGTTGGAGCCAATCGCACGGACCAGGGGGCGGAGTTTGCAGGCGGGAGCCAATCGCACAGACTAGGGGGCGGAGTTTGCAGGCGGGAGCCAATCACACAGATCGGAGGTGGGTTTGCAGGCAGGAGCCAATCACGTGGACTCGGGGGGCGGGGACCCCTGTCCCGTTTTTTCCATCCCAATGTCCCGTTTTTGTCTCAAGGAAATATGGTCAGCCTAGTTATCTCTCTACAATGCATCATGATATGTAGGTTTGCTGCTCCAAGTGGATTCTCAGTGTGCACATCTAAGCCCTGGCCTTAGCTCTATCACTCTAGCATATAAATTCTGTTCTTTCATATTCTCCTACTTTACTTTACTTCACTTCACTTAAGGCACAACTAAATGATACATGGATATGTTGTGCTTTTATTTCTTTGTGATTTTTAAAGCAAAGTAATCCTGCCTAGGACAAAATATGAATCACATACCATAGTAGCCACACTTGCCCTGCTACAACTGAAAATCGTATGTGAGAAAGCTAATTATTTATTCAATATAATTGGAATGCAGAGGCATATCAGAAATAGCAGTACGTTCTTCCAACAGTGGGTGACTCTGCTTTCCTCCTCATTCAAAATGCAAATGTCAATATTAATAAGCAATTTAATACTGAATCCATTGATTATCTTGTCTCCCTTTTACAGGCTATTCAAATTTTTATTTTTAACACATACGATGCTCAGTTAAATATAAACATGTTCAGTTGAATTGCCCTGATGTTGACTGACAACAAGCAATTCCATATTGGTAAGGCTTAATCTGATATTGTTTTACTTCTTCCAGTCCTTGACAGCTTCCTGACACTGGTTCAAGTGTTACACACCATCTTCAGTACAATCTCGGGTGTTGATGTACAACTGGGTGTCATCAGCATTCTGATGATATTTCACCCCAAACTAACAATGACTTCTCCTAGTGGTTTCATATAGATGTTGAACAACATGGGGGACAACACCAAGCCTTAAGGAAGCCCACCACCAGAGTAACATGGGCTAGAACACCTCCCCCAATTACAACCATCTGGAACTTCCCATTCAGGTAGTTCTCCTAACTCCCAACTGTTGCAGGTGATCCAGAAGGATACCATGGTTAATAGTACTGAATGTCACCAAGATAGCTAGTAGGACCAAGAGGGGTACACATCTAAGTCCTGACAAAAGTCATTAACCAGTGTGACTAATACCATTTCTGTCCCATGACTGGACCTACTGTATATACTGACTGTGAGGGATACAGATAATCCATTTCCTCTAGGATCCTCAACTGCTTTCTCAACAATTTTCCTTAAAAAATGAAGGTTGGAAAGTTGTCCAAGACAAGCAGGTGACATTATGTCTCCCTCGAAGAAGCATTGACTATATCTCAGATCCAGCTGCTCTTACCCTACTTAGCCACCCAAAGAAACCAGGAGGGGAATGGATCTCGTCTGCAGATGGCAGAACTGATACTTCTTTGTCTACTTCCATGGGTTGTAGAAGCTCAAAAGAGCCTTGGCAACTCCAACACCAACTCTGAGACAATGTCCAGAAGACACCAGCATCCACAGAATCCTGCTGTTTTCACAAGCTTCATCTTTTTGGGGTGACACACGTAGAAAAGGAGCAGGGTTTGTGTCACAATGCCACAATAGTGTTTTGTCAGTTTGATCTCTGTTGTCCCCCTCACCCCAGGGGCCCCTGCCTAGCAGTTATGCTGTCAGTTTACCAGGACCAGCCCAAGCTTGTCTCTATGGCCCAATTCGAGCCATCTCCATGGCAGCTGTGACACAATCACTGCTAGCTCTCCTCCCTGGCCTAGCCATTGCAACTGCTGCAGGAAACTCAACCAGGCAGATTTTCAGTGCTACATACCCACCACTATCTAGCCAGGTTTCAGTAATATACACAAGGTCTGCACATTTGTCCAGCACCGTATCATGGATGGACAAGATCTTATTCCACATAGACTTGGTATTTACCACCAGCAGCTGGAGGCCAAGACACTTAAATTTGACCACCTGCCCCCAGGATAGTGGAAACTGGCTTAGAAAAAAGGAGTGGCATCAATAATTGGGTCACCCTTCTCCTGCAGCAGCCTACCCAGCACCCATGCCATCCCTTCCTCCTTCCCATCACAATCCCAATTTGAGCACCCACAAAGACCAATAATGACCTCTCCCCGGTTTCCATCCTCAGATGTTTCAGCCCTCTACTCACCACAGCATCAGCTACCATGCTGATGGCAATTCTTCAGGCCTAGCCTTGTACTATTCGCACAATCGTTCACTCCCTACCACCCCTAGTTTCCTACTCCTTTGCCGATCCATAGAAAAAAATGCAGCCCCAACTAACCTCCCCAAAATTCACACTTCCTGAGAGTCTTCCAAGCACTCCAGTGCCATCAATGTGCACTAACTTGCTAGGTTCTCTCCCCCCTCCATTCTTTCCCTGCAGAGGGGAAGCCCTTCTCAGCCCTCCACCCCTGGGGGTGTGCTCAAATAGCCCTTGCCCAATCTAATTAGATCTTTGTCTCTGGCCTGATTGATTTTCCAGAATGTCCTCAAAATGGCCTCTGGAGCAGACAGCCCCAGGCAGCAGACAGCAGCAGCTTCTCTATTTCTCTATTTCTCCCACTCTATTTCTGTTGGCCACAAATATGCAGCAGATCGAAGCACTCTGGCTGTTTGGCAGTCTCTTTCACAAATCTTAGCTGCAGCCCATTGTCCAGGAGTCTGGATTTCATTTCCAATCTCTTGCCTCAGCATCACTCACTGTTCTTCCCATTGCTGCTCTGTTGTCAAAGGCAGGAATGGCACCCTTTCCTGGTCCAGTGATTGCGCCTGTCAGTGCAGCTTACCTTCGGCCAGGTACTGAGATCACTTTCCAAAACGCAGATCTCTATCCCTCTCTAGCGGCTCCCAGGCAAGTCCAGCATCAACTGCAAAATTGGATCCAAGAAATTCCTCTTCCAAATCTTCCCAGTAGATCCATCTTTTATGTGTTCTCTTTCTAGTTAGTCTTTCAGGACCTCCGTTACTGACACCCCCACTGCAAACCATCTACTACCAGCAACCTCTCATTTTCACTTCCCCTTTTCACTTTCACTAACACTTTCACAGATACTTTCTCTTCCCTCTCTACCACTAATAAACTACTATCCCCCCAAAGCAAAAACTGGCAGTAACATCGTACAAACATGGAACTGACTATCAAAAAACTAACTTGGGCACCATCTTAAAGAAAAATATATAACAATGGTTTCCTGGAACTTACCCTGAAAGAAATATTGCAATTAAAGTGCTTATTTCTTATTGTGCTGCGTCTATTTTTACAGTGCAATATACAGTAAGCAGCCTAACAGCATTGGGTGAAGAGGTTTCACTTTTTATTGTTTTGTTATTTTCCCCTGAAAATTACTAGGAAATAACACTTCATTGTTCTGCTGCTGAATTTGGGCCCTGCAATTGTAAGAGTCTCTGGTGGCAGCAACAAATGGGGCTGGGAGCCATCTGTATGCCTGCTCTTGCTACACAGAAGTAATTCCCACTGGGTTCAATGGGGCTGACTCCCAGGTAAGGTCATGAACAATTATAGCATCAGTTTCTCAGGCAAGAGTGGAGAGAATCCAGGAGGTACTGGTAATGCTAATGTCAGAGCTAGTGTTGCTCCTTCATATTACTCTCCTGGGTAAAATGTGATTGGGAATGGTCCTAGGCAAATCAATGGACACAAAGAAAAGTTAGTACACTACAGTTCATTAAAAAACATTAAAGCCTATATAGAAAAAGCATTTTTAGCCAGTGTGGCATAGTGGTTGAAGTAGACTAGGAGTGGAAAGACTCACAGTCTAGTTCAGTGTTTCTCAACCTCTGCACATTTAAGATGTGTGGACTTCAACTCCCAGCATTCCCCAGCCAGCATGCTGGGTGACTTTGGGCCCATCACTCTTTCCCAACCCAACTTATTTCACAGGGTTGTTGTGGAGAAAACTGAGAGGAAGGAGAACCACGTATACTGCCTTGAGCTCCTATGAAAAGTTGAGAATCTAAAAAGCATGCAAGCAAACAATGAGAACTGCAAGATCCACAGAACAAATAACACACTAATTGGCTGTACCTAGTTTAGTGCCTAATTCTGTCTTACCTTTAGAAACCGAGGCAGTCTTCAGAGAGGCCTGGGCATGGCGTTATCATTTCAGTCTATGACTAAATTGACTTTCATTCTGAGTTTAAACTTTGGTACTCCTTGTTGACAATTTTAAGGGAATTTTTTTTTCTGGTGAGCTTTGTTATTTTTTACTTTTTTCAGGATGTTATAAAAAAGAGGCAAAGAAAGTTAACTAGTTAACAAACTAATCCTGTTGGGGAATGGTCATTTCTTTGATTCTAAAATCACAACAGGATGTGATTGGACATTTCTGATAATATGGGTGCTTTATTGTGGTTCTTTTTTATTCTTCCTTTTCTGCTGTTGTTCTATACCTGCTGTACTTGTTCATTCATTTGTTCATTCATTTGTTCATTCATTTGTTCATCCATCCATCCATCCATTCATGCAAGATCCATAGAAGAAAGTTTGGAAGGTACATAAATAAATTACAAGGAAATAATCTCTGTGAGGTAATGCTTAAGTCTGTGAATGATGGAGGAAAGTTGTCCATGTGTATAAAAAGCAGCAGTTTTACTGAAAGGGAGTTTGGTTTATGCATGTTTAAGTAAATCTCATTTATCTTGTGGTGTAGAGATAAGTTCAAGTGAAAGTTTAGCTTTCTCTGGTCATTAATTGGATGTCTTCCTGAATAGGATCTTAGTGGGACAGTCAGCCCCTTATCATGCTTTTACTTTCCTTCTCCAATAGCTGTCTGTTTCAAAATGAGTTCTGCTACTTTTTAATCTGGAAAAAGAAATAATATTGGGGCTTTTTGGTGACATCGTTTGTTACAGTTTGCTATAAATGCATTAAAAATAATAAAAATGAGAACAAAAATAATTATACCAAAATCTTGTTCCCAATACAATAGAAAACTGCCCAAAAAATTCCATCTCATGAAATTTGACCAAAAAAGTTTAGTTTAGTTTAGTTTAGTTTAGGTTAGATTATTGTTTATTGATTAGTCTAATGACCATATCAAATATAAGATAGGACAAGACAAGATAAGATAATATAGAGTATTGGGATATAAAAAATATTCAATGAAATGATCAGGTAAGATCATTCCTTTGGCAGTTGATATCAATCTGACCAATATAGGAAGCTCTCAGTTGAATGGCTTTAGATACAAAGTTGGTAGCTTTCTTACTGTCCATGTACCTTGGAGGAGGCAAGATAGCTAATTGATGGGGTCCCAATGGGCTATCCTGTCCATTTTTATTATTATTATTTATTTATTTATTTATTTATTTATTTTTATTATTCAGCTTTTTACTCCTGGTGACTGTCTGGACTAGTCCTTGCAGTTTTCTTGGGAAGGTTTTTTCTCTGAAGTAGTTTGCCATTGCCTCCTTCCTAGGCCTGAGAGAGTGCGACTGGCTCAAGGTCACCCAGCTGGCTTTGTGCCTAAGGCGGGACTAGAACTCATGGTCTCACGGTTTCTAGCCTGGTGCCTTAACCACTACACCAAACTGGCTCTTATCCTGTCAATTTGCAACTTTAAATGCTCTGCTCTGGTTGATGCACATAGCTGCCAGTCAAGGAAAATTTTAAAAAGCCAAAAAGATTAGCACAGGTAATTTAATCATAACTGCATTGGTAGCAATTATAATCCATTTTAAACAAATAACAGAAAAAATTGTGATAAAAATGAAATATATATATAGCTCTGGAGTGTTAAGGTGTGTAACTGGAGAAATCAACCCCCTCTCCACTTTTAGGAAATAGATCAATTTCACAAGATATAAATAAAAATTAAACTGTATTTAAAAATAAGAAAAGAGAAAAACTAAAATCTCCTTTTTAACTAAGTAGTCACTTGCAAAACAATCAGTGATAGTGGGGAGAAACAGAGAGCTATGAAAGACACAACCAGCATCTCAAGAGAATTTCCCCTGGTAAAAAATACATATACATTTAAAAGTTAAGGCTCTGAGCAGGCTATAAGATGCTATTGGCTTGTCACCAAGTCACAAAATCACTAAGCTTGGATTAAGTGCACAAGCCTCAGAAACAGTAAGAATCTTTACTAGCACACACTTTCCAAAGGAAAGACAATCTTTTAGCTAAATTTATTGCCTGTACCTTAGAGCCAAATGGATCACTGTAGCAACATTTCCTGACTGCTGCCTTGCAAGTTTCACTTTCTTTTAGATGTTTTCCTTTTATCAGAGGCTTAGCAAAGGTTTATTTGCTTGAACACATCGAGCAAAGAGGAACCCACCATCTCCCTAGGGCAGAGCTTTCCAAACTGTGTGTCGGGACAGGTTAGTGTGTCGGCTGCAGTGTCTGGGTGTGTTACGGCTGCTCCTGCCTCCGAGCCCTGCCAGGATTCCGCGCAGGTCCTAGTGCCTGCCTTGAGCCTTGCTGCCTCCAAACCTGCTGTGATTCCGCACAGGTCCTAGTGCCTGCCTTGTGCCCTGCTGTAAGAGTGTGTCACGAAATGATGCAAGTCTAAAAAGTGTGTCACCAACATGAAAACTTTGGAAAGCTCTGCCCTAGGGAATTGGTTCCATAATCAAAGTGAGGTTTTCCCTAATGCTCAGTTAGAATTTGCCTTCCTGCAACTTAATTCTGCAACCTGCATGCTGGGATAACAGACAGCATATCTTGACCATCTTCTGTGTGACATCATTTCACTCACCTGAAGAATGCTAACATTTTTTTACTTAGCCGTGTTTTCTCAAGGCAACACATAGCTGCCTCGATCTCCCCTCATAGGATTTCCTTGATCATTCTTGCTCTTCTCTACATCTGTTGCAGTTGGCCTGACTTGTTTTTTAAAGTAGGCTGCTTAGAACTAGATAGAGCTTTGGGGGTATCGTCTGAGCTAGGAAGAATAGAGTGAAACTATTATTTTCCATGATTTGGAATTATACTTCACTTAATACAGCCTAAAGTTCTTTTTGTCTTTTTTGCTGATGTACATTCAGCTTGCAATGAGCAACATTTCCAAAATACTTTTCATAAATATTGCTGGCAATCCAGGTACCCCACATGATCTTATATTCCATGCATTTTATATCATTTTCCTAAGTGAACAACTTTGCATTTGTCACTGCTTCATGCTACTATTCTTAGTCCCCTTCTACAAGGCAATGTCTACTTTTGTTTTTGACTTCTAGAGAATTAGTTATTTTACCCAATCATGTACAGTATCACCTGAACCGCATTCCTTTCTTCTCTTCATAAAAAGTTGAAGTTTCCAGGACCAAGTCCTGCGCCACTCACATGAGGACATCAAGAGCAACTTCAGCTCTTTCTCCTTCCTGAATAAAGTCACAACCATCATACTGATCAGATATGACTGGTGCAATACAGATGTCTTAATTCTAGAAACAATTTCCCTAATTCATCATTCCATGAGTGTGTATGATTATTTTTTCTAAAATATAACGTTTCACTAATTTCTCTTTCCTGACTGTTATCTTGAATCTAAACTGCTTTCACTTTTTCTCTCAATTCGCGATTAAAGACGCTTCACCATTCTTTTGCAACGCTCTACTAGGTAAGTGTAATGGTATGTGGGGAAGACCTTGGGAAACTGGGCAAGGAGATGCTGCCTAGGGAATGGTCAGATAGGAGACAGCATAGACCCCAGCTATGGTTTTCAGGCTGTAAAGGTGACGGCAGGAGAGTTGTACTTTCAGACTTGCAAGGTTCTGTTAATGTAGCTTTACAATAAAGTAGAATTAGCTTATCTGGTCATGTTTCCTGTCTGGTCTACCTGATAAGGCTGACCATAAGACAATGATATGGTTCAAACAGCTACCAAATTATATTTGATTGAATGCATTTTTTTCATGATAAATGCATATTGAAAAGCGACATTAATTCCTGTATTAGAAGTTAGCCACTTCACTAGCTTCCAGAAGAGGTGCTATGTTGCTGGGACCTCTAATGTTTTTGTTACATACTAAAACGACCCAATATTTATGGAGAGGGATACTTCTTGTACTTTATTTCTGCCTGTCCATATATATTGCCAGGGGCGTGGTGGCTCAGCGGGTAAGACGCCAGGCTTGTTGATCAGAAGATTGCAAGTTCGGAGGTTCGAATCCCTATCCCCATGTGCGGAGTGAGCTCCCGCACTAGCTCCAGCTCTTGCCAACCTAGCAATTCGAAAGCATGCAAATGCAAGTAGATTAATAGGTACCACTTCGGTGGGTAGGTAACAGCGTTCCACGTGCGTCATGCCGGCCACATGACTGTGGAAGCGTCTTAGGACAACGCTGGCTCTTCGGCTAACAAACGGAGATGAGCACCGGCCCCTAGAGTCGGACACGACTGCACAAATGTGCGGGGGGATCCTTTACCTTTTATATATATTGCCATACTCACGTATGTCACAATGGTAGATGTTCAGATCAAAATTAATTAATGATCCCAGCCTGGAAAGGAAATATGATATACCTGGCATAGGGCCTGGTTATTTGAGGGACTGCCTGTCTCCCATAGTATCTGCCAGAAGCACACCTTCTTTGTAGCAGTGCCTGCCTTTGGAATGAGGTTCCCCCCAAGATTTGAACGGCCCCCACCCTACTGGTGTTTCAAAGGGGCTTGAAGACCTGGCTCTTCGCCCAGGCCTTTGGTGAGGGAGAGTGATGCCCCTTCGCTTTGTTACTGTCCGTCTTGTAATTCTCATTTTATTTTTCACTTATTAATAATTGTAGTTCTCTTGTTTTAGCTGTTGTGAGCTGCCTAGAGTTGCTGGGAGTCGGGCAGCATACAAATTTGATAAATAAAAACAAAAACATATTCTGACTTCCGGTGGGGATATGGCGGACTGAACAGCTGTGCTTGCAGGCTTCACGGGCAGAACTGACAACGCGGCAGTTTTTTGGGGCTCAGGCAGGTTTTTCCTGAAGCCCAAGAGTGTTTTACCAGGAAAGGAAAATGTTTGGAATCACCCCATTTGTCCTCCAGGACGGCGGCTTGTAACCAGAAGATCGTAAACAGTGTTTGCACTTGACAGTTAAGAGCTGCCGGGAGGCTGCAACATCACCATTTCCAAGCCACGCTGTAGCCTTAAAGGGACACTAAAACCAGCCACCCCATTTCTAATTCACCCAATTTATATATATTTTTAAGTATATGTACCCTAAGAGAGGCTTTCTACAGCAAGGAGAAGCGGATCTCTTGGTGCTTATCATTATTTCAGCTTTCTCTTGCTACTTTCTCTGAGGAACTGCCTGTTATCATACTTTCACTTGTGTAAACACATTTTGGAATTTTCCTATTATCTCCCACTTTCGCTGGTTAAGTACCTAGGGGGTGCCATAATTTACTGCATGAGACATGGAGGATTTCAATCAGACTTTCTCGGATTTTCGTCAAGACTTCAAACAGATTCTTTTTGATTCCTGTCAAGTCTTTATGCAAGGCATTCAGGACATTGTGGAAAACATTGTGGAAAACATGAGGTCTAAAATGTGTCATCTGTGTGGAAATGTTGTGGAAGAAATTGAAGAGCTTAACAATGATACGTAGAAATGTTTCTTCTAACAGTGAGATCGGGGCTTCTGTTGAAATGCTAGATGAAGACCCGAGAGTTGAGTTGAAGAAATTAAAGGGACAGTTAGAATTGCAAGTTTATTTATTTATTTATTTATTTATTCAATTTATTCCCCGCCCATCTCCCATACAAGGGACTCTGGGCGGGTCACAACAATCAAAGTTAAAAACAATACAATAATTTTAAAAAATACAATATAAATAAATAAAATACAAGATGGGGGACGTAGGGAACGTAGCATAGTGTTGCTACGGGGCTAGCCAACCCCAAGAGGCACTCCCGCCTCCGTTGTCCCAGGCCAGGTGGCAGAGCCAGGTCTTATAAGTGAGATAATAAGTAAGTTATAAGTAAGTTATAAGTGAGATTGATTTTTTGATGGAATGTTATGGAAAAGAAGGGGTTATTGTGTATGGGAGGCTTTCTACTGAGAAGTCGGAGTTTTTAAGGGGGACAGTTGGGCTGTTTGATTTCTCTATGAAAAAAGCTCTGTGTGTATTGTGGGGATATGTAAATGCTCTGGTTTATTTTGAAGTGGGGTAAGAGTTTAAGAATATCTGTTTGGATGGTTTCTAGGGCTTGTTCGACTACATTCATCTTTAATGATTTGGATTAAGATTAATAAGGTATAATAATAAATGCTTGGTTTTAGGCTTAATATGATTAAGATCTTTATAATTGTATTATTAATTATAATGGCAGACAATTTATATGCTTTTTAGTTTGCTTTTTATTATAGTAGACAGAAATGAATAGAATAGTAATAGGGAGGAAATAAATAAATGTTATCTTTGGGGGGAAGTTGATTAGGATATATATATATACAGCATATATACACACATATTCTGTGTGTGTGTGTGTGTGTGTGTATACACACACACACACACACACACTGTGTGTATGTGTGTGTGTGTATATATATACACACACACACATACATACACTGTATATACATACACATACATATACTGTATATATAAAAAATTCCCTTCTCACCCCTATGGGTGGTATGTGTCTTCCTCAACCTCGGGTCCTCTACCAGAGGCCTGGGAGTTTGAGGGTTCTGCGCAGTATCTTAGCTGTTCCTAGCATTGCACTCTTCTGGACAGAGAGCTCTGATGTTGCTCCTGGGAACTGTTGGAGCCACTCTCCCAGCTTAGGAGTCACAGCCCCGAGTGCTCCTACCACCACTCGGACCATTTTGGCCTTCACTTTCCACATCCTCTCTAGTTGCTCCTTCAGGTGCTGGTACTTCTCCAGCTTCTCATACTCCTTCTTCCTGATGTTGCTGTCACTTGGCACTGCTACATCTATCACCACCGCCGTCTTCTGGTCCTTGTCTATTACCTGTCTGGTTGATTGGCCAGTACCTGCCTGTCTGTCTGGATCTGGAAGTCCCACAGGATCTTAGCCCTGTCATTCTCCACAACCTTCTGTGGAATCTCCCATCTGGACTTGGGAGGGTCTAGCCCCTACGCTGTGGAGATGTTCCTGTACACAATGCCAGCTACTTGGTTGTGCCGTTCAGTGTAAGCTATTCCTGCCTGCATCTTATACCCTGCCACTATGTGTTGGACTGTTTCTGAGGCCTCTCTGCACAGTCTGTACCTTGAGTCCTGTCTAGTGTGGTAGACCCCTGCTTCTATGGATCGGGTGCTTAATGCCTGTTCTTGTGCTGCTATGATCAGTGCCTCAGTGCTGTCTTTTAGTCCAGCCCTTTCCAGCCACTGGTAGGATTTCCCAATGTCAGCCACCTCAGCTATCTGTAAATGGTACATCCCATGCAGGGTCTTGTCTTGCCATGGCACTTCCTCTGCTTGATCTTTCTTCCATGTCTGCTGCTGCTTCAGGCATTCTCTCAGCAACTCATCTTTAGGTGCCATCTTACTGATGTACTCCTGGATGCTCTGGGTCTCATCCAGGACAGTGGCTTTGACACCAGATCCTGCCCGCCCTCTTTCCAGCTGGTGTACAGTCTATGGGTGTTGGACTTGGGGTGAAAGCCTCCGTACATTGTGAGGAGTTTCAGGGTCTTCACATCAGCAGCCTCCATGTCCTCCTTTGGCCAGCTCACTATACTGGCAGGGTATCTGATGACTGGCAGGGCATACATGTTAATGGCATGTATCTTGTTCTTCCCATTGAGCTGGCTCTTCAGGACCTGTCTTATCCTTTGGTGGTACTTGGATGTTGCTGTCTTCCTTGCCTCTTCATCGTGGTTCCCATGTGACTGTGGGATACCAAGGTACTTGTAGCAGGTCTGTATGTCTGCTATATGGCCTGCTGGTACTTCCACCCTATCAGTCTTAACTACCTTCCCTCTCTTTACTACCATCCGGCCACACTTCTCTAGTCCGAATGACATCCCAATGTCCTCACTGTAGATCCGTGTCAGGTGGATCAGGGAGTCAATGTCATGTTCACTCTTAGCATACAGCTTGATGTCATCCATGTAGAGGAGGTGGCTGATGGTAGTTCCACTCTTGAACTTGTATCTGTATCCAGTTCTTGTGATAATCTGGCTGAGGGGGTTCAAGCCCATGCAGAACAGCAGTGGGGACAGTGCATCACCTTGGTATATGCCACACTTGATGGCCACTTGTGAGAGCTGTCTTGAGTTGACTTCCAGTGTTGTCTTCCACAGTCCCATTGAGTTCTTGAGGAAGGTCCTTAGTGTCCTGTTGACTTTGTATAGTGCCAGGCATTCACAGATCCATGTGTGTGGCATTGAGTCGTAGGCTTTCCTGTAGTCAATCCAGGCTGTGCTCAGATTGGTCTGTCTAGATCTTGAGTCTTGAGCGACTGCTCTATCTATGAGCAACTGGTGTTTGGAGCCTCTGGTGATGTTCCCAATGCCCTTCTGAGCTGTGCTCATGTACTGGCCCATATGGTCCTGCAGCTTGGTGGCTATGATGCTTGACAGGACTTTCCATGTTGTGGGGAGGCAGGTTATTGGCCGGTAGTTGTTCCCTTGTTGGGGTCTTTCATGATCAGCACTGTCCTACCTTGTGTTAGCCAGTCTGGGTGGGAGCCTGCTGCTAGCAGCTGGTTCATCTGTGCTGCTAGGCGTTCATGCACTGCTATTAGTTTCTTTACCCAGTAGGTGTGGATCATGTCTGGACCAGGTGCTATCCAGCTCTTCATGTTCTTGACACGCTGTTGGATATCTGCTACTGTGATGGTGACTGGTTCCTGCTCTGGGAGATTTCTGTGGTCTGCTCTCATGTCCTGCAGCCACTTTGCACTGGTGTTATGTGTCTTCTCTTTCTCCCATATGTTCTTCCAGTACTGTTCCATTTCTGCTGTTGGTGGCTCTGCTCTTACTGTGTTGTTGCACTGCAGCTGGGAATACACCTTGGATGGTTCTTTGGTGAACAGGGCATTTATCTTCTTGGCCTCTGCTTCTCTAGTGTATATCCTTAGCCTGGTAGCCAGCGCTGTGAGCCTTTGTTTAGCAGTCTCTAGGGCTTCAGTTGGAGTCAGGCCCTTGTATTTTTTCTGTAGCCAAGTCTTATCCTTAATCTCCACACTCTTCTGTAGTTCTACCAGCTGACTAACTTCTCTCCGAGTTGCCTTGATCTTAGCCTCCAACCTCATATTCCGGTGGGGGGGGTATGTAGTGCTGTTCTTCTTGATCATGTAGCCAAGCATCTCCAGGATTACAGTGGCTGTAGCATATACCAGTTCATTGGTTTGAGTTATAGTGGTAGTAGGGATTGTCGTGAGGGCTCTGTTGGCATCTTCTAGCATACTATCTGATGGTACTTCTCCACTGAGCCTTGGTAATCGGTCTCGAGGGTTGACTGTAGCTAGTTTATCCATGATCTTTTGTCTCATATCAGCTGCTGTGCTGTGTAATGGAGGGGGTGGTAGTGACGTTCCAGCTTCAGGTGTTGGCTGCACCTCCAGTTGTTCTTCCGGGTCTTCTTGAATCTGGGATATAATGTGTAGTTGGTCTATCTCGAGTTGTGAGAACAGCTTCCTCTTCACTATGTTGAAGTGTTGGGTAACTAGCTGTTTCTCAGTTAGTGTGGATGCAGGTCTTCTGTCCATCCATAGTTCCCTCATACGTTTCATATATCCCCTCTCATTAGGTCTACTGTTGTAGTAGCATTCCATCAATTCCAGGCTCTTTTGTCTCATCCATGTATGGTTTGTTCCAGTAGCCCACTTATTGTCAGATTGTCCTGGTTCCCCAACATCTGGTGCAGACCTTGTTAATCCGGGTGACGTCCGAGCCGGTATGACTCTCTTAGTTCGTGTCACTCATATTTTGAGGTAGGCAGGTGAAGCATTAGGGGGTCTTTGCCCAAGGACCCCTACTGGTAAGGTAGGTACCAGTTGGGATTTGAACCCCGGCCTCCCGCTCCAAAGGCGGCACTCTAACCATTACGCTATCCAGCCATATATATATATTCTTTTTCTTTTAATATAAGGCGATGGAGCAACTGTATTTAGTGATTTTTAAAATGTGCCAATGGAATGATTTATAGAAATAATGTGATCTTAGTTTAATATAGAGTAAGGGATTGATTATTGAAAATTTGTTGTATATCCTTGCTGTTAAAAGTTGGAAGTCACCTCTTCTTGTAATTGTAAAAAAAAAAAAATTCTCTTGTGTTTTCACACTTTTTTTATTTTTCTCTTTTTTCTTTTTGTAGCTTTTTTCTTTTTTGTAGTTTTTATCTTTGTCTTAAATCTAATAAAATTCTTATAAAAAATAAAAATGAAAACATATTCTGAAATGTAAAACATTTTGAACTTTCCTCCACATTTGAATTCTCTCCAAGTAAAGCCTCGCCGTAGCCAGTGCTGCATACCCGTGTGTTCTACCAAACTGTTCTAAGATAATCGATACAGCAGTCCTCCATGTGGAAATCAGTCTGAAGCCAGACCCACCAGAGGTATCCTGGCAGAACAGCCATGGTCCTTTTTTCGTAGCCTGTGACTGACGGAGTACCGTCCTGTGAGCTCAGAATGCTCAGGACAGGAGGCCACAGCGATATAGGACATGTAACCTGCCATCTTACTTATGGATTACTAATGTGGAGGTAACATTCTAGTGAAGGTGTGCTATGATGAGGAAATCATGCTGCATCCAGTATGAGCATGGCAGACTTTTTTTTTCCTGAACAGGAGAGGATTTAGTTGCACCGTATCATTGTGTACCTGAATAAAAGTGTGGGGAGGCTGAGTCGCACAAGTTCTCAAACAAAAAGAAAAGAGATCATCTTTACAGTGCCTCATCAGTGCATCATTTCAATTGTCTGAAGTATTACAGTATGTTGTCTTTTTCCAGAGGCTCAAAGTTTTGCCACACTTGTAAAAATCTTTCTTGTCGTTTGCATGCCGTAGGCTGCTGGCTTAGCTCCTGGGTAGCCCAAGGGCGTAAGTCCGCTGAGAAAGGCTACTTCTGGTAGACTGAATATATTTTCCACCAACAGGGAGTGGGCAATATTGCACCTCAGTTTAGCCTGATCCAAACAGAGGAAATACAGCTCAGGCTTGTATCATATGTTCTGTTTTGTTGGTGTTTTATTTGTTGGTGTGGGCCCTTTCACCCAAGGCTTTGCATATAGCTACAATACACATGAATTTTTGGAGTCCTGGAGTTCCCACCAATGAACAGATTACCCTAATTACAATACACAGGATGCAGAATCCATGCATGCATGGATAGAGTTCCATGCATGTTGTTTTTTATGTGGGTTGTCCTGTTTATTATGTTCCACTAAATACAGAAAAATCTCCCAATGAATAGGATTATTATATTCAGAGTATTTCCCACCTACACTCCTTAGAATATAAGAGAGCCTTTTGTTTTAGCATCTTTAAAACATATGAAGAAAGTTAAAATTAACGTCTGTACTATTAATCAGTGCGTCGTGCTTGTGAAGTATCTCTCTTTCATTGTCTAAAAGAAATGCAAAAGGGAATGTCAAAGGTTTCACAAGCCACTTGTTTTCTGTTAGCAGTAAGTATATATTTGCTACTTCTGTTTCCAGTTCAATAATAGCAATCAGACCTGTATAGCACGTGTTAAATAGAAATAAGTCCCAGGCCACTGACAAGGAGAAAGAATAGTAGAATTACACAGCAGGGGAAACAAAGTATAATTTAAGGGTCCAATTGGGAGAAAAGCTTCCTGAATAGGAAAATGTTGTGTTTATATATAGAATTGCACATATAATTTTGCAAACTCTTCAACTAATCCATGAAGTGAAAACTTACTATTGCATACATTTTGGAACTGGCATTAAAGGCATATATTTAAACTCTCTTATTTCTTTTTCCACTTTTCCAAGTTAATTTAAAAACAACACCAGGGCAAAGGTTTGCTCTATGCATGCCATATCTCTGTGAAAGTCTTCAGATAATTTCATTCCATGCCATTTAGGGTTTTGTAGGCAAGAAGCAGAAGTTTTATTTACATCTGGGAATGGACTGAGAGGTAATTTAAATGAAACAAAAATCAGACAAAGGAACTGGCAGACAATACTGAGTACAGCAATCTTCAGAAATCCATCTCACTTACATCACCTTACATGAAAAGACAGAAATGGGGAGAAGGTTAGAAAAAGCTCTACCAGATTTCCCAGATTTTCTTTTCTGGGCTTTTAAAACACTATTACAAAAGCATCTGAGAATGAACTCTGAGGAACTGAAATTATGCAAAACAGCTTTAGAATTTTTCTAAGACAAATGGTTTTAAGGCAGAGTCACATATCTAGTAATGTGATCCAGGGGCATTTGAGGGGGGTCAAAAAAATCAAGATGGCAGCCATGGCCGCATGATGAAAGCCCACCCTCATTTTTTATATATCACACGTGAGAAGCACATTAAAAATGGGTGGGGCTTTGATCATGAAGTTGCAGCTGCCACCGAGACTTTTTTAGCCCCCCCCCCCCGAAGATACACCTGATGTTATCTCTTTGTCATTACAACATACATTTATCCAGTTAATGTTGCCATATGCTCCTTGACTCCCTGTTGAGGAAGACTGTAATCTTTTTTCCACTATTTATCCTAATAAAAATAACTGTATAATGAAATGTTCTGCTATGCAGGCTTTCAGCTGGCCTCCTATTTTGCTGCAGATTACGCTCTTCACTCTTCACACTCTTCACTGTTTTCATTGCATTGATTTGGATGGCTATTAGATATATAATTTGTTTGAATAACCAATTAAGAGGGTTAATAATAAGCATTTCTATTTCATCAGAAAGATAATAATTGGCAATTTCTACCCAGTTTGACCCCTAATAGCAGTATTTTCCTTCATCACCTGTTTCCAGACATATAGCATCTAATTCCAGGTCACTAGGTATGCTTAAGGGGCGTGGTGGCTCAGCGGGTTGTTGATCAGAAGATCGCAAGTTCGGAGGTTCGAGACCCTAGCCCCGCATGACGGAGTGAGCTCCCGCACTCGCCCCAGCTCTTGCCAACCTAGCAATTCGAAAGCATGCAAATGCAAGTAGATTAACAGGTACCACTTCGGTGGGTAGGTAACAGCGTTCCGCGCCCGTCAGGCCGGCCCCATGACCGCAGAAACATCTTCGGACAGCGCTGGCTCTTTGGCTAAGAAACAGAGATGAGCACCGCCCCCTAGAGTCGGACACGACTCCACAAATGTGCGGGGGGAACCTTTACCTTTTTTAGGTATGCTTATCACAGAGATAAGAGTATATTTACTTGAATGTTCCAGATTTCTGCCCTTATGGGATCACAGAAATGGTAAGAAGTCTTGCTACCTAGATTTATCAGCTGCAACTTTTACCCTCTACTAATCAAACAAGTAATTTGATTTTTAGATAACATCTAATTATCTCTCTGATTATATCTAAAATTCCATTCTGTCTCCCAAGATAAATCTGATGTACAAACATTGCCCCTAGCTCTCATCACATTCAAGCCATAATTAAAGATCCATGTCTAAAATCTCTTGCTTCCCAGAGATTTGTTGTCTGAGCATCAACCCTGCATTTTCTCCCTCCCTTTCTCCATAATACATACAACTTCTAGGCTAAATTCCTGCAAATAGGGTTTAGTTACTTCATATTCTGAAATAATGTTTAGTCCATATTGCTGCAAATCTCAACCCACTTCCTAGGCAGTAAGTAAGCCCCATTCAACACAATGGACAATTCATCAGATTGCACCATTTGTTAAAGTTTGCAATTATTTAAAAATAAATAAGATGCTATTAATCATTTATTAAACAAACTTATATAGCCAGCCATCTACCAGAAGGAACTCTGGGCAACGAACAAGAATAAAAAACACAATATACTTAAAACAACAACAAAAAAAACATTTCAAACAATGTTGAGCCACTGATAAAACTTGCATCCATCAATCATCCACACCATGCTGGCTCCATCAAAATCCTGGCCACAGTGCCGGGGGGAAAAGCGAGAAGGTGATAAATTGTATGCTGGAGCCCTATGTATATTGGCTGATCCAAATATTCCTTTTTCTATATTCCATATTTTCAGCACTGCCCAAATAGAAGACTATATTAAGAAATTAGTCTCTCCTGCTAGTAAAATTATTTAACTAGCCACTGTTGTGAAATTCAGGAATGGCCACAAGAGCCCCCAATTCCTTGTTTTCCATTCTGCATATCATCTACAACCTGATATCTATTTTCAAATATTATTTGTTTTTTAACTAGGAAGGAGTTAAGTAACTGTTTTAGGAAATACCCATACGATTTTTAAAAACCATGTTTCTGGTTTTCCCCTCCTTCCTCCTACATTATTTACCTGTACAGCAATGAAGAACATCTATGTTCTAGCACAGGGGTCCTCAACCTATGGGCCACGGCCCACTAGTGGGCCACGGCCTGTTAGGAAGTGGGCTGCGGGGCTCCCTCCTGCGAACCCCGCCCCCCGGTGCATGCGATTACACCACCCCTGGTGCGTTCGATTGGCTCCCGCCTGTAAACCCCGCCCCCCGGTTCGCACGATTGGCTCCCGCCTGCAAATCCTGCCCCCCCCCCCAGTCCGTGGAAAAATTTTCTTCCATGACCAGTCCCTGGTGCCAGAAAGGTTGGGGACCGCTGTTCTAGCAGCTTTGGGGGGATGGGTCTAGGAGGATCAGAGTGATGAAAGCGGCACTGCAACAAAAGCCCCCTTTTTTTACATGCATTGTGACATCACATGGATGTTTCAAAAAGGGCTTAGCTTGAAGAATGACACCATGAAACTGCTTTTGTCAAAAAGATGAAAGCAGCAAGAGCCTGCAGATACTGCTGCTGTGTTCAAGAACACCAAAAATATCTTGTAATTTCCAGTGACAGTGGGGCCAGGCAACTAAATTCCCTTATCATATGACAGAGGCAATTATTTCCTCCAAAAGCTCAAAACTATTACTACAGGTATCAGTACTGTGGAGTCCTTGGTGCTCTCTGAGCCTTGTTGTTTTCTTGCAGACGTTTCATTGCCAGACTAGGCAACATATTCAGTGCAAAAAGGGAGTGGGGTTTGATCTCTGTTTATATACAAAGATCTTGCCCTGCTTGTGTTGGTGGGGGTGTTGTTCTCTCCTTGGTAGTTCTTTGATTAGGCTGTTGTTTCCTGCTTGGTTGATTGACTGAGTCAATAGTTCCTTGACTAGGGTATTGTGTACTGTTTGCTTGTTTGTCTGGTGTTAATCCTTGTGTTAATCTTTGCATATCTGGGTGTTGATTGCCGGTGAGGAGGTGTTCTGGTCTTTTAGCTTTTCTATTGTCTCTTTTGAATGGTATGTAAATGTTGTTTACCTCTATGTGCCTGTTGAAGGCTGACTTGTCTGAGTGCCAAGCTTCCAGGAATTCGCTAGCGTTTTTGGATTTGGCTTGGTCTATGATGCTCACAGTTTCCCAGTTGAAAGTATGGTTGAGTCTGTCCATGTGTTGTGAGATTAAGGAGTTTTCATTGTGTCTTCTGACTGCTAGTTGGTGTTCATGGATGTGCTTTGCTAGTCTTCTGCCCGTCTGTCCTACATAGTGGCTGCTACAGTCCTTACACTATATGTTGATGACTCCTGTTTTTTCTTCTTGGGCTACAGGGTCTTTTGTTTTGCTTAAGATGTTCTGGAGGGCTTTGGTTGGTTTGTGTGCTACACTGATGCCATGTGGCTGTAATAGTCTGTTGGTAGTTTCCAAGATGTTTCTCATGTATGGCAGTGTTATCCTTTTCATAGCTTGTGTTGGTTGTGCTGTAGTGGGTTGAGTGGTCAGGCACTTTTTGATAAAGTTGCATGGGTATCCATCTTGTTGGAAGATACCAAGGAGAGAACAACTTCCCCACCAACACAAACAGGGCAAGCCACTGTATATAAACAGAGAGCAAACCCCACTCCCTTTTTGAACTGAATATGTTGCCTAGTCTGGCAATGAAACGTCTGCAAGAAATCAACAAGGCTCAGAGAGCACCAAGGACTCCACAGTTCAACCCTGAGCTACAAATATTCTCTTCAATTGATATCAGTACTGTATTTTAAAGTGCTTTACAAAAATCAGTAACAAAAGGACCCCACCCCCCATTCAGTCAGCTTATGTGTATTTTCTTACAACTCCCAGATAATAAGAAACATCTTCCTCCTTTGGCAACCAAATGGAACTTCCATCTTGGGTTGCTCCCTGGTGGCCAGCCAGAAGCCAAGAAGTTCTTTAGGATTCAGAGACAATTCAATAAAATCATTTTTGGTATTTCACTCAAACCAGAGTGAAATACCAAAAAAACATTTTATTGAATAAGTATTAAAAGGATTGTGGGGCGCGGTGGCTCAGTGCGTAAGATGCCAGGCTTGTCGATCGGAAGATCACAAGTTCGGAGGTTTGAATCCCTAGTCCCACGTGATGGAGTGAGCTCCCACACTAGCCCCAGCTCTTGCCAACCTAGCAATTCGAAAGCATGCAAATGCAAGTAGACGAATAGGTACCACTTCAGTGGGCAGGTAACAGCGTTCCGCACGCGTCATTCGGCCACATGACCGTGGAAGCGTCTTCGGACAATGCTGGCTCTTCGGCTAAGAAACGGAGATGAGCACCGGCCCCTAGAGTCGGACACGACTGCACAAATGTGCGGGGGTGGGGGACCTTTACCTTTACCTATTAAAAGGATTATAGTGTTTTGTTGTTTTATAAAATTTGTGATCAGAGTTATGGAAAAATATTAAGACAAGCTTGCAGTAAAAACTTTGCTTTATTTAAAACAAAAAAAACGAAACTAAGCTTTTCTTCAGCCGAAGAGAAGCACATGGCTGATTAACATAGCTATTTACATTGAGATAGCAGAGCAGAGTGCAGAGCAGAGAGAACAAAAGGCATTTACATTTTAAACCTTAACTTGAGCAGCATCTGAGTGGATAGGATCTAGCATGTGACCAAAACACGTAGGCAACAGATTCCCAATATGGGCAAAGCTCAAACAGATAACTCTGATTGGTCAGAACTATCAGCCTAGCTGGCTCCAAGGCAAATTAACATTCCTGAGGAAGTGGGGTGAACATGTGCTCTCTCTTGAAACTCACAGGAAAAAAGTTTGAGGCCTGGTTTTTTAAAAACTAGCCTTCCATATTTCAAGTCATAAAAAATATATGCAACATAGTGAAATAAATATGACCAATTTACTGTATGTTCCTTCTCTTACCAGGAACCCCCCAAGATGGACCCATTTGAGAGAGCTGTTGATGGAACTTTGTCTTCATGGGATTTTATGTCTACACCAAGGTTTAATGTCTGGAAGCTTTTGCCTTCTTTTCTATACTCAGCTGTCTTTTCTTAAGGGACAGGGAGTATAAACAATAGCACATCTGATCAGTGACTGAGTCACAACTTCAGACAGTTGATCTTCTGCCAGTGATATTTTAAATAAGGAATCATCTCTAGCAGACAGTGCCTAGGAATGGCCTGATGACATACCTTGTCAGTATCTTGGGAACTCAGACAATTGACCCTTTGCTAAGAATATTTTTATGGGAAACATTGTAGCTAGAGTGTGGCCGCTTGCGCGCGCACACACACACACACACACACTAAAGCAGAGAGATGAACTTTTTCCATTGAGCTGAAGAGCTGAACAGAGTTGACAGCTGAGCACTATAGAGCCAGATAGAGAGTTGGAAAACAAAGAAAAACGGGCCTGGCAAAGTTTCTCTGCAGCTGCTACTGCAGCAGCAGCAGCAGCAGCAGAAACAATGGAGCAAAAGGCAGTGCCAAAACCAGGAAGAACAGTAAAATTAGGGTGGCTAGATCTTATCAGCCTTGTGAGGAGAGACCAGAAGAGGTTCAGTGGGAAAGGGTGGTAAACTATGCAGCAACTGAAACCCACCAGCGAGGCTTAGCAGCACCGACCGTGGTCTGGGGTTTGTGTGGCCTACTGAATTGGCCTTAGGAGGGCAACCCAGAAGTAGAAAGCAAGTGCCAGCTGCAAGTCAGGCAAAGACTGGCTGGGGCAGCTTCCTGGGTGACTGTAGGACGTGGTGGTAGGACATGGTGGAAGGAATACCAAAGGCAGAGCTCTTGACAGATTACTCTGATGGGTCCAGCTAATGGCTAGCTGCTCAGAAGGCTCCAAGAAGGATATTGTAGATCCTGTTAGTCTATTGCTAATTCAGACAGTCAACTGGAGCTCAATGCCATACCACTGCTAGGAAGGAAGGGGCTAGGCTGTGGGGACTGGCTGCTGCCAGGGTTTAAACTTTCTGTTGAGGGAGATGAAGCCAATTCCTTCACTCTTGTTTTGGACAAACAAGCAGGCATTCTTATTAGGCAGGTGGTTTGGCATTAAAGCTGGTTTGTCTGCTGAAGTAAGTTTTAATTAATTAAGGGCTTTTGATTTCCTTCATTTATTTATATTTTGCTTTTAATTAAACGAAACAAGGGAGCCAGTTTGGTGTAGTGATTAAGGCACCAGGCTAGAAACCGGGAGACAGTGAGTTCTAGTCCCACCTTAGGCACAAAGCCAGCTGGGTGACCTTGGGCCAGTCACATTCTCTCAGCCCTAGGAAGGAGGCAATGGCAAATCACTTCCGAAAAACCTTGCCAAGAAAACTGCAGGGACTTGTCCAGGCAGTCTCCGAGAATCAGAGACAATTGAAAGGATTAAAAAGAAAAAAGAAAAAAATAATACAAAAAGAAAAAAGAGTCATTGTATGCAAGTATTGTTACAACGGCTGTGAAGGCGGATGAAGGCTGCAGCAGACAAAAGGTCACCAATCGTCATGGTATACATGCCATTGGATTAGAGCCTTTTTCTGTGAAGTCTTCTTGCAAATCCCGCAAAAACAAATAAGAGATGAGCTTGCAGTACCCCCTAGTTTGGAGGAAGTCAGTAAAGCCACTAAACAAATGAAAAATAACAAAGCTAGTGGACCTGATGGGATTCCTGCTGAAGTCTTTAAAGAAGGCGAGCCTGAACTTACACAACAACTTCATAAGCTCATCGAAAGAATCTGGATGAGGGAGGAGATTCCAGCAGACTTTAGGGATGCCATAATTATCACTCTCTTTAAAAAGGGTGATAGAACAGACTGTGGAAACTATCGAGGCATCTCCCTTCTAGCCACAGCAGGCAAAATCCTGGCAAAGATCATCGCAAACCGTCTCCTATTTGTATCAGAAGACATCCTTCCTGAAACGCAAAATGGCTTCCGCCCTTCCAGGGGAACAGTGGATATGATCTTCACTGCACGACAGCTTCAATAAAAATGGAAGGAGCAAAACCGCCCTCTGTACATGGCGTTTATTGATCTGACTAAAGCTTTTGATACTGTAAATCGTACTGCTCTCTGGACCATCCTTCTGAAAATCGGATGCCCTGATAAATTTGTGAACATCTTGCGGCTACTCCATGACGACATGATGGCAACAATCCTGAATAACAATGGCTCTCAAAGCGATCCATTTAAAGTGGAATCCGGCGTTAAACAGGGATGTGCTATTGCTCCAACCTTATTTGCTATCTTCATCGCTATGATTATACACCTTGTTGAAGAGAAACTTCCTACTGGTGTAGAAATTATATATCGAACAGATGGAAAGCTTTTTAATCTTAGTAGGCTGAAAGCAAAAAATAAGGTAACTACAACTTCTGTTATAGAACTTCAATATGCTGGTGATAACGTAGTCTGTGCACACTCCGAGGAAGATCTTCAAACTATCCTAAACATCTTTGCAGAAGCATATGAAAAGCTCGGCCTCTCGATTAACATTAAAAAAAACCAAAGTGCTTTACCAGCAAGTTCAAACCAATCCCTCCGCAGCACCAACAATCCAGCTTAAAGGTGTGTCACTAGAAAATGTTGACCACTTTTCTTATCTCGGCAGCCATCTATCTACAAAAGCCAACATCGACGCTGAACTTCAGCATCGCCTGAGCTCTGCGAGTGTAGCTTTCTCCCGAATGAAGCGTAGAGTGTTTGAGGATCGGGACATTCGCAGGGAGACCAAAATGCTTGTTTACAAAGCCATTGTACTACCAACCCTTCTGTACGCCTGTGAAACATGGACCCTCTACAAACGCCACCTCCAACTTCTTGAAAGATTCCATCAACGCTACCTCTGAAAAATTCTGCAGATTACTTGGGAAGATAGGCGGACTAATGTTAGCGTATTAGAAGAAGCGAAAACCACCAGCATTGAAACAATGATCATCCAACATCAACTTCGCTGGACCGGTCATGTTGTTCGAATGCCTGACCATCGTCTTCCAAAGCAGCTACTTTACTCCCAACTTAAGAATGGAAAACGGAATATTGGTGGACAGCAAAAGAGATTCAAAGATACTCTCAAGGCTAATTTAAAAAAATGTAATATCAGCATTGAGAACTGGGAAGCCCTAACTCATGAGCGTTTCAATTGGAGGTCAGCCTTTATTAATGGCGCTATGGACTTTGAAGAAGCACGAGTACAGGGCGAAAGGGAGAAAAGAGCTAAAAGGAAGGCACGTCAGGCAAACCCTCATCGTGACCGTCTCCCACCCGGAAACCTATGCCCTCATTGTGGGAGGTTGTGTGGATCCAGAATTGGGCTTTATAGCCACTTACGGATCCTCTGTTAAAATTTTACCTTTGGAAGACAATCTTACTCGGCTACGAGTGATCACCAATGATGAATGATGAGAGAAATATGACAAGAAAAAGAAAGAAAGAAAGAAAGAAAGAAAGAAAGAAAGGAAGGAAGGAAGGAAGGAAGGAAGGAAGGAAGGAAGGAAGGAAGGAAGGAAGGAAGAGAAGAAGAAGAAGAAGAAGAAGAAGAAGAAGAAGAAGAAGAAGAAGAAGAAGAAGAAGAAGAAGAAGAAGAAGAAGAAGAAGAAGAAGAAGAAGAAAGAAAGAAAGAAAGAAAGAAAGAAAGAAAGAAAGAAAGAAAGAAAGAAAGAAAGAAAGAAAGAAAGAAAGAAAGCATATATACACTGCTCAAAAAAATAAAGGGAACACTGAAACAACACAATGTAAGTCCAAGTCAATCACACTTCTGTGAAATCAAACTGTCCACTTAGGTAGCAACACTGATTGACAATCAATTTCACATGCTGTTGTGCACATGGAATAGACAACAGGCGGAAAGCATAGGCAGTTAGCAAGACATCCCCAATAAAGGAGTGGATCTGCAGGTGGTGACCACAGACCACTTCTCAGTTCCTATGCTTTCTGGCTGATGGTTTGGTCACTTTTGAATGCTGGCGGTGCTTCCACTCTAGTGGTAGCATGAGACGGAGTCTACAACCCACACAAGTGGCTCAGGTAGTGCAGCTCATCCAGGATGGCACATCAATGCGAGCTGTGGCAAGAAGGTTTGCTGTGTCTGTCAGCGTAGTGTCCAGAGCATGGAGGTGCTACCAGGAGACAGGTCAGTACATCAGGAGACGAGGAGGAGGCCGTAGGAGGGCAACAACCCAGCAGCAGGACCGCTACCTCCGCCTTTGTGCAAGGAGGGACAGGAGGAGCACTGCCAGAGCCCTGCAAAATGACCTCCAGTGGGCCACAAATGTGCGTGTGGCTGCTCAAACGGTCAGAAACAGACTCCATGAGGGTGGTTTGAGGGCCCGACGTCCACAGGTGGGGGTTGTGCTTACAGCCCAACACCGTGCAGGACGTTTGGCATTTGCCAGAGAACACAAGATTGGCAACTTCACCACTGGCGCCCTGTGCTCTTCACAGATGAAAGCAGGTTCACACTGAGCACATGTGACAGACATGACAGGGTCTGGAGACGCCGTGGAGAACGTTCTGCTGCCTGCAACATCCTCCAGCATGACCGGTTTGGCAGTGGGTCAGTAATGGTGTGGGGTGGCATTTCTTTAGGGGGCCGCACAGCCCTCCATGTGCTCGCCAGAGGTAGCCTGACTGCCATTAGGTACCGAGATGAGATCCTCAGACCCCTTGTGAGACCATATGCTGGTGCGGTTGGCCCTGGGTTCCTCCTAATGCAAGACAATGCTAGACCTCATGTGGCTGGAGTGTGCCAGCAGTTCCTGCAAGACGAAGGCATTGATGCTATGGACTGGCCCGCCCGTTCCCCAGACCTGAATCCAATTGAGCACATCTGGGACATCATGTCTCGCTCCATCCACCAACGCCACGTTGCACCACAGACTGTCCAGGAGTTGGGGGATGCTTTAGTCCAGGTGTGGGAGGAGATCCCTCAGGAGACCATCCGCCACCTCATCAGGAGCATGCCCAGGCGTTGTAGGGAGGTCATACAGGCACATGGAGGCCACACACACTACTGAGCCTCATTTTGACTTGTTTTAAGGACATTACATCAATGTTGGATCAGCCTGTAGTGTTCTTTTCCACTTTAATTTTTGAGTGTAACTCCACATCCAGACCTCCAGGGGTTGCTTACATTTGATTTCCATTGCTTTTTGTGTGATTTTGTTGTCAGCACGTTCAACTACGTAATGAACAAAGTAATTAATACGAATATTTCATTCATTCAGATCTAGGATGTCTTATTTCAGTGTTCCCTTTATTTTTTTGAGCAGCTTATTTATAAAGGCTTCTCATGTGTATATATGTAATATAACATTTTATACAAGTTTCCTCTTTACCTTTATTTTAAAAAAACAGAAAAGAAGAAAGAAAAGAATAGTAGAAGAAAATGGAAGGAAAAAGAAAGTACAACTACATTTATATATATAAAGGCTTCTCTTGCATAAATATACTGTATGTGTATGATATTTTTACATAACTGTTTCAATAAAGGACAACCATACTTTGTTGTAATCTTCCAACATTATCTGCATCTGTAAGAAATTAGTTTATAAGCCACAAGTAACATCAGGTCTTCAATCCACAGAGTAATTGGGGCCATAAATTTATCTTTCCAATGTTGAAGGATTAGTCTGTCAGCAATAAGAATAGTGCAGAGAATCCATTACCATTGTCTAGCCATTGATTTCCATATAGTAGAAATGTAGTTCAAAAGAATATAAATATTAATTCCATCTCAAGTCAAATTAATATATGTAATTACTTCTTCCCAGAAAGTAACAACTTTAGGACATTGCAAAAACATGTGTTTTAATGAAGGATTATTCTCTGTGCATATCCAATGGCACAGTGATTTATTCATTCCTTTTCTATACAAACACAATGGGGTCCAAAAAGTCCAAAATATTATTTTTTTTGTTGAATAAGCCACAGTCTGAAATCTATTGAAATTCTTGATATAGACATTAAGGAAGTTTTCCATTACTCAGTTAAAATGGGGATCTCCAATTCTTGTTCTGTTCAGTATTTAAAATTTGCATATCAAATTGATTTATCTGTAATGAGTATTTATAAAGACTAATGGTGAGCGTTAAGATTTAATGAACCCTTCTAATAAATGAGGTGTCTCTGAAGCCAAAGAGGCCACTGCTCCAAATTGAGAAGTCAGTAAAAGTTGTAGTTGTAAATACTGCCTGTTATTTATTTATTTTCTTTCGTTCTTTCTTTTAATTTATCATTCTATTTTTATCATTTTATTTTTGCTATTACTAACCATTGAAACTATTTTGGAGTGAAAGGCAGTTATTTCAGTCAAATAAATAAATATTTTCTCTGGCTTCCACCAGCTATGTAACAGTATTTGGGCTGAATTTACACACTTTACTCTCTAGATGACAGGCATCTAATTTTTAAGTAGTCACAGGTCATTGTAGTGCTGGTGGTTTTACTAGAAGATTGACAAGGACGAATTGAGTAGTGGTGTGTAGCTCTTTCCCTTAGGTGCATGATACAAAGAACTCTATATGATTTTATATTTTCATGTAATGGTTCTGTATTGTAGTGCAGAATTAAGAAAGCATTTATTTTAGTCACTAAAGTGTCATACGTGGGTCATACTTTGTTCTGCCTTGACTTTGGTGGGACACCTGTCTAAGTAGGATGATCTTTCTCATCTTCAATCCAATTAATCTTGAGAAACCAATACTCCTTAATTTTGAGATGGTTTCATAGCCACCTTAGAGACTCCTTAGCCTTGATAGTCTCATTCCTGGCAAGAATTCTCAACCCTGAAACTTGATGGTCTCATTCTTGGCTTATAGAAGTCCTAGACTGTTTTAACATGAAACATGGAATCTTGGAATTATGGATAATCTGGGAAGAATTTATGTTTCATGACCCTGTTTATGGATGTCCATAGAATGGACCTAGTTAATTTTATTTTATAAAATTGATTTGGCAGTCATGGGGAAAACTGAAGCAAATGGAGAGAAGTTTTAAGATTAACAAACATGGAGAAAGAAGAATAATGATGTGGCAGATAGTTTTAATCCTTGAATATTATCTGATGAATGTAATCAATGCTTGTATTGCCTGTTACAGCAATTAATGGGAAAATAATTAAAATTTAAATGAATTGCTAAACTTAATACCTAAATCTCCAAAGCTTTCCTGTTAGCTGCATTTTAAAGCACAGTTAAATCCTAAGATTATAAACTGCATGAAACCTTCCCCCAGGGATCAAATTCAAACTATGTGGCAAAGATGTTCTTCTATGTGTCCGTGAGAATCTTGCTGGCTCAAGATGTAATTATGTTATTGCAAATTGGAATGAGTTTATGCAACACAATCCATCTTGATCAAAGCATGGAAATAATTGCAAATTCCAGGTCAGTAATTGAAACTGTCAGAAAAGTAATGAAACATTGTTTCATCTAGTACATTACAAACTTTTTTTACAAGGTTATATGGTCAAGCTGCAAAGATTTTGATTTTAGAATCCTTGCTGTCTTTGGGGGAAAATACAATAAAGGATTAATTTTGTAAAGACCAGAGATACAGCAATCACCTCAAAGCTCTGTCATGGGTAGAAGCTATTAAATATAGCTCTTTGGGGAAAATATTTCTTAGCCCCTTTTAAACAGCTATTCACTTAAATCATTATTCTGGTCAATTCTGTAATGCTTTCCTGGATGAAATCAAGGAGCTATCTAGTCCAATACATTGTTTCTGATAAGGATCAATCAGGTGCTTCTTTTGAACAACCTACTTCCAAACCATGAATCTTCCTTCTGTTGTTGTTTATCCTTCCAAAAATCTAGAAAGGTATGTTAACTGGGTTAACACAATGTAAAACCTGTGGCTGGTTTATGGTTCAATGTGTGGTGCTAAAAGAGAATTTGGGGGTCAAGTTAAACCCCGTAAGCCAGATTCATCTTTCCAGGGAAAAGAAAGAATTGGCTGGCTGTTGTGGGTCTTCCGGGCTGTGTGGCCGTGTTCTGGAAGTTGTGGTTCCTAACGTTTCGCCAGCATCTGTGGCCAGCATCTTCAGAAAAAACACAGCCTGCAAAAGGTCAACGAACTCAGTCCAACCACCAGGACATGGGAATACTTCTCACAATGAACATGCTAATCACGCTCATCAGCCACTCGTTAACATTTCAACGCAACAAAAAAACCCACCTAATCTCCTATAATTTAGCTCTATAAATAGAACATTCCCACTCTACCTGGGCACAGAGATTTTGCTTCTATCTGTGCTCCTGCCCTCTGAAGATGCTGGCCACAGATGCTGGCGAAACGTTAGGAACCACAACTTCCAGAACACGGCCACACAGCCCGGAAGACCCACAACAGCCATCAAACTCCAGCCGTGAAAGCCTTCGACAATACAAAGAATTGGCTCATTAAATTAAATGAGGCAACAATCCCCTTTATAAAATATACTTTCCCAGGGAAACTAAAACTATCAACTCAGCCATAAAAATATTTAGAAGGCCAAGGAGTGCTGATAAGCTGGGAAAAGATACTGAAAGGTGAGCAGAGCTCTGGGAAAGCAAAAGAAAGTAACTCCCAGAGAGGAGCTATGTTCATGAAACAATTGTCTCTTTGTTCTTACAAAACCCCATTGTTTTTGTAGTGCTGCCCTGTTACCTCATAGTTATACCCTAGTGGCCTTACTGACCTCACTAGGTATATGATCCAATCAGATACATTACTGCTGTATCCAAATACATGTGCATTTTAATTTGTATGCATCTATAAAGAGGAATTGTAATTCCACCTCTCTTTAGGCCAGGGGTCCCCAACCTGTGGGCCGTAGCCCACTAGTGGGCCGCGGCCTGTTAGGAAGTGGGTCACGGAGCTCCCGCCTGCAAACCCCGCCCCCCCGGTGCATGCAATTACCCTGCCCCCGGTGTGCGCGATTGGCTCCTGCCTGCAAACCCTGCCCCCGGTGCGCGTGATTGGCTCCTGTCTGCAAGCCCCCCTGGTGCACGCGATTGGCTCCCACCTACAAACCCCACCCCCCCTGGTCCGTGGAAAAATTTTCTTCCATGACCGGTCCCTGGTGCCGAAAAGGTTGGGGACCGCTGCTTTAGGCCTCTCTGCCTCCAGTGCTGTCAATGCACCAATCTGTGCTTCAGTGTGATGGTGTCCTGGCCTCTGGTTTAAATGGACCCCTTAGGGGGGAAAATTCTACTATAATCAAAGCCAGGCAATTGGATCAAATCAGTAAACCATGGATTCAGGTGCCGTACAAGCACAGCCACTGGTTTTTCCAAATGAGATTCTAGTTAGCTTTCTTGATTCATAAGACAATCCTCATAATAGATTTCATGTAACATAAACAGTAACACTGAGACAGACCTCCTGAAAGGAATCTCTTTAAATCAGAAATTATGTATATATTGTGTCAGAAGGAATAGTTTGCAATGCCATAATTTGGGCAACACAATACATAAAAATCAAATTAGCAGTTTATATGACCATTAAAGAGTAGGATGACTTACAGAATGTGTGGCTAGTGCTACTAACTAACATTTCTTTTGAGAAATATCTGACCCTTCATGTTTTTCCCAGATCTGTTAAAGATTTACATTCTTTCTCTCTGAACTGATTTTTTTCCCAATGATTGTTTTAATTGTTACTGATTTTGATTTTGTTATTTTTTTTACTAGCTCCTTCTTTTTAATTCCAAATTTTTGGCACATTTTATAGGCAAATGGTATATTTATATAATTTCTATGCTGCTCTTCCTTTTAAGGAGCCAAAGCAGTTCATCAGAGAAAGGGAAAGAGCTATATTAACCGAAAACATAATAAAATCATCAATGCCTAAAAGAAATAAATACAAACATTAAAAACAAAGTTAATTAAAAAACAGAAAAGCAAAATAAATAAGAGGCAAACTTAAAGCAATGTGTTTCTGGAATAGTTGTTAACATATAAATGTCTGGATGAACAGATTGATTGATGGATTGATTATGTGTCAAGTTGTTGTCGACTCTTAGCGACCACATACATTTATTTATTTATTATTTAAATTGATATGGCCGCCCAACTCCCCCAACGGGAGATACATAGATTTTCTCCATGATGATCTGTCCCTAACCTGCTCTTCCAACGGTGTACCCATCACCACTGCAACTGAGTCCATCCACATACCTGCTGGTCATCCTTTTCTTATTTTTCCTTCCACCTTTCCCAGCATTATTGCCTTCTCCAGAAAGCTAGATCTTCGCATAATGTGTCTGAAATAGGATAACCTGAGCCTGGTCATTTGTGCTTTGAGTGAGAACTTCAGGTTGATTCGTTTGATGATCCATTTGTTTGCTTTCTTGGTTGTCCATGGTATTCTCAGGAGTCCTCTCCATCACCAAAGTTCAAAAGTGGGATTGAAAACAGTGTCTAGAAAGCTTCAAGTTCCAACATAACTGCTCACAGCCTTTCCATGCTTGACTTTTTATTGGAAGCAATAAGGTAAAACCATCCTTATGTCCAGATTTGTGACGTATGCTAATTCAGTTCAGTCTTCAAAACCCTGTGTTAGAAAATTTCATTTCAAGTCCTGATTAGTAAAATACCCATTCATCCTAACTGGAGGGGGTAGAAAGCTGGGACTGAGCTGAACCCAACTTTATAGCCATAGCTTGAAGGTAAGCTTGTCTGTAGTCACTGAGTTTCTGCTAAGAGGAATTTCCCATTGAAGCAAACTGCCCAGGCAGACTGTAGGATTTCCTTCCTTCTTTAATAGGTTTCAGGATGGATAGGCTTTAAGAATCTCTGCCTAAAGGCAGGAGTTAATTAAATTATAAACTCTGTGATTCTGCGAAATTATGAGGCAACAAAGACTGATTTGGCAAATATCACTTTTTCTGCTGTGGTCTGCTACACAGATAATTCTCTCTTCCCATCAACACTCCTTGACCTTTTCATTCAAGCAGGGATCTCAAACTCAAATTGCCATGTGCGCTGCATACAGACTAGTTCATTAGCCTGATGGCTGCATCATGGAAGCCTCTTCATACATTGATACAAAAGCTTCTCGTGACTCAAAAATAAAGGAAATGAAGAATATCATGTTATGCTATTAAATGTAAATGTGTTAAATAAAACATCTTTACTGTGAAACAGTTCCTCTGTTTTACCAGTTCGTTTGGCCATGTAGACAGCTGCACAATGATGGTGGGGATTGCTATTACTACTGGTAGCAAGATGCTGGGTTGGTGGTGGTAAGGGGAGTTGGCAAGTGGGGAAGAACAAGTCCTGACCTATTCCTGACAATGATGGCCATTCAGGATTAAGAATTTCTACTCAGCCCAAGGGAGGGCAGGACATGCCTGGCCAAGATTTATTTATTTATTTTGATTTATAATTTGATTTATTTATTCATTTATTTTATTTATTTTTATTTATTTATCAAATTTATCACCGCCCAACTCCCCCAAGGGGGACTCTTATATCACCGCTCCATCTCCCCTTAGGGCAGAGCTTTCCAAACTGTGTGTCGGGACACGTTAGTGTGTCGGCTGCAGTGTCTGGGTGTGTCGCGGCTGCTGCTGCCTCCAAGCCCTGCCAGGATTCCGTGCAGGTCCTAGTGCCTGCCTTGTGCCTTGCTGCCTCCAAACCTGCCCTGCCAGGATTCCACACAGGTCCTAGTGCCTGCCTTGTACCTGGCTGCCTCCAAACCTGCCCTGCCAGGATTCCACACAGGTCCTAGTGCCTGCCTTGTACCTGGCTGCCTCCAAACCTGCCCTGCCAGGATTCCACACAGGTCCTAGTGCCTGCCTTGTGCCTGGCTGCCTCCAAACCTGCTGTGATTCCGCGCAGGTCCTAGTGCCTGCCTTGTGCCCTGCTGTAAGACTGTGTCGCGAAATGATGCATGTCTAAAAAGTGTGTCACCAACATGAAAAGTTTGGAAAGTTCTGCCTTAGGGGGACTCTGGGCGGTTTGATTGGCAAACTGTGCAGTTACTATCCTGCCCTGTGTGTGAGTGAAACACTTTCTACTACTTCAGGCCACCAGCAAGCCACCACCTTCCTTTTCCCTCCTTCCTTGTCTTCATCAGCCCATCCATCCAGTATGCTCTTACTTCATGGCTGTCAGCCCCATTAGGTAGACTAGACCAGGAAATCAACTCCACAGGAAGGCTAAAACTACTTGTATTGAGGCTGAATATAATAACAGAATCTTGCAACATTGAGCTGTACCGACTCCCCCTTCTTATATTCCAGTGAATTAGGGAAGAATCTGTGTGAGCTGCTTCTGAATGTTACCTCATTGCTCTGAATTTTAAAAAATGTTTCAGCCCCTTTTGCCTAGGCAACAGTTCTTGAATATTTCTGACAAAGTCATCTTCCTTACTCTCTACAATTGCCCACTGGAACAGTTAGGGAGCAGTGCTCCCACCTCTGGAGATAGTTCTCACCAGCTGAGAGCTGCCCTGGGCTTCTTTCCTAAGTGGTGTTGCAGGCCACAAAAAATCGCTTGGAAGGCTACATGCAGCTTCTGGGCCACTAGTTAAAAGGATGGGGGCCTGCCGAATTTCAGGGGGAAGGGAGTTCCATAAGGCAGGGGCTGCCACGGAAAAGGCATGCTTCCTAGGTCCCATAAGATGGCAACATTTAAGGGAGGGGACTAGGAATGTGCCCACTCTATCCAATCTGAGCTTTGTGAGATGAACCTGTTGTGGGCTGCATGGGAAAGCTGAGCTATGGTGCCAGGTCTTTTGGTTTTAATATTTTTGGTCTTAATATTTTTATTGTACATAGATGTGGTTTTATCTTGTGGTTGTGACCCGCCCAGAGTTTGGTACAAGATGGGTGGCTATATAAATGCTGAAAATAAGTAAAGGTAAAGGTTTTCCCCTGCACAGTCATGTCCAACTCTAGGGGCCAGTGATCATCTCTGTTTCTTAGCTGAAGAGCCAGTGCTGTCCGAAGACGCTTCCACGGTCATGTGGCCGGCATGACGGATGTGGAACGCTGTTACCATCCCACCGAAGTGTTACCTATTCATCTACTTGCATTTGCATGCTTTCGAATTGCTAGGTTGGCAAGAGCTGGGGCGAGTGTGGGAGCTCACTCCGTCACGCGGCGCTCGGGTCTCGAACCACTGAAGTTGCGACCATCCAATCGACAAGCCTGGTGTTTTAACCACTGAGCTATTGCACCCCTTGAAAACAATAAAATAATAAATAAAATAAAATAAAATAAAATAAAATAAAATAAAATAAAATAAAATAAAATAAAATAAATAAAATAAAATAAAATAAAATAAAATAAAATAAAATAAAATAAAATAAAATAAAATAAAATAAAATAAAATAAAATAAAATGTTTTCAGGAAAAATTTGAACATAAATTTATTGAACAACAACTCTCTTTATCATACAGAAAGCTACCATAAGGCCCTAAGAAAAAGAGTTTGGGACATCATGTGTTCTGAAGGAGGAGGAGTAGAATTCCTTAAGGGCTTGAGCACCCAAAGTAGCATTTCAATCCCAGCCTTTCAAAAATACTTGGTCCCAAGCTACCATAAATTATAGTAAGAATTCTACAAAGTAGGTAGGCTATTTTACATTAATGATGAGGAACCTGAAAGCAAATAAAGGATCAGATTTTTTCCACAAAAGTGGATTTTTGGTATTATTTATTGTTCTGCCCAGAAAGGACAATAGTAACGCACACAAACACAAATAGATGCTGCACAGTTTAGTGTTCTTTCTGACATTTACCCAGTCCTCTGGAACTAAATCACTCCTCCTACCATGTTGTACAAATCCCTTGATAGGCTCTGTTGTTACTTTGAGTAACTCATCCAGATGTTATGTGGGCAGAAATACCTATCTGCAGCTTAAAAGTCTGTGATTATACTTGCCAACCAACTATTAAGAAAGAATTAAAGGGGAGAAATTATCCCTCATCCTTCTTTCACTACAATAGCAGCTTTATAATGTTCTTGTTTAAATTGCCTGGCCTTAATTTTGATTCTCTTGCTCTTAACACAGGATGTGCAGGATCAGTTTGCTCCATCAAAAAGACCTTTGCAGTTGTCAGGAGAAAACCCTGCTAGTTGAAAATTAGGGAAGGCAAGAAACATAAACAGGACCTGTGCAAACAAAAGAAGAGCTTGTCCTCATTTTCCCTGCTGTTATAACGTTTAAATATGTTGTTAAGCGTTTTCCATTTCCCCAAATGACAAGAACTCAACAGACAAATGTATAAGGTTTAATTTCCTCTAAATAAGACACTGAACACTGAAATCTTTTGATACTTTCACAATATGTTTATTAACAGTCTTAGACAAATGCTATTGGAAACAGACTGACACACACAAATAGGCAGCAAAGCTGTTGATCCTCAATCTCCAAGATTCAGTGCTCACCAAACTTTCCTGAGGAAACTCAGTCATGGGATAAGAGAGGTCAAGTTATGGTTTGTTTACTAGTTAAAAAACAGAGTGGAGGGGAAAAAAAACCATTGCTTCTCACAAAGAGAAGCATCAATAGTGGGGGCTCCTAAGAATTTAACCAGTGAACATAAAACTACCAAGATTATATAGCTTTATTGTTGGGAATATCAGGTTTCAACTGTGCATTGTCTCACAAACATAAGGGGAGGGACTCTTCTACTGAAACATGACTTTTATTATGAAGTGTGTCTCTGCCATGTTCGTGGGAGGTGCCTGTCACCTGACTTCCTGTTTCCTCCTCCTCTTTGGGCCCCTCGTGACCAGTCTCCATCTTCCTTCCTTCCTAAGCACATGTGCACAGCAGCAGGGCCACATGGCGATGTGGGTCTTGTCAGAAAATACCTCGCACGCACGCACCGGAGCATTTCTACAATGAAACTGCTTGTAACCAAGATCTGCTGAATAAAATGTAAGCTATCTTTATTTTCTCTTCAACTAACTAAGGTGTGAAGACTGTTTATTTCTGAACGTTAATTAAGCCTTATGTGCAACCCTTTATGGGACGCTTTCACTCTGCTAGAAATTGCTAAGCGCTGCCTGGAGTTCTATTACTACATTCCAGACTCCAACATTTATAACAAGGACAACCACTTGACCATTGGAAGGACTGCAGGAAACCATCGTGTGATGCTCTGATGTCACTGGAATGGCTCCTCCTTCCTATATTTTGCCTTTGGGGAATGCTTAAGGAGTGGAAGTGCAGGTCTCTTCAGAGGAGAACTGCTTCTATTCTCACTCTTTAAACTTTCCCCAGTCCCTGCAAAATTAGCCTTTTTTCCCAAAAACCTTTTTGGCCTTGAGGTTTGGGAGAGTTAAGTGTAACGATGAAAGCAGGAACTCCCCAGATGCAAATTAATTCCATTAACCAGAAGTCCAAAAATGGGCTAAAATCACATAGCTGGATTTCAGAAGGGAATTACAGAATGCTGCTGGTTGCAAATGTAGTGTTGGAGAGCCACAACATAGGAACGACCAGTCCATAGTTAACTAGTACTTATGGTCAGCATTTTGACAGCTTTAAGGGGAATTAGTCAATATGTGAAATATAAGGCTATCAGTTTAATATATTTATTTCTACTATCAAAAGCTCTTGTTACCTACTACTGTGTAGGACAGAGCTTTCCAAACTGTGTGTCGTGACACAAAAGTGTGTCGCCACACACAGCGTGGTGTGTCGCCACACCACCCGGAAGCGGTGGCGTGCGCGTGCACGGCGGCAGCGGTGCGGGATCAGTGCTTCCGCGTTTTAGCGGAGGCTGCCGCTGCTGCCACCACCGCCGTATATGTGCGCGCCGCCGCACGCCCCCCGCACCGCTGCCGTGCGTGTGTCACCAGCAGCGGCACTTTGGAAAGCCCTGGTGTAGGATAACAGAAAATGTTACCTTGGAGCTGTATCTCACTCATGGGCTTATCTTGTGGGACAGAATGTTGGACCAGATGGATGTTTAGTCTAGATCCAGTATGACTCTGGTTATGTTCTAAACATAGACCTCTCACGGTTTTTCAAGCAATTTCCAAGACTAGCTAAATTCATTCTCTCTGTAAGGGGAAACTCAATTGACTACAAATTTCTATTCCTAAAGGATATCACTCTCCAAAAGTAAGGGAGGAAGATTTCAAGCCACCAGGGACTATAAATATTCCTAAAGTTCCTGCCCACTTATTAGTTGTTTGTTCATGCTAATCAAGGCAAGAACATTAAAAGAAATCCCTTTCATTTGATATTCAAGAGCAACAGGAGTGAAAGTAAGTGTTACTACTTGAATAACTTCTATTAAAGCAATAAAATATTTGACAATTAAACTAGTAGCATTTACAACCCCATAAGGATAGAAGAGAAACTGCTGGGACAGCTACCGAACATTTTTTCCACTAACCTTTCATTACTGTAAATGATATAACATCAAAGTGCAATGTTTTACAAATTCTCATCTTTTTCCAGTGCCAGACCAGTTAATGACTTCATATGCCTATGAGGTACATTTAGACACTTCCTGGTAATCATTGATTTGTATTCTTCTGAAGGGAGGCATCTACCTTGCAGAAATCCTTCTATAAAACCATCCAGCAAGAGATGGTTCCATCCAACAAGAAAGGGTTCCTGGAGGCTTTTCTTAGTATCTAAATACAGAACATAATTCTGAAAATATTGCTGGAGACAGCTTTATTCTCACTCGTTAGAAAAACTACAAGAGATATAATTCCATGGGAACTAATTTTCAGATAATCTCCCTAATTGTTTTTTGAATGACTAGGAAATACCTAAAAGGAAGTATTATAATCCGTGGTCCATGTAGTGTGCAAGAATACTACAACAGAGAAATTGCTAATTCTGCAGTCCTATACCTACTTACCTAGAAGTAACATTATTGACTTTAATTAGAACTTAGAGTTACTTTTGATTGATTGTGAGAAATAGTTCTGGTTGGGTTATACATCATGCTAAAATTGGCTGCTTCAATCAAGATGAATTGACTAAACCGCAGTTGTCTGGGTTCACTACAGTGGCTGGATTTATACTACAGACTAAGCCAAAATCAAATAAATCACTTTATTGCAGAGTGTATGCCAGACAGCTCTGAGTTTGGGATGCTGGCTCCCTATCTCTGGAGATCTGATATGAAGCAATGGATTTGGTATATTCTGTTGGAATACATACTTTAAAATAAAATCAATTATTGCAACATTCCTTAAAGCAGAGCTTTCCAAACTGTGTGTCGGGACACAGTGTGTCGGCTGCAGTGTCTGGGTGTGTCGCGGATGCTGCTGCCTCCAAGCCCTGCCAGGATTCCGTGCAGGTCCTAGTGCCTGCCTTGTGCCTGGCTGCCTCCAAACCTGCTGTGATTCCGTGCAGGTCCTAGTGCCTGCCTTGTGCCTTGCTGCCTCCAAACCTGCCCTGCCAGGATTCCACACAGGTCCTAGTGCCTGCCTTGTGCCTGGCTGCCTCCAAACCTGCTGTGATTCTGCGCAGGTCCTAGTGCCTGCCTTGTGCCCTGCTGTAAGAGTGTGTTGTGAAATGATGCATGTCTAAAAAGTGTGTCACCAACATGAAAAGTTTGGAAAGCTCTGCCTTAAAGACTCCAGTGACCTAAACATGAGAAAGTCCTGTACTTCTGGAACTGCAAAGCAGACATGTCTATCAACACATTCCTCAGTTTCAAATCAATATGTACATTAATATAATTTTAGGAAGAAATTTTATATTTTAGGATCTCAGTGTGATGTTGAATTATATTCCTAATATATGAAAATGGTCATCTCATGAAAAGCTTTGTCTCTATTGAGCATGAGGTATGGCAAAAAGGATAATCCTATGCAGGATAACTGAAAAGAAAGTCACTCTTCTGATTTTAACGAATGGATCTACAATATGAGTTTCTTATCTATTTTTGTAAACTCTTTGTGTTCTGAAAATAAGGCAGAAATATAGTACATTGCTATATCGTCTAGATTTAATAATAAACTTAATGACTGAATTAATTCCATATAAGTATTTATTCATTATATGGATATTTTTTCTGTTAATTAGTTGTTGCTGTTACATTTGGTTCATTTAATCATTATAACATGTATCGGGTTTTTTCCTCTGTATAATCACTGTTTATTGTTGGTCTCTTTTCTTTTGTATTTCACTATTTTAAATACATTTAATAAAAATATCAGTATATTCCTCAGTGGTGAAGGAAATTATCTATTTATGCTATCAAGCCAAGTAATTTTGCACCTTGGATGCAAATTCATTTTTGATACATTCCACTGAACTTGATTATATTTCTTCTCCTTCTCCTTCTCCTTTTTCTTCCCTGTTTTTTACATCAGCGTCAATAGCATACCAACATTAATTCTAAAACTCAGTTCCATTTCCCCCCACTTTGTGCCCCTTACAAATATTTAAAGCATATTGAATTAATAGAGAAATTGTTTTTTCTCTTATTTCAGTTAAATAGCTCTGTTGATCCTCAGCAGCAAAAATAAAGTTTCCTATGACATCTTCAAGACTAGCAGAATTACAGCATAATCCTGTGCATGCTTACAAAGAAATAAAGCTCCAATGATTCTGTGAGAAGTATCCATAAGATTGCATACTTTTTCAGACTTCGCTGAAAACTGAAATAGATAAGAAGATGGTCAGTATTTACTCTTGTTTTATTCTTCAGTAAACTTGTGTTATATTTACTTATTATTTCCAGGAAAGTAGATCTCATGCTGTTGATCCATTTTCTCCCTTCCTTCTAGTTTTTTGTCAAACTGAATTATGTAAAGGCATTTTATGATATAATAAAATAAATTACTACAGGTGGGTCTGTTACTATGTGTTCTGGCTTTCTTCCAGCCCACCCTAGCCCATGGATAGATAGTAGATAGCTCCAACAGCTGAGCTCTAGAAAGATATTGAAGATTAATCTTTGAAAAGATTTCCTCTTTGTTCATGTCATGCCAAGACAGAAACAGTTCTTAACATTGTTTGGAAAATACATAGTCTACATCACAGGTAGGGTATCTTGTCAGATTTACCTGGCAATAGAAAACATTGGGGAATCAGTGCCAGAAGACCAATTGTATTTCAACATGGGTACAGTTAACAGCATGATTTTTGTTGTTGTTGTTCAGTCATTTAGTCGTGTCCGACTCTTCGTGACCTCATGGACCATAGCACGCCAGGCCTTCCTGTCCTCCACTGTCTCTCGGAGTTTACTCAAATTCATGTTCATTACATCAGTGATGCTATCTAACCATCTCATCCTCTGCCGTCCCCTTCTCCTTTTGCCTTCAGTCTTTCCCAGCATCAGGGTCTTTTCCAGTGAGTCCTCTCTTCGCATTAGGTGGCCAAAAATGAGCAGTCAGGGTTGATTTCCTTTAGGATTGACTGGTTTGACCTCCTTGCAGTCCAAGTCTCAAGAGTCTTCTCCAGCACCACAGTTCGAAAGCATCAATTCTTCGGCACTCAGCCTTCCTTATGGTCCAACTCTCACAGCCATACATTACTACTGGAAAAACCATAGCTTTATTTTTTTTTTATTTTTATTTTTATTACATTTATATCCCGCCCATCTCCCCCACAAGGAGGGACCCTGGGCGGTTCACAACAATTTAAAAGAATTAAAACAATAAATAAATATCAATGATAACAATATAAAATTGCATATATATATGTATATATACATACACCTACTTTAACTATACAGACCTTTGTCGGCAAGGTGATGTCTCTGCTTTTTAATATGCTGTCTAGGTTTGCCATAGCTTTCCTCCCAAGGAGCAAGCGTCTTTTAATTTCATGGCTGCAGTCACCGTCTGCAGTGATCCTACTTTAATTATCCTACTATTACCTCTAACAAATTTTGTAGGGTTCTTTTTTTTTTTAACAAATTTTATTAGATTTTAATTTTACATAGATAAAAGTTTGAAACAGAAAAGAAAATGGAAATACAAATCAAGAAAAAAGAAAAGATAAAAAAGTGTAGTAAAGGAAAAAAGAAAAAAAGATAAAGCTGAAACATAGAATTTGGTCAACTTCCGATTTGTATCTGGTCATGGTATTTTAAAAAAATTTATCTTACATGCTAGGTCTATATATAATATTAAAGAATATTTCTTGTCTATTACATCAATATATATATATTTTAATCTTCAAATCCCCATATAAGCTTTGCCCCTCCCGCATCTTGTAAATAGTCAGTTAATGGTTTCCACTCTTTAAGGAAATAATTATTTGGATTTTCTTTTAATAAACATGTCAGTTTATCATTCTCTGCCATATCCATCAATTTTAACATCCAATCTTGTATCGTAGGCGATATCTGGTTTTTCCAATTTTGTGCAAAAATAAGTCTTGCTGCTGTAATCATGTATTGCATAATCCTTGTAAATTGCTTCCCAGGTTGTCCATCAATTATTCCCAGTAAGAAAAATTCCGGTTTGAATGGAACTCGAATTTGTAATATATTTTGCATCAATGCATGTATTTGAGTCCAAAATTTCTTTGCAGTCTCACATGTCCACCACATATGGTAAAAAGACCCCTCTTTTTTTTTACATTTCCAACATAAGTTGGAAATATTTCCATACATTTTAGAAAGTTTTTGTGGGGTCATATACCATCTGTACATCATCTTATAAAAGTTTTCTTTTAAATTATAACACAAAGTAAATTTTAACCCTTTGGTCCACATATCTTCCCATTGTTGCATTTGAATATTATGGCCAATATTTTTAGCCCATTTAATCATACAGTCTTTAACTTGTTCCTCTACCATTTCACCTTTTAACAATAATTTATACATTTTTGCAATTAGATGATCATCTGTCTCACATAGTTGTATCTCAAATTCCGATTTGGTTTGTTCAAATTCAAGGTCTTTCTTATCTAGTTTAAATTTCTCTACGAGCTGCATATATGAAAGCCATTGAAAACTGTATCCCTCTGATACCAATTCTTCCATTGATTTAATTATATATTGTCCTTGTTCTTTCTTTAAAAAGTCTTTGTAGGTTAACCATTTATCTTTATTTCTTACTTCTGTTCTGTAAAATGCTTCTTGTGTAGAAATCCATAAGGGTCTTTTATGACATAAGATTAATTTATATTTATTCCAGATTCTTAACAAGGATCTTCTAATATAATGGTTTTTAAAGTCCACATTAACTTTAACTTTATCGTACCACAAATATCCATGCCATCCATATCTTAATTCATGTCCTTCCAAATTCAATAATTTTTCATTTTTCAAAACTATCCATTCTTTAATCCAAACCAAGCAACAAGCAGCATAATATAATTTCAAATCCGGTAGACCTAGTCCTCCTCTTTCTTTAGAGTCTTGCAAGACTTTATATTTTACTCTTGGTTTTTTCCCTTGCCAAATAAACTTAGAAATATCTCGCTGCCATTGTTTAAAAGGTTCTTCTGATGCCAATATAGGTAGTGCTTGAAAAAGATATAAAATTCTTGGCAAAACATTCATTTTAATTGCTGAAATTCTACCTAATAATGATAATTGCAGTTTTTCCCAATGTTCCAAATCTTTTTTAATATCCATCCAAAGTGGAATATAATTATTCTTAAACAGCTTAACATTTTTAGTTGTTAAATATACTCCCAAATATTTTACTTTTTCTTCCATTGAATATCCTGTTATTTCTTTCAATTTCTCTTGTTGGTGGTAATCCATATTTTTGGTCAAAACTTTTGTCTTCTGTAAATTCACTTTGAACCCTGCTAGCGACCCAAAGTCTTTTAGTTTCTGTATTAATATTTCAATTCCTTCTATTGGATTCTCCAAAGTAATGACTAGGTCGTCAGCAAATGCTCTTAGTTTATAAACTTCTTTTTTAACTTTAATACCATGGATACCATCATCTTGTCTAATATCTCTAAGTAAAACCTCTAATACCAATATAAACAAAAGTGGAGATAATGGACAACCTTGTCTAGTACCTTTTTGTATTTCACATGGCTTACTAAATTCACCATTAACAATTATTTTGGCAAATTGTGGAGTATATATTGATTTAATCCATTTTATAAAATTTCCTCCAAAATTCATATTTTCCAAAACTTTGAACATAAAAGGCCAATTTAAGTTGTCAAAGGCTTTTTCAGCATCAATAAATATCAAGGCAGCTTGTTTATCATAGTGTTGATCCAAATATTCAATTACGTCTACTATGTTTCGGACATTGTCATGAATTTGCCTCTTGGGTAGAAAACCAGCTTGGTCTTGATGAATAAAATCCTTAAGTATATTCTTCATTCTTTCTGCTAATATCACTTTTTTAAACAGGAAATTGGAAATAGAACTGCACCTTTATACAAATCTATGGTGAGTTTCTAATGCTGTGAAAGGTGGAAGGAAAGAGAAGAAGAGGATTACCAGCAGCAAGGTGGATGGACTCAGTTGTAGTGATGATCAGTGCACCATTGGGACACCTGAAAGAACAGGTTAGGGACAGATCATCATGGAGAAAATCTATCTATCTGATTCCTAAGAGTCGAAAATGACTTGATGGCACATAATCAATCACTCAATGGTGAGACCACACTTGGAATATCATGCATTGTTCTGGTCACTGCACCTTGAAAAGGATATTAGACAGCTAGAAAAGATGCAAAAGGTGATAACCAAAACGACTGAGGGACAGGAGCAATGCCTCTACAAGCTCCTAAAGCAATTGGGGCTCTTTAACTTGGAATGAAACAGAGTAAGAGACATGATAGAGTTATTTAAAATCATGCATGACATAGTAATGAGGAGTGAGAGAATTGTTTTTCTTCCTCTCTCACAATATGAGAGCTCAAGGTCATCCACTGAAATTAAATGCAAGGATTTTAAGTCTACAGAAGGAAATACTTTTCCACATAGTACACAGTTAAACTGCAGAATTTGTTGCCAGCAGTTGGAGTATAGTAGTGGTACTCATTTTTAATGGTTTTAAAAAGGAACTGCTAATGGCTACTGATATTGATGGCTGCTGATATTGATGGCTATTTACTACTTCTTGAACATAGGTAGCCTTAAAGACTGTTGTTGGAAAGTTACCCTTATCCAAGTGAGGAATAGATTTGTCTTCCAAGATTCTGCTGTAAATAAGAGAAGATACGTGTTCTCTTTGCCACAAAAATCCAAGGCCATTGTCACTGAGAATCTCTGAAAAGGGACATAGAGAAGTTCTTGTCCTCTGTTTAATGTGAATGAAAAGGAGTCCAGAATAGCCAGGTTCCAGCACCACAAATTTGACACTACCTTCTGGTTCTTTCAATGTGTGATGGACACACAATGTCTGACAATAGAAGCATATCTGTATGTCCCACTTAGCCCATTACCAGTACTGGTTATCCATCTCTTCCTGAGTGCAGGAATGATGTCATGATCCTCCCATTCCTACAAGCAGCAGGGGAGGCAATCAGCTTAAGCTGCCATGCAGAAATACCCTAACAGAGAATAATAGCCCTAAAAGCAGCAGGATCTTGCCCGGGCCTGAGATCAAGATGTTTATACCTCTTATTGAACTTTATACTACTTCACTGTAGGGCCTGCAGAGCCTCTGAACCAGGTTCAGAGGAACTATGCTTGGATTCTAAAAATCACTGGGGAGAGATTATCTTAATGGAAACTCATTCCAGGGAACATCTGTCACAGCCAACCCAAATCTCACCATGCATTAAGTCCACAACAATGGGATGATCTGTTTCATTTCAAATGACTTCCAGTGAGTCCAGATGTATGAACAGCCCTAGGATGGCCATGAAATCCTGAGCCAGAAGACTAGCAAGCCTTAGAAGAGTTAACACAGATATTATTGCTTGATAAATGTCTTTTTGTTCGTTGGTTCTTTAAAATGTATTAGAACTCTCCTCTTTCTTCAGGTACCCCAGAAAGGTGGCTCCTGAAAGCAACACATGAGCTGGACCTAAAAAGTTCTGGCTATATTTCTCACTGCCCTGAGTGTTTTGATTTAACCTTACATTTCCCATCCAACAAACCAGAGGTGACCTCCAAGTATCTAGGCACTTATACTTTTGATTTTATTGAACAGCAAAAACCAGCAATGCTTTAGAGCATAGCTTTCCAAACTGTGTGTCGCAACACTTTAGTGTGTCACGAGACACAATTTAGTGTGTCGCCACACAACCCGGAAGTGGACGTGCACAGCGGTGGTGTGGGGGTGCGCGCGGCGGCGGCAGTGTGCGCGGCGGCAGCAGTGTGTGCGGTGGCGGCAGCGACGATGGCAGCGGCGTTCCATCAGCGCTTCCGCGGTTTAGTGAAAACACGAGGCCACCACTGCTGCCGCCGCTGCCATGCGCCCCCCCGCACCACCGCTGTGCACGCCCCCGCCCCTGCACACTCCCCCGTGCTGCCACCGTGCACGTCCCTGCCCCTGCGCGCGCCGCCGCCAGTGCCGCCGTTGGTGTGTCACCAACGGCAGCAGTTTGGAAAGTACTGCTTTAGAGAATCTCACGAGGCTCTTGACAGTTACATAAAGCTTCCATCTATCTTACTCAGCTTCAGTTTATGGGTAGCTGTTACTATGTTGAATTCTCCAATTGCTCAAAGTGTCTAAGAATGTCATCACCATCAATGGGACAGATGATACTCTGTTCCCAGTAATGCCCTCGTATTCCTCTTTGAAAAATAGGTGTTACTTAAACCTAGACATGAGATAATGAGCAGAGTCTGCTCCTGCTCCACTTCAGGATACATTTGCACAATACATGAAAAACTGAACTCTAATAGGTAAGAGAATATATTATTAAAAGTTGATATATTATTACAGGAGTGGAGACTATATGGACTTCCAGGTACAGTTGAACAGCAGCTCTCATAACTTTTCATCCTGGACCATGCTGGCAAGAGCTGATATGAGCTGGAAATCAACTCTATTAATTACTGCCATGCTCACATAACAAAAATAGCCAACCCATTTAAACTCTTTTCACCATAAAGATGTGTTTAACAAGACGTATGCTCAAGTCTTGACCAGTACCCAAAAAAATACCCCTCCAAATTATCAACAGTAAAACATCCAGTCTATTAAAAAGATCAGTATCAATCAAAATGGCATTGAAATATCTAATTAATACCTTTAAATTCAAAAGCACATTTTCAGACTAGGAGATATAAGTCCCATAAACTTGATTCAAGAAAACATATTTTCACTGCCCATAAGAATACAGAGTCCTGTGATGTGTTAAAGACTAATCAATTTTATAATCACATAAGATTTTGTAGGTCGGGATGGAAAGACAGAAAAATATTCTTATGGGAAGGGATTATTATCAAAATACTCAGGTATAATATATTCAAGGCCTCAAGATCAACACCCGCATTTTCATTTGGGCCAAAGGAAGATGAAATGCCTTTGAGTTGTAATGGATGGAACAGACATTTCTTTTCAAATCTAATGAGATTATGGGCAAAAACCTGTAGATGTAGTTGAACGTAAAATAATTACATGATCTTATCTGCAAGTGTCAGGTACAAGACAACAGCTGTATTTTTAACAAATCAGAATCACCTAACCCTCTTAAAATCCATTAAGAAGGACTTTATCAATTGTGAGTGCCTGGTTAGGACCTACTAAAACCAGAGATTTTTCCAAAATTGGCCTAGTCCTTTGCTGCTGAAATCTTAGGCCAGATCTTCAAAATGGAGTGGATTGTCTCAGTCCAACTGGAATTCTTTAGTAGCAATAGCAGGCAGGGATGAAGAATTGAATCTAGCCCAAGGACTAGATTATCATAACTCAGTGTAAAAGAGCAGTGAACCAACAGACCAGCCATTTAATCCAGAATCTCCGTTTCCTTTTAACTGAATTCTGTTACCATGTTAGGGTTTTCTGATCTTCACTGGTCTGTTTTTTATAATTAAACGTATTTGCTGACTCTTCAGCACAGAGATTTCAGTATGTCTTTATGAATATCATATATCTAGTGTACAATTAAAAGTTTAGTGTGAATCAAACAGATAAATTACATTTGGAGTACAGATGGTGTTATTCACATAGACATTATGCAATTGTGGAAATATTTGGTAGGGCTGTCAGGTCTTTTCACTTCAAGAGCCATAATTGTACATTAAAAGAGAATCAAAAAGAAAAGAAAAAGGATCATTGCAAATAATTAGGATAACTGATTTTTCTCCCATGAGGTAAAAAACAGTGGATAATATTCTGCAATGAGAAATATCAGGTCACATGAAATCAAACTAAGCTAAGAGAAAATGATTTCTTAAAGTCAGAAATCATGCTATTCTCAGAACAGAATGACGCCATCAGAAGTGTAATCCAATGACATCTCCTGTTCCAACAGTTTTTACATTAGCTTATTTGCACAGGTTAAGTTCAACTACGTCTACAGGTTTCTGACCATAATCTCATTAGTTTTGAAAAGAAATGTCCGTTCCATCCATTACAGCTCAAAGGCACATTTTCCATTAGAACCACTAATACTCGAAACACATTTCTAACCAATGTGCATCAAGGTCACAAGGTGAGAAAACTAGATAATAAGTTGGCACAAAGTAATGCAGTATGCACATAGCAAAAGCCTTCTTGAAGCTGGGGTGGGGGCGGGAATGATAGAATCCATTAAAAGGATGCTCGGCTTTCTTTCTGTAGCCTCATATTTTCAAAAACTTTCCATTCATTGCTAGAACTTTAACTTTCTTTCATCTCACTTGCAGTTTCTCATATTTAATGAATTCCTGGAAAAAGCTCATATAATCAAGGGTTGCTTATCTTAGTCTGCATAGCATATGTTTTCCATGAAGAAAGTTTCAGGTTTGATCCCTGGTTTCTCCAGGGAAAACTAGGGAAGATTCTTGTCTGAAGCCCAGGAAAATTGCTGCTGGCCAGTGTAGAAAATAATACCTTAGCAGAACCAACAGTCTCCCTTAGAACACAGCTTCCTATGTTCACATACTACTGTTTAATAATACCTGGATTCTTATTATGTACAGAAAAACTGCTATAATATCTTGTATATGCTTCCCAACAATGATCCATCTCCAATAAACTCTGAATCTCTGACCTGGAAAATGAAATTGTCACATGTTTTTCATCTCAATCCTGTTTTGGAATGATGTTTGACATTTAGTGAACAAATAAATCAAATTTCACAATGACACAAACTTGGTGTGGCTGCCTTTAGTTCATTTCTTTTTTCATTCAGGTATGTTGCTAAAGCTTTTGTGAAGGTCTACATATCCTTTTCTTATTTAATGTCGTGTGTAGGTGCAGAAATAACACGCCGAGGCAATGAATCTAGTCTCTAGTGTTTATTGCATACCTACATACAGAAATCCTGCTAAACTAATGGTGCCTAAAGATTCCCAAGTATATCAGTCCAACCTAGGGCGGAGCTTTCTTCTGACGTTTGGGAAAATAGGCTAGGCTCTCCGAGCTGCGTGCTCGCTTCTCTCTCATGGCCCAGCCCTCTTCTCCACTCTCTTGTGTCTCCCTGACACCACCACCCTCTCCAGCCAAAGACTCCAAAACAACCCCCCCTCCTTCGTCCTTGGTGTCAGGTACGATCCCGTGTGAATAAGTGTCCATCTCCTCCTCCCCCTCCTGGGAGCTGGGCAGAGAAGGGAGGTCGTCTACGAAAGGAATGTCCAGGGAGTCATCCTCTCCTTCTGTTTGATCAGATAGCTCGGATGCAGCTGTCTGTTCCTGAAAAACAGCTAAATCGTTAGCAGGGCTCTCCCCCCCCCCCCCCGCCTGGGAACTGCAAACCAGAGGTGGACGGGCGAGAATCCACCTCCTCCCCCCTCGCTGGCTCCGGCGGAGGGAGCAGAAATGGTTGCTGGCAACTTACTACCACCTCAGGCTGGCCGGCCTCCTCGTCTCTGCCTGAGAATACCCCTTCCGGTGTATTAAATACTGAATTCCCCTGCCCCTCCTTCTGGAATCCAAAATTTCTTGCACTTCGTATTCCGGTTCCCCTTCGACAAGTATCGGAGGTGGGGGGTGGTATGCGAACGCAAGGTGCTTGGAGGGGAATCTTTGACTAACAAGGACTTGTGAAACACTGGGTGGATCTTCATGGAGTGGGGAAGCTGCAAACGATAAGCGACAGGGTTTATTTGCTGTAGCACTGGGAAAGGGCCAACAAACTTGGAGTCCAATTTCTTGCAAGGCCTGTTAGATTGCAAAAACTTAGTAGAGAGCCAGACCTTGTCTCCCAGTGAGATGGAAGGTCCTTCCTGTCTGTGTTCATCTGCGTTCCTTTTATAGGCTGCTTTCGCCAGATCAAGCTGCTCCGTTAACAGCTGATGGGCTGCCTGCCTTTCTGCCAGGAAATCCGTGGCTGCAGGAACAGGTGTTTGTTGGGAGGAAAGAGGCAACACTCTCGGGTTTGTGCCATAGAGTGCCTGGAAAGGGGACATCTTGGTTGAGGAATGTACTGAATTGTTGTAAGCAAACTCTGCCATTGAGAGGAGTTGTGGCCAATTGTCCTGGCGGTAGTTAATGTAACATCTGAGATATTGCTGCAATAATTGGTTAGTTTTCTCAGCTTCGCCATTACTGCAAAGATGATTCGCAGAGGATAAGTGTATCTTGACCCCCAATGTCTGAAAAAGTGCCCCCCAGAACCTGGAAGTAAACTGGGAACCTCGATCTGAGATCAAGTGGTTAACCATACCTCTATATCAGAAGACATTGTCCAAAAAGAGCTGTGCTATAGCTTGTGCTGTTGGGAGGCCCTTGCAGGGAATAAAATGTGCCATCTTTGTAAAACAGTCCACCACCACCAGGATGGAAGTGAAGCCCTGTGCCTGTGGCAAGTCAGTGATGAAATCCATGGAGACAGTGTCCCAAGGTTGGGGAGGCATGGGTAGGGGTTGCAAGAGGCCTGCTGGTTTCCCTGCAACAGTTTTAGCGCGTCTACATACGTGGCAAGAGGCCACGTAAGTCTTTATGTGCGCTGCCATCTTGGGCCACCAGTAATCTCTGAGTGTTCTGTGCAGCGTCTTGAACACCCCCCCCCGTGTCCTGCCGTTGGGCTATCATGACATAGCTGTAGAACTTCTTCCCTCAGGGTTTTGGGAACATAAAGCCGCCCACTATGCCAAAGGGTCCCTGCCTCCACTGTGAATGGGGACGGTGTTCCGCTCTGGACCCCTTCTAGGTCCTCCAGCCTAGCCCGTGCATAGGGGTCTTGTCTCTGCTGAGCCTTGATTCTTACAAGGAGATCGTCTGCTAGTCTAACTGCTGCCAAGATCTCTACTTGGTCCCCCTCGGGAGACTTCTCAAAATTTTGAGGCTGCAAGATTGTGGCTTGGGTGGCCTGGTCAGGTTCTGCAATGTCCTGCGGCTGCCTAGACAAGGCGTCAGCCAGCTTGTTTTGTTTGCCTGGCAAGTACGAGATGACAAAATTGAAGCGTGAAAAAAATTGACTCCATCTGACCAGACGGGGGGTGAGGGATCCAGAGCTCTACAAAAGAGCTAAGTTTTTATGGTCTGTGTAAACTTTGACTGGAAATGTCGCTCCCTCTAACCAATGCCTCCATTCTTGAAAGGCTGACTTTATGGCAAGCAATTCTTTGTTGAAGACATCGTAATTCCTCTCTGCTGGTGACAGCGTGCGAGAGAAATAGGCACAAGGTAACAAAGCTTCCCCTCTTTCGTCCGCCGCTTGGAGCAAAATGGCGGCGACGGCGAAGTTAGATGCATCACAATGGACGTGGAACTGTCTTAGAGGGTTGGGGTGCCTCAGGAGTGGTGGGGATGCAAACAGCTGTTTAAATTCCTGGAAAGCAGCTTGCTGCTGTTCCCCCCAGCAAAAGCGTTTGTCTTTCTTTAAAAGCTGAGTAAGGGGACGCGCTTTCTCCGCATATCCCGCAATAAATTTGTGAAAGAACTTTGCATACCCCAAAAATTGCTGGACCTCCTTGACGTTACGGGGAGGCTTCCAGGACTTCATGGCTCGCCCAGCCCTCTTCTCCACTCTCTTGTGTCTCCCTGACATTTAACTTGAATAAATTCCCAGTGACACCAGGTATCGTTCCTTTTCATTTTAAAAATAAATTATTGCTTTCAAATTATTGGAGATCTTTGTATCTGAAATTCTAGTGCAAAAGTCAAAACTAAGACTTTACTAAGCAAAATAAGATTTATTAAAAAATAATCCAAAACTTTAATCATCCTGGGCTTCCGGGTGAGCTGTGATGGCGAGCAGACGCAGAGAAGGAGAGCTCTGCTAAAAAAGGAAAGGGGGAGAAACTGCACCGTTGTTTTTGCTGATTTTGTGTCTGGAAGAGAGACGAAATAGCACAGAGGAGAGAAGTAAATCTTCTCTGAGGAGAAACCCTGCTGTCACGAAGGGGAGCGAGTTAGTAATTGTTTGTCTGGTCTGCTGTGGATGTGAGTCAGCGTTGATGATTAATGGAGACTCGTGGATCCGAGTGACAAGGGAGGAAAAACAGACAACGGGCGGAGTTGGGCAAAAGATCCCAAAGAAAGGTTTGCCATCCTAGCCACAAACAATAGTGAATAAAGTAAAAAGAAAAAGCGGAAATTTCTTAATGAAGGACAATATAAGGATTGTAAAAATTGATATGCTTTCGGAATTCTAAAGACTTAATTAATTATTAAATAACTGTGGCCATTTTGAAGATACCTTGCAACAGTACAACTTTTGGAGGAACTGAAAACTATATAACTATAATTATAAGTTTATATTTGTAAGCTATAAACCCAAAATAGTATTAAGTATTAAATATATGTATTAAATATATATATATATATATATTATTGGAAAAAGTTTAGATATAATAGAAAAGAGATCTTTGAAACAGATTTTGTGGGGGGGAGGAAATATTGCATGTATATTTGCTCTTGATACCTGTTAAAATATGGCTGTTAAAAGAACACTAAGAAAAGGTTCAGACTCGTTAGAGGGTGAAGGATTTAAGTCTTTATTCGATGAATTTACAGCTAAGACAACAGAGACTATTACATTGACTGTTAAAAAAGTTTTAGAAGAAAAACTTTCTTCTTTAGAAAGAAAATTGCAACAAAAACTGGACATTATAGAGGAAAAACTAAAGACTGAAATACAAGGTGTTAAGCTACAGACTGAAGAATGTGAAAAAAGAAGAGAAGAGGATGAAGAGCGCATAATATTATTAGAGATAAAGGAAAAAGAACACTATATTAGAATAAGAGGTGTGGAGGAAGACAAAGAAGAGAATATAAGGGAAACATTAATACAAATGATTGCTGACTTGATTGAATGGGAGGGTGAAAAAGTAGAGGAAGAAATTGAAAAAATTTATACGGTAAATTCTCAATATGCAAAGGTGAACAAGAAACCAAGGGACATATTAATAGAATTTTCAAAAAAAAAATATAGAGATGCGGTAATACAAGCTGCATTTAATAAAAAAATTGAGGTGGAAGGTAAAACTGTGACTATATTCAAAGAGGTACCAGGGAGAATCTTAAAAAAAAGAAAAGAATATAAATTTCTCACAGACTTATTAAAGAAAAATGAAATAAATTTCAGGTGGGAGGCAGTGGAAGGGGTAAATCTCCAGTACAAGGGACAAAGATACCGGTTAACCTCTGTACTTAAGGCAAAAGAATTTCACAAGAAACTAGAAAAAGAATTGGGAAGTAAGAAAGAACAAGTAAAAGAACAGGAGTAAGACGTTAAAGACCATAAGGTGTGAAAAATAGCTAGAAGTGGGCTTGTATAAAAATGAATAAATTAAACATTATAACATGGAATATTAATGGATTCAATTCACCTGTTAAAAGACATAGAATATTTCAACTGTTAAAGAAACAAGAACTGGATATTATATGCTTGCAAGAGACACATATTAAAAATAAAGATGAAAAATATTTGGAAAATAAAAGATTGGGAATAGCCTTTGTAACATCAAATGAAAAAAAGAAAAATGGGATTGTAATATATATTAAGCCAGCGTTAAAACCTCAACTAGTAGAAAAAGATCAAGAAGGTAGATTTATATTAGTAGAAATAGAATGTCAAAATATAAAAATGATGATAATAGGAATCTACGCTCCAAATAACGAGCAAAAAAATTTCTTTAAAAAAATTTCAGAAATAATTTCAGAAAAGAGGATTGAAAATTGTATATTAATGGGTGATTTAAACGGGGTAGTAGAACCAGAGATTGATAGAAAATCAGAAAACCATATTAATAAAAATCAAGGGAAACTACCCAAGGAATTTTTTAATATGGCAAAAAACCTAATGCTAATAGATGGATGGAGATACAAAAATGGAAACAAGAAAGAATATACCTATTATTCAAATAGATTTAATTCCTTTTCCAGAATAGACATGATTTGGGTTACAAAAAATTTGGAAAATAAAATTAGAGCTATGACAATTAATGCAAAAACGCTGTCTGACCATAATCCTGTTTGTATGACCTTAAACATAAATAAAAAAATATATAGATGGAAAATGAATGAAAATATACTCAAAGATAATAAAAATGTAGAAGACCTAGAGAAGAAATTACAAGAATTTCTAAAATGGAACATGAATAATGAAGTAAGTATAGAAAAGGTTTGGGAAACAAGCAAAGCATTCATGAGAGGCAACTTGATTTCGAAAAACAAATATATTAAAAATAGATTTAAAAAAAAATTAGAAACATTAATGAATCAGATAAAAGAAAAAGAACTAGAATTGCAAAAAAATAAAAAAAGAAAGAAAGAAAAGGAAGAGATTATGAACCAGATAAAATGGCTACAATCTCACCTTAAGATTGAGTTAACAGAAGAATTAGATAAAAAATTAAAATTTATAAAACAAAGAAACTTTGAGCAGGCAAATAAACCAGGAAAATGGTTAATGTACAAACTGAGAAAAGAAAAAGAGAAAAGAATTATAAATAAAATAAAAAATAAAAATATGGAGTTCACATATAATGAAGACATTAAGAGAGTTTTTTTTTATTATTATACAAATCTATATCAGGAGCAGAAAACCCCAGCAGATAAAGTAGAAGAATATATTAAAAATTGTAACATTGAAAAATTAACAGAAGAAGATAAGGAACTTACAAACCACAATATTACAACCCAAGAAATCAGAGAAGCAATTAAAAAATTGAAAGTAAATAAGGCACCAGGGACAGACGGACTCACAGCAGATTATTATAAAAAACTACAAGAACAATTAATTAAACCATTAGAAGAAATGTTTAATTCAATACTTCAAGGGTCAGAAATACCTGAATCATGGAAAGAGGCTAACATTACACTAATCCCAAAGGAAAATCAGGATCCAACAGATTGTAAAAATTATAGGCCAATTTCATTATTAAATAACGATTATAAAATTTTTACTATTATTCTTGCGGAAAGACTCAAAAAAATTTTACAGAAAACTATTAAGCAAGATCAAAATGGATTTCTGCCGACTAGACAAATAAAAGATAATATTAGAAATGTAATTGATTTAATAGAATATGCTAAAGTACATAATGAAAAACAAATAACACTACTATTTTTAGACGCAGAAAAAGCTTTTGACAACGTAAATTGGAATTTTATGTTCAAAGTATTAGAAAAAAAAGATTTTGGAAATAAATTCATAAATGCAATAAAAGCAATATATAGGATACAAAAAGCAAGAATAATAGTAAACGATGAACTAACACAGGAATGCAAAATAATGAAAGGTACTAGGCAAGGATGCCCTATTTCCCCATTATTATTTATACTGGTACTAGAGGTTTTATTAGATGAAATAAGGAAAGATCAAGAAATAGAGGGGATTAAGATCAAGAAAGAGGAATACAAATTAAAGGCGTTCGCTGATGATCTAGTAATAACATTACAAAATCCAATAAACTCAATAACAAAATTGATCTCTAAACTACAAGAATATGGTGAAGTATCAGGATTTAAAATAAATAAGGAAAAAACCAAAATGATAAATTTAAATATGCCTAAAGTAGAAATAGACAAAATAGAACAAATATCAGGTTTCCAAAATGTTAAAAAAATTAAGTACTTAGGAATTCAAATAACAAATAATAACTTGGATTTATATAAAAATAATTATGAAAGCTTATGGAAAGAAATCAAAAAGGATTTGGAGAAATGGGCAAACTTGCAAATATCCCTATTAGGCAGAATTGCCACAATAAAAATGAATATTTTACCAAGATTTCTATACCTGTTTCAAACAATCCCAATTACAATAAAAGATCAAATTTTTACAAAATGGCAAAGAGAAATAACAAAATTTATTTGGCAAAAAAAAAAACCTAGAATTAAACTTAAATACCTACAAGATACTAAAAATAGAGGGGGTTTAGCAATGCCTGATTTAAAATTGTATTATGAAACATGCGGGCTAATTTGGATTAGAGACTGGATTAAATTAGAAGATGGAAAAACAATAAACTTGGAAGGACACGACAACAGGTATGGTTGGCATGGCTATATGTGGCATAATAGATGCAAAGTACATAAGTTATTTAACAATCATATAATTAGGAAGTCACTATTAAAAATTTGGAACAAATATAAAAAAACATTACTACCTGGCTTGCCATTATGGGTATCGCCACAGGAGGCAGGCGCCAGAATGGGGAATCAAACAGATAAGGATTTTATAAAATATCAAAACTTGTTAAAAATGGAAGGAAATAATTATAGACTAAAAACACGGGAGGAACTAGAAAACGAAAATATAATGTGCCACTGGTTTACGTACTTTCAACTAAAAGAACAATATAAAATCGACAATAAAAATTTTCAATTCATAAAAGATCAAAATAATTGGGATAATATATTAGAACGAGATAATGACCACTTGATATCAAAAATTTACAAGATATTATTGGAAATGAAAACTAAAGATATAAAAATTAAAAATTATATGAAGAAATGGGAAGAAGATTTAGGTATAGAAATTACATATGAGCAGTGGCAAAAAATTTGGTCAAAAAATATAAAATTCACCCTAAGTAATAGTTTAAGGGAAAACATATATAAAATGATATATAGATGGTACCTATCACCTGAGGTGCTATTTAAATCAAAAATTAGAAATACGAATGTCTGTTGGAAATGCAAAAAAAAAAGAGGATCTTTTTACCACATTTGGTGGCAATGTGACAAAGCAAGAAAATATTGGACTAAAATAAATACATATATAAAAGAAATGCTAGGTAAAGACATACAAATGAAACCAGAAATCTATTTACTAGGCAAAACTGATGATATCATGAATAAAAGACAAAAGACATTATTTTTATATTTAAGTACAGCAGCAAGAGTAAAATATGCGCAATTATGGAAGGAAGAAAATATACCAACAAAAGAAGATTGGATTATGAAATTAATGGAATTAATGCAAGCAGACAGATTAACTAACCTAATAAAAGGGAAAGAAATAGGGAAGCATAAAGAGATATGGGACCCTTTTACAGAGTATCTTAAAAAGGAATACAATATTAAATAGATATATATGTAATTATACAACTATAAGTAAAAATATAGTAAGGGGGGGGGGAAAATAAGGAAATATAGAAAGTAAGAGAGAAAATGTATACAAATTAGTTACATTTAATGTTCTGAGTTAAGAAAGCCGGAAGTAATTTTAAATGTGTATGAATATGTAGTATGTATGTGTAGGTAGAAGAGGTTAAGTCTTTAAAAATTAAGAAAGGAAAAATGCATAAGAGAATAATAGAATATATATATATATATATAGAAACATAAAAATGAAAGAAAGGAACTAATGAACTAAAAATAGATAAAAAAGCTAAGGGAGGGATTTTGTGGATTAAGAGATATGTAGTAGTGGGAGAGGAGTATGGGAGGTAAGAAGGTAGGAAGGAAAAAGAAAGTAGAAATAGATAAATGGAATTGAAAGATCGGATTATACAAAAGACTAGAAAATAAAAATTTATAAGTTATAAGACTATGAAAATATGCAATTGATGAAATGCCTAAGTGTAAATGGGATATGTTTTATGTAAAATGTAAATGTCTGTGTTATATGTTAAATGTAAATAAAGTCTATTTTAAAAAAAAAAAAAAAAAAAAAAAAAAAAAAAAACTTTAATCATCCTGTTTAGTATAGTATTACAGGACAAAGTCTAAAATGTTACCAGAAGATGTAATTGTTCTAGTTTATCTTTTTATTGTTCACAGATGCAGCAATAAGCAGAGAAAGAGAATTAGGCAAGATTGGATACTTTTAGAAAATGCTATCTTTCCCAAGGGGTGATGGAGGTTTAGTTCAATGCATCTGGAAGGCACCAGCTTGGGGAAAGTTGTTTAATGAGATTTTTTGTCCCAGTATCATATAAAAATAGCCTATCATATCCACGTTTGAAATGAACCAGATAACCAATGAATTAATATACCAGGGTCAGTGGCATGAAGCAATATTTTTAACTGATACATCTAGAAGGATTTCCAAAGCTGTCCAGAATAGGAGTGCACAATCTGAGGTCCCAGGGACAAATGCAACCCCTCTTCTCCAAACTGTGGACACAACTTCCTGGGTTTTTTCAAAAATTATCACTGAACTGTGACTGTTTTTACTCTGCATCCAGTTCTGGAATGGTACCTGCCTCTGAAAGAACTGCAAGCTTAATCCCATCAAATAGTTATGCATATTTAATCTAGAAGGAAATCTGGAAAATTATCAAATGCTTGCAATGAACACCCAGATATAAAGACTAGTGAAGTTTTATCATAGATTGATTCCAGATGCAGCTAAAGAAATCATGCTTAATTTACACCATTGAAATGACTGTAGCCACAACTAACTTGCCTTTTTGTTTGCAATTGCAACAAGTCTTATCAAATCAGAGTCCAATCATATACACACAGAGTATTGCCAAGTTTAACATGTGCGTATTGGTTTGGATTCATACTAAATAAATTATACTTTTCTCACAAATACAGATGTATTCTAATCTGCATTGCCAGGACTCTTGCAGGATAATATTTCATTCCTGGTGCTGTTGCAGATAAACGCTCCTTCCTTTGATAAACTAGGTCTGCTAGGCTGGGAGCAACAGAAGAGAAAATTTTCCAGAAAAGAATATCAGTTAATAAAATCTATTCTACTGCAACTTGGAGGCATTAATATTTACTGGAGTGAATTTCTTGGTGGCAGTGGGATGAATGTCATAGTAAAAAAAAATTTTAAACTTCTACCAAAATGAGTTATGAAAAAATGCATAGGACCAAATATTCTGGGAAGGAGGAGACCCATTTTGCCATTTTGAAAATCAGCCTTATTCAAAACTCTTGTATCATGCAGATTTGTTTCCCATTCTCTGCCAGTGAAAGTTTCTCCCTCCTGCTGAGTATTCTTCCTACTCTTTGTTTAAGTAGTTCTAATGACAACCATTAACACATAAAAAAGCACATCTATCCATGCCCACCTACGGGTGAAGAAGCTAACAATAGAGCACCTGGCTTTTAAGTAATCTTTGATATTTTGCTTATACTGCTTGTGCTGACATATTCAGATCTTTGATGTTATCAAATACAGATAGGTTAATGGAACAATTAACACTGATGCATCGGCCTCAATCAAATGGTTTATTAGTTCTTATTCTATCTCAAATCAGTATATAGGCCAGAACTGAATTATTCATGCTTTGTATTTGCTATATGAAAATTGAATGAAAATAGCTCCAATTTCATATGTCACCAACAGATAGCAGTATTGATGTGCTAGAAGCTCTAACATGTTTTTAGTATCTGTTCTTTCACTTCAATTGGTGTGAAAAAACCAACTGCAAGTGTGTTGCTATTTTTTGTGAAATACAAGCCTACAGTGGGTATCCTCGGTTCTCTTTAAGCAACATTGTTGTTTATTCGTTCAGTCGCTTCTGACTCTTCGTGACTTCATGGGCCAGCCCACGCCAGAGCTTCCTGTCGGCCGTCGCCACCCCCAGCTCCCCCACGGTCGAGTCCGTCACCTCCAGAATATCATCCATCCATCTTGCCCTTGGTCGGCCCCTCTTCCTTTGGCCTTCCACCTTCCCTAGCATCAGCATCTTCTCCAGGGTATCCTGTCTCCTCATTATGTGGCCAAAGTACTTCAGTTTTGCCTTTAATATCATTCCCTCAAGTGAGAAGTCTGGCTTTATTTCCTGGAGTATGGACTGGTTTGATCTTCTTGCAGTCCAAGGCACTCTCAGAATTTTCCTCCAACACCACAGTTCAAAAGCATCTATCTTCCTTAAGCAACATACCATGATTTAATTTTTATATATATAATTTTTATTAAAGAAATTTTAACAAGATAAAAACAACACAAATTCTAGTGAAGAAATAAAGAAAAAATGTAAAAATAGTGAATAGATAAGAAAGAAAATAAGAAAACAGAAAGAAAAGAAAATATTATGAAAAAATGGCTTCCAATCTTCTTAACAGTGGTTATAAATGCATTTATATTTTACCCTCTCTGTCTAAGATTACAATCATGATTAAATTTTTGACTGCCAAAGGAATCTCTCCAATTGAAATTTGCAACCAAATGCAGGATGTTTATGGTGATGACTGTGTTAACATGAGTACTGTGTGTCACTGGGCCAAAAATGTAAAGATGTTGAATGAGGAAGAGCTGGTTTGTGTGATCATAAATAAAGTGGACTACTGTGACAACCATCAATGAGTTTCACATGAGAAAGGTTGATGTAAATCAACCTGATTAAGGACAATTGGCAGATCACTCAAAGGGAAATTGCTGTCAAGCTTGGCATTTCACAGGAATGGGTGGGTCACATTATTGATGTTCTCCAGTATTGGAAGATTTGTGCAAGATGAATTCCTTGCATGCTGACAGCAGAGAAGAAAGCTTCAAGATATGAAATTTGCCAGCAGCTGTTGCCATGCTATAAAAATGAAGGTGAGCAATTTCTTCACAGCATTGTGACAGCCAACGAAACATGGGCTCATCATTATAACCCAGAAATGAAGCATCAATTCATGGAATATCATCACAAAGCTTCACCTGAAGAAAAAATAAATTCAAAACCTAGGCTTTGGCAAGAAAAAGCATGGTTACAGATTTTTGGGATGCAGATGGTGTTATTCATATACATGTCCTTAAAACTGGCACTGCTATCAATTCAAAATGTTACATTGCAACATCTAAAACTCTGAAATAATTGAGCAAAATTCAGAAGCAAACAAAGGAAATTTTGCTGCAACATGATAATGCTGGGCATCACACCTCAAGAGTCAGTTGTGAAGGTGGATCTCATCATCTTACCCCATTTGCCATGCAGTCCAGAGTTGGTGCCATGCAATTTCCACCTTTTTCCAAAATTGAAGGAATACCTTGTGGACATCTGTTGACTCAAATGAAAAGGTGGAACAGACTGTCAGGACCTGGTTGAAGAGATCAGTATGGAGTTCTTTCATGACAGCTTTAAAAATCTTATCCATTGTTGTCAGAAGTGTGTACAGAACTGTGGTGATTATATGGAAAAATAAATAAAGGTAACAAAAGAGTTCATTTCAAGGACTGTTTTCAGTTTTATTTATTAAAATATCCCTATTCAAACTAAAGTTATGGAGACTGAGGCATTACTTTTCATTCAACCCTCATAACTCTTGTCGCTGTTGAAGGATTAAATGCCAAGATGCTCCTCTGTTCATACTTAACTTGCTGCTGTTGAAACAAACGTTTAACTGCTATCTAATAGGATTGAAAAAAGTGGGATTAAGTCATCCAGAACTTCTTCCATCTGTACAATCACTAAAATAAAAAATAAAACATGAAGGCTGCCATCCAAAACACAGTCAGAAGGAAATCCATTGGTTGTATTTCTGGGAAATGATTATGGAAGGATTGTGGTCCTGTTGAATTTTTCCCTGAACAAAGGCCATAATAGCAACAAACATTTAGAAAAGCTATTATGTCAATATATTTTTGCCAGAAATCCATCAAGTGTATCTGTAGGGAATATTTGTGAATGGATTATGGACCTACTTAGTTACTATATAAAGTTAGAAGTTCAATTCCTGGTGACTTCATGGATATATCCATGTAGTTGTCCTACCAATAATACAGAAGTGGTTTCTTCTGTTTGGTTGGTGATTTTATTCCCAAGTCTAGCCTACATTACCTGTAGTAATGACCAGCACTTTATATTTTGTACAGATTTGAACTGGCAGCCAGGGCAGTGCTTAAGCACAGGTATCATATAGTCTTTTTGCATATTTCCTCAGAACGATGGCTGCTGAGTTTGTACCAGCTGAAGTTTCTAGATTAGACACAAAGGCAGCTTATAGTCAAGCCTGGAGGTTATCTGTAGATACATCAAAGTTTCAGGGTCACTATTTTCCAGAAAGGGATGCATTGGTCCATTAACTGAAGCTGATAAAAGGCCCTCCTGGCTTTTCTCCCAATCTGGGAAACTAGAAATATTTGGGTCCAGAAGCACCCCCAAACTGCATACCTGCCCTTTCTAGGAAACTGTAAACCCACTCATGAGAGGCAGAACTTCCATTTCTATTAAATTGTGGCCCTTCACAATGAGCAGCTCCATCCTGTTTGGATTTAGTTTAGTAGCGTCTGCAGCATCAGAATGATGAAAGAAGGGTCATGACATTGGTCACAATCTCCACAGCATCATGCCACAAGTTCTGCCTTTTTTGAACATGTGTACAACATTACAGTGCATATAGAAAAGGAACAGGACTTACACTGTGATGCTGCAATGCTACTTTCTTCAGACTGACCATCCCCAAGTGGACGCTACTGAATCAGTTTCAATTTATTATCCTTTCATCAAGCTCATGTCCTGAAATTATCACAGGAGGATGGATCTGGGTGCCCTCTCTGTACTGATTGCACTCAGCTCTAAATCTTCTGATAATTTCCCTCAGTGATTTCATGTATATCCTGGAAATTTTTGGAAACAGAACAGAGTCCTGAGGATGTGGTGGAAAATTCACCAAAGGAACACCAACTACTGTAGTAAGATAGCATCTTTTATAAATCAGTTGGATTCAATGGAAGCAAAAGAAAAAAATATTTGTGTTTCATGCTCAGATTGTAGTATAGATTGGCTTAGCATGATACTAACTCATGGTTCATCTCTTAATGTGTGGTGTGAATCTGACCAACAGTGTCTTATTCAACAAATCATGGCTTAGTATTAATAACTAGGTTGATAGCTTCTAAAATTATATCCTGCTTAAACACAGTTTACTGAATAAACCTAAATTTGCTAGATTCACAAAACACCTTAAAATCAAAAATCAAATATTATGGATTATGGATTAGCACAATGTGTGGATCACACTGTATTTCTCATGAAGGCTCCTCATCCTACAAGATATTAAGGCTATGCAGCACTTTAATTCAAAGGGAAAAGGATGTTTCAAAGCTCATAGGATCTGCCTGCAGCTCCTCAAACCAAATGTGCCTTTTCCTGGGTTTGCACTGCAGCTGCAGAGGATAGTCCCACGATCTTGGGGAAAGAAGGCAATGCCTTAAAGAACTTCAAACTGGTGCTACCTTTCTTTTCTTCATTATCGCTAATCCAGGTTCTTCGCCCCACCAATCCTAGGTTCACTTCTCAACTCTCTTCAAACTAAATAAGCCAAGTTCCTCCCTTCAACTCCCCTTCCCTTTCTTACAACCCCTTTTTTTCTGGCCTCTTTTCCTTCCAACCTCTCATCTTCATTTCCCGGTTCCCTCAGGATTTGTTTTTTCCTCAATAAACATCCCCCTTGAAGCTTCCCAGTTCCCCATCGGCTGCTCGCATTCATCCCCCTGCCGATTCAATCCACCCTCCTTTCTCTTTCCTTCTCCTGCCTTTGGGATTCATTAATTTAAATAATCACCTCGGACACCTAATTTTATCTCGCCTCTCCCTTCCGAGTCATACCTACAATCTCCATAGCAGTCAGGTTCTTTCTCCCTATTATTTTGGCACACACATTTCCACAGTTGATGGGCATTTTAAAACAACCATCCTCGCAGCCGGGGAGGATATACCGGGACCGCTAAGTCTGTTGGAGCGGTGAGCGCGCAGGAGGGACGCTGCCGCTCAGCTTCAGGATGGGGAGGCCGGCAGTAGCTTTGGGCTCATGTTCACGCCACGCCCCCTTCTCTCTCTACAGCCTCACGCCTCATCAGTCTCCAGGTTCTCCTTCCAGTAGGCTGACCATATTTCCTTGAGGCAAAAACATTGCCGGACAAAGTGGGTGTGCGTGCAGGGGGGGGGGGCACGTGCGCTTCGCCAGGGAACTTTCAAAAACAGGACAAAATTGAGAATTTTACTATAATGACGGGACGCTCCAGAAATGGTGAAATAACAGGATAGTCCCATTCAAAATGGGACGTATGGTCAGCCTAGCAAAGGAAGATAGATGCTTTTGAACTGTGGTGTTGGAGGAAAATTCTGAGAGTGCCTTGGACTGCAAGAAGATCAAACCAGTCCATACTCCAGGAAATAAAGCCAGACTGCTCACTTGAGGGAATGATATTAAAGGCAAAACTGAAGTACTTTGGCCACATAATGAGAAGACAGGACATCCTGGAGAAGATGCTGATGCTAGGGAAAGTGGAAGGCAAAAGGAAGAGGGGCCGACCAAGGGCAAGATGGATGGATGATATTCTGGAGGTGACGGACTCAACCTTGGGGGAGCTGGGGGTGGTGACGGCTGACAGGAAGCTCTGGCGTGGGCTGGTCCATGAATTCACGAAGAGTTGGAAGTGACTGAGCAAATAAACAACAAATTCTGCCCCTATTGAATGAATGAACAACAAATTCTGCCCCTATTGAAATAGCTGCTGCCTAGGTAGGGAGAGAATCAGGAAGCATTCTCACCTCATCAGTATGTTGCATGCAGATGAGGAATCTTGCTTTGGATTGACACCAGGTGCAAAGAGCATTCCCCACTGGCCTTTTTCCTAGTTTAATTTGAGTCTCTAATAGAGACAAAAAATTGCCTTGCTGTTAGCAAAACCCTTTCCTCCATTGGCAGGAATCGGAGATGCACCTTCATATCCAGTTTTAAATGAACAAAAGGTGAAAGGAAGGAAAGCCATATTCCCCATTATGTCTCCTGGTACTGTACCTGTCTTGTTGTCATGCCAACGGAACAGCATTAGAATATACTTTCTGACGAAGTTGAATATGACAGATGTTATATTGGGGAAAACAATAGAAAATTGTTGTTTGCCTGATGAAGAAAAAAATTAAAAGAAGTCTGTTTAGGAGAAAACAGAAACATGCTTAGAAATGGTAAATCTGTCCAAAAACAATAACTTTTTTTGTTTTGCTAAATAGTTCTTTTAAAGGGAAAGCAAAACCCACACCCTTGAGAGCAATTCATTGCATTTCACCTAATTAAGGGCAGAAAACAGGAATCAGCAGAGGAAACTGCAGTTTTTCTTGGAGCACTAATAGAATAAAGAAACAGATAGGAGTTCCTCTAGGATAATGTGAAAAGATGGAAAATGCTGGGGGAAAATGTGCGCATAAGTGACCTTTGTTAGTAACTAATGCATTGTCTACAGCTGCAAACTTTATGGTTAAATCACCTGGGCTAATTTTGGAGTTTGCTTTGTTTTTTTCTCCCTGTCCCACTTCACCTGATGGAAAATTCTAGGAGACTCATGTTGGCACATTCCTTTATAGTGTTTTATTTGTACATATAATAAAAATATTTCCCCAAGTATGTATTTTGACCCCCCTCCCCCTCAGTCCTATATACCAAAGCTATTTTGTGTTAATATGTTCTAGTAGAAGCACTTTTTGGGATGAAACTGTGATCAATACACAGAATGAAGTGAATTCTTCATGCACTGTTTACCTTAACATCCAGTGAAGGATCCTGTATCTTTCAGCACTTCATAGCCACTACAAAAATTCAAGATTCAAGCTGTTCTTCTTTCTTAATGATTCTGGCCATGTGGTAACTGGAAGATGGAAGAGCCCAATTTCTTATGTAACCTCAAGATAATTCATGGGAATTTAGTAACTGTCATAACAATTTGGTTCACAGAAGTAGTGTCAGATTTAAAGAACTATCCCTAGGTCAACCAAGGGGATAGAAATCGAGCCTTTTGATTATGCAGGGATGTTCTGCACTGGCTTCTGTACTGATGTGGACATAGATGACATTGAGCTATCTGTTCTACTTTCTGCGGAGTCATTTAGTATGTAGAGGTCCCTCCCCAATCCCTGGGTAACTTACCAGTCTGAAGCCAAACTGCAATCACTTTTACTACTGCCAGCCTCAAAATACAGAAAACATGTAGGGAACACCATCACCTAGCCAGTGCTTTCCCTCCAGCTGAGCAATAAGAAAGCATAAAAACAACCACAGATAAGTAGGGCTGTACATACTTCAAATATTAGGGCTACAAAAGTCCAGACAGTCACTAGATGGCAACAAAAATAACTCTTTCATGCCATCTAGTGTTTACCTGGATTGTTGTAGCCCAGATTTGGTAGCTTTACAAGAATTATTCTGAAGAGATGCTTCTGGCCCCATCAAAGGAAGAACACAGCACCTCTCTGCTATTCATTAAAACAGCCTTATTTTTTTAAGGGTTCCATGCATCTCTGAAAAAAGGCATTGCTGTTTTAAGAAATGTGCACAATGTTACTGTCAAAGCCACAACATAATTTCTGAGGCTCTCAAGGAAGCCTGAAGAAAGGAAGATGTTGTGCTTGTACTGGGTCCAAAGCACCTCTTGCAAATTATTTGCAAAGCGTACAGAGCATTACAGATCAGAGCACGTATCCAAGACATCCAAGTATTAGACAGCAGAGTTGTCATGGGGCTGGGAGAAGAAGAAAACTTATCTCATCACCATCAATGGCATGGAATTGAAGGCTTTTAAGCGGAGTTCTCAGGATTTACCCAAGCCTCACCTACAGTCCATTAAAGAAGTCCTCATAGAGTCGCCTCTCACAAGCAAAGTCTTACTGATAAGTAGGCCTTTACTCCTAAAAAGTCCTGCTTTTAATTTTGCAGATGAGTACATCAGCACCTGTTCCTTTTTTTTATAAGAATTTTATTAAGTTTCAAGCAAAGATAAAAGCTACAGAAAAACAAAACACTACAAAGAAAAAAAACTAAAAAAGAGTGAAAACACAAGAGAATTTTTTTTTCAAAGTTACAAAGAAGTGTGACTTCCGACTTTTAACAGCAAGGATATACAAAAAGTTTCCATAGTCAATCCCTTACTCTATATTAAACCAAAACCACATTATTTCTATAAATGATTCCACATTGGCACATTATAAAAATCACAAAGTACAGTTTCTCCCTCCCCTTATATTAAAAGAAAAAAAAAAAAGAAAAATTCATATACAGTAAACCTCCTGAACAACTTCCCCCTCCCCAAAGATAACATCTATTTAATTATTCCCTTCCTACTACTATTCTATACATTTCTATCTACTATAATAAAAATCAAACTAAAAAGTGCATAAATTGTCTGCCATTATACTTAGTAATACAACAATTTTAATGATCTTAATTGTGGAGTCCCTGGTGCTCTCTAAGCCTTGTTGTTTTCTTGCAGACGTTTCATTGCCAGGCTAGGCAACATCTTCAGTGCGAAAAGGGAGCGGGACTTGCTCTCTGTTTATATACCCTGGCTTGTCCTGCCTGTGTTGGTGCGGGTGTTGTACTCTCCTTGGTAGTACCTTGATTGGGTTGTTGTTGATCTTAATCTTAATAAACCCAAAACCCTCCAAGTAGACATTTTTATACCTTATTAATCTTAATCCAAATCATTAAAGATAAATGAAATCAGCCAAACCTTAAAAACAATCCAGATAAATATTCTTTAACCCTTATCCCACTTCAAAATAGACCAGAGCATTTACATATCCCCACAATGTACACAGAGCTTTTTTCTTAAAAAGATCAAACAACCCAACTGCCCTCCTCAAAAACTGACTTCTCTTCAGAAAACCTTCCATGCCTAATAACCCCTTCTTTTTCCTGGCATTCCACCAGAAAATCCATTTCAATTGTGGCTTGCAACTCGCTCTCTCCCTTAAATTTCTCCAACTCGACTATCCAATCTTCGTTGTATTGTCGAAGGCTTTCATGGCCGGAGTTCGATGGCTGTTGTGGGTCTTCCGGGCTGTGTGGCCATGTTCTGGAAGTTGTGGTTCCTAACGTTTCACCAGCATCTGTGGCCAGCATCTTCAGAGGGCAGGAGCACAGACAGAAGCAAAATCTCTGTGCCCAGGTAGAGACTATCCAATCTTCATCCAGCATTTCAACAGAAGTCCCGATCTCACTCTTAGAAGAGACATTTCTGTCACTGTTAAAATCCTCAGTTTCTTCCATGACATCCCCAACCAGATGACACATTTTAGACCTCATATTTTCCACAATGTCCTGAATGCCTTGCATAAAAACTTGGTAGGAGTCAGAAAGAATCTGTTTAAAATCTTGGCGGAAGTCAGAGAAAATCTGTTTAAAATCCTCCATGTCTCACGCAGTAGATTATGGCACCCCCTAGGAGCTTAACCAGTGAAAGTCGAAGATATGGAAGAGTTCTGGAATGTGTTTGCACAAGTGAAAGTGAGATATGCAGACAGTTCCCAAGGGAAAGTAGAAGCAGAAGGCTGAAGGTTCAAATCAGCCGATTCAACGTGTAGGAAAATAGTAATATTTTTAATAGACTTTGGTGGAATAGATCCAATGGTGAGGAGTAGGAAGGTTAAAATTTGAGAACTTGTCATCCCCTTTTAAATTGGCCCAAGGCGGCAGAGAGTTGTTAGGGCCCCTCCAGGGTGTGTGTGGGACTCCCTCTTAAGTGTGAGAGACGAGGGGGGAGTCCGGGAGTGACTGTTGATATAAAAGAGTACTCACCTCCTGTGTGAGAGACAGGGGGTGGGGAGGATTGAATGAGTCACCCCTCCTTTCGACTAGTGAGAGAAGCCAAGGAGGTGGTGTGGTGTATGGTAGGTTGTTGGTTGACCCTGACAGCGCCGAGAGCGAAAGCTGGTGCGCTGAAAGGACTACCATCACCTGGTTGGATGATTGAGAATATATGAGGATGTATGATTGGATGGAGTGTCCCCTATTTCGAACCAGGGGCTCTGGAGGTCCAGGAGTGGAGGCACCTGGAGTGGGAGTCTCTGGGGGCTGCAGGGCGGGTCATATCGAGGTGATGACGGGTCGGGGACGTTATAGCAGGAGCTGGAGGGCAGGCCATCATTGGGGAAGACGCCCCCGGTGTTTGTTACCGGTGGCGCGTTCCGGCCCTCCAAGCTCATACCCAGGCCCTGTTCAGCAGATCCATAGGGGCCCTGGTTCTCGGCTGTTGCTGCTTAACGCCAGGTCAGTTAATAACAAAGGCGCCCTCATACACGATCTGATCACTGAGGAGGGGGAGACCTGGCGTGTATTACCGAGACCTGGCTGGCTCCGGAGGGGGGGGGGTCCCTTTCAGAAATGTGTCCAGCTGTCGTGTGTAGATGCAGAAATAACATGCCGAGGCCAGGAATCTAGTCTCTGGTGTTTATTGCATACCTACAAGCAAAATCCTGCTAAACTAACAGTGCCTGAAGATTCCCCAGAATATCCGTTCACCCTAGGGCGGAGCTTTCTTCTGACGTTTGGGAAAATAGGCTAGGCTCTCTGAGCTACGTGCTCGCTTCTTATCTATAGTCCAGCCTTCTTCTCTGCTCTGTAGAGTCTCCCTGACACAACCCCCCTCTCCTTCCAAAAACTCCATAGCAACCCCCTCCCTTCCTTCGTCCTAGGTGTCAGGCTGGATCCTGTGTGAAAATGTGTCCATCTCCTCCTCCTCCTCCTGGGAGCTGGGCAGGGAAGGGAGGTCATCCACGAAAGGAATGTCAGGGGAGGGCTCGTGGCTCTCTGTTTGATCTGATAGTCCGGGTGCAGCTGGCCTCTCCTGAAAAACAGCTAAATCGTTAGAAAGGTTCTCCCTCCCCCTTCCTGGGAGCTGTAAACCAGAGGTGGAGGGATGCGAATCCTCCTCCTCCCCCCTCGCTGGTCCTGGCGGAGGGAGCAGGAATGGTTGCTGGCAACTTACGAAACTCTCAGGCTGGCCGGACTCCTCATCTTCCTCTGGTGGCTGTAGCTCTGGGAGTCACGCTGGCCGTGGCTTGTGAGGGAAAATCTGATGAAACCTATGCACTAGCAAGGGTGCGTGAACGTCTTTGGCATTTTCCCAGGAGCGCTCTGTCTGAGAATACCCCTTCCAGTGTATTAAATACTGAATTCCCCTGCCCCTCCTTCTGGAGTCCAAAATCTCTTGCACTTCGTACTCTGGTTCCCCTTGGACAAGTACCGGAGGTGGGGGTGGGGGTATGCGACCGCAAGGCACTTGGAGGGGAATCTTTGACTAACAAGGACTTGTGAAACACCGGGTGAATCCTCATGGAGTGTGGAAGCTGCAAACGATAAGCCACAGGGTTTATTTGCTGTAACACATGAAAAGGGCCAAGAAACTTAGAGTCCAGCTTCTTGCAAGGTCTGTTAGTGGGTAGAAACTTTGTAGAGAGCCAGACCTTGTCTCCTGGTGATATGGGGGGTCCTTCCTGTCTGTGTTCATCTGCGTTCCATTTATAGGCTGCCTTTGCCAGCTCCAGCTGCTCTGCTAACAGCTGATGGGCTGCCTGTCTTTCTGCCAGGAAATCCGTGGCTGCAGGCACAGCTGTTTGTTGTATTGTCGAAGGCTTTCACGGCTGGAGTTCGATGGCTGTTGTGGGTCTTCCGGGCTGTGTGGCCGTGTTCTGGAAGTTGTGGTTCCTAACGTTTTGCCAGCATCTGTGGCCAGCATCTTCAGAGGGCAGGAGCACAGATAGAAGCAAGATCAACGTTAGGAACCACAACTTCCAGAACACGGCCACACAGCCCGGAAGACCCACAACAGCCACAGCTGTTTGTTGTGAAGAAAGGGGCAACACTCTCGGGTTTGTGCCATAGAGAGCCTGGAAAGGGGACATCTTGGTTGAGGAATGTACTGCATTGTTGTAAGCGAACTCTGCCATGGGGAGAAGTTCTGGCCAATTGTCCTGTCGGTAGTTAATGTAACATCTGAGATATTGCTGCAATAACTGGTTAGTTTTCTCTGCTTCGCCATTACTGCAAGGATGATTCGCAGAAGACAAGTGTATTTTAACCCCCAACGTCTGGAAAAGCGCCCCCCAGAACCTGGATGTAAATTGCGAACCGCGATCTGAGATCAAGTGGTTAACCATACCTCTATATCGGAAGACATTGTCCAAAAAGAGCTGTGCTGTAGTTTGTGCTGTTGGTAGGCCCTTACAGGGAATAAAATGCGCTATTTTTGTAAAGCAATCTACCACCACCAGGATGGAAGTGAAACCCTGTGCCTGTGGCAAGTCAGTGATAAAATCCATGGAGACAGTGTCCCAAGGTTGGGGGGGTGTGGGCAGGGGCTGCAAAAGGCCTGCTGGTTTCCCTGGAACAGTTTTAGCGCGTCTACATACGTGGCAAGAGGCCACGTAAGTCTTAATGTGTGCTGCCATCTTGGGCCACCAGAAATCTCTGAGTGTTCTGTGCAGCGTTTTGAACACACACACCCCGTGTCCTGCCATTGGGCTATCATGACAAAGCTGTAGGACTTCTTCCCTCAGGGTCTTGGGAACATAAAGCCGCCCACTATGCCAAAGGGTCCCTGCCTCCGCTGTGAACGGGGACAGTGCTCCGCTCTAGGTCCTCCAGCCTAGCCCGTGCGTAGGGGTCTTGTTGCTGCTGAGCCTTGATTCTTACAAGGAGGTCGTCTGCTAGTCTGACTGCTGCCAAGGTCTCTATTTGGTCCCCTTCGGGAGGTTTCTCAAAGTTTTGAGGTTGCAAGATCGTGGCTTGGGTGGCTTGGTCAGGTTCTGCCTTTTCCTGCGGCTGCCTAGACAATGCGTCAGCCAGCTTGTTTTGTTTGCCTGGCAAATACGAGATGACGAAATTGAAGCGTGAAAAAAATTGACTCCATCTGACCTGATGGGGGGTGAGGGATGCGGAGCTCTGCAAAAGCGCTAAGTTTTTATGGTCTGTGTAAACCTTGATTGGCAATGCTGCTCCCTCTAACCAATGCCTCCATTCTTGAAAGCCTGATTTTATGGCGAGCAGCTCCTTGTTGAACACATCGTAATTCCTCTCTGCTGGTGACAGCGTGCGAGAGAAATAGGCACAGGGTAATAAATCTGCCCCTCTTCCATCCTCCGCTTGGAGCAAGATGGCGGCGACGGCAAAGTTAGATGCGTCACACTGGACGTGGAACTGTTTTAAAGGGTTCGGGTGCCTCAGAAGTGGCGGAGAGGCAAACAGCTGTTTAAATTCTTTTAAGGCAGCTTGCTGCTGTTCCCCCCAGCAAAAGCGTTTGTTTTTCTTTAAAAGCTGAGTAAGGGGACGCGCTTTCTCTGCATATGAGGCAATGAACTTGTGAAAGAAATTAGCATACCCGAGAAATTGTTGGACCTCCTTGACGTTACGGGGAGGCTTCCATGACATAATTGCTTGGACCTTTGCAGGATCCATGGCTACGCCTTCTGTGGAAATCCTGTATCCCAGATAGTCTAATTGAGTTAAGTCAAAGGCACATTTTTCTAGCTTCGCAAACAGCTTGTTCTCTCTCAGTCTCTGCAAAACGTTACGCACATGAGTAATGTGGGAGGTGGGGTCCTCAGAATAAATCAGGATGTCATCAAGATACACGATTACATATTTATCTAACAAGTCTGAGAAAATGTGGTTCATGAACCTGGAAAACACTGCTCCACAATTACTTAGTCCAAAAGGCATGACTAAATATTCAAACTTACCATATCTGGTGTTAAAAGCCATTAAGTATTCATGGCCTGGCTTTATTCTGATCAAATTGTAGGCATTCCTGAGGTCCAGCTTGGTAAAAATACGGGCTTTTTGCAGGCGATCTAGCAATTCAGATATAACTGGAAGAGGGTAGTGGTCTCTAACGGTGACTGTGTTGAGTGCGCTGTAGTCATGCACCGTGCGCATGGGGGGTCCCTTATCGCCAGCCTGTGCTGCCGGGGCGAAAGGGTCGGGCTTTTTAGGCATGAAGAAGGTAGGGGCCGATGCTGGTGATGTCGATGGCCGAATGAAACCCTTCTTTAGGTTGGTATCCAAATATTCCTTTAGGATAGCTAGCTCCTTTGGAGACATTGCATAATGCCGTGCCGCTGGGATCTTGGCTCCAGGCTTCAAATCCACTGTGCAGTCGAACGATCTATTGGGAGGCAATGCTGTAGCCTCTTGCTCTCCGAAGATGTCTGCATAATCTCCATACTTTGTTGGCAGGGAAGCCCTCCCTGCTTCCCTGCTTGCAGTTGCCGGTTGGGCTTGGGTAATGCCCTGCAATTTGTGGTGCCGACAGTCCTGAGAGGGAAAGGAAATTGCTCCGGTCATCCAGTCCAAATTGGGGTTGTGGAGTCTCAACCAAGGTGCCCCGAGAATGACCGGGACTTGCAAGGAAGCAGTAACATACAGTTGGATCCACTCCGTGTGATCTGCGATGGTTAGCTGAATTGGCTGGGTGCAGCTTTTAATGTCTCCTGCCTTGAGAGGTTGCCCGTCGATGGTTTCAACCTGCATTGGGTTTGGAAGTGCAATTGTTGGAATTTGAAAACTTTCCACTGCTTCACTATCTATAAAATTGGTTGTCGCACCAGAATCTATCATTACGTTTACCGGTAATAGGTGCTTGGAATCTGTAGTCAGCGTGGCTGGAACAATATAAAAATCTTGGCTGTGATCTGCTGCCTGAGCCCTTCTCAATTGTTGGATGGCCTTCCTATGGGGCTCTGGCAAGGGGGGCCGTTGGAGTTTAACTGCTGGAAAGAAGCGGCTGGTATGCGGGCCTGCTCTGTGCCTTGGGTTGTAAATCTCACCGGGGTTGTCTGGCGTCTGGTCGGGCACTCTCTTGCGATGTGCCCTGGACCTCCACAATAGAAACAAAGTGCACTGTCCCTTCTCCTTTGCCTCTCGGCTTCAGAGAGTCCCCTTCGTGTCGCCCCTATCTGCATAGGTTCCTCTGCGCTCAGGGGAAGAAACGTGTTAGAGGGGGTAGCAAAACCTGGAAAAGCCGGTCGGGCTCCTGCCCTGTTTCTCCCTGGCCGAAACTGTCTTAACTCTTCCAATCGAGCATCTATGACGACTGTTAACTGGTATAGGTCTTCCAATGTAGCTGGCGTGCCCTGCCGCACTAACTCCGTCTTAATCTCTTCGTCCAGTCCTTGTTTGAACTGATCCTTCAATGCCACCTCATTCCAACCCAAATCTCCTGCCAGCAGTTTGAAATCTGCGATGTACGCTCCTACTCTCCTGTTCCCCTGTCGGAGCCGTCAGATCTCTCGGCTGGCAGTGACTTCTCTGATTGGATCATCAAAATGGGCTCTGAAACGGGCCATAAAGTTCTGGTAGTTGTCCAGAATTGGGTCGTTAGCTTCCACCATGGGGATGGACCATCTTGCGGCTGAGCCTTTCAGCAGACTTAAAATGAATGTGACTCTGGACCTCTCCGTCGGGAACTCGGCTGGTCTGCTGTCGAAAAACATAGTGCACTGGGCGACGAAGGTCCTGAGCTGTGCCGTCTCTCCCCCAAATTTCTCTGGTAAACACCCTGGGGATCGCAGGACGACTGGTGGGGGTGGTGCCACTGGTGCCGGCTGCTGGGCTCCTGGAGCTGGTTGTTGCATCTGCTGAAGCATCGCCGCCTGTAAGTTATTAATCTGGTCGTCGACCTGCTGCTGATGTTGTGTCAAGGCTGCTGCTAGCTGGATTATGGCCTGCTGCAACTCCTGTGTCTGAGAAGCCATTCTCCTGGTTACTGTGTTCCTCCCTCTTTCGATGGGAGTTGAGGTTTAGCAGGATTGATGTCGTGTGTAGATGCAGAAATAACATGCCGAGGCCAGGAATCTAGTCTCTGGTGTTTATTGCATACCTACAAGCAAAATCCTGCTAAACTAACAGTGCCTGAAGATTCCCCAGAATATCCGTTCACCCTAGGGCAGAGCTTTCTTCTGACGTTTGGGAAAATAGGCTAGGCTCTCTGAGCTACGTGCTCGCTTCTTATCTATAGTCCAGCCTTCTTCTCTGCTCTGTAGAGTCTCCCTGACACCAGCTGGGTTTACAGTATGGCACCAGCCAAGACCCCAGGGCAGGGGAGGAGGGGTGGCTGTTGTCATCCGGGAATCTCTAGAGGCCTTCAGGGGCTCTGCTCCACAAGTCTCCGGTTGTGAGACCCTGTTCTTCAAGTTGGGTTCCCGAGAACAGTTAGGAGTGTTGCTATTGTACCAGCCTCCCTGCTGCATAGCAACCTCCCTGCCCGAGCTGCTAGAGGCCATCTCGGGGTTGGCGGTGGAGTTCCCCAGGCTTATGGTGCTGGGGGACTTCAACTTGCCTTCCCTGGGGCGGTCCTCGGAGGTGGCTCGGGAGTTCATGGCTACCATGGCAGCCATGGGCCTGTTCCAGATTATTTTGGACCTGACTAGAGACAGTGGCCTCACCCCGGACTTAGTTTTCTTGTCTGAGCAGTGGCAATGTGACCTGAGGGGAGAGTTGCATCTATCCCCATTGTCATGGTCAGATCATGCCCTGGTGACCTTGGGATTCTCTTACACCACCCCCCGGGGCAGGGAGGCTGGACCTATTCGATTGGTCCGCCCCTGGCGACTGATGGACCCTGAAGGGTTTCAGAGGGAGCTGGGGGTTATACCCAAGGATCTGCTGCACGGTCCAGCATTTATGGGGAAGGTGGTTGAAAAAGTGGTGGCACTGCAGCTCCAGAGGATCCTGGATGAAACGGATTATCTAGACCGCTTTCAGTCAGGTTTCAGGCCTGGACATGAGACAGAAACAGCATTGGTCGCACTTATGGATGATCTCTGGCGGGAGCGGGATGGAGGCAGTGCATCCATCCTAGCTCTTCTTGACCTCTCAGCGGCTTTCAATACCATCGACCATGGTATCCTTTTGGGTCAGCTCAGGGAGTTGGGGGTGGGCAGCGTGGTTTTGCGCTGGTTCACCTCCTTCCTCCAGGGCCGATCCCAGACGGTGTTAATAGGGAGCGAGAGATCCAACCCACGGGCCCTTCTTTGTGGGGTGCCACAGGGCTCGGTACTCTCTCCACTCCTGTTTAACATTTACATGAAACCACTGGGTGAGATCATCCGCCACCATTGGATAAGATATCATCCAATATATATGCTGATGATACTCAGCTATATATCTCTGTCCCGGGTGAGGTAAGTGATGCTGTGACTGCTCTTTCTCGGTGCCTGGGGGCTGTAGGGGTCTGGATGGGGAACAACAGGCTTCAGCTGAACCCTGGTAAGACGGAGTGGCTGTGGATTAATGGCTCTTCCCCATCTGGGACATTATCATCTTTGGTTCTGGATGGGGTTGCACTGCCCCAGACAGATCCGGTGCAGAATCTGGTGGTCCTCCTGGACTCACAACTCCTGCTCAAAGAGCAGGTGGCAGTCGTGGCAAGAAGGGCTTTTGCACAACTTCGTGTTGTGCACCAGTTACGCCTGTTCCTGGATCAGGAGGCCCTTTAAACAGTCACTCATGCCCTTGTTATCTCACATATAGACTACTGTAATGCGCTCTACATGGGGCTACCCTTGAAGAGTATCCAGAAGCTTCAGCTGGTCCAGAATGCAGCTGCACGGGCCATTGCTGGTGCCCCTACATCGGCACATATAACACCGTTGTTGCGTGAGCTGCATTGGGTACCAGTTTGCTTCCGGGTCCAATTCAAGGTGTTGGTTATCACCTTTAAAGCCCTACATGGCATGGGGCCAGGTTACCTGAGGGACCACCTCGTCCCCAATATATCCACTCGTCCCACCCGATCATGCAGAGAGGGCATGCTACGGACCCCATCTATAGAAGAGTTCTACCTGGCGGGGTCCAGGAGGCATGCCTTCTCTGCAGTAGCTCCCACCCTGTGGAACAACTTGCCCCCAGAAGTAAGATTAGCTCCTTCGCTCCTGACCTTCCGGAAGAACCTGAAAACCTGGCTCTGCCACCTTGCTTGGGACCAAGGAAGGAATAGTCACTCTTGGGGATGGCTAATACCTTAGAGAGCCCCTCTCCTACATTGGATTAAGTAAGATCATTGTACCACTCTTGCCTCTTGGATTTTAATCTTGTTTTATAATTTGTATTTTATATTCTATGTATATTTTATGTTTTTTGTTTTTATTATTCTGTTGTAAACCGCCCAGAGTCCCTCCGGTGGAGGAAGATGGGCGGTGATATAAATTTTATAAATAAATAAATATCTTCAAATTTAGTACAAAAATAATAACAGGGAGACAATTATTTACTCTCAATCCTCCTTAACATTTGGATGGAAAACAAGGTCCAAAACTTAAAAATATTTTTTTAAAAAAAAGTAATCCCAAAAATAACGATAAGCACCAAGAGAGCCCACTTCTCCTTGCTGTAGAATAGGGTACACATACTTAAAATAAATATAAATTTGGTGATTTAGAAATGGGGTGGCAGGTCTTAGTGTCCCTTTAAGGCTACAGGACGGTTTGGAAAATGGTGTTGTTCCCACCTCCCAGCTAGCTCTTACCAGTGAAATGTGAACACTATTTGCAATCTTCTGGCTACAAGCAGCCATCCAGAGGACAGATGGGGTAATTCCAGGTGTTTTCCTTTTTCAGGAAAGCACTCCTGGGCTTCAGGAAAAACTGCCTGAGCCCCAAAAAACTGCCGCATTGTCAGCTCCACCCGCTGAACCTGCAGGTACAGCTGTTCAGTCTGCTATGTCCCCACCGGAAGTCCATCAGCACCTGTTCCTGAACTCTCTTGCTAAACAGGGTGGAGCCAAAACTTCTTTCTTGGGGTTGGGGAAGAGAGGAGACTCATTTCCATGGTGGGATTGGGGTCTGTCTAGTCATCTTCAAGATTTCTAGAAAGAAATGGCTTCTCAAGGAGTCTTGCTGTAGCCTCTGATGCGATGGATTCCTGACTTTTTCTTTCTTTTAGTGGATTTGAGCTCTTTTCAGAAAGGGCAGGACACTGAAGAGAGAGATGATTGTTTATTTACATATATTAATTCATTTAAATGTGATGCACATTTTAAATCACGAAGGATTAACATTATACTTTCCATCTTTACTCAACTAAGCAAAGGCTTTTTCCTGTGACAGTTTCTACAGGTCCAGTTAATTTGAATGTTCGTGTATACAGGGTGTTTATAAAGTCCTTGTGCAACTTTAATTTTTAATAACCCCACTTTGTATAAGATGTAAACAAATTACTAAGTAAAAGTTTCTTCTGAAGCTGCTGCCAACCCAGCTGTTTTTCCCCCATCCCCAGGAGATGCTGCCTCTGCACTGCTGAAGGATTGCCATTTCATAATGTTTGGAAGACTACTAGGAAAATATTTCAAAAACAAAGGTGCTAACAACCAAAATGTTTATTTAGAGCCAAATCTAAATTAGAATCGGTTCTGTGTACATTTTCTACTACTAGTGTAGTTGCAATGTGGTGATAGAACAAAAATAATCCTCTGTAATAATTACTACATGTACACCATTATGAATGCTTCTTGGAACTATATTGTTTGTCAGCAAAACTATGGAAAAATTGGGAACTATCAAAATGCATGGACTAGTAGCAGTTCCAACTTCTTTGTAAATCATATTCTATCTCGAGAGGCAACACCAAAAACTGAAATAGCAGCCAGGATCCAAAGAGGTCCACATAGCCAACCAAAATGCTTGCTCACTTACACAAAGGAATCTTTTTTTTCACTCCTAGCAACAGGACCTAATACAGCATAGAATGCTTCTTCAGAATAATTTCTGTTTTGGGGAGTGCCAGGAAGGGGGCTTTCATATGAAGTGGGATGCCACATTCCTATGTAAGTTAGATCTCTATATCCCTACCAGATTTCATAAATGTGATTAAATTAAAATCTGCTCCCACACAGCTCATACATTCACACACACATACACAAACACTCCACAAATCATCCTTTCCCTGCCATAATAACTAGAATGATTAGGCGGTTGGTTGGTTGGTTGGTTGGTTGGTTGGTTGGTTGGTTGGTTGGTTGGTTGGTTGATAAATAATCACTAAGGATTAACATTATACTTAAGTTTCATATTTCTAGTAGCTGCGAGAGAGGATGTAACAGAACGTGATAGCATGATCCACGATCAGTAATTTTAGATGTCATGGCAAGGCTATTTTCTCTGGCAATTATTATGTACTGTATATTCTGGCCCTGAAGTTCATTATTTCATAACTGTTGCAAAGCCACCTGCTGTTTTCCAAGTAAGTTGGACTACAATTCCTCAATGTATGAGAACCATGGTTTGCAACATCTAGAGGGCACTGGATTGGGGGGGGTTCTTTCTCGAAAGACTATTCCAAAAGTTTACATTTCTAATAATGGTAAGAAACTAGCCTATATTCTAATTTGTATTTATTAGTTCTTACACCATTTTTGTAACCTGGATAAATCTTATGGAACAGCACTCTGATCCTTTTGTAGAGTACATTTATATTCCCGCTAACCTTTACTTTGAAGTTTAATGGCTCAAGCAATTTTCTTTTTTTCTCTTGATATTCTTTGCACTTGTTCTAATTTGAATTTAACATTAATCACCAAAACCAGGCTTCTTGGCTTAAAAATCTTTTTAACCCAAAATCTTCCCTCTGGAGATGCCATTAAGTTTGGATCCTGTGGTCAAATTCAGCAGCAGTAGCAGCACCATTTGCTGCACAAGCAACAGTCATGTATGCCCATGCTGAAAATGGCTTTAGAAGTTTGGAAGAACTCCTGAGCATATTATGGGGTCACCTGGATGCAAAGGGGTGATTCTGCAGCCATCCTAATCTGGTTTTTTGTCTTGACATTTCGACAAATTATACCAGTTATATTATGTTACCCTCTCCCAGAGCACTAAAATAAGGTAAAGGTTCCCCCTGCACATTTGTGCAGTCGTGTCCGACTCGAGGGGCCGGTGCTCATCTCCGTTTGTTAGCCGAAGAGCCAGCGTTGTCCGAAGACGCTTCCATGGTCATGTGGCCGCATGATGTGCGTGGAACGCTGTTAACATCCCACCGAAGTGGTGCCTATTCATCTACTTGCATTTGCATGCTTTCAAATTGCTAGGTTGGCAATTAGGTTGGCACTAGGTTCTATTAAAAGAAAGGAAAAATAATTGATTAAAATCTGACATGTTCTAAGCTTGGGGAATCTATGTTGTTTCATTTCTTTCTTTCTTTCTCTTTTTCTTCATGTAATATGTTTTTTAGCATTGCAAAGCCTAGTGCAAGGTGCATATGCATGTATTCTCTATTAGTAATTTCCTGGCATTTCCCCTTTGGAGTTTTAGGGTGCCTGCCTTAGACCAATTATTCCCATAATGTGTCACAAAAATCTTAGAGACAAGTCATTGTATGCTGAAAAGTGACAATGAAGTTCACAGAGCTAATGAAAGGCTGCAAACTGATGAAGAAGGCATTAAAAAATGCTAAATTCCCTTTTTTCTTGGATTAGTTGTAAAAACATCATGATCTGCTACATTAGCTACTGACTCATTGCTGAACAGAATAAGCCCATTAACAACAATATTTTCCAAGCTAGCAACTGGTTTAAAAATTCATTTGAAAGAATCAAACTTTGCAGCAGCTTTAATAAGGCCTGATTAAGTTGCAAAGTAATAAGTCTAGATCCCAAACGGAGAGGAAAATGAACTCTTTATGTGAAGAAAATGCTGAGCTCAGCAGTTAGCAAGTTTGAGGTTACAGACGGGAATATTGTTCTTTTCCCCCCCAGAGCCATATAGAATATTTCCACACTAGTGATTTAAACTGTCACCCAGACATTGTTGGGGCAATATAAAGCCTGTCTTCATTAGTGACACATCACCAGCAAGGGTTAGATGATGTTACAAACTGCTATTGTGAAAATGCTCAAATGTAGGCAAATTAGAATGTCATTATTCCACTTGTGGAACCAACTATGAGCAAGGGGAAAACAATTGCCTTGGGCTGCAGGTTCTGAGGATACAGAAAAAGCTGTATCTACCACTACCATTTCTTAAAATTTTGACCTATAATTAATGAGGCAGGATGATGGGCAGCAACCTTGGTGTGGGATCAAAACTAAAATAATCCAGGGAGGTAATTTAAAAAAAAAAGTCAGTACAAGATCCTGGTAATGTTACAAGTACGTTCTACCAACTTTATGAAATTACTTAAGTAGCTCAGAGAAGATTTCAGCCTACTGTTTAAAATTTAGATTTGTAGCAATATTTCATCTATCAGATTTTTTAAAAAGACATAGCTTTCAGCTTCTAGAAGGGCTGGAAGGATATGAAGATCAAGAGGGCAAGATGTTATTCAGCTGGAATCTGTAGCTAGGAAAGATACAGTAAGTGAGAACAAATCAGAAAAAATTAAGAGGACATACTTTGTGGACATATTTGTAAAATAGTTAAGAGCAGAGACATCACACTGACAACAAAGATCCGCATAGTTAAAGCAATGGTATTCCCTGTAGTAACCTATGGCTGCAAGAGCTGGACCATAAGGAAGGCTGAGCAAAGGAAGATAGATGCTTTTGAACTGTGGTGTTGGAGGAGAATTCTGAGAGTGCCTTGGACTGCAAGAAGATCAAACCAGCACATACTCCAGGAAATAAAGCCAGACTGCTCACTTGAGGGAATGATATTAAAAGCAAAATTGAAAACTTGGTTCTGCCTCCTTGCTTGGGGCCAAGGAAGAAGTAGCTACTCTTGGGGATGGCTAATACCTTAGAGAGCCCCTCTCCTACATTGGATTGAGTTAGATCTTTTTACTATTCTTGGATTTTAATCTTGTTTTATAACCTAGTATTTTTATATTGTATGTATATTGTATGTCTTTTGTTTTAATATTTTGTTGTAAACCACCCAGAGTCCCTCTGATGGAGGGAGATGGGTGGTGATATAAGTTTGATTAATAAATAAATAAATAAATAAATAAATAAATAAATAAATACATAAAATTGAAGTACTTTGGCCACATAATGAGAAGACAGGATACCCTGGAGAAGATGCTGATGCTAGGGAAAGTGGAAGGCAAAAGGAAGAGGGGCCAACCAAGGGCAAGATGGATGGATGATATTCTGGAGGTGACTCAACCGTGGAGGAGCTGGGGATGGCGACGGCCGACAGGAAGCTCTGGCGTGGGCTGGTCCATGAGTCACAAAGAGTAGGAAGCGACTGAACGAATAAACAACAAAAACTTTGTGGCCCCCAAAGGTACAAGTTCTTACAAACATTTTCTGGGGATGCAGAGGAAGCATGACTACTGTCAATGCATAATCTTTTACTCCTGTGATAACAAAAAGGCACCCACAAGGACTTAAATGCAATCTAATCCCATAAGAACTGCATCCATCACTCTCAAATCAAAGTATGTATAAACACTGAATAATGATCAGTGTTTTTATGAGATCATAAAAGCAAAGAATTGGAAGGGGCCATTAAGTCTAACTTCCTGCTTCGTATAGAAATCCAGTTTAAAGCATCTGTGACAGATGACTGTCTAAGCCTCTTCTTGAACACATCAATAAATAGGAGCCTACCACTTCTCTAGGTAAAAGATTCCACTGCTGAATTTCTTTTACTGTTAAGAAGGTTTTTTGTAGATTTAGTCAGAATCTGCTTTCTTCTTTGCTCATTTATTTTTGTAAATAGCCATAAACCACAGGAGGAAAAAAATGAAGTTTATGGTAATTAAAAGAAATAAAAAACACACAAGCAACAGTATTTAGAGCAGAAGAAAAGTCAACATAATAAGTAGGTTAAACTCGGCAAACCATTAAGTTTTACAAAAGATTTTGAAGTTCTCTACACAGATTGGTGGGAAGAACTAGAACAAGGCAGTTAACAATTGGGGAAGTGAGAGATGAAAAGGAAAGAGCCTGGGCTTAGCTGGTTATAGAGCAAACCCACCAGTTTCTAACGCCAAAGCTATAGTTAGGAATTTTACAATCTTTTTAAATGTAATTACAGTGCAATAATCTTGCAGCAGCTGATTGTGATAGGTGGGAGAGATTGTTAATAAGTGGTTCAGTGAGATCATAGCACCAAGTGTGATATAAGAGGCAGCCTAGTGGCACACATAATACACACTTGACCTTGTTGTCAGTGCACATGCAAAGACAATTCTGGCAAGGAATATTGTGATGTTTACCTATAGTGACAATTGAGGGCAGGGCCTCATGCCAAAGTGAATGCCCTTCTGTGCAGGGCATGAAGGATATGATAAATTATATGATATATTAACATCAAGATCCAAAACTCCACCTAAGCTCTGCCAGAGCTTTATCAGGACCCATATAGGTAGGGGAGATAGCCCACAGTAAGACAAATCCAAATCAATTGCTTTTTCAAGGATGAAGTATAACTATTCAAGACTGTAAGCTGAACCAAGGATGTTTGTTTTAGACAGAATTTAAGACAGCAAGTCTCAGGCAGGCCTTAAGGGAGACACAGTCAAGTTCCAACTGAGCAAGAGCATTCAAGGTTGATTGAAGAATATGAAGAATGAATGGCCTTCAGAACGTTAGACTGAATTATTTCCAAAGTAAAGGTGTCTTTATATGCATAGAGTTGAGCACCATACAGCAACAAACTTAAGACCTTGGCTTTGAATAATTTGATTGCTGTAGGCACATAGTTATAGCCTTTGTGGTTTGCAGATGTAATCTTTTTTGGAGGCTTTCTGTGCTCTTAATAAGAGCTCACTTATTTGATGACTCCAGGAGGTAGATGGTAGAAAATGAATACCTAGATGTTTAAAGTCCTTGACTTGCTCAATACTTTTGTCAGTGATTTGCCAACTATAAGAAAGCTTAAAGCACCTTTTTAGTGAAAACTAGGACCTTCGTTTTAGCACAGGTTTTCCCAAGCACAGAAGGATGCTCCTGCTCCTAAATGTCCAAGGCGGCCAACTTGGGATATGGATAAATATTATTGTAAACCGCCCAGAGTCTACTGCTGTAGAGATGGGCAGTGATAAATCTGAATAATACTAAATAAATAAATAAATAAATAAATAAATAAATAAATCGGCGGCAGCATCTGGATAGAAAAAGATAGAGATGGGCCAATGGGTGAATGGGATGAAATTTGTGTTTGGCAAGCACCAGAACAATATCATTTATGGAAAAATTAAACAATAAGGGAGCCAGAATGTATCCCTGCTTGACTTTGGAGATGGGAACAGGGGCCATTAATTCCCCATTGTTTTTACATCTGTGTAAAGATGTTCTCATGTAGCAGCAGTGTCAGCCAGAGAAGGTTACAGCCAATGGAAGAGGTGGCTAGCTTTCTCCACAGACTCTCCCAGGGAACTGAGTCAAAAGCTGTCCTCAGATATACTCATTACACAGTATACCATATCAAACTCAGTTGAAATAGGTGATACCTGAACAGGATATCATATTTTTAATCTGTCCTGTCCTGTTTCAACATTCTTCACTATTTTCTCACAGTAAGTAAGTAAATAAGGTTATTGTTGTAACCACAGGTCATAACAATGTAGCATAAAATACAATAAAACAAAATAATGGATAGGACAGGATAGGGAATATTGGATACAAAGAGGTCAAAACAAAATAAAGCCAGGACTACGATTAAGAACTTAAATATTTATTTTCTAAGTTTAAATGACAGCAAAGCAAAAGTAGCAACCTGACTACTAACAGTGGGAAACACATTGGCAAGAAGTTAATTCAATCATTCAGTGTCCAAGCCCTTACATTCACCTACCACTGATAATTTGGCCCTGGTCTCATCATAAATGGGGTATTGGAAGTTATAGTGAATAATGTCCTCCACTTGATCAACACCACAAAAACAGAGACACTGTTCAACAGGGCACTTAAAACATTTCCCTTCAAGATATGCCAAAGGCATGGTGTGCAAGTGAAGGGATGTAAAAGCCTTTCTCAGTGGGACACTGGTAATATTAACCAGATACTGGGAGAGGCTTCTATTTTTTTTTTTTTTTTAATAATGATGAAACCAAGATGAAAATTTGGACGACTATACTGCAGTATAATCCCTAGCCCCACATGACAGAGTGAGCTCCTGCACTAGCCCCAGCTCTTGCCAACCTAGCAATTCAAAAGCATGCAAATGCAAGAAGATGAATAGGTACCACTTCAGTGGGATGATAACAGCGTTCTGCGCGTGTCATGCCAGCCACATGGCCGTGGAAGCGTCTTCGGACAACGCTGGCTCTTCATCTAACAAACGGAGATGAGCACCGGCCCCTAGAGTCGGACACGACTGCACAAATGTGCGGGGGGAACCTTTACCTTTTTTATACTGCAGTACCATCTTCATTGGAATCCCTTTCAAAAAGTCTATCTCTAATATTTTTTCTATTCCAAGAGTTAAGTTCCCCCAAAGGGTTTCTCATGGTTGCTTTCCCTCTTATGGCAGTGTTTGGAAACCATCTACAGTATCTGTGAGTATATCATACTGTGCTTTTTGATTACAAGAACTCGCCTATTACTGACTTAGTTTATATACCACTGTGGTGTCAATCATAATTTGCTTAACCAAACCATCTTTTAGTGAAGCCTAGATTTATGTAATATACGGAACACCAATTATGTTACTTTAAGATGATCAAATAATTGGGTTTGGTGTAAAGCAGCTCCCTAATGTTCTCTGCCAACAAAAGCATAGGAACCTGTGTCAGGAAATGAGATAGTAAATGACAGTGGGACAGTGGGGGCAGTTTGCCTACAAATTACCAATCACTAGTTGGGTTGCATAACTTAGGAAACTTCAGCCAGATCTAGATTTCCCAGATTTAAAATGGTAAAATAGAACCTTATTCTCTTGCAGACTCAGGAAGTTTTGTCCTGCAACTCAGACCCACAAGAGATTTCCAAGGCAGTCCAGAGTCTGGAGCACATCAGCAAGCTTCTCTCTTTTCCCCACATCTGCTGGAAATAGCTTGGCACTGAACTAGCCCCCAGCTGTTATATAAATTTCTTCCCTATGAATTTCCAGTCTGTATTGGTATCACATTAAATGTGGAGAAAGGAATGGGGCAGCCAGCCAAAAAAGCCTTTGAAAAAGCCTTGCTAGCTTTTGTCTAAAGTCTGTAATATTTTTTTTCTCTAACCAAGAAATTGAATCCATTCTTCTAGCTTGCAAACCTGCCTCTATCCTCCATGCAGCACTTTATCTTTGGATTTTGTGCATCTGTTAATGAGATCCCAATCTCCCCCATTTCAGATCTGCATTCCTGTATGTACATACCTACCATTCAGTCCTGATCATGCAAAGGCAACTCTTTTTCCAACATTTCCTATGCAGGATGATAGCATACAAAAATTGTACAGGAAGTAGTGAAACACAGTCTGTGTCTACCTAGCACTGTTTGTAGCTCCCTGTTGCATCCCTGACAGACCCATCTATTAAGAAAGCAAAAATAGTCAAATTGGCAGAAGATTCTTTCCCAATTGAGTTTGCATTTTGCAGACAATGAAGGGATGAAAGTCAGGACTTGGCAGAAGTGAGCAAGCAAGGAGAATACAACGTAATATAAAGATTACAAGAAAGCTTGTGTATACTTTGAAAGGCTTGGTGTAAACAGCACACAAACCAATCTACAGTATGTATATGAACAAGGCAGATTTTTAGATTTCACTATTAGGCCAATAAGCTACATATTAAATTAGCAGGAAAAAATACTGTGATTTCAAGAAAATGAATCTCCCAAAGGTTGGCTAGAAATTATGATGTAAATTTCCTGCTTCTTTGGATACTCAGGACAATGTCTTGCATATTCTGAGGGGTGGTTTGTCTCTCTTTTATCTGCTTTTGACCTGTTCACATATTCTGCTAGGTTTCCAGTCTGGATTGTAGTCTCATTGTTGTGCAAATAATCACTGCCATACCTTGTGTACTTTTAACAAAAACATATGAAACTTTTTTTCAAAATGTCAGTTTCAGTTCATAACAAATATATGTACTATTATTATAATAAACTGCTGGGAGATTTTTAACGGGAACCATTATATAAGTTTCAAATAATAACTGATATTATATTTACCTACAGTAAATAGGTTGGGAAACATTTTTAAATTGCAGTAATAGCAATAGAGAAATAGCAATACATCTTTCTCTGTCTCTCTTCTGAAATTTGGCAGACAGGCGTAGATTTTGCATGAAAGAGAGGAGAAATCAATCCTGATAATGAAATACCTCCAAAGTGTGGTTTTGTTTTTTTTAAAGAAAGGGATAATTTGAAGTGTATATTTGTCCTATGAAGCCACTATTCATATTCCAGTTGATGGATTTTGAATCCTTGTGTATGTGTATCTTTATAAATCGAAGTCTGCTCAACCTTGATATAAAGGGTTATATACACCATTAAATGGAGACACAGTGCCCTTTTTGTTGTTGTTTTGAAAACTATGCAACAGACCTGCTCAAATGTTACTCACAAAAAGTTACTGAAAAATCACGAAAGGGAATATATCTTCTTTATCCAAAAGGTCCAGACCCATGTGGAGATACCAGCCACTGAACCTGCACTTTACCACCAAACAGCTATTGCCTATCTACTTTCAAGGGTTTAGTCCCGCTATGAACTCTCTCTACATCCTATCTATTTCTTTCCAGTATCAGGCTCTGAGCTGATCTATGGATATCAATCAATAAATGTCTGTGTTTCTGTGTCCTGTGGCCTCATACTCTTCTCATTTATGCACATGAACAAATATGCCCTATACATAAATATTAGTTCATTGATAATTTCTCAGTAATTTGCACATAAACAATAAATACCAATCAACCCTCCCTCTACACACACACACACACATACACACACACACACACACACACACCAGCCTTGCCCAAGCAAAGCCTCCAATACAAAGAATTATCAGTTAGAGATCCCAAGCTCAAATGACTCAAAATACATTACATTCTCCTCGTTGTTCAGCACAAGAAATAGCTAGATATGAAGAAAACTGGCTAAAGAAAAAAGAAAACTGTTTATGGGAGAATTCACTTTTTCGCAGATAATAGCTGTGATGTGAGACATGCCAAGATGTCTAGACTAGCAAATGAAAGTAGTGATATTAAACCTTACTTCAAGTATTCCAGTAATGGGCCACTCTGATAAATTGAAGTACTTAAATCAGCTTGTAAGCAATGGGAACAAATAAATTTACACTGGTTTTTACACTGGTCTAAACTCATTCAGCACTTAAAGGCATCACAATGGGGCAGAAGGAATAGGATACAGCATAACCATTCATCTCCAAAAACCTCATCCTTTCACTTTCCAATTGCACTGTCCAATTTTAGTACAGCACCTGAGGAGAAGTCTTATTAAACTAACCATTAAAGTAACCATTTTTTTTCCATAGCCATTGCAAACTCTTGGAGTCTCGGAGGCTGAAATGACAGCAAAATATTTCACAATCCCTTCTGAACTGCTTTCTGAAAGAGGAGAGGTCTACAGCAGTACTGGGTGGGGGATCCCAGTCTGGATTTAAAGCTATTGAAGAACATGGAAATTTAAGGATGTTGCATTGCTTAGGAACTAGAGTCAGTTATATCAATCCTTTCTTCATACTTTTGAATGGAACAAATGTTTTTCCATCATAAAATTTATTTTTAAAAAAACCTAAGTTGAAAAGCAAATGAAAATTGACAGGCACCAATAAAAATGCTGACAATATCTGTTTAAAAAGCATTTAATATATCAGAAAGTCATTTCTTTTAAAAGTTCAGTCTATATCAGTCCTCATTATGGCTGTTGCCTTCCTATGCTATGCACCACTTGGCATGTGTTGGCATCTGAGTCTTGGCACCTGTGGCACTGAGACATGTTTCAGATTCTCTTATGCCAGAGACAAAGGCCTTTTTCAGACTTCACTCTTCTTCTTCATCTCCATACGGTAAATGATCTGGTAGCCATCGTCCCAAGCATAGATCTGCCTCTCTTTGGGGTTGTACTTCATGCTGGAGTGAGAACCATATCGCTTTGGGAAATAGACTTGGGCAGCATCTTCAGATGCCATTGAGCCACTGACATCAAAGGTACATTGAATACGGGAGCGGCTGGGCAACCGAGTATTGTATACCACATAGAGAGCTCCACAGATAACAAAAGCACTCTCTGCATTCTCCCGAGGGCATGGTGTGTCCCACATTTGCTCAATGTCTAGAGATGTAGGGTCTAGTTTGGCCAATGCTATATTTTTCTCATTTTCTTGTGTGGCGTAAATAGCCCAGATGCCCTCCTCATCGGCCCCCAAATCAATGTAGTTGTAGGACGTAAGACCAAAGACAGGGATCTGCTCCTCAGCTGGGAAGACAGAACTATCAACAATTGTTTTGTTGGTCAAGCTAAACTTGATGACCTGAAATGTGCCATGTCGCCGAATATAATAAAGATACCCTCCATATACCAAATGTCCAGTGCCAACCCATGGGTAGGGCAACTTGATGCGTGCAGCCTTTCGGGTAGCAGAAAAGAGGGTAAATTCTCTCATTCTGGGAAAAACATAGACAGTGTCATTGCTAGAGCCATCAAACACATAGATCTTCTCTGAATTACTGAGGGGGTCTTTGGTCCAGAGTCCAGCAGTGCTGCCAAACCTCTTTAATATCTTCATGGCTTTGACTTGGGATATGGTGTCACTGCAATCTATAAAGAATAGTTGTAGAATGCTTAATATATGTTCTGCTACCTCACATCCATACTGAAGCATAATATCAAGTCATGTAAGCTCATCAAAAATTCCAGAATGTATGTCATGGTCAGAAACAGGTGGCTTAAATTTTACAGATTTCTGAGATTCTCGGGAAATGCTTATTAAGAGCATATTCAGCATCATTCAAGGCTCTATGGGTTATCCCATTAGCATCAGCAACAGAATTATTTATATATCATATACTATATATACTAGCTGCTTTACTCATAATTATATGAGTGATATAAGTTAGAAATAATAAAATAAATAAATAAATTAAACTACTGATGGTCCTCCATAATGTATGCCAATGCTGTGAAAAAACAGTATCTTAAATCCATTTATTTTGTATGTTAAAAGTATGCCTTCATACAAATATTTGCCCATTACTGATCCAAAAGCATGTACCTTCTAATTGGTGGGATACAGCAAATAATTAAGTTAACTTGCAAAGTATACCATATGAAATTCTAGCTTACACAGAATACCTGAATATGCTTAGGGTAAAACTGGGCTTATGTACTGGCCAGCCTGTGCAAAAAAGATGGGTGGTGAAGGTCAATATCCACAGGCCCACCTGGTGTTACATGCAATAAGTATATATCTACATCTCCTTCATCCTGTTCTATTTCTGGGTAAGCAATGTTAGGCTTATAGTAAACCAAATAAATTAAAGGCATAAGATAAGAAACAGAAATGGTAACATAGCTAAAACTAGTTTTCCCAACATCATTCATTACACCTTTCCATAACTTTCTATTCTTGCAAATCATCCTTGCTTCCTAAATGTCAAACTGATACGATTTGAGTTTTTTGGAGTTGTAGTCGAACAATACTCAAGGGCACAGTGTTTTATTACGCCAAATCATGCACCGCCTTCTATTCTTTAAACTTTTCACTTTTCTCTTTTTGAGGATCTTATCAACTCACTCCAACTATGACTTTCTCAGTCTTCCCTCTCCACTTGATCCATTCAATTTTCTTTTTGATATTTGCCTTGCAAATATATATTTGCATATATTTGCTTTGCAAGCTAAACTCCACATTGTAGTATAGCAGTTTTTTCCAAAATAGCACCTTGAGAATTGTTGGACTCCAGTTTTGCAAAATCTCACATTGTATCAATTTAGAAAAGTCTATATCAAAGAAATCAAAGCCAGGAAAGAATCAATACCAAGCTTACCAGGAATAAATTTTGAAGAGGTTATTGGGTAAAACTAAAACGCCACACCTAGTTTACACTAGTTTTTTAAATGCAGAATTTTAAACTCAGCCAGGCATCAATACCACCATCTCCATCCTTCAGGTCCTGCTATGCAGCCTCCTTATGGTGGTGGTGGAGAGTGTTCCTGGGAGGGATGAGCAAAGAATGCCAGGAGGATACACCAGCAATATATATCCCTAGCAGGGTCACCCAAGGTGTGAAGATCATCCCAACTTCCCAGTTAAAGCATATGTAGGACAGCAGTGATACAAGAAGATCCTTGAGGGGGAAGATCACTTTAGTAACAATGGCAAAGGCATCAGTTCATCTTGCATGGGAGAAGGCAATGGGAAACTGTATTTTACCAAGAAAACCACATGGATAGAAAATACAAAATGATTAACGATTATTAACTCAACATACTATTGAGGAACATATGAGGATCTTTTGGAGTACTAATGGTGTTTATAGCACAGCTAAATTAAAGCCTTAAAGATATCTAGCTACTGATGATGGCATGGAGGAAAAGAAATTCAAAGCTGCCACAACAGAAGTACAATGGGAACATGGAACATAAGAAGCATGAACATGGGAAAGCTCAACACAGTGAAAGATGAAAAGAAATGAAACAACTACAGATTATTGAAGGACACGTAAACACACACAAAGAAGGAATGGTATTGCTTTCATAGTTATGAAGGATACCGCAAAGACAATCATTGGGTACAATGCAGTCAATTACTGAATATTGTCAATTAGATGTTGCAGACAACCCTTCAATATGATGATTATCCAGGTTTATGCTCCAACCACTGATGCAGAAGAAGAGGATTTTAACTCAAGTTCAGCCTGAAATCAAAAGAACATGCAAGCATGATATGTTGCTTGTTGTTGGAGATACCTTAGAAGATATTCCCTATTCTACAAGAACCTCTAGTACAAGAAAATGAAGGATCAGCATTCCTAGTCATTACCAAGTCAGAAGGCTAAAGGAATTGATGGAATATCTGTGAAAATATGGCATGCAACAGAAGAGGAATCAGTAAAGGTTCTAATCTAACCAAACTATGCCAGCAAATCTGGAGAATGACACAGTGGCAAACAAATTGGAAGTGGTCAGTCTATACACCAATACTAAAGAAAGGAAATTCAACAGAGTGTGCAAACTATCATACAATATCCTTAATTTCACCTGCTAGCAAAATAATGCTTAGGATCATCCAATACAGATTAGAGCCCTACATGGAAAAGGGCAGATGTTCAAGCTGGCTTTAGAAAAGGCCAAGGAACAAGAGACATTATTGCTGATGGACATGGATAACTGAGAAAGCTAAAGTATATCAAAAAGAAGTCAAGTTGTGCTTCATTGATTATAGAAAGGCCTTTGATTGTGTTGACCACATCAGGTTGTGGAATATTCTTAGGAAAATGGGAATCCCAGAATATCTCATTGTCCTTATGCAAAGCCTAGACAGGTAGTTGTCAACCTATGACCATTCGTTCAGCGACCATTTGAATTTATGACAGTGCTGAACAAATGGTGGTTACGACCGGTCCTTGGAGTTCCAGCCATCCCAGAACCTCCACGGTCACGTGATCACAATCTGGGTGCTTGGCAACCCATTCACACTTATGGCCGGTTGCCAAGCGCCCTGTGATCACCATTTGCAACCTTCCCTGCCAGCTTCCCCAGCAAGTCAATGGGAAAGCTGGCAGGGAAGGTCGCAAGTCACTGGGGTATGTCTCCCACACCTGCACACCCTCCCCCACCCCTCTGCACTCATGCCATGCTGGCCACTCATGCACCCCTGCACACCCTCCCTGACCCATGTCTCTCCTTTTGCACACCCCTTCACACCCTCACACACCCTCCCCAACCCCCTCTTGCACTCTTGTGCACCCTCCCTGTGCTACACTGCACCTCTTGCACACCATTCCCAACCCACCCCCGCATACCCCCTTGCTCCTTCCCCCACCTGGCAGCAGCCATTTACTGCCTGAGGGCATGGGACTTGCAACTTCCTGCTGGCTTCCCCACTGATTTTGGTTGTGGGAAGCCAGCAGGAAATTGCCTTGCCTAATGACCATGGGATTCAATTAACAATGGCAACCGGGACGGCAGGGATTGCCATCGCTAAGTGATGCAGTCATGCTTTACAACTGCATTGCTTAGCGACAGAAATTCCAGTCCTATTTGCCATTGTAAGTCGAGAACTACCTGTACACAGTTCAGGAAGTCACAGTCTGAATGGTTCATGGTGAAACAGATTAGCTCCAGGTTGGCAGAGACAAGGCTGTATACTGTCTCATTTATTCAACCTACATGCTGAATATATACTGACAGAAGCTTGATTGGAAGAAGATGAGCATGATTTTAAAATTGGAGAAAAAAAATCAATAACCTTGCTATGCTGATGACACTACTCTGATAGCTGAAAATGCAAATGATCTGGAAGCTTTAGTGATGAAAGGTAAGGAGCACAGGGAAAAAAGGAGACTAAGGAGACAAAGAAGTCCAAACTAATGACAAGAGGTACAGCAACCAGCCTTATAATTGATAATGCAGATATTTGAGTCAGGATGATTACAGATCCTGTCTGGAAGACTGCAGTAAATTTGAGTACTTGATCACCAATTAATTGTTTATATCTGTTATGAATAAATAAATACTGAAGTGGTTATGTTTGTCTTTTAGGATCAACTATCAACAATAAAGGAACCAGCAGTCAAAAAATACATCTCAGACCAGCACTTGGTAGGGTAGCAGTGAAGGCCTTGAAAAATATATTCAGATACCATGATGTGTCTATACCTACAAAGATCAGAATTGTGCAGACAATGGTTTTTGCTGTGACATTCTATGGAAGAAAGAGTGGGACTCTGAAGAAGCAAGGTAGAGAGAATATTGACACTTTTGAACTTTGGTGTTGAAGAACAATACTGTGAATTTCCAAGAAAACAAATAAATGGATCACAGAACAAATTAATCCAAAGTTCTCCTTTGAGGCACAAATGACCAGGCTCAAATTATCGTATTTTGGACACATTATGCAAAGATATACTGTACTTCCTTAAGTCCATAATTCTGGGAAAGGTGGAAGGAAACAGAAAAGAGGATAACAAGCAGCAAGGTGGATGGACTTGATTACAGTGGTGATGGGTGCACCACTGGAAGTTCAGGCTTAAGAAAAACTATGTGGTTGATAAGAGTTGACTCCAATTTAATGGCACTTATTCAATCAAGACATCAGTAATTTGGGAAGTCAAATTTCCAAGGTCAATTTTTTTTGTTATAAAAAATGTACATGTCCTTTCTGTTGTAGGGATAAGACGTTGCTTTAGCACTGAGAGTAAAATATTTTCCCCACTCCCCTCTTCCAAAATTGTTCATCCACTTAGGTTGTTGTGCTAAGTGGATGAGAAGCGCAACCACTCCCATTGGAGAGGAAGTAATAAATTACAGCTTCTGCCTTACACCAGCCATATCATTTTGTGAGCTTTGCATGTTCATTGTTAAAAAAATTAAAGGCTATGCCCTTGGGGGGGGGGGGCGTGGTGGCTCAGCAGGTAAGACGCCAGGCTTGTCGATCGGAAGATCGCAAGTTTGGAGGTTCGAGACCCTAGCCCCAGGTGACGGAGTGAGCTCCCGCACTCGCCCCAGCTCTTGCCAACCTAGCAATTCGAAAGCATGCAAATGCAAGTAGATGAATAGGTACCACTTCCGTGGGATGGTAACAGCATTCCACGCGCGTCATGCCAGCCACATGACCGCGGAAGCGTCTTCGGACAACGCTGGCTCTTCGGCTAAGAAACGGAGATGAGCACCGGCCCCTAGAGTCGGACACAACTGCACAAATGTGCGGAGGGGGGGACCTTTACCTTTATGCCCTTTTTCACTGTATTTATTATTATTTAGTAGCAGGCTGCTAATCTGTCTTGATTTCTTTAAGAATGACCAACATAAAGCTACCAGCTCTCCACTGCAACAAAGTCTCTTTTTTAATGGAGGTTTGTTATATTGGGGTAGGAGAATTGTTTTCAGAATTCTGAAGACCTTCTTTCTTCTCACAGAATGTTGAATTGTAAGATAGGAATTAGAGTTCAACTGTACATCTAACCCCCATATGGCTGTAATCTTTTGCAGATGCCTATCTTAATATTAATATATTCATTGGTTAGATTGACATCTATCACTAAGCTGTGGCTTTCTGAGCTATGGTTTGGTGAATAAAACACAATTGGCTGAATTCACACATCACACTAAGCCATCAAGCATGGTTTACATTCCAGAGTGGCTGGATTCACACAGCATGCTAATCCAAACCAAACAGCCCACATTACAGCTTTGCACAACATGTGAACACAGCCAAATATATCTTAATAGCTGACAGTAACACTTGAGGAACATATTGAAAAATATGTAAGAGGATCATTGGGATTGGCTTCTTGTGTGAGTACATGACCTGGGGAATTCTGCTCACCTGTCAGTTTGTCATATTTCTCATTCTTACGCTTCTTGGCAGTAGAAGCCTGATTCTCCATGAGCTTATCATCTACTTCCACACAGGGTGGGGCAGGATTTTGGGTCTCAAGATAGTCCACTTCTCGCTCCAGTCGGTCCACCCGTACTGCAGTATTTTCCACCTCTGCACGGAGTATTTCCTTATCTTTTTCTACTGTCTCCAACATGGACACCACCTTATTCTTGAAATCTCTCAGTTCACTGGAATAACGGCTGCTCTGATCATGCCACTGGGAGATGCGTTCCTGATGGTACAAAGGGAATTAGAAGCTTTAAGGGTATTGTAGAGGAAACTCTTTAGCAAGCATGCTACAGTACATCCAGATAATGTAACAGTCCCATCTGTAAGAGCGTTCCATCTGACGGGGTCCAGGAGGCGTGCCTTCTCTGCAGTAGCCCCCGCCCTCTGGAATATTCTGCCCCCTGAAATAAGATCGGCCCCCTCTCTCCTGGACTTTAGAAAAAACCTAAAGATCTGGTTTTGCCACCATGCTTGGGGAGGGGAGGGGAACAGCCAGTCTTGGAGTTGGCTGGTCTCTTAGATCTGCCTTGACCAGCCTTACCGACCTATGGGATAAGTAAGATCTACCATTGCTTGGATCGGACTGTATTAGATATTTTTATTGACTGTTATTGGTATTTATGGTTTTTACTGATTTTAAACTCTTGTTGTGAACCGCCCAGGGTCCCTCCTTGTGGAGGAGATGGGCGGGATATAAATATGACAAATAAATAAATAAATGCAGAAAAAATGGTTCATAACCCACAGGATAAAAAATGAACTCAAACTGAGACAGCATTCACCCTGTAAAATTCAGATTATATCTGATTTGACATATTACACAGTCATTGTTATTATAGACTAATTACTGAAAGTCATGGACTTAAAATCCTGTTAAAATATCAGCTAATTCTGAGACATTTTCATCTACCTTCTGGATTTTCAGGCAGCCCTGTGTACCTGCATTTTCATTGTTAAGATTTTCTACAATTTAGTTTTGCTTTTAAAGGTACCAAGTTGCAATCTAGACTTTAGGACTCCTTATTTTATAATCCTGTCTCCCAGTCAGCAGCATGCATCCAGCTACTAACACTCACTATAGCTGCAATCCTACAGGGTTATTGGGTAGAGTTTTCATGAATATATGGGTGAAGTGCTGTCAGACACATTACGTTTTGAAATAAGAGGCTCCTGGTCTTCCAAGAAGCTGTAGCATTTTAAAATATGGAACAAGACTTTAAAATCTGGAAAAAATATTTTGCTTTCAGAATATCTTGCATACCTCTCATTGCAAATATAAAGTAAGCAGCTTGAAATTTTCACATTCATCCGTGCTCCCACACCACCACTTACAATCATGAATGACACTTTACCTTCTCTCAAAATGTAGGACAGTTTAGCATCGCAGCTCAACTGAGCCTATAGTGAGTTCCCACTTGGAAAGAATGGTTTCTTCTCAGTTAACAGTTCACATCTTTCTAGAAGACGTCTACAGAACTGCAGTCCTAATGCCGTGTGCCTACCAAGTTCCGAGATGAATGTGTAAGTTGCCATCTCATGCTCTCACCTCTAAGCCAGCCAGCCTCCTCTCCATGTATTCCATTAGCTGCTGTTGCCCGTCGACAGCACTGACCAGGATCACCAGCAGAAGCAAGATGTGTTCGGGAGCCATGATCGTGCTGGTTGTCTTGTGCTTTGCCAGCCAGCGATTTCTGTACCAGATTCTACCTCACACCATTGGAATGTTTTGACAGTTTTCCTGCAAAAGGAGGGGGAGAGAGCATACCCTCATTTGCTAGATTTTATTAAATCCAGATGTCTTGTTGTAGAGGAGAGGCTGGCCCATTCCACAAAGAAGCCAACTTTAAGTCTTAACTCCTTTATTACCAGAATCATACAACCACTGGAATTCAGAACGGAATAGATGGGATATAATACTGTACTTGTATACTATTACTTTGCGACCACGTTGTCAATAAATTTACAAGTATAAAAGTAATGTGGAAAGCCTTCTGCAGAGCAATATCTTTGTCCTGGGAGATTGATGTGAATCACTTTCTAATGGCATTTAGACCTTCTAGAAATATTTCAAACGTCTTTGCGTTTCCTAAAGGTTTTACCTATCTATAATTTGTATATGGCAGACTTTCCTGCTTTTTACTGTGTGTTTATATACATGCTTCATTTGCAAATGTGATGGTGCACACATTATATGAACCATGTCTTGCTTAAACATCATTTATTGAACAAATTATAACTTACTAGGTTTGTACATTCCACTAAGCAACCAACTTATTACAGTGGTTGAATTCATGCAATATTCTAAGTCAAAATCAATCACACTGTGACTTAACTATGTGAACCAGCATCATATCTGCTTGATTTATTACTTATTTGGTTTCTTTCTCTTTTTTTCATGATTATATTTTTACTTCAAAATTTAGTAATCCTGAGTAATTCCCAAAGTGATCTTAATAAATGAACTTTGGATCTAGAAAAGCCTTGTTCAACATGGGCCTTCTACAGTAGTCCTCGCTTAACAACCATTCGTTTAGTGATGGTTCGGTCTTAAGACGGTGCTGAAAAATCTGACTTACAACCGGTCCTCACACTTATGACCATTGTAGTGTCCCTGTGGTCACATGATCACGATTTGGGTACTTGGCAATGGGTTCGCATTTATGACCATCGCAGCATCCCATGGTCACATGTTTGCCATTTTCGAGCTTCCCGGCTGGCTTCTGGCAAGCAAAATCAATGGGGAACCGCATGATTGGCTTAATGACCACGTGGTTTGCTTAATGCCTGCAGTGATTCTCTTAACAACTGCCCCAAAAAAGGTCGTAAACTCGGGTCAGATTCGCTTAATGACCGCTTCGCTTAGAAACTGAAATTCCAATCCCAATTGTAATCGTTAAACGAGGACTACCTGTAGTTATATCTAGACGTTGCAGCCCTATTTGCAATGTGATCCCTGAATTTCTCTCATCTAAGGTGTTTAGATGAAAGCACCCCAGCACAGACCTCCCACCACTGCAATTCTGCTCTTACGTCTGCCCTCAGGTAAGGGCAAGGAGTGCCAAGGTGGGAAGTGGCAGAGGTTATCAGTAAAAATATCAGTCTCATGGAATAACTATCCAGAGGTCAGTATTCCTAGCGGAAGAAAAGAGAAGAAGAAACATTTGGCTACCAGGCAAGCCTGTGTTCTTCCTGGCAGTCAGTGGAGAAATGGCCTCGGAGGCACAAAGCACTGTGGCCAAAGTATCCTATTAACTTTTGTACTCATTTTATTAGGGTACTTTATCTGGAACTCAGTATCCTATGTCGCTAAATGAGGGCCAAATTGAGCTGAAAAATTGTGTGCTTAGAATCCAGTTCCCAAGGAAAAATAAATGTACATAGCATCATTTCAGAAGGGTGCCCGTGTGAGTATAAATCTTGGCATTTGCATACAAAATACATCTGAGTAGCAAGTGCAATGAAATGATCTCTAATATTGTTTGGAAGCAAAAAACATAATTTATACATGAGCACACACTTCATAAATAAGGTACGCATATGAATTTTATTATACAAGGGAATCAGATATTAAGTATGTGGTATATTGCATCAAGCAGTGAATACTAGTAAATGAGGTAGCAAATTTTAAATATTTCTTTGTGAGTCTGGCAATATGATTGCACTTGCTCATTTTTAATAGGATTAAGGTTTGTTTACACTGAATGCTGCAGAAATTAAAGCAGAGATGAAAACAAATCAAGAATAGTTTATTTGTCTCTTGGGAGAGTCTATGGCAGAAAGTCCTGAGGATGGATCAGAGTGCAAACTGGCCCATCGTGTACGGATTTCACAAAATAAAAGAAGTAATGAAGTATGAGATGTTAAAATATTTGGCTGAAAAGCAGAGGCAAGACTTTATTATGGAAACCAAGACTTCCTGCACAGCTAAGTAAACAACAGTTCCTAAAAATTCACAGTCTAAAACAGTGTTTCTCAACCTTGGCAACTTTAAGACGTGTGGACTTCCACTCCCAGAATTCATGTTGGCTGGGAATTCTGGGAGTTGGAAGTCCACACATCTTAAAGTTGCCAAGGTTGAGAAACACTGGTCTAAAACATAGTGGCAGCTTTCATTCTGTAATGACTGCTGGCTGCTCTGATACTGCCTGGGTTATATGACAGTATGAAATAGGAGTTAAATCTATAGAAATACAACTTATTCTAGAGAAAGGAGCCATTGGTAAGTGGTAGAGCACATGCTTTGTATGCAGAAATCTCCCACCCCTACCAGAAACACCACAGAGCTGCGGAGTCCGGACATCATTTCCAGGTCAGATTGAGCAGCCTCTTTCACCCCTGAACGTACAATACTTCCCTGCCTGAGGATTCCGTATCATATCGCTGATATCAGCACATGTTTTGAGGGACAGGGGATATTTTGGGGTTTTTTAAGGGGTAAGAATGGGTGTTTTTCACCTCACAAAGTCTGGTACATCCATTTCCACCCTTATTTCACCCTTTCCCTTAAAATTATGCAGCCTTTAAAAACAACTGGATAATTTTACAGCCAGATTTTGGTGGTGTTATCTCAGAGTGTTCCGGGGATCTTTGAAGTAAGTTTAAAATAGGTTTGAAATAGGTGCATTTCACCTCACAGAGGCATAATACACTAATTTCTTCCTTTATTTTAATCCTTTTAACTTAAATTCACACTTTCAGCAGCACAATCTTGGATATTCAAGGGACATAAATGGGGGCCAGAGTTGCTCACTTCTGTCCTAATCCATATTAGTTTGGTCTTGGCTTAGTGCATTATGTGGACCCAGCTGGTAGTGGCTTATTCCATCAACTACAATTAAATCATGGCTTATTGTGTCCAGGGAATGCAATCAGTGCTGACAATACCAGACTAGATGGGCCAGCAGTCTGACTCAGTATAAGGCAGCTTACAATTAAACTTCATTTCAGACATGTCTCAATCAAATGAACTAGCGGGAGAGATTGCTTTCATCTGAATGTATGTATGGACTCCGGTATGCTTCTGAAGGGTAGGGGAACCTCTGTTTTCTTCTAGACATGGATCAGAATGCAAAGTTTCTCAAGATGCAGTTACATTTGTAGTCATATAAGTTTATAGAACTTTTATGGCAGTTTTCTTGAGAGTTTATCAGGGATTTATTCACAAGGTCAGTAAAACATTAAGATTCCCACCACTGCCAATGCCAATGTTCTCTCTTGCAAGAAATGTGGGGAATAATGACGGTACACTTGCATAAAGTCCAACATACCTGGCCAGTGTCACAGGACCTGTAATGTGCTGATGATTCTTAAATGTATTTTCTGGAGGGAGAAAATGGAAGAAAGGGCTCTTGCTCTAAGGAAAGCCATTCCTGAATTCCCAAGGTAGCATACTGTATTTCCCTTTTTGTATGACTTTGAAACAAATGGTTGGATTTTTCAATTATACACAATTTCCAAAATTGTGTGTAATTGAGAAATGTAGCTGATACAGAGATTAGTAATATTAACTGACTCTGAATAGTTAACAAATAGAAAGAGTCCTCATGTGCTCAGGAGCTTCAATATGTTACCCTTTATAAGTGACTGAAGGAGAGGGGGAAAAATCCTTCATTGTCAAAGTCAGTTAAAAATGAACCACTGTTCCTCTGAATTAGCAAAGCAATCAGGTTTTCAGCAAATAACTAGATCAATATCTGTGTGACAGTCTACATTACTATAGAATGCCAATAGTTTGGGATTAATTGCAAGTTTCTTCTTCTGATGCTTCAAGATGACATTCATTGCCACTGGACAGAACAGAATAGTTCCATTGTGTTATTTGGAACCATTGATCTGCCTTTCCATTATGAGCCAAGAAACCACCTTACACTGAAGATGCTTCCAACCGGATGATTTCCAGTGCTACCAGGTGATACGCAGTATGCAACTATCATGTCTTTTTGTTCTTAATGGATTTTTTTTGGGGGGGTCATTGTTGTCTTTTGTTCTTTTTGTTTTTAGTGATAAGGTGAAAGATGGAAGAAGGTGTAGGAAAACATGGGAGAAGTACAAGTGGAACATCATCTGGACTGCCAATAAAATTCCATGAATGATACAGAACAATTGCATAATAGAAGTTGTACCTGGAAACACCATTTGCTCATCCAGCTCAACATTGTTTATATCAGTGTTTCTCAACCTCAGCAACATTAAGATGTGTGGACTTCAACTCCCAGAATTCTGGGAGTTGAAGTCCACACACCTTAAAGTTGCTGAGGATGAGAAACACTGGTCCATATTGATCAAAAGTGGACCTCTTATAGAGATGATTCCTAAAACTATGTGGAGATAATAGGCCTTGGGGTCCAATGCATATGCCTTACCACTGAGCAATAGCTCTTGACTGAAAGAGAAATGAAAGATTGAAAAAAAAGTCTGATTATGCACACAACCTTTTCCCCACACAATTACTCTACCATGAAACAGTCATGTATCAGTATTGTTAAGTTCCAGGTATTGATATTAGGTTGTGCAACAATAAGAAAGTACAGTACTTCATATACTGAAACACAAGATATGAGCTATAAGTATTTTTTTCTCCACCATGAATATAGCAAGCTGATAATTTTTTGGACATTTAATCCAATATTTTGTCATGGGTCACCACTCACTAGCCTTTAAAGCAGCATGAGAATTGAGTTTAAGGTTGATTGAGAAAACAATGAATCTCTTTGATTTTTTGTTCAGGATTTCTTCAACTCAAAGCCATATGCTGCCATCTAGAGGCTCTGCTACAATAATGTTAATATGCCTATAACTTCAGACTTTAATAGAGATTTTAAAACCTGTCTTTTCAAGGAAACTTTAAATTTCAGTAATATAACCTTATCCTGGAACATAACTACCAGAACCCCTAACCATTGTGACTGATAGAAGTTGCAGCCCAAAATATATTGAGGATGCCTGATTACCTATTGAAAAAAAAGGATACTTTTTGTTAGGTCTGTGCAAATAATTTCACAAAAGTGTATTTGGGGTATGCATACATCCAGAAGACCTCAGGAAGGCCTGGAAGCTGCCATGGCAAACCTTGAAGCAGTAGTAGCTGCTTCACAACGCCAAGGAACAAATCCAAAGGAGCACTTCACTCAAGAACCTTGTGGAATGATTAGCACAATTCTCTCTAGTGCTACTGATTTTTCACTGAAACATCAGCAGGTTGTCTTGTGGCAGAAGACATAAAATAGGCAGTGCTGAATTTGAGCCAGAATCCATATATTTTAGCAGGCATAAGCACAGGCATCCTTCCTGGGAAGGTGGGCACATGTGCATTTTGAGGACTATGACATGGGCATTCTCACAAAATGGCTGCCATGGAGGAAGTTGCCTGTTCACCAAATGGCTGTCACCAATCTCCATTTATCAGAATATAAATTGGTGATATTGCTCCTTGTCACACAGAGTAGTGCTCTATCATACCTAGTTTATCTTTGCCATTTTTTTTCTGGACAAATAGAAATACTTCCATATTGGCCAGCCACACTTTTATGCCACCCAGCATTTTTGTAAACAAAGATAATGCTAGAGGCTGGGGCTTTGCTATTCATTATGCCAGGTTTCCATTGAATTGAATTGAATTTAAATAATTTTGGGGGGAAAATGAATAGCCCAGGGAACTCAGCAGGTGCCAAAGGTGCCCCTGGGCACCATATTGTTTTCTCCTGCTTTATTCCAGCTTAATTATCAACATTTCCATCTATCTATCCATCCATCCATACATACATACATACCAGGGTTCTCCAAAGTGGTCAATATTGAACCTCGAAGGTCGATGGGACCATCTGAGAGGTCAATGTTGTTGTTGTTGTTATTCACAGTACTATTAGTTAAATTTTATTTATTAAATTATTTTCATATACTAAATATTTGGGGGTCAATGAACAATCTGAAACTTCATGAAGTTGAGCTGAAGAGTTTGGGGACCCCTGATCTATCTCTATCTCTGTCTATATCTGATCTATCTTCTGTTAAAGGCGGCAGTTCCTGCCTAAAACTTTCCAGAAACAGAATATTTTATTTATTTATTTATCATACTTATATCCCGCCCATCTCCCTCTCAAGGATCAAGATAAGATTGTACTGGAACACATTTAGTAATTTTAAAGAATGTTATGGGCACAAAATGGTGACTACAGTGGGTGTGGCCAATCACATAGCACCCATATCTATTTTATTTACTATTTCAATTTTAATTTTGAGGCTGCCCAATTTCATAGAGACTCTGGGCAGCATACAGATAAAAATTAAAAGAAAAGAAAAATATATTGAAGGGAAAAAGAAGACAGCTAACTGGAATCAAAACCCCAAAACCCAAGGAGCCAATAATCAACCAAAGGGGCTTGACCCTCATTCAAGCCCAAGGTCTGGGAGAACAACCAGGTCTTAAGCAGTTTATGAAAGGTCAGAAAGGTGGGAGTGGTACAAATCTCCAGGGGGATATCATTCTGCAAGGTAGGAGCCATCATTGAGAAGGCACACTTCCTAGGTGCCTGCACTACTGCATTCTGGACCAGCTATAGCCTCCAAGTGGTCTTCAAGGACAGCCCCATGTAGAGCACATTACAGGTAGTCCTCGCTTAACTATCACAATTGGGACCAGAATTTCAGTTGCTAAGTGAAGCGATCATTAAGCGAATCCGACCCAATTTTACGACGGTCGTTAAGCAAATCACCATGGGCGATTAAGTGAACCATGTGGTTGTTAAACGAATCATGCGGTTCCCCATTCATTTTCCTTGCCAGAAGCTCACTGGGAAGGTTGAAAATGATCACAGGACTTCCGGTGGGGAACATGGCCGACTGACCAGGTGTATCCGTGAGCAGATCTGACAACGTGGCTTTTTTGGGGGCGCAGGCAGGCTTTTCCTGCAGCCCTAGAACATTTTCATGGTTAGAAAATGCTTGGAATCATCCCATTTGTACCCCAAAATGCCATCTTGTAGCCAGAGAATCGCAAACAGCGTTTATGACGATCCAGTAAGACACGACAGGAGGTGGGGACATCACCATTTCCACGCCGCACTGTAGCCTTAAAGGGACATTAGGTCGAGCCCCCCCCCCCCATTTCTAAATCACCCAATTTATATTTTTTTAAAGTTTTTATACCCTAAGAGAGGCTTTCTACAGTAAGAAGCGGATTCTCTTGGTGTTTATCGTTATTTCTGGATTAATTTTTAAAATCTTTTAAAGTTTTGGCTTGTCTTCCCATTTAAAGACTAAGGAGAATTGAGAATAAATAATTGCCTCCCTGTTATTATTTTTGTACAAAATTTGAAGGATTTAATATTTTTCTGCACGTTGAAATTGCTGTTTTGAATTTCTAGCTCTCTGCTCACTTTCTCTGAAAGCTGCTTGTTAGCGTACTTCCTCTTGTCAATTTCACTTGTAAGTTTTTTATTAACTCATTAACTCCTATCTGTGAGAGTCAAGTATCTAGGGGGCACTATAATCTACTGCCTGAAACATGGAGGATTGTTGTGAACCTGAGCAGACCTATAAAGAGATTCTTTCAGATTTATATCAGACTATTCTGCAGAAGATGGAAGAAGATGGAGATCTTGATCAGGATGAAGATTTTTCTACTGACAGCAAAACTGAAGTAATGCCAGACAAGAACTACATTTTGGTGCTGAAGGGGTTAAAGCGACAGTCTGAACTGCAGATTACAAGAAGAGTTGTTTGTTATGGCTTTCTTTTTTTTTAGAATTTTATTCAATTTCAAAATATATAGTTAAAATACAATATAGAAAGTATAGGAAAGCAAGAAGATAAAGCTAAAGAAAAAAGAAACAACTATAAAAGTGAAGGAACGAAAGATGGTTTCAGACTTCTCCAGTACAGAGTAATCATACATAAAAGTAGATTTCCCTGTTGCTTCTCTAACTCCTTCTCCACCAACCCCAAGAGAAAGATTTCTGGTTTCTTTTGTATGTTCACTTTGAGAATCTTTTGAACAATGTTACATATTTGGTCCCAGAACTTTTTAGCCTTCTCGCAAGTCCACCAAAGATGATAAAAAGTTCCTTCACCCTGTAAACTGAGGGATTGTTATGGGAAAGAAGAGAATCTGGTTTGTGGGGGTTTTGTTGTTGTTGTTGAGAAGTCTGTGTTTTTAAGGGGGGCAGTTGGGCTGTTTGATTTTTGTAAGAAAAATGCCTTGTGTATAATAAGGAGATATATAAATGTTTTGGTTTATTTCGAAGTAGGGTAAAAATTAAGAATGTTTAATTGGATTGACAATGAGGCTTCTATGATTTCATTTTTCTTTAATGATTTGAATTAAGATTTATTGGATTCTTTTTAAGTTTTGTATGACTTTTAAGATTTATAAGGTATCTGTAAGGTATAATAATAAGTGCTTGGTTTTTAGGTTTAATAGGGTTAAGACTGTTATAGTATTATTAATTATAAAAGTAGACAATTTTTATATTTTAGGGAGATATGTAAATGTTCTCATCTATTTTGAAGTGGGGTAAAAATTTAACAATGTGCAATTGGATGGATAATGAGGTTATTATGATTTCATTTCTCTTTAATGATGTGGATTAAGATTTACAGGATCTTTGTTAATGTTAGTTTGATTTGTAAGATTTATAAGGCATCTTAAGATATAACAACAATTGTTTGGTCTTTTAGGTGTAATAGGGTTAAGACTGTTGTAATTAGAAAAGCAGACAATTTATACCTTTTTTATAATTTGGTTTTTATTATAGTGGACAGAAATATATAGAATAGTAGCAGGAAGGAAATAATTAAATAAATGTCTTAGGGGAGAGGGAAGCCGATTTAGAAACTTACATACATATTTTTTATATATGTATAAGGGGAAGGAGCAATTGCATTACTGATTTGTATACAGTATGTGCTAATGGAAGGGTTTATAGAAATAATGGGATCTTGGTTTGATATAGAGTAAGGGATTATGGAAATTGCTATATATTCTTGCTGTTGAAAGTTGGAAGTCACCTTTGTATGTAATCTTTAAAAATATTTTTTCTTGTGTTCTACACTTTTATTTTTCCCTTTTTTTCTTTTTGTAGTTTCTTGCTTTTTTGTAGTTTTTATCTTTGTTTCAAATTTAATAAAATTCTTATTAAAAAAAGAAAAAATGGTGATCACAGGACCACAGGACGCTGCAATGGTCATAAATGCGAACTGGTTGCCAAGCGCCCAAACATGACTGTGAGGACACTGCAACGGTTGTGTGAGAACCGGTCGTAAGTCGGTTTTTTCAGCGCCTGAACCATCACTAAACAAATGGCTGTTAAGCGAGGACTATCTATACAGTAATCCAATCAAGAAGTCACTGAGATATGAGTGACTATCTGAAGACTGAAGTATGCTGATGATACCCAGCTTTACATAGCCATCCCAGGCCAATTAAGTGATGCTGTGGTGGTCCTGTCTTGGGGTCTGGAGGCTGTGGGGATTTGAATGGGGAACAACAGGCTTCAGCTCAACCCAAGCAAGACTGGGTGACTTTGGGTGTTGGGGCTCCTTAGTTCTGGGGACTTTCCATCTCTTGTTCTGGATGGGGTTGCACTGCCCCAAACAGAACCTGTCCGTAATTTGGGGGTCCTTCTGGACTCATGGCTCCTGTTCAAGTAACAGGTGGCAGCCGTGGCCAGGAGGCTCTTTGCTCAACTATGTGTTGTGCACCATTTGTGTCCATTCTGGACTGGGAAGCTCTGCTCATGGTCACTCATGCCTTGGCCACCTCTTGTATGGATTACTGCAATTTGCTGTACATAGGGCTGCCCTCGAAAAGTATTTGGAAGCTTCAGCTGGTGCAAAATGCAGCTGTGTGGGCAGTTACGAGCACCCCTTCATCGGTGCACAATACACATCTGCCCAGTGGGCTACATTGGTTGCCAGTTTCCTTCTGGGTGCATTTCAAGATACTGGTGATGACCTATAAAGGTGGCCATGGTTGCGATCAAGATGGCTAATCCCTTCATCTCTCGCTCAAACCCATGGAAGACCGCTGTTCATGGTATATAGAGCAGCCGTCTGGAGCAGCCGTCTGGAGCACATGTGGGTGATCTCCCATCCTCTCCTTGTATGGAGAGGTTCCAAACAACCAGTCTACTCACTGGTTCTTCGGTCTTTGCCACAGTCGTTGGCTCCACTTTCACAGAGATGTCTTCAGTTCGCCATGCCTCCCCCGGAAGTCCATCCCTGGCCCATTTTTTGAGTGGGGGGATTGTCAAGAATCTAACTCCAAGTATGCAGCTCCATCAATTTTTTTCACTGCCCTGTCTGCCCTGTTTTGTAAGGTCTGTGACCCAGCCTAGAGAGGTGAGCCACCACAGGTTCATCTACAATACAACCAATGATTTCTTCTGGTAAGGCTAATAGCTAGCAGTCTGTTAGCTATTGAAGAAGGCACCTTATAAAATATTTAGTTCAAATATACTGCATATACACTTTAATTTTTGACAACACAATAGGTCTTGAATACAATGATGATTGACAAGTTGGTTTTGAAGAATTTGAAAAAAAAGAACAAATTTGTTTATGGCTTAGATTGACTATAAAAAGGCATTTGATTCTGTTTCACATAGCTGGATTGAGAAACGTCTCAAACTTTTTGGAATCAGCAGAAACACTTGGCAATTTATGAATACTTCAATGAAGTTTTGTGAACGAATCTGATGGCTAATGGGGAAGAGTTAGGAGAAGTTGAAATCAAATGTGGAATTTTCCAAGATGACTCATTATCAATTGGAAAAAATTATGAAATACCAAGACTTGCAGATCGAACTTGAACACCTATAGAAGAAGAAATCCGTTGTTGTACCAATCATGACTGGAGCCCTTGGAGCAATACCTAAAGGACCCCCTCGATATCTGGAAATATTGAATTTATTGGACCTGAACACCCTAATTTTACAAAAAACCACCCTGCTTGGAACTGCCTATATTCTTAGATGCTACCTTAATAATTCTTAGGTCCTTAATTAGGACTTGAATTATTAAATTTCCACCAGTCTTAGACTGTGAATCTAACTGTAGATTACATCATCATCATCATCAAATTTGTATGCTGCCTGACTCTCAACGACTCTGGGCAGCCTTGCAAACTAGATAGTGGGGTCTTGATTCAAGCTTTGCCCATACTGCAAAAAAATACTAATTTACAAGCCAGTTCCCAGTTTCTTGTGATAGAGCATAGTACATACAGAGATATTTGAATAGTCTACCCGAAGCTCTTAAATGCTGAACCTCACCCTTCATTTCTTCCAAAGGAATCAGAAGAGATGAGCATCATGAGCAGAAATAATCACATTTAGCATATGTTCGTGTATCTACACATACATACATGCAGGGGGGGGGGGGATCAGAAACAAGCCACCTGCTGCTTAGTATCCCCTGCAAAAGGGCTAAGGCGTCTACTGAACAGGCCACTGCAGTTAAGTGTTGTTTGGGCCTCAATCTTCCCCTGCATCTATGGCTCTTGCCTTAGCCTGCAGCAATGCGAGATTCCCACAGGATACCTGGACCCAAGTCCATGGTTCACTTGGCTCATGCTGCAATTGAAAAGGCTCTCCTTGCAACTTTTCAGTTGCCTAAATATATACCATGATCCTATGGAAGAGTGCTGCTGGAAAAAAGGATGCCTACCCAGAACAGAAAGGCCTGGAAAATGGAGACAGCTGGATGGGTGGGGGTGAGCACAGAGGAAGAGGAAATATAACCATCTCCCTTAGAACGTTCTGAAGCTATTCTGCTGTACAGCAAGAATGACAAAGATGATAAGGGGTCTGGAGGCTAAATTCTATGAATGGCAGCTAAAGGATCTAGATATGTTTAGCTTAACGAAGAGAAGACTGAGGGGAGACATGATGGCAGTCTTCCAATACTTGAAGGGCTGCCATAGGCAAGAGGGTGTCGACTTATTCTCCACAGCACCTGAGGGTAGGACAAGAAGCAATGGGTGGAAGCTCATCACAGGGAGATCCAACCTGGAAATAAGGAGGAATTTCATGAGACTATTAAGCAGTGGTCCCTTCCAACCCTATGATTCTATGACCTCTGCTCTCCATGTCATTGCTACAGTTCCATTTTCTTTGTTCTCAGTTCTTTGTGTAGCATATGGATGCAGATCACTGCCTCTCAGCCCAGAAGAGGAAACAAAAACACCGAGTCTGTCTAGCCATGAGATATTCCATCCTCAGACCATCTCCACACCCAACAGAATTTCCTTTTGATCCTGACATCAAATTATGCCCCCCTCTCAAATCCTAACCTACCAACTCTACCACATACTGCTGGCAAATCCGTTCTCTCAAAGGAGACCTCCCTTTCCCCTTTCTGCTTTTACATGGTACCCTTTACATAAAAACGGACCTCGTACCAGCCTTTCCTTCTTTCACTTTATCTTGCTGTACAACTACAATTTAAAAATGGAGTTAACAACACGGGCTTTTCAAACCCTCAAGTCAGAAATCAACAAATTAATAGAATACAGAAAAGTAACTTTTTTTATTGATGCATTGCAATTGTTCTACATTTTTACCATATTATGTAGAAAATACTTAAAATACAAGCTACTTTGTAAAACCAAAGACAAACATTGAATCCAAAGATAAACCGTGTTTTCACAATGGACCCTTTTCCCATATAGTTAGTATTAAAGTTTTTAAATATCTGTATTTCCTTTTGTTAAAATGATTTTTACATTATCCCCTAAGTACATTGGCAATACAAACATAGATCAATAATTGTCAGAAACTACCTTTATCTAGCGGCTTGTAAAAAGGAAGAGCACAACCAGAAAAAAGTTAAATTCTACACAGTAAACTAGCATATCAAATACATTTAATAAAGTAGGAATTCCATTGCAATATCAAGGAGTCAAGCAGAAATACTAACATTACATATAATGCACTGCTACATGTAGTGAATTAGATAATAGTTCAAGCTGAATCTGAAATCACACATTATATAAAGTTTAGCAACAAACGACTATGTCAACATGCGGCACCATTCATAAGTTAAAAATTAAAACAAGAAAGCAGGGCTGTGCCAATCCCAGTCACCTAGAAGCAATTGAATTTCATGGTTTTTTTAAAAAAAAATATTAAAATCAGAGGTATGGTACTGCACTGTTTAACTATGTGCAAGCAGTAAAGCTCAGAAGCTGCCTTTGCAGTGGAGTATCAAGAGCAATGAGGTGAAAGTTCAGCTATCAAGAGTGTTAAATAATCAGTTTAATCAATCACAAGTGTGACTAGGTAAAGCATATTTTGTCTTGCTATTACTAAAATTAAGTTTACTTGCAAATGAGCTCAGGTTGCAGAGAAAAGCACAGCTGCCCAGATGCAAGTCCTACAGATTTCAGAACTTGCACGAATATTCGGCTGCATGCAAAAATGCAGCCGTAATATTATGGGGGTATTCCAAATTCCCTCAGAAAAGGGGACTGTGTTTTTGAAACATGTTGATTTTTGTGCATAAAATAGGTTCATTTACATGTAGGCTGCACAACTGTGAGGCTATTGTTCTCTCTCCTTTCACTGTGAGGCAACCTGGAAATGCACTGGGAGAAAAAGATGCCCGTAAGGCAGTGTTTCTCAACCTTGGCCAGTTGAAGATGTGTGGACTTCAACTCCAACTCCCATGCTGGCTGGGGAATTCTGGGAGTTGAAGTCCACACATCTTCAACTGGCCAAGGTTGAGAAACACTGCCCTAAGGCCTAGTTCTCACAAATCATATGAGAGGTTACTTTCAAAAATCCCCCTACATATGGAGCCAAGAAGAATCCTGGACCCAAACGGATGCCAAAGTCGATTAAAATTTCCCACCTGCTATTGATTCCTGTACCTGGGGGGAAGGTGAATTGGGAGAAGAGCTCCCAAACCAAAGCATCTGGAATTATGTCTCCTTCCCTGGGATGGTGTCAATCTGGATAAACACTCCAGGTGCATATTGTGAGATTTTAAAAGAGCTTAGAGGCAGTAGTATGCTGTGTGTGTAACTTGCCATCTCACCTGCTTTGTGAGGAGGAGGCCTTCTAGGGAAAACCCTTTATACTTGTCTGCTTCCAGATAGGAAGTGTCTGGTCTCTGGAGCAAATTGCTGAGGAAGCCAGAATCGAGAGCTTGGGAAAATGTCTTTTGTTAATGATTTAAAATTGCTTAACTCTGATGATATATAATTATACTTTAAGCAAAACTTTTGTCTTGAAAAGCCAGTTCTTGTGTTCACTCAGTAGAAGTGAACCGACTTGAGGTAAAAATATGATTAACCCTTTCAAGGATAGGGGTTTTTTTAGACCTGTACTTTACATTTACCAAGCAGATTCACTGAAAATCCTTGTCTGCGCTGGAAACATTCTAGTAATATTTTTAACTGGAAAAAAATCCACTTTCAGAAATTCTACAAGGTGGATTGAGCTACAGGTCATACCAGGGGTGGGGCGATAATAATGGGCTTGGCACTAAGCAGAAAACTATTTTGAGAATGTTACAGCAACAGAAAGTGTTGTTGACACCAGTGATGTAAAGAACTGAAATTCCTTGGTTACCTTCACATCAATACAGAGGAAAAAGTTATAACAGAACAAGAGTACGGTAAACAAATGTTCACAGCTAGTCATGCTGTTAACCACTCTCCTCTATTGCCAGAGACAACAGATTCCTCATTAGAAAGGAAACTGTAAGGCTTGTGGTCCACAGACTATTTAGAACTATTGGGGTAAGTAGCTTTAAGACCTCTGAAATCTTGGCCTCAGTGAAATCATGATCCCCCCTTCCCCCCAATTCCTGACTAGCGGGTCAGAGTTATTGCCGGTTACCATTTCATAAATTGTTCACATTTGGACTATTATAACATGTGAACATGCATGCTCCAGAAATTGGTTTAATCTTCTTAGATTTTTTTTGTAAAGTACAAAATCTAGCCATATAATCTAGATTGGATGGAATACAAACTGGGTTCCAAGGCTGTTAAAGCCTTTTATTGCTGTAGCAATACCACTCTCCAAGACAATTAATTCTCCATTTGGCCAAGGACATTCTTTGCATAATGGCAGTGGTGAAATAAACAATTGTGATAGAACTAAATCATATTGATTTAAACACTCACCACTAGCAGGCCAGTTCATGTGTTCATTTCCTCACACCACGTGCTACAGTTTTCAAAGCTTTCCAAAAGCGCCAAATTACTAGTGGTGTTAAACAAAACTTTGATCATGTGCTTTCCAGTAAGCTCTCTTTGGTATAAAAGTTCTAATTGTAACACCAAACTAGAAATATTTTATAAGCAATTTCTGCTACACACATGGGTGATAATGTAGTATAACCTAAGGGAAATAAATTGCACATGCTTAAAACACCTCTGAAATACCAAATACGTTTCCCAATGCATTCCTAGCATAATACTCTCTTAAAGATGCATCAACAGCTAGAACAGTTAAAATTTTGAGGGAGAAACTTAGGGACATAATCCAGCTAAACTGAAGCATTTCAGACACCACACTAAGCCTTAGTTAGAAGCTGCAATTTGAACTTGATTACAAACTATGTCATTGTTTGAACTCGCAAACCAAATTATTCTGTCTCCAAAGTACATACACCACCATGGCCAAACCATGATGTAGAATGGCTTTCCTCAAGCTGGTCTACTCTAGACATGCAAATTCCCATGATCCCCCAATCAGCATGGCAGGTTGGTTGGCAAATCTTGAAGGAATAGCCTGTCTAGAGTGCATCAGGTTGAATAAGCCAATACTTTCTAGAGGAGACTATCCAACATCATGGCTTGGCTATCATCCAACTGGAAACTCAAACGGTAGCCTGCGTTTATATTGCGGTTAACAAACACACAGCTTGGCTTGATGTCTGAACTCACTGGCAGTTTCAGGGGGAATAAATTATAAACATTCTTAACTTTCCAGCTGAAGTAAGTGAGACTATAGAAGTACTCAGCTTTGGCTGAATGATGCCCATTGTTCCATTTGTGTTGGCGTTGAAACTTAAAGCAAAATGGTTTTGCCACCTATATCCATCCTTAGTGGGACATATTTGATGAATTGCTTCAATTTGACGGAGAGCGGAGGGGCTTGCTGGTCCATCGTAAGGCAAGCTCACTGTAAACTCTAGTCACACTACATAATCATTTAAGGCACTACAATATTGGGGGGGGGGAGGTACACACCAGTCACACATACCTGTGCAAAACAAATCAGAAGATATCCTTGTCTCTCATGCAGCTTTTTTTCCTTTTCTCTTTCTCTCTCAGTGCTACAGTGATGAGCTCTAGGCGATTGCATTATTTCACATACATTCCAACATGTATTAACAACTCATTTTGGTTTAAATACAAAGGAATATATCAATTTCATCCCCAGAAACATTTAAGAGTTAGACAAACACTTAAGTACAGAGTTCAAGTATAATCACTACACATTTTGATTACAAAGACAGAACATTTGGGATTAGCAGGAAATTTTGCTTGTTGTATTTAATTCTAATCAATATGTACATATTTCATTTTCTGTAAAATATTAAAACATCACCATTACAAAACTTCTAAAATAGTTTTAAATTCAGTAATAAACATTTAAAATCTGCAATTTGTGTGTCATGTTTTTGCAATTCCTACATGCATGTATTGTATACAAGTCTTAATAAGAGCGCTTTAATGTTTCCTGCCAACAAATTCCTGGAAGGAGATGCTGGCAGAAGTATAAAAAGTTTACATTTCAGTAGGTTGATGTTAAGGTGAATTTTGGATTCTTCAGCTAAATGAACCAGGCAAGGAAAGATAAGATGGGTAAGAGACCCTTGCATTTCTGAGAAAAGAATCCAGCTCTAAATGTTATTTTCAAACTGAAGGAGTATAATCTAATGGCCTAGACTTCAGATAAACTCTCCAGAAACTGCACCTCTATTCAGTTTAGTGAGCCTCACAGGAAGAAATTCCCAGTGGCTTCTGCCCTGAAACAGTAATGCAATCCTAAATATTTTCAGCTAAGAGCAAGAGCTTCTGGACAATGCAGCTATAACAACATTACAGACTGATCTCACAACAGAAAGCAAATTCATATTTCTGCAATTGTTTTTGAAAAATCCTCTCATCTTCATTTTGGAAATTCACACATTAAAAAATAGGTGTTTTAAATGAAAACTGTTTTAAAAAATGCTACACTATCCTTCAGCAGAAATAATTAAAATCAAGGAGTTGGAGATCAATATACATATGTCTTATGTACACAGATAAGCTGAAGAGGGAGGAAATAACTGCTTTTGCAGAATTCAGCTCTTGCCTATCGAGAATATGAATTACAAAATTAAATTTAAAATACTAACTCAAGTTTATAAAACAGCCCTAGCAACCTAGAGTTAAATGTGCATTTTAGTGGCAATATGAGTTTGTGCAAGCTGCTAAAATAATTTAAACAAGTACTATTTAACTCTAATAAGTTTTTTAAAGAACAGCTTTTTTTAAAAAAGTCATTGATTTGCTTTTCCCTTCTGATTAACACAATAGCTTTAAATAAATGGGGTTCAGGCCTTAGTTGCTTGTTTTTAAAGCATGAATAAAAATTAAATGTAAAAACTTAATGAGAATTTGATTCAAAAGATTCTACCCAGTCATCCCCTACGTTTCCCCCGAACAGCAGGGCCCCACCAACAGTGCCACCTGATTCTGGAGAGCATAAGCAGAACTGTCCACAAGGGGGTGATTCCCCATTATTTTCCTTGGATTCCACAGAGGTTCCTGTTGTGGAACTGTTAGAATACTGCAAAAGCTACTGCAGCTGCCTTCACCTCTATGATCATTCACCATTTCGAGTCAATCTCTGCCCCAAAACTACAAGTAGGAATACTGGTTAATCTTGGTAGGGCTCAGTGGGTATCCAGTGTAAATCGCAGATCCTCTGGAAGCACCAATGTAGGACTGGGCAGCAAACTGATGTTGATACTGAGCAGGTGCTACATTGGCAGAGGTCAGCAAGCTGGGCCCCACGCTGACTGGGACCTGGTGCACCAGGGTGCTTGGATGGGTTGTGTATGTGGTATGCCTGGAGGAGCCCTGAGGGGAAAAGAGGTGAGCGATTGAATTGGTGGAGCCCAAGGTGGCAGCAGTAGTAGGCGCGTAGGTGTACATGTGAGGCTGGCTTGCTGTGGCTGCTGCCAAGTGAGGGTGGACTGGGCTACTATGCTGGAATGTATACGGAGCCTGAGCAATCGTCGTTGGCAGGGGAGCAACGTAGGCCTGCTGTCTGCGGGGAGCTGGATTTCCACTTCTCTCTTGAGAGGCCAGTACAGTTGCTTGCTGGTTCTACAAAGCAAGGAAAAGGCTCAGAAAGAAAGCATTCAGAACAGTATCATACTTCATTTAACAATATTAAAAGAAACTAGGAGGAGGAGGAGGAGGAGGAGGAGGAGGAGGAGACGACAAAACAATGCTCCTGGCACATATCAGCTGAAGAGCACTTTTTCCACCCAAATAGGATCTACCTTCTGGGGCTTGCAACGTAGCACTCAGAGATACTTCAGCTCCCTAAACACCCTTCCTAGCTCCCCTAACTCTAATTTTTGTTTTTATTTTCAGAAAAATTAACATCTACATCTGCATAGTAAAGGAAATATTCTGCACTGTCCATTTCCCTTCTTTGTTTAGTGTATCTGAGAGCATTCTATGAAACAATCTTGGGGAGGAGAAATAGGTTGCCTTTTTGGCTTTTCCAGGGGGCATCTATCTAAATAATTTGCCTATCTGCTTTCTAGGATATGCTTTTCATGGTTTGCTGCTGGCGGAGGTGCAGAGGTGACAGTTTTCATGCATGCCATTTAGGCTGATAATTCATTGATCTATTTGAAATTGGGAGAGTAGTTTCTGGGGAACCAAGCTTTTTTAGTTTAGTTATGTGAAAATAGTATTCTTGGTTATGCATTGCAGAGATAAATATAGGGTTTAGTATTTGGCCTCACATCCAATCTTGACCTTGCACTCAACTCTGGGGGGAAATTTGGTTGATCACTGTAAGTTAACAGGCCTTGACAGCACTTTTTTTTGGCCTAGACAGACTCCCACAGCAGCCATTTTGTAGTTTTGTCACTGTTTCCTCAAATTTCTAGCCATACTCATAGTCATCTGCCAGGGGAGGGGGTGGTGGAGGGGGTAAATGATGAAATGTGTGTTGCTACCTCACAACACAAACCTCTTGACATACAAACTTGCAGTACCCAGTAAAAGGTAAAGGTTCCCCTGCACAGTCGTGTCCGACTCTAGGGGCCGGTGCTCATCTCCGTTTGTTAGCCGAAGAGCCAGCTCTGTCCGAAGATGCTAATATTAAAGTTATTGTGTGCATCGTGACATTGCAACACACAACGTATTACTTTTCATCATTATGGTTTGTAGTGGATGCCAATGGCCATGCTCATGAGCCCAAAATGGTTAGAAATCCGATACCTGATTACTCTAATCTTGCTCCAAAAAGGAGGCATGAGGATGGCTTAATGGGTTTTCCTGGACGATGCAGAGGGCTGAATTACATGATCCTTATGGTCCTGTCCAACTCCATAATTTATGAAGCAGAAACAGAATCAACCACTGAATGCAAATTTGTTTCAGTACCATTGCAACTTGAAATTTCCATCTACCACAAATTCCTATTTTGGTATTTCCTTTTTAAATGTTCCTTTACTATGTAGCACCGTTAACTGTTAACTGCTAATAATCTGAACATCGCAGCAGGATATAGCAGGCAAAATAGTTCTACATACCTGGCTAAGGTTGAGTGGCTGTACACCATTTGTCACTACCCGATGTTGCCGATATCCAGTTGGTGTGATACAACATCCTGATGTTTGCCCACTTACAGATGCCATTGGCTTGATCTTGCTCAGGTTAAAGACTCCTACAATAAAAACCACCAAATTTACTCCATAAAAGTAAACGTAAAAGTAAAAGTAAAGTTTTTTAATAAACCTGGAAAGAGGATCCAGTCCAAAAGCTGGATATCTCCTCAAATCTTTAAAAGAAAAGGTCCCTGAATGAGGCCCAAACCTCTTTGGGGATAAACCATGCCAAGGTGTCGCCAAAGGGGAAAGGCAAAGTCCTGGGGAGGGCACTGCCCTCTTGAAGCTATGCGTGGACAAGGGATGGAGGCAGGCTTTAGGAAGAGCTTTAAATCGAGACCAGATGTTCTAGATCTCTACTGGATGTGCTAGAATTTGGATATACTCTATGGACTTTTTGATTTGTACAACAGGAAACCAATCATATCACAAGTTATTTCTGAACATAACATTCATTTCAAAATTGGTTTGCCCTTTTAACAGTGGGTGAGGAGGGGTTCATGCTAACTCCCCCCCGCAAGATGTGCCCCCTAGCCAAGATCCAGTCTATTATTTAATTCCTTCACATTACTGCATATACTCCTTGGCCAAGTAATCAAAACCTGCACACACAGAAGAATTACAATATATAAAATCCTATCAGCATAAAACTCTTAATTAAAATGGCAAAAAAGAGCCCCAAAGTGTTTGCCCCCCCAACCCACAAAAAAAGTTTTCAGTACTGCTACAAAGAAGGAAAAGGAAAGTTAATCTTTCCAAACTATCCACCAACCTATCGCATTGGTGCCTGCACTAAAGAAAGTACTTAACAAAAACCAGCTCTAAGGTTTGAAACCAGATCTTAAAATAATCGAATTTTAGGTAACAACTCTAAAGCATTCACAGGCTTTGAGGTATATTTTTAATAACCTTCCTCTTGGAGTGATAATTAAGCACACTTCTTCTTTTTATTCTTTTATTGGTTTCATTTTTAAACAACTGCAACCTTGTGATTCTCGGTGGTATACAAAAGTTTTTAAAAATTCCACAATACAATATAAACTAGGGAAACCCAACAAACAAACAAACAAACCCATTACCATTAATTTAAATTACAACACTATCCCAGTAACAGTCAGCACATTGATGGCATTATATTAATTATATAATATAATTATATTTATATTAATCTTGACTGCTCCCTTTACTGCATTCAGTGAGACTATTAGATAGCCATGTTGAATTGGCTACATAAAATATAATATCATTCCACATGTGTTAAATTGTAGATTGGGCTGCCTCAACTATGAGTGCTGAAGAACAAAGCAAAAGCACCCTGGGAATATATGGACAAAGAGGTTTCTAGAAATAAATACCTGCACAATCTAAATGGGAGAAAGATTTTTACTAAACCAAAGTTAAAGAAAAAATGTAAAATAATCACTGCAACTCTATTAAAAATACATAACTATCAATTATTATGGAAGGAAATAATATTACAAATGAAAAAAAAATCCTTTACCAAACCTATAGTTGTACAAGTTAATGAGATAACGACAGAGTAGTAAAATTTAGAAATTCTGAGCTTGATTCTGGAAGCTTTTACATATTTCTTTTTTGTTACGAATAAAATTTTCCCACTCTGTTGGGATTTACCTTAAAATCTCAGAATGGTCAATCTGCCACCCTAATGCTTAAAGAGGAAGCTTAATTATAAATAATAATGATTAGAGGTTGACTACCATTATGAATGACTCGGGGAAATTATGATTATATTGAATTGGAAGAAATTTGTGCATACCTTTGCTTTTTCCTAGTAAACATTTTCTTTTTCTTTTATATTGTATTATATATAACCAAAGAACTGTGATTAGTACATAATACTTAGTAAGAAAATATTAATAAGGTTACAGGAATGCACACATACACATACTTCTTGCATGCATCATACTGAAGAGAAACATTTACTTTACAAGCACATCAGGTTTGGTCATTAATACATTTGTTATTATTTTCTGAAGGAGATCACATTTATATTAATTTTTTGTATTCCGAATGTATCCGTTATAAAGAATATTTTTAAAAGCATTTATTCTCAAATAACCTTTTCCTCTTGGCTAAGAGCCATCATTTAGCAAATAGTTGAAATGCCTACATGCTCCTGCTGACAATTACTCTTTGGTATGTTGATTATGAAAGCTGTGCAGGCAAACACTAACAGAAAACACACACAATTTTTTAGCAAAACCTGGGTAAAACTGGGAGGAAAAAACTCAACCCTGCATTATCGACCAGCGGAGTTTGTAGGCAAGGAACCTTACCTGAGGCCTGGGTGGCTACAGTACAGTCACTAAGCTGTGTTTTCAGAGGCACAATAATGGTACGGGAGGCGGAGCTTTCAGCCGCCCCTCTACTGGGCTCCAGCGCACCACCAGAGCTCCTGAGCGTGGAAAGTGCATCTGGTGCATAAGGGCTACTTAGTGAAGAATCTGAATCAGGGGAGTCATTAACAGTAACGTAGCTGATGACGTTGGATCTCTGCTTCATGCCCAAGCTATGAGAAAACAATAACCCCTTGTTATTTATCTTATGACAGTATTTAGAAAAATGCATATCCAAACTATTCAGCAACCCCAATAGGTCAGATAAAAAGAAACAACATAGGTTCTGCAATGTGGTCAATGATCTGATTCCAAAGAAGTGCTTCAGAGCACACAGAAATGTGAACTCTGCATCCACCTGCAACTCTTGTATTATTCTGAATACAAAACTGTGTTAAATACATTTGCACCCTACCACTTTTCCAAAAGCTTTGAGTAACATTTCATTCATTCATTCATTCATTCATTCATTCATTCATTCATTCATTCATTCAATCAATCAATCAATCAATTTATTCCCTGTCCATCTCCCATGCAAGGGACTCTGGGCGGGTTACAACAATTAAAAATTTAAAAGCTATACAAAATACAAACTATCTAAAAAACACAATCAATATAAAATAAATAAAATCCAAGATGGATTGGGAACCGTAGAATAGATCATGGTGCTACGGGGCCAGCCAACCCCAGGAGGCACTACCACCTCTGTCGTCCCAGGCCAGGCGGCAGAGCCAGGTCTTAAGGGCCTTCCGAAAGGCCAGGAGTGAAGGGGCCAGTCTCACCTCCAGGGGCAAGATATTCCATAAGGAGGGCGCTATCGCAGAGAAGGCACGCCTCCTGGACCCCGCTAGATGTTCTCGTTGAGAGGGTCCGAAGCATGTCCTCTCTGCAAGCACGTCTGGGGCGGGCCGATGTTATCGGGACGAGACGGTCCCTCAGGTACCCTGGCCCTATGCCATATAGGGCTTTAAAGGTAATCACCAACACCTTGAATTGGACCCGGAAGCAAACTGGCAGCCAATGCAGCTCGCATAGCAGAGGTGTTACATGTGCCGATCTCATAGCACCCATAACTGCTCGCGCCGCCACATTCTGTACCAGCTGAAGCTTCCGGATACTCTTCAAGGGTAGCCCCATGTAGAGCGCATTACAGTAGTCTATACGGGAGATGAAAAGGGCGTGACTGTCTGTTCGGAGGGCCTCCCGATCCAGGAAAGGGTGTAACTGGCGCACAACTCGAAGTTGTGCAAAGGCCCTCCTGGCCACGACTGCCACCTGCTCTTCGAGCAGGAGTCGCATGTCCAGGAGGACCCCCCGATTCCACACTGGATCCGAGTGAGGTAGTGCAACCCCACCCAGAACCAAGGATGACAACTTCCCGGATCTAGGGGGGCCATCAATCCACAGCCACTCTGTCTTACCAGGGTTCAGTTGAAGCCTGTTGTTCCCCATCCAGACCCCCACAGCCTCCAGACACTGAGATAAGGCATTGACCGCATCACCTACTTCACCCAGGATGGAGATGTATAACTGGGTATCATCAGCATATTGGTGATACCTCATCCCATGTTGATGGGATGAGATACATGAAATCTATCTTATTTCATTCTCACAACTATCCTATAAGGTAAGTTAGACTGACCTAGGTCCACAACTGTTTATATGATGGAGAACAGTTTGGAGCCAGTCCAAAACTAATACTTCTAGCACAGATCCTCAAACTAAATTAAAGCTGTGAAAGGTTTGTTTAGTTATACAACTTCAAAAATATGAGAAATTCACTGTGCTTCAAAACAGACGAACTTATCCACTAGCTCTACATCAGTGTGTAACATGAGATGTGTAACACTTATGTACATATGAACACAGGACCTTATATCCCATCAAACTATTGTTCAATCTAGACCAGAACTATCAATGCAGACTACAAATAACTCTTCAGGGGTTCAGAGAAGGGATTCTTGACACCTTCAACCCTACCTAAAGATGCCAGAGACTGAGCCTTGGACCTGTCGCCTGAAAAACATATACTCAACCATTGAGCTATGAGCCCTTACTCTTTTTGCTTCATGACTCTCTCTTTCTCATTGTAATGCCTTAACGAATTACATATATGAAATTCCCTTTGAAAGGAGCTTACGCCTCTACCTTGCAGGTTTGTATTTGTTGTCTTCCTCTTCATCAGTGTCACTGCGGATGGTGATAACACTAACAGGAGGACTGGGGGTATCTGGAATAACAATGGGCTGATGCTGCTCTTGCACTGGAAGGAGAGCATTGGAGGAGGAAGATGTGGCACGCAGAGGGCTGCTTCCAATTAGAGAGTAGACTTGAGATGGAATAGCCTCTAAAGTAGATGCAGGCCTATGGGGAAGATACACTGATAGTTATGATAAATAAATTCATCCACCAAAAGCACAGAGCTGATACATTATGGATGGCTCCGAGCTTGCAGTGTTGTTCCAGCTCAAATAATCATGTACAACCCAGTACAAAAGCATGTCATTTAGATTTTAAGTCTTGCAGCATTCTTATACCAGTGCTTGTCCCATTCTCCGTAATCAAATTTTTATTCTCTACTTTCCTCAGTAATCATATATTCTTATTACTTAACAATACAGAAACATCTATAGGTGCTAACTTAAGGCTAGCATAACTGTCTGGGTTCAAATTTGCTTGAGGATTTAATCGGCTATAGGCATAATGTTGTTATTATATTAAAATGCCTAGAAAATGGGTGTATATGAAAAATACTGTCTGCCTATTCCTATTCAGAATCAGGAGAAATAATTGCTTACTTTGTGGCACTGTGAGATGGGTGTTTGTTCTTCTTCGCTGGTACCACATTACTTTGCTGCTGTCTTACGACGTGAGCCACTCCAACATTTAAAGGTTGGGTTGTAGCCAGAGTCACATGATTGGTCAACAAAGATGGCTGCTGCATGATAGTGCTATACTGATTTCCATGTGAATGAGCATTTCTAAAGGAAACAAGAAAATAACACAGAGATGCCTATTATTAATTAAGCACTCCAGAAGACAAAGCCAGTTTGGTGCAGTGGTTAAGGCATCAGGCTAGAAACCAGGAGACCTCTCGTTCCGCCTTAGGCACAAAGCCAGCTAGGTGACTTTGGGCCAGTGACTTTCTCTCAGCCCTAGGAAGGGGGCAATGGCAAACCACTTCCAAAAAACGTTGCCAAGAAAACTGCAGGGACTTGTCCAGGCAGTCGCCAGGAGTCAAGACTGACTCAAAGGTACACACACACAGACATATACTCCAGAAGGCAACAATTCTTAGAGGGCGGTATCCAACCAGGATCCTGAAATGGGGAGGATCTGTGTTTATTTTATCCACATTATAATAGGTTTTGCTTGGTCTCTACATCTTTGAACAGAAAATATATGACTGTGTCACAGTGTTCTTTCTTTGGAGTTAAAACTTCAGACATTAACTGTACATTTTTTTTCCAGAGAAGGCTGTAAATTAATATTTGATGGTATATCTTGAGGATGCCCAATAGATCCCCTCCTACCCTTTGTGAGAATTTGTGGATGTTATGTACCTATCCACACATTTCTTGACAGTTCAATCACATTTCTATATTTATATCTTTCTCTCACTCTCCTATCCCCCCAGAGAGACATACAAAAGTGCATCCTAAACAATGAGAAGGGATTTCTTTTTTCAGTTTACCATTATGCCACACATCTTGTTATCTATCCTTAAAAATATAATCTGAAAAAACTGCATCATTTCTACTCTTTTTCATATTATGTATTACCTACATTTCTGCTTTGTAGAAGACTAACCTCCAATCAGCCAACTGCTGGTTACTTCCAATTGTTTCAGGAATCACAGCTGTAGGCTGGACAGAATTGTGCAATGCAACCCCTGGAAGTTGTTGCCAGGTGGAAGGCAAAAGGATCTGTTGGGTCCCTCCAGGCCAGGCCTGCTGCAAGACAACAAAAAGAAAAACAGAAGATTTACTAAGATTAGCTTTTAAAAAACTTAAAAAAAATTAAGTTGTTTAAAAGAAATGAGAAAATTGTTAACTTGCAGAGATAAAGACATGGGATTGCATTCCTGCAAATAATTTTACAATGGAAGTGAACAAAAATGCAAATAAAAAAAGTTTCCTCTCACTCTGTTCACTGTATATATCATAGGGCCAACTGTAGAGGAGCTTTATAGTCATATAGTGCTGCAGAAAATATATTTAGCATTTAAGCAGCTAAGCAGAACAGATAGCATTTTGGGGGTGGCTTTGAAGAAAATTATTCTTAACATATAGAATAGACCATTCTTAGAGGCTTTAGGAAAAGCAGCAAACTTTTAGGATAAATGCTAGTTCTTTAAATGCTAGTTCTCATACAAACATTTTCGTGTGAAACTAGCCCTTTGGAGGAATATGAA